>OX463299.1:8767500-10017500 GCA_949820665.1 Scrobipalpa costella
GCATTTACGCCGGAAAAATACTTACATACATACATATAATCACGCCCTTATCCCTAATGAGCAGAGCCTAAACGACCTAAACTAAGGTCGTTCCGCTACCTATGATAACGTTTAGAGGGTTATTTATGATAGATTTATAGGTGTTTTGCTATAGTGACAGGTTGTCAGCAAATCGCCTAAATATACTGAAACCCTCGGATCCCTAATTGGTTTTTACAGCATGCCCGGGAAGAAATACAGCTGGCACTTTCTATGTTTTTCTTTCGCTCCCAGTCCAGCATGAAAGAAATACTAACATGGCTATTAAAAATGGTTAATTCGAAAAATCGCGATCAAGTTTCAATCATTTTAAGGCGAATTGATCCTACTCGTGGAACTGAATAACTTGTTCGTAGAATATAAATCCGTTTTGCTTTGTTTTT
This sequence comes from Scrobipalpa costella, assembly GCA_949820665.1. NCBI lineage: Eukaryota > Metazoa > Arthropoda > Insecta > Lepidoptera > Gelechiidae > Scrobipalpa > Scrobipalpa costella. Next base: position 8,767,923 of record OX463299.1, read on the forward strand.
TTAGAGAACTTGAAATAAATAAAAACAAACTAAAAAATATATATCTTGTACATTTGGGAATAAAAGTAAGGAAGTATAAACGAATAAGGACAGTTTCAAAGCAGAGAAGTACATACCAAGCAGACTTCGATTATCATAATATTTCTCCTCTCTTCATGCAAATGGTAAATCTCGCCATATTTTGGAGAAATCTGGCTGTCGGGAGAAAGTTACCGCATAGGATAGGTAAGAAGGCATACAGGAAAAAAATATTTTTATATTTCTCTTTGTGAGTTATTATATTATTTACATAAATCGATTTTCCTTGTTTTCTTTTATATAGCTTAGTTTTCTTTCGAGATCCATCTACCATGCCCGTTGAGAGCGATACCAAAACAAAAATGATCCAAATGTTTTTTTAAGCTAGTAAAGTTACCTAAAAGTTTCGAAAACTGTATACCAGGTGTAAGGGACAGCGTCCCGCAATCTGATAGGGGTTTCGCAGTCAACGAAACTGAACGACTATCACCAGAAAATGTTTTCAGGAGACGAAAAATAAATTGACCTTCCCATTCAAAATTACCACCTCGATCAGACAATTTGTATGAAAAAGCCATTTCTGAAAAAAAAAAACCTGCTGATTGCTGTTCAGTTTCGTAACACCCCGTATTCTACACATAATTTTATCTGAAATACCCATCCATCTTTTTTGTCTAAAGTGGTGAAAAGACACACCCAGTATCGCAATATGCCTACCCCGTATGTACCTATATATTATATATTTGTAGTTATATATTCTTTATTGTATTAAAAATTTACACATACAGTTAAACTTAAAACTAGGACCCAACAGGCGAGCTTATCTCTATAAATTAAAGTTATAAATTCTAGTTATAAATTAAATAGAAATTTAAAAGGGATAAGTCACATTGCGTAACTAAAAGTCTATACAGCAATTCAGTTCATTACACCCAAATTGTGAATTGTTGACAAAATTGATTGGAAGGGCTTCGTAATAGGTCAATTCCCTTAGGGGCCAATTATTGTGATGTAACGTTGCTACGTAATTCACAGTTAAAAATTGCTGGAGCAAAATGAAAATAAAATCAATCTGAACATGAGCAGGTCGAACACAGTTGTTGGTGCTAGAAGGTTCCGTATATCACCTACCTATAAAATAATAATTAACTTTTCTGAAAAAAAAATTCTTAAGGGGCGAACTGTGGCGCGACATCAGTTTTAAATTAACTGTGTTTGTATTTTGGACAAATATTTTCATGAACATTTTACGTTTGGCGGAAATCGCAAGTAATTCTCCATTTAATAACACACAATATCATAATTAGTATATATGCTTACAAATGTGGCAACTTTTAGCACGTTTGTAACACAAAGCTTACATGCTCAGTTTGTTTTATGATATCATGAGTTATAAAATGGAGAGAGAATTAGTTGCCATTTCCGCAACATGTAAAAGATTCATGAAAACGTTTGTATTTTGGACACAATTAATTTATTACTGTTGAGGGCGTCACTTACGATCTGTTCCAACCTTACGTCACTGTTTTTATTGTAAGAACTTTAAAACAAAATTGTAATTCCATTTACTTTTACCTTTTTAACTTTAAGTCTTATCAATCTCGGTTTTTGCGGCGGGAGCTACGGATAGAAATTTTGAAATATGAAGGGATTAAATTACCTACGGAATCCTAAAAAGTTATCCGATTCATCGAGTCCGAGATCCGAACTATAAACGTTTTTACGGATCTGATTCCCAACAAAACAATGTTTGTTTTTTTGTTTGTAAGCTTTTTAATTCCTCTTTGGTATTTTCAGTTACCATGTAGTGTCAGAATATCATCATCCCAAAATATTAGCCAACTAAAAGAAAATATTTTTCTGCGCTCTCACTCTCGCCAATCTACCTGTCAAGTGTGTCGAGTATGACTAAAAATAAATACTAATACCCCACTAGTGGGGGAGGTATATGTCTAGACACCGATTCCAGTGATTTTCAAATATATTTTAATAAAATCGAGATACATGTCTAACCAACGGTTCCAGTGGTTTTTAAATAATTTTTAATCAAATCTATCCACTAAAAATAATAATAGTCCTCCCACCGATTTTCAGTAATGGCGGCCAATCTCCCAGAGATCGGTCAACTATGCAGGACTAGTTTTTTGTGACCAAATGTTTGCGCTACACTCTCTATTCCCTCAATCTCTTATTCCGATAAGACAGATTGACTGACACGATAATAGTGAAGAGACGAAAAATAATACACATAAATAGGTAGACATGCATGATAAATTGATAACACACTGCTACTTCACTAAACTTCAGAAGTTTTCAGGTAGAAATACACTGGAAACAAACCAAAGTTCATTGGGTTGGTCGTTAACCCGACTACCCACTTTAAACAAGAAGATCACTCAAACTTTACCTAGTATATTCTATCTTTGGAACATTCCATCTTAGATTTTGCATTCCTAGAATTAGGTAAAGTAAGTTGTACGGGCATTTTCGTTCCAAGTATTCTGTCAAAGTGAACTTCTAATTTAAGTTTCTTTTTAGATTTTTCCGACATTCTTCTAGTCTGTAGTTTTCAAATGAAATTTCTCCGTGACTAGTCTTTTGAAAAATATAAGATTGTTTTTGGTGTGGTTTTTCTACCTAGCTAACTTTCACAATTTTCACTTTGCAAACAACATTTTAAGTTTTTTAAATCTCTTCCGAAATTCGTCTTGATCATTTTATTTGTTAACAACATTCCAGACACTTTAGGGTTCTCTTTGCAAGTAGGTACGATATTCTTTTCTTACCGGGTTATTTCTTCTTATTCTTCTTAGTGTGTCGATGGAACCCGAGAAATTACATCGTAGCGGCCCACAATTCAGCCACTTGTATTGCGGATTGACTGTCGTCCATTAAATCCGCTGGCGTGCAAGTGTTGGGGCACGCTGGGCACGATGTTAAGTTTGCCATAGTTTGCACTGCACCGCAAGCACAGTCCACATCGGAGCTAGCCGAAAATCGGACTCAGGTTACTTCTGCCAACCTGAGTCCGAAGCCTGATTAAGGACTTCCAGATCGGCCACGGTAGTTCGTGTCCAGGAGGGAGATTCTCGGCAAGCGGGACAAAGGGAGTAGGCAGAGAAAATTTTTCGCGCCAAAGTTCACGTCTGGGTCTAATAGGGTTATTTAAAAGGATTTTTTAACATTTTGGCTGGATACAACCGATTACTTTATAAATTATAGACAATAGAATGTAATGTGATATTAACTTTCATAAAATAACTTATTTAATAGGCAATTACTAACATTAATCTTATAATTCATACTAGCTTTCCGTCCGCGGTTTCACCCTCTTTAAATAAGTTTTTCCGTAGCCTTTGTCCATTACGGAGATCCCACCTATAGTGCTACCAAATGTCAGCATAATCCGTTCAGCCGTTTAGGCGTGAAAGAGTAACAGACAGGCATACAGAGTTACTTTCGCTATAAATGCGAAAGTAACTCTGACTGACCGTCTGTTAGTATTGGTGTTAGTAAGGATTACTATTTTGTCAATATAATAGTTTGTAGCAATATGTGTCAATAAATTTAAATAATTATTATTATTAGCAAATTTGGATAAATTTAGCTAATTGGTATACATATAAACAGATATTTACGAAACCTTAACTCAAGTTAGTCAATCTCACCCTTGTCTGTTTTTTAAGAGACAAGAACTTTTCCTTCGCTCTTTACCCAGAGCTAACTTTTAAGAGAATTTCTGTCGTCTACGTCAACTTTTGGCAATAGAGATTTTCGGGCACCACCTCTTTTTGCCTGTATTGAATTAAAAAGTTAGGCGTTGAAGAGCGCGACTGACATCTAAAAAATACAGCTAAGTATTGGGGACTACAAGTCAAATAAATATTAGGGGCATCTATTTTTTACCCGACTGCGCAATGCAAAGGAGGGTAATGTGTTTATCGGGCTATATATGTATGTATGTAAGTATGTAAGTTTGATCCTCTGTGGCGCTCTAGAGACCAAAAGTGTGGGCCGATTTTAATTATATCTTACGCTAAGCCATACGTCTTAACTATGTGAGTGTCAATGAAGACATGATTCTGTCAAAAAATCAATATGGCGACAATCAGACGCATATTTGTGAAAATTTAAAAAAATTAAATCGATAACTATGCCAACTAAAGAAAATCAACTAAAGTTTTCTAACTTAATTTTTCGTTTTATATAATTATTTAAGAGCTATAACGATTAAAAGTTTTAAAGCTCACTTTGTGTTCTACGCAGTTGGGTTTTTTGAACTTTTTAAATTACCTACTTGTTTATAAAATATATTGGGTACCATGTTACATCTTATCCTATCCGGCCTTTTACGCTTGAAAAATAAAGAAATTACTTTTTTAGCTAACATTAATATTTGATTGAAATAAATATATACTATTACTTTATAGAACTTAACTTGAGTAGGTAAACTGCGTATACTTTTTCAAAAGTTTAATATTTAACGTATAATTATTCTTAAGTTTCTCTTGCTACTCGTTTTAAAAATTGACAGCTATTAAATTTACACAAAAGGTTCTTTTTTCGTTCCGTGACTGAAACCATTAATTTCTCACCTGTCTTCAAAAGACGGTCGGTCAGTCACAGCTTTTTATATAAATTGACTTTATTTCTTTTTGATTTCGTCCATTTCATCTTCGGCCTTTATTCATTTTTAGTCAGTCTCATTTTCCCTAATTCTTCCCCCACCCTCCGTCTGAAGGTAGAGATGGCAAAATTTGATTTAATCAGATGTCCCTTAAGGTACCGGTTTCAATCTATGGTTTAAATAAAATGTAACGATATTCTAGCGACGCGGTATTCTTGTGGAATCAAATTTGATTTAATTATTTTCGAGGTTTAAATTAAATCTGAAAATATCACCATCGTCAGTAATGTCAATGTTAAACGTGATATTTTCCTCAAAACTCGCTATGACGTCATCTCTCACGGGCCATTTCATTTAAATAATCTTTCTCATTAAAATAAAAAAAGTCCTTTGAGCAGGATACGGAAACGCGAGTATCACCGTTTTGCGAAAAGATGAAAAGTAATAATGCGCACTTAGACGAAGGTAGGAATCACATTTAGCCGACATTCAAGATGGCTTCCAATGAAATCGTAAAAATGTGAACGGACAGTTGCTTTTTATTTCATTCTTGTCTTGGAAAGATTTTGTTAATTGAATTCAATAGGACTTCTTAATTATTATTTTTCTTATTTTGGAAACGATTTAGCATCGTTATTTTAAATGTTGACATTTACTTTTTTCTATAGGTACTCGTACCTATCCAGTTTTTTTTATATAAAATGTTCGATCGATCTTGTAACAAAACCACGCAAAGAGGCTCGTTTAAAACGTTCCCATAAACTCTTTCTAGAAAAGATTCCACAGTAAAAATATTAATGTCTTTACGAGTCACTGTTATAGGCTATAACCTCATCCTATTACTTTAAAAGTTACTTTACTATTAAAAGTTGCTAATATTTTCAAAAAGTTGTTCCAAATTTATGAATGTTTTGGCAGTTATCCAAATGGGAGCCATTTGATGTATGAAAATTGTATATTGATGTTTAAGACGCGTATTTCTGAGTGATTTGTCTAATAAAATTATTTTAAAACAAAATGAATGAGCTATGAACTTATTGCCATTAATCTTCCTGTCGAACTAAGTCAAACTTAGAATAAAACTTAACGAATATTTTGTAAAGAATGGCAACTACAAACTGTGTTTTTGAATATATCATGTAGGTGTGTCTAGTATTAGTCACATAGATTTCTTGAATCATATTTCTATGAGATTACAACCATTTTTTTCTTAATTTATTATAACTTAATATTTTTGATTGGTTCACTGTATTCCTTGAAAGAATAGTAAATAAATAAAGACATTGTTTTGGAAAAGAAACTATTACATAATTTTAACAATTTCTTGTTAATCTTTTGCTTAGTCGCGAATAGACATGATCGAAAATAAAAATAAACTCTACGAGCTCATTTGGAAACCTAATAACAAAAATTAGCTAATTGACTTACCCCGTGATCAATAGTCTGGAAAATTCTCAATTATCTTGAAATTTGGGTATCAATTTTATCGGAAAAGATGTTGTATTCCAGGTTTACTCCTTGAATCATTATCAGTTACTTTAATGATAGCGAAAAAATGCTTTGTTATTTACGCGAATGTCAACGACGCCAATGTTACATTTTAACATTCTGTTGATGTATCATAGATAACATACAAATAAATGAGTATTGTAATAAATTTTTGAGTATTTTTAGCACTCACTATGATTTTTTATTTCATACTAGTTGTGCCCGCGACTTCGTACGCCCCAGTTTGTATGGAAAACACGCTCCCGCGCGCAAGCTAGCAGATCCCGCTCCTACGCGCGGAGAAGCGTTTTCGGTATGTTCGACACTTCGTGTTTTCCATACAAACTGGGGTATTCACTCAATATTAGATTGGTTTCCGTGATTATTTCTAACCTAGGCTGGGCACCAGGTAATTAAACAAACTAGGTAAAATAAAAAGTCCCTTTAAGATCGGTTAAAAACGATCAGAGTTCAATTTCTTGCCTACCCCCTAAGTCAGGTGGCATGATTATTTGTATTAAACTTTTAGTTTAAGTAATGCTCAGTCAAAACAAAAAATGTTCCATCAAAATCCTTCTAAGTCATTAGCCGTGATTATTTGTATCGTAACTTTGATTTTCAATAATGCTTATGCGAATAAAAAAGTCAAAATTCAATTTCCTGTCTACCCCCTAAGTCAGGTAACGTTATTTTAGGTATCCTAAGTTGCAGCCCGGGTATCACACAGTTGAACAAAAGAGTCTCATTCAAATCGATTCAGTAGTTTTGGCGTGATGTGGTAACATACAGACAGACAGACAGACAAAAAATTAAAAAAAAAAACGTTTTGATCTTTATATCGTTCCTAATGCCTGCTGCAATTATTTTTTGTAAAAATGTTCAATGTACAGACACGACCCTTCTAGAGATTTATTATATGTATAGATAATATGAAAATAAAAATGTATATTGTTATAAAGGTGGCATTGTCTCTACAGCAAATTATGCCGTCCGTTCTGAAATGCCCCTCAACAATTTGTCACACTCAGTGGAAACAGTTTATTGTAAATCGTTAACGCTCTGCCAACATCTTAAAAGATACAGGCGTGATTATATACGTGTATGTTTGTAAATATTTCACTCAAAATTTCCCGCAGACATGTTGCAGTCTACTACTATCTCTTTATAGATAAGCACCGAAATAATCTCGTAATATTTCAGAATACAAAGGAACAAAGATATTTATGTAAACTGCTTAAGGCACACTCAAGTAGGGTAGGTTAATGCGGGTAGAACAAAGGATACAAAAGGTTTTATATAGCTTAAAGGCAATACGTAAGTACCTCCATTTCCAACTACCAAAATTAATTTGGAAGTCTAGGATGTAGAAATAGTCTTATTTGTACATACATACATATAATCACGCCTTTATCCCTAATGGGGTAGGCAGAGCGTAAACGACCTAAACAAACGCCACGTTTGACAAAGTTTTGAGGGTTATTTAAGATAGATTTGTACGTATACTGCTGTAGTGACAGGTTGTCAGCCCATCGCCTAAATTGCAATATACTGAAACCCTCGGATCCCTTAGCTGGTTTTTACAGCATGCCCGGGAGGAAATGCAGCTGGCACATTCTATGTTTTTCTCTCGCTCCCAGACCAGCATGGAAGGTCTTATTTGTAGGATACTAAAATAGAATATCAAATACCTACCTTCTCCTTCTTCTTATCTTATATAGCCGTAAGTGTCCCACTGCTCAGTAAAGGCCTCTCTCCGTTCCCTCCATGACCTACCTAACAAAAAAATATGTTTGGGTTTCCAAATTTCTCGTATGAATCACTACATAGTATAAAACAAAGTCGCTTTTTCTGTCCCTATATATGTATGCATTAAGCTTTAAAACTACACAACGGATTTTGATGCGGTTTCTTTAAATAGATAGAGTTATTCAAGAGGAAGGTTTATGTGTATAATATTTTCATTATATAGTAGATAAATACTGATATTTCCGTGCGAAGCCGGGGTGGGTCGCTGGTAACATTATAATTGATAATGCTTTCTGGACTACTTATGTTCGATTCCGGTGTAAGAAAATTGAAGTCTAGCCATGTTAGGTAAGTAAATATAATGTACAATCGTTCTTTTACCAATCAAAATATTACATCCACTTTAAAGATATAAAAATAACAAGTACTGTGCACACAAGCATTGTGGCTATACACCTACGTAAATTTCCAAGCAGAACACGAAATAAAAAACAACATTATGCAAAGTGGCGATAGAGTCGGTAGATTATATTCAGGTATTTCTGATTTATCTTTTTAGCGCATTTTCTCGGCCGCTTTCCGACATTTTCTTCTCCACTTTGACTGGTCGTCATCATAATCCGTTCTCTTTCAAATACACAAGTAACAAATAAAAATAGTCAAAACTTATAAACAATATTTTATTATTATTATAGTTAGCCTACTAGATCCCACTGCTGGGCAAAGGCCTCCCCCGCGGTCTTCCAATAATAAACAATAATAAAAAGAAAATTAAAAATTCTCTTTCATGTCCGTGTGTATTCTATATGTTTCTGATTTATATTAAAAGTTCCTGTAGAGACATTTTGATCCAACCATGAACATTTATAGCTACCAACACAATATCTGCCTCTGTAGTCTAGTGGTCAGAACCATAGGCTCACGATCCGGAGGTCCTGGGTTCAATTTGCAGGGGGGACATAAAGTTGATATTTGTAAATTTAAGATTTTTGTAAGATTTACCCAGTTTGATTAGGACATTGCAGGATAAATCACCTGATTGTCCGGAAGAAAAAAAGATTCCATGCTTAGGGCATGTTAAGCCTTCGGTCCCGGTCGCTGTCTGTGATAGTGGTCGTTACACAAACCATGTCAGAGGCACAGATTACTTATGAGCGAGGCGGGCGCCCAGTCAGAGGCCCATTAACTGTGCTTTTAGGTGGTTTAAAATAACTCTGACACCAGGGTTCATCAGGTCGATCGACTCGACACAACCCACACGACAGAAGAAGAAGACGCAATATCTATGCGAAGGATTGCGCTATAGTAAAGCTCGCGCAAATATATGAAGCAAACTTATTGCAAGGATCCGGCGTGAATCGGCATGTAAAACCTCATTTACATGCGGAGGCGACGTTACTAGATAAGCGTGAACAAATTGAACTATTCGTTAGGTCAATAACCTGACTTACCAAATATTTGAATTTAGAACTTGTGTATATTTAGTTTCGTCAATAAGGATATGGAAGTTAGTGAAGTCTTCGCGAGGTTATATAATGGTGCTCTGGTTACATAACTCTTTGTTTAAAATAAGTAATTAAAGATTTAGGTATATAAAAGTGTAACAATTGAAATGCATGATACATAACATAACATCAATCTTTTCATATAAAAATTTAACTACTTTAGGAAAAGGTATTTGAAATCTCCATAATTGGTACTAAAAAATCATTTTCCGGTTGCTACCTTCCATTTTATAAAAACTTTGTTTCTGAACTAACTTGAAATATATTCAAAAGAAGATTTTCGTCTTTGTTATTGGCCTAGAAAATTCGTCCTAAAGTCTTTTATTTTTGTACTGCTCTACATAAACTGAATAGAAAGTTATCGTTTTTAAAGTTAGGCAGAAGAAATACTGTAATGTCTTTTAATTAGGTCATCAGACTATAAAGAATCTCTAGGTACCTTAAACTGAAAGTAATACATACATACATCACGAATTTATCACTAATGGAATCCCCTTTAACTAAGGGTAGGCAGAGCATCACCTACCTAAACACAGGTCGTTTCGCCACGTCTGACAAGTTTTGAGGGTAATCTGAAAGATCTGTATATTGTTTTACTGATAGGTAGTCAGCCCATCGCCTAAATTACAATATTGAAATCTGCGAAACCCTTAGCTGATTTTTACAGCATTACCGCGAGGAGATGAAGCTGGAACATTCTATGTTTTTCTATCGCTCCCAGTCCAGCATGGAAGATGTAAAATAAAAATAATTCCTACATAATTTACCTATATACAGTCTACTAAGGGCCCACTAGGGCTTACGATCCGGAGGTCCTGGGTTCGATTCCCAGGGGGATATACAAAAATATTTGTAAATTTTTACATTGTGGGATATTCCCCAGTTTGATTAGGACAATGCAGGCCAAGTCACCTGATTTACTGGAACAAAGAAGATTCTGTTTCTGACGGCACGTTAAGCCGACGGTTCCGGTCGCTGTTTTTAATAGTGGTCGTTACACAAAACACATCAAAGGAACATTAAATGTGCTATTAGACGATTAACAAAAACTTTAACACCCGGGTTCATTGGGTCGATAGACTCGATACCCACACGATACAAGAAAAAAGGCTCAAAACACGGCTTGTATTATTAAGAGGACCATCTGGATAAGCATACTCAAATAACTACGCTCCAACGTAGTTTCAAATTAGCTTAGGTACATTCGCGGAACCTAGCCTTGTTGGTAGTTCAAAATACATGTTTAAAGTCCATAAACCATAAAAGGGAATTTCTCGCGAAGTGCTTAACTATAGTTCTTCCGTGTAAAACTAACTACAAACTAGTACACGATGTTTTAGGAAAACCAAGTTAAGTTGTATTACAGGTAAACATCTGATTTTATCGCACACTACTGTTCATAGTCCTTTTGATTTTCGGTGATGGCGGCCAGTCTCCCAGAGATCGGCCAACTGCGCAGGACTAGTTTTTAGTGCCCAAGTGTTTGCGCTACGCACAGGTTCATTCTCTATCCCTTCAATCTCTTATTATGATGGTACAGACTGACTGACACGACCAGAGAGAAATCAGGTACCATCCGACAGCATGGATCATCTTACTTTTCGGACAATCAGGTGATTAGCTTGCATTTTCCTAACCAAAGTCATTGTCAAATGAACAAATCGAACCCGGGACCTCCAGGTCGAAAGCCCATAGCTAGACCTCAGAGGCAGTCACTATAACTGTCAGTATAAGTACAGTGCTGTATCTCCCTTAAAATTGTACCTTTTAAACGAAAACAATCTAGAATATAGAAAAAAGACTACAGTGGTGCCGTGTAGTTAAAAGAAAACCTAGTTTATTAGTTCACTAATAAGTATTAGTTGTACGAATGAACCAGATAAAGAATAACAAGACTAGTTAGTACAAGAAAAGAAAAAAGTTTCACAAGATGGTGAATCCTCCAAGATTAAATGTCACTGCGGACGACTGAGCTTCATTCGTGACCTAGTAGACACAATGGTACTGCCATAAGACCATACCGTTCCTACTTAGCTCTTCGTTGACAGAAGGCGGTCACGTTTTATAAAAGTACAACTTACAAGTTGTATATGCTTCCCTGCTGGCCTGGGAGCGAGGGAAAAACATAGAATGTTTTAGCTTCATTTCCTTCCGGGCATGCTGTGAATACCAGCTGAGGGATCCGAAGGTTTCAGTATATTGCATATTAGGCAATGGGCTGACCTGTCACTACAGCAATATACTTACAAATCTATCTTAAATAACCCTCAAAACTTTGTCAGACGTGGCGGAACGACCTTTGTTTAGGTTGTTTTCGCTCTGCCTACCCCATTAGGGATAAAGACGTGATTATATGTATGTATGTATGTACAAGTTATAGTAAAAAAAAAGAATGACCCGGGACACTGGCCGCCAATAATATTTGAATTGTGTAAAGAAAACTTCGAGGCGCAACGATCCTCGGCAGTGTTTTGTTTTTTATCGATTGTCAGCTTTGGGGATACGCTGTGCCAATACGAAGGTAAGTTTAAGAAATAACAAATCCAAAATTCGACCGCTGACGGGAGGAAAAATACGAAGGTAGACATTTATTGTTTCGTGTAATATTATTATCCTATGATTATTGTATTTTATTTTCGTTCATGGCAGTGCCTATGCTTACGTTTTAATTACGAAGAAATAGGATATAAGAAAAAAGAAAGTAAGGAAAACGGTTTTTATGAGACGTTGTAACTTCTAGGATTAAATAGCATTGTCAAGGCCAGAGGTTAATTCGTGACCTAGGAGACAATGCTAGCCCACGTAAAAAGTCTGGACCTTTTTATTAAATAATTCTACACTACAGTAAGAAAAAAAAATGTACAATAGTCAAAGAAAAAAACTTTGCTGTCCAAACACATACCGGATATATCTAAGGGACGTCCTGCAAACTGGTAGGGGTTGCTCAGTCAATAAAACTGAATAACTTTTACCAGGAAGTTGTTTCAGGAGAAGTATTTTTTTTCACTTACCCCTATAAAATGACCGCTTCAACCAGACAGTTTGATCATGGTCATCTCCGTAGCCTTATTTATCCCGTATCCTTCGGGGTCGGCTACCTATTAAACAAGGGTACTGGTTTTTACACAGAGCGACTGTCGTCTGTCCTCCAATCCAGCACCAGCAACCCAATCCTAGATTAGGTCGGAGTTTTCAAGCCGCCAATGCTTAGCACTGGCCTCTGACTTGCCTTAACTACTAATATCTACGCTATTAAACGATATTAACCGGGACCAACGGCTTAACGTAGCATGGACAATCAGATAGTTTGATGGAAAAGCAAAATTTTATTTTCATTTCCTGTAAGAATTTAGTGAAAGTTGTTCAGTTTCCTTGACTGAGCAACCCCTATCAGTTTGCGGGACGCTGTCCCTTACACCCCGTACAAATAGGGTGGGTTATAACACAAACAAATTTTAAAACAATTTAAGAAGGTTCAAAAACTCTGACAATCGAGTACAAAGTTCTTCAAATCAACCACTCCCTCGATAGAAGAAAACTGTGCCTGCATATACCTCAACCAATATTTTATACAAAATTTCCTACGCTTGTTAGATCCAAATTAGCGTAATTTTGCGTTTCTCTTCAGTTGCCGGCAAATCGACACGTCGTTAACACTAACTAGAAAACTATGGCAAAACAGCCGGCCTGACCGTCTATTAAGCTTTATAGGGTGTTTTATTAAATAGCTGAAGTACCAATTTGAAGAAGTTGTTGCAGAAAATTGTGGTAGGATTTTGTGCCAGCCAATCCATTGCTAAATTTATGATAACAAATGTAAATTAGGAAACATTAGGGTCGATTCTAGATTTTCCAGCAAAAATTAAAAGCTATTTGTCACTTTCAGACTAAAAACATTGGAAAAGGACAGGAGGTCTATTCTCTCCGGTTCTCATTTAAAGTCGGTGGTTTTATGCGTTATTTGTCATTTTTATCTGCCGTCATATGATATGGTGGCTAAAATTGACAGAAATGCTGGGTAAACGTGCAAAAGCATGTCAAAATCTAGCGAATAAAGTATAAAATCATAGAGCATAAATCACCTGTCCTTTTTCAATTTTATTATCTTGAAAGTGACAGATAGATTTAAATTTTTATTTTAGTCGGTGGTACGTAGTCGAGCCTATTAACAAAAATAATAAATTAAAATAAAACTTTTGTTTAATACGAATACAGTTTTTAACATTAAAATGCTGTTAAAAAAGAACTACCGTCTGATCATAATAAAATGATCAAATCACTCTTTCCACCCTTTTTAATACGTACATCCTGTATCAATATACCATTTACCCAACTCTTTCGGTTTCACCCCTTCACAAATCGTGGTAAATTGCTAACCCTTCCGCGGCAGGGAAAGTTCAGAACTCGGTGGAATTTAACTAATTCCCCATCTACTTCATTTCAGTATAAATATTATACTGAAGACTGTAGTCAAATGTTTTTGATCGACCCGCGACTGCGCTGTTACGTCACAATAAAGTTTTAGAAAACTGTAGACAAGTTATTTTTTTACTACAATCACGCCTTTATCCCCAATGAGGTAGGCAGAGCGTATTCGGCCTAAATAAAGGTCGTTTTTCCACGTCTGACAAAGTTTTGAGGGTTATTTAAGATAGATTTGTAGGTATATTGCTGTAATGACAGGTTGTCAGCCCATCGCCTAAATAGCAATATACTGAAACCCTTGGATCCCTTAGCTGGTTTGTACATCATGCCCGGGAGGACATGCAGCTGGCACATTCTATGTTTTTCTTTCGCTCCCAGACCAGCATGGCAGAATATTTTTTCTTATTTATGATATCAGAAAAAAACTCGTTAGATAAACTTCTTGCTACGTACTTACTACGCTGGCTTAGCGATCCATAAACGATCTTGGCCTGTGATACAAGCTTGCGCCAGTTGTCTCTGTCTTGCGCCACCACACATTAATCGTTTACGATTAATACGATCGTTAGGTAAAAAGTTAATTAAATATATGTATAGAATTTCTAGTCTAGATATATGTTTTATAAAGAAGTTATGTGGTACATTTACGAGTCTTAGATGTGAGTCTTAGATTTGATTATTATTTTCAACCCAAACCTCTACGTTCTAAAAGTAAATTCGTGTTTTGGTCTAATTAACCGTGTACCTAATTTGTAGAGCGTGGTACTGAAATATTTTATAATAGGTCAGGTATTACAGTATTTACTTTATCACGCTTATTATAAGAATAATTTTCTGATTTAAAATAATTCTAATTAAAGTAAGGTTCCGCCAAAGTATACTCTTTTTTCAGCTCTCCATTTTTGCATTATCGAAAAAAATCTTTCTTTCGGCGAAGAAAATGCGGAAAACGTGGTGGAAGTTTACTGTTTCTATATACAGAGACGATGCGTGTTTTTTATTAGACAGAGATGTTTGACCTCGTACGCAATACAGTGTATTGAAGAGAACGCGTCTTGTAGCAAAATTGCCTCCGATAAATAATTCAGGCTATCAATTCTCGCCTTCGTAGCAATGAAACTCGCTATTTGTTCCCCCATAAACAAAATCCCATTTTATGGGGGGCTTTGGGGGCTCCGAAGATTTTACAAGCTTGTTCCTAGCGAAATCCTTTTACGCGAATATCGCCTCTACATACATCCATATCAGCTGGTTTATGTACGAGACAGTCGGAGTAAATAAAGGCGAAAATTGTATACTTGTTTTCTCAGGTCTGCTCAGGTGATGAAGTACAGTCGTTAAGCGAGCCGTATATTTAAAACGCGTTCATTGTTGAAGCAATTTGTATGAAGCAATTGAAAGTTTATTGTGAACAAAATGAATTTCGCTCATTCGATTTAATTCAACTTCGGGTAGGGTTAATTGGCATACTTAATAGCTGTCATTTGACATTCTGCTCTTAGGTAATCCAGGGTTTGATCCAAGTATATTTGAATTAATTAGTATCATCACTTAGTCTCGTTTCTATTTACGAATGAATACATTCGAATCCCGCAAATAAATATTCATGGTCCCGTTTTGCTTGCGTAATCCCACTTCAGTCAGACAAGAACAATAAAATGCCACTTCACATGTTATGGTTCTAATAAAACCCTTATCTCTTGTTTCAGAAAGTATCGATAAATCGGGAGAGGATCCTGTGATATCAGCTTTAAGGCCGTACGGAGCTCCGGACGACGACGGCTTTAAAGATAACGTCATTTCCAAAGACAGAGAAGACTTTCAGAAACTCTTCGGAAACTTTACACTAAAAACCACCAGCCAACCAGCCACAAGCCCTCAGAGACAATCCAATCCAGACGTGTCTTTATCAGATCACTTCTTGAACGTAGAACATAGTTACGATAACAATGAAACCCAAAGAATGACTATGGAAGAAGTGTTAAGTTCTGACATCTCAAATGATACAGTGAGTGACAGTAATGTAACAGACTCTAAACCAAGTGTTCATGAAGACGTTGTAACTAAGTTTCTAAGATTAATAGAGACTCAACATTTACTGGGTGAAAATTGTACAGCAGGGACTGCTTTAAATTTAGGCGAAGGTGTCGTGGACCGATATGCTCAAGAACGTTTTCGAATAGAGGCTGACGTGGCAGTAAATAGAGCTAATATGTTAACTAGGTTATGGAAATACGCTGGATCTTCAGTGATGCATAATGAATATCTTTTACATGCGAGTGTGTTTTCTATGGTCGAGTTCGATGATGATATATTTGCAGCTGGGAATTGTTACGACCAGTACCAATACAAGGATTATCAGCTGTTCTGCCCGTTCGCGTATAGACTGCCCGAGGGGCTGATTTTGGCAAAGGATTTGGCGGTGGAGTACAAATATTTGAGCAACACTTCCGAATGGTTTTACATCGCGCGGAAAAACGCCGAGCGTGTGATCAGGAACCACAATCAGTTTGTTAAAGGTAAGTCCTAATTTTAAAACGAAATATTTTTGCTATAGCTATAAGGCATTTTGCGTGGGTGTTGCAGCGATTTTAATTATTATTTGAGGGGATCCAAATTTTTTGTATGATCACTGGTTAACTGGACGAACTCATTAAATATCTTTTAGTGAAAATAACCGCGAAAATATAAAATTTGGTTCTTTGTTAATAAAGTAGTTTGAGTTCTTTGTTTTAAAAAATATTTAAATATTATTTTGAAGAGACTTGTTATTCCTACGATAAAGTTGACTTTGCATACCTCAATATTTCGGAAGAGTTGCACGCTCCATGTTATAATAAAAATAATAGCAACTTAAATGTACGTACTGAATAACCTCGAAAGCCTAAATTTTTTGTACAAAAATAATGGAATGATAAAAAGAGAAAAAATTTATACAAAGGTTTGAAAGAAAATATTTACACAACCCAGTAAATATTCATAAACACTGACAATATAACAAAGCTCGGTAAATTTTGTACCTACCCCAAAAATTGGACTACAAATCAAGACATGCAGATTCTTAGGTCTTATTAAATTCTGTCCTCCTTCATCCTAAAAAAACTCATTGACTGTGAATTTTTTAAATATATTTATGTATCAATAATGGTATTTATATTTTAATACATACATAAAATCACGCTTTTATCCCTAATGGGGTAGGCAGAGTGAAAACGACCTAAACAAAGGTCGTTTCGCCACGTCTGACAAGTTTTGAGGGTTATTATTACAGATGATTATGATGTATATGGGTATAGTGGCAGGTTGTCAGCCCATCGACTAAAATTGCAATACACTATAACCCTCGAATCCCTTAGCTGATTTTTACAGCATGCCCGGGAGGAGATGCAGCTGTCACATTCTATGTTTTTCTCTCGCTCCCGGGCCAGCATGGAAGTATATTTTAATACCAATCTAAATCAATCCGTGCTCAGACCTGAAATAAAACAATAATGTTTACAAAGCGCGAAAATCTTAAACAAATGTGAAATTTAGTTCATTCGTTTATAAAACTTATGGAACAACAACAGCGACACCCTTTATCATTTAAATTGTGCCATAATTCACTGTCACTTCATTTTCCATACTAATTTGTCCCGGAGGAACTTACTTTGTCTGATTGTTTGAATTCTTAAGCTGACACTCTTCTGCAACTTGGGACTTGGTAATGACTGCTGAGCACTGTCGAGTGAGGAAAATTCTGGATACGAGTACTTGAGTAAATAGAGGATCTTAGGCCTATATTTATAATTAGCACTTGAGACTGACGGCGAGTTTGAG
Organism: Scrobipalpa costella; assembly: GCA_949820665.1. Taxonomy (NCBI): domain Eukaryota; kingdom Metazoa; phylum Arthropoda; class Insecta; order Lepidoptera; family Gelechiidae; genus Scrobipalpa; species Scrobipalpa costella. The sequence continues at coordinate 8,785,551 of OX463299.1, forward strand.
TTTGTATCAGAAATGTCATTTCAGTACAATGTAGCCTGTCACATCCATACTTAATATCGCTCTCATTCTTGAGATTTCTGTATAAATACGAGCCTTAGCGTATGACTGACATATTTGAAAGTCATAATATATTGTAGATAAAGTTAATATGTCGTCCATGTTATTCTTCCATGCTGGACTGGGAGTAATAGAAAAACATAGAATGTGCCAGCTGCATCTTCTCCCGGGCATGCTGTAAAAACCAGCTAAGGGATTCGAGGGTTATAGTGTATTGCAATTTTAGGCGATGGGCTGACAACCTGTCACTAGAGAAATATACATCATAATCAACTGTAATAACCCCCAAAACTTGTCAGACGTGGCGGAACAACCTTTGTTTAGGTCGTTTCCGCTCTGCCTACCCCATTAGGGATAAAGGCGTGATTTTATGTATGTATGTATGTTATTGTAAACTTTTGCTAAAGTCGACGTAGCAAGGTACTACGATTCGTAGTACGTTTCTTTGAGATCCGTAGCAAAGTGCTACACTTGACGTAGCGAGTAAAACAATGAAAGTCACACAAAAAAATCGCGCGCTGTCTACCAATACTTGCAGAATAAAAGATCTTTGACAAAGACATAATAATAATTAGTTATTTATCCAGTCCCCTATTATATGTTATAGTTTATTATAAACATAATATTAGTTTATTTTATTGAGTATTATTTAGTAGTATTTATATTGTTTAGGTATTAAGTATATATATATTATTATTAATGTCATCTCCCATCATCTCCCTAGCCTTATCCCGTATCTCTCTGGGTCGGCTACCTAATCTAGGTGATTGAACGAGGGTACTGGTTTTCACACAGAGCGACTGCTATCTGACCTCCGCAACCCAGAAGGGAAATCAGACCCAACCCTAGATTAGGTCAGAGTTTTCAAGCCGCCAATGCTTAGCACAGGCCTCTAACATGGCTTAACGACTAATATCTACGGTATTAAACGATATTAACCGGGACCAACGGCTTAACGTGCCTGCCGAAGCACGGAAAAAGCGCCGAATAAACGTACATATGAAATTCGAAAACTGAAAAACACATTGGTACGTACGTATTCGAACCACAACCTTCCGCTCAGAAGGCAGTGGCCCTATCCACTACACCATCGGGCTCTCACTGCTATGTACTATCCTAATATCCAAAGGTTGCCTGGTAGAAATTGCTGCTTTAGCAATAAGGTTGCCTTTATTATACTCTTTTGTTCCTTACTTTTCTGCTGTATATATTTGTGTTTTTTTGTGCAATAAAGTATCTTGTATTGTATTGTATTTAGGTGTTAAACACCATCACTTAGTTTCATCACAATATGTGACTAGTTTGTTTGTGTATGTGTATTGTTTGTTAATTCATATTGCAATACAATAAAATATAAGATATATAATTAACTACAAGTTACAACAAGTAATATAACTACCACAAGTTATTTATATATACATATAAATAACTTTATATGTATAAAGTTAAAGTTATTTATATATACATATAAATAACTTTAACTGCCTCCATGGTCTAGTGGCTAGTGCCATGGACTCCCGATCCGGAGTTGGGTTCGATTCCCAGGGGGGAAACACAAAGTTGATATTTGAAAATTTATCACTTTGTGAATTTTTCTCCAGTTTGGTTAAGACTGAATCACCTGATTGTCCGAAAAGAAAAATATTTCGTGCTTCGGAGGGCACGATAAGCCGTCGGTCCCGGTCGCTGTCTTTGATAGTGGTCGTTACTCAAACCATGTCAGAGGCCTGATAGTTGTGCTACTAGGCGGTTTAAAAACTCTGACACCAGGGTTCATCGGGTCGATAGACACCATACGCACTCGACAGGAGAAGAAGAATAACTTAAATTACATTATGTTAAACACCATCACTTAGTTTTATCACAATAAATCTACAAAACTAATAATATGGTTGTAATAATGTTCTTGTGGTAATAAAAATATCTGTCAGCGAGCCAACACACTCTGAGCTGGCGGACATTCCAGTACGTCTCATAAACATCGTTTGGCCTCATGCCTCCGCTATATTCCTGTTGACTCTTGTGTTTCAGACCCAGACACATGATTCGTTATTTTCCAATAAAGCCATACAGAAAGTGAGAAAAACATACATATATACTTTATCCCTAATGAGGTAGGCAGAGCGTAAACGACCTGAACAAAGGTCGTTCCGCCACGTCTGATAAAGTTTTGGGGGTTATTTATTATAGATTTGTAAGTACATTGCTGTAGTGAAAGGTTGTCAACCCATCGCCTAAATTGCAATATATTGAAACCTTCGGATCCCTTAGCTGGGTTTCACAGCATGCCCGGGAGGCTACAAATGCCTGGGCGGGGAAATGCAGCTGGCACATTCTATGTTTTTCTTTCGCTCCCAGTCCAGAATGGAAGTGAGAGAAAGAAAGAAAAATTGGAGAGGTCGATAAGATATTTTGTCGAAAACTTTATTTTACTTTTTCAACCTGAACCAAATTATTAACTGCGAAATCAGAATAAGTAAAACTCGCGCCAAAGTTCACAGAATGGAATGCAAGAAACCGAATTTCAAGCACATGTCGACTTTAACCAAGAACTAGTTGCTAAACAATTTCTCTGTACGATACACGCTAAGTTTTCGAGGTTTCCGGGTTCGCAGTGGGAATCACATACGAGATAACGAAGCAAATAAGACCATACATGATCGCTTTCATGATTTCAGAGTCATAGTGGCTTGCCATACCATATCGTAGATAGGGAATGTTCTGGATTGATTTTACAAATTATTACAGTGGTTTGTTAATACGACCGACGACATTGTTATGTTTGACATATCATTTATATAAATATCGGTGTCTTTCGAGTATATTTGTAATATTTATTTGAAATTTACTTTGGCTCTTAAAATTAATTATGAATAAATAAAGAGTAAAAAAGAGCTTTGATTGCTCTTGATAAGATTGATCATTTAACCATATAATAAAAAAAGCTTATAACTATTGCTTTTTGACTTTCTTTTGTAAAGGGTCTGCCGGAGTAGTGAAATCCCATACAAACGTAGTTTTGCTTTTATTCCTAAACAGTAAAACCAAGTTTAACCAAACTTCGTACACATGACCAAATGCATCATATCTATCCTTCTAATTAAGTTTGGTTTGCCGATATTAAACGGAAACAAAACAAGACCAAAAATATGATTTTGTGTGAAAATAGCCTAAAATTAAATTTGCTTCTTACTTTTGTACTTGATTAATATTTTCACCAAACCTAATTAGAAGCATAGATATGATGCATTTGGTCATATGTACGGAGTTTGGTTTTACTTTTTATGAAAAAAAGTGAAGTTGCGTTTGTATGGGATTTCACTACTCCGGCAGACCCTTAAGTCCTGGTCTTGGGACGATCTCATCGGCGAGTATCAATCCAGCACGTGCTAGAGAACAATTCACGCCAAAAATAAATAACAGGCGATATCTCCTCCGTTATCCTCAAACCCTTCCCTTCAAATAATCTCCAAAGTGTACCCTCTTATAAAAATATATTTTACTAGTCTGTGTAGGATAATATATCTGCCTCAAGAGCTATGGAAGCGGACTCACGCTCCGCGGTTTGTAACCGAAGAGTAAGTTAAGTGCAACTTGACACTTTCTGATGTGTTTTGTTGGCAAAGAACTTTCCTGTTTGATTTTCGGGTTATTTATGTGATGTTGTTCCGTATAATGGAAAAGGAGAAACGTTTTGTCAAATCAGATACTTAAGTGAAGCATTTTATTGAGGAAGAGGAGAAATTACAATAATTTTGTTTTATATACAGTCTTAACGATTTTTTTAGTTCCATGCTGGGCTGGGAGGGAGAGAAAAACCATAGAATGTGCCAGCTGCATTTCCTCCCGGGCATGCTATAAAAATCAGCTATGGGATCCGAGGGTTTCAGTATATTGTAATTTAGGCAATGGGCCGACAACCTGTCACTACAGCAATATACCAACAAATCTATCTTAATTAGCTCTCAAAAAATTGTCAGACGTGGCGGAACGACCTTTGTTTAGGTCGTTGACGCTCTGCCTACTTCATTAGGGACAAAGACGTGATTATATGTATATGTGTATGTATGTTTTTTGCACAAAAACACCTCTTTGAGACCACTTTAAGTTTAAAATAATGTTATCAAGATCGCGTCGCTTTCCGATGTGAACTAAAATTAATAACTTTCAAAAATGATAAATTTTCAAGCAAAATAAGTTAGCAATTTTTGTTGTCCATATCTCTTCTGATTAGTTTAAAACAAAGGAAAATAGAAGTACTGAACTTTTCTTTCAACTACAATTTCTGACCTATTACTCTCTAACGCGAGTGGCTTTTATTAAATAACATCAAGTTTACCTTCCATTTAGTTTCAACAAAGAAATTTTATCATAAATGTTGTAGTTTTTTGAAAAGGAACCTAAATATTTATTTAATGTTACCTAGAAGATGTTGTTAAAATCATCCTCATCTTCATCATCGCCACCGCCATTATTATCATCACAGCTCTATAAGTCACCAGCGCACGAGCCGACCCTGAATTAGGGCGATTAGGCCTAAGTTGACCACGTGGGCCCAGTACAAATTGTTCGACTTCACATACACACACAACTTTGCAAGTGTGTGCATTTTTTTTTCATGAATGCTTTCCTTAAGCGTAAAGCACGTCACCTCTTTTAATAATTTAATTTTTCTGGTCGAGTGTTCTTTTCATTATGAAATTGAGCTTACCCCGACGATTATTTAACCCACGAATAAAAGAAAAAACCCGATAACTTAATTGACTAGACAGCAGCAGTAAACATAATTTAAACCATTGAATTGCAAATTATTATATGATAGCAATATTCGTACTTCCTTGTTGGAATGGGAGCGACACAAGAACATAGAATGCACCAGCTGCATTTCCTCCCGGGCATGCTGTAAAAACCAGCTAAGGGATCCAAATGTTTATGTATATTGCAATTTAGGCGATAGGCTGACTACCTGTCACTACAGCAGTATACCGACAAATCTAACTTAAATATCCCTTAAAACTTTGTCAAACGTGGAGGAACGACCTTTGTTTATGTCGTTTACGCTCTACCTACCCCATTAGGGATAAAGGCGTTACTATTTGTATGTATGTAATTGCAAATACGCAAGATTTCAATTTCAGCTTATCCATCTCATTCGTTTTTTTCATCACATCCTTATTCTCTTTTTCAATGTAGCAGAGAGAGAAAAAAACTCAATAGCTTCAATTTAGAATTGCCTCTGCAGCTGGTGTTCTGCTGAGCGTTAAGTTAATAATGTTTATTACAAATAAAACATCCATTCTCACCATATCCCATTCTGAGGGTAGGCAATTGCGATTTTTCTGTTGTATCACGAGTGCCTACCGAAAAAGAACAGAAAATATTTTAGATTACACAATAGGCTGTGCCTTGGGTTCAAATGAGTTGCCTGCAGCTGCGCAGTTAAATGGCGTTAACCTTAAAACGTTTAATATAAAAAACAATTTATTGAACTCTGGCAACTTTAGACTTATCCATTAAAAAATGTTTTATAGAACATAACCTAAAATTCTAACTCAAACGAATCAGCTAGCAAATACCAGTATGATACTTTTATTACTCCACACAACTTATGCTCTGCGTATTGAGAATACAACATGAAAGGAATTTTTAATTTTGTTTGTTGGATTTTAAGATTGGCTGAGTTTATATACATAATAGATTTTTCTTTTAAACCTTTCCCCGTATTTGAGGTACATGTCTGTTATTTATAAGTACAATTCGATGTATGATGGTCTTCTTCTTAGCGAGTGAATGCTCAAGTCGAACTACGAGCCGATGGACCTTGGTGTCAGAGTTTTTCAAACCGCCTAGTAGCACAGCTGTATGATGGCGAGCCTTTAGGATACCAGGGGATTCATTCAGTAATCGCTCAACAGGGTATTATATAGAAATTGTGCAAATGGCCTCTTGGGTACAGAGCCTTATGGTGTAGTGGATAGGGCTGCTGCCTCCTGAGCGGGAGGTCGTGGTTCGAATCCCACCACGTACCAATGTGTTTTTCGGTTTTAGAATTTCATGTGTACGTTTATTCAGCGCTTTTTCCGTGCTTCGGAAGGCACGTTAAGCTGTTGGTCCCGGTTAATATCGTTTAATACCGTAGATATTAGTCGTTAAGCCTTATCAGAGGCCAGTGCTAAGCATTGGCGGCTTGAAAACTCTGACCTAATCTAGGATTGGTTCGGGTTTCCCTTCTAGGTTGCGGAAGTCAGATGGCAGTCGCTCTGTGTAAAAACCAGTACCCTCGTTCAATCCCCTAGATTAGGTAGCTACCCCGTAAGATACGGGATAAGGCTAGGGAGATGATGATGATGGCCCCTTGGGTGCAAATAAAACTTGAACCTGAGCAAACTTGAGCTAACGTGCCGTGACAGGCGTGCGTCATCACGTGTTGCGGTGATGCTTATGTGTACGTTGACAAAAACAACAAAAAGTTTAACCAGTTTGTAATAATTTTGTAAACTCTACCGCACCGTTTGTTTGTGAGAGAACCCGGTAAAGTTTAATTGTAGGGTAAATAAAACTCTTCAGGCCCGACATGAGCCCGGGTAGCTTTTGTAGTCTAAAAACATGGACCGGCATTCCAGAGACGCAGGTTCGAGTCCTGACGGAAACGAATTTATTATTTTCTTTTTTTCATATTATATAAAAACAAGGAGGCAAGTATTTAAACTATTAAGTAAGCATGTGGGGGCAAATGCACTCATCAAACATTGGTTGGTTGTTACAATATTTCTATCATTATGATTAGGTAATTAATCAGTTGTGCATTGCGTCATGATTGTGTCAGCCAATATTATACCAGCCGGAAAATTCCTCACCTCGCACTATAAAACGGTAATTTATGTGTCTCAAACAAAAAGTATGAATGCTCACTCCATAGGTTAAATTCTCCTTTCCTAAAAAGGACGTAAGCTGAACGAGACATAATCCTTGCATGCGGACATGTTAAAGCGATGTTGGCTAGTATTTTCTGTTTCGTTGTTGCCCAACTAGAAACGAGTTTCGTATATTTTGATTTAAGAAGACAGCACTGTACAAAAAGCTATAATATTACTTAACTTCAATAATGAGCTCGATTCTCGATCTATCTGCCAGTTTCAGACTAAAAATATTAATAAAGGACAGAAGATCTATTCTCTCCGGTTTTTTATTGTAATTTTATGCGTTGTCTGTAAATTTTATCAGCTATGCCATGTCATATTAATATGACGGCGGATAATATACTGGGGAAACATGCAAATGCAAATCAAAATCATGTGGAAAAACGTAAAACCAAGAGTATAAACCTCCTATCCTTTTTTAATTTTATTATTCACTACGTGAGAGATAGATTTTAATTTTAGCTTTAGCCAGTAGCATCTAGAATCGAGCCCAGTGTTTTCATTGGCCACGATTTGGCGTAGACAAGATTTAATTAAAATAAAACCATACCTGCCATTTTCGGCAGAAATGAATGGCAGTATATACGGACTTATTATGATCCTGTCACAGAATTATAAAGGATCTAGTTGACATCACGACTTATCTTCAAAGTATTTAAATTTAAGTGAGACATTCTAAATAAAATTTAATAACGGGCACTCACTTTGGAATATAAGTCGCGTATGACATGTTTCGGGACATTCGGAGTCCCTGCATCAGGTTGAGTGCGTAGGTTGCGGTGTTAAGTATCCGGCCTCAGATTACCCACACAGATTGCCATTTTCACACAGTTTTGGACGTTTACTATTTCTACCCCTATTGAACATGCAACACATGCTTACTAATTAGCAATTAACAACCATTTCACATGAATGCGCTAGAAATTCTACACGTGTATAAGTGAAGCTTTTAGTAAAGTATTTAGCATGTACCTAGATGACTAAACAAAAGGGACTTTTGTGAGCATTTTAATCTAGGCCGGCTCAAAACGGATGAGATTGCAGAATAGAACTTATTTACGGTTTTTAATGAAATTTCGTATATTTGCACAATTGATTTGCTACAACAAACATACGAAATAAAAAAAAACATTAATAATATTCTGAAATAATTTCATCCATATAGAGCGACCTTCCCCAGCCATATAAAATACAAATAACTTTTCCCAAAGTTGATATGCGAAATTTATAAAAAAAAAAAAGTTTTACATAATATTTTTTAAGTATTTTACGCAAATATGTACTCAAATATATAATAACCGTATATATAAAATATAATAATAACCTACTTTCATGTCCGTTCAAAAGCACACACATATTTTTGAAAACACAATCTGTTGCTATATATTGTACATACATACATACATATAATCACGCCTTTATCCCCGATGGGGTAGGCAGAGCGTATACGACCTAAACAAAAGGTCATTCCGCCACGTCTGACAAAGTTTTGAGGGTTATTTAAGATAGACTTGTAAGTATATTGCTGTAGTGACAGGTTGTCAGCCCATCGCCTAAATTACAATATACAGAAACCCTCGGATCCCTTAGCTGATATATTGTATTTGTTTATTTAAAAAATGCAGAGTATAAATCTCCTTAAAACTATTATCAATGCTACTCTAATTATAGACTACATCAGCGTGCAAATATAAAAGTACCTTACATACTTAATTCGTATAAAGAAGTACAGATAGCACCACACTTAGGTACATAATACTGAGTAGAGAAAAGTGAACGACTAGGTGTAAGCTAAAACGTTACAGGGTAACTATGTGTAAAAAATAGCCAAATTTTAAAAAAGGAGAAACATTAAAAAATAAAGTACCAAATTACAATATTTATCAAATGCTTATTGCTTTGGCTTAGGTATTATTTTAGGATGTAAAACAGTGTATTTAAACCTTTTTAAAATCTCTTTTGTAGTTGAAAGACATGAGGTACTTAATACACCTTTCCATCGTAACTTTTAGCTCAGAGAAATTGAGGTAATGTTTCTTTACAATAGAAGTATTACAGTTACAAATGGCACTTCTTTATTATCTTGCGGAACTAAGATTATCTTTGTATTTCCTTTATCTCTCTCGTTTCATAAATTTATATTCTTCTTCGAAACTGTAAAAGCGGAAAACTAAAGCTTTATATTTTTTAATAAGATGGAGAGTGCCTGGAGCTTAAATTAATTAAAAAACCGTGTTGAAATATAAAAAAGCAACTTCAGGTATATTTTACGGTATAAAGTGAACTATAGCTACACAAACCATGTCAAAGGCCTATTTAGACAGTTCAAAATATGAATAACAACAGAGATCATTAGGTAGCTTGTTGACATACATACATACATATAATCACGCCTTTATCCCTAATGGGGTAGGCAGAGCGTAAACGACCTAAATTAAGGTCGTTTCGCCACGTCAGACAAAGTTTTGAGGGATATTTAAGATAGATTTGTAGGTATATTAGCTTGTTGACTTGATACAAAATTGCACCCGATAAATAGATGCGATAGATGAATAAGAACAAGTAACAAAAAAACTTTAATATTAATTTAATGGTATGTTTTTGTATGGAAATACAAAGTATATTTTTTTTTAACTTGACTTATATGTATACTATAGAGAAAGTTAATACAATACAATACAATATACTTTATTGCACAGAAATTACAAATTTCTAAAAAGAAAAGTAGTACAATTGGCGGCCTTATTGCTAATGTTGCCTACATTAGGAAACAGAGTAGTAAAATAAATTGACGCGGGTCAGTGCAACAAACATGTTAATAAATTAAAATGTGTTGTTTATTAAACATGTTAATAAGTTAAGTTCCATGTTCTGAGAAACCTTTATTTTTTTTTGTTTGGTGTTGATAATTTTCGTTATATAAGTAAAGTTTGCCAAAAGTGGCTTCAAGCTTATTGTACATTCAGCGTTGGCTTCGCGCCAATTAGCAGATATTTCTGCGCCGATCTCACACAATTTTCTTTTCGTTCTGTTCCCTTCAGTTCCCTTTAGTTCCGTTCCATTCAGTTCAGTTCTGTTTTATTCCGTTTCATTCCATTCTATTCTACCTACGCCCCCACTTTTCCACTTGAAGCCGGCGCCAAGTAAAATCTATAGCTTGTTGTGTTAGCGGCCTGTGGTACTTTTATTAAAACTTAAGCTTTCCTGATGAGTGCATTTGTATTATCGACATCACAATCGTTAAACTTAAAGAAAAGTTCTACGTTCTTTAAGCGAACTTTTCACTTTTCTTTAGGTTACCCTAAATATCCGATTCCTGTTAGTAGAATCCCCGCAATGAAAAAAGACAAACGTGCAACATTGTAACAGTTTAAGTTTCTCAGCAAAGTGAATTTTGTTTAATGTTCCTATTCGTAGTGTTTTTTCCTAGAATAGTGTAGAAAGCAATTAGTCTATTTAAAACTTAGTCTTACACTTAACTTAATATATTTATTCTGTAGCATCTAAGGTCTATTTGTCTGCGGTCTGTAATATTTACCTTTTCTTCTGAATAATATACCTAGTGAAGAAAAATGAAAGAAGAAAGAACAACTCACTCACTTGTCACTTAGATTTTATGCAGACATTTATAAACATATACTGTACAAATATAAGACTTGACTTACCGTCGTGGCTGACACCGTATAACTGAATGTGCCAGGAGTCGGGAGGAGGACTTCACTACAATACTCAAATTAGAATCTCTAGTCATGACTTTATGAAACTTCCGTATTCATAAGCATCCGTATTCATAAGCAACTTTACTCATAAACATAATACAAATGATAAACTTATACATTATCAAATATAATAAATACTCAAATAAATACTCAATACACTCATCATCATCATCTCTCTAGCCTTATCCCGTATCTCACAGGGTCGGCTACCTAATCTAGGGGATTGTACGAGGGTACTGGTTTTTACACAGAGCGACTGCCATCTTACCTCCGCAATATATTACCGCGAATAATTGTTCATATGAAATTCGAAAACCGAAAAACACATTCATATAAATAAAAAATATGCTCATAATCATACGTTGTCCATAAAACGGAACGATAGAGAACGAATGATGAATGAATATTTTACAGTGTTGCCAAATTTAAAAAAGACTGATTCAGTAAAACGTTGTTTAACAAGACACGCACTAAACACGGTTTTTTGGTAGCAAAAATTAAACAGTTGTCCAACAAGTGTTTAAATGTTAAACAGTGTTTACCTAAACACGGGTTGAACTAAGGTTTAAATTAAGTTTCATGGTAAGACTTGTAAAGTCCATATTTATTTATTTTTTTAGTTGCGGAAAATAAGTAGAGCAACACATCAATATTTTGGAAATTTGACACTTATATTTCAGCATTTTTATAACGGTTATTATTTTAAGGGCAGCAATACACAGGCGTCACTTACTGCGTGCAAAGTTGCGCTCAACACGCTGTCAATGCTGTTTGCATTGCCTATAACTCACATGCGTCACCTTACGCACATCGCGTGCATAGCGAGGACTTTTACGTAAGCGCATTCCTCTGCCAGTACGCGCGCGTAGCACAAAAAACATTGCCGACTTTTTTTTCGCTACCTGATAGAAAGAAAACCTGCTGATAGTAGTTCAATTTCTTTGACTGAGTATTCCCTATCAGCTTGCGGGACGCTGTCCCTTACACCCCGTATACCTAGGCATTAGCATCTATGGCTAATCTTCATTGTTATGATGTGAAAATTGTTAAAATTGGTGAGAAGCGTGAAAGCTGCATAGAAGTGGATGTGCCAAATTAGTATTTCTGTTTAAGCCGTAACAGTTACCCTTATTATTTTTACTCAGACTTAACAGAATCATTTGGAAATAGACTTTACAATTATCTGTAGAAACATTTGTATTATTCGAGATAAAGAGCGTCTGTCTTGAAATATACATGAGTTTGGACAGTAAAGCGAGTTTGTTCAGTTACATCTTAACAAACTCGTGCGCGCTTCACTGCCTACTGGATAGGAACCGAAATAAGCTATTAGAGCGTTTATTAAAACCATGCCTTAGAGGTGCATCCTCAGCATTCTCACTGCGAGCATTCGCCTGTAACGAGCATTTGGCATCCATATTAATTTTGGCATTTATCAAACTTTTCTTCCATGCTGGACTGGGAGCGAGAGAAAAATATAGAATGTACCAGCCAATGGAACCGAGGGTTTCTGTATATTACAATTTAGGCGATGGGTTGACAACCTGTCACTACAGTAATATACTTACAAATCTAACTTAAACAACCCTCAAAACTTTGTCAGGCGTGGCGGAACGACCTTTGTTTAGGTCGTTTACGATCTGCCTACCCCATTAGGGATAAAGGCGTGATTATATGTATGTATGTATACTATACTCGCGGTGAAGACGCACTGTAATAAAGAACACTGTCGCGATACAGCCCATATGCAAAACTGACCAACCTCTCTTTCGTCAGGCTACCACACGTACACACACAACGACACAGCGCACACTGCGCGTGAGTCGGACGAGATCCTCGTGGTGACGTATGAGGACGGCAAGTGGTCGAAGCCGTACTACGACTGCGGCGGCGGCAACATCTGGATGCTGACATACACCGTGCCTTTCTTCGGGTACAGCAACGGGACTTATTTTTTCAAGTAAGTTTTTTGTAACTTCACATATAACTTGTGCCCAAAGAAAACGTGTTTGCTCCTAGTGAGCAAAAATTACGCTGAGCTGTAGCCTGATTTCTGCAGTACACACCTATATCATATATGTGTCCTCAATCCCTCATGTTGATTTACTTGTACTTGTACTTGTACATTTACTGTATGATTTTTTGTGTAACTTTGTAGTTGTGTATTGTGGAAATAAATGTTCTATCTATCTATCTAAAACTTATATGGATTGCATACAACAAAATGCTACTGAAAGTAAAGTGGCTAAATACCACAGTATAACCAGCATCTCTTTATAAGGTGTTGTTTATAAAGTGTGGACCTTCTTCTTCTTCTGTCGTGTGGGTATCGAGTCAGTCGACCCGATGAACCCTGGTGTGAGAGTTTTTAAACTGCCTAATAGTACAGCTAATAGGCCTCTAGCCATTGCTTGTGTATATACATACATACATATAATCACGCCTTTATCCCTAATGGGATAGGCAGAGCGTAAACGACCTAAACAAAGGTCGTCCTGCCACGTCTGACAAAGTTTTGAGGGTTATTTAAGATAGAATTCCAGGTATATTGCTGTAGTGACAGGTTGTCAGCCCATCGCCTAAATTACAATATACTAAAACCCTCGGATCCCTTAGCTGGATTTTACAGCATGCCCGGGAGGAAATGCAGCTGGCACATTCTATGTTTTTCTCTCGCTCCCAGACCAGCATGGAAGTTATTGATGATTGTTTGTGTAACGACCACTATCAATGTTGATATTGTTGATCTTTACGACCAGCTATAAATAAATTAAGCAAAACACACGCGTCACATACAGAGCGCAAGGTTGTGCTCAAGACGCTGTCAATGCTTTTTGCATTGCCTACAACACACATGCGTCACCTTACGCTCTACGTGCGCGTACTGCAGAGGGATGCGGTGACATAGAGTTCATGCGTAAGGTGAGGCATGTGTGTTGTAGGCAATGCGAAAAGCATTGTTAGCGTGTTGAGCAGAACCTTGCGCGCAGTAAGTGACGCCTGTGTGTTGCTGCCCCAAGTGATACTTGTTTAAATCAGTGGTAGATCCACTGATTTAAGCACGATTAATTTCATCATATAAAAACATCTTCCATGCCGGCCTGGGAGCAAGATAAAAACATAGAATGTGCCAGCTGCATTTCCTCCCGAGCATGCTGTAAAAACCAGTTAAGGGATCCGAGGGTTTCGGTATATTGTGATTTAGGCGATGGGCTGACAACCTGTCGCAATATGCCTACAAATATATCTTAAATAACCCTCAAAACTTTGTCAGACGTGGCAGAATGACCTCTGATTAGGTCTTTTGCGCTCTGCCTACCCCCATTAGGGATAAAGGCGTGATTATATGTATGTATGTATGTATTAAAAACCTTCCATGCCGGCCTGGGACCAAGAGAAAAACATAGAATGTGCCAGCTGCATTACCTCCCGAGCATGCTGTAAAAGCCAGCTAAGGGATCCGAGGGTTTCGGCATATTGTGATTTAGGCGATGGGCTGACAACCTGTCACTATAGCAATATACCTACAAATCTATCTTAAATAACCCTCAAAACTTTGTCAGACGTGGCGGAATGACCTTTGTTCAGGTCGTTTGCGCTCTGCCTACCCCATTAGGGATAAAGGCGTGATAATATGTATGTATGTATGTATGTTAAAAAACTTAGGCTAAATAAGATAAGATAAGAAGATAAGATTTAAAAACGTCTAAATAAACGTCGAGTGTAGTTTGATTTCAAAATTCTCACTCACACTGAGCGTGATAAAATATCAAGTAAAAGTTCTATGGCATAGTCGAATACTTGGATAGATTATAATTATTCTTTCAGCGTACGAAAACAAAAATTACTAGCAAAGAATATGTTTCTGTGGCTGTTCATAATAATCGCAAAACTTTTTTGTATGTTGGTGTACTAATGCATCTGACAGGACGAAATAATAAATTGACTTTGGCGTTCATTTAATATTCTTCTGAGGTTGTATTCAATGACTATGATTAATGGACTTGTATAAGACATAATTAAGGCCGAAGCCATGCAAAGACTGTTAATCGAACATCTATTTTAAGAATCTTGAATCCTGGGCAGCTATATATATACGAGTATATATCTTGTACGTTGAAAAGTCCGACTGAACTTCTATTCAATGATAAAAGACTTCGCGTTGGGTCATTTCGTTTGGAAGTCTCCAGTGTTAACGAGTTTACTATTTTCCTTCCATGTATGGGAATCCAATCCAAGCTCGCTCTATCGTTGACTCTACTTCAGTAATTTCAAACACAGACTTGAGTTAAAAGCGTGCTAGACTGGGAGCTAGAGAAAAACATAGATTGTGCTGCATTTCCTCCCGGGGATGCTGTGAAAACCGGCTAAGGGGCCCGAAAGATTCTGTATATCGCAATTTAGGTTATAGGCTGACAACTTGTCACTACAGTAATAAACCTACACATCTATCTTAAATAACTCTCAAAACTTTGTTAGACGTGGGTATAACGACGTTTAGGTCGTATACGCTCTGCCTACCCTATAAGGGATAAAGACGTGATTATATGTATGTAGTTAAGAGCAATTTCATTGTAATAAATTGTTATTACTACTTGACGTCTCGATTTTGAGGACGTGGGTTGCTTTTATCCCTTTAGTAGAAATTGCAAAATGAATTCTAGGCTCGCTAACCTTTACTAGATTTAAAAGTAAGCCCCTAAAGGAAAGAAGTTGATTCATTTTTTACCCGTACTTGTACATTCTATAGCTCTTAGTCCAGCACGAAAGTAGAGTCCTTTTCACTACTTTCTAGAAATTTCTAAAGCTACGTTATTTCGCGTTGAATGCTCTTTTCCGGACCCATGTCACAAACATATACACGGTTGGTAGAATTGGGTTACACTTCATGCATAATGTTTAATATTAATGTATTGCACTATACACTACCTGCGGAGACTTGCTTATACAGTATACATCCACAGTATCACATTTACATTTATATTAGCGTCTATCAGATTTTCAATTTCTGAAAACAAACTGTATTTAGATCGGGTACTTTATACCAATGTTTGTCTGCTTTCTTATTTAAATCTGTTGTTCTCAATATGAAACGGAATAACTCATTTGAAATATTAAACATACCAAGAACATTCACAGATTAATTTCTATGTCTCCTTCATACATACTTTTATCAAAAGAAAAAACTCTTGGTCTAACTTTTATTAGAAATGTTTTAAACATCTACAAATGCTTTTGCATTAACATATTAACTGCGGATAACTGTTATGGCGTACCAAGTTAAATACAATTCTCTGAAGATAATTATCTACAGAAGAAACTTTGTAAATATACTAAACTCATGTAGAAAACAATGATGAAAAATGAAATTTTTCTTTATTCACAGAATAAAACAGACTGATTAGTACCTATGAACTGTTGTTTTTAGTTAGCCTGAAATGTTCCACTGCACTGATTATAAAGAGATAAATGTCTAGAATTTATCACTAAAAACAAGCATATCGTGTCAATAAGGATCAAATAATATAAATTAAGCGTGGCTAAAAAAACATATGGCAATATTGATCTCATAAATATTATACTTATTAAAAGCAGTTGTGTTGGCAAGGATGTGGCATTCTGTTCTCATGAATATTATGTTAAAAGCAGTTGTGTTGGTAAGGCTACATAACATACATATAATCACACTTTCATCCCTAATGGGGTTGACACAGCGTTAACGACCTAAACAAAGGTTATTTCAAAATGTCTGACAAAGTTTTGAGGGTTGTTTAAGATAGATTTGTAGGTATATTGCCTAAATTATAATATACTGAACCGATCGGATCCTTTAGCTGGTTTTTACAGCTAACCCGGGAAGAAATGCAGCTGGCACAATCTATGTTTTCTGCCGCTAAGCCAGCATAGAAGTAAGGCTACATAACGGTGTCATAAATTATTTTATTAAATCGGTATGAATGAACGCGCCCGACATAATATACACAAAGAATACCCAGATTCAGAAGGAATTGAAAAATACTTTCATAGTTCAAAATTTCAAACATACGTATACTTACAATAGACCTGCTTAAAACAAGATAATTAGCCAAGAAAAAGTATTTAAATACACTATAACGCAGCACTAAGGACACGAGAGACCCTATCTAACGCAACACAAGCGTTATGGCCGTGTAAAACATCAAAGTCCTTCAGTTCCATTTGCAATAAGCAAGATTGGCCTATAGATATTCCTATGTTATTACGTAAATGGATTATTTCAAGATCCCACTGAAACCCCTGAACACTACAAAGGAGGACGCGATGGAATACTTTTGAAATCTTAGAAGAGAATCTACAAACAATCTTTGAAGTTGCTGAACATTTTAGAAAATGTCCTTCATCATTTTTTATTACGTAGACGAGTCTGTTTCGTTTTACACTTTGTCCGCAAGATTATTACGCGCTCAATTTTATTCGCTGGATAAAATTGCCAAAAAAACATGGGCTATACCTAAGCAAAGACCACTGTGTATAAAAATTCTGTCCCTTTTCATGTTTGTAGTTCTGAAAGTGATAGGGTTTTCTATTCATTAATTACCTACTAATTTTAAAGGAATGGATCCATATGGTTACCTGTGTAAATGATCGGCTAAACGATACCCTGAAATGGTGGTTGGCTTATTCGAACCACATGGTTTGAGACTACCCTCCTAGACTCAGGCTCGTATTTATAAAGCAATCTCAAGATTGAGAGCAATATTAAGTATAGATTTGACAGGCCACATTGTACTGAAATGACGTTTCTGATACGAACTCAAACTAGCTGTCAGTCTCAAGTACCTTTTTATAATTACGGGCCACAGACTCGTTCACTTCTGACACAGACTAAATCAAGGACTCATTGCACATAAAACATGAACTTCATAGTATTTTTTTCATTCTTGGAACAACCTACGTCAAATATGTATGCTACGTCGTAGCACTACTCGTAGCAAATATTCAAGAAGAGAAAAGGCAAATATTTTGTTTAGCCGATGGCAACTGATAGGTTTACCAATAGTGGTCGAAGCCATATTTGCGTTTATGCAAATGTATTCTATTTACCCTCTACCCTAGTTCAATTTGCAGGAGATCATATATGTGGGCAAATAGGAACACGAAATATGAAAAGGGCTCGTAACTGCGGCTCCGTGCAATCAAGCGGTCCTGAATTCGATTAGATATTGGTTATAAAGCACATTTCACATTGATCGTTAGTTCTTGGTTCAGATAATTAGGGAAAGATGTTTACTTGTATACCTACAAGTAGATCTAATGGGTTTAAATAGAATGAACGAAGAATGAAAGAAAATCATTTATTTGGTACCAGATATCACAATCAGACAACTTAAACCTGAATAGCCCTAAAGTTACAATCCATACTGAAAAGGTTTCTTGTTTTGCATGTGCTGCAGTTCAAGACTAACTTAACCATCATCATCTCCCTAGCCTTATCCCGTATATCACGGGGTCGGCTACCTAATCTAGGGGATCGAACGAGGGTACTGGTTTTTACACAGAGCGACTGCCATCTGACCTCCGCAACCCAGAAGGGAAACCAGACCCAATCCTAGATTAGGTCAGAGTTTTCAAGCCGCCAATGCTTGCACTGGCCTCTGATATGGCTTAACGAGTAATATCTACGGTATTAAATGATATTAACCGGGACCAACGGCTTAACGTGCCTTCCGAAGCACGGAAAAAGCGCCGAATAAACGTACATATGAAATTCGAATACCGAAAAACACATTGGTACGTGGTGGGATTCGAACCACGACCTCCCCGCTCAGGAGGCAGCGGTGCTATCCACTACACCATCGGGCTTCTTAACCAAGACTAACTTAACCATTACAACAAAATAGGAAAACTTTTATTATTATTATTATTAACCTATGCTGCCCCACTGCTGGGCAAAGGCCTCCCCATCCTTCTTCCACCTCTCTCGAGGAAAACTTATTCTAATAAATTTTGTCGGGTCGTTCGACTCGAGAATCCACTCGCTAAGAATAAGAAGATTAAATTTTATATGATAACCCTATTAGATTAGTGTTCTAATAAAACAGATCGGAGAGATGACAAAGTACGTTACTGATAAAAAAAAGAAACTTAAAACACAACAGCTTATTTAGATAGAATAGCAGCAGGGGTACAATCCATTATGTTTAAATCCCACTTACAGCATGCTAGAAATTTTACATATATACATAAATAATCACACCTTTATCCCGAAAAGGGTAGGCAGAGCGTAAATGACCTAAACAAAGGACGTTCCACCACGTCTGACAAAGTTTTGAGGGTTATTTAGTATAGATTTGTAAGTATATTGCTGTAGTGACAGGTTGTCAGCCCATCGCCTAAATTGATATATACTAAAACCCTCGAATTCCTCAGTTGGATATTACAGCATGTCCGAAAGGAAATGCAGCTGGCATATTCTAGGGTTTTAATTCGCTCCTATTCCAGTATGGAATTAATTTTATAACATATTTATTGCATTATATATTGTTGTATTGTTATCAAAGAGAGAGCCCGATGGTGTAGGATAGGGCCGCTGCCTCCTGAGCGGGGAGGTCGTGGTTCGAATACCACCTCGTACCAATGTGTTTTTCGATTTTCGAATGAACGTTTATTCGGCGCTTTTTCCGTGCTTCGGAAGGCACGTTAAGCCGTTGGTCCCGGTTAATATCGTTTAATACCGTATATATCAGTCGTTAAGCCATATCAGAGGCCAGTGCTAATCATTGGCGGCTTGAAAACTCTGACCTAATCCAGGATTGGGTCTGGTTTCCCTCCTGGGTTGCGGAGGTCAGATGGCAGTCGCTCTGCGTAAAAACCAGTACCCTCGTTCAATCACCTAGATTAGGTAGCCAACCCCGAGAGATACGGGATGAGGCTAGGGAGATGATGATGTTATGTTTTCCAAAACTTTGACACTTTATATCCGTCGGTCCGTCCAGTGTAAATATAACTTAAAAATATCGGAAGAAGATTATCCTTTGGGCGGCCGAAACTCTCAATATAACCTGGTTATTTTAAGGATGAAGCAAGATTCAATTAAATTATGCATGGAATCGGAGATTTTCTAGGTTATCAGATTACCGTTATCTGATATTTAGGCCCAATTTTATATATAATTTTGTATATTATTTCTATACCCAAAGATTGCCTGGTAGAAATTGCGGCTTTAGCAATAAGGCCGTCTTTATTATACTGTCACGTTTGTTCCTTTTTATTTCTGTTGTATGTGTTTCTTTGTGCAATAAAGAATTTTGTATTGTATATTGATAAACAGAACTTAAGACTGACGATAGCTAGTTTGAGTTCGAATCAGAAAAATAATTGAAGTACCTGTCAAATCCATACTAAATATTGGTCTCAATATTGAGATCGCTTTATAAATACGAGCTTAGTTTGCACTAGAATAATCACTACATAGTATAAAACAAAGTCGCTTTCTCTGTCTCTATATACCTATGTATGCATAAATATTTAAAACTAAAGGATTTTGATGCGGATTCTTTTAATGAATAGAATGATTCAAGAGAAAGGTTTATATGTATAATATAGTAGAGAAACACTGATAATTTTATTGGTCGCTAGTAAATAATAAAAGAGACTTGGCAATATTAGGTCAGATACGAGTAGAAGCACACAGTTGTCTTTGTTGTTATGATAAATAAATAATTGGAAAAAAAAACTTTATTTCAGTGTACAAGGTCCATACATTACATTACCTGACATTCATTTTACAGTTTACATTTTTAAACATTGACCCCAATTTAATCATAAAAGGTGGTCTTTTTTGTATCAGAAAATCTGTAAGTACCTCAATACATACATACATATAAGCACGCCTTTTAGCCCTATGGGGTAGGCAGAGCGTAAAGTACCTCAAAAACATTAAAATAATGATTAAATTTACTGTGCAGCAAAAAAAGAAGATCTTGTTTTCTATTGAGATATTCGCGCATGAAAGCAAAACAAAAACGTTTTATAGAATATTTCACAACAATAAATATACGTAGAGCAATGAATATAGGGGATATTTTCAATGACTGTAAATTTACTTTGAACGCTTACACACAGGTTGCACTGAACACGCTGCCTTTTTTTTTGCATTGCCTACAACACACATGCGTCACCTTACTCTACGCGCGCGTAATGGCAGAAGGTTGCTTCGACGTAGAGTTAATTGCTACGCTCGCGCAGTGCGTAAGTAAAGAAAGAAAATACATTTATATTCATTTTAGACACAAAACAGGTTACAATATGTTACAAGGTACAAAACAAGTAACAATATAACATTTTTGTAACTAAAAATGGTCTTCACTCAGCATATGTTACAAGCAGCGTGGTAAACTGCTTGTAGCGCTGGTCTTCCGTGAAGCCAAAGCTAACTATTTAAATCTAGGTTTGTGAGGCGACACAAGGCAATGCAAAAAGCATTGAAAGCGTGTTGAGTGCAACCTTGCGCGCAGTAAGAGACGCCTGTGTGTTGCTACCCAGATACCAAAAAACCATAGCTAAATGCTGTTTGTACTACAGCATACAGTTTCATCATCTCCCTAGCCTTATTCCGTCTCACGGGGTCGGCTACCTAATCTAGGAGATTGAACGAGGGTACTGGTTTTTACACAGAGCGACTGCCATCTAACCTCCGCAACCCAGAAGGGAAACCAGACCCAATTCTAGATTAGGTCTGAGTTTTTAAGCCACCAATGCTTAGCACTGGCCTCTGACATGGCTTAACGTTTAATATCTACGGTATTAAACGACATTAACCGGGACCAATGGCTTAACGTGCCTTCCGTAGCACGGAGCTACAGCATACAGTTTATGTCATTCTTATTCCTATAAAATAAAATAGCCGCCATTATTCGTGGTCGCGGAAGTTTCACTACAGAATAATATTTCGCTTGTCTTGTACCATGCATAAAGCGTTTTTATTTGTTTTCTACTGGTTGTAAAGCCGTGTTCTGAAGGCATGCAAACGGCGTACTTGTTGAATAAATTCTGCTATCGCGTGCCTCGTTTGTCACAGCTAATTTTACTTTCAAAATTTTGTTTGACATCTCGCTTAGGATGTACGTTTAGGTCGTGTACGGTGTGCATAATCTAGGTAATATGAGACAAGCTGTAGGTTTAATTCGTTTTATGTAAAAGCAGAAATATTTGGTATATGTGATAAGTACTGAGAAAAATGAAAATGTCTTTACTTTTTCAAAGAAGCGATTCGTCGCTATTAGGGCAGAATAATGTCTGCGTGTAAAAAAAGATTTGAGGGATTTAATTTTATTTAAAAAAACAAGCAAATTTTATTTGGATAAAAATAAAAATATTGTAAGTATTACAGTTTTTTGGCACCCAGTTGAAGTTATTTTTTTTTGTAGCCTATAAATCGTCCCACTGCTGGGAAATGGCCTCCCTTTAGGCAGCAAACAGAGACGCCTGAAGTACTTAGTATTAAATTTAGTGAAATAAAATAGCGACGTGTAATAACTAAAACAAAGCAGATTTTAGTTTACAGACACGACTGTAATACAGTTGTCTAATATGGAAACGTCGCAATGTACACACTTACTCCAATTCATCATCATAATCTCCCTAGCCTTATCCCGTATCTTACGGGGTCGGTACCTAAACCAGGGGATTGAACGAGGGAACTAGTTTTTACACAGAGTGACTGCTATCTGACCTACGCAACCCAGAAGGGAAACCAGACCCAATCCTGGATTAGGTCAGAGTTTTGAAGCCGCCAATGCTAAGCAATGGCCTCTGATATGGCTTAATGACTAATATCTACGGTATTAAACGAAATTAACCGGCACCAACGGCTTACAAAGCACGAAAAAAGCGCTGAATAAACGTACATATGAAATTCGTAAACTGAAAAACACATTGGTATGTGGTGGGATTCGAACCTCTCCTTCGAGCTGCGGAGGCAGCGCCCCTATCCACTACACCATTGGGTTCTCTTACACACTTACTCCATTTATCTTCATTAAAGGTTTACTTAGAATCCGCAATGAGCAAGCTTATGTTAATTTCTTGACCACAAGTGACCACCGTGGCCTTTGTATAGCTTAACCCAACATTACTGTAAGCACATTGGATTTCCTACCATATTGTATCAAAACAAAGCTCATATTAAGGTGACCATAGCAGCCAAGTGGCGCCCCCATTAGTAAAAATACATATTTCACTTAAAACGCAGTGAATCGAAAATCGGTTCAACAAAATCAATCAATATAGTAATTAAGATAATTTAGAACCTTATAAATTAGCGATTCATAATTCATTGTAGTCTTCTTCTTCTTATATCGAGTCGGATTGTAGTCACAGGAAGAAAGATTGCGAATAACGGCTACCAACGGCAATTTTTTCCCTTTACCACAACGAACTATGAGTTGTAGTGGCTAGTGCCATGGATTCCCGATCCGGAGGTCCTGGGTTCGATTCCCAGAGGGGAAACACAAAGTTGATATTTGAGAATTTATCACTTTGTGAATTTTTCCCCAGTTTGGTTAGGACATTGCAGGCTGAATCACCTGATTGTCCGAAATGAAAAAGATTTCGTGCTTCGGAGGGTACGTTAAGCTGTCGGTCCCGGTCGCTGTCTTTGATAGTGGTCGTTACTCAAACCATGTCAGAGGCCTGATAGTTGCGCTACTAGGCGGTTTAAAAACTCTGACACCAGGGTTCATCGGGTCGATAGACTCGATACCCACTCGACAGAAGAAGAAGTTCTAAATTATTTTAATTACTATAACTTGAGTCTGTTGGACCGCTTTTTCGATTCACTGCGTTTTTAGTGAATTATTTTTTTTACTAATGGGGGCGCCACTTGGCTAGTATCATCACCTTAACCCAACACTACTCTAAGCACATTGGATTTCCTACCATATCGTAACAAAACAAAGTTCAAATTAATATCGCTAGTCCAGTTTTGTAACAAGCTTGATTTGTTAAAGGAATCTGTGGACAAATAAGTGGATAATGATGTTTGTGCTGATAAATGGGTTCTTTTATTATAGATACGACACATAACATGAGCTATTAGTGGAGATAAGATCGTTATTAGGAAGTTTGGGTCAAATACTTCAGTTTTTTTTTGTTGATCCAATAATCAGACATTAATGTAGGCAGTATGTTTGTTTATTACCGATAAACAAAGAAACTTGAAATTTGTTTTATGAATGCCTTATTTATCTGGAGTAACGTGGAAAATATTAATAGTATTTCTTTTTCGATATTCAGTAAAATTTCCGTTAACATGTCTTTCACAAAATAATATGTTAGGTTCTCGCTCTTTAATAGTTATAATATAACTATATATTATTATCTACTTAATTATATCAGTAATATGTTGCCACCAGGTATAAATAAAGATTAAGTGGCTCACATAACTATCACTTACCTACAGTACCTACCTTTGAGAAAATACGAAAAAACCATTAGCCAGACCTTTAGATATGAGTAGATTAAGCATGTCGACCGTAAATTTGCGTGTACAAAAAATCAGACCATGGGAGATTTTAAGTACGGTTAAAGAAAGTCTTTTTAGAGACATTCTGATTTGTCTGCTGACGTTGCTGGTCTGGGAGCGAGAGAAAAACATAGAATGTGCCAACTGCATTTCCGCCTGGGCATACTGTAAAAACCAGCTAAGGGATCCGAGGGTTTCAGTATATTGTAATTTAGTCAACCTGTCACTACAATAATATACCTACAAATCTATCATAAATAGCCCTCAAAACTTTACCTGTTCTACTAACTACTAACTTCACCTTTCCATTAGAGATAAAAGTGTAATTAATGTTTGTATGTATGTATGTATTTGTCTGCACTCGGACGTTGATGCGATAATTCATATCGGTCTACTAAATATTGTTATTATGTTCAATTTTGATATGATAAAATATCGTCAAGATTGAGACATTTTATAAAACAACATACTCTATTGCAGTTCTGAAAACATATTCTATTGAACGTATAATATTAAGACAATACAACTAAAAATTACAATACTGGTGGCCTTACAATAGATACGAAAAAAATACATATCCTTAATTTCATGCAGTTGTAAGAGGTTGCGTAGTTAACTGTTATTTAGGTCTGAGCTATGCTATACATTATAGGAAAGGTATTTAGTCTCTGTAGAGTTTCTTTGCTCAAGCATAACATTGGCTTCCATTTTTATCCAATAAATGATTACATAACTTCTTTTATGGCGTGCTCCTGTTTACTTTATTGAACCATTTGATGGAGTTATGAGATTGGTTTGCAAATATCATGCACAGTTTCGCCATAAAGTTTGGAAATGTTTCTGAACGTTGTTCAGCTTGTCTGAATATTTTCCTTTAAGTTATTGGCACTTTCCGAATGCAGTTACAAAGTTTGCAATAGAAATATGACTTATTTTTAGAGACACCTAAATTTTTTTTATAGGCACCAAATATATTTCACGAAATCAGTCTCTAAAATAACTTTATTTTTTCTGGAATTATTTCAAGTACCATTGATCTAAGGATGATCTACTGAGAATACTAGGTGTAAGTTTTTGGAAACATTGCCTTTTACACCAAGTAAGCGGCTTTACAAAAAAATAAAAGGGTTTCTGGGCAATCTCGCTGTATAGACAAATTATGTCTTGGTCGGCTTTAGCCTAGACTAGAGCCAAGAACCAAACCATCGCAAATAAAATAACATACTTACAACTTCTTTTTCTTAATGAGTGGATTCTCGAGTCGAACGACCCGTTGAATCCTGGTGTCAATTTTCAAACCGCCTAGTAGCACTGCTATTTGACCTCTGACATGGTTTGAAGTAACGATCACAATTGAAGACAGCGACCGGGACTGACGGCTAAACATGCCGTCCGAAGATCGGAATCGGAATGATTTGACCTGAATTTATGTCTAACATACAAATGAATCAACAAAAGATGGATTAATTAAAATATGCCCAACAATAACATCGACTGATAAAGGCAAAATGCGTGTTCTAATATATTTGTTCATGTATAATGTCATTCCTAATAGCAATTGATTGTTTCAGAGGCACGAGTGGCATCGACATAGATCTTCGTAGAGTGGACATAGACCAGTGTCCTTTAAAGCCTGGATCCACACAACTCAATATATTCGCCGGCACGGATAAATGCAAGAAACTTACAACCGAGGTACGTATAGCTTTTTTAACAGCTGATATGGTGGAGTTGGTAGGTACTAGTAGGTAGTAGATATTTAAGCTTCCAAATAACTTGTCACATATTCATGACCGTGGAACGTGTAACCACTTAAAAGTACCGGTTTGGTATATCTGATAAGGCTTTTATTAAGGTGCGTTCACATTTGACTTACGCCACGTGCGTGATGGGTGGTGACGTGTTTTGCAACTTCACACTAGACTTACGCGACGGACGCATAGATGATGCCGTTGACGCGTCACCTTACGCGACACACATCTGTGTTTGCTTGTGTTGTTTGCCTGCTATAATACTTTCTGTCTCACTCACTGGCATCTCGTCTGGTGCGCGTGGAGTCAAATACTTTTTCGCTTGCACACACTATCTATCAACTGATGCAAGATAACGCAACCTACGCGAGACATCCGCTGGGATTTTTTTGCATCAGCGATATTTTGCATAAGGCAAGTGTGAATCTAAACATGAATTAGTCATACATTTTCCCTTCACTGTAGACCCATTACGGCCATCAGCACACGTCACGTAAGTCTAATGTGACCGCACCTTTATTCATTTATTCACTTACTTATAAAATTGTCTTGAAATCAGAACACATTTCAAATTGTAAATTTTCTATGTCATAGATCTAAACGGAGGTTAAGTATGCATAGATGACATATATAGCATAACGTATTCCAATCACTATTCATTTAGAAAACGTTTGTCATTCACACTAACAACATTGATATATTAAGAGTCACATATAAATGTTTGCAAGCACTAAAGTAAATGAAATGGAAAAAGGTCATACGTATCAAAGAGAAAAACAAAAAGCTTGCAAAGAGCTGATATACTTCGCATCACTTCGTAGATTGATCACAACTATAACACATAAAACTGTTATGAGTAGGGTTGCCCAATATTTTGGATGGTGACTTGAATCTTCACTGAACTTCTAATTTTCAATACTAAGTATGGTTTATATTCATTAGCATCAGTCTTGCAAGACTGGTGTATATTTTCGACAGCTAATGTTTTACTATTATAGTCAAATATTTTTTATCACTATCTCCTAACACCTACTGTGGAAATGTCACATTATGCTACTATGTACAATACATACTATACTATAATCCCTGGATATAGTTTACTTCTTTCTATTTATTTTTCTCTCGGACTATATGTTGTCAGACAAAAAAATATTACTTAAGCTCAAAATAGGGATAAGTGGAAGGAGAAGAGGGCCTTTGCCCAGCAGTGGGACGATGTAGGCTAAATAAGAAAAAGAAGAAGAAGCTTCGTGAACTTAAATAATCAACGCATTTTATCACCCTCACGCTTCGTCTGATAAATACCAAACATTATTTTTAAGAAGGTAATTCTTTCAGACATTTTAGTAATCGTTGGGGAATCTTGTATCTGCGGGTTCTACCAGTCTTGCTCTATACCTGAATTTGTTATAAATCTATAATATTGTTGCTAACTCTATCTAGTAACCCTATTTGTTCTGAGTCAGAAATAAAGTCTATTAAAAGAACCCTGATCAGCAAAAAAGAAATGATTTATGAATCATAATTTTAGATGTAATCAAGCATTTTATAAATCGAAGACTTTTTATCTGTGGTTTTTGTGCTGGCCAATAACGTAATAAATCTTAAAGGATCTTTAGAAACATCCAATATGATATAGCTTTAGATAGCACTTTTTTTATTTGAAAGTTGTATACTAAATTAAGAGACTAACTTCAGCCAAATTCTAAACCAGAAAAAGTTTATTTAAATGTTTTGCTTAATTTATAAATATCAATTTTAAAGGTTTTGATTATAATTACAAGCCAGTATTTAAATCTGAAAGTGTAAAGGTTAAGCGTATGAAAACAAAAGCCTTTGAAATGACTTTAAACCTGCCGAGGTCAACCCCTTATCTAAATATTTTTATCGGCCATTTTGTATTTCACAAAAGAATACCAGCTTTCAACTTTCTTATTCATGCCCAGCGATTCATGTTGGTTTTGGAACTAAATCTGCCAAAAGGGCTTACACAAAAAGATCTGGAAACATCAAACGTTTTATCGCTAAACCCAAAAAAACACGATTCATTTGTGTTACTTAAATAAAAGTAAAATATGAGGTTCTCCAGTATTTTTCTGAGTAACGCTTTTTTATTTCGGGCCATATAGAAAATGGTGAATGGGTATTATGTGATTAGTAATTTATGTAGCTGGTTTACCCTTCAGATTTTTGGAATAAAATATGAATAAAATCAAGATTATTTGTGATGAGTTTTATTTTTTTAATTTTGATACTTCTATTTCGCTTCGAGGTGAACGAGATAAGAGTTTATTATTCGCTGTTATGACTAAAGTTGTTATTGTTTGACCATTGCCTAAATATATAGCTACATAAATCACGCCTATGTCCCTAATGGGTATGCAGAGCGGCAAAGACAAACAAAGGTCGTTCCGCCACGTCCGACAAGTTATGAGGGTTATTTCAGATATTTCTGTATATTGCTGTAGTTTCAGTTATCAGCCCATCGCCTAAATAACAGTACACTGAAACCCCGGAATCTCTTAGCTAGCTTTTATAGCATGCCCAGGAGGAGATGCAGCCGGCGTTCTATGTTTTTCTATCGCTCCCAGTCCAGCATAGAAGTAAAACAATAGTCAGGTTTACTGTTAGTAAGCCTCGAATCTCTTTTATTGTATTTGGCTCAAAAAGAAAAACATCTGGCATATTTAACGATTTTTTTATCGCCCCCTGTAATAATAACAGCGAAAATTAAATAATGGACTCGATTCTAGATTTGCCGGCTAAAACTGATATTAAAATCTATCTGTCGCTATCAAAATAATGAAATTTAAGGAAGGATGCTTAGCTAGACCAACGATCGCTTTCGCACGTTTCCCCAGTATTTCTGTAAATTTTACCCGCCAAATCATATGACAGGGAATAAAAATGACAGATAATGCATAAAACTACCGACTATAAATCAAAAATCGGAGAGAATAGATCTCCACCTCTTCCAATGTTTTTAGTCTAAAAGTGACACATAGATTTTAATTTTAGTCTTACCCATCTTGCTTACGGGAGTATATTGTAGCATTGACATTTACAAACTGCTAACTGCTCGTACCAAACCGAGGACATAACTACCGGTACCCTGGCACCTACAGCCGTGTCGAACACCATCAATCTTGATGACAGGACTTGATGGGAGTTTCGGCACACAAACTTTGACAGTGAAAAGTGTGCGTAATTTTTTAGCGGTAAAAACCGAGCATTCCTGCGAAAGGGTTAACAATTTCGTTAGAGCCACTACACACGGTAGGTACCGCTAATAGGTATCACTGCAAAGCAGTGGCGTGGCTGCTATAATCAGGCCTTTACTTACATATGACACCGCTCCGAGGGTTTGTGTACATTGCAGTTTAGGCGATGGGCTGACAACCTCTCACTACAGCAATGTACCAAGTCTATCTATACGTAGATAACCCTCAAAACATTGTCAGACGTGGGGGAGTGTTTGGGGTTGTTTGGGTCGTTTGTGCCTTGCCTACCACATTAGGGATAGAGGCGAGATGATATGTGTGGTAAGTATGTATAACACCGCTGCCACATAATCATATACTCGATACATATGCGTGGGTGAATGCAACTCCTTCTCATTGGCATAGTTTATATTTTTTTTTCAAATATAATCTGATAATTAAAAAAAAAGAAAAGAAGTCCTACTTAATTGGCTAAACGAAACATTTTCTCTCCGTCACGCTTAGCCTTACGAATGGTACTGAGGTGATAACTATAGATGAAACACCTAACATCGTGCCCTGCGTGTGCGTGCCCCTACACCTGCACGCAGGAAGACCTCATGATAGCGGCTGATAATGCTGTTAACGTAGCCAAATTCTGGGCTGCAACAGAGTAGTGTCTGCCATCGACACGCTAAGAAGAAGAAGCCTTAAAACCCATTTAAATTTTGTGACAAATGGACTTTAGAAGTTTTAATCGACTACAAACTCTACAATCTACTTATAAACTTAACCCCAAAATTAACCTAACCGTACCCACAAATTCACAAACTTCTCAGTTAACGAGAAGATGATCCAAATTTTCTCCACATTACCATAATTTCATCCATCGTTCTGAAATTTCTTCGAAAATCTGTTCCGCTTCAAACTTAAATTCTACACCTCCGAGCGATAAATTTAACTTTGACTTTAACTTATTCTCAACCATTCGAGAATGCACACACAAAGAGGAAACTTAAGGTAGGACTCCAGACGTTACAGAGGTACTAGCTTTTGCCCGCGATTTCGCTCACGCTAAGTTTTAGGTTCTGGATAGACACTTATAAATACTATACTTCTACATAAACTGTACTGTTGATCTGTGCAATCTATGTCTGCGTTATTCACGTCCCTCTCTTTAATCTTCTAACTCTAGTGGCCCGCATCCCCGCGTATGTCAGGTCCCTCCCACTCATCAATTCACTCCTGTCCCTCTATACCCTGACGCTCCTTTCGTCCCTGTTCCCGCCATGTACCTTTCGCCCTCGCGTCCTTTTTACCCTAACGTAAATCGTTACCACGTCTCTTCGTCCTCCCGTCCCTTACTCCCATCTCCTTGTCCCCATCCAACTATCTCACCGGCGTGTCTCTAATGTGTCTGTATAAGTATAGCTCCTCGCGAATACCGTTCTTCCCTTCCTCTGAAAATCATTTCTTAGTGGATGTCTAAACACAAAATTGGAAGACCCCCACTTCAATATTCACGGACTTCCATACAAACTTCCATCCCCTATTTAACCCCCTTAGGAAAATAATTTCTGAACATTTCTACAACTTTTCGTACACAACCTTTTTCCTTTTTTCACCTCTTTGAGTGCGGAATTATTAAAATCGCTGATACACATTTTTATTGATAACGGTATCGTTTGAAAAATTTCAAGCCCCTGATGGGTTCAACGACTTTTCGTACACAAATTTATCTCATTTTTACCCCTTTAGGTGGAATTTTTAAAATGCTGATAAACGTATTTATTACTTTTTAATAATCAGCCTAACCACACGAAATTCTTCAAAAATTCACAGAAATTCATTCAAACTTTCATCCCCTGTTAAACCTCCTTAGGGGTGGAATTTGCAAAAATCACTCTTTTATATTTTCAACACTGTATAAGGGATAATTTATAATTATATTGTAAACTTTTAAGTCCGTAGGATTAACGACTTTTCGTACTCGACCGTATCCCGTTTTTCACACCTGGGGCGGTATAATTTTCAGAATCGCTTACGCGTTTGTTTATTTATTTTCAATCATCGGCATACACATAAAATTCAAAGATCTTATCGTCGGCCTTTCATACAAAATTTCATCACCTTTTTATAAACCTTAAGAGTGGAATTGCCAAAAATCGATGAGTAAAATTTCAAGTCTCTATGTTCAGCGGTTTGGAAGTGGAAATAGGGGATAGAAAATTCAGCCCAATCTGTCCAGTTGTTTGAGCTGTGCGTTGTGGATAAGTGGACTCACTTAAATTATTGTAGGTAAGTAAGTTAAAACTCTTAGAACTTAAAATCCTAGTGGGAAAGGAAGTTTGGTGTAACTATTAAAAGAATACTTAAAAGATTTGTAGCGAAAGAAGATAATATTTCTATGATGTAGTCTAAACTTAACTTACAACTTCTGCATTAATCAAATTTTAATCACTTAACTTTTTTTTTTACTATAAGGTAAAGTAAGCTTTCTTTACTAGTAGTGCCAGTAATAAAATGCTACCTAGACATTAAATGTTTATAACACTGATATACTTACATTTCCTTTTAGTTATTATGATTATTACCGCATAAAAGGCACCTAAGCATCTATTACGTTTCTATAAATTTGTGCTAGCTAGCCAAGAGTTCTTGACCTCTATATTGGAGCGTCGAACGTATGAGACAGCAGCTCCTTTAGGCTAAGTGGCGACTCCAATAGTCAACACATACATGAATATGAATACTACCAATTATTTAAGAAGTTGAAGCAGTAGCCGTGGATAAAATAATTCTAGAGCAATAAGTAAATTATACTCACTGAAAACATACCTACATACATACATATAATCACGCCTTTATCCCAAAACATACCTACTAAAAGTGAAATCGGTTACCACTGAAGGCCGACGTAAACGGTGGTTAAGGTGGTCGGGTAGTAGATCGTCTCGAATGTCTCGATGAACGTACAGTACAGTCGTCTGCCTCTCTTTGCTTCGAATTGATGTCCTGCGTTAGTCAACCCTAAGACGTGTAATTTTGCGTGTTATCTTGAGTGAAGGGTGAAAAGTGAAGAACTTGACTTTCCGCATTACGCGAGAGGTATACTTTAACATGAATTTATAATTCAAGGTACATCTTTAAATTTTTGAGCGAGTGTTGTAGGGGAGTCAGATTTCTATGCCGTTAAGGTACTATTTATTATTCTGTTTTACGATTTATAGTTTATTTTATTAAAGGAGCAAGTGCTATATGCAGCCGTTTATCGTATTTTTAAAATTAAAACTACTATGAACACTAAATTATTAATTTATAATGCTTTAAATATCTCTAAACTTTAACACATTACTACACTTCAATCTGATCTACCTGATTTTTGACTGTGACTTCAGTGAATAATGAATTTTAAACTTACTGTGGCGCCAGTGTACGTTAGGGATCTCCTTAACTGCCTACATCGCAAGGCCAACTTTCTGAGAAGCTATTAAGCACTTAGTTTATAAGTCTGGTTGTCTATTGGCAACAAGCGGATTCGATTTCCGGCGAGTATGTGGGATATTTTTGTTGCAGTGTAAACGACAAAACAAAAGCATTGTCGTTTGAACTACATGAAAAGTAGTCTTCTTCTTGGCGAATGGATTTCCGAGTCAAAAGTCCCGATGAAAAGTAGTGTAGCAGAGGTTTATGAACGGTTCTAAACATTATGATAAAGTTTTATACTAAACAATTGGCCTCAATTCTAGATTTGCCGGCTAAAACTAAAATTAAAATCTACTTGTCACTTTCAGACTAAAAATTGGAAAAGGACAGGAAATTTATATGTCTGGTTTTTGGTGTAATCTATATGGTGGTTTTATGCGTTTTCTGCCATTTTGGGGAAACGTGCAAAATCGCGTACAAGTCTAGCGGACAAAGTGTAACCATAGAGTATGAATCGCCTGCCTTTTTTCAATCATATTATTTTGAAAGTTGACAGATTGATTTTAGTTTTAGCCGGTGGAATCTTGAATCGAGCTCAATAAGTTTAAAATACAAGACGTTTGTTCATATAACAGTTACTTCTGTTAATACCCATCATTCTTATCATATAGTTATGAAAGTTTTATGTCGTTCGTAACGCGCTCATTATGAAATTCATGATCATGATTTTCAAAAAGAAAATGAGGTACATAACTTGTTCATAATGTACATAATGTATTTAGTAGTACCTATACTTCTTCCATGCTGGACTGGGAGCGAGATAAAAATATGGAATGTGCCAGTTCCAGCTGGCTTGCTGTAGAAACCAGCTAAGGGATCCGAGGGTTTCTATATATTTCCACTTAGGCGATGGGCTGATAACCTGTCACTACAGCAATATAGCTACAAATCTATCTTAAATAAACCTCAAAACTTTGTCGGACGTGGCGGAACGTCCTTTGTTTAGGTCGTTTACGCTCTGCCTACCCCATTAGGGATAAAGGCGTTGTAGGTATGTAAACTGCTAACATCAACATTGCATTAACTTTGAGGAAACAGCTAAAAACTAGAGATAGTTCACGTTTACGTAGTTAGATTATTATCAGATTACAATTCTTGGTTATATATTATGTATACGAATTTTGATGAAGGCCCTTGGCCTCAAACAGAGGTAGGTAACAAGGATCACTCACTCATCCGAAACACGTGTTGTTGGTAAGGAAACATTGATCGAGCAGTATTAAAGAACATGTGTTCACATCGTAACGGTCAAGTGTAGAATTCCGTTGGACATACTGACGTTGGACAAATGAACTACGAGAAACTATTAAGGCTTGTAATTATGAAGCGATATCAAACTTGAGAGAAATATTAAGTATGGATTTGATAGGCCAGTTTGTACTGAAATGACTTCTGATACGAACTCAAATTCGCTGTCAGTTATGAGCGCTGATTAGAAATATGGCCCTTAAAGTTACAATACCTATTTAAAAGAATGCAGAGAATAATATAAACAATACCTACTATTGAAATGGTTATACATACATACATATAATCACGCCTTTATCCCTAATGGGGTGGGCAGAGCATACACGACCTAAGTAAAGGTCGTTCCGCCACGTCCGAGAAAGTTTTGAGGGTTCTTTAATAATATATTTGTATGTATACCTATAGCTGTAGTGACAGGTTGTCAGTCCATCGCCTAAATTACAATATACTGAAACTCTGGGATCCCTTAGCTCGTTTTTACAGTTTTTACTGCAAAATGACATAAGTACCTAACAAATAATCTCATAACAATAAGCGCCAATAATTGGAGTATTTAAGCCTTAGTCTTCTAAACAACGGTAGATCCCCAGAGAAGTTTGAATAGAATAGCGAACAAGCCCGTTCCAAAATGGAACCATTATAATTTAGGGTCAAATCACACCGGGGCGAGACGCGACGCGAACCACGACGCATTAAAAAAAAAATACTATATACTATGACGCCTGTATCATAATGGGGTTGATGTCCTCCCAGACGTATCCATCGACAGCGACACTCTTAGTTTATGTTAGCCTGGGACCTTGCATGGGCGCGAGCGTGACCAGCAAATCCAAATTTGGTTTTAAAAGTCCTATTCCAGGAAGCACAGTAAAGAATCCCATCGGAGTTGTATGTGTAGTTGTAGGTGGGTTTGGGACGAGTTTTTTGGAGATGTTTTTTGTCAAGATCTTCCAGACGGGAGCGTTCAAAATTTTCTTAACTCGATTTGATTGCAGTTCGCCATTCCGTCCTCTGAGTAGCAAGCTCCTTCCACGATTCACTTGAAGTGCCAACAGCAGTCAGGTGGCGTTTCAGAACATCCCTATACCGCAGATACTGACCGCCAGGTTTGCGTTTACGTAAGATTAGAATAAAATATTTATTTTAGCAGCCTAGTAGACTCCATGCGGACAAGGTGTCCACACCGGCGAAGCTGACCTTTCATTAGTAGACACTCAATTCCGGTCTGTTTGGTTCGACGTATGACCTCCGAGTTCGGTACACGATCCTGCCAGCTCAGCCGAAGAATTGCTCGAAGACATTTTAAGTGAAAGACGTCAAGCCTTTTGATGTCACCTTTATACAGACACCAGATCTCCGAGGAATACAGCAATAAAGGTAGAATTATCACTCCATAGACAGCGAGCTTTGTATGGAGTTTCAGATCGTGTGACTTCCACACTCGTCGGCTTAGTCCACCGATGGCTGCAGCAGCTTTAGCGATCCGAGCAGAAATTTCTGACTCGAGACGATTATCACTGCGCACTAAACTCCCAAGCCTCTGGACGAAGTAGGTACCTTCCGGTACCTACTTCGTCCAGAGGCTTTCCTTGTAGGTAAACAGCAGCATCGTTGTTTAAGAATCTGTGTCTTAGAAGCGCTGATTACTGAGACAAATTTGCGACAGGATTCATCTAAATTGTCGATATAACTCTGCAGGTCGCCCAAACTATCAGCCATAAGGCAAACATCGTCGACATACAGGACTTCTGTTACCGGAACGGACTGAATTTTGCTTTTCGCTCTGAAGCGAGTGAGGTCAAATACACTCTTGTCCATATGGACATTTATGGAGATCTGGTTATGATAGTACTTAAGAGCGTCGTTCATTACTGCAGCAAAATAGATGGCGAAGAGGGTCGGAGCCGTAACGCAACCTTGCTTGACACCGCTGTTGACAGGGAACTGCTCTGCGAAGTTGTTTGACATACGCGGGCTTTCATACCCTCGTGAAACTGACGCACTAACTTTACAAACTTCACAGGACAGCCACATTTTTCTAAAACTGCCCAGAGAGCAGTTTTTGGATCGCGGTCAAAGGCCTTTTCTAAGTCCACAAAACATAAGTATAGGTCACGGTGTTGTTCAAGACATTTTTCCTGCATTTGCTTGACAACAAAGATGGCGTCAACCGTGCCTCTGTTGGGTCGAAACCCACATTGACTTGCTGGAAGGAAACTTTCAGCCAGGTTCTCAGGCGTCTATTGATGATGTGCGCCATATTTTACTTGCTATGGATAGCAAGGCAATGTCTCTAAAAGAGCTACAGTCAGAGAGATCTCCTTTGCCCTTGTACAATTTTCTAAGTCTTGTGGAACAGTCTCAACGTCCCAAATATATTTTTAAGTTCAAACAGCCTAGACCTGTTACTCGGTCCACCGTATTTGAAAATTTCAGATGGAAGACTGTCTGAACCTGGTGACTTACCGTTTTTAAACGGTTTACCGCACTATTAAACTCCGTGATCTACGGTGGATCTTCCAAGCTTGATACGAAAGGCAAGTTTTCTAAGAAGTTTATGTAGGACAGATCTGCTCCTTGAGTACCGGAATTAACACTTCATTGAAGTGTTCAGCCCCACGTAGGAGTACCTCATTCGGATCTGTCAATCTCTTTGATTTATCTCGGGAGTAAATTGAGGCAGTCTTTTTTGCGCGAGGTCGATAAACGGACTTCAGCCCTTCGAAAAACTTTGTTGCCAGTATCTGCTATGAACTTATGAACTGCAATTCTTGGGCTTTGTGGTGCCATGAACTATCCTTCAATTCTCGGATCTTAAATTTGAGATTTTATTTTGTAGAGTTATGCTGCTCCGCACTGATGACACTTCTCAATGCGAGACGAGAGTTTTCAACAAGTCGCCGTATTTCCAAATCAGAATCATGGAATCAGTCCTGGTTTTTCTTTTGTGGTTTACCTATAACTTGCTGAGACAACAGCGAACAGTGCCGTCGCGTAAGTACGCCATTTGACAGAGGTAGTGTCATCAGTGCTGAACATCGCCCCATCAAATTCAACATCAAGCTTGCTCCGCAGATCTTTTTGGATCTAATCAGACAATGATCGGTCCAACCTTGGGCACCACGCATCGCTCATGTATTGTATAAAACTAGTGATTTGGCGATGTTGTTCCGGATCGCAAATCCAACGCCACTCGCAGCTCGCTCACTTGCAGGCTTGCCTATCCAGTAATACCTGTATCCACCTAGTTCCTCACACAGCTCACCGCTATCCGCTAGATGAGTTTCACTGATTGCGGCCACGTCGATGTAATACCGGGACAATTCACGTGCTATGAGTGCAGTCTTTCTTTCGGGACAAAGGTTGTTATCATTGTCCAATAATGTTCGTACATTCCATGCAGCTATATTAAAGATTTAATTTGTATTTTGTCTCTTTCGACCACTTTTAGTTGGTGACCAAACGACCGCGGTTAGCCATCTGGTTTGGATTGAGGCAAGCATTGTTTAGGCCACCTTTTCTAGGCCCCTCCCCGGATTGGGGAAAGCAATGTGATCCCTAAATAGGGCTGCTCTGTTGTCGGGTGAGCTGCCGAACCAGTCCTCTTGCTTCGAATAAGTTCCGGAACGACCATCACCACTCAACCGCCATACGTGCAGAGAACCAGCTAGAGAACAAGCTCACCAGCTCAGTCCCCACCACCAGTCTCCATCGCTGCAGGATTTGCACTCATAGTCCAGGTTCTAGCCAGGGGTCATCAGCGCGGGAAAATATTAAAGTGGATGAGCATTTGCGCAGACACATATCCACTCTCTTGTCTTATAGTCCCATTACTAGTGGAACGGGGGTCAGCTACGACTAGTTAGAACTACAAAATGCAGTAACTGGCCGCAAGTCACTCTCGGATCCCGACATGCGCCCTTTCAGGCACGTCACAGATGACTTGCTGCAGCGCCACGGTTGCCGGGGTCGATGCCATACTCGCGGGGCCCGCCTTCCGCACCACTGCAGACCTAATGCATTTAATTCATGTCAGGGATACTCATATTGATTTTCCTGTCCGGTGAATCTACTATGGTATACGGGTGTGCGACCTCGGCTTCCCAAGCTATTACTGACCCACACCTAGTCTTCCGGGTCAGTAATATCATTTACTGCCCTTTATTTCTACCAACCTCCCTTATCCTGTCTATTCCTATGGGTTGATCCTCCAATGCATAATGGGGTAGGCAGAGCAACAACGAGAAAAGGCCGTTCCGCCACGTTTGACAAGTTCTGAGGGCTACTTAAGATAGATCTGTATATGGCTGTCATGACAGGTTGTCAGCCCATCATCGCAAATTACGTACGTACAATATACTAAAGCACTTGAATCCCTTAACTAGTTTTTACAGCATCCCCGGGAAGAGATTCATCAGGCACATTCTATGTTTTTCTATCGCTCCCAGTTCAGCATGGAAGCAGAACTCATAATTAGTCGTGATACCCCGCGCTGTCCAGCGTGGTGACCCTGTCACTTTATGGTACAACAACGACATGTACGTGGGACACTCAGAAAGATTTGCGACACTAAAAAAAATTGTTCTACAGGTACATATATTTTTATTAAATCTTTTCAAAGTACTCTCCACCAGCCTCTATACAAAGATTCATGCGTCTGAACCAGTTTTCAAAACACTTTTTCCAGTCCGCCATAGACACCTCGTTTACAGCCTGCTCGAACGCAGCCAGCGCATCTTCCGGCGACGAAAATTGTATCCCCTTGAGCTGATTTTTTATTTTTGGAAATAAAAAGAAGTCACACGGTGCTAGATCAGGGCTGTAAGGAGGGTGACCCAGGATTTTGACTGGTGTGCTGTCCAGGAAGTCCCTCGTTTTGAGCGCGGTGTGTGCAGGCGCATTGTCGTGGTGGAGCAGTCGTCCGCGGAGCCCTGTGTTTGGTCGCTTGTTGCTCACAACAAAAAAAAACTTCTGGTAAACATTTGGTAGTATACCATTTGGCGTTAATGCTTCTTTGATCTCGTAAGGGAATTGAGGCCATGTGGCCAGTCAAATTAAAAAAGCTGGTGATCAAAATCTTCCCCCCTTTTCGAGATCGCTTCACTTTGGTAGGCGTTGGTTCATTTTGAAACACCCAAACTGTCGACTGGCGCTTGGTTTCTGGATCGTATTGATAAATCCAGGACTCATCACCTGTTACGATGTCGTAAACACGCCGAGACGAGCCTGCTTCAAATTTGTTCAGCATATCACGGCACCATTCCACCCGGGCCTGCTTCTGAGCGTCGGTGAGGTAGTGCGGCACCCAGCGCGATACTATCCTCCTCACGCGAAGATGCCCATGTAGAATCTCGTGAACGCTTCCCGATTAAATCTTTAATATGTGCTGAATCTCCTGATATGTAATTCGCCTATTATCTTGGATTAAATTTTTCACTGCTAGCACGTATTCTTCCGTAATAGCCGTCAAAGGGCGACCGCTTCTTTCTTCATCCCCCAAGGTTGGTCGACCGCGCCTAAATTCGTTATACCAACGACACACGGTTGCCTTGGAGGGGCTTTTATCCATAAATGCCATTTGAAGTCTATCGAACGATTCATCCGGTTTCAGGCGACACTTGAAATCGTAAAAAATCATAGCTCTAAAATGTTCCCGGCGCAGATCCATTTTTCAGTAAGACCCGATACTTTGAATTGGCTCGCAAAAAATGTGGAGGGTAATTTTGAAAATGGAACACACATATTTTTACTTACAAGTAATCATATTTTCAAAAAAGATTCTAACCGGCCAGTCTGCCATATATAAAAACTATTTATCGCAATACTTTCTGAGTGGCCTGGTATTTTCAAGCAGCTTCGCGCTACGTCGTGTCGCGTCGCTTTTCAGTGTGAACTAGCTCTTAAAATTTAGCTCACGAAGCGATTACGTTCCCTATTTCATTCAATTTGCAAGGGAAAATAGCAAAATAATGATCCGTGAATATTAACTTTTAGGGTTTCGTATGAGTACGGTCTAAACAAGCCATTTTGTTTACAATTACGTTTTGTTTGTATTCCGTGTCAACCGTAATGAACTTGTTTGTTGGGATGTTACGTGAATAATTTTGAAGTTAAGTGGGTGAATTACTGTGTCACTTTTTGAATTAAATAGGAGAATTTTGTGGTAAATAGGACAATCAAAAATAAATTAAGGGATTTGATGTGAGCTTGGATTGCACCTGTGACTTCAAAATGCTTCTCCACTGTTTTATTAGCTGTGCTTTAGGACATAGGTACCTACATCAAATGAAAAAAAAAAAAAACTACACTGTTTTAGAAATCCTACAAATATCAGCCATTTTTAGGCACAAATGTTTTATTTTCATCGAGAAACTATGCTATAAATTATAAAATGACGAAACATACTACCAGTAGTCACACACTGAAATCAAATAAAAATAGCTGATCAAATAATAAGTTTCCCAAAACGTCCAAAACCATAGCCCAACATGTAAATGGCTCTCGATTTATTTCAGCATCGGCCGCGCTCCATTTGATGTAATTTATTGTTCATTGATTATTAAAGTAAATAAAAAAACCTGAAGGCAATTCAATAACGAAATTGTATAATTTGTACATTTTCCGATTGGATTCGCGCTTTTATCCATTTCAATGGCTTTGGATGGTTTAATTTTAAATAATAAGTATTTCTTTCATTGCTTCCACAGACTTAGCTTTATTCAAATGTTATAATGATGATGGAAAATGTATAATTCTACAAATTAACAAACTAGGCAGGGAAAAAATAATTTGACACCCTATTACTATAAAGTATTTTAAGTTAACATTATCTAAGTTGTGTCTGTGTGAAACATTGCTACTCCTCGCATACTTAGAATACATACATACATATAATCACGCCTTCATACTTAATGGGTTAGGCAGAGCGTAAACAACCTAAACAAAGCCAAGTCTGACAAAGTTTTGAGGGTTATTTAATATAGATTTGTAGGTATATTGCTGTAGTGACAATTTAAAACACATACTAAATATACTCTACAGTCAAAACGTAATATTCTATACCGCATTCGTTTGTAAGAGATGATTCCCGCAATACTAAAACACCGATTTTGTACGGCGAGAATTATCTCTTAAAAACGAATGGGGCATACGGGGTGTAAGGGACAGCGTCCCACAAACTGATAAGGGTTGCTCAGTCAACGACACTAAACTTCCACCAGAAAATTATTTAAGGAAGTGAAAAAAATATGGTTTTTCCATACAAATTATATTTTGTATGGAAAAGCAATTTTTAATTTAATTTTTTGAAATAATTTCTTAGTGGAAGATGTTCAGTATCGTTGACTGAGCAACCCTTAACGGTTTGCGGGACGCTGTCCCTTACACCCAGTATGTATTCACTTTTCTATCAGCCTAAGTATTTTTATTTATTTTATTTTATTTCACATATAAAATATTCTACAGACATCAAATTCTTAGTACCAATAAACCTTAAAAAGGTTTGACTTGGCACTGCACATTCCTTAATCTAAAAAAGTGTCCCAATTTATATAGTTTAATAGGCTACACTATACCATAAAAGCTATAAAATGTTTTATTTCAAAGTAAAATTAGTTCACTTGTGAATGGACAACATAGTTCTTTGACCAAGCAGACACCGCTGCCCATGCCAAGACTGCACCTATTATTACAGATCATTAATTTTACGTCTTCACTTTGTGGAAAAGGCGGAAGAAAACTGCCATTATTCTTACTGTTCATGCTATGAAATATAATAACTATAGAATTTTTCGACATGTAACTGATTCAAAAGGCTGCAATTTATCAGTTAGATCACTTAAAAAGTAACCATTTAAAATTAAAATATGAAAATCATTTAGAAAACTGTGCAAAATAATAATATAAAATGTACATACATACATATAATGACACCTTTATCCCTAATGGGGTGGGCAGAGCGTAAACGACCTAAACAAAGGTCATTCCGCCACGACTGACAAACTTTTGACGGTTATTTAAGATAGGTTTGTACGTATATTACTGTAGTGACAGGATGTCAGCCTATCGACTAAATTACAATGTACAGAAACCATCGGGTCCCTTTGCTTGTTTTTACAGCATGTCCGGGAGGAAATGCAGCTGGTACATTCTATGTTTTTCTCTCGCTCCCAGTCTAGCATGGAAGACATTGAACCTATTATAAAAATATCTACTACTCATGAATGACTTACATACTACGTTTCGTTACATGAAGTAAGCATTTACAGAAATGCAAATACTAAAGCTTTTCCTTTTACCAATCAAATCATAATAAAGATCAATCTATTTGGCCCATATTTCTGCAAAAGTCAGATTATGTCGGATATTGGAGTGTCTTAACAGAGTATTTTTTTCGATAATGGGGTTGCTTTGATCATCTTC
The DNA here is from genome assembly GCA_949820665.1 of Scrobipalpa costella. NCBI lineage: Eukaryota > Metazoa > Arthropoda > Insecta > Lepidoptera > Gelechiidae > Scrobipalpa > Scrobipalpa costella. The sequence continues at coordinate 8,827,857 of OX463299.1, forward strand.
GCTTCCGATGGGAAATTAAGATGGATAGATGTGGAGGGTAGATATCCTAAAATGGGCGGCTCTTAATGAAAGATCCTTGCCACTTTATTTCACTTAGGATTTCAGAATCTCCACAATTGCAAAAAAAATTACTAAATCTATAGGTACATGAATAATAAATCTCTTGTAGGGTCGTGTCTGTACATTTAATATTTTTATAAATAAATAATTGCAGCAGGCATTATTAACGATATACAGATCAAACGATTGTTTTTCGATTTTTTGTCTGTCTGTCTGTCTGTATTACTGAACTAATTTCGATGGGACTTTTTTTATTCAACTGTGTGTTATCCGGGTTGCAACTTAGGATACCTATAATCACGCTACGTGACTTAGAGGGTAGGCAAGAAATTGAAATTTGGCTGTTTCTTAACCGATTTATATGGAACTTTTTTTATTCGACTGAGCATTATTTAAAATTCAAAGTTACGATATAAATAATTACGCGGAAGCGTGTTTTCCATACTAAAACTAAGATCAGACAATGCGAAACACGCTTCCGCGCGCGGGTTAGCAGATTCCGCTCCTACGCGCGAAGAAGTGTTTTCAGTATGTTCGACACTGCGTGTTTTCCACACAAACTGGGGCGTACGAAGTCGCGGGCACAGCTAGTCTAAAATATGTATAAACTACTTAGTGCTTATTTACAGGTAGATAATGCTACTTATTATTTTATTTAACAGTTTATTGTACACAGAAACATACATAGAACAATTACATAGGGAATCAAGACACAACAGGTACTGATTATTTCTAAAAAGAAATGGCTTACGGCAGTCCTAAGAAGTGAAATTGCATAAAACGTAACACGGATAAGACGTGCACAATAAGAATACAAATAAGGTTTATGAATAGGAAATAAGAATATACCTATTTAATTAAACTATGCTATACTACGATCATACAATCTATACATATAAAAAATCTCTATAAGGTCGTGTCTGTACATTGAATATTTTTCGAAAAAAAATATTGCAGCGGGCATTGTTAACGATATAAAGACCAAATCGTATTTTTTATATTTTTTTTCTGTCTGTCTGTCTGTCTGTATGTTACCACATCACGCCAAAACTACTTAACCAATTTCAATGGGACTTTTTTTTATTCAACTCAAAGTTACCCCGGTTGCAACTTAGGATACATAAAATAACGCCACCTCACTTAGAGGGTAGGCAGGAAATTCTAACTTTTCTGTTTTTTAACTAACTTAAACTTTTTTTTTCGACTGATTGTTATCTAGGAAAAAACAAAGGATACAAATAATCACGCCACCTGAGTTGGGGGGTAGGTAGGAAATTAAATTTTGATTGTTTCCTACCCGTTTTGATGTTTTTTTTATTCGGTTGAATGTTACCTCACTTAAAACTTTATAGATATACGTACGAGTATCAAACCACGCCACCTGACTTAGGAAATAGACAGAAAATTGAATCCTGTTTTTTTTTATCTCATTAGAATACAGTAAGTCTCATAACAAAGTATTACAAGTATCGTGTTATACACGTGTTAAGTTTAGCTAACGCGATTCGATGACACAAATACGTGGGTAACACTGAAAATGTTTAGAACTGGCCAGTTAGAACCATTGCTAATGAAAACTTTTTTTGAATTTTAATTTTAGAATTCTTTGTTAACCTAATGTAGTATATTGCATTCATTTGTCATTTGTTTTTTTGTGAATTGGCGGCAAAACTAAACAAGAGTGTTACACGTGAAAATGAATCTTACGCGAGAAAAAAATCGGTCCATGATTTATTATGACTTTCGTTGTGGGCCTACTCAACACCAAAGCTATGATAGTCTGCGATTAGCATTTCTTAATGAAGCTCCATCTCGTGCCAGTATTAAGAATTGGTTTAACAAGTTGAAGCGTGGACGTAGCAATCTCTATGATGATCACGCGTGACGGGACATCCTTTAACAGCGACTACTGAAGATAACATCAGTGCTGTGCAACGCATGATAGAGGAAGATAAGAAAGTGACCTATCAGCAGATACGGGCAAACATTGGTATGAGTGAAGTTCATAAAATATTACACGAACATTTAGGCGTCAGGAAGCTTTGTCCCAGATGGACTACTCATACTTTAACCGACGACCAGAAACACCTTCGTATGGACTGGTGTCGCCAAATGTTAGATAAGTTCAACAGCGGTGACTCAAATGCTGTATTTGACATCTTCACAGGTGATGAAAGCTGGATATATTGCTACGAACCCGAAACCAAAAGATAATCAGCTCAGTGGGTGTTTCCTTTCGAGGATCGGCCAACTAAGGTAAAGAAAGGAAGAAGTCAAGGAAAAAAGATGATTGCCTCATTCTTTGGTCGAAAAGGTCATTTCGCGACAGTTGTGCTAGAAGATGGAAGGACAGTTACTGCAGACTGGTATGTCAATCGCTGTTTGCCTTTTGTCTTGGAAAAAATGGACAGCAGCGCCTTCGAAGCAGGATCCTCCTTCACCACGACAAGGCTTCAGCGCACTCCGCAAAACGGACTGTTTAATATTTGGCTATGGCAGGTATTGAGATAATGAGTCATCCGTCATACAGTCCTGACCTGGTACCCTGCGACTTCCATTTATTCCCAAGAACTAAAAAGATAAAATTGTCGATATATTACTCAGTATGTTAATTATCAGATATTTAGACAATCAGAATGTCATGTCAAGATACAAAATAAAAATGTCACTTAAAACTAAACTTATTCTAATCAAATGGTCGATCTGGTGGATAAATATAAAATTGTGGTATTCGCTTTACGAGCCCTGAAGATGCGGTGAAAGCGTACGAAAATGCCATAGAAGAGACCCCTAAGGAAGAATGGGCCCACTGCTTATCTCAGTGGTTCCATTGAATGCGACGATTTGTAGAGAGGAACGGAGTTTACTTCGAAAGACAAAAAAAGTATTGGTAACTTTCTACATTCACCCATTTTACATTTTCTAAACATTTTCAGTGTTACCTAGGTAAATAAAAGTAAAGAGATTAAAACGTTCATCGAGACGATGGACAAAGGGTCGGGCCCATTGGCGCCGTAAACGTAAAGAACGGAGTGATCTATTCCTGCCTAAATTCTTGTACTTTTCTATTCCTTGATGATAAAAAAATCGCATGTAGACTTTTTTGCTACTAGGAATTGGCTCAAATATGAAATTAAATCGAGCGAGGGGATCGCCAAAGCGCCGATAATAAAGCCGCGGCAGAGTGACCTGGGACCCCATGAGATCGGCGAAGACGACGGCTTTCCAACGCGGTAATAACTCAAAAGTTCATCAGAAATATTTGTGTTCACAAGAAAAATCTCACCACCACGATCTAAAAATATCGCCAAATCGTACAACGACATCTGTAAATATACGGTATAGAGATCTTTTTATGGATTTACAGTAAAAACCATGAAAACCTAATCAAAAACTTTAAGCATTTACAGTTTACGAAACGTTAAAGCATTTTTAAATTTGATAGGCCCGCCACTGACCAGTAGATGACATTATGTAAAATTAAAACAAAAAAATACATACATATAATCACGCCTTTATCCGAAATGGGGTAGGGGCAGGCAGAGCGTTAACGACCTAAACAAGGTCAATCCGCCACGTCTGACAAACTTTTAAGGGTTATTTAAGATAGATTTGTAGGTATATTGCTGTAGTGATAGGTTGTCAGCCCATCGACTAAATTACAATATACTGAAACCCTGGAATCCCTTAGGTGATTTTTACAGCATGCTTGGGAGGAAATGCAGCTGGCACATTCTAAGTTTTTCTCTCGTTCCCAGGCTATCATGGAAGAAAAAATACATCGCTGTTTAAAATTATAATCACCACGCGAACGGAGTTGCGGGCACAACTTGTAACTAAATAAATTTTATACATTTTATGAATATGACTTATTCTTTTTCGAAATATTATTTATATTTAAAATCCGTAATAATTATTAATTCTTTATTTATTAAGTTGTACTCCGTTGTATCTGTTTAAATGAAACTTGACATGCGCTTTCTTAGAATTCATTTAAGATTCTAAAGGTGTTTGTAGGTGTTCAATCAATTGAGAAAGTTAATGAAAATTTAACGAGAAAATGACAAGAAATTGCTTATATTTAAAGTAAGAGGGAATATTGCTTGTAACTTGAACCTTATTAATTGTTGACTTGTTCAGTTCTATTTATCAAGGCAGAAATAATTAAAATTAAAATTGAACTAAGTAACGCTTGTCAAAGTGACGTAAGAACTACAAAAATATTGGATGAAATATTGGCATAATGGGATGTCATACTGGTCTGTATGTGTAGACCTCATATTTTTTTTAGCTGTTGTGGATTTTCTACACTTTCCTAATTACAATTTTGTAAAATGTTAGATCTAACTTCATTTCATTTCTGTCCATCATTAGATGGAGATGCTCATTTTTATTAACATCATCATCATTCCCTTGCCCTTATCCCATTATTTGGGGTCAGCGCAGTATATTTTCTTCTTCTATTCATCCCTGTCAGCAGTCAGTTCATTTGACACTCATTCTTCAACTTCAACTTTTAGTTGTTTGGCGTTTCCGTGATGATTCCGCCAGTGTCAAGTTTGTAGGGCATTTTAAGGAGGTAGGCCTATTACAGTGCTTTTAAGGATATGTATCTGTGAGAGAACAAGGGTAAGAAGGATGAACATATCATATTTCACACAGTCCATCTATGTTTTCTTCGGTCGTCCTCTCTCAACATATCCGTCCACATTTAAATTCAATATCCTTTTACCTACATGACTTTCTTTAATTTTTATTTACATATAAATACTTTTTGTTGCAGTGCGTCCCAGTCCCAGGTTTGGGGTTTCGCCGAGGCTCCTACAGGTGTCTCTGCAAACGAGGCTTCTATTTCCCCAACACAACAGCTGATAACCGCTATTATAACGGCAGCGAGATTGAGGAGGAGTATGAAAAGCATTTACTGGTAATTTCTTTTATTATTATTTTTAGGTATAATATTTGGTTTTCATCTGAATAAACTTGAATATAATTGATTAACTTAAAATTATTTTTTATTTTAATCGTTTTTTTTCTTTCTTGTTAAAATCAAGACATAAAAACAGCTACGTCGTTCGTAGACATTGTTGCTACGCTGTAGTGGTCACAGCCTTGAGTTGCCTCGTAGCAGAGTTGTTAATAAAAGTTCTGCTGAATTTATTATAGGTATTATATCCTGTTCATAAACCTTGGTTTGTTTTTCCCTTTAGAACCAGAAAAATCTCTACGGCACGTCATTAGGTTTCGAATGCCTGCCTTGCGCTGAGGGCTGCGAAGCCTGCGTGGATGGTTCTCCCTGCGTGGCAGCATTGAACTGGGTGGTCCGAACCAGTATCTTTGCACTAGCCTGCCTGGTCATCTCCTGCCTGCCCTTTATCGTTTACTTCACCATCAAGTATGGACATGTTAGGGTGAGTAAAGGTTTTATTTCAAAGGTTACTTGATATCTCGATATTGTTCTGGGTCGAACAATTAGAGGATTTTATGTTTACGCCGGGAGTAACAAACACTGCGTTACTGTGCTTCGGGTGGCAAGTCTCGTTAGTCCAGGTATGTATGGTCGGCTTTGTGTTTAGCGTTGATGAGTTTCTTAAACACACAGAACGTGACAGTTTGTGGTTCGGCAACGTCCAGAAATTACTTCTGACTTATCCTGTGAGAAACCTTCAATGTTAATCGAGACTCGAGCTCTTGAAAACTAGCTGACTGACAACAACAAGTAGCAGTGGGTCCGTCACTTGGAGAGGGTCGTTTCGTGCACCCCTGCAAATGTTACTGAATTGACTTGAAGTCTATTTATACCAACATTCGCCTAAAGTGGTAATAGGTGGTGGTGGTGGTAATAGGCGAATGTGAACAGTATTATGTGATTTTATGTCTAGTGGATTGAATTAACCCTTAATCTATTTGTAGAACTAATAATTTAATTACAATATCAATTATGTCTCGGCGTCAGCAGACGCATTTTGGCCATTAGTAATTTTTCTATTACAATGTACAACCTAGTAATGCGTTCGTTATACATTATAGCCATGACACATCTACGAATATTTTCCACAGAATGCACAACAAGGTGATTTGCTAAAAGTGACATAGTATTTTGCTGAAAATGCACTGAAAGCGTTGCAAGCTAAATTTGCAAACAGTATCCCTATTATAGCGAAATGTAAACACCTCGGGAGTTAAAGTACTAAAAAGAAAGTTCCGGGAAATGATCGATAATATATAATATGATTGTTATTAATCAAAATTTATTTTATCACCTTCAAAGTATGCTCCTTCAGAAACGATTCTTAAGCCAACGAATAATGCAATCTTCACCAACCCGCTCATCACCTAAATGAAAACAAGAAGTGGTAATTTGATTTTAGCAAAAAGAGAAATGTCAGTTGGAGCCATATCTGGTAAATATGGTGATTGCTCGATGGTATTTGTTGAGTGTTTGGTCAAAAATAAGTTCACAATGATGGCCTTTTCCGAAGGCGCATTATCGTGGTGTAAAATCCTGGAATTCTCTTACCACAAATCTGGCCTATTTCGTCGAACTGGCTGTCTTAAACGCCGCATTATGCTCAATGAATAAAATTCACTTACCGTTTGACCTTGTGTCAAGAATTTCGAGTGTACAACACCGCGAGATTATCACAATTTTCTTCACTTTTGCAATGTTAACTTCAGTTGTAGACGTTGTTAGCCTACCAGAGCGAGGCAAATCTTCCATCACATCTAGGCCGATTTTAAACGCTTTGTACCACTCATAAGCACGTGTTTTTGATAAAGTCAATTCACTATAAGCGCTCTGAAACATTTTTAGTGACTCGCAATGCAAAATTAAAGACAAACTCTTTGTTCGATGTTTTTGTCCATTATGAAATTCGCAATACACTCTTGATATGATATAACAAAAACAACACTGTATTTAATATAAATAACAGATCCAACTTTGCGCCAAAATATAAAACAGTTGTGCCAATCTAACAAAAGCAAAACAATAAAAAATATTTTGAAACATACACAAATAATCCATTCCCGATACTTTCTTGACTGAATGTACGTCAGATACTACACTGTAGTCGACTTAGCTAATCCGTCTCTGAACAAGTTGGTTTTTAAAACAACAGAGAAACTACACCGATATCTTCCTATATCGGAACTGGATTCCAATGAAGCCTTAAGACTTACTTAAGTAGCTTTTGTGAGTAAAACAATCCTACAATACAATAACTATAGATGGAAGGACTCTTATCTGAATTCGGAAAAATGAACGCGGTCCTTTGAAGCTTTTTCTTCACGGTTATTTCCTCCTGTGTTAGCAGAAAATTGAAAAACTGCTTATACCCTTCCGCACGAGAGTTTTCATACGCTGCCATACCGTATATTGTACGTTGATCAACGTGCCGCGTCTCTAAAAAAGAGGCTTTACACTGCTGGTAACAACCGTAGGGCGATAATCCAAGATGATGAAGTAACTTAATCCAAGCCTTATCCAAAGCTTTCTCGCTGCCATTTTTGACGCCCAAAAGAGCACGAATTATTTTTTTAAATGTACCTTGTTCGTCCTGAGGTTAAGTGTTTTGTTTCGGAGGAATGAAATTATGTCTGTTGTAAATCAGGACAAAATTGATGGTGAAGCTGTGTAAAATAGACTTTCCTTTTATGTCAAAGGATGCTTTCTATTTCAAGTAAAATATAAGCATATTATAATATAATATGTTGCAAAATATGTGCCTACGTTCATGAGTCATAATGGAATTTTTACTTTCAATTAATAAAAAAATATGGTTAAGATTTATTTAATATTATATGTAGTAGGTATAAATTATAAACAAATTAAGCCTCATATAATCACAGAATAAGGACAAATTAAAAGAGCATATTTTTTATTTATTATGAATGATGGAGCTGCAGTTTTATTCTTTCTTACATAACAACTGTGTGTATTGTTATGTTGCCGGAACATTTTCAACTACATCCAAGTTTGATCGTTAATCGAAAATACTAAACACTTTCAAACGACTTCCGATTCCACGTCGAAGTTTTGTATCGAAAAAGAGTTTCTTCTTCGCCATCCAATGGGGTAGTTCTACAGGGCTCCTACTATTGTTCACTTTAAGCTTTTATATTTAAAACGACTTTGTATTAGTTAGTGATATTTGAAACTAATCTGATGGTAATAAAGAAAAATAATGAATCATATGGCCTCAGATACATAAGTCTAAAGGTTAGACCGCACTAGGACGTAGCTGCAGCGGAGCGACGCCGCGCAGCGAGACACTGCGCGACAAATGATTCTTTGTAAGAAAATGTATGAGAGATACGCACTGTAGCAGCACTGGAGCTGCAGGAGAGCGGCGCGGCGCTTCACGACGCTTCACGGCGTGACAGTATGAAGTTCATACATTTGACAGTTTTTGTCGCGCAGTGTCGCGCTGCTGCAGTGCCGTGCCACGCTGCGCCACTCCGCTCTGCTGCAGTTACACCATAGTGCGGTCTAACCTTAAGACTGAAATGCACCATACCATAGAAACTAGAATGTACATACCAGAAATTCTTTTCCTATTACGGTATTTGTTGCACCTAGCTTTGAATATCCTTATTCAGATTAGCATTTTTTATAGCAAAAGTATAATAAAACTTGTCACTGAATTTTAATAATAAAATAATGCTAAATGATAAAAGAAATGGCAGTGGTTATACCTACCTATATTTTTTTTTATTATAGAGTCGGTCTTCCATGTTCTTCCATGCTGGTCTGGGAGCGAAAGAAAAACATAGAATGTGCTAGCTGCATTTCCTCCTGGGTATGCTGTTAAAACCAGCTAAGGGTCCCAGTATATTGCAATTCAGCCGATGGGCTGACAACCTGTCACTACAGAAATATACCTACAAATTAATCTTAAATGACCATCAAAACTTTGTCAGTCGTGGCGGAACGGAACGGAACCTTTGTATAGGTTGTTTACGCTCTGCCTTCACCATTAGGGATAAAAGCGTGCGTATATGTATGAGTCGGAACTTTTGGAGCGTTGTGGAACTGCTCCTATTGAGTTAACTTTAACTAACTCATTATTGTTATGAGCGTTGTGGAACTGCTTCTATTGAGTTAACTTTAACTAACTCATTATTGTTATTGCTTTGCGTAGTTCTTTCATTTTCCTTCAAGCTTTATGAAAGAAAAATAAATGTTTTTTCAATTATAGTTCTGAACTGCAGGAGCAAATACGTCTTACTAGTTTCTATCGAGCAAATAGTCAGTCGAGAGACCAGAATAATAGGCGCACGACACCGTCGACGGTCCTGAGGCAGAAATAACCTGTGAAAACGGCACGGCAACGGCACGGCATTAATTCAATTCCCACCGGTACCATCGCCGGCCTGCCAAACTGCATGTGTTTTGTATTCGTACGAAGCATAAGCGTGTGTGTTTGCTCTCAAATTGGAACTAGGTGGACGATATCGGGACGTTGCCGTGTCGTTGCGGTGCTGTCTAGTGGAAAAACAGAGCCACGGCATCGTGACGACACCGTCGCAGTGCCGTTTAGTGGAAAAACGCCCAATTCAAGAGCTTTTCTATCTTTTCTGGTATTTTTTTGTATATGCTTTTGTTTGAATGTTCCACTAATACAGTCATGTTAACTGATGACACTGTTAGCGATTCCATGTTGAACCAGAACCATCTCCCAAGCCTTATCCCGTATCTCATGGGGTCGGCTTCCTAATCAAGGGGATTGAACGAGGGTACTGGTTTTTACACAGAGCGACTGCCATCTGACCACCGCAACCCAGAAGGGAAACCAGACCCAATTCCTAGATTAGGTCAGAGTTTTCAAGCCGCCAATGCTTAGCACTGGCCTCTGGTATAGCTTAACGACTAATACTTACGGTATTAAACGATATTAACCGGGACCAACGGCTTAACGTGCCTTCCGAAGCATGGAAAAAGCACCGAATAAACGTTCATATGAAATTCGAAAACCGAAAAACACATTGGTACGTGGTGGGATTCAAACCAGGAGGCAGCGGCCCTATCCACTACACCATCGGGCCATGTTGAACCAGAAACAAACACGGAATATTGCGTGCTAAGAAACTGTGCTAGATAGATAAATATACCTAAAATATAACTACATAATACATACATATAATCACGCCTTTATTCCTAAATGGGGTAGGAAGAGCGTAAACGACCTGAGCAAAGGTCGTTCTGCCACGCCTGACAAAGTTTTGAGGGTCATTTAAGATATATTTGTAGGTATATTGGTGTAGTGAAATGTTGTCAGCCTATCACCTAAATTGCAAAATACAGAAACCGTCAGATCCCTTAGCTGGTTTTTACAGCATGCCCGGGAGGAAACGGAGCTGCACATTCTATGTTTTTCTCCCGCTCCCAGTCCAGCATGGGAGAAGATTCAAAAAATGACCTTGATATACCTACAATGTTGTATGCAAGTTGTAATCTTCAGGTTATTATTTTTATAGACCTCATTTTTATGAGGACTATAAAAATAATAGGTTATGATTTTATGATATAAAAATTACTTATAATTAAATTTAATGAGACTGAAACCGTTAAGTACAATGTTTGATGCAAATGTTTCATACATAATAATAATGTAAAAAAACTCATAATTGACACGCCAGTTTGCATGACACAAAAAAGCACAATGTTACGTAAAAATAATAGCAACTAAAACTTATACTTAATACTTTTTTTACTTCTCATGCTTGAAAATCGCCATTTTGTGCAGGGTGTAAAATTCAATATTGTGCACAAAATACAAATGCAAAAATGTATCTACTCATAAATGCATATCTTCTAAGGCAAAGAAAATTAGGCCTTACAGCCAAAGACAATAAGAAGTTCATAAATAGAATTTGTTATATTAAAATATTTACTTCAAATTACTTGCTTTTGTGTTTTTTTATGACATAAAACGATATTAAAATTCAAGTATGAAAGTGTATTAGATTTATTATTTCAAAATTAAAGCCTAATATTTCAAGTAGAAAGATTAAAAAAGTCTAATTACCGGAATTAATATTACCCCATTAGGGATAAAGGTGTGATTATATGTATGTATGTATGAATATTATTTTCTTCACAATATTTAATTTAGAGTTTCTTTTATTTTCTTCGCGAAGTGTAAAGCAGAGTTTATAACTCGTGCACGTAACCATTTTGCCCTAGATTTAATATCAGCCCTCGCTCTGCGAGCTCGGACACCTAAAACTCTCAGACAAAAATGACTTGTTTTGTGCACTTGTCGTAAAATCTACTATTTACTATAGAAAATAATTTCGGTTAATGCACTTTTATTCCTCGTACTATACTAGGTATAACTTATCTACATTTTCAGAGTAGGACTTGAATACTTTTCTACGCTACATGTAAATACTTTAAAAAAAGACAATGCCTCAAACCGCAAATCTAAACATATAATAAATCTTTAGAAGGGTCGTGTCTGTTCATTGAATATTTTTCCAAAAAAGTAATTGATAATATAAATTAATTAACGATATAAAGACCAAATCATTTTTTTAAGATTTTTTGTCTGTCTGTCTGTATGTTACCACATCACGCCAAAACTACTGAACCGCTTTCAATGGGACTTTTTTTATTCAACTCAGTGTTACCCGGGTTGCAACTTACATACATACATATAATCATCACGCTTTTATCTCTAATGGGTTAGGCACAGCGTAAACGACTTAAACAAATATGTCGTTCGCCACGTCTGACAAAGTTTCGAGGGTCACTTTAAGATAGTTTTGTAGGTATATTGCTGTAGTGACAGGTTGTCAGCCCGTCGCGTCGCCTAAATTACAATATACTGAAACCCTCAAATCCCTTACTTAATCAGGACGGCAGATGGCGCTCGCAATGTAAACATTGTCTCTAGGTTGTAATTACAATAAAAAATATAAACTGCGCATCTAGATACGTAAATTTCAGTAAAATGTGTTTATAATGATAAAACAAACATGTACAAGTGTTGGTGTCGTGATTTACTAAATAATTGCTGAGTAATTAAAGATACAAGTTTTTTGACTATAAACGATACTAGAACTATCTTACGCTTAAATATTTGTGCACAAAAACATAAACAGTACAATATTCGTGTGAAGTGTGTAAATTTTTTATTTGATGTAGTTGTATACAAGTGACAATTTCAAATCTTATAATCTAACGTACTGTATTTATCGCGCAAAAATCTAAAATCGGACTTTGGACTCGAGGCATAACAAAGAGAGTAGTGACCACAGTGACGACGGCCGGTATCCTACTCGCTAAACCAGTTTGAGCAGTCGACGGTCAACACGGTGCGGGTGTTGAGCAAGTCGCTTATTTCATCAGCCACCAATAAGGACCAAATGGCCTAGTGGTACAACCGTGGTCTTTCAACCAACAGAGCGGAAGATCGAATCTCACTGTAGCCGACTGAGAATTATTTTGCTTTTTATTTTTATTTATTTGATTTTTTTTGCTGGTATATTTTATTTAAACAATGAATTCGACTGAAGAAGTAAAGATGGACTCCCTATTGGAAAATGTCACAATCAGAAAGAAAATACGATTTTTTGCAGCAGATGATTCTTTTGTTGACTATGGTCGCACGCATCCACATTCATCAAGCATTTATGAGGGCAATTTACGTAACCTAGATCTGCTAACAGAAAATGAACGAATGGATAAACTAAGCTCGGAATTAAGTGAATTGAAAGCAAAGCTCCAAAGTTCGAATTCTCAAATAATTTGCTTATGGAAATAGTCGAATTGAAGAAGGACATCGAGGATCGCGATAAACGTATAAACACGTTCAGTAGAATTTGTCCTAAAAATAATTCACCATCACAAGAAACATCAAGTCAGCGCAAGATATCTAAACCAATGCGATCTTTGATTGATCATACAAGCACACCAAAGCGTGGTGTTATGAATTTAGATTTATCCAATGTGAAACGGAGCGAACTCTTGAAAACTGATTTAAATAAAACTGCACATTCTGAACAAGCAACGCAAACAGAAAACAGACGTTCTACGGAGACAATAATTATAAAATCTAAAAATCAAAAACAATATATACAACACAAGAAACAATTGAAAAAGGCTAGACAAAAGATTAAGAAAATAATTACACGGATAACAAAACTAAAAAATGAAAATGATATTTTAACGACTAAAATTTCGAAACTATTGACCAAAAATGAGCATTACGTACATAATATTTATCACAGCATTGAAGCGGACGTCACTGATTATAATCAAGAATTAGCTGATGATACCATTGAAGACGAAGAAGATCAATTGACAAAAAATAGAACTATACACGAAGAGAACACAATGATTGAAGACGAAGAAGAACGATTGACAAAAAATAAAACAATACACGGAGATAACACAATTATTGAAGACAAAAAAGATCAATTGACAAAAAATAAAACGATACACGAAGATAACACTGTAATTGAAGACGAAAATGATGAATTACTCAACTCAAAAATTGAAGACAGTAATTCTTATTCAGCTCCGATACAAAACCAGACTGTTATAATTACCCCAGCTAATACGAAAAAGAACAAGATTCTAATACTAGCTGATCAACAGGGCAAAGGAGTTCGCGAAGGTTTGCAAGAGCTAGTAGGCGCCGATTATCTTGTATCATGTTTTTGGAAACCTGGAGCGAAACTTGCAAAATTACTAGGATGCTGTAAAGATGATATAAATAAAATGACTGAGAATGATTTTGTAATAATTTTAGGTGGTATAAACGATACCAATCCATTTGACCTAAGTTCAAATCTACTAATATGGCTAAATAACGTCTCTACTAACATAATCATATGTGAAATTCCTTTTAATAGTTCCCTAAATGAAACTAAATTAAACTATGAAATAAAGTCACTTTGTCATAGATATCAAAATGCCTTATTTCTAGATTTCAACTACAGGCGGTATATTCCTCAACGCAGCGAGTCTACTATTTATATTTGTCGCCATATATTGAGAGAGGTCTTACATATTTGCTATAAACTAAACTACAAAAAATACTGTAATTCCCTAATGCCAAATGATATATCTAATAAAAGTGTAGACAAGAGTACTCAAACATTATTCATATCAACTCAAAATATTTTTGATTCCAAAGGTACTCAAACTGATTGCGACACAGTGATTATTCAAAATGAGTGTGATTTACCTGGTAATAGTCTTGAGAAATCTAACAATGTTGTTAAACAGAGTGAGGGAAACAGCGATTTTTTTCGTCTATAACCATTTGAATATTCTCCACCAAAATATTGATGGATTGATTAACAAGTCTGATGTATTCACTGAATGTCTTGATAGTTTAATAGATATGGGTAAGGGTGCTGACGTGCTGTGTTTTACTGAACATAACATGATGGCAGAAGATACCTCCATCCTACATATTCCTAACTATAAACTAGCTTCATACTTTTCTAGACAAAAAAGAGAAGGTGGCGCATGCATATTAATAAAAAATAATTACAGATTTGAATCCATTGAATCGATTTCTAAACTTTCAATACCAAATCTACTAGAGTGCTGTGCATGTAACCTTCTAGATCACAAAATGACAATATTATGCGTTTATAGAGTTCCAAAAAGGAAAAATCAGAATTATAAAATATTTTTGAATCGTATGTATCACATCTTAACGAAACTTTCTTATGACAATAAACGGAAAATAATTATATGTGGTGACTTTAATATCAATGTATTGGACACAAAATCTAAGCGGACTGTAGAATTTAGACAGTTACTGATGAATTTTAATTTAAAGTGGACAATAAATGAACCAACTCGACTTGCAAGTGGCACTTGCATAGACAACATCATTCATAATAGGATTAGGGGCTGTGAAGGCGAAGTCATTGAATTTGCTGTTTCCGATCATACGGCTCAATTACTGTATTGTCCTATAAAGAAGACGTGCGTTTTTAAATACTGGTACTCATTTGTTCGTGATTTTAGTAAAGAAAACATGGACAAATTTGGTGAATGCCTAACAAGTCTTAACTTTAATGAGGTTTATACAGAAAATGATGGCAACATGGCTTTCAAGAAATTTTATGAACTATTTCAACTCTTTTATGAATTATGCTTTCCAGTGGTAAGGGTTAAACAGTTTACTGAAAAGAGGCCAAAATGGATATCTAAGGGTATCAAGAAATGCGCTCAACGTAAAAGAGAGCTACTATGGAAGTATAGACGTTCACGCAAAATAGTCGACAAAACTACCTTTAAAAAATACTCTTTTGGATTACGAAAAATTATTAGGCTTACACAAAAATCTCAAAATGACTACCACATTGCATCAGCAAACAATAAATCGCAAGCAACTTGGCAAATTATTAACAAGTGTAATAATAATTATCCAAAAGAAGGAATTTATCAAATACGGGCAACAAATGGTGAGGTTCTGCGTGATCCTCAGCATATCGCTCAGGCTTTTAATGATTATTTTATAGAACAGGTCAAACCAAATACAATTAAATCTGTTAATATTAATTTTTGTGCATTTGATAGACATACATCAATGTTTATGAAACCAATTGGACCCACAGATATCTTTAATATAATCAAAAATCTTAAAAATACTTACAGTACTGGACATGATAATATTTGTACAAAGGTTATTAAATATGTCTCACATCTGATTGCTCCTATTCTAAGCCATGTAATAAATATGTGTATTTTACAGGGTACGTTTCCAGACACACTTAAGATTACAATCATTAAACCTCTATACAAGAAAGATAGTAAGGATGAAATGAAATCGTACAGATCGTCAAAATAAAGTGCGTTAAATATGACCTTTTCAAAATATTTGAAAAGGTCATATTTAACGCACTTCATTCATACTTAGGACATAATAGTATACTTATTGACGAACAAAAGGGATTTAGAAAAGGTAAAAGTATTGACATGGCAATTTATGAATTTCTTTATAGTATACATATGAGAGTTGACAAAAGACTACCAGTGCTTGCTCTTTATATGGACATGACAAAGGCTTTTGATTATGTCGATCATAACTTGTTGCTAAGGAAACTATACACATATGGAATAAGAGGTAACATATATGAATTGTTAAAATCATACCTTTCTGAACGAACACAAATAACACAAATTAATAGAATATGTACAAAAACTAAAAATGAAATTGTGTATCGCTCTACTGAAAGGTGTATTCAATTTGGTGTTCCACAAGGAAGTGTCCTGGGCCCTCTGTTATTCCTTATATACATTAATGACATAGTTAAATGCACAAATGAAAAAATGGTGTTGTTCGCTGATGACTGTACAGTTATATATAATAATGAAAATGTTATACAGCAAAGCCTATCACAAATTATTAATTGGCTGATGTATAACAATTTACAAATTAATTTTGATAAAACTAAAATAATGAAATTTAAACAGAAAAATAATTCTATTGTCAGCACAGTTATTGAATACAATGGAAAGCACATTGGTGAGACGACGAGTACAAAATTCTTAGGTTTACATATTGATAATAACTTAAAGTGGAAAACTCAAATTGAAAATGTATGCAACAAACTAAGTCAATTTTCTTATGGACTGTACATGCTTAGTAAACTAGTGAATAAACAAGCAGTTTTGATGGCATATCACGGATTTGTAGCTGCTACATTAAGATACGGTATTATATTCTGGGGAAACGCAACGGGTAAAGACAAAGTTCTTAGAGCGCAAAAAAGGTGTATTCGAGCCATATGCGGGTTAAAACGTATCGATAGCTGCAAGCCATTTTTCAAAAAAATTTAACTTCTTACTGTGCCGTCTATGTATATTTATGAAACGTCAATATTCGTTCGCAAAAATCCTCACCTATTTCCACATGTACGAAGTGCACGTCGAAAAGTTCAGATCTGCCACCTTCCCTGCAAGACTGCCCTTCTACAAAAAAGTGTATTCGCAATGGCACCAAAGATCTACAATCAGCTACCGAAACATATCAGAGATATCAGTGAAATATCTGAGTTTAAGGTATCGCTTCATAATTATTTAATTGAGGCGGTATTTTATAAAATCGATGATTTTTTTTTTAAAGTCGCTGTTTAACTCATAATGATAATATTTTATTTTTTTACATTTTATGGATATGAGTTTTGATATAAGTAGAGTTTGTTGATTGACATGATAGGTATATTTTAATTGACTGATATATTGTAATGAAATTTATTAGTTGAAGTATTTTGAATTGAATTTTATTTATTGAATTGATGAATTATTTACTTTAACTTTAAAATTATTTATGTTTCTAAATCCTTAAATAGCAATTTGTATGCCAAATGGTGGATCACGGAGTGCTTCTTATATTGTCAACACCTCATTTATACCTGTGTATCACAAATAAAGATTTTGACTTTGACTTTGACCTTAGCTGGTTTTTACAGCATGCCCGGGAGGAAATACAGCTGGCACATTCTGTGTTTTTCTTTCGCTTCCAGGCCCGCATGGAACTTAGGATACCTGAAATCACGCCACCTCACTTAGAGAGTAGACGGGAAATTCGAATTTGGCTGTTTTTTAACCGATTTCGATAAAAAAATATTTTATTCAACTCAGTATTACCCGGGTTGCAACTTACATACATACATATAATCATCACGCTTTTATCTCTAATGGATTAGGCACAGCGTAAACGACTTAAACAAATATGTCGTTCGCCACGTCTGACAAAGTTTCGAGGGCCACTTTAAGATAGTTTTGTAGGTATATTGCTGTAGTGACAGGTTGTCAGCCCGTCGCGTCGCCTAAATTACAATATACTGAAACCCTCAAATCCCTTAGCTGGTTTTTACAGCATGCCCGGGAGGAAATACAGCTGGCACATTCTGTGTTTTTCTTTCGCTTCCAAGCCCGCATGGAACTTAGAATACCTGAAATCACGCCACCTCACTTAGAGGGTAGACAAAAAATTTGAATTTGGCTGTTTTTTAACCGATTTCGATCAAAAATATAGGATGCAAATAATTACGCCACTTGTGGTTGCGGGTAGGTAGGAAAAAAATTATTGTTTCTTGAGTAAGCAGACAATTGAATCCTGTTTTTTGTAAAATCTTATTAGAACACAGTAAGTTTAATTACGCACACAAGTATCGTGTTATACACGTGTAAGGCTTAGCTAACGCGATTCCTAATGACACAAATAAACAAGAGTATAGAGATAAAAACGTTCATCGAGACGATGGACCGAATGATCTATTTCTGCTTAAATTGTTGACCCTTTCTGTTCTTTCATGATAGAAAAAAACACGTATAGACTTTTTTGCTACTACGAATTGGCTTAATTATGAAATAAAATCGATCGAGGGGATTGAATCATAACCACCACGCGCACTGGGCACAGCTAGTAGAAAATAATCCTATAATATTCATTTTAGACACCTAAGCAAAGCTTGCTCCGCCAAATAGATTCACCTTTCTAGAATCGTTTTTTTTTTACAGGTTCTCCGCGCTGCAAGTCCTGCCCTACTAAGAATGATAGTCCTCGGGGCTGCCCTGATCTACTGCACCACCCTCGTGATGTACGGAAGACCCACTGTGTTCACATGCACTGCCAGGGTTTGGCTGAGAGAAGTCGGCTTCTGTTTAACCTATGGAGCTCTCATGTTGAAGACTTGGAGGTGAGTTCTTATAATTTATTCTTTTAATTGCGTTAAATATCTTTACAAATATACGAGATGTAAGAGACAGAGTTCTGCAAACTGATAGGGATTGCTCAGTCAACGAAACTGAACAACAATTCAAAGTTTTTTTCAGTAAGTGCAAAAACAAATTTGCTTTTTCATAAAAATTTACAGGTCGAGGTGGTCATTTTCATCTTCTAAAAGATTTTGGTTAACGTTGTTCAGTTTCGTTGATTGAGCAACCCCTATCAGTTTGCGGAACGCTGTCCCTTACACCCGGTATAAGAAATAGGCTCACTCATAGGACTTACAACGACAAAACCCAGCAAGCTGCTTGGTTTGGGACTCTGTTAGGTCATAAGCCAGTTGATCCCTTGCATAAGCGATAACCGGCGTTAAAGTGGATCATTTACAGGTAAACATGTGATGCTTTTGCATAGAGTTTACCAAATCTAGACAAGTAGAGGGTAGATTTCATACATACCTATAATCGCGCCTTTATCCCTAATGGGGTAGGCAAAGCGTAAAGAGCGGTACCGCCACGTCTGACCAAATGTTGAGGGATATTTAAGATAGATTTGTTGGTAAGACAGGTTGTCAGCCCATCGCCTAAATTGCAATATACTAAAACCCTCGGACCACTTAGCTGGTCTTTACAGCATGCCCGAAAGGAAATGCAGCCGGCACATTCAGTTTTTCTCTCGCTCCCAGTCCAACAAGGAAATAGATTTCATACCAACCGAATATCATGTAACGAGTACCATAATTTTAAAATAGCATGAGAAAATTACTGCTAGTTATTTGGGAAAATCGTTAAGAATTTATCAATTTTATATTAACATATTTAGCAATTTCTGCAGCCGATAAAACCATAATTAAGCAGCTTAATTAACCTTTGTGGTTAACATGTCGGGTTTTTGGTATTTATTTAAAGTTGGCAGAGCTTTTGTAAAGCTCTCACCGCTCACCCGTGACCAACAACCATTGTTGCAACTGGTGAAATGTGTTTTCAAGCGGGCTTTTTGACACATTTTGGTCTACCTAAAAATTTTTTTTTATTTGAGAGCCATGCTGAACTGGAAGCGAAAGAGAAACATATACTGGGCCAGCTGCATTTCCTCCCGGGCATGCCGTAAAAACCAGCTAAGGGATCCCAGGGATTCAGTTTATTACGATTTAGGCGATGGGCTAACAACCTGTCACTATAGCAATATGCCTACAAATCTATCCTAAATAACCCTCAAAACTTTGTCAGACGTGGCGGAACGGCCTTTGTTTAGGTCGTTTAAGCTCTGCCTACCCTATTCGAGATGAAGGCGTGATTATTTGTATGAATGTATGTATTTAAGAGCCTTTGGTATTGGTATCCCATCCATGGTCGGGCAAAAGCCTCGCCTCCCTTTTCCTTTTTTCCGGTCTAATGCTTCCCTGTCATAACTAGAGCTATCTCTATCTGTCATTATAAGAATAAATCGGGATCTGTAGCGTTAACCTATCCAGCCACTTTTTCAGACCTAACGTGTATTGTGCAATTTGTATTTTTTTCTTACACGTAAACATACAGCATTATCGCAAAACTTAGCATGCGATGCAGATGCAAAGTATAAGAGACCTTTCTAGGCGTTTTAGTAGCGTGAACCAGACGCTATTCTAGACTTTTTGCGAGTGTCAGGGTTTATTTTATTTTATTTTATTTAAAAGGTACAATTACAGATAACAAATTAAGAATTACTTAACTTATCTTAATAATATAGATCATTATAAATTTGAAATCCAATTAAAATTGCACACAACATTCACAAAATTTGTTAACAATCAATAATAATTAATATAAATTACATCCAGAATAAAATTAGAAATTAGAAATCAAATTAAATATAAATTTACATGCACTAAAATTTACATTATAAGCTAGGCGTTGAAACAGTGAGTATACTATGAAATATTTAGTTTCAGATTATACAGTGAAGTTTTAAAATTAAATTGACTAGAATGGAAAACATCTAAGTAAGAACCGACTTTATTGTAATTTCTGCACATTCTCATCAAGGGACTGTTTTGAGAAACATTATTGTTTGTGGCTGGTACGCTAAAAAGTTGTGGGGTGCGCATAGATCTTGTTGGGACCTTAATGAATATTTTTTCTAACAATTGACTGCCCATAACACCATGGGAGACTTTGTGTAGAATGTACAAATCCGATATCCATCTACAATCCTCAAGAGTGCTCAGTTTAAATCTGTTCAATCTGTCACGGTACTCAGGTATTTTACGTCTAATACCCAACCTCGAACAAAGCGTTCTTACAAAGCGGCGCTGTATGGATTCTATTCTATCGCAGTGCACATGGTAAATTGGGCACCAAACTTGAGAGCAGTATTCGAGTACGCTACGAACCAGTGAAACATACAACATAATCCTAGAGCTTTCCTTTTTAAATGGTCTTGCAGTCCGAGTGACAAAACTAAGCATTCTGTTAGCTTTGCTACAAATGTGATCATAGTGATGTTTAAACGATAATGTGGCATCAAATATCACACCCAAATCTCGCACGACACTGACACGATTCAAGACATTGCCGTCTATCTTATAGTCGTACAAGATGGGCTTTTTATTTTTAGTGAATGTTATAATTTGACATTTATCTATGTTTAGTGACATATAATTTACCATGCACCACTCACTTAAGATTTCAATGTCGTTTTAAAGCATTAAACAGTCACTAGGATCATTTATCTCCCGAAATATCTTAATATCATCAGCGTATGCAAGACATTGGCTCTCAAAAGTACACAGTAAATCGTTAATGAATATCAGAAACAGTAGTGGCCCTAGATTTGACCCCTGGGGTACCCCTGATGATGCAGGAAAAGGGACAGATTCATAGGCATTCAGAACCACAAGTTGAGTGCGGTTGCCTAGATATGACACGAACCATCGACAGAGATTGCCGTGGATCCCCAGGTGATGTAATTTTGTTAGAAGCACGGAATGATTTACTCTATCAAACGCCTTGGAGAAATCTGTGTATATGGAATCGGTCTGATATTTCGTATTGAGACGTTCACACAGATAGGTTGTGTAAATTAACAAATTCGAGGTTGTTGATCGTCCAGAGACAAATCCATGTTGATAAGGACTCAAAATATGCTTGAAATGATTGTAGACTTGAGTGTAAACAAGACTTTCAAAAAATTTTGCGAACCAACTTAATATACTAATAGGGCGATATTGTGACACATCACTTTTTAGACCACTTTTGAATATAGGTGTTATTTTGGCTATTTTCCAAAGAGAGGGAAATACACCACTTGCCAGACATTTATTATAAATTAGAAATAGGGGATTTGCGAGTCCTTCTGCACATAAGCGTATAAATATGGGTGGAATTCCATCAGGACCAGCACTTTTCGACACGTCTACGCCTTTGAGCATTAATATTATACTATGCTGAGATATCGTTAGTGTAGAAAAAGAATAGTTGGAAGGAGCAAAGCCCGGAACATAATTGATGTTTGAATGCGTACTATATACCGATGAGAAATAATCCGCAAACAGATTAACTATACCCTGGCCATCACTTTCAGTGCGATTTCCATAGCTCATGCAACTAGGATATTCATTTGTGATGCGTTTACTTTTGGTGTATCGCCAGAAGGACTTAATATTAATTGTGAGGTCACATTCAATATTAGCAATATAGGAATCAAAGCATTCTTGCAAAAGCACCTTTACCCGCTCCCTTAAAATTGAAAAAGTATCATAGTCCCTTGGATTTCCATGAACTTTGTAACGATGGTGATATTTATGTTTAGTTTTTAGTGTTTTTATTAAACCCTTCGAGAACCAGGTTGGATGTTTATCCCTACGTAATTTAGTTTTAGGAGTGAATTTAGTTATTATATCCCAAAGACAGTTATAGAAGTATTGGACGAATTCCTCGCAATTTAAGATAGATGCGTTATTCTCCCAATCAATACCCTGTAAGGCCGTTATGCATCCCTCATAATTAGTTTTGAAAAAGCAAAGTTTGTCCAATATGGTATTATTTAAGCCCAAATTTCGTGTTCGCCCGCATTGTATAATAATTTCGAAGGGGGGGTGGTGGTTATCAATACGGCTAACAGGCAAAGTTTTTACCAGGGAATATACATCAGAACAGTCCACTATCGCCAGATCCAACATCGAATTATTATGATTAAGTAAATAATTAATTTGCTTTATACTGGTATTATGGAACATATCATAAACAGCTTTCGATTTATCACAGACATAGTTCAGAGGTAAATTTGTTTCATCAGACCATATAGTATCCTTCAGATTAAAATCTCCAACAATACAGATCTTAGAATTCGGATTACAAACAATAATGTTTCTGCATTTGTTAATAAACTGAGTATAAAGACTTGAAGGTAAATAACCCGGTAGATACACGACACACAATTCAATAGTAGTATTGTTATCCAATCTTAATTGTATCCATAAATCCTCAACAAGGTCTGAATAAAACTCGCTTCTAAGTACATATTTAATTCCTTTTTTAATTGCTATTAGCACTCCCCCTCCATCCTCCTTATCAAAATATTCCAAGAATCTGTCACTACGATCTCTACGCTCCACACAATATCTACCATCAAATAATTCAGAAGAGACTATATTATTGTTTAGCCACGTCTCACTCAGACATATAACATCAAAATCGTTGCATAAAAATGTATTATATACATCTAAAATTTTAGTTTTTAATCCACGAACATTTTGGTAGTACAACGATAGGGCCATTATTATCTACGATTATAAAATTAGAAAACCATTTATGAACAAAGATAACGAAAGACAATCAAATTATAAGATTAAGACTCTCCTCATTCTTGATCAGTATGAACTGAGATTCCGGCGTTCTACGAACAAATATCCTGCCATTGCGCACCCAGACAAATTGATATTTAAGCTCATTTGCTTTTTTCCGCGCAGCAGCATGCAATGACTTGTTGGCAGGTGACAGATGCTCTGAAACATACACAGGTTTCTTATCGCCTCCTATGCCAAGCAATGACGTATTCAGTTTGTCGTTCGGGTTAGATTTGTTGAAACGGTAGACAGCGGAGAAGAATTCATCACGACATCGAACGCTTCTAAACTTTACCACTACTGACCGGGGAAGTTTACTTTCTTTATTCTTTTTAGCTACTCTTGTACAGCTAGCGATATCTCCATCATTCAGTTGATGTCCAATAGCTCTAGCACACTGTTGTACAGTATTGGAAAGATTCTCAGATCGATTCTCAGGTATACCGCTGAGTTCAAGGTTGTTCTCACGTAGATGTTGTTCTAAGTTATTCAGTCTATCCGAGAGGTCACGAACTGTGGACTTCAGGGAAAAATTGTCTTTGTTGAGCTGGGTATTATCGGCCTTTAACTCCTTCACCGCTACATTCAGTTCATCATGAGTTGCACTAAGAAACTCCACAGATTTTCGTAACTCTTGTATGTCGTTGCTTATTGTGGATAGTTCCTTACTGACGATCTTCGATATCATGCTAGGAAGTTCAGCTCGTATACCAGTCATGACTCTGTCACTGATTGCTGCTATAAGAGCCTCTTGGTTTTCAGTAGAATCGGACTTGTACAATGCGGGTGTCATAGTGGATACTTTTCGTTTCTCACAGTTTACATATCTAGTATTAGAGTCCTCAGCTGGTCGGCGCAGGGGAGTATTTAAATTACCCGATTTAGGTTGCTTGTTCTTGCATTCTTGGCATTCCCATCTACCTATTTCGTCTTTAGTCATACTGTTGAGAAACTTTTCCTTCACGTTCGCGCACTGTAAATCGTAAATTTTCATACATTTCGTACACTTCAGATATCGTTGGTTACTAATTGGTTGAAGACATCCAGCACAATTACCAATATTTGTAGGCGACATGTTGATTGCCGCTCGGAGGAAAACCACTCGTAGGCACTATAACAAATTAGGCGTTAACGTATCTGCGTCGGTTGATCTATGGCCGCTCGACGCAAACACAATGCCCGACCGGAACGAGTACGATGCGCACGCGACTCTCACGGTTATGCCGTTGCTTTAACCGCGCGTATTGCGCGATCAAAGGAGGTCCGACGATGAATCAGATCTGCTCGTCACCGCCACGCACTTTATTATATTTGTTATAATCGTCGCTTATACACCACAGAAATATTATCACTTCACTGATTATTGTAATTTGTGCCCGCTAATATGATTTTATAAAGTATAAAGGTCCAAAAAACACAATTGAATATTTTATTTGCAATAATTTCGGAGAGGCCTTTGTAAACGAATGTTAACAAGTCAACGTCAAAGAGTATGATGCATGGTTGCTGAGCTTCAGTCGCGTAATATGAAAGGATCGGCGTTCGTAATGTACGCCGAGGTTTAGTATTGTCATTCTCGAGTCGAACGACCCGATAAGACCTGGTGTTACAGTTAAAACCGCCTAGTAGCACAACTATTAGGCCTCTGACGTGGTTTGAGTAGCGGCCTTTAGCAAAGACAGTGAAAGGGACCGACGGCTTAAGGTGCCCTTCGAAGCACGGAATCCTTTTTATTTTCGGTCAATCACGTGATTTAGCCTGTAATGTCCTAACCAAACTAGGGAAAACCTCACAAAGTGATAAATTCACAAATATCAACTTTGTGCCCCCCTCACCTGGAAATCGAACCCAGGACTTCCGGATCGTAAGCCCATGGCTCTGACCATTAGACCACGGAGGCAGATGAATGTCGTTGGAAAGTTATTCTTCTGTATATTACGCTTTTATATTTTTAACCTTTATGTTCGCTGTTCGTTGTTGTAATATTGTATTGGAAGTAATTAATAACCAGAAAACAAGTCGGAGTTTAAAGAAAGGAATGTGAAAAGTTTTTACCGTTAAAGAATGTTTGGTTCGTGAAAGAATTTCCCGGTAAAGAATTTGTTATATTTTCTTAGTTCTCTACACCAAAGGTTATAAATATAATGCGAATTCCTGCTTTTATTAATCATATTCTTTTTACTCAAGTTATCCCCATCATGTAGTTTTGTGTGGGTTGTTATACGAGAATGCCTCAAAAAATAGACAAGCACATTTTTGAAATTAGTTGCACGACTCTAAAAAGAATTTGATGCTTTTCGTTTCGGAAAATATTTACCATGATCACGATACCAGCGGGAGCGTCAAAACTGAAACAGTTTTGACTCTATATTAACATAAATATACATAAATTTTTCAGCATTGTTTGTTTCTAAAGAAGACTAGCAATCTGTTTGTATCTATAGTTAATGGTGAAAAAATTGCTTTTTGTATTGTTGAGCCCAAAATTTGGAAACTGGATAGCCTTTTAGATACCATTGCAGATACCCCCCTTATGTTTATGTGATAGATTTGGTGCGATATAACAGGGTAGGATAATAACAGTCCTCCCACCGATTTACGGTGATGGCGGCCAATCTCCCGGAGATCGGCCAACTGCACAGGCCTAGTTTTTAGTGCCCAAGTGTTTGCGCTACATACATATGCACTCTCTGTTCCTTCAATCTATTATTCTGATGGGACAGATTGACACGACCAGAGAAAAATCAGGACCGACTATTTACATGCCCATCCGACACCATGGATAATCTTACTTCTCAGACAATCAGGTGATCAGCCTGCAATGCCCAAACTAGAAACAACAACACAAAGTCATTGTCCCCCGCCGGGAATTGAACCTGGGACCTCCGGCTCGAGAGCCCATGGCTTAGACCGCTAGACTACGGAGGCAGTTAACAGGGTAGGATAGAGTAGTATTAACTACTGTTAGTAACGTAATTGGGCGAGATGGGCGTCCTTAGCATTGGTCTGCAACCTGTCTAGGAGAAGAAAAACTCCGAAATTAAACCCGGAATTGATGACTTCGTTGGGCGCAAGTAGGATCTAATCTGAACAGCGGCAGTCATCTGCAGCCAACCTGGTGGTTACGCACGTATTGGCATGCCATTCCTGCGAGCCAAGCTGGGGAGGCCGAGAGGGTGGCGAAGGTCTTGGGCAACCCTACGTCATCAACTGCGTTCCAGGCGATGCAGCGTCTGTGGAGAGGACACTTCACCCACGTTGTTCCGTGGCGTGGATAACAACACGGGGAGTGGCAGTCACCGGTTATAAGTCCGCGCGCATGGGCGTAAGCGCGGTCGCCAGGAGTTGCTCTCGACAGTGGGAGGGTCCATCGCAGGTCCATCGCTGACCAGTTACCGCCCGCTCCGAACTGGGCAGCCCCCAGTCAATAAGGTACTGGTACGCCTCGGCGTCGTTTGTTCCTCTGGGGTGTGGGGAACACAAGGCCAACCCGGAAGACGGCGCTGTGCTGTTGTACACCCGCAATTACACAGCTTAATGAACATAAACCTAAAACTTACACTTCCATATGTTTTGGTTCTTAGAATGTCCAGACCTGCTAAAATTATCGGTCATAAAACCATTATTTAAAAAGGAAGATAAAACAAAAATGGAAAACTACCGCCCACTGGCTGTACCCACAATTTTTTCTAAGATTTTCGAAAAGGTTCTGTATAAACGCCTTCTAAATTATATTGAAAAACATAAACTTTTAAATAAAAACCAATATGGTTTTCGCAAAAACAGTTCCACAACACTTGCATGCTTTAATCTAATAAAAAATGTTACTGAATGCCTCAATTCAAATATTCCTGTTGTCTCTATTTTTCTAGACATGAGTAGAGCGTTTGATTTTGTTGATCATAGTATTCTTTTAATAAAATTGTATAGGTACGGTATAAGAGGAAACGCCTATGAGTGGATTAAAAGCTATCTTGAAAATAGACAACAATACACAGAGATTCAAAAGGTTGATGAAGTAAGTTTAAAACAATGTTTATACAAATCATCTCCCAAACAAAATAAATTTGGCGAACCTCAGGGGAGTATTCTAGGGCCACTTTTATTTTTAATCTATATTAATGATCTCCCGAACTGTGTAAATCATGATTGTATAATGTTTGCAGATGATACAACCGTAACCATTAAATGTAAAGATCTAAATAATTTTAATAATGACATTAATATTGCTTTATATAAAATAATTGGATGGCTTGATTGTAATAATTTAAATTTTAACATTAATAAAACAAATTTTATGCAATTTAGGACATATAGATCACGTGACATTCCACTAAAACTAACTTACGATGATAATAAAATTGACGCTGTAAAAGTTACTAAGTTCTTAGGATTTAATTTGGATAGATTTTGTGACTGGAAAGAACATGTAGAGAGTGTATGCTTGAGGATAAATCAATTTGTTTTTGCTTTAAGAAGACTCAGTAGAACAGCTTCCACAGAAGTAAGTCTCACAGCTTACTACGGCTATGTGTCTTCCATATTAGGTTATGGTCTCATACTGTGGGGCAACTCTGTCGATGCCAATAGAGCTTTTACTGTCCAAAAAAAATGTGTTCGGGCTATTTGTAGAGCTCATTATAAAGATTCTTGTAAGCCTCTGTTTAAAACTCCCAAAATTTTGACTCTATTTTGTATGTACATTAAGCAAATATGTATATTTGTCAAAGACCACCCTGAATATTTCACATCAAACGACGAGGTCTACCAGAGGTTTACAAGATACCAGGATCAACTGTATCAGCCACGACCACGACTGGAGTTGTTTAAGAGAAATGCTTATTATATGGCGATACTTTACTTCCATGCTGGTCTGGGAGCGAGAGAAAAACATAGAATGTGCCAGCTGCATTTCCTCCCGGGCATGCTGTAAAATCCAGCTAAGGGATCCGAGGGTTTCAGTATATTGTAATTTAGGCGATGGGCTGACAACCTGTCACTACAGCAATATACCTAGAATTCTATCTTAAATAACCCTCATAACTTTGTCAGACGTGGCGGGACGACCTTTGTTTGGGTCGTTTGCGCTCTGCCTACCCCATTAGGGATAAAGGCGTGATTATATGTATGTATGTATGTATGGCGATACTTGTTTATAACTCCCTTCCGAAGCATGTAAAAAGTATTCCTCTCCCATTGTTTAAGACAAAAATCACTGAATTGCTCTTAGAAAAATGTTATTACTCTCTCAATGAATACTTCAATGACAAAAATAAATAATAGAGTATGCAAATGTCAAATGTAATTTAAAGTAGGTAATGTAAAATTTGCATGCCTTGACGGTAGGACATATGATACAAATATACCCATGTACCAACAATTATTTTACTATGTTCTTGCAAATAAATTATTATTTCATTTCATTTCATTTCAATGTCCGAACTATGAGGACAGGTCTCCCGGACAGCTCGGAGACTTCTGTTTACGCCCAAGATCTGCGTAAGACGGCTGTTATCGATCTGGAACTGACACGCCTTAATATATCAATTGCCGCACTTCAAGAAACCAGACTTCCAGATGAGGGCTCATTGCGCGAACAAAATTATACGTTCTTTTGGAAAGGTAAGGCTTCTATCGAAAATCGTGAGCACGGTGTGTGCGCTAAATTTCAGCTGTGTGTTACCAATTCATATTTTAAAGGCAAACTGATGCGTAAAGTCTCCTGGAAACATCCTCGGTCCGGTCATTGGCATCAACTAGACTTAGCCTTAACCAAAAAGAAGGATTTAAAGGAAGCCACCCACACAAGATCCTACCACAGTGCACAATGCGACACTGACCACTCCTTGATAGCGTGTAAAGTTCTCCTATTGCCCAAAAAGATTCACTCCTCCAAGAAACCCGGAAGGAAGATATTAAAGCTTCCCAAGACCAGGGA
Organism: Scrobipalpa costella; assembly: GCA_949820665.1. Classification (NCBI taxonomy): domain Eukaryota; kingdom Metazoa; phylum Arthropoda; class Insecta; order Lepidoptera; family Gelechiidae; genus Scrobipalpa; species Scrobipalpa costella. Next base: position 8,857,387 of record OX463299.1, read on the forward strand.
CCCTGAGCTAGTGGATTCTTTCAGCTCGCTGGTGCAACGGATAGTAGCTACCTGGAATGTGGATGCGCCCGTAGAAACGGTATGGGAATCTGTTAAAGACCTCCTCACCAAAACCGCCGGCGAGGTTTTCGGATATACCAATGTGAAATCACCGGATTGGTTTACTGAGAATATAGTCCAACTTCAGCCTCTAATCGACTCCAAACGCCAAGCTGCACTAGGGTACCGCCACGCTCTAAACTCTGCACAGCAAAGTCATCCCTACAGCGTACTTGTCGCCAGCTTGCTAATGCCTACTGAATAGAGCGGTGCAGAAGCATTCAAGATTGTGCGGCCGCAGGAAACTTCCGCGGTGTATATACGGGAATTAAGGTGGCTCTTGGTCCAGTGCAAAAAAGGACGGCCCCTCTAAAAGAGATTGACGATACTGTCATCATTGACAGCGGTCGTCAACTTAATCGGTGGGTAGAACACTACACTGGGCTTTATTCTCAACCAGCTGTGATCAGTCCTGTAGCTGTGGATTTAATTCCGAACCTACCTATAATGACCGAGCTTGACGATTTACCCACCGTGAGAGATCTTCGTGCAGCCGTGCTTCAGCTTAAGTGTGCTAAGAGTCCAAGGATTGACGGTATACTCACTGAAGTACTAAAACTAAAGTGCATATTACCGGTCCTGCATAACTTCCTAGGTAAATGCTGGGAGAGGGAGCTATTTCCACAGGATATGCATGATGCTAATATTGTAACCCTCTACAAAGGGAAAGGTCACTACACTGGGCTTTATTCTCAACCAGCTCTGATCAGTCCTGTAGCTGTGGATTTAATTCCGAACCTACCTATAATGACCGAGCTTGACGATTTACCCACCGTGAGAGATCTTCGTGCAGCCGTGCTTCAGCTTAAGTGTGCTAAGAGTCCAGGGATTGACGGTATACTCACTGAAGTCCTAAAACTCAAGTGCATATTACCGGTCCTGCATAACTTCCTAGGTAAATGCTGGGAGAGGGAGCTATTTCCACAGGATATGCATGATGCTAATATTGTAACCCTCTACAAAGGGAAAGGTGACCGCGGCGATTGTAACTGCTACCGTGGTATTTCCCTTCTTAGCATTGTCGGCAAGCTTTCTGCAAGGGTCATATTGACTAAACTGCAACGTCTTACTGAACGCGTGTATCCGGAGGCGCAATGTGGCTTCCGTTTCCAGCGTTCTACTACGGACATGATATTTACCATCCGACAACTTTAAGAGAAGTGTTGTGAGCAGAATACCCCTTTGATGGTCGCATTCGTTGACCTGAATAAGGCCTTCGACACGATCAGCAGAGAGGGTCTCTACATTGCACTTGAGAGAATAGGATAAGATGATTGTATATCAAACCATGTTGAGCCAAGTTGCGTTCTCAAACGTAAAGTCGGACGTCCCTTACTACGTTTTAAAGATTGCACAAAACGCGATATGATCGTATTTAATATCGATCGCAACACATGGGAGGATCTCGCTACCGATCGTGATGCGTGGAGAAAAACCATCTACGAGGGCCGTGAGACCCACGATAAGGCCTGGTTTCAAACTCTAGCCCAGAAACGGGAAAAACGACATGCTCGTGGAGAGGGCTCCGTCGCAACGGACTCTCAATTCGCGTGCAGTAAGTGCGGACGAAAATGTCGTTCAAGGATCGGTCTTTTTAGCCACGAGCGACGATGCTCTTCTCGCATAGGCGCTGCTTGAATCATCTGTCAAGATGAAAAAGGCCTAATGATGATGATGAGTAACGTAACCAATAACAATGTTAAAAATCCGCCTCCGCTCCCTCCTCCGCTGGTATCGTAACCACGCCATAATAACATTCACATGCTTACTCGAATCATCTATTTAAACGTGTATTTTATTTGACGTAAATATGACACTAGTGTAATACGGTACAAAATCCCGCCTCCGCTCCCTCCTCCGCTGGGATCGTGACCACACCCTATTTAGATCACATGCTTACTCGAATTATCTATTTAAACGTGTATTTTATTCGACGTGAATATGACACTAGTGTAATACGGTACAAAATCCCGCCTCCGCTCTTACCTCCGCTGGTATCGTGACCACACCCAATTTACACTCACACGCTAACTTGAATCATTTATTCAAAGGTGTATTTCACGTAAATATGATACTAGTGTAATACTTTACAAAATCCTGCCTCCGCTCATACCTTCGCTGATATCGTGACCATACCTGATTTACACTCACACGCTAACTTGAATCATCTATTCAAACGTGTATTTCATTTGACATAAATATGACACTAATGTAATACAAAATCCCGCCTCCGTTTCCTCCTCCGCTGGTATCGTGATTGCATCCTATCAACACTTACACGCTTACTCAAATCATCTATTCAAACTTGTATATCAGTTGACGGTAATTGTATGAAACCCGGTAATAATGTATGAGGAGCTAATTGCATCTCTCTAATTGATTTCCGTACTCCAGCGAGCTTTGGAGCTCTTGTGACTACCTATGTTTGTGCTGGAATTATGTTCCAGTTTATTTACAGGAATATACCTAATTCGAATGAAATTGCACTTTATCCGAATTATAATAGTCAATTTTATCAGCTAGCACAGTCAACTACTGGACATAGACCTTCCTCCTTCAAGGGATGATTGCCATACTGACCACGCTTGGTAAGCGGATCAGCGCAAGTTATGATATACTCCCTCTGACATGGTTTGCTTAATAATGATCACTTTTATAGACATCGACCGGGACCCATAACTTAACGTGACCTCCGAAGCGTGAAATCTTTTTCTTAACAGGTTTTCAGTCTACATTGTCCTAACTAAACTATTACAAAGTGATGAGTTGACGAATATCAACATTGTCTGTCACCCGTGGTAATTGAACCCACGACTTCCGAATCCGAAGCTCAAGACATTATGCTATGTTAATCTGGCACCACACGTTAAAAGCAATCCGTACCTAGAAACATTAACGCAAAGGTACCAGAACAAATTCGGGACTCGAACCCACCACGACCTGAGAGGTCAAGGCTCTTTGCTCCGGATTTGAAGGGCTATTAATTGTTTGATGAAAACAAATTTATAATATTGGGTATTACTTACTCAGTGATTGGAGGCTTACGTAGTTAGACCGATCCAAATAAGTAAGCTTATTGTGATTGACTGATTCATTACATAACATAAATAATAGTATCGGGAAATTGATAAACAATTCATTAATATACCGTTACTCAAACCATGCCAGAGGCCTGATAGTTGTGCTACTAGGCGGTTAAAAAACTCTGATACCAGGGTTTATCGGCTCGATAAACTCGATACCCACTCGCCAGAAGAATATACCTTTAGGTATTTAATACAATAATAATTAACATAGAAAAGAGTTGTGAACATAGATCATAGTTGTCGATTTCGAAAAAGTAAGCAAAAGTAAGAACAGCAGATTTAGAAGAATGCATGACTATATTTTTAAGCTCTTACGCAATCAACATTTCTCAATTTTTTACTCTAATCTTTCTTGATTCTGATAGAAACTCGAACGACTTCAGTTGTACACAAGAAGTAGTTAAACAAGAAACCTAAACCATCTGAACAAGCATCTGAACAAACCAAATGGATTTAGCTCATACTGGATTAAGTCTAACTTGAGCTTACCTGCATTCGTTAAACTATTAACAATGCGGGTTTGAACAACCACTCCCAGTAAGGACGCGTTCAGACGACTCATGCACGCCCCGCGCTACTATCGCGATTGGCACTCGCGTTCAGTTCAACCTGCCTATAACACGTGTCAAATTATACTATAGGTAAACCAAAAAACCTATGCATCCTGTTTCGTCGCCACTATAACTGTTATTGCTACAATCGCTGTCGTTGTAACCTAGCCAAATAGTTTCTAATATCGCCACCTGAACAGTTCTGAAAAAGTTCTAGTCGCACTATAAGACCGTCGTCTCGGAGATACAGCATCGACACAAAATAAATTGACACTTATTACTTATTAAAGTTCCCTCATCATGGGCCCATGTGGTTGGACTTTTAAGGTCTGATGCTGATGACTCTAATTTAGGGCAGGTTTGTGTCCCTTGGTTGAGAAGCGTAATAAGCTGTGATGGTGAATTCGTAAGACAGAATTAATGAAAGCAATGCATATTTTATAATATTATGGCAGGTTAAAAGCGGGTACAACGCTGGGTGAGCGCGGGTCATCCGAACAGGCCCTCTTCAACTAAAGTACACTCAAACCGGACCAACTTCCCAACTCAAACAGGATAATTGAAAAATTCATTTAAAGAAAATAAAATCTTTTTGATATTTCGCAAAGGTTACCTGGAATACCGATTGTATGCTGGCTATGCCCCTTGGGATCCTACTCAATACTGTGTACATTTAGAAATGGAGGGCCAATGATGTAATTTTTTTCCATTAGTGAGAACCCGCCGGCTATGAGATATTTTCGGGCCACGTAAATGAGATGCTCGAAAAATATTTTATGTTGAGTATTTGGATAAATTTGTTTGACTTAAAATATCTGAGCGCTTAGCCAATGTATATTTGTACAAGAATACCTAAGAAGAGTCAGGCAAAAAATCGGGGCATTTTTATATACCTAATCTATTATTTTTTTGTAGTGATATAAAAACACTTACTACGCTGGTTCAGCGACCCAAAGTGAGTCTTGGAAAAAAAAACAGATAAATTTTATGTTTCTGTAACGAGTTTATTCATCATCACCCTAGCCTTGTCCCGCATCTCGCTACCTAGTCTAAGGGATTGAACAAAGGTACTGAATTTCTACACGGAGCCACTGCTATCTGACCTTCGCAACCCAGACGGGAAACCAGACTCAATCCTAGATAAGACCTTTGCCAGGTTTGTGGCCAACCCAGCTGTCAGTTTGCAAGCCACCAATGCTAAGCAATGGCCTCTGACATGTCTTAACGACTAATATCTTCGATATTAACCTATACTAACGGCTTAACGTACTTTATCGAAGCACGGAAACGGTCGAGTTGTTATACCACTACCGGTCATCCATCCATGACCTGGCCACGGCGATGGTTGCTTAACATTCATCCATGACCTGGCCGCTGCGATGGTTGCTTAACATTTGTTATCGGAATGAATAAGCACTAACCATTTGACCGCAATGAGCGCCTCTGTAACAAATTTATTGCTATTTTTGTATTATTTAAAGTACAATGGAAGTATCAGGGTCTGAAATTCTGACATCAGGGTCCATCGGGACGAGCGACTCAACACCCACACGGCAGAAGAAGAATTGAAGTATCCAAGACATCAGACATCCAAGCAAGCGCCTAGTGAAATAACTTTAATATTTTTATATAAGAAATCCATTACAAAGTAATCAGCTGTTTATTGAACAAATCAACGAGATACTGCCCCTGATATCCACATATTCCCAAGAAGAGAGCTCATCAGCTGTTCAAGATACGGTTTATTGAATTAAACTTTAAGATGAAAGTGGACGGAGTTATTGGAATTGGTTTGAGGAGATGAAAACTTTATGAAATGCACTTTCAAGCTTCTCCTTGATGCAGTAAAAATCTCGTTCAAGTATATTGGGTTTTACTAGGGCTATCAGATATTGACTGTATTGTTTAATCTTTTGTACATACACACATATAGTCACGCATTTATGCCTAATGTGGTAGGTAGAGCGTAAAGGACCTAAAAAAAAAACGTTCCGCCAATTAATCTTATGTCTACCCAAAAAAATATGGTTTTGTTATTACAGGTTTTACGTGTAAATACGTGCAAACAAAACCCATATCAGTTTCAGTTATTGTTATTAAATTATCTGTCTGACTGCTAATTGGACCATAAAGTTTTCCATGTCACGTTCCAAATTAAATTCGATGCTCTTAAATTTATACTATCCATTACCCTAAATATTTTTAAAATATGAGAAATAACATCATTCACATACAGGATTTGAATATGTGACCTTGGTATACCGCTCCAACGCTCTAACCAAGTGAACTACTGCGGTCGAGTGGCAAATAAGCGTAAATAGTAAAAGGTCAACAAGGGTTGACTAAACCATCGTGAATATGGCTGATTCCGTGTTTGGAGACCACCTTTTGCGCATCTGATCGTGTTGGTCTGCCGCAATTGTGAAGGTTCGTCTGGTAGCTACAGACTTTAAACCGCGTGACTGAATCATCTTCGAATAGGCTGATAAATGGTTTTAAGATATTTTGTACACTCACTATACGTACATACATACATATATTCACGCCTTATTCCTAATGGGGTAGGCAGACTGTAAACGACCTAAACAAAGGTCGTTCCGCCACATCTGACAAAGTTTTGATGGTTATTTAAGATAGATTTGTGGGTATATTGCTGTAGTGACAGGTTGTCAGCCCATCGTCTAAATTGCAATATACTGAAACCCTCGGATCCCTTAGCTAATTTTTACAGCATGCCCAGGAGGAAACGTAGGTGGAACACTCTATATTTTTCTTTCACTCCTAGTCCTCTGTTAAGGCGATTCAGCCTCCCGAAGGTACTTTCCGAAAAGTTAATTTTGCCTTATTTACGTAACCAAGCGCTGAAATGTTTAGTGTGGTATATTTTTAGAATCGGCTCATTGAGTTCTTTCATGTAATTCCAATCCCCTACTCAACAGATTTCTGAAAAAAAAAATCAGGTGGTAGGTACAGCCTTGTATTCAAGCCGATCATGCATGTGATATGATTAAGTCAACTCAACTGGATCTTGAAAGGCTGAAATGTATGGTGTATAATATTTTTGGAATCAGCTCGTGGAGCTCTTTCATTTGATATTCCACTTGACATGCCTGTCAATATATAATGATTTATATGTCAAAACTTATTATAGTCATTTTGGAAAAACAGACGGGTAGCTTGAATTCTTTTTTGTTTCAAATACTTGTGATTCATAAGTGTATTAAATATTTCATCATTTATATATTGCTCTCAGGATATCAGTGATATTTCAAGTCCGATCGGCGAAAGCAGTCAAGATCTCGGACATGTATCTGCTCCGGCGCATTGGCGTGATTGTGGGCGTGGCTTGCGTGCTATTGGCTATCCGCACGCTGGTGGCGCCACCTGCAGTCATCGTGGGAAGAACTAAGGACGATTTGAAAGCATATCTTTGTAACACAGATTGGTGGGACCACTCTTTTACTACGCGTAAGTTGATTCATACTTTTTTTCTATCTTCATCGTCGTTTTCGTCACCTCAACCGATAGACGTTTAGGTAGCACATGCGCCAAAGGAGCTCCATGATGACCGGTCTAGCGTCTCCCTCATCCAGCAGCTCTCCGTAAAATTCACCAAATCGTTTTCAACCGTGGTGATGTGTAGATGGAAAAGTTGGCAGCAGGAAGTTTGACATAGGATCTTTGTTTGGACTAGTCAGGAGATAAACCCTCCGAGGCCTGCCTAATGGGGACGACGACAAAGAAGGTCCCAAGTTTTTTGGTTATTTGCTTACATTTCGAAAACGGTGGGTCGTACGAAGTTTTGTAGTACTACAAAATAAAACCTTGGCATCGGAGGGGTCAGGACTTTAGTGTGTTTATATCCTGACTAGTCCAAACAAAGATCCGAAGTCAAAGTTCCTGCTTCCAACTTTTCCGTCTAGGAAATCTAGACACCCCCTTATGAGCATTAATTTACCAATCTACCTTATGCTGTATTAACCACTGTATACCACCACTCAAGAATTTACCGAAATTATCTTCATTACTTCATGTTTTCGACGATCAAAAAGTTTAACTCTGTCCCTAACCAATATTATCTACTTACTTATAATAAGCACCAATATTCATCGAATATTATTGTTCCAGTGGAAGTGATATTCCTGATGTGGGGTATCCGGCTCTGCATCATGGTGAGGAAAGCACCGTCAGAGTTCAACGAGAGCAGGTTCATCTCGATGGCGATATACAACGAGTTCCTGCTCTCTGTCTTCCTAAATATTTCCATGTGAGTATTTAAAGTCCTACAAGTAGAATTTTGACGAGTGTTATAAACAAATGATAGCTCAGCTATAGGGCGTGCATTCCATACAAGCCGCCGATTTTCGTACTACATGCGCAATAACATGCTCGTACAGGTTTGAAGTTTAACTGCCTCCGTGGTCTAGTGGCTAGTGACATGGACTCCTGAACCGGAAGTCCTGGGTTCGATTCCCAGGGGGGAAACAAAAAGTTGATATTTGAGAATTTATCACCTTGTGAATTTTTCCCCAGTTTGGTTAGGACATTGCAGGCTGAATCACCTGATTGTCCGAAAAAGAAAAAGATTTCGTGCTTCGGAGGGCACGTTCAGCCGTCGGTCCCGGTCGCTGTCTTTGATAGTGGTCGTTACTCAAACCATGTCAGAGGCCTGATAGTTGTGCTACTAGGCGGTTCAAAAACTCTGACAACAGGGTTCATCGGGTCGATAGAATCGATACCCACTCGACAGAAGAAGAAGAAGACAGGTTTGAAGTGGCTTTGTGTTTGTGTGTGTGTGCTGCCCGTTTGAGACAAGGTGAGGTAACAGTTCAAATTGGGGGAGTGCCTCTTTTTTAGTGTTAACTATATTATACTTTCTTTGGCGCAGCTAAGTTCTAATCCCAATGGTATAAAATTTTTGGTTTCTTTATTTTTTTGTAAAAATTTCTGACACCCCGTACTGTGCTTTTAAATTAGGATGTTATATTAAAAGTATCTAAACAATCTGTAATTTAAAAAAAATATTGTTTAAAATAAATTATAGAATATCCTTAATTCTGCATTGTTGTCAATTTCATTGTTAAAAACTTTCTGAATCTGCTAAAACTTATGTAACAATTAAATGCGTATGTTAACTTTAAAAGCGCTTAACTTTCCTTTCTTAAAGGCATCAGTAAATAAATAAACTGTGAACAGTCTGGAGCAATTTGCGCCGAGAAAGGCTAAGATATTTGTTCACACGGAGATAAACAATCGGATCTAGCTGACTTCAATCCTGTGCTGCCAGCTTTGATGTAAATTTCGTAGATAAGATGTGAAGTTTCAACTACATTTTTTTTATTTGTAACTATGTAATACAATTATCATCACAAAACATGCCACTTTATTATGACGTCATCAATTCTGTCAATCGTAAAAAAAACAACATTCTACCATAATTGTAATTACTTACATGCTATTTCTTCCATGCTGGACTGGGAGCAAAAGAAAAACATAGAATGTGCCAGCTGCATTTCCTCCCGGGCATGCTGTAAAAACTGCTAAGGGATTCGAGGGTTTCAGTATATTGCAATTTAGGCGATGGGCTGACAACCTGTCACTACAGCAATATACCTAAAAATCTATCATAAATAATCTTCAAAACTTTGTCAGACGTATCGGAACGACGTTTATTCATTAGGGATAAAGGCGTGATTATGTGTATGTAATGTAAATACATCAGAATGATATGCCAGGATATCCATCTCCAGTGTTCAATTCCTTTATCAGAGTTTGCAATTATTCAACATCAGTACACCAGTTACCTCATAGCAGAATCAACAGTACGTAGTCGATCCGTTTTGCAGTTTATTTAGGTTTAGGATGTAGTGCACCCATGCGTGGTAATACCGCGTAGAAAGCGTGTTGAAATCCGCTTAGAAGGGGTGTTAAGCTGCACCTTTCCATACAAAAGGCGATAACGGTTTTCACCCCGTTAACATAGTCCGATATCTGTAATTTTTGGAATTGACGTCAATATGCATAGGCCCGTATTTATAAAGCGATCTCAAAATTGAGAGCAGTATGAAGTATGGATTTGACAGGTCAAAATGTACTGAAATTACAATTCTGATGCGAACTCAAACTTGCTGTCAGTTTCAAGTATTGATTTTAAATACGGTCCTTAAAGAGTAGGTTTGTATTCTCTTTCATTCCCATACAAATAATATGGAGGTCATATATTTTTATAACTGCATACATACATACATATAATCACGCCTTTATCCCTAATGGGGTAGGCAGAGCGCAAACGACCTAAACAAAGGTCGTCCCGCCACGTCTGACAAAGTTTTGAGGATTATTTAAGATAGAATTTTAGGTATATTGCTGTAGTGACAGGTTGTCAGCCCATCGCCTAAATTACAATTTACTGAAACCCTCGGATCCCTTAGCTGGATTTTACAGCATGCCCGGGAGGAAATGCAGCTGGCACATTCTATGTTTTTCTCTCGCTCCCAGACCAGCATGGAAGTAAATTATATAACTTAATATTTCTTAAAAATAAAAACGTACAAACCTAGTATTTAAGTATAGTATCCCATCTACATTATTTCCAAAAATTATAGAACTCGGACCATGTTTACGGGGTAGAAACGTTCTCGCCCTTTATATAGAAAGGTGCAGATTTGACACGTGGTTTACACTCCTCTTAAGCGCATGGGTATTATCTCCTTCTAGCTGGCTTATACTATGGATGCGATGTAGGTATGGGCGATGTGTTTATTCTTTTGTACCTGTTGTGTATTTCAGAATTATCAAGAACGTTGTCCATATTACTTAATTTATATTTACGTTGTAGACATTTTTGTTGATTACCATTAGTTCAATTTTATGTATTCAGCACGGCCTCGGGTCAATTTTGGCTAACCTGGACCGCAAAACTGCTATTTCAAAAAAGTCAAAATGCCATTTTGATGTCAGAAGTACAATTTTGACTCTTTCGTATTCTGCTTTTGCTTTAAGATCAATGCCTTTTCCATGGCAAGTAATGCCTTTGATATGCTTTTTCATGTCATATCTAAATTTAGACATTTATGTACGGACCACGCTTGAAATGATGGTGTCGAAAAAAAGGAAATATAGCCGTCATCATGAAATTTGAAAATATTTCTCCTTATACCACTGCGCCCCCGATCACGTGAATTGAAAACTGCGTCGTACTGAGCTACCGAGCAGCCACTGTAGGTTTTGGTAGTCTGCTTTTTAGTGGCAATCATTGGCATGTGATTGTCATTCAATGGTATTTTCATTTCGTAGTCTACTAAAATTTGACGTTTCACTTCATTTCCATTTTGGCCATTGAGCCACCATAGAACAACAATAGCTATTTTCGTAGTGGACGCGGTTAGCTGTACGGACGTGTCTATGAAATCTATATGTCATGAATGAATAATATTGTATTCAACTCTACAAAATGGATTCCACTAACTGCGTATAACTTTGTCGTAGATGGCAACATTCCTTGAATCCACGATTCGCGAACAGTCAAAGAGAACGTAATGTATTTGTAGTCTGTGTGTTTTTTTTATCCCCTCCAGAGCATCGTACAAATAAGATCAAAAGCTCATGGCATGTGTCGGCGCAGTGTAAATACAGGCCTTAGGCAAATATTCAGATTTACTTTCACTGAATATTGTTTTTGTACACATGACTCTTCGAGGGCTGATTTTGTCAAGCGTTTATATAGTGCTGATGAAAAGGAATTAATTTTATTACCATACGATGTCGAGTAAATTGTTACTGTCAAAAGAGGAGGCCACAACATAAAAGTAAATTAAATATTTTTGATCGCTTTAAAAAAGAAAAAATGAGCAAGTTTTCTTTCATCGCTTCATGCTCTTTCTATATTCAGAGTCTAAACAAATTTGATGATAGATCTAACCAGCCGAAAGTCACGTCTTCGTTGTGTCAAAGTGTCAAATGGTGCATTTACTTTACTTTTTTTTGTTCTTCTTCTTAACGAGTGGATTCTAGAGTCGAACAACGACCCGAAAGAAACTTGGTGTCAGAGTTTTCAAATCGCCTAGTAGAACACCTATTAGGCCTCTGACATGTTTTTTTTTGTTTAACTATCTTGACTTCGGTGGGAGAGCGGCTGACTGCAAGCTAGACAACCCTTGCGAATCATTATCACCACGTACATTTAACAGGAATCAGTAATCGGAAAATATATCGTATAGGTAGCTACGTATAAACGAAGACTAGCAAGGGAATATTTCCCAGGTAAAACTCATTAAGGACCTTGTCAAATTAACCCTTTAAGAACAAAGTTCTATTGTACTCCATTGTATCAAGAAAACTGAAGTTACAGTTGAAACAAAGCCGTAAGATAATACCTACTATTGTTTGAGGAAGCTGTGTATTCAGTTCGGACCGTCTATGTGACACTGTTTGGATAGAGTTTACTTTGGATATCTAAGGGCAGCAACACCCGGGCGTCACTTAATGCGTGCAAGGTTGCGCTCAACACGCTGTCAATGCTTTTTGCATTGCGTGTAACACACAGCGTTACCTAGGCCCGTATTTATAAAGCTATCTCAAGATTGAGAGCAGTATTAAGTATGGAATTAACAGTTCATAATGTACTGAAATGATATTTCTGATACGAACTCAAACTCGCTGTCAGTCTTAAGTGCTGATTATAAATACGGGCCCTAAAGCTCTACGCAAGCGTAGCAATGAATTCTACGTCGACGCATCCCTCTGCCAGTACGCGTGCATATAGTTCGTAAGAAGACGCATGTGTATTGTAGGCAATTCAAAAAGCATTGACAGCGTGTTAAGCGCAACCTTGCGCGCAGAAAGTAACGCCTGTGTGTGCCCTTACGCATTTAACTAGGACATTGCACAAGGAACTAGGTTTTGAGCCATTGAATCGATACAGGTACTGTTTGCGACCAAATTCAATTCACAATTTCTAGAATTTTAAAGTCATGTTTGGGTTTTACGAGTATGAAAGCAATTTTTAAAGCACTTTACTGAACTTTATCTTCACTGGTAAAACCAGCTTATGTTTGAATTCATAACTTTCACAATATAAGCAAACTAAGGAGAGTTTTATAACTAAGTACCTAATTATTATTATAATATTCTTTGACAGTTTTCTCATTAATTTGACGAGAATATTCAAAGTTTTTAATGTAGGTATTGTTTTGACATTCTCTATCCGAATTCATTCGTAAATTATCCTACTTTTATTACGAACTTGTTGACCCGATTGTAGTAGTCATATCCACGGAGATCCAAACCAATCGATCGTTACTCATTCGTTAGAAAAGAACCAATAAAAAGGTAAAAAAAAGAAAGTAACGAATATCTTAATTTTTTGCTTTAAAAATATTACAAATAATACTAATACAAAATAGTCAAATCAGTCCCTCCGTTTGCATGTACGTGGGACACTCAGAAAGTTTTGCGACACTAAAAAAAATTGTTCTACAGGTACATATATTTTTATTAAATCTTTTCAAAGTACTCTCCACCAGCCTCTATACAAAGATTCATGCGTCTGAACCAGTTTTCAAAACACTTTTTCCAGTCCGCCGTAGACACCTCGTTTACAGCCTGCTCGAACGCAGCCAGCGCATCTTCCGGCGACGAAAATTGTATCCCCTTGAGCTGGTTTTTTATTTTTGGAAATAAAAAGAAGTCACACGGTGCTAGATCAGGGCTGTAAGGAGGGTGACCCAGGAGTTTAACTGGTGTGCTGTCCAGGAAGTCCCTCGTTTTGAGCGCGGTGTGTGCAGGCGCATTGTCGTGGTGGAGCAGTAGTCCGCGGAGCCCTGTGTTTGGTCGCTTGTTGCTCACAACAGAAAAAACTTCTGGTAAACATTTGGTAGTATACCATTCGGCGTTAATGCTTCTTTGATCTCGTAAGGGAATTGAGGCCAAGTGGCCAGTCAAATTAAAAAAACTGGCGATCAAAATCTTCCCCCCGCTTCGAGATCGCTTCACTTTGGTAGGCGTTGGTTAATTTTGAAACACCCAAACTGTCGACTGGCGCTTGGTTTCTGGATCGTATTGATAAATCCAGGACTCATCACCTGTTACGATGTCGTAAACACGCCGAGACGAGCCTGCTTCAAATTTGTTCAGCATATCACGGCACCATTCCAACCGGGCCTGCTTCTGAGCGTCGGTGAGGTAGTGCGGCACCCAGCGCGATACTATCCTCCTCACCCGAAGATGCTCTTGTAGAATCTCGTGAACGCTTCCCGATCCAATCTTTAATATGTGCTGAATCTCCTGATATATAATTCGCCTATTATCTTGGATAAAATTTTTCACTGCTAGCACGTTTTCTTCCGTAATAGCCGTCAAAGGGCGACCGCTTCTTTCTTCATCCCCCAAGGTTGGTCGACCGCGCCTAAATTCGTTATACCAACGATACACGGTTGCCTTAGAGGGGCTTTCATCCATAAATGCCATTTGAAGTCTATCGAACGATTCATCCGGTTTCAGGCGACACTTGAAATCGTAAAAAATCATAGCTCTAAAATGTTCCCGGCGCAGATCCATTTTTCAGTAAGACACGATACTTTGAATTGGCTCGCAAAAAAATGTGGAGGGAAATTTTGAAAATGGAACACACATATTTTTACTTACAACTAATCATATTTTCAAAAAAGATTCTAACCGGCCAGTCTGCCATATATAAAAACTATTTATCGCAATACTTTCTGAGTGGCCTGGTAATAGCACTACAAAATATTCAGGTATAATTATTGTAACATACGTGGGACACTCAGAAAGATTTGCGACACTAAAAAAAATTGTTCTACAGGTACATATATTTTTATTAAATCTTTTCAAAGTACTCTCCACCAGCCTCTATACAAAGATTCATGCGTCTGAACCAGTTTTCAAAACACTTTTTCCAGTCCGCCGTAGACACCTCGTTTACAGCCTGCTCGAACGCAGCCAGCGCATCTTCCGGCGACGAAAATTGTATCCCCTTGAGCTGATTTTTTATTTTTGGAAATAAAAAGAAGTCACACGGTGCTAGATCAGGGCTGTAAGGAGGGTGACCCAGGAGTTTGACTGGTGTGCTGTCCAGGAAGTCCCTCGTTTTGAGCGCGGTGTGTGCAGGCGCATTGTCGTGGTGGAGCAGTAGTCCGCGGAGCCCTGTGTTAATGTCCATAATCGCTTGTTGCTCACAACAGAAAAAACTTCTGGTAAACATTTGGTAGTATACCATTCGGCGTTAATGCTTCTTTGATTTCGTAAGGGAATTGAGGCCAAGTGGCCAGTCAAATTAAAAAAGCTGGCGATCAAAATCTTCCCCTCGCTTCGAGATCGCTTCACTTTGGTAGGCGTTGGTTCATTTTGAAACACCCAAACTGTCGGCTGGCGCTTGGTTTCTGGATCGTATTGATAAATCTAGGACTCATCACCTGTTACGATGTCGTAAACACGCCGAGACGAGCCTGCTTCAAATTTGTTCAGCATATCACGGCACCATTCCACCCGGGCCTGCTTCTGAGCGTCGGTGAGGTAGTGCGGCACCCAGCGCGATACTATCCTCCTCACGCGAAGATGCCCATGTAGAATCTCGTGAACGCTTCCCGATCCAATCTTTAATATATGCTGAATCTCCTGATATGTAATTCGCCTATTATCTTGGATTAAATTTTTCACTGCAAGCACGTTTTCTTCCGTAATAGCCGTCAAAGGGCGACCGCTTCTTTCTTCATCCCCCAAGGTTGGTCGACCGCGCCTAAATTCGTTATACCAACGATACACGGTTGCCTTGGAGGGGCTTTCATCCATAAATGCCATTTGAAGTCTATCGAACGATTCATCCGGTTTCAGGCGACACTTGAAATCATAAAAAATCATAGCTCTAAAATGTTCCCGGCGCAGATCCATTTATCAGTAAGACTTGATACTTTGAATTGGCTCGCAAAAAATGTGGAGGGATATTTTGAAAATGGAACACACATATTTTTACTTACAAGTAATCATATTTTCAAAAAAGATTCTAACCGGCCAGTCTGCCATATATAAAAACTATTTATCGCAATACTTTCTGAGTGGCCTGGTATGTGTAATTATTCTTTGTCAAAGTTTTATGACAGTATCTCAATGATATGACAAATTTTAAAGTAATCTATGTAAAAAATAATTTACTTCGAAGACTCTCTTGAGATTCGCAGGACTAATTTCCATTCCTGTAACAGGATGATTTAGAATTGGATAGGTACGTAGGATTGGGGTGATACAATTATCTCACTTGCCCCGGAAAGGGTTGGTATTCTACAAATCAACTGGTCTGTCCCTTTAATCAATTATTATTATTATAGCTAGCCTTTTAGATCCCACTGCTGGGCAAAGGCCTTACCTGCGGTTTTCCACTCATTACGGTCTAATGCAACCTCAGTCCAGTCTTTCAGATGGGCGTCGAGATCGTCACGCCATCTTTTTCGGGGTCTACCTCTTCGCCGAAAACCGTTTTGAGGTACCCAATCTTTTGTGACAATCTTCGCCCATGGATCCGGGTGCATCCGACAAACATGCCCAGCCCAATCCCATTTGAGCTTGGCGGTTGTGAACCCTACGTCAGTTATGCCCGTCTTGGCTCGCAGCGTAGTGTTTCGAACTCTGTCCGTACGTTTGACGCCTAGGATACTCCGCTCCATCAGTTAGGACAGGCAGAATACATATGTCGATGAGTTTCCTTTTGAGAGATATGGGCAAATTACCCTTCAAAAATGGTTTTAGCGACCAGAAACTTTTCCAGCCATTTTCGATACGACGATAGATTTCTTTCTCTTGCCTGTTATCGAAAGATACAACTTGGCCTAGGTAAATATACTCATCGACATATTGTATTGTGTGCCCGTCTACCTGTACCCTACGTTTCGTGCTATTGGTCATCAATTGCGTTTTTGTTCTATTCATTTGAAGTCCAACCTCAAGGCTTGCTGCACTTAAATCTTGAAGCATCACTTCGAGTTCCACTGCCGTATTAGCAAACAGAACAATGTCGTCGGCGAAACGCAGATTAGTCAATCGTTTTTCGCTGACGACAATGCCCCGAGTTTCCCATAGCACTGATAGATGTTGAAACACTTCTTCCAGGGTGGCTGTGAATAGTTTGGGGGAAAGGGGATCGCCCTGTTTCACGCCCTTATCTATTTCAAAAAAAGGACCCGGAGAGTGGAGCTTGATAGAAACAGTGCTGTTTTTGTAGACCATTTCCAATAACTTGACGTAAGTCTCTTGAATACCTTGTTTGCGAAGAGCTGAAAAGATCGCTGAATGTGTGAGAATGTCGAAAGCTTTGGAATAGTCTACGAATGCTAGGTATAATGGTGTTTGAAACTCAGTATGTTTTTAGACTACTTGGTTCAGTGTGTGCAGATGGTCGGTTGTTGAAAAAGATGGTCGGAAGCCGGCTTGCTCCGGTGGTTGATGGCAGTCTAGAAATCCAGCTATGCGGTTCTCTATGATCTTGATGAAAATGTTGTAAATGTGGGATATGAGGCTAATAGGACGATAGTTATTTATATCCGACTTCTCACCCTTTTTATGAAGTAAGATAATATTTGAGTGACAGAAATCTTTAGGAACAGTTCCGGTTATCAAAACACAATTGAAAAAGCTTGTTAAATATGGAATATAGGCTTTCCTACCTTGAGTGATTCCGTGCTAACACCATCCTCTCCAGGACTTTTCTTATTCTTCATGCTTGTTAGGGCACGAATTATTTCGCCTTCAGTGAAAAGAGGTATAGTGTCAGCATAAGAATAATTATGTATCAATGGAACCAAAATAAAAATGTTGTGACAAACGTGTCCTGAATCTATTTTGTAAGATTTGACCTATGGATCTAAAGAAATGTTAAGTGTTTATCAAAGTCTTTGAACAAAACCTAAAATATGTTATTAAAGTGTGTAGTAATACATTTAATAAAATAGTTGAAACATCGACTGTTCAACCTCCGGCTAACATTACTATTTTGTACTTACAGTTTGTTTAAGTAGTCAAAGTTTCAAACTTAACCATTGCCAGCATAACTAGTGCGAGTCATTTTTAAAATGCTGTCTTTTTTGAAGTACTTACAACTTATTCTGCTTTATTTTACAGGTTGCCTTATAACTCCAGAAAATTGTTTATTTGACTTTATACTTCATATACACCTGTATTCTTGTTAGCATATTAGTCAACTAGTAGAATCAGGGCCCAGATTGGGAATCCATCCTTACGTTTCGAATTTGTATAATTGAATTGGTTCGTTTCCGTTGTTTTGATAAGATTTTAGATTATTCGTTTAGAGATAATGCGAGTTATGATGTTGGATGAGACATTTTGGTAACTTTACATATAAAATTACTGTTCAATCTTTAATTTTCCTCACGTTTCATCGACCTTTCCTGAAAACCAAAATACCGTGCAAGTAATTTATTTATAATAAAAAACACGATTCGGCATCATCAACATCAGCACCACGGCTCATAAATAAATTATTTTTTTCTAGAGATCTAGTTAAAATTTTTTTTAAACGTTTACTTATATAGATATCTCATTAAAATAATAACTTAAAATGCTTGGCACTCTTTCGGCAAACATTAAAATCTTATACAGTCTTCTATATTATTATTCTTGTCTTTCCACTTAATTAAAATGCATCTAGTTCATGGCTCCTTTGACAAGTTGGTAACTTGCAACCTCACTCCAACCAAAGAAAATGTAATATTAGCTCCAACTATGAATTCTAGGGGGTGATAATTTGTATGTAAGAGTGATGTAGAAATAGTTGTGCTACTTTTTCATCGATACGAAGTGTAAAAAAAGTACTGTGTTCCTTTTAACCACGTAATGTATTAGTGATATACAACACAATACACACATTAGCGTCGATTCACGCGACATAATCCAAATTCTAATTCTTAACTAGCGCTGTCACTTTCTTAAGATTGACATAAAAACAGGATAGCAAGTAAACACATGACTTTAAAATTTCTTATTTGACGTAAGACGCTTTAAATAAGAACTGAGCATAGAGCATGCTTCCTTATTTTACGTCAACTAAGCAGTGTTATGTCAAATTAGGATTGGCAAAGTCATGTGTTTATTTGCTATCCTGTTCTTATGTCAAACTTAAGAAAGTGACAGCGCTAGCTAAGAATTACAATTAGGACTATGTCGCGAGAGTCGACACCATTAAATAACAGTAATAAAATTGTTTAATTTTTATTAAATTCGTAATCAAAAACTAATTACGCATCTCTACGGCGCGGCTCGCACGCACACTACGACGTCCGTCATAGATACACTGCCGCCACTCCGCACCGCTCTGTGGATATATGTATAGTTTTATACTTTCTGATCGGATTTTGAGCTAAAAAGCAAATATTTTGTTTTTTAAGAATATAAATAACTGTTGTCAAATTTCGATCGATCGTCCAAAATTAAAGATCTCTGAACTAAGCCCGTGGCAATCACCAGTTTAATGCAAATATCCGTTCTTCTTCTTCTCGATCCGCTCGATCGACCCGCTGAACCCTAATGTCAGAGTTTTTAAACCACCTAATAGCGCAACTGACATGATTCATGTAACGGCCACTATCAAGATAGCGACGACGACGATAATTCCTTTTCTTCCAGACAATCAGGTGAATCAGCCTGCATTGTCCTAACCAAACTGGGGAAAATCTCACGAAGTGATAAATTGACAAATATCAACTTTGTGTCCCCCTCCTCTGGAAATCGAAACCAGCTCCTCCGGATCGTGAGCTCAAGGCTCTGACCACTACATAACGGAGGTAGTTATCCGTTATATACGTAAATATATCCGTTCTTATCTAATGACTATTTCGTCAGATTTTCAAACAAATAGGTACTAAACAGAAACTATTTATTTATTTGTTTAACAATTTATTGTACACAATAAAATACAAAGGACATATACATATAAAACAAAGACACAACAGGCACAGCTTATTTATAAAAATAAATCTCTTCCAGCTGACCTAGGTTAGTGAAATA
Organism: Scrobipalpa costella; assembly: GCA_949820665.1. Classification (NCBI taxonomy): domain Eukaryota; kingdom Metazoa; phylum Arthropoda; class Insecta; order Lepidoptera; family Gelechiidae; genus Scrobipalpa; species Scrobipalpa costella. Next base: position 8,877,152 of record OX463299.1, read on the forward strand.
GCATTCTGAGAGGCAAATACGATATAAATAGCTATTTCGTGGTCGCAAAATTAAGATAACAGGTTAAGTCAAGGTACGTGAAACGGCTACATCTCGACTATCTACCAGCTAGATTCTAACGGATTCTAGACTGTTTGAAGTCGAGATGCTTTGTGAACAAGGTAACATGCAACGCCAACTAAGATTCTCCAAAGTAATTATTTTGTGTAAGTGATTTTCAAGATGATGCACATACAATCTTGAACTGTAATGAGAAATTTCTGAATGTTTGGCAGCAACAACGTTTGTTGAATAGTTGCAATAGAGTTTGATGATTCTTGGACTACTAATAATAATAGCTTCTATTACGCATACATATACATATTAAAGTAATTTAAAATGGCCTCTACGTGTTGGTTTCGGCCCCACACATGACTACCAAAAGTCCCTGACTAGAGTCCCGAGATATGGTAAAATACACACAATAATAGTCCTTTCCCCGTTTTTTGGTGATAGCAGTCAATCTCCCAGAGATGGGCCAACTGCACAGGACTAGTTTTTAGTGCCCATGTGTTTGCGCTACACACAGGTGCACTCTCTATTCCCTCGATATCTTATTCTGACACGACCAGAGAGAAATCAGGCGCAGGACCGACGATTTACATGCCCATCCAACAGCATGGATCATCTTACCACAATATCTATGAATTCCATGTTACTTAAGTTTGTTTATTTATTTTTGGGAGTAAATAAAGATATATTAGCTTACTTTTCGGACAATCAGGTGATCAGCCTGCAATTTCCTAACAAAACTAGAATCAACAACACAAAATCATTTGCCCAGACCACTAGACCACGGAGGCAGTTCAGGCACAAAATATATAGTTACTAGTACTGCCGTCGAGGCAGTTCTTGGACTACTAACAAGACAAAACTGACGATAATATAGTTTATATCTAAGTATTTTGATCTGCTTCTAACTGTTAAAAGTTTGACACTACGGAGCACAAAACCACATACCTAATAGAAAAAGAAATCTGGAAAATCTGTAGTCATTTCAGCTACAAATAAACACTTCTGACGTACATGAAAAAGGACGTAAACTAAAAAGTTTTGACAGCATTTAGCAGTAATTCAATTCGCTCAGGTTTACGCGGAATACAAATTAGGAACCCCGCACTCGTGGCGAGTTGGTGACAGTTCCTGATTTACCGCCACCTCGCATCTTGGAACTATAATTTCACTTGTTGCTTGGCGTATGTGAACGTGTCACTCTAAATTATTATTAGTTTATTACATACATATAATCACTCCTTTATCCCTAATGGCGAAGGCAAAGCATAAAAGACCTAAACAAAGGTTGTTTCGCCACGTCTGACAAAGTTTTGAGGATTATTTAAGATAGATTTGTAGGTATATTGTTGTAGTGAAGGAGAAGTTTAGTAAGTTTATGGACATTCGAAACGCTAAACTATAGTCCGAATGCCCTTTGGTGGGCAAATTGTGAGCGCTTAGTTTAATGTAACCTAAAAGATTTGAACTAAAAATGAAACGTAGGATATTGTCCTCTTTTAAATGATGAATTGTCTTTATTGCCTCTTATTTGTCATAAATTTGAGAAAAAAATATAATAATACGATGTTCTTAAAGTTAGACTTTCATTTCATTTCATTTATTTCATGCAAAATTAAATTACAAAATCATTCACCTTAAATAACTAATTACAGATGGAACTTTTAAGCGCTTACAAATTGCAGGTGTGCAGTAACCTAGGCCTGTGCTAGGACTAGTTACTGTGAAAAAATATTTGCGAGTCGGTCAGCGAGAGTGAATTTGAAATAAGTTAACAATCGTGCTTTTATATTTTTTGGTGAAATCAGAGGTATTAAAATAGTTACAATAAATAATATAAAAATAATAACTAGAGCATGCAAAAGGTTTTCTAGATCAAAAGCTTCAGTGTAAGTAAAATGCAAATGTAAAATATAATTCTAAATAAGTAAATAAGCAATAAATATAATTTAGGATAAGTGTACAAAGATATTATTGTAAAAATCTTGGGATAGATTGTAATTCATTGTAAATAAATATTTTTTAATTTTATTATTTAATGTGGAAATGAACGATGGGGTCATATTACCTTCAGTAATAAGAGCCGTGTCCATCATGTGTCTTATATCTTCTGGCAGTTTTTCATACAATTTAGGACCAATATATGTAAAATGTTTTTCTGCGGAAACGGTATCTGTGTTAGTGTGTTTAAACTTATTAGTTTGGCAGTTGGCTCTTTTCTCGCGAAGGTGAATTGTGAGGGGCATTTGTGCGATGTGTCTAGTGATATAGGTAACAACCTGCCAGATGTACAATTGCCTTGGTGATAACACTTTTGCATCCGAATATAGTAGCTCAGTTGAATATAACCTGTGTTTTCTCAGCATTATTTTTAGATTTAGTTTTTGTGCAACTTCCAGTCCATTCATCAGATACTTTCTACAGGCTCCCCAAGCTATAATTCCATAAAGAAGGATTGATTGTGTTAATGCAAAATAAACAGATTTTAGTGTTTGGCGATCCAAAACATTTCTCAGTTCCAGGTAAACATAACCAATGCGCTTAATTTTTAAAGATAGTTTACCAATATGCGTGTCCCATCGAAGGTGCTCATCTATTTCTAGACCCAAATATTTGATTGTTGGGGATCTGGATATTGTGTTACATGAACATACTGCTGTTTGATTCTCACATCTGTGCACTTTTAGTTCACTCAGATTACCAGGTAACCCAACCCTATTCCATGCAAAACACATAAAGTTTGTTTTAGTTTCATTGAGGGTGAGTAAGTTAGTGTCGTACCAGGTACTGGCTCGTGTTAACCTTACCTTGGGTTGCAAGATTTATAGTTTTATCCCACGTATCACCAACAAAACTTAAAACTGTATCGTCTGCAAAACAGACAATGCTACACGTTGCAGACTCTAATAATGAACAAAAATTATTTAAGTAAACATTGAATAAAATTGGGCCGAGCACGCTCCCCTGAGGCACTCCGAAAGAAATCCTATTCTCGTCACTGCATACATCCTTTATCCGAACTATTTGCTTACGATTACTTAAATAACTAGTAAACCATTTATGGGGTGTACCAGTAATGCCATATAGTTGCAATTTTTTCAATAAAATATTGTGTGAGATGGTGTCAAAGGCTTTTGCCAAGTCAACAAAGACAGATATAACTTTCTTCTTTTTATCGGTTTTATCAATAATTAGCTTCGTCAACTTGGCAATGGCATCTCCTGTGCTCTTTCCCTGCCTAAACCCATATTGTGACTCTGAAAGTAAATTATTGTTTTCTAGATACTCGCATAGTTGGATTTTAACAATTTTCTCGAAGATCTTAGATAAACAAGGAAGAAGCGAGATGGGACGGTAATTTGAGATATCTGTATTAATTCCTTTTTTATATATAGGTATGACAGTAGCTTTTTTAAAAGAATCAGGAAATATTCCAGTTTTTAAGCTTAAATTGATCAAATACACCAGAGAATCAATTATTTTCTCTCTAACAGTTTTCAGCAGTTTACCAGAGACACCATCTACACCACATGAATTATTGTTTTTTAGTGAAAGTATTATTTTTGACACTTCACGTGGGTTTTTTCTTTTTAAATAGAGTGATTTGTCTGATGGCCTTATCTGTATATTTTGCATGAGTGAATTTTCACTAGTTTTTAGACGAATAAGATGCTGATTTGCTAAGTTCGCTCCTATATTAGTGAAGTATTTGTTGAATGCATTAGATGCTGCACGTGGATTCTCAGTTATTGTGAATAGTTCGTCTCCAACTTTGATTTTTTTGATATCTACGTTTTTATTAGTTTGCCTACCCGATACTTCATTAATCACTGACCAAAGCGTTTTCGGATCACCCTTATTATCGTCAATTTTGCACGTATAGTGCTCTTGTTTAACTTTCTTAATAAGTGAATTGCATTTTCTTTTAAAGGTCAAATATTTGTCTTTTAATATAAAATTTTCTGAATATCGTTTGTACTGATTATACAGTTTATCCCTCTGCCTTATTGAAGTAATTAATCCTTGCGTAATCCAAGGCTTGAGTCGTCTTTTTTTATGTGGAATTATTTTTTTAGTAGTATTTTTCAATATGTGAGATTTAAGTGTATTAGTGAAGTTCACCATAGCCAGATTTACATTGTCACTAGCATATACGTCATTCCAAGTTTCAGTGTTTAGGTCTTTGTTAAGTGAACTATAGTCTACTATATCATACATTTTTTTTTATTTAAGCTAGTTTCAGAGATACAATTTTTTTGTTTGCTTTGTAGTGTGCAGATTGTAATAGCGTGATCTGTGATTTGTGTGTCATATATAATGCAGTTGTATGTAAGTTTGTTTGATTTAATCATACAGTGTTCCAGGCAACCTTCATCTCGTGTAGGTTTATCAATTCCTATTCTAAAGTAATGGATTGTAAGTAAGTCTAGGTAATCCTGCGCTTGGGGATGTGTGGTACCCTGATTGAGGAAATTGATGTTTAAGTCCCCCATCAACACTATGGTATTGTTGCTATTTTGCGCAATTAGTATCTTTTCTAATGAATCCAAAAAGATATTAATTTTATGGCATGAAGGAGATCTATATACACCTAGAATCGATACATTATCAACAGTTACCCGCAAACAGATGGCACCCAATAGTTCAATTTCTTCATAGGAATGGTTGAGATTTTCTTTTATGACTTTCATTTAGACTTATAAACTATCAAAGCAGTACAATTTCGGTTGCGTGATGAAGAGGTACCTAAGGATAAAATCCTACGCAGATACATTAATAGAATCACATCAATGCCTTGATTGCTAAACACCCTCATGTTGATGTTTTTAATAATAGTCCATTGATAGTCAATTGATTGAATCATGTGTTAGTTATTTAAGTTAGATTAAGAACAACAAATTGTAATGTAATATTTAGCTTAATGCACGCATTGGGTGCATATCTGTTAGTGCATTAAAGCAATAAAAATAAATAAATAGAATCCTCCAGCTACCTACTTGAAAAATCAGCAACTTTTTATGAAATGTCAAAATCTTTTTTTACATGAAAACAGCGAGTAACTACGTGGTTAAAATTGTACTAATCAAATCAATAACTTATATTGTTTAAACTAAATGTGCATTTTTTTTTAAATTATGCATGAGATCACAATATTTTAGCTATCAATTTATAAGTATAAACGTTTTGTATTTACTTAGCTACCCGGTCAACACGCCTTTATTTCTGTGAAATTTTCAACCCGCTATAAACTGCTACTTTATTTACACAGCGGCGTATCGAATAAAATATGACAAAGAATAATGTGTTTTTTTTTGTTTCAGGTTGTTTCTCCAATCTCCTGCAAATCCAGACTTATTGTACATAATTTTCTTCTGTCACACTCAACTCACTGTAACCTTGTTACTATGCTTCATCTTTGGTAGTAAGGTAAGTTTAATTATATATTTTTTTTTCTAACTAAACTACACTAATCAAACATTCTATGCCAAGTTCATATTAATGACAAAATTATTGGTAGCTATAGGATGTAAAACTTTTTATAAATACAACACTGGTCTCATTGGGATAAGATTGATCTATTTGAAATGACTATTTTACTAGTTAAATATTAAAATAGCAATACAATTTCTAATTATCTTGTATACAGTTTTTTTAAATATTATACGGTAATGATAAAGAAACTTACTTCCATGCTGGTCTGGGAGCGAGATAAAAACATAGAATGTGCCAGACGCTTTTCCTCCCAAACATGTTGTAAAAACCGGCTAAGGGATCCAAGGGTTTCAGAATATTGCAATTTAGGCGATGGGCGGACAACTTGTAACTACAGCAATATGTCTACACATTTAAATAACCCTCAAAACTTTGTCAGATGTGGCATAACGACCTTTGTTTAGGTCGTTTACGCTCTGCCTTACCCATTAGGGATAAAGGCGTGATTATATGTATGTATGATTAAAAAATGCCTTATTTTACACAATAACCTTCATAGAAGTGTAAACTACTCACATGCATGTTGTACCAAATAATTATGACTCAAAAAAAATATGGGTAAATAATAAAGATGTTAAAAAAAATTTAAAACATTTTGTTGCTAAAACAGGAACCAGCTGATAATTATTGCCTAAAACACAAAAGTCGGTTAGTTCCTTGAATTGAACCTTTTTTGTCGTTATTTCAGAATAAGTAATTAAAATTAATTAATTCCATTTCTATGAAAAGTACTTATGAAAGAAATTTACAAAGCTAACTTTATTATTCGTTCAAGACATTTTATTAAAAGTTTTGTCACAAAAAAAAAACAACTTTAATGCAAAATAAATAATTAAATTCTTGAATTTGATATAAACTCCCACAAAATTACTTGTTCGCAAGGAATATGGAGTCATGATTAATCTATTTCTCATTATCAAGGGAACAAAAAAAATCTTTAAAGGTATGTAAAAAGAATATTTTCCTTAGAATGAATGGGAAGCGAAGCTCAAATAAAAAATCCTTGCTGCATTAGGACTTGTCTGTTATCTTGATACTCGTATATTTGGAAAAAGTTGTCCAGTTTCATGAGCATGAGTTCAGTTTTATACCCTTACAAGATTATGTAAAAAACTGACAACATTCTGATAAAGTTTTAAAACAACGGAAGAAATTTGGCTTCAACCCAGAAACGTAACTAGCAAACGGTCTTCGCAATGTGTAGATTGGGCCAAACCGTTCTGTCGACCAAATCACACCTCTTTATTTTAAGTACACTGTAATTGAGGATAGCCTTTTACTGAAAGCTGACCTGAATGATTCGACACGTGCGACAAATAACCACCAAAGTAAATGTTTGATGATAAATATTGATTTTGCATTAGTTATGTATCACTTAATTGTTTTTGTCTCGCAGGCATACATGGTCTATAAAGGCCATGGCAAAGATGAAAGAGAGAAGACAGGCAAGTTCCGGTCTAGGCCAGCCGAGTCTACGTACACAATGACCACTAATCGAAGTACGAGATTCTGTGACAACATGACTGAGAGAGAACTGGATGTAAGTATTCTACAGTTTTTATATACGTTCATACAGCTAGAATTTGTAATTAATTGAAACGTTAAGAAACCCGTAAGGACTTACACCCACTTTATTTCGCTAGATTCGAGTACAATTAATATATCAAAGCGTTCATTTGTCGTAACTTAATTGAATACGTACAAGAATAATATTATATTACAACGAAAATAGAACATTCTGAATTTATGTTTATCTAGCAAATGTTAATTTAATTTATGCAGGAGGAATTTAGAAAAATACTCAACCAACTTGATAAGCTACGAGAGAGATGTGGTCCTGGGATGACTGCTCGGCGGATCACAGCCATGCAGGACGCCGCAGCCATCCACGAACGAAAACCAGCATCCTCAGATTCTGCTCCCCTGAAACTAAATACTGTCTTCAGTGCAGTCGCTGATAGACTCATGTGCACTGTCACCCCTGCTGAAGAATCCAGCAGTAGCGGTAGAGATCTACCCTTTGAAGCTCCACCTGCATATAAACATAAAACATTTAGTCCAACAAAAAGTGCTGAAGTCAGTAACGCTGAACAAAGTCAAACTGATGTGACTATAGCAGCTGACTCTCCTAAACGGAAAACTGACCTGAATGAAGAAACAAAAGACGATAAACAAACTGGTGTGTTCAAAATTTCAGGTGAAGCAAATTGTAGTGATATTAGACCTCCAGAGGTTGCTAGTAACGGTTTTAAAAATGAAAAGAGTGATTTGAAATCCAGTCCTGGTAGTGCGGAGACAGTGAAAGGTGTGAGATCAGGACATGCTAGAACTCATGCAATCGTTATAAATCTAGATGATAAGAGTCGTTTTACTGAGGAAGTAACTGTGTAGTGATTCTTCCTTTTCATTCCATGTAATCATAAAGACTGTACTTATTCCAGTATTTTATTGTTCCAGACATGTTGAGGTCAATGTATATTTTGATATAGCAATAATCATTTCAATTGTCTGAATATTGATATGAATGTTTCAGGGACAATTTATTTTGTGTTGAAATCTACAGTGACTTCAATAAAGATTGGTTCTTTGTATAGTTAGTTTTATAATAAAAGCTAGTCCTTACTGTGATTCAACGTAAAAACTATTCATGTTTGGGCTATGTGAGTTGCTGTTCGTCGGAAAACATATTTGAAACATTGGAAATAAGCTTGACTTGGCAGTTTTATAATAACTTAACATGTTAATTTATGATTCAAAAAATTCTTGTCGTCTTGATATATTATTTTCAGTTTATACGTAAAAAAATATGTTATCATAATATTTCTAGGATTTAACCTGTATCAGACTTTTATGCTTATTATGATAATTTTCATTGGGAGCTTTATACTTCTTGATAAGTTGTGTCATCTTCGCATTCGCGGAAGGATTAGCAGCTAAGTTTCTCTTTACTTTAGCTTTCAACGCCTAAAACTCGAGCATATTTCCAACATTTCAACAACTAAAGTAAGTGTCGTCTCATAATATACCTAGTTTCGAAAATGCATATCAATTTAACTTCCTTAGTATGAAACTATGAACTGTTGCGAGTTGTGAAAACTTTGTGTGGACACTTTTGTATAAAGGTTGAATAGTTATAATATGGTAAGTTTTCGCTCTCATGCGAATTTATTTTGTTTCTTTAAGCTCTCTAGAGGCTAAACCTTGTTTGAACACTCCGAAGTATGTAAATATTAGTTCTGTTTTGGCGTTCTCTGTGCTTCTGAAATTAATCAACAATAATTTTAATGCTTTCAAGGAAAAAATACTTAAGCGACAAAATCCTATTGGACATTTTTTACGACTTAATTTGATGCCCCCAAGATTATTTGAAGAAATAATTAATCATTTTTTTGTCAAAGTTTGTCCTTATCAAAAACTTTAGAAATGTGAATAAATTATTTTGTTTATTCAACTGACAATCGAGAATATTAATGAGTGAATACAATTTAACTTGAGCGGGACATTTAATATACCCATTTTTCATATTGAACAATTTTCAAGTGGAAGGAAATTTTCTTTATCCTTGTATACGTAAGAAACTCGAGACATTTTAATGCTAATCTTGTCGTTTAAATTGCTTTAATTTCCTTTCCATCATTACATTTTTGCTTTGTAACAAGATAAAATCCATGATTTATCTACGTTATAATTAGTAAACAATTTTCGGTTAGAAGATTCAAAGTCAGATAAAATGTACAATAATTTATTTTTAATTTCGAAATAATTGTAAAACAAACATTTTAAATAACGGTTTTGTTTTGCTGTTTGTAATATTTTTTTTAATACCTACTGTTATTTTTTGCCAAACGGTAAATCTCATTGAGTGGCCAAATATAATTTATAAAGGAAATAATATACTTCAGAGTCACAAAAAAGACAAAATAATGTTGTATTGTAAATAACTGGATAGTCATGGAATTATGTATATTATTTGCAATCATGGTATTCTTGTATAATAATTCTAAACCAAACAAACTAGGTATAATTTAATAGTCTTTTAATATTTAATGAAGCGCTAAATAAATAATGACTAAACAATGTAAATAATTTGAGCCAATGAAAGACATCTAGTGAATAAATGTATTTAGATAGGTATCTATTTTTATGAATCTAAGATAAAGTGCCATGATTCCTGTAAAATATTTAATATAAATTGTGTTTAAGGTATATAAGTCATATTTTTATTCGTGTTATAATATTGACTAAAGCTATCCTTGTTAGAGCATTTTGCAATTATTGTTAACATTAAATAAAGAAATTCCGTGCTGTGCTAATAAAGAAAAGTCTTTTATCCACTTTAATTATCTACTTTAAAACTAACACAAAATATTTAAATAATTTGTTTATCTCCCATTTAATTGAGATCGACTTAACCAGTACATTTTTACTTATTTATCCACTGGCCCCCAATTCAAAACTTACTACATTCTGAATATGCAATTACATTCCACATTAGATTTACTGTATGGTACGCCTAATTATCACAACTTCTATAACTCAGTTTTAGGATAAAGGTAAAATTGATAAAAGAAAGTACTTTCTTTTTAGTTAAAAGCAGTTTTAATCAAGATCTTGTTTCTAAAATAAGTAGCTTTTAGATATGACAACATAATAAAATTGCAGTTTTAGTTATTTAGCAAATTTGCCAACACACATATAATTTATTTTTGAAATGTGGTTAAATAAAAAGACATGAAACTTTGTTTACCTTTATTCTAAAACTATGTTGGAAATACTATAGTTCACATTACTTGTACATAATTTGATATATTAACAATAAAATAGTATACGCAATAATAATTAAAAAATCGTTAAAGGAATAACGTTTTTTTTTTTTTTTTTTTTTTATTATATATAGGCGAGCATTTGTCCGCCATCTCACCTGGTGGAAAGTGACGATGCGGACTATGTTGGAGCATACTCACCTATGTAGTGCCTATTCACTCTCGCCTTGAAAAGGCCCAGGTTATATTGTTCCGGAAACAGATCCGCCGGCAGGGAGTTCCACTCCTTAGCCGTTCGCATTAAGAATGTGGAAGCGAACCGCTTCGTGCGAATTTGTGGTATATCCACGACATAAGGGTGGAACCCCTGTCCACGCCTCGTGCTCCGGAGATGGAAAGGGGAGGGGGGTATAAGGTCATGAAGTGCTAACGCGCACTCCCCGAAATGTATCCTGTAAAATACCGACATGCACGCCACTCTGCGACGGTGCTCAAGGTTCTGTAGTTTTGCCTCAACCAGTGCTGAGTCTCCAATGAGCTTCTTAGCACGTTTCTCGATTGAGTCTAAGGCAGCCAGCTGGTATTTAGCTGAACCGTCCCAAAGGTGGCAGCAGTACTCCATACACGATCGGACTTGAGCTGTGTACAACTGCAATAGCTGTCCCGGTGTGAAGTATCGCCTCACCTTCGAGAGGATACCAAGTTTTTTGGCAGCTGTTGTGGCCAGAGACTCAATGTAACGTCCAAAGTTCAAGTCGGACGTAAGGCTCATACCAAGAAGCTCAAGATGGTCAGAAATCGGTACGGATACATCCCGGAAAGTTGGAGCCAGGTTTACTACCTATAATTCCCTTTTCTGCAATTTTTACATGCAAATGATTTGTTTGCCTAAATCTTACGCTACATATTGGTATTTGTAATATTCTTTTTGATTCAACCGATTGTGAAAATCCATAAGCAAATTTGAGGAAAACGTAATCTTTATTGGGTGGAATATTTTTATCGATTATTATCCTTCATTGGTTCGGAAAGTCATTCAAAGAAATCAATACTCCGAAGTGAGTGCGTAAATATTTTGGTATGTCGCAGGATTATAATGAAATCAGGTTTTTGATCAAAAAACTAGGATTTAGATCAAAACCCGAACTTTGACAAAATCTTAGACGTTTCTCTGGAGTATGACCAGTACTTTATCAAAGTCCGGGTTTTGATCAAAATTATAGTTTTTTTTTTTACACAGACGATTTCATCATTATTCTGCGACAGGTACATTATTATGGCGTTGGATAAGTTGATGATTAAACGTTTATTTGTTTTTCATATTGGGCATTTATATAGATAAATACGCATCACTCCTTCATTCATCATGTAGAAGCAGTTAAAGTTCCTTACGTTTTGTAAATGTATTAAAATTTAATTTAAGTAGTGCCTCATGTAAAAATCTCCGATTCTTTAGTCATTTAGGTATAATAATATGTCTTTGGGTTCCTATGTATCTCTTCCGCACATAATTTAAATTAGGTTTAAGTAATTTGTACAATAATGTAATTTTTGTAACTGCCAAATTGTAAATAATGTATTATTATTACTATTTCGTCTTTAGATAAGCATTTTTTTTCCTTTGTAGATTCAATATTAAATTATCTTTTACAAGGCAATATTCGACTAATATTAAATAATATAAATGGACGGTATCATTTTAATAAAAATCGCATTTCATATTTTACCATAAATATTTTAATATCTTATTTAATTGACACAAACTTTCAATGCTGTAATAATTTAACCTATAAACATAACCCATAAAGCATAAAAACTATTCACAGCGCACATTTTATTGTTATTTGATAGGTATTTCACTGTAAAGTATCCTACCTTGTTTTACAACAACATAACAAAAGTGTCAATCTAATTATGAGTACCACTGTACTTTTTCACTGTAAATAAAGTTGTAAATTAAGTAAGTATTTATTACACTGTGATTTCACTTTCTTTAAATATTTTTAAATAGGTATTTGTTTATTTTTAGGGTTCCACCGTAGTCGACTAAAAATATCTTACTTACTGGTTTTCATAAAATTATGCGCATGAAATTTTGAATAGAGAAAGTGGCAGGAATCAAAGTATGCTATGAATATGCCTTTAAAAAGGGTAGGTATATTAAGTCTGAATTGTGAATCAAAATGTATTTCTTAGAAGTGATATTACGACTTCGGAACCCTAATGTAGAGCGTCTGCAAGTCGCTCTTTTTCAAGTTAATATTTTTACCTGTTTGGTAACTTGTAAATATACGTTGGATAATATAAATATTATAGAGTTTAACAATGTATTCTAGGATTTAATACCGCTTCAATGTAACTATAAGTTGCAATAATGTGAAGTATAAGCATTGTGATTTGTGAATGAGTTACCGTTGAGAATAGATTATAAGGTGAGCTATAATATCGTCGATATAATGAAAGTGTTGACTATCTCATTAAAGAGGTTTAAAAATTTGCTTGTTTAATTTCTTTTCACCAATAAAGGCCACATAATAATTTATAACTAAATACGTAACGAAAAAATTAAAACAAATATACAGGATGTTAATTTAATTACGCGCCATAGCTTAGGGGATATTTCAGTAATGTAAAAGGGGCCCATAAAAATATATAAAAAAATCAAATTTAATAAAAAAAAAAAGCAATTGTCGTTATTTATTATAATTCCAAGAGCTGCATCTAGCCCCACAGCTATAACCGACTTTTGTTACTTTTTTTTTCCTTATTTTTGTTTTATCATTATTTTTATTGAAACATCCCCCAGCTATAACACGAAATTAAATTAACACCTGTATTGTTACTCAAATACAACAAAAAAATGTCACTCTATTATTACTTTTAAAAAGTATTGTATATGTATATTTATAAAAAAAATACCTAGCCGAACTGTGAATGAGTTTGACTGTCAAAAGTTGGATATGAAAATAAGATTTAATAAATACCTACTTAGTATTAAAAAAAAACTTCCATGCTGGACTGAGAGCGAGAGAAAAATATTAAAATAGACAAGAACATGTAAAAATCAGCTAAGGGATGGGCTGACAATCTGTCACTAAAGCAATATACCAACAAATCTGTCTTATAATAACCCTCAAAACTTTGTCAGACGTGGCGGAACGACCTTTGTTTAGGTCGTTGACGCTCTGCCTACCCCATTAGGGATAAAGGCGTGATTATGTGTATGTATGTAAAATTTATAGATTGTTCATCCATGACATCAGCCCAATTTATTTTCTGATGAAGCCCAATAGAGCTCTTAACCAAACTCGGGAAGGCCAGGGGAGCCATTACCAAGTTTTTAACTTTGTAAGTAATAGTAATATGTCATCATTCCCATGGGGGTAATTTCTGGGAAATTCGCAGTTTCAAATAGCGACTATTTAGGAAGACTTGTTTTATTATGTTGGAACAAATTTCGTCATGTTGGCAATGTGACATTGCGTTAGAGTATTTTTAAACCAAAGTCAAAAACAGGCTTTTTTAAAATTTACTAGTTTAATTTTCTTCTGTATAAATTCTCCAACCAATTCCTTTGAAACGAAAAGCACTTATTCGGCAATATGGTACAAAATTAGGACATAATGAGATCTGTGTCACTTGTTTAATTTATGTTCCTGGATATGAAGGAGGGATTCAAACTAATGAGAGATTTACGACCTGGAAAATGGTCAGCGAGATATTTTTAATGCAATTCCTCTTTTTAGAGTGATAAAATGTTTTTAAGATCTCGGTATTTATATCAGATTTTTTGCAGGTTCGCTAAAAACTGATTTACTACGCAGTTAAAGTAGGTTTGGATAGTATTACTTATTTTGCCAAAGGTACCTACGTCAAGGAGAAAGGGGAATGCAGGGAGAGTTAGCGTTCACTTTATTGTACTCAACTGACAAGAGCTAGCTCTTAAATAAATGATGATGACCTACATCAAAGCCCTCAAGTCTTCTTACTAAGTTTTAAAAACAGGAAAGAAATGCAGCAGCATACTTCTAACATACCTAAATGAAATAAATAAAACGAAAACTTCGTATAATACATGATTTTCTGATAATAAATTTTACTTGAAATATGACTACGGAATCACCTAATATAAAATATATACGGTGTGCCAGAACGTGGTATGGTTTCCGGCGCCATAAAATCTGCCACGGTGGTAATTGTCGTATTCCAACTCAATGCTCTGCCAACTGGCAACTTTATGTATAAATCCAACAATAATATAACTGTTATAGAGAACATTATATGTAATAATTAAGAAGGTATTGGCAGTCGGCATTTAGGTATTGACTTTTGCAGTGAGACTCTAAAAATATATAATAATGCACCTTTAGAAGGATTTCTTCCATGCTGGATTGGGAGCGACAGAAAAACACAGAATATGCCAGCTGAATTTTCTCCCGGGCCTGCTGTAAAAACCAGATAAGGGATCTGAGGGTTTTTGTATATTGAAATTTATTATTAGGATAAAGGCTTGATTATATGTAAGGATAAAGGCTTGATTATATGTATGTATGTATGTATAGAAAGATATATTTAAAAGGGTATGATAAAATGAACTCTAAAAGCTATTAGATGCCTTTGTGTGTGTTTAAAATATGCATTTCAGTAGAATATGGCACGTGACACTGCGGCAGGAAATGCCTAGTAAGTAGTGTGTCTGCTGCACGTCTTGCATAAAATGTAGTTGAAGTCTACTTATAGGTGTATCAAAAAACGCTATCTATTGCGTGAAAACTTGCTTTAAGGTAAAGATACTAGCCAATTAGCGCTCCCATTAGTTAAAAAAATCATAATCCGCTAAAAACGCAGTAAATTGAAAAACCAGTCCAACATAATCAAGGTAAATAGTAATTAAGATTATTTAGGACCTTATAAATTAGCGATTTATACTTCGTTGTAGTAACAGGAGGAAAAAATAAGAATAACGGCCTACATTTTTCTTCCTGTCATTACAATGAGCTGTAAATCACTAATTTCATCATCATCTCCCTAGCTTTATCCTGTATCTCACGGGGTCGGCTACCTTATATAGGAGGTTGAACGAGGGTACTGGTTTTTACACAGAGCGACTGCCATCTGACCTCCGCAACCCAGAAGGGACACCAGACCCAATCCTAGATTAGGTCAGAGTTTTCAAGCCACCAATGCTTAGCACTGGCCTCTGACATGGGTTAACGATTAATATCTACGGTATTAAACGATATTAGCCGGGCCAACGGCTTAACGTGCCTTCTGAAGCACGGAAAAAGCGCCGAAGAAACCTACATATGAAATTCGAAAACCGAAAAACACATAGGTACGTGGTGGGATTTGAACTACGACCTTCCCGCTCAGCAGACAGCGGCCCTATCCACTACACCACCGGGCTCTCTGGTAAATCGCTAATTTATAAGGTTCTAAATTATCTTGATAACTATAACTTGATTATTTTGGACCAAGTTTTCAGTTTACTGCATTTTTAGTGAATTATGTTTTTTTTTCACTAATAGGGGCGCCACTTGGCTAGTATCGTCACCTTAAGGGATAACAATGTTAAAAAAACACTACGACTGTCGGGTGGGTTACAGGGTTTATCGACTCAATGAAGCTTATTATCAGAGGTTTTCAAGCCACCTCAAAGGCGCGTGATTATGGTTTAATTCTAGATTCAACCAGCTAAACCTAAAATTAAAATCTATCTGTCACTTTTAGACTAAAAACATTGGAAAAGGATAGCAGATCTATTCTCTCCGGTTTTTTATTTATAGTCGGTGGTTTTATGCGATATCTGTGATGGATGACATGGCGGATAAAACTCACAGAAAGACGCGGGAAACGTGCAAATGCGCGTCAAAATCTAGCGTACAAAGTGTAAAACCAAAGAGTATAAATCGCCTGTCCTTTTTAATTTTATTATTTTGAAAGTGATAGATAGATTTTAATTTTAGTTTAAGTCTGCGGTATCTAGACATGAGCTAATTAACAAATTATTCTTCGTCAACAATCGTAAAAAGTATGTGGTACCTATCGTAGTACATACCTACGACAAAAAAAACCGTCAACTTGTTAAACAAATGTTAAATTATGCTAATAAGTTTCGATAGTTATGTGTTCCAAGAAATAAACTGCTGTACATACGGGGTGTAAGGGACAGCGTCCCACAAACTGATAAGGGGTTGCGCAGTCAACGAAACTGAACAAATATCAGCAGGAAATTCTTTTAGGGAGTTATGAAAAAATGCTTTTTCACATAAACTGTCTAATCGAGGTGGTATTTTTTATGGGAAATTCAATTCGAAAAAAACCTCCACGTGTATGTTGTTCAGTTTTATTGACTGAACAACAACAATCAGTTTGCGGGACGCTGTTCCGTGTAGGTAGGACTAAGATAATCCATGTATATTTGAACTCCTTACATTTCTAGGTCAATGTACGTATCACGCGCTTGCATTCGTTTACTAGTGATGCCATAGTGCCTTTTAAAATGCTTGAATAATGAAGTATTTTGTGGAAGAACCATTTTCATAGTAAGTCTTTTCGCATTTACTTGAAAGCTTTTTTTTTAACAATTCATGCGGAACTGGAGATAGAAATGCATACAAAATGGCGGCTGGGTCAAGTTAGTAATAAAGCTAAAGTTGCTCGGATTAATCTGCCTTGAATTTTAGTTTGTTACCCTTTCAACCAAAAACATATACAGGTCTCGATTCTAAATACTTCTGACTTAAACTAAAGTTAAAATCTATCTGCCACTTTCAAAATAATTAAACTGAAAAAGAACAGGCGATTTATAACCTATGGTTTTACTATTTGTCCGCTAGATTTTGACTCGCTTTTGCACGTTTCCCCAGTATTCCTGGTTTTTTTTTCTCATATGGCGGCGGCGGTTAAAAATTACAAATAACGCAGAAAAGATTTCCTGTCCTTGTCCAATGTTTTTAGTCTAAAAGTGACAAATAGATTTTAATTTTAGTTTTAGCCGGCAAATCTAGAATCGAGCCCAAAATTTAATATACAATTCCGTAACTTGAAAATCAAAATGATTAACAAATTGTAAATAAATCATTTCTGCGTCTTTTCTTATTAAAAATACAATATAAATCACGTTTTGAAATAGAAAATAAAAGCACCGACATTCCTATAAGATATTTTTTTAAGCACGCTAAGGCTTGTATTTATAAAGCGATGTCAAGACAATATCAAGTTTGGATATGACAGGGCACTTTTTACTGAAATGGCATTTCTGATACGAACTCAAACTCGCTGTCGGTCTACTGTTTTTTAATACGGGCTCAAGTTCCGATTTTCCAAAAGTAATAATCTACTTTAATCCAGTTTAAAGTAATTTGAAATTCATTTTTAAAATAGTAACTTATTCTTAATTATAAATGATTAAATTGGGACTTAAGTATACCGGATGTAAGGGACAGAGTATCGACATCTGAAAGAGGTTGCTAAGTCAAAGAAACTAAACAACTATCAGCAGGAAATTCTTTCAGGAAAAAAAATGGCTTTCCAATACAAATGTCTGATCGAAATAGGCAAACCTGGTGATTTTTATTTATTTATAACATAACTAAATTATATAAGTTAAATCTACATAAAATTGTGTAACATAAACCCGATCGGGTTTTATCGTACACTGTTCGCACAGTTCATCACTTGACTTAGTAAGTAATAATAAACTTTACAGTTTCCATATAACTAACTATAATAACACTTTGGTGCGTACAATAGAACGAACGAATAAAAATTACAGATAATAGATAGATTCTTCCATACTGGACTGGTAGTGAGAGAAAAACATACAATCTGCCAGCTGCATTTCCTTCCGGGCATGCTGTAAAAACCAGTTTAGGTATCCGAGGGTTTTAGTATGTTGTAATTTAGGCAATGGGCGGGCAACCTGTCTCTACAGCAATATCGATTGTCTATACCTACCTACCTACCTAACTGTCCTGACCTACAAGTCTATCTTAAATAACCCTCAAAACTTTGTCAGACGTGTTGGAACGACCTTTGTTTAGATTGTTTACGCTTTGCCTACCCCATTATGGATAAAGGCGTAATTATATTAATGTAAAGACAGCTGGCACATTCTATGTTTTTCTCTCGCTTCCAGTCCAGCATGGAAGAATGTTATGTATGTCGTAATATCCCATGTGGTAAAACAGAACCATTCCAATCGTGTATCTGTTTAAGAACCGCAAACATTTCTTACTGGAAAAAGGAGTAAGTACATTGTTTATTATCTCGAGAGCTTTGAGCGTTATTTTCAACATGACATCGTGGCGTTCCCTTGAGCCTCATTATAAAGAGCTTATAGGTCTTTGGGCGTGGAACAAGTTGAAATATGGTACCAAGAAATTTTTAAGGTGAAAACCCCTTCAGCCCGACTTGAAAAGCATGACAAGGTGGGGAGCTAAAAGCTAGGTACACCTAGAAAAAAAATGTGATCACCCTAAGTACTTAGGATACTTATTTGACTAATCAAAAAAATTACTTAAAAATAAAGATAGTGCAAACCTAAGTTCCTTTAGTTTAGTGTCCTGTTTACCACTACAAATTTTTCTCTCACCCAAAGGTTGCCTGGAAGAAATTGCTATCTCAGCAATAAGGCCGCCTTTGGTGTAGTTGTCGTTTGTTGTTATGTGTTGTGTTGTATGACTTGTTTTCTTATGTACAATGAAGTATTTTTATCTTAGCTTATCTTATCTAAGGGCGGTCAAAATTCGGCTAGGCTAGGTTAGTGTCTTGAGAGAATCTACTCGGTACGTTTGGGATCACCCAAGAAGCGGAACAAATGATGGTTTTCTATCCGACTTCCGGATGCGTGTTCTTTTGATGTGTATTCTGCACGCATGGGCAACATCTATCACTGTACCAAGAAAATCCTAAGAAGAAAAGGATCTAAGTTCATCATTTGCTCCATACACGAGTAAGTTTCCCACAGATCGATGCTCCGGGTTCCAACCTTTATAGAGGTCTTGGAAAGCTTGTCTTATACCAGTCGCACAAATCCGGGTTCCTTTTACAGGAAGCTTATTGTTTACAAGTGTTCCACTAAAAAGTCCACCTTCCGTAAATCCCTCTCGCAAGCCAGAAAAATAATTGAAGATCTCTTGAGAGATTTACTATTTTACTTACATGTTTTTTTTTTCAAATAGGTAGGTATTAGACCCTGCGACCACTTTAAATGTGATACTGGGCTTAATTCTAGATTCAACCGGCTAAACCTAAAATTAAAATCTTACTGTCACTTTCAGACTACAAAATTGGAAAAGGACAGGAGATCTATTTTCTTCGGTATTTGATTTACAGTCGGTGGTTTTATGCGTTATCTGTCATTTTTATTCGCCGTCATATGATATGGTGGATAAAATTTAAAAAAATAATAGGGAAGCGTGCAAATGCACGTCATAATCCAGCGGACAAAGTGTACAACCATAGAATATAAATCGCCTGTCCTTTTTCAATTTTATTATTTTGAAAATTTAAAAAGTTATTCATATTTATTTACAGTACATACATTGTGAAGAGGTTTTTGACCATTATATTTTCAACCCTTTGCGAGGGCCTCCTTTATAAAGATCAACAGGTCACAAACAGAAGTCACTGGTTCAAATAGAAATTATTTAAGTAGAATGAAACTGTACAAGTTTTCAAAAAAAAAATTAAAATAAGCCCTTTATGAAACCTATTCTTTGTTAGACAGGGAAGCCAAAAGAGTTACGTCCAAAGATAAAAATCTAATTTCTTTGGTCAAGGGGCATTCAAATCACCCCGTGTATGTTTAGCGATTTTAGTTCTTAAGGAGTTATGAGCGTTTTTAGTAATTTTCGATATAAATCGACATGTGCCTCATTACTTTTAATATTTTTTTGGGTTAAGTATTATAGGTCTAGCGAAGTTTCAGCTTCCTAGTTTTGATGTAAACTTATAATAAAAAAAAACGAAGTGACCTCCTAACCTTAATCTAATTTTAAAAACTTTGCTAGACTTTTCTTCCATGCTGGACTGGGAGAGATAGAAAAACATAGAATGTTCCAGCTGCCCTTCCTCCCGGGCATGCTGTTGAAGTCAGCAAAAGGGACTTGAGGGTTACAGTGTATTGTAATTTAGGCGATAGGCTGATAACCTGTCACTATAGCAATACATATTATTACAATCTAAAATTGCCCTCAATTTTTGTCAGACGTGGCGAAAGCGCCTTTTACGAGGCGTTAAACGCTCTGCCTACCCCGTAAGGGATAAAGGCGTGATTTATGTTTGTATGTTTATGTTTGTTGCTAGACTTTAAAATCACATAATTATCTAATAAAAGTAGTAGTAAATAAAGGGGCATTATCCGCAAAAATAAGCCTTTCAAGGTAGGTAGAGGGAAAATTAATAGGATTGCAAATTGATTTAAAAAATAAAAAGTAACTGTTTTATAATTAATAATGAACAATTAGGTTAGGACATGAGCCAAATTACCGGAAAAATAAAATTATTTAAGTGAAAATTTAATGTTTTTTTCAATTTAAGATTTTTGAGTGAAATGTCCTAACAAAATGATTTTTTTGTGGATGTAGCAGGATTTTTTCTGTAATAAAATTATCGGGTTTACGTAAAGTCTAGCAAAGTTTTTAAAATTAGATTAAGGCTATGAGGTCACCTCGTTAATTCTTTCATTTTATTATTAAAATTCAGAAGTGACTAGCTCGGACTTAAAATTCTAACTTTCACTGAAACTTTTATGATTAAAATAACCATTCAAGAGGATGGTTTCTTTATAAAAATCTTACGAAAATACTTAACCAATAAATAACAATAAATGAATAAGGCACTCAGGTCAATAATTCTCGAACATTACTACAAAACGCTTTTAACTAAACGCTTTTAAGAAATTCGCTGAACCTAAGAAATCAGATTTTTATCTTTGGACGTCACTCTTTGGGCCATCATGTATAATATGTTCTGTATTAATTATTTATACCTACTTAAACTCCTCAGCAACCGCAGACCAGAGAACTCAACCAGAAGTGGTACTCTTCGGGTGTATTTGCGTAGAAAGTATCAAACATGAGCTCAAGTACGTATCCTAATTATGTTTACTCGGAAACTGGAAGTCTTATGAACAGGAGTGGACTAGGGATGGATTTGGTTAATTTAATATAATCGTAGGATTATTTTAAATAATCATATTAAAACTTCTCGAAGATGTAGCTATAAAATAAACCTGTGATTTATCAAAAGTGCCTATGCTCGGAATTATTGAAAAAGATTTCTCAAAAGTCGCCTAGTAGTTTCTTATGTGCTAGATTTCAATAGAAGTTTGAAGGGGTGATTACGAACCAGACAGCTGTCTGTTGAGACCACTACTTTCATTTAGTTGAACCTATAAAATGTGAAGCCTTTAAAGCAAACTAAAAGATTTTTCTACCCAAATAACCCTCTCGAGATTAGCTATTTCCTTCAAGCTTAGCTTTTCACAAGATCAAAATTCTCGCAAATGTACAGTTGGGTTAACAATTCCGCATCTAAAAATAGTAATGAAGACGAAACACTGGTTAACAAAGAACCGATGCATTTCGTGTTTTTCGAAACTTCAGAAATATCCATACAGTCATTCGGGCTTTCCCTTTTCAACTTCATAATACTTCCTTGACCACATATGAACCTAAATACACCCTTGTCCATATTAAGCTGTTCAGAACAGTTATAAGATTAACCACCAAACTAGTTAAGGCCCAAGAGTTTAGTGACTTGTCTCTGTGGTTAGATTAACTTGACTTAAGCTTTACTTGGCACACTTAATGCGAGTATATGACCAGTTTTATTTGAGAATTTCTGCATATTTGAATAAGTTTTGTGAAAATCTTCAATTCTTTAATGGGAAGGATGAAAAAGTCTTTGCAGTCTTATCCCGTATCTTACGGGGCTGGTTACCTAATCTAGGGGATTGAACGATTGAAGGATTAAAAAGTTATTAACAGAAAAAAAAGTTAACTGTTCTAGGCAGTAAAAGGAGCCGTATGTTTTGGTGGACATGTTAAAGTTTAAGGGGTCGACTTACAAACCGTCTCTAGACTACACACTTCATTATTTATGTAAGAGCTAGCTCTTGTCGGTTGAGTAAAATGAAGTGAACGCCAACTCTCCCTGCATTCCGCATGTTCCTTGACTTCCTGGTACGACTTGACCTTAATCTTTTCTTTCACTTGATCGATGTAACTTATTCTTGGCCTTCCCCTTCCTCTGCTTCCTTCTATCTGTCTTTCAATAATCGTCTTTAATAACTCGTCGTTTCATATCAGGTGTCCCAACATCTTTCTCCGTCTATTCTCTATTATATTGAGTATGTTACGTTTTCATTTACTATTTGCAACCCTTCTTCGATCATCTTCATTTCTTTCCAACTTATCCTCTCCATTCTGCGCCAACACACACACACTTACACAATTGTATTTAAAATGCCTTATGAAATAATTCGTCATGATAAATTATTTTCATACTCTGCCTACCCCATAAGCTTACAATGAATCAGGTAAACCTGAAATGCTGTCGCACGCCTCAAACTTCATTTTTGAGACCGTCTAATCTTTTTCAAGTTCAGAACATTTCACGCGAAGTCGTAAAACAAAAAGTCTTCAGTGCGGGTTTTCTTTTTGATCTATTTACAGGTAATGTTCGAGCTTGAGAGGTTTTTGTCGTTCGTCGAGCGTGTATGCTTTGTGAAGGCTTCATGCTATAAGATTCGGTACTCAAAACCTTTTTATAAACGCGTATACTTTCTTATATGCCAAGTAGATAAGTAAAGGTCATATTTTTATACCTTCCATGCTGGCCCGGGAGTGAGAAAAAAACATAGAATGTGCCAGCTGCATTTCTTCTCGAGCATGCCGTAAAAACCACCAAAGGTATCCGAACCATTTAAGTATGTGTACTATTTAGACGATGGGCTGCCACTACAATCTGTCACTACAGCAACAAATCTATCTTTAATAACCCTCAAAACTTTGTCAGACGTAGTGGAACGGCCTTTGTTTGTTTTGTATACGCTCGGCCTACCTTATTAAGGATATAGGCGTGATTATGTGGATGTATGTAAAAGTTTTCCAAATCCAAAACAGTGGAAAGTTTGGAAGTTGTTAGGTTCCCACCAAGCGGTGGTAGGCTCCGTAAGGGGCCGCCTGGTTCGCCACCACCCTCTCTTTGGAGTCCGGTGCCAAACAGCTTGCTGTGTTCCGTCGGTGCATGAAATTGCCAGTGCCATAACAGGTATCTTCTGAGAGAGCTCGCTCCATTGTTGACTCTGTTACGGTCATTATTGACCTAGTGTCTAGTGTCACCATA
This sequence comes from Scrobipalpa costella, assembly GCA_949820665.1. Lineage (NCBI taxonomy): Eukaryota > Metazoa > Arthropoda > Insecta > Lepidoptera > Gelechiidae > Scrobipalpa > Scrobipalpa costella. The sequence goes on from OX463299.1 coordinate 8,900,815, forward strand.
ATAAAAAAATAAATGGTAGGATCTCTAATCTTTTTTTGTTTAAAAAGTAATTTTATTAATCAAAATGACTTAGTAGTATGTAGAATCATCATTCGTTTGCCCTTTTCCCATTTATTTGGGGTCAGCGCATTACTTCTTCCATTCATCCCTGTCGTCAGTTCAACACTCACATCATCTTTTACGCAGTCCATCCATATTTTTTTTTCGCTGCCAAAATATTCATCCACATCCAAATTCATTACCCTTTCGTCTGTATGACTTTCATCCCACAGCATCACATGTCCAATGTCCATACGACGCAAGGCGATTTCCTCTTACATTGTTGGTAATAGGCGGAACTTTCAGAATTCCTTTTATACTCATTCCTAGCATACGTACATACAAAAATCACTCATGTATCCCTATTGGGGTTGGCAGCGCATAAACTAACAAAGCAAAGGTCCTAGCATAGCATGAAAATAATCAGAGTAAATTATAATACTAACCTATCGTATCAATTTACTACAAAGCCGTAGCGATCTTCTACGCCGTAGCTAAATGCTACGAAAAATCTATTTTACTTCCGAAAGCTGTAAAATGCTTGAAAAATTTTGAACTTCACATACATTTAAGCCAGAAGCCTATGTTGGCACCGTTTCTTACTACCGGAGCGCCAATTCCACAATAAATTTGAACCAGACTTTATAAATTAACTGCTTTGCTGTGAAATAACTTATGTTCATTTCGGCCCGCTTTTGTAGTCTTATTATTTGGCAGATACAAATTATAATTAGTAAAATTATTATATTGTGAGTACACAATTATACAACGTATTTATATTATTAATTTGATTTACGTATTATTGTAATTATTTCTCCAGCAGTAGTCGTGTTCCAATTAGTTGTGATCAATTCAAATCAACTGTACATATATATTCACGCCTTTATTCCTAATGGGGTAGACAGAGTGAAAATTACTCAAATAAAGGTCGTTTTGCCACGACTAAAAAGGTTTTGAGGGTTATTTAAGATAGATTTGTAGGTATATTGTCAGCCTATCGCCTAAATTGTAATATATAGAAACCCTCGAGTTCCTTAGCTGGTTTTTACAGCATGCACTTAAGGAAATGCAGCTGGCACATTCTTTGTTTTTCTTGTCAAATATCGTATGTAGTTAAGATAAGATAAGAATATACTTTATTGCACAGAAAAGACACAAGAGAACATAACATTAAATGAAACAAATAGTAGTACAAATAGGCGGCCTTATTGCTATGCAGCAAATGCTAGTTACGAGTTTTTCTTCATACAATGTGCTCGCAAAAATAATCTGTGCCACTAAAAGACCTTTTGACATCATAAGGTAGTGGATAACATTATCTTGCTACAAGCTGGAACACATTCTACCAAAACGTTTTCGGATAACGATAAATCAGAATCATCATAATATTCCGGGTAAGAAACGTTACTAGCATGATGGCTGTGTCTCCCGTAGACGGTACGGTAACAGCACGAAACGGCACGATAACGGTTTCGTTGCGATACCGTGTCTCTGGTTTTCTACTAGAACGGTAATATCGGCCTACCTAGTTTCACCCCGCACGCACACACACGTGCGCAAGTTATGTACGTCTATAAAACACATAGAGTTTGGCAGGCTACAGGCCGTCCCATAGGACGATACCGCGACGATACCTGTGGGAATTAATGCCTTGCCGTTACCGTGACGTTGTCGTGCTGGTAAATAAGAAAAGCGTGTCATATAATAAAACAATACAACATTATAATTTGCATTGATGTTCATACATTACTATTCCACAATATTGTGCCGTTGCCGTTGCCTTGTGACGTGTCCGTTAGTGGAAATACGGCCGTTAGGTAGTAGGATATCAGAAATGTCGAAGGATGTGACACTTCTAGGGGATATCTCGGGTCATATGCTAATAAGGCCTCCAGGCCAGAATATTTATGATTCCCAGTAGGAACTTATTCTACGTCAGTAGGAAATTTGATAGGTCAATTTATTTAATGCCAATCACAATATTGCTAAAATAGATGAATTAAAATAGGGAACGTGCATATAACATATTTTCAGTAAATGAACTTATTTTCTAAAAATGTCTTAAATTATGAAAAGAAATGTGAAAACAAAAATAAAATTGATCGAAAAATCACCGAGATATACCATTATGAAGATAGACTGTCTATCTCTCTCTTCAAAACTACAATTTATATGGAATAAGTATGGCACTCCTGTCTTATGACGTCACAAGACAGTGCGGACCTCTCTTTTAACAAACTAATTTAAGGCATTATAACTCGTAAACTATTGAATATTTTGCGAAAACTCCTTGACATCTGTTCATGTATGGTGACAACAATTCTTACTAATAGTTTTAAAAAAGTTATGCCCATTCCATATTGTTTCGCCATTTTCATATTAGTAGTGCAAAACATAGATTAAGAATAGTTCACGCACTGCTCCAAAACATACATACATATAATCACGCCTTTATCCCTAATCGGGTAGGCAGAGCGTAAACAACCAAAACAAGGCTTTGCATTTTGCTTTTGTTAGAATTATAATACTTTTTACTGATCCAAAGAGTACCTACCACTTTGAAGATAGCTTGGTTCTTCAAATTTTACATGTTTTATGTTACTTCTTCGACTACTATTTTTGTTCATAGTAAGATACGAGAGAAGCCGATGAGAGATGAGAGCCCGATGGTGTAGTGGATAGAGCCGCTGCCTTCTGAGCGGGAGGTCGTGGTTCGAATCCCACCACGTACCAATGTGTTTTTCGGTTTTCGAATTTCATATGTACGTTTATTAGGCGCTTTTTCCGTGCTTCGGAAGGCACGTTAAGCCGTTGGTCCCGGTTAATATCGTTTAATACCGTAGATATTAGTCGTTAAGCCATATCAGAGGCCAGTGCTAAGCATTGGCGGCTTGACAACTCTGACCTTATCTAGGATTGGGTCTGGTTTCCCTTCTTGGTTGCGGAGGTCAGATGACAGTCGCTCTGTGTAAAAACCAGTACCCTCGTTCAATCCCCTAGATTAGTTAGCCGACCCCGTGAGATACGGGATAAGGCTAGGAAGAAGATTCTCTCTAATATTTACTTCATGATTGAAATAATCATGTTAACAATAACATTATAAACAGCGGAGGGGAAATAAAATGAATTTCTCTGTAAAGTAACATGTTTAAGAAGAATATTTCCAATCTAGGTCAATAAAGACAAGCGGGGTTCAATTTGAAATAAACTCGAGAGAACCAAATGAATTTAAAAGCAACTCGATAGAATAAACACAAGTGAAGTGAAACATAATTATGTTATTCCTGATATAAAAAAATTATAAATCGAAATATTATTTCAACTTTTCATGATTGATTTAATTTACAAAGAAAATCGAGTTTTTTGCATAGAGGTAGGTTTTTAAACAATAACTATATAATTTTGGACAAAACTATTTTCTGTAACAAATTAAGACAAAATATTATAATGAAAACATTACAGTTATATTTTGACATGAAGTTCCTGCAAAAAAAACAAAATCACAAAAATAATTATAAAAGAAAAAAGTTGTTACTCCGTTGATTAGTCTATACGTTGATCTTGAACATCGTCAAAAATCTAAAGCCACATTAAATGTATCCATCAAAAACACATCTTTCGTTATATTTATCCGCAAATACCAGCGTACACCCATGCGTGTCATAAAAGTGTTCAGGGTTGCCTATGCAAATAAATGAATGAAAATACACTTGAAACCGGGTCATATTTATTATTGTCGCTAGGCCATACCATACTTGTGGTTTAGTTATGCGTACACGCATCCTTGTGTGCGTAACTTTAGGTTTCTATGCCAAGTTTACGCGCACTGGTTATACGCATGAATGTACATTTATACACACAAGTCATCATCTCTCTAGCTTTATCCCGTCTCTCGGGATCGGCTAACTAATCTAGGTGATTGAACGAAGGTACTGGTTTTTACACGGAGCGACTGCCATCTGACCTCCGCAACCCAGAAGGGAAACCAGACCCAATTCTAGATTAGGCCAGAGTTTTCAAGCCGCCAATGCCTAGCACTGCACTAGCCTCTGTCATGGCTTAACGACTGATATCTACGGTATTACACGATATTAACCGAGACCAACGACTTAACGTGCCTTCCGAAGCACGGATTTATACACACCAGTATCTGTAGTAAATTAGGTATAAACAGTAAAATGACCACTTGCACACGGTAATAAATAAAGATCTTACACAATACAATACAAAACTCTTTATTGCACAATAAAACACATACAAAAGAAATAAAAAGGACAAACGTAACAATACAATACAGGCGGCTTTATTGCTAAAGCAGAGATTTCTACCAGGTAACCTTTAATGTATTTTTCTTCCTGTAGTGTATTTAGAATGACGCTCAGGTGTCGTTCATTTTAACCTTAAAGCAACTAAAAACCGTTTTCTCAGACGTTCGCAGCTGGTTAAGTTGGACAGTGGTAGTAGATAGAAGCTAGATAAATTACTGTCTCCATTTATCTTGTGAAGGTAGCAACGAAATTAGTGCCCTCCGCAAGAGTGACTACTCTAGGTTGGATTAACCATTTTCACCTTTCTGAGGAGAATTCAAGAACAGGGTGCTTGCTATTTTACAGGGTAAAGACGATGTATTTTTTGCACTAAATAATATTCATAACCTAACTTTAAACTTCATGCATAATTTATGAACGTATATTATTCATATTTTACACCAATTCGTTCGTTTTAGAAAAAAAATGAAATGAAACGAATAATTAATTTTCACATTAAATATGGTGTAATAATATGACATACAAATGGGATCCAACGCCATATTTCCAAATTAAAAGCAATTTGTAGGGTCTAAACCATTAAACTTATATGATTAAATTAAATTTTACATCAGAAAACCCCGGTCTAACTAACAAATGAAGTAAGTTAATAGTTCAACAGTTTTTTGGGAGTTCTACGACAAATTGTGCTGTTATGTGCCTATAGTAAATAATTTGAACGTAGAAAACATCGAGAATACAAAACTAAAAACGTAACAGTTCCATTTATAGTGAAATAACTCTTAACAGTTCCATTTATAATAAATACACTGTATCTGAATTAACCTATTATCCAAATATTTTATTTATAACAATTTCTTGTTCATTAAGTAAATAAAAAAGGGAAGGTTTTCCAAAGCCAAGTTTCATCGTATCTAACATTTATAAAATCATCAACATAGACACCTGGTTCCATAGACCAAAATGTCTCGAATATTTCACTAGGGTATTTATATCGATGCTAAGGCACCGGTGTCTCTAGCTGTTCCATTATAGCATATTGATAGAACCTAGATCTCTTGAATATTTGATCTAGGCTTACGCCGCCGGCAGAGGAATGTAGGTAAGAGGAGTTTGGAAATGCATTGGAGGCAAACAGAACTGAAATTGGGCAATATTGGTCAGATACGATTGTAGCAAATAACAACTACGAATACAATTTTAGTCTCCAATTAGCACTGTTGGATTTGGGCTACGCTCTCTAATGGAATATTGCCATAATTATAATACTTAAAATTTGGATTGATAAGTGCAGGGCAAGATTTTACTTTCATAGATAGAGCTACTCATCTTTAATTTTTATCTTTTGCGAAACTTGACCTAAATCTACCAAAAGAGTGGAGCTGATGCTGATTTAATTAACACAGCATCACAATGTAGGAGCAGTAAATAAAGTCATTCAAATAATACTAAAATGCTCCAAAACAAAAATCAAATGAGATCAGTCAGCAAGTTTCAATAGCGTGGAGAAATAAAGTTGATGCAAAAAAAAACACAAAAAAAAAACTAGATAAAGTTCAACTTTAAAATAATTGTATTGTATACACCTATGTCTAACGCGCCTGTCAAACTTTCTCCAAATGTAACTCTTTGTTCAAACACGTTGCCCACCGGGAGCCGGTTGAGCACGTGTAAGGAAGAAAAAGTAGAGGAATAACATCCACCCGGTAGACAGATGCCATTTTACACTTCATCAAATGCAACACCCAGAGAGCAATGCACCAAGCCCAGAACAGTTCTGCCTAGAGAGCCCTGAACTAAAACGCTACTTTTGGTAGTCACGGCCCTCAGACATGAGAATACAAAGAAGAAAACATACATACATACAATACAATACAAGATACTTTATTGCACAAAGAAACACAAATACATACAGCAGAAAAGTAAGGAACAAAACAGTACAATACTGGCGACCTTATTGCTAAAGCAGCAATTATAATCACGCCTTTATCCCTTATGGGGTAGGCAGAGCGTGAACGACGTAAAGAAAGGTCGTTCCGCCTAGTCAAAGTTTTTAGGGTTATTTAAGATAGGTATATAGCTGTAGTGAGAAGTTGTAAGCCCATCGCCTAAATTGCAATTTACAGAAACCCTCGGATCTCTTAGCTGGTTTTTACAGCATGCCCGGGAGGAAATGCAGCTAGTAAGTAGCTGGTAGAGCAGCAAAAGAAAGATACAAAGAAGAAAAAGACCTGGAATTTGAAGACTTAATTTTTTTTAAAGTTATTATTCTGCCAGCCCTTAGCTGGCGTCTAGCCATTTACGATTGGCGTTACCGGCGGCGGTCGATTGTGAAGGTGTCGCGCTCTCGCCGAAATTAAATTCCATCGCGCTGTTTCACGCCTCACTCACTTTTTTACCGACTTCGAAAAATTGGATTTTATGTTTGACTGTATCTCTCGTAAGGTCACTAAATTCTCTGTCTGCCGTTGTCATGGATACTTTCATGTTTTTTATTAATGCATGAAAGCATATAATCACGCTTTTGCCCCTAATGGGGTAGGCAGACCGTAAACGACCTAAACGAAGTTCGTTCCGCTACGTCTGACAAAGATTTGAGGGTGATTTAAGATATATTTGCATATTGCTCGTCGTGACAGGTTGTCAGCCCATCACCTAATTTTTATTAATTGAGGAAGTAAATTACTGAGGTTGTCCCATAGTTACCATTGACTGATGATGGAATCGACGGCAACCATGAGGTTTTATCATAATTTTATGCACACTTGCAATAGATTTTTTATTGCACTTTTCAGCTGAAAGAACAGTACAGGTTTTATCAAAATCAGTTAAGTGGTTTTACTTATCGGTATGGCCGTCCAGTAGGGGGCTGATTGAAGTCGGTATTTGCAACATTTTAAGCGTTTTACTTTTATAAAAGGTGTCCATATGAAATGTTATTCAGGCGAGAAGCACGGGAATCTGTGCGGACATAAAAATGCCGTTTAAAATGCATATTATGGCTCAATTTAAGCAATTTTTCATCTTAATGCCTCGGGGTGACATTAAAGGTATGAAGTTTTATATTTTTATGCTATGATGATTTGTATACATACATACATAACAGCTGTGCTAAAAGATTCTGATTTTGATCTTAGCGTATCAAAAAAACATTGGTGTTTTGTCATAATATTTTTTAAGAATCTCAATGTTTTCTATACTACCTTGTTTAGAGTTATTTTAGACGAAGACAGTGTGCAATCGCAATCGAAAAGGGAAATGTTTTGGTCAATAAAACGAAAACAGAGTAGCAATGAGTAAAGTCGCTTTTAAGTGTTTAGGAGCGTTTCCTTGAGAGATCAGTTGGCCGAGTGATACAAACATACATTCACACCTCTATCCCTAATGGGGTAGGCAGAGCGTAAACGACATAAACAAACGTCGTTCCGCCACGTCTGACAAGTTTTGAGGGTGGCCGAGTGATGACGGATGTTGACGAGTGTTGTGACCAGAGGACCGGAGTCTGACTAGATTACTTTGGATGTTGTATAAACAAACTTATAAGCAAACCTCGTTACCGCGTTTCAGGACTGTTGTATCATAATGTGGAGCCATCTATGTGCGCTACAAGTATAAAAAATCGAAGTCGCAAAACGTATATTGTACCCTTCTCAACCACAGCCGGATCACAAACACACTATTAACTTGTCAATCAAGATCACGATCAAGAGATGCCATTTGCCACACTATTGGTGGTTGGCATACAATCCGACAGTTTGTTTTGTTTTATACTGTATGGCGTCATTATGTTGGGCAAATGTAAAGAAAAAGTCATCGCATATAAGACTAGTATATACATGTATATACACTGGTATTCCCACGTGAAAACTTAATTAACGTGGGAGAAACCGCGGCGGGAAACCTAATGTAAGATAATTAACGAGATGTAAGCTAGGAATAAATAAAAGGTTTATGCCGCAATTTAGTGTCCATGTTACATTTTCCAGAAGAAAAAGATTTTAAATGTAATACATTTATTTGTAGCTAGTATTTATTAAAAATAAAAACATAGTGTTTACCTGCCAGCAACGAGGTATTTCTTTCTATGTAATACAAAATGCCGGATGAATAGATATATCTCGAACAGTGTTTTGTCATAACATTTTTGATGTGTCCAATACATAAAAATTGATCCTGTTTCCTTTTTTAATAAAGAAAGAGTCAAGTAAATTCTGAAACTAAATGCTGGCACAAGAACTAGAGAAAAACAGATCCGAGGGTTTCGGTATATTTTTATTTAGGCGATAGGCTAATAACCCACTCACTACAGCAATATCTATCATAATCTATCATAAAATAACCCTCAAAACTTTGTCAGACGTGGCGAAACAACCTTTTTTTAGGTCGTTTACGCTCTGCCTACCCTATAAAAGCGTGTTTTATGTGTGAAAAGTCAAATAAGTAAAATCTCAGATATTTACACAAGTTGTATGCTGTTAGACTAAATCGTAGGAAACAAAAATGTATACTATTTGAAAAATTGAAATTTTGTTGCCAAAGACACAAGCCACTTCAAGTGTTATAAATTCCTGTTTAAACACAATTTGGTATTTATGAAACTTCTAAAATATGCGCAATATCATCAATCACCCCCATATTTTTTGTATCTAAATCTTCTTCTTATTACTTTGTCTTTCCGTATAAACAGGCCTTGTTCATTTATTATTCTGAGCCTAATGTTTTTGTGAGCGTCGCAAAATCTTCAAGTGTTAAAACAAATCTGAGAATAATGGTTGGTATCGGGGAATGTTTCAGCTTAATTTAACTTACGGTTAATATAATATACAGAAAGATTACTCGTAAATGATACATTAAGCAGCTGACGCAGCACTCAGCAAGTCATTTTTGCTCTAAATATAACTTCTTGAAGTACAAGTTGGAACAATTTAATCAAATGCAGTCAATACAATAATAATATTCTACGAGAGTTTTCATGATAGCTAAGCAAGTATTAGTTGATAAAAAAATTAAAGCAGTTCTGTAGTGTGCCTTTTGCTTTCCCGGTAGCCATTCAACAGACCTTTGTGGCTTTCAAAGGAAGAAAACCCTCTTGAAAGAACTAGATATCTCAATGATGTCCAAGTTGAATGCACTGCAGTGCCTTGAAAACTTGCAAAGGAATGAAGTTTATTGTGTGAAATCAGGTTAATTAAGAATTGCAGTCATACTAACGGGGCTTGTGTCTACACGTCCTTTTCAAGGCACATTCTTTCATCATCTCTCGTCGCCTTATCCCGTATCTAACGGGGTCGGCTGCCTTATCTAGGTGATTGAACGAGGGTACTGATTTCCTAGATTAGGTTAGGGTTTTTCAAGGCACCAATGTTTAGCACTAGCCTCTGACATGGCTTAACGACTAATATCTACGGTATTACACGATATTAACCAGGACCAACGGCGTACCGTGCCTTCAAAAGCATGGAATAAGCGCGGAATAAACATACATATGTAATTCGAAATCCGAAAAACACACTGGTACGTTGTGGGATTCAAACCGCGACCTCCCGCTCAGGAGGCAGCAGCCCTATCGACGTATGTATGTAGGAATGTATGTTTGTCCTAAACAATGAAAACTTTGAATTATTATATTATTATTTATCCACTACACTCGAGGAACATTCTCTAACATGCTAGAACATAAAGATTTTATGTTGTACCTAAACTGACTATCTCGTGGTGGTGGTTTAATATGATCTCTTCGAAATTAGTGAATTGGTCATTGACATGATGATAAGATAAGATAAACTTTATTGCACATAAAATACAAATCATACAACACAACAGATGACAACAAAAGACAAATACAACATAGGCAGCCCTATTGCTAAGGTAGCGATTTATTCCAGGCAACCTTTGGTTAAAAGAAAAATGAAATACTTATAATACATAAACTAAGTACAAATCTTTTATGCTGGACTAGGAGCGAAAGTATACGCCTGAAAAGGCAGTTTTTAGTGATACCTTATAATAATGTATAAAATCTGCAAACATGTGACCTGAATTCTATACTCAATAAATCATTCATTCATTTATTCATTCATTCATTCATTCATTCATTCAAAGAAAATCATAGGATGTGCCAGCTGCATTTCCTTCCGGGCATGCTGTAAAAACCAGGTAAGGGATCCGAGGGTTTCAGTATATTGCAATTTAAGCGATGGGCTGACAATGTATCACTACCGCAATATACCTACAAATCTATCTTAAATAACACTCAAAACATTATCAGATGTGGCGGAACGACCATTGTTTATGTTGTTTACGCTCTGCCTACCCCATTAGGGATAAAGGCGTGATTATATGTATGTACTGAGTACAAGCTACTACACAGATCATTATAAAATAAACTAATACATAAACTAATTAAATATAGGATAATACACGTATATAAATACCAGGCCACTCAGAAAATATTGCGATAAATAGTTTTTATATATGGCAGACTGCCCGGTTAGAATCTTTTTTGAAAATATTATTACTTGTAAGTAAAAATATGTGTGTTCCATTTTCAAAATTTCCCTCCAGATTTTTTGCGAGCCAATTCAAAGTATCGTGTCTTACTGAAAAATGGATCTGCACCGGGAACATTTTAGAGCTATGATTTTTTACGATTTCAAGTGTCGCCTGAAACCGGATGAATCGTTCGATAGACTTCAAATGGCATTTATGGATGAAAGCCCCTCCAAGGCAACCGTGTATCGTTGGTATAACGAATTTAAGCGCGGTCGACCAACCTTGGGGGATGAAGAAAGAAGCGGTCGCCCTTTGACGGGTATCACGGAAGAAAACGTGCTAGCAGTGAAAAATTTAATCCAAGATAATAGGCGAATTACATATCAGGAGATTTAGCACATATTAAAGATTGGATCGGGAAGCGTTCACGAGATTCTACAAGGGCATCTTCGCGTGAGGAGGATAGTATCGCGCTGGGTGCCGCACTACCTCACCGACGCTCAGAAGCAGGCCCGGGTGGAATGGTGCCGTGATATGCTGAACAAATTTGAAGCAGGCTCGTCTCGGCATGTTTACGACATCGTAACAGGTGATGAGTCCTGGATTTATCAATACGATCCAGAAACCAAGCGCCAGTCGACAGTTTGGGTGTTTCAAAATGAACCAACGCCTACCAAAGTGAAGCGATCTCGAAGCGGGGGGAAGATTTTGATTGCCAGCTTTTTTAATTTGACTGGCCACTTGGCCTCAATTCCCTTACGAGATCAAAGAATCATTAACGCCGAATGGTATACTACCAAATGTTTACCAGAAGTTTTTTCTGTTGTGAGCAACAAGCGACCAAACACAGGGCTCCGCGGACTACTGCTCCACCACGACAATGTGCCTGCACACACCGCGATCAAAACGAGGGACTTCCTGGACAGCACACCAGTCAAACTCCTGGGTCACCCTCCTTACAGCCCTGATTTAGCACCGTGTGACTTCTTTTTATTTCCAAAAATAAAAAATCAGCCCAAGGGGATACAATTTTCGTCGCCGGAAGATGCGCTGGCTGCGTTCGAGCAGGCTGTAAACGAGGTGTCTACGGCGGACTGGAAAAAGTGTTTTGAAAACTGGTTCAGACGCATGAATCTTTGTATAGAGGCTGGTGGAGAGTACTTTGAAAAGATTTAATAAAAATATATGTACCTGTAGAACAATTTTTTTTAGTGTCGCAAAACTTTCTGAGTGTCCCACGTACACTCGCATTTTTATGAACTCCCGGATACAAAATAACCGGCCAAATGCGATTTGGACTTACTCACGAAGGGTTCCGTATCATTACCTATATGTACAATTTTAGACACTGATTTTTTACATTTTGTTACCAATTAGACCCTGTTTATTTCTTTACGATCCCGTGATCTTACTAAGCCAGTCTTCAGATTACATATATTTTTATATTTTTCAACAATAAACAGCGGCACAGAAATCCTAGATTTACTAGGCCGGACGGACCGGCCAGCGTAGTCTCAGTTATAGGGTCCTGTTTTCACCCTAAAGGTGCGGAACCCTAAAAACTACAAATGCAAGTGGTCTCCGTCGCAATCGACTGACACTATACGTACTATTTCATAAATATCTTCTTTTTGCTTTGGTAGAAAAAATATCTTTATCGTATTCCCAGTTTCCTGAAAGCTGTATTTATGCCACTATTTCCGCCGTATGTTTTCCGCAAACTTTCCAGGATTATCCGAGACAGTCGGAAGCCTGGTGACTCTACTTCGAGGGAAGCTATTAAAACTTTTGAAGTGCGAATGAGTGTTGCACAAATGGATACATGTGCAAAGTTAGTCTTTAATAAATGGTGAGACATAAAGGAGTTTCTAGTTCCGCTTCTTGTTTAGAAAAGTTGATTTGATTGGATTGAATGCTCTTGTGCTTATTTATCAAGATGATACATACATATAGTCACGCCTTTATCCCTAATGGGGTAGGCAGAGCGTGAACGACCTAAACGAATGGTTGATCCACCACGTCTGACAAAGCTTTGAGGGTTATTTAAGATAGATTTGAAGGTATATTGCTTAGTGACAGGTTGTCAGGCCATCGCCTAAATTACAATATACTGAAACTTGATTTCATGCCCAGCAGGAAATAGAATAGAATAGAATAATTTATAAGGTCAAAATTATGATTTACATGTCATATCTTGTTGCAATATTTAGAACTAAACTTAAAATATAACGCTACATTTGTTTTCATAATTACAAACAATGATCATACTAAGCATTCAATCGAAGCCTGTGTTATGACCATTGGATGATTACAAATCATACTTATTATTTTATTTCGGCACTTTTCTATTTGCAATAATTAATTATATTTTTAATAAGCACTTACATTAAATTACATATTTTTTTTTAAACTGTTGTATTTATGCGTTGCATACGTAGAGCTAGGCAATATACATATTTATAGGGAAAACTAAAAGTTATTATTGTTATATCTATTTATTATACTATGCTACTATATCTTAAAGTTCTTCGGTCTTGTCATAAGTTAAGTTTAAAAGCCACTCGGTGGCTGTTTTCTTCAATTCGAATTTACCTTTTCAATAAATACATATTTTTTATTAACTATATTGTAGATCCTAGGACCTTGAAAAATTAAAAGTCTATTTAAAAAGAAAGTCCTGCTTCTCCAACAAATACATACGTAATAGTCGCGCCGGACAGGGTTGTTCACACTTGTATACTGCACCAAGGACTGTTGCCTAATAATAGTAGAAAGTATATAAAGTTGTCTAACTGTAAGTGTAGTGGTGACCTTAATGTAACTCTCGGGTAGGGAATCTATACGGTTTGAAAAAACTAACTTTCAAGGTTAGCCTCTGAGCCCGTTCAACGGTCAGAAGGTGAGTTTTGTCTACTCCGCCCCAACAAGTGATTCCATAAGATAGTACAGATTGACAGAGAGCAAAATATATTTGTTTAACTAGTAGTTCGCTACTTACATGTAGAATCTGCTTAAAAATAAAAGTGAGTTTTTCTGATTCATGCCGATAATTTTCTAAGGTGTTCCACAAAGGTTATCTATAATAACACCTACATATTTAGTTGAGTTTTTTGCCTGGATAGGCGGGCAGTTACAGACGAGAGCGGGTGGGTAGCAGCTGGCACATTCTATGTTTTTCTCTCGATCCCAGACCAGCATGGAAGAAATCAAGATGATGATTATAAATATCTAAGTATAAAGGTTAGACCGCACTATGACGTAGCTGCTGCGGACCGGCGCGGCGCGGCGCGGTACGGTACTGCAGCAGCGCGACACTGCGCGACAAAAACTTATTTTATGAATATTTCTTAAGAATTTTATTTAAAATAAGAATGACACATATTTACATAGTTAAAGACGAGACGTCCCTCAGAAAACCCCTACAGGTTTATGCGAGGCACGAATGAGTTGCATAATATATAATACTCTTATAAATAATTTATATTTTTTAACAATAATAAAATAGTGCCAGGTCTTCAATCAGGTACCCAAATGATATTTTTTGAGTAAACGTTTACAAGCTTCCACGTCGGTTATCGTCGTGACGTCACTATGAAGATCACTGGGTATCCGATTGAGGATGCTCGGCAGCATGTACTCCCATAATGTATGAAATAACATTGCCGCGCCGTGCCGCGCCCCACCGCTCCGCTGCAGTTCCAGTGCCGCTTCAGTGCGGTACCTAAGACACATGTTCATACAAAGAATCATTTGTCGTGTCGTGCCGAGCCGCGCTGCGCCGCGCTGCTGCGCTGCAACTACGTCCTAGTCGGGTCTTACCTTTACAATGATAAAATTTAACAGCGTAAAGGGACATTTAAGATTATCTTAAATTAGGTATTATTAAATGCAAGATAAATATTGTAGATAATTTAGGTACTTTTAAAGAAACAGTAAAACTTATTACGTAAATGTTCAGATTCTAAATGTATAGAAATGTGTATCTGAAAAACATTTTGGAAAGGTGTTCTTATGTTCGAATTACCTACCTCTACACTAAACTGGACTTTACTCCTATGCTGGGCTAGGAGCGAGAGAAAACCATAGAATGTGCCAGCTGCATTGCTTTCCTTCCGGGCATGCTGTAAAAACCAGCTAAGGGATCCGAGGGTACAATATACCTACAAATCTATCTTAAAAAACCCTCCAAACTTTGTCAGACGTGACGGAACGACCTTTGTTTAGATCGTTTATGCTCTGCCTACCCCATTAAGGATAAAGGCGTGATTATATGTATGTTAGCTGTTGTCTTTACAGAAAATCTAAAACGTACCAATTATTGTGCCTACACGTCTCTCGATGTGTTTTTTTTTTCTTTCATGTTTTAAAACTTAACTATGTATGTTCAAACCCAAAAAAAATATCAATGACATCACCAGGATTCATCGGGTCGATTAACACGATACCCACACGACAGAAGAAGAAGAACCAGGAAATCCTATCAGGAGATGAAAACAAAATTGACTTTCACATTCAAACTAACCACCACGATCAGTAAATTTGTATGGAAAAGCATTTTTTTTTTCATTTTCGTAAGATAATTTTTCGTTTATAGTGGTTCAGTTTCGTTGACTGATCAACCAGTATCAGTTTTCGATACGTTGTCCCTTACACTCGGTATGGTATAATAAAAGTTAACTGCCTCCTTGGTCTAGTGACTAGTGCCATGGACTCCTGATCCAGAGGTTCTGGGTTCGATTCCCAGTGGGGAAACACAAAGTTGATATTTGAGAATTTATCACTTTGTGATTTTTTCCCCAGTTTGCTTAGGACATTACAGGCTGAATCACCTGAATGTCCGAAAAAGAAAAAGATTTCGTGCTTCGGAGGGCACGTTAAGCCGTCGGTCCCAGTCGCTGTCTTTGATGGTGTTCGTTACTCAAACCATGTCAGAGGCCTGATAGCTGTGGTACTAGGCGGTTTAAAAACTCTGACACCAGGTTCATCAGGTCGATAGGGCTCGATACTCACTCGACAGAAGAAGAAGAAGTAAAAGTCAAGATTTTCTAGTTACTCGCGCTCCATCATACTAACCACTGCAAGCAAAGCCGTTTACTGCGCAGTACACTGTTCTACTTACTTTAGGGAGGACACACTGATGTAGGTATAAATTATGCAGCCCTCATAAACCACAGCCAAAGTAAGACAAAACGTGTGGTACAAAAGTAAGAGAGAGGCACATGATACAACCAAATAAAGTAGAAGGTAATGGGAGCTCAAAATGAGAATGAAAATACGAAAACCTACCGGGTGTAAGGGAAACTTCAAACTGCTATTGCTTGGGGTTGCTCAGTCAACGAAACTGAACAACTTTCACCAGGAAAAACATTCAGGTTTAAAAAAAAACGACTTTTCCATACAAAATAAACACCTCCATCAGACAGTTTGTATGGAAAAGCAAATATATTTCTTTTCATTTCCATAAAGAATTTCCTAGTGACAGTTGTTTAGTTTTGTTGACTGAACAACCCTTATTAGTTTACGGGACGCTGTCCCTTACACCCCGTATATACTCATAAAACTGGGGGATGGAAGCTGGAGACAGATGCATTTCCTATGGATTTTTTGAATACCTATAGTTGTGTGCCTCTGTACAAATTGTCGCGATCCGCCTGCGGTTTTTCCATGGAAATTAACGTTCTGCCGCGGTGAAATATGTCTTATTACAGGACCTAACCTTTAGGACTGTGTGTCAAGTTGAATCCTGATTCATCTAGTGGTTGAAGCGCGATTGAGTAACAAATATCCAAACTTTCGCATTAACATTAATAATTAAATAAGTTTCGATGTTTGTTACTTGTTCAGAAAACATTGTTCAGGAACAAAGACAAAATTGGGTCAACTCATGTTTAAATAATTATCAATCAGTCCTAACTAAAACGGCCTTTGGAGATGTCGATTGTAATTTTCTTTAAATGTTAATTTATTTTGGCAAATAATAATAATAAAAAACATGCACACAAACATATAATCCCGCCTTTATCCCTAATGGGGTAGGCAGAGCGTAAACGACCTAAACGAATTGTTGATTCAACACTTTTGACAAAGTTTTGAGGGTTATTTAACATAGATTTGTATGTATATTGCTGTAGTGACAGGCTGTCAGCCCATCGCCTAAATTGCAATATACTGAAACCCTTGGATCCCTTAGCTGGTTTTACAACATGCCCGGGAGGAAATGCAGCTGGCAGATTCTATGTGTTTCTCTCGTTCCCAATCTAGCATGGAAGAAAAAAAGACATTTTACTGAATTAGAAACTTTTATTTTGCACCACACACCCCACTTTGGATACCAGACGTTTGCGTATAATAATTCCAAGCAAGTTACAGTCGTGTTATTAGCTTTTTCATTTTGTCGTACATTAGCTTGTTACGTCTTCATTATGTCGGTATTGCGGCAGCTGCGGATGACTTGACGAATTGTGTAGCTGAACATAACCCAGATTGTATTCAAGTGAGTTTTTGTTTACTAAAGTTGCGTCGTCTGGTCCAGACTAGTTAAGAGGTAATCTAGCGTAAATAAAAAATATGCTTATCAAATGGCACATCAGATGCAAGGACGTATACATAGTAAATTCTTTTATTACCCGCAACAGTCCCTTGATTCGGGTTCGGAGGTATTTTTCATATTTACTATCTTTGGTAGGCAAATTGACGAGCCTAGTTTGTTTAAATCTTCGTAAAATATTCATCAAAATGTTGATATTCTAGATGCAATTAATTTATTACTAACTAGCTGTGCCGACGTCGTACGCCCGGTTTGTATGGAAAACATGCAGTGTCGAACATACTGAAAACGCTTCTCCGCGCGTAGGAGCGGGATCTGCTAACCCGCGCGAAAGCGTGTTTCGCATTGTCTGATCTTTGTTTTTGTTTGAAAAACACGCTTCCACACGCGAACAAGCAGATCTCGCTCCTACGCGCAGAGAAGCGTTTTCAATATGTTCGACACTGCCTGTTTTCAAAACAAACTGGGGTACTTACTAAATATTAGAATGGTTTGCGTGATTATTACTAACCTAGGCTGGACACCAGGTAATTAAAAAAAACTCAGTCAAATAAAAAGTCCCTTTAAGACCCTGCCTATCCCCTAAGTTAGGTGGCGTGATTAATTGTATCGTAACTTTGTATTTAAGTAATGTTCAGTCGAATAAAAAAAAACTATAAAATCGGTTAAGAAACAGCCAAATTTCAATTTCCTGCCTACTTCCTAAGTCAGGTAGCGTAATTTTAGGTATCCTAAGTTGCAACCCGCGTAACACACAGTTGAATAAAAAAGTCCCATCGAAATTTGTTCAGTAGTTTTGGCGTGATGTGGTAACATACAGACAGACAGACAAAAAAAAAAAAAAAAGTATTGATATTTATTTCGTTAATTTATAATGCCTGCCGAAATTATTTTTTTGCAAAAATATTCAATTCTTCTTCTTCTTTTGACTACAAAAAATGACATCATTCTATTCTTACCCGTCGCCACACTTAGAAAAATAGATTTTAAAATAAATCTTAGTAGGTTGGTGACTACATGGAAGCAATGAGCATAGTATGGGCTTAGTAAGATTTCTTCCTGAAGCAAGTTATGCCAAAAACACTACCACCATAAACTTTATTTGATAAATACCCCGATAAAGGATAAGTTATGAAGTGAAATAACTCATAACTCCCTAGAGCATTGTTGTGAGGCAAAAACGTCTTCATTTTTATCCCTCTATTATTTAAAGAAGGACAGAGGCTAAGGTAAAATATGTTTTGAAGAATAATTTCGTAAGGAGAATTGTTATGTTTACACTAGAAGTTTTTGCTGTCTTTCTGAATGGGAAATATGTTTAAATAATAAAGTGATTTCCATCATTTCTTCCATGCTGGCCTGGGAGCGAGAGAAAAACATAGAATGTGCCAGCTGCATTTCCTCCTGGGCATGCTGTAAAAACCAGCTAAGGGATCCGAGGGTTTCAGTATATTGTAATTTAGGCGATGGGCTGACAACCTGTCACTAAGCAATATACCTTCAAATCTATCTTAAATAACCCTCAAAGCTTTGTCAGACGTGGCGAAACGACCTTTGTTTAGGTCGTTTACGCTCTGCCTACCCCATTAGGGATAAAGGCGTGACTATATGTATGTATGTATGTATGATTCCCATCTTTCTGGACGGCAGTACCAAGAGTTAATGAGTTTTCCCATGGGAATAACATATCTTCAGCATTAAAACCATAAAGTTACCGTTGAATACAAAACTCGCTTGGATCATCGGACGTGATGTAACGCGAACCGACTCCTGTCCCAATATTTTACATACATACATATAATCACGCGTTTATCCCTAATGGGGTAGGCAGAGCGTAAAAGACCTGAACAAAAGTCGTTCTGCCTCGTTTTAAACTTTTGAGGGTTATTTATGATGATAGATGTGTAGGTATATTTTTCAGTGACAGGTTGTCAACCCATCGCCTAAATTGCAATATACTGAAACCTTAAACTGGTTTTTACAGCATGCCCGGCAGGAAATACAGCTGGCTCATTCTATGTTTTCTCTCGCTTCCAACATGGAAGATATATATATTTATTTATTTACTGTTTATTGTACACAAGTAACATGAGAAAGACAATACACAAGGAATAACGACACAACACAATATTTTATTGACAGTAAAATCATTATCTACCATAAGTACGAATACGTACCAGCGAAACGAACGAATACGTTCATCAAGTCTAGAATACATATAATTTGCCAATAGTCATGTAGAGTGGATGGCTAAAAAAATTCAATACGTTTAGACCTAAAACTAATGGCTAAATATACTGTGGACCTCTTTAATCATTAAAAAAATGCACATTTAAATTTTAATAATTGAATTAAAATATAGAAGTTATGGATTTGAGTAGTCAACATTTACTGGCGAGTTAAGTCATAACCCACTATTATCATACAAAAAAGCGTTTTTGAAATTTCATAACAAGTTGTTGATTTTATTTGATTTGACTAGTAGGCAAATAGCGTATTGCCTCCAGCGTCCTGCTTCTGTTTTGTTTGAGCACCAAGTTTAATGGAGGCCCGTTGACGACGTGGTGTGTCGTCCTCGTCACAAACTTGGTTTATGTTGTTGACAGCTTTACAGCGCACCTCTATCTTGAGGCATCTTAGAAATTAATTTAACAAGTCCCTCCTAAGGTTAATAACTTTTTGATTTATTATTATTTTTATTCAACAGTTTATTGCATACATGATCATACAGAGGACACAAACTTAAGCAATAGCATAACAGGTTCAGCTTATCCCTAAAAATAAATCTCTTCCAGCTGACCTACGGTAGTGAGAGTGCATAAGTGAGGCAGATAAGGCATTTACAATTTAAAATATAAATAAATTACATTAAATACGATTCAAACCCTAATATCATAAAATACAATAAATATATAAAATAATACAAAACCTATCTAAATTATAAATAAATAATGTATAATAAATAATATAATAATAATAATTTATATAAATAGAACATAACTAGTAAATCTATAAAAATATGACAATAACAAACTAATTTGGAAGAGAAATATAGTAGTATTCTTTTACTCGTTTTTTGAACACTGTGATCCTACACGAACACAACACACATTTTACATGAGCACAAGTCACTGCTGTTTAAGTGAATGTACATTATGATACTTGTAACGATTAGTTTTCACATCTGGGTAGAACCTAATATTTTAAATAATACGTTTTACTCGGACGTTTTTTTAACCACTTGTCACTCATCACGGGTGACGGCTGTCAGTGTATATAAATCAGTGTTGCCTTTTGGGAAAACTCTTAGGGTAAAATTCACTGAGCCTTGGCCCTTTCACATCACTGCAGCACACAAGTGCATATTGTGTAAACTACTTTGATTTATCTGTTTGTTTTATTGTATGTGTGTTTATACAAACAAAATACTGTTGAGCCGCCCTGCCGCCCGGGCCCGCACCCCGCGCATGCTCGCCGCACCGTTCGGTTCGGTCCGCCGCCATTCTACTTTTTACCGGCTTAACTTGTGTACCTTATGTGTCGATCCTACAAATAAATTATCAGCGAAAAGATATCAGCTTTCATTTGAAGTATCCTGATTTCCTGTACAATTTTTGGCGACCGTGACGAAGAAATACGCTAGAAGAGGCGTAAATCGAATCTACAATCGACGATTGATGAGTTCGACGTGTACAATTTGGGCCAACGGAAACTGCAACGACGGACAGTGATTGCAAGGAATCAAGGGTGCAGCAGTTCTGGCTGGCTTCTACAAGGGGGTTTGCCCATTCCTAATATCCTTTTTCTATATTTTATTCCGTGTAGCTTGCTATTTTTGAGAAATCATTTCGCTGATTTCCGTTGAGTTAATTTCTAATACCCACTTCGTTATTTTAAATTCATGATCGTATGTTCTTTGTTCATAGTAGTAGATTAAATTTTACCCGTAACGTAAATTAAAGTATATTTTAGTTTCCGACGTTTATTTAAACCTTTGCATTATAAGAATAAGTACGAAATATAAATATTCGTACAAGCTTTGTTGCACATATCGCATTAAACATATAGGTAATTTATTTAGATTGCTAATTGAAGCATAGTTTTTATTACTTCCCTTTGCGTATGTGTGAAAATATATAGGTTAATGCAAACAAAGTAGTTTTTCTTTGCCAAGTCATATTCAAGCTATTGCCATTAACTCTTGCCTACCTACTTTCATATTTTATATTTGCAGTTGCTAAGCTTTCTTTTTTTTCTGCTAAATTCCAGGCTATATCGCTTGTGGTGCATGATCACGATCAGCTGAGTGCATCGAAAGATAACGCATCGGTCGATCGGGTTGCCTACGCGCCGGTTACGTAACGAGGCTCGGCCGGCCGGACGGCTGCCGACCCCGTCTATTGTTCTGGACAGGTATCACAGCTGACTCGTAAGGTTTGCCGCACACTGAGGTATTTATACGCTTGGTTATTTTTTTTTTGTGGGGAGTTAATTTATTAAACTTTATTGACTCATTGCAATGTCTGACCTGAACGAATTGCTTGGAAGACGAAAATCGATTAAGGAAAGGTTAGAAACTTTTGTGAAGTTTATTACGGATTTTAAAACTAAGGATAAATTGTCAAGATGTGAATTGAATGAATTGAAGACTAGGCTAAGGAAATTAGAGTCGATTTTTTCAGATTATGATTTAATTCAAACTAGCACAGAAATAAAACATGAAAATGAACTTAATGCGCAGGAGAGGGAAGAAACTGAAAGCAGATTTTATAAAATTATAGCAGAGGCTCAAGATCTTATAGAGTTAAGTAACCAGGGTGTATCAGGTGGTTCAACCACACAGTCGGTCAAGTTTAATGAATATGTAAGATTACCTAAGATCACCCTTCCAACCTTTAATGGGGAGTCAAATAAATGGCTTGAGTTTCGTGACACTTATGTTTCTGTAATACATAATAATGAGTCATTGCCAGATATAAGCAAGTTTCAATATTTGAAGGTTTCTCTTACCGGTTCGGCGGCAGCTGTTATTGAATTGCTTGAATTAACGGCGAGTAATTACGAAGTTGCATGGAAATTAATTTCTGATCGATTTGATAACAAACGCCAGTTAGTGTACACTCACCTTAAGTCATTATTCGATGTACCTGTTATCAGTAAGGAATGTGAAATATCTTTACGATCTCTTGTGGATCACATATCGAAAAGTCTTCGAGCTTTGAATAGTTTGGATGAAAATACAGATAATTAGGATACATTAATAATATTTTTATTTTCTGCTAAATTAGATAGCAATACTAGTGTCAGGTGGGAAGAGTACAAAAATAACTTGGATAAAAAACCAAGACTCGAAGATTTTTACGATTTTTTGAGGAAAAGGGCCGATGTTCTTGAATTGACGTCCGCAAGCTGTAGCGACAAGACAAATAAACATATTCAACCACATTTTCAGCAGTTTAAGCGCGTAGATAAAATGCAAAAATCTTTTGTCGCTGTCGCTTGTGAGGGTCAAGACAACAAACGTAAATGTATGTGTTGTGAAGGTGATCACTTGATTTATTATTGTGATAAGTTTTTATCTATGACTCCCGCGGACAGGTTAAATTTTGTAGCAAAGCAACGTGCCTGTTTAAACTGTTTGCGTAGCGGTCATTTTGCTCAACAATGCAAATCAATTTCATGTCGAATTTGTAAAAGAAAGCACAATTCTCTTCTTCACTTGCCTAAAGAGCCTGTTAAGGGTGAAGAGGAGAAGAAGGTCAGAGCGATGTCTATATCGACCTGTGCACCTCATCAAGTTACTTTGTCAACAGCTTTGGTAACTGTAACCTGCAATGAATCAGGCAACCAATGTGGAGCGCGCTGCGTGCTTGATAATTGCAGTCAGACATCATTTATTAGTCGAGAGTTTAAGGAGAAGTTAGAAATTCAAGGTGAAATAGTAGATTCAGTTAATGTCACGGGCATTAATAATATTTCTTTTGAAGCTTTACAGTGTTGTACGATTACAGTCAAATCTCGAATGAATTCATTTAGCATGCAAGTCAATGCATTCATTGTAGAGAAGGTGATTGATGAGATGCCAAATGTTGAATTGGATATGTCTGGTTTGAACATACCCGAAAACATTACGTTAGCAGATCCGAAGTATTATTGTCCTTCTGAAGTAGATATACTTTTAGGAGCGGAAGTCTTTTGGTATATAATTTCTAACGGTAAAATCGAGCAACGTTATGGGAAACCAGTATTGCAAAATTCAATGTTTGGCTGGTTGGTAGGAGGTCCTACAACTTATACTAGGAATTTAAATATACAAAACAAGTTTGTATGTAATTTTAGTCTCGGCATCCGTAATCAGCTGAAGAAATTTTGGGAGCTGGAAGAAGTACCAGCTAAACCGGTTTTGTCTCAAGAGGAGGTAGCTTGTGAGCAGCATTTTGTGCAACACACCCGCCGTCTTGAGGATGGACGTTTTTGCGTCACGCTGCCATTGAAGATCGAGCCTGATCAATTAGGTGATACCTACTGTTTAGCGAGAAAAAGATTTGATTATTTGGAAAGGCGTTTTCAGCGGCAGCCTTATGTAAAAACACAATATGTGACTTTTATACGTGAGTACGGGGACCTCGGTCATTTGTCGGAAGTTGAGAGCCCTGATTCAGCTGTTTATACTCCTCATCATCCAATTTTTAAAGAGAACAGTGAGTCTACTCAATGTCGTGTAGTTTTTGATATGTCAGCCAAGTCTAGTACAGGTCTCTCCCTTAATGACATAATGATGGTAGGTCGTACCGTACAAGACGACATCTTTTCTATACTCGCGCGATTTAGGGAACATAGAATGTTTTAACCGGGGATATAGAAAAGATGTACCGTCAGATTATGGTAGAACCAAGTCAAAGGCATCTCCAGATAATCTTGTGGCGGGAAAACGAGAATTTGCCGATTAGCTATCTAGAATTAAACACAATTACCTATGGCTCTTCGGCTAGTCCTTTTCTAGCTACAAGATGTCTGGTGCAATTAGCCCTCGAATGTAGCGATCCGTTGATAAAAGAGATAATTTTGCATTATTTTTATATAGATGATTTTATTTCTGGTTTTAATGATGAACATGGTTTAAAAGAAATTTATCAACGAGTTACTGAGGAACTGGGCTCTGCAGGTTTTAATTTGCGAAAATTAAAGAGTAATTCGCAACGGTTATTAAATGAAATAACAAATAATTGTAACGAACAAGAACAAGGAAAGTTAAAAATATCAACTGCAACTAATACTCTAGGAATTGAATGGGATCCTATTTCTGACTGTATTTTAATACCTATCGAGAAGGAAAAAGTCCGTGAAAATCAAAAAATCACAAAAAGAGTTGTCCTTTCAGTGTCTTCATGCATTTTTGATCCTTTGGGTATTTTATCGGTGTGCATAATTACCTGTAAAATGATATTGCAGTTGTTATGGCTAGAACAACTAGGTTGGGACGATGAAATTCCTACAGAAATAGCCAACATGTGGCTTAAATTTATAAGCAATTTGAAGCATATTGATGGATTGACAATTACAAGGCATGTTATGGGTATAAATTCAGTAACTATTGAATTGCATGCGTTCTCTGATGCTTCAATGAAAGCATACGCAGCATGTGTGTATGTTCGATCCATTGACGCATCAGGAAACGTAACAGTGCGACTTCTATGCGCTAAAGCAAAAGTCAAACCCTTAAAGAGTGCAACCATACCCAGACTCGAGTCATGTGGAGCAGTTTTAGCTGCGCGATTATGCAAAAAAGTTACCGAATCATTAAGAGGTTCGATTTCGAACAAATATTTTTGGTGCGATTCACGGGTAGTTTTGGGTTGGTTGGACTCGCCTGCACATAAGTTGGGTACATTTGTGTCTCATCGTGTCGCTGAAGTTAATGAGTTGTGTGCCGACGCTCCTTGGATGTATGTACCTTCTTCGTTGAATCCCGCAGATCTGGCTTCACGTGGAGTATACCCCGCTGAAGTTCCGGCTTTGTCGTTGTGGTGGGAAGGACCTGCATTCTTGAAGGATGCCCAAGAGATGTGGCCTAGCCAGCATAATGGTGACACACAGATGGACTTATCTGAGTTGCGAGTACACATTTGTAATGTTGATATACCACAGAACCCAATTATAGATTTCAAAAAGTATTCAAGATTTGTAAAGTTACGACGTGTATTTGCACATGTTTGTCGGTTTATCAATAATTGTAGAAACAAGAATAATAAACAGTTAGGATTTTTAACTGTTGACGAGTTGGAATCTTCAGAATTGAAACTGGCTTATTTGGCACAAAAAGAGAGCTTTCCAAAATCAAAAAATAATTTCAAAGATATGCCGAAAATGTACAAATTAACGCCGTCTATTGATGGTTCAGGGCTGATTCGAGTAGGCGGTCGAATTGAGAACAGCTCTGAATATGGCTACGACAAAAAGCATCCCATATTGTTAGATGCAAAACATTATTATTCTAAATTAATTTTAGAGTATTATCATCTAAAACTGATGCATGCTGGACCGCTTCTTCTCCTTTCAGTCGTTCGAGATCAATATTGGCCAATCGGTGGCAGAATTTTGGCGAAAAAAGTTTGTAACACTTGTATTATGTGCAGACGAATGAAAGGAGTAGTAGCGAAGCAAATCCTTGGTAATCTACCGTCTCAACGTGTAAACCCTGGTTTCCCCTTTGAGATTTCGGGAACAGATTACGCAGAACCGTTTTTAATTGTCAATAAAAAGGGTCGCGGTGCAACGCTAATAAAATGTTATCTCTGTGTGTTCGTGTGTTTCAAGACAAAAGCAGAACACCTGGAGTTGGTGAGCGATTTGACCAATGAAGCATTTATATTGGCTTTGCGTCGCTTCATCTCACGTCGAGGAAAACCTCGCGAGATTTTTTGTGACAATGGCACAAATTTTGTGGGTGCCAACCGCACAATTTGTGAGCTTTCTGCCGTGTCAGATATTGCAAATGACGGTATAAAGTTCAGATTCTCACCAGTATACACCTCATTTTGGTGGACTTTATGAGGCAGCCGTGAAATCAGCCAAATTTCACATGAAGAGGGTATTAGGTGACACTCATCTTACTTTTGAGGAGCTAGCGAC
Organism: Scrobipalpa costella; assembly: GCA_949820665.1. Classification (NCBI taxonomy): domain Eukaryota; kingdom Metazoa; phylum Arthropoda; class Insecta; order Lepidoptera; family Gelechiidae; genus Scrobipalpa; species Scrobipalpa costella. Next base: position 8,927,293 of record OX463299.1, read on the forward strand.
TCTTTTTTCTCAGATAGAAGCTATCCTTAATTCCAGACCTTTAGTACCTATGTCACCTGATTTAAACGACCTTTGTCCTTTGACTCCTGGGCACTTCCTGATAGGGAGACCACTCACGTCACTGCCTGCCCCTGATCTACAAGACGTTAATCAAAATCGTCTCCACAGATACGCCCGCATTGAGCAAGCACGTCAACATTTTTGGACCTGGTGGAGCCGTGAATATATCTGTGAGCTTCAGCAGCGAACCAAATGGCAAGATAGACAGCCCAATATCAAGCCAAACCAGATGGTGCTAATCAAAGATGACAGCAGCCCCCCAATGAAGTGGCCGCTAGGACGAGTGACAACGGTCTATCCTGGAGCAGATGGAGGTTGCAGAGTGGTAGATGTGAAAACAAGTAGAGGTACCGTGAAACGGGCTATCCATAGATTGTGTCCACTTCTTGATGATGATGACAACCAATAATTCAGAAACTTTCGAGGAGGTGGAGATTGTTTATACAAACAAAATACTGTTGAGCCGCCCTGCCGCCCGGGCCCGCACCCCGCGCATGTTCGCCGCACCGTTCGGTTCGGTCCGCCGCCATTCTACTTTTTACCGGCTTAACTTGTGTACCTTATGTGTCGATCCTACAAATAAATTATCAGCGAAAAGATATCAGCTTTCATTTGAAGTATCCTGATTTCCTGTACAATGTGTCTTTTTAAATTTTCGAAATGTATATGTGTTTTGTAGAAATATGAATAAAACGCTTTATCTATCTACCTACAAACATTTCAGCCACCTGTTAAAACTTTTGTGAGGTTCGTGGTCGCAACTAGGTCTTAAGCGACTAACCCTAATATTTTGCGACCTTTGTTACTTCTGTCAACAATGCCGCCCTAAACATACTTCAAAAGTAATTTGCAACCCTAAATCTCTTACATTTTCAACACTCACGCCTTATCCCTTAGAGAGTAGCCAGACATCTTACAAGTATGTTTAATACCTAAAGTTACTATTAATTTCACAATAATCAAGATAGTTCTTTGTTTTGGATTATATAATGTAATTTGATTGCGTGCCATAGCTTAGGGGGTGTTTCAGCAATATAAAAGGAGCCCATAAAAATATATATATAAAAATAAAAAAGGACAAAAACAATATTTGGTTTTTATTAAGAATCCTAGAGCTTCGTTTGCCCGCACCGTTGTAACCGAGCCTGCGCGAGTCACTATTTCTGACGTGCATGAAAGGAGCCTCCCCGCGGCGCACCCTGGAAGCAGCTAGACACCATAACGGAGTATCTAGACTGACTGATCCTCTCAATATGATCGATGGCGAATCAAAGTGTTTTCCAACGGCCCATCTTAGGGCCCCCCAATCGGTCCTTTTTATAACCACCCAAACGGTTCTTTTGAGGCCCACCCAAACGGTCCTTTTGAAGCCCACCCAAACGGTCCTTTTCAGGACCAAAAAAACGAAAAGAAAAGGCAAACCTTCCACCTTTAGAACCAGCCTTACGAGTCTTGTCCATCAACATTAAAGGCTTCTCTAAGGACAAGTCTAAGATCCTCTCTCAACTATACCACAAAGAAAAATGTGATGTCATATGCGTGCAAGAGACTCATCGCGATAACAAACAACCGACGCCACAGATTCCCGGTATGACCCTTGTAGCTGAGATGCCCCACCCAAAACATGGCAGCGCTGTGTTTGTTGATCCCAGTATAAAAGTAGAATCGGCTTGCTGCTCATCAAGTGATTCCGTTGAGCTGATGTCTACAAAACCACCAACCTTACCGTTTTGCTTTAATAAGCCTGAAAATTTCAACAACAACCTCACAAAAGTAGTAATCGGTGACTTTAATAGCCACAGTACTAGTTGGGGATACAAAGAAACAGACACAAATGGCCAAGCGGTCGAAGAATGGGCAGATGCGTATGGGCTGGTTCTAATGCACAACGCAAAACTACCATCTTCCTTTAATAGCAACCGCTGGAAACGTGGGTACAACCCCAATCTCATTTTTACCAGCTCAATTTTAAGTCAACAGGCAATAAAGACAGTCTGCGCACGTATACTTCGAACCCAGCATAGGCCTATTTTGTGTTTTGTTGAACCTGTAATCTGACCAATAAATGTGAGTTTTAGGCGTCGATTTAACTACTTAAAAGCTGACTGGGAAAGTTATGCAACTACTATTAACAACATCCTCTTGAATGTTGCCCCTAAAGCGGAAAACTACGATTTGTTTTGACGCATAGTAGTAGGAAAGCGTGGACAACCATCAGAAAGCTTACCAGTGATCCACCGCAAGCTTCACCTCCAAGTAAACTTACGGCAAACTAAGTTGCTCACCAGCTCCTACTGAACGGCAAATCTCCTCGTCGCTTCACTAAAAAAACCACCATCAATAGTTGCCACAGCTCCGAGCCTACCATTAGCAAACCGTTTTTGCTTCCTGACATTATTATAGCAATAAAATCCCTTAAAAACGGAAAGGAGCTGATGACATATCTGTGGAGCAAATAAAAAAATCTTGGGCCGGTTGCGGTGTCTTGGTTACTTGCTATGTTTAATAATTGTATGGAGTCAACCATGACACCCCGACTATGGAGGAAATGAAAAGTCATAAACCAGGCAAAGCATTCAGTTATCCCAAGAGCTATCGTCCGATCTCCCTCCTAAAACTCCCAAACTTTTAGAGAGGATGGTGCTAAACCGCCTAATAAGTGTTGTGGACCCCAAGCTCATCCCAGAACAGGCTGGTTTTATACCAGGCAAGTCCTGCTGTAGCCAAACGCTAAAACTCACCCAACACATAGAGGATGGGTTTGAATTAGGCCTAGTAACCGGCGTTGTATACGTAGATTTATCAGCAGTGAACCTGAGAAGACTGTTATGTAAGGTGATTGATATAACAGGCGACCATAACCTTACGAGGTTTTTTATTGAAATACTTCACAATCGCCGGTTTCAAGTCTACCTCAATACAGAAAAAAAGTCGATGGAGGTCACAGAAAAACGATTTGCCACAAGGTAGTGTTCTAGCAACGCTGCTATTAAATATGTACACAAATGACCAGCCTTCTCTACCTATTACGGACCGCTTCTTGTACGCAGATGACTTAGCGTTATCCTCACAGGCGCGGTCATTTGAAAGAGTTGAGTCTAGTTTGTCAGCAGCCCTCAACGCTTTAAGCTACTACCATGACAGTAACGCACTGAGACCCAACCCTTTGAAAACCCAATCCTGTGCGTACCATCTTAGAAACCGTGAGGCGAACCGTGGGCTAAATATTAGTTGGCGTGGCGTGGCTATTACTCACAATGCGCTACCTAAATATCTTGGCATTACTTTGGAGCAGTGACATACAGAGCGCACTGCAAAAACACGCAGCAAATGGTTAATACACGAAATAACCTACTACGTCGACTAATCTCAACCACATGGGGAGCTTCGCCGGAAGTTCTACGGACGACGGGAATGGCTCTTTTTTTTTCGGCTGGTGAGTACGCCAGTCCGGTTTGAAGCCATTCAGCACATGCAAAGTCAGTGGATACAGCTTTAAACGACACATTCCGAATAATAACGGGCTGTCTTAAACCTACTCCAGTAGAAAAGCTGTTTCCACTGGCATTGCTCCTCCCGACGTCCGCAGAGAAATTGCAAGTTCAGTTGAGTGTTACAAGAAAGAAAACGACGCCAGGCATCCACTTTACCATCACACTCAAGGACCCCAGAGACTCAAAAGCCGGCATAGCTTCGTGAAGCACGCTGTTCCAATTATTAGCAGTGATCCAGAAGCCCGTTGTAAGCTTTGGCAGGAGAGATACCCTACCGCTTCTCTAAACCCAGTAAAAGAGGTTCTCCCCCCAGGGCATAAGCTCCGTGGATGACTTGGAAGTCCCTGAACAGACTCCGGACCCAAGTCGGTCGCTGCAGGGACAATTTGTGCCGATGGGGATACAGCACGAACAACCAGTGCGAATGTGGTGCCTCCGCCCAAACAATGGCATATCTATTATCTTGCCCCGCGTGCCCTTCATCTTGCACGCAAGAAGACCTGTACGACTCCACTGACGTCGCAGTGCGTTTGGCAGAGTACTGGTCGAAATTAGTAATGTAGTGACTCGCGCGTCGCATGGGATATTTTTCGCCTTATTGCGCGTAGCTTCCATGCTGGACTGGGAGCGACAGAAGAACGTAGAATGTGCCAGCTGCATCTCCCCCCGGGCATGCTGTAAAAACCAGCTAAGGGATTCGAGGGTATATTGTAATTTAGGCGATGGGCTGACAACCTGTCACTACAGCAATATCCAGTTCTATCTTAAACAACCCTCAAAACTAGTCAGACGTGGCGGAACGACCTTTGTTTAGGTTGTTCACGCTCTGCCTAACCCATTAGGGATGCAGGCGTGATAGTATGTATGTATTGCGCGTCACGTGAGATAAGTTATAGCGGTGCGGCCAGACGCAGCTCTGGGAATAATTATAAATACCTACCGACTACTGTTTTTTTAAAATATTACTTATAGGCTTCTTTTGAGTTACTAAAGCGCCCCCTAAGCTATGGCACGCAATTAAATTAAAATCCTGTATAGGTGTGGTAGCGCCCTATATTTTTTTAGTTTATTAAGTTATTGTAAATACCGTATAGCACACTCATACCAATAATAAAAACAAAATGTGAAGGAAGTATGCATTGTTAGAACACAGTCGCAATACCAAGATCTAGTAGGTACTTATGCGCTTTTCTAGTTCTAAGAAACCAATAGCAATGTAAAGACGCAGTTGTTGAACAATTTTCTGAGAAGTCGTATGTATTGTATTTCTTTTTACAGAAAGAATGTATATATACGACGATCAAAACGATAGTTGCACGTACATACATACGTACATATAATCACGCCTTTATCCCTAATGGGGTAGGCCGAGCGTAAACGACCTAAACAAAGGTCGTTCCGCCCGTCTGACAAAATTTTGAGGGTTGTTTAAGATATATTTGTAGGTATATTGCTATAGTGACAGGTTGTCAGCCCATCGCCAAAATTACAATACACTGTAACCCTCGGATTTCCTAACTGGTTTTAACAGCATGCCCAAGAGGAAATGCAGCTGGCACATTCTATGTTTTTCTCCCGCTCCCAGGCCAGCATGGAAATTGCACTCTTCATTAGCAATAATGTGCATGAGCAATATCACCATAATAGTACATTTTGTTGATTCAATTGCGTGTCATAGCTTAGGGGGTGTTTCAGTAAAGTAAAAATCGCTACATAGTATAAAACAAAGTCACTTTCTCTGTCCCTATATCCCTATGTATGCATAAAACTTTAAAACTACGCAACGGATTTTGATGCGGTTTCTTTTAATAGATAGAGTGATTCAAGAGGAAGGTTTATGTGTATAAAACATGCATAATATAGTAGAAAAACACTGATGATTTCCGTGCGAAGCCGGGGCGGGTCACTAGTAGCCTATGATAAAAAAATATCGAACCTAAAAAACACAAATATTCGGTAGATATTTATAGGTAGTAGTAACTGCCTCCGCGGTCTAGTGGTCAGAGCTATGTGTTTACGATCCGGATGTCCTGGGTTCGATTTCCAGGGGGGTAACACAAAGAAGATATTTTTCAATTTATCACTTTGTGATGTTTTCCCCAGCTTGGTTAGGATATTGCAGGCTGAATCCCCTGATTGTCCGAAATCAAAGAGAATTCCGTGCTTCGGAGGGCACGTTAAGCCGTCGGTCCCGATCGCTGTCTTTGATAGTGGTCGATAATTCAAACCATGTCAGAGGCCTAAATAGCCGTGCTACTAGGCGTTTGACAACTCCGACACCAGGGTTCATCGGGTCTATCGACTCGAGAAACCACGCCAAGAAAAAGAAGTAAGATAAGATAAGAATATACTTTATTGCACAGAAAAGACACAAGAGAAAATAAAATAAAATGAAGCAAATAGTAGTACAAATAGGCGGGCTCATTGCTAAGCAGCAACTTCTTCCAGACAACCTTAGGGTACAGGAAAATAAAAGTTTAACTAGTGGGCTGGTATACATTTCAGGCAATATATTGTATAGGTAAGTAAATAAGCTACTTTGGTGTATTTATATAATTAATAACAATAAATAATACATACATACATATAATCACGCCTTTATCCCTAATGGGGTAGGCAGAGCGTCAACGACCCAAACAAAGATCTTTGCGCCACGTTTGACAAGTATTGAGGGTCATTTGAGATAGATCTGTGTATTGTTATAGTGACAGGTTGTCAGCCCATCGTCTAAATTACAATACACTGAAACCCTCGAATCTCTTAGCTGGTTTTTACAGCATACCCGGGAGGAGATTCAGCTGGCATTCTATGTTTTTCTATCGCTCCCAGTCCAGCATGGAAGAGAAAGCAACAGCAGCAATAAATAATCATACATATAATAGTAGTTTATGCAACTGTTGCATAATGAAGGGTATTACAATGCGAGTGTGATCGTACTGCCACGTCTGACAAGTTAAGAGGGTTATTTAAGATAGATTTGTAGGTATATTGCTATAGTGTCAGGTTGTCAGCTCATCGCCTAAATCGCAATATACTGAAACCCTCGGATATATATATATATATGTATGTATATATAATATATAAATTTATACATATATATATATATATATACACACAATATGTCTCATCCATCAGTCCATGCTCCCTTATATCTATCTAGCTCCCATATATATATATATATATATAGACGGGATTAATACATATATATGTATATGTATTATAATACATATATAAATTTATATAATATTAAATATTGGTAGTAATTCCCTGAGCTGAGTCTAACCGCACCGATATAGCCGATCCCGCGTGACGCGCGGTCCGCTGTCGACTAGCATTCGACCAGTGATAGTGATGGCAATTCTGGACGCAATACTCCTTAACTAATTCTTAGCTTGAGCTGTCACTTTCTTAACTATGACATTAGAACAGGATAGCAAATGAACACATGACTTTGACATTCCTTATTTGACCTAAGACACTTTAAATAAGAACTGAGCATAGAGCATGCTTCCTTATTTTACGTTAAATAAGCAATCAATGTCAGACAAGGAATTTCAAAGTCATGTGTTTATTTGCTATCCTGTTCTTACGTCAAACTTAAGAAAGTGACAGCGCTAGCTAAGAATTAGGATTACGATTATGTCGCGAGAATCGACGCCAGTGACTCGCGCGGGCTCGGTTATAATGCTGCGGTCAGACGCGGTCTTGTAATCATAATAAAAACCGATATTTGTATATTTTTTTTAGTTTTTTTTTTATATCGGGTGTAAGGGACCGCGTCCCGCAAACTGATAGGGGTTGCTCAGTCAACGAAACTGAACAACGTTCACCAGGAAATTCTTTCAGGTGATTAAAAAAACAAATAACCTTTCCATACAAAATAACCTCCTCGATTAGACAATTTGTATAAAAACGCATTTTTTTTGAGCAATCCCTTTCAGTATGCGAGAAATTTAATACATCGTTCATAACTTGAGTTAACAGAGTTCTGAAGACAACTTCATAAACCTAGGAGTGTGTTTGGCTCATTTTGGGTAGGAGTCCTGGGGCTTACAAATTAAGAATATTATTAATTTTACTAGCTTATTGTGTCTCACTGCTGGGCAAAGGTCTCCTCGTTTTTCTTTCATGGCTCACGGTCCTGGGCAAGAACCTACCAGTCTTCTTTTATCACGTCACTCCTTCACGGGTGGACCTCATAGACGATTTCCATCTTGAGTTGCCCACTCGGTGAAGGACGATCCTAGCCCACCGCTCCAAGTGCATCGGGCTGACGTGTCCTGACTAGTTACATTTGAGTTTGTCTTACAAATTATTATTATAGCTAGCCTATTAGATTCCACTGCTGGGCAAAGGCTTCCCCTCAGCTTACAAATGAAGTATTTAATTTAAATCAGTAAGAAAAGTGTAGCAAAACTCAGTTTCTACCCCTGTAGGACTAGAGGGCTACTAAACATAATACAGTCCTTCCACTGATATTCGGTCTATCTATAAGAGAGATGGGCATCTCTCAGAGATAGGCCAACTGCGCAGGACAAATTTTTAGTGTCCAAGTTTAAGCGCAAAACACAAGTGCACACTCTAATTCCTTCAACCTCTTATTCTGATGGGACAGATTGACTGACACGACCAGAGAAAAATCTATTTACATGCCAATCCGACAGCATGAATCATCTTACTTTTCGGACAATCAATTGATCAGCCTGCAATGACGTAACCAAATTAGAAACAACAACACAAAATCATTACCCCCGCCGGGAATTGAATCCGGTACCTCCGGGTCGTGAGCCCATGGCTCAGACCGCTAGACTACGGAGGCAGTTAAACATAATACTAAAATGGAAGTGGAACGTAAACCGTACACTACTCAACACAATTTTGCCACCACTCCATTATAGTACTCATAGCTTGTTAGTACGTTCCTGTTTACAACCGATACTAACGTAAAACTCACACAACAAGTAATTTAAAAAGTTGAAAAACCCAACAGCGTACCGAAGTGAGATTTAAAAGCTTTAAATGAGTTGTAGATTCTGAATGGTCGCTTAAAACGAAAAAAATATGTAAAACACCTAAAACTTATTCTCAAATTCCTATTCAATGATACCCTACTCGACAAATTTCGTCCCTATTTAATTTTTACTAAATGGCGTCCAATTATCGCCATATTTAATTTCAATCAAAATCATGTCTTTAGTGACGCTCGCAATTCGCATGGTTAAAGCAAATCGATTGACATATGAATAATTAAAATTAGCTTATGCGTTTGGTCTCTAGAGTGCCACAGAAGATCAAACAGACATACTTGCATACAAAGATAGACTGATATGTTTATCCTACCCTCTACATTACACATTACTCTCCTTTGCGTTGCGCAGTTGGATAAAAAGCCACTCCAGCTACGTCTGGACAGAAACACGTAAATGAAAGCAGCAATCCAACTACCATGTTCTCAGCATCAATTCTATATGTAATATTAGTTATATCATTTTAAAACTTAGCTAACTGCCTCAGTGATCAGAGCCATCATGGGCTTACAATCCGAAGTTCTTGAGTTCGAGTCCCAGGGGGGAAACACAAAGTTGATATTTGTCAATTTAACACTTTGTAAGGGTTTTCCCCAGTTTTGTTAAAATATTACAGGCTAAATCACCTGATTGACCGAGAAGCAAAAGGATTCTGTACCTCGGAGGGCACGTTAAGCCGTCGGTCCCTGTTGCTGTCTTTGGTCGTTACTCAAAAGTGTGTTCAACATTCATGTTTTCAGCATTAATTATATTTGTGTGGTAATAAGATTATATCATTTTAATACTTAGCTAACAAAACAAACACTTCAACTTGCAAAAGCTTTTCGCTTCAATTCTAGCCTAAAGTTGTTATCAGTTGTGAAAGTATAATGAACAGTCAAATATAGTTTTTATAAAATACTAGCTAACCCGGCGAACTTTGTTCCGCCTTAGACGCCATAAATGAGCAGATTTTTGAATTGACAGAAGAATCCGTTTTAAACGTCATTTTTTTTTTCATCTTCTTTGACTTTTTTTTTTCATCCTCTTTGACTATATTTGCAGCACGCATTCAGTCAATTCTATGTCAAATGTCTTGAGGTTACATTAAAAAAGTTTATTAATTTTATATGGTGTGTTTAGGCTAACCCAAACATCTTAGTCAGCATGCGCCCGCCGACGGCGTATAAGTAATCTATGTCAGCGTGTCGCGTATGTTATGGATTTGCTTACTACATAATTATTACCAATACTGCGTGACATTCTGAGCTTCCAACTCACACGAATAGAATACTAAGATATTTTTGTCACTGTGTGTATTACATAACTTTAATATAAAACATCATGCATTTTAATTAATAAATCATAGTCAAACATCATCTCGCACTCTCAATAGCTCCTGCCATAGAGCTCATCACCCTGTCCGTATGGCTCCATAAATGCAGTTGTGCTTGCTATGGCAGTACGCTGTACATGGTGGTTAAGTAATTTTAAATTTTCTAATTTTCCGCGCAATTTCCTTATTTTTTTCTTTCATAAGAACCTTCTCCTGATAATAACGAACAGAACAAAAAAATAATTAGCGAAATCGGTCCAGCCGTTCAGGCGTGATACCGTGACCAAGGGAAATAGGGATTTATTTTTATATATATAGAAGATAGATAGATAGATTATATTATTTCCAGTTCCAGGCCCTATAGGGGGTAGGTGGTTAAATATTTAGTGCCGTTGGTATACAGTTTGCAGATTATAACGCTTTTTGTATATCCTCTCGTTACTTATTTATTTATTTATTGTTTATTGTACACAACCAAGGCGAAAGATGGGAGGAGCTCGCTGAAGATAGGGACAGATGGCGAAAGCGTGTGTTAAATGGGCGTAGAGTCTATGATGACGCCTGGTTTGCTGGTCTCGCTGACAAAAGACAAATACGACATCTAAATACACAGCAATCAGTCACCAACTTTACCGCCTTCAAATGCAGAGCATGCGGGAAATTGTGCCGCTCCCGTATCGGTTTATATAGCCACGAAAAATCTTGTCTCAGACACTGAGTAAATGGTCTGTCAAAGACGTATGATGATGATGATTGTACACAAGTAGCATGAGAAAAATACACAAGAAATAACGACACAACAGGTAGGTACAACTTATTTGTACAAAGAAATTTCTTTCAGCTGACCTACGGAAGTGAGACATTACTTTGTCGGATCGCGCGGTTCGGCAGATTCGGGATTCGGCAGAAACTCGATTTGACAGAAACTGTGTTAGGCAGAATCGTGATAAGGCAGGAATGGTACAGTCACATAACTGTTCTATTATTATAGCTAGCCTACTAGATCCCACTGCTGGGCAAAGGCCTCCCCCGCGGTCTTCCACTCATCACGGTCCAATGCAACCTCAGTCCAATCTTTCAGATAGGCGTCGAGATCGTCACGCCATCTTTTCCGGGGTCTACCTCTTCGCCGAAATCCGCCTTGAGGTACCCAATTTTCTGTGACGATCTTTGCCCATCGACCTGGGTGCATCCGACAAACATGCGCGGCCCAATCCCACTTTAGCTTGGCGGTTTGAACCCTACGTCAGCTATGCCCGAAGCGTAGTGTTTCGGACCCAGTCCGTTCTTTTTACGCCTAAGATGCTCCGCTCCATTGCTCTTTGGCAAACCTTGAGTTTGTCTCCTCGAACAGTACATACACGACCCTTCTAGAGATTTATTATATGTATAGATAAAATACATCTTCTCCACAATCGGCAGCACCTACTAAGCAGCAGAAAGTAATCGTAAAAATTCGTTTAAATTACACCGAGTTTGGGCTCCTCCTGACATGACACTGCCGAGTGTTTTTTTTATAATGCTAGATACAAAATATAACGAAACATTTTGTGTAAATAAAAATAAAATATTTTGCAATGTATGATTCGAAAGTAAGAATAAGAATAATTTATTAGGTCAAAATTATAATTTACATGTCATATCTACTTGCAATATTTAGAACTAAACTTAAAATATAACGCTACATTTGTTTTCATAATTACAACCAATGATCATACTAAGCATTCAATCGAAGCCTGTGTTATGACCATTGGATGTTTACAAATCGTACTTATTATTTTTTTCGTGCACTTTTCTATTTGCAATAATTAATTATATTTTTAATAAGCACTTACATTAAATTACATATATATATTTTTAAACTGTTGTATTTAAACGTTGCATACGTAGAGCTATACAATATACATATTTATAGGTAAAACCAAAAGTTATTATTGTTATTTATTATACTATGCTACTATATCTAAAGTAAGTAAGTAAAGTAACCAAAATTGGTCTTTAAAATATATTTTTTTCGAATCTGTCGAACCGCGCGTAACCCGTAGGCATGCGCACAAAAATTCCGCCCGCGTCCCATTAAAAATTAAACCAACCATAATTTAGGTACTTTATTTAGATGTTCGCTGTCAAATACAATTCGCTCTCCTGTAGATCACGTATCGAAATCCTTCACCATAAATCAACTCAACACACGCAGACGCAGAGCACAGTTAATTTAAAGAACACCATCGGTTCCCGCTGCTTAATATTGGTCTCACGAAATCGAGGGTGTATTTTTGTCGTATTTGCATGGGAAAACGTGAGTTATTTTTCGCGAAGAATATTTTTTGAGAACGTTGAGATACTTTTCCGACACTTGAGAACTGACTCACAAATAATGTATTCGTAAATTGGTTACGTGTAGCTGCGTAGTCCTCCTCATGTTACAGCTGTCTCATGCCACATTCATGCAAACCACAATATATACGATTATTTTGGTCATGGTTAGTTTATTGCCAATTGTATACGAATAGTACGGGGCAGCGTACTAGAAATTGATAGGGTTTTCTCAATCAACGAAACAGGTAACGTTTTTTTTACATTCCCAAACAAAATAACCACCTCAATCTAATTTGTTTGGGAATCCCAAAAATTCATTTAGATACATAACGTTTACCTACATTTGAAACTCAAGCGAAATTTGTCATCGTGAGGATTACTAAAGTACATTTTTAGTCTGAAGGGAAATTCATTCTTACAAGAAAATTTATTAATCCTCGGATGAAAATGTGAGATGTAAAGTTTGATCCAATTTCTAATACCTGTTGAAGTTTTAAACCTCAATAAATTAATTAAACAAATTTTACCAGTTTTGTATTCTAACCTGGAACGTGGGTAATAATTTATTACAGAATTCGATTAAAAACTTGTCCGCAGGTATTCGACGCCATATTGAATACGAACTGTTGTGGAACAATCATCCATTTTGAATTTATCAAGGTCGGGATAGTCAGAGATTAATGTTTTGTGGTGGAGTTTACCATCTATTATCATCGTGGATTAATTTCAATCATAATAATAATGGAGGGAACCTTGCTTATACTAGTGAATGCCGAATAGTACTCGTTCCCTGTACTATTAGGCTAGGTAAGAGTATTATAGGTCTACCAGGATCTGATGGCAAAAAAAAGCTTAAAAAAATGCGATTTTCAAATGGCAACAAAAAAAATGACATCTGTCAACTGAAATATTTCGAGGAATTCTTTTTGGTTTGGCTTCAAATTTCCTTTAAAAATGGCGAAAATGTCAAAGGAACCTCTTCCATCGCAAGCAAGAAGTATTAATTTCTATGTTTATCAAAGAATACTTGATGAACAAGGTGCAGAACAAACAAAATCATCGATATTGTGCAAGCGTTGACTGGTTTGTAGGAATGATACGTCTTGGTACTTTGTTTTATTGCATTTTTCGTGTGTATTATACTAAACTTTGGTTTATTTCATTGGTTTCTAATACTACCATAAGACGAATCGTTGCTGAAGACCGATCTAACAGGGGCGTATTTAGTACGCCCGGTAAAAAGAGAAAAAATGGCAATAAGAAACTTTGATAGTTTTGATTTGATCAGAAACAAGATAAATGAGTTTTACACTGTACGAAATGAAATAAATACCCACTGTCGTGAAATTACGTCTTCCTCGTCTTCCTCTTCCGATGAAGACTTTTTTAATGGATGTGCAAGTATTTAGAACTATTTTCAAGTTCTGATAGCCTATAATTAATTAATAAACTCATGAACAGAGTCATCATCATCTCCCTAGCCTTATCCCGTATCTCACGGGGTCGCCTTCCTAATCTAGGGGATTGAACTAGGGTACTGGTTTTTACACAGAGCGACTGCCATCTGACCTCCGCAACCCAGAAGGGAAACCAGACCCAATCCTAGATTAGGTCCAGAGTTTTCAAGCCGCCAATGCTTAGCACTGGCCTCAGATATTTGAAGCCATTAAGTTACTTCTTCATTTAAAATAGTTAACCCAAAAATTATAATGGTGTTCACAACAAAACTTTTAAGGGTATTATAATCTAGTTTAGCAAGTTGTTACCTCGCAGAATGTCCCTTTCACATGATGTCCCTTTTCGCAAAATTACCCTTTTTTGATATATTTAGTTCAAATAGAAGGTTGCTACTAAAAACACTTGGAAAATTTTCAAAAGGTAATATTGCGACCAAGGGACATTTCGCGAAATTTAGATGAACAGAGTATTCATCTAAATTTCGAACCCCACATTCGCCACAGTAAAATTTTCAAAAATTATCTTTGATCACTAGATGTTTTTTTTATATTTTACATAATCAGCCGTTATATGGGAAAAAAGTATCAAAACGATTTACTCCAATTTCCCCAGTATTGCCAGCGTCAGTTTATTGTTTCCTTTTTTGCCATCAGATCCTGGTAGTAATATACCTAGCCTAATAGTACAGGGGAATACAGGGTAAGGGACAGCGTCCCTCAGTTTCGTTGACTGAGCAACCCCTATCAATTTGCGGGACGCTGTTCCTTACACCCAGTACATACATATAATCACGCCTTTATCCCTAATGGGGTAGGCAGAGCGTAAATGACTTAACCAAAAGGTCGTTTCACCACGTCTGACACAGTATTGAGGATTATTGAAGATAAATTTGTAGATATATTGCTGAAGTGGCAGGTTGTCAGCCCATCGCCTAAATTGCAATACACTGAAACCCTCGGATCCTTTAGCTGATATTTACAGAATTCCCGGGAGGAAATACAGCTGGCACATTCTATGTTTTTCTCTCGCTCCCAGTCCAGCATGGAAGAACCCAGTATGATAGAGATAAGAAAAAAAAGAATTACTTCAAGATTGTATGTATAAAAAATGAAAAGTGTAAGTCATCGGATTTACCATTTACTACAAATTTTCAGATGAGTTACTTATTTACATAAAATTTTACATTTTTACATTTTCTTCTAATCAAGCTTTACTGAAGCATTTTATTAATTTTGTCAGTTCTCTTTGATATTTTCAGCCATTTTCAGGAGTATGCTGTGAATGACGTTGGCCAGTGCTGGATAGTTCTGCCCCAGCAGAGGAGCACGGAGTTGCGGCACAAGGATCTGTAAAACAAACGTGTTTACTGCAAAATTTATTAAACCATTTATTTACAAAAAAAAACTTTTAACAATTATTCTACTTAACAATGCATTATGCATAGTAACAATTGTAACTTATTATCTCACTTAACTTAAATAGGTACTTAGCTAGCAACACAAGAAGATCTAAATTAAAGGTAGTTTGGAGAATTTTTGTTATTATTTACATCTATACATATAATAATTCTCTAGAAGGGTCGTGTCTGTAAATTGAATATTTTTACAAAAAAATAATTGCAGCAGGCATTATTAACGATATAAAGATCAAAAAACTTAATTTTTTATTTTTGTCTGTCTGTCTGTATGTTACCACATCACGCCAAAACTACTAAACCGATTTCGATGGGACTTTTTTTATTTAACTGTAAGTTACCCGGGTTGTAACTTAGGAAACCTAAAATCACGCTACCTAACTTAGGGGTAGGCAGGAAATTGTAATTTGGCTTATTCTTAACCGATTTTTATAAAACCTTTATTATTTAACTAAGCGATAATTAATATCAAAGTTAGGATACAAATAATCACACAGCATGACTTAGAAGTAAGGTATCAAATTGATTTTCGGTCGTTTTTAACTTAACCGATTTTGATGGTTTTTTTTTTGTTTGACTGAAAATTACTTAAACTTAAAGTTTTCCATACAAACCGGGCGTACGAAGTCGCGGACACAGATAGTATTTATATAAATTAAATAACAGATTCATTTAAGTAAAAGTTACAAAAAAATATGGATGAGTAATGAGTATAAGTATTGGTGAGTGTGTGCCGAGGGGCAAGGCTCAGTGTACGCTGGCAACTAGGGTTGCGCAGCACTGGGTTTCAGCCTGACCATCTTCTCATGGAAGAAAAATTTACTATACGGGCTGCGCACTGTGGACTTCGATTTGGCTACACGCGTTGCATACTTCACTCTAATTAAATGCATATACTTTTCCAGTTAAGAAAGAGATTATGCGTAGACAAAATGAAGTGTATCATTGCCCTGCTGGTCACAGGTAAATACTCATCATCTCCTTAGCCTTATCCCGTATCTCACGAGGTCGGCTTCCTAATCTAGGGGTTTGAACAAGGGTACTGGTTGTTACACAGAGCGACTGCCATCTGACCCCTGCAACCCAGAAGGGAAACCAGACCCAATCCTAGATTAGGTCAGAGTTTTCAAGCCGCCAATGCTTAGCATTGGCCTCTGTCATGGCTTAACGACTAATATCTATGGTATTAAACGATATTATTCGGGACCAACGGCTTAACGTGCCTTCCGAAGCACGGAAAAAAACACCGAACAAACGTACATTTGAAATTTGAAAACCGAAAAACACATTGGTACGTGGTGGGATTTGAACCACGACCTCCTGCTCAGGAGGCAGCGGCCCTATCCACTACACCATCGGGCTTCAACGCGCCCAGGTAAATACTATGTTTGTTTATTTTTTATAAAGTGTAAAAGGCAAAGAATATTGCGACCAAGGCAAAAAGGAATCCTCCTCTATATTATCAAAAATCAATGCACGCAGTAGCATTGTTTTAAAAATTGAGGAATATTTCCTTTAAGTATAATTTGCTACCTCCATTCCAGTATTTAGATTACTTCGAGGGATTACTAATATCATGCCGTGTGTAGTGTGTAGTGTAATGGTTGCTCAGTCAATACCCACAGGACACAAAAAAGTAGTCAACGAAACAGAAAAACTTTCACCGGTAAATAATTATACATTTCTTTTAATACATTTTTCTGCATTCTCCTACATAGCACCTGATTTAATGAAGTAATTACCTACCGTGTTTTAATTATATTATCTGATTCTTATTGAGAGCTCGATAGTGTAGTGGATAGGGCGCTGCCTCCTGAGCGGGAGGTCGTGGTTCGAATCCCACCACGTACCAATGTGTTTTCCGGTTTTCGAATTTCATATGTACGTTTATTCAGTGCTTTTTCTGTGCTTCGGAAGGCACGTTAAGCCGTTGGTCCCGGTTAATATTGTTTAATACCGTAAATATTAGCCGTTAAGCCATATCAGAGGCCAGTGCTAAGCATTGGCGGCTTGAAAACTCTGACCTCCCTTCTGGGTTGCGGAGGTCAGATGGCAGTCGCTCTGTGTAAAAACCAGTACCCTCGTTCAGTCCCCTAGATTAGGAAGCCGACTCCGTGAGATACGGGTTAAGGCTAGGGAGATAAAATATATTTTAATTATATTATCTAATTTGTTATTTTGTTTTTCACAATTTCAATTCCCCATCTGAATCAAATCTTGCATTTTCCTCTTCCCTATAGCATATTATATTAGTTTATTATATTATAATGGTGTAAGGAGATGAACAACCACAACACTACGGACATTAGTACTAGTGGCTGAATACAGATGGCGGTGTTATTATTAGAAACGCGGTATCGTTGTGTTCACGACGACTGTATAAGATGTGGAGAAACCTCACCGGGATTGGTCTGCGCATGGCGGTGTTGGTATTGGAAACGCGGTATCGTTGTGTTCACGACGACTGTATAAGGTGTGGAGAAACCTCACCGGGATTGTTCTGCGCTTACTGTCTCAGTGCACGTAGCTTTACGCCTGTCAGTGGAAGTGTACGGGCCTAGTCAAGTATAGTATAATCTGTATGGCCAGCTAGTGTGCTTTGGGCTGCCTTGAACGCCTGGCTCGTGCCTATTTTGCTTAACGCGCCGCTGTTTGTTCCCTGGCGTTTCAACCCTTCCTGGCTTTGTACTTGCTTGCTTTGAATAAAGTATTGTTACCCAGCTACTGCGGATTTTGTTTTCTCAAACAACGACTACGAAGTCTCATCACCTACAGTCTGGCGCCCAACGACAGAGAGCCCAAGTTCGTGGTCACGCGCTCGGGTCACACAACAACTAACCGAAGAAATAGCTTCGCCAAGAAGAAAAGCAGTATGCGGCTAAGCGACGAGCAGTTCCAGCAGCTACTTCAGGCGATTGGAAGAAGCAAGAAAGGGTTTTTCACCACCTGCACAGCGACCTTCAATGGTAGAGGGGGAAATGAAGCATTGGAAGCTTTTATCGCCGCAATAAATACCTTCAAAAAGGTAGAAGGTATAACAGATATAGATGCGCTGACTGCCCTTCCCCTAGTTCTTAAAGAAGATGCTGCAGTTTGGTGGCAAGGAGTAAAGACTAAGATCAAGAAATGGAGTGAATTTGAGGACCGCACCCGTCAGACATTTGCTCCTAAGAAATCGATGCTATCAATATATGAAGAGATTGTGAATCTCAAACAAGGGAAGCAGAAGCTAAGAACTTATTTTCGGAATGGAATTAGCTACTTTGGAGATTATTTGCTACATTAATACAGAACTACATACCCACGTAGCAAGCAAGAGAGAGAATAGAGGGGGAGTGGATTATTCTGCAATGAACGTCGTTTAGCTTACATGTATCCTGTCCTACTCGTCGGGTCGTCTTCGTGGCCAGAGAGGGGGACTGTAAGGAGATGGACAACCACAACACTACGGACATTAGTACTAGTGGCTGAATACAGATGGCGGTGTTAGTATTAGAAACGCGGTATCGTTGTGTTCACGACGACTGTATAAGGTGTGGAGAAACCTCACCGGGATTGTTCTCAAGTGAAGCACTCATGAGTGACAGCGAGTTTGAGTTCGTATCAGAAATGTCATTTCAGTACAAACTGGCCTGTCAAATCCATACTAAATATCGCTCTCAAGTTTGATAATGGTTCATAAATACGAGCCTTAGTTTATGGTCCGCTGTCTCTTACACCCGATATATTCTTTGCTCCAAGTGCAGTTCAATTATTCACCAGTGTAGGTACTCGTATAGTATACAAAATAAAAACTAGTAAAATTGAGTATATGTGCTAAAAATTATACCTACAAATCTACTTTAAATAACACTCAAAACTTTGTCAGACATCGTAGAACGACCTTTGTTTGGGTCATTTACGCTTTGCCTACCCCATTAAGGATAAAGGCGTGATTAAATGTTTGTATGTATATATGCATTTGCTGTTGTGTTAAGGGTCTGCCGGAGTAGTGAAATCCCCTACAAACCTAGTTGCGCTTTTATTACTAAACAGTAAAACAACCAAACTCCGTACACACGACGGTTTGGTTTAAAAATATCAACCAAGTACAAAATTAGAGAGCAAATTGAATTTTAGGCCACAAAATCGATATTAATATTTTCAAACCAATCCTAATAAGAAGCATAGATATGATGCATTTGGTCATACGTATGAAGTTTGGTTTTACTGTTTAGGAATAATAATAATATAATAATAAATCATTTTATTTCAGGCAATATTTACATTAAAAGATGTTAAATAATATAAACAGAGGCCCATAGAATATATACCTTACAGACTAACATACATATTTATAAATACTTAAATACTACTTCGACAAGAAATAAAGTAATAAATGTTTAAACTATGTTTGTACGCGATTTCACTACTCCGGCAGATCCTTAACTGCGCAGCGTAATAATCTTGTTGTGTGTATAAAAAATACTTTAAAACTACCTATAGATTGTCAATTTTGCAGGTGAAACTTGGTAGAGGGAGAAGAGGAAGCATGTTTGTTGAGGCAAGGCCGCTTTCCAAGAGAATAGGACAGCTAGCTGGTGCAGTAAGTACTCTTTCTTCAGCAACCCGCGGTAGGTCATCGAGTGGTCTGAAGTACGCCTACAAAATTGACAATGCTTTAAGGTTTTCGGTGAGTGTACATTTCGAAAAAATAATAATGAACTATTTATGATTTAAACTTGCATATTTATACATACAATTACGCCTTTTTCCCTAATGGGATAGGTTAAGCGTCAACGAACTAAGCAAAGGACATTCCGCCACGTTTTACAAGTATTGAGGATGATTTAAAAAATAAATAAATGTATATACGTATTAGTGTAGAGACAGGCTATTAACTCGTCGCCTACTCATCGTTATTTAAGATAGATTTGTAGGTATATTGTTGTAGTGACAGGTTGTCAGACCATCGCCTAAATATTGTAATATACTAAAACAGTTGGATCCCTTAGCTGGGTTTTACAGCAGGGAGGAAATGCAGCTAGCACATTCTATGTTTTTCTTTCGCTCCCAGTCCAGCATGAAAGAAAAAGTATTGGTGAACATAGTTTTCTTCCAAGCAGTTGCATATACAGCTAAGCATCAGCTAAATCCCTAATTTCCTTGTATTGCTGGTGATCTTCACTGATTGATTTGATGCCTAGTTACTATAAAATTTTGAATTAATACATTTATACATACATATTATAATCACACCTTTATCTCTAATGGGGTAGGCAGAGCGTAAACGACCTAAACAAATGTCGCTCCGCCACGTCTGATAAAGTTTTGAGGGTTATTTAAGATAGATTTGTAGGTTTATAGTTATAGTGACAGGTTGTCAGCCTTTCACCTAAATTGCAATATACAAAAACATTTGGATCCGTTAGCTGGTTTTTACAGCATACTCAGGAGGAAATACAGCTGGCACATTCTATGTTTTTCTCTCTCTCCCAGACCAGCATGGAAGAATTTCTGGCATTCAGGTTTGCATATACAGCTACGCATATGCAAAATCCCCAATTTTCTCGTATTGCTGGTATTCTATAGTAATTGATTTGATGCCTAGTTACTTTATAAAATTTTGTTTTATAGCATAATACGTAATTTAGAATTTTACAATTACTTAGGCTTCCATATCAGTCCGAATGGTGAACTCGGTTATAAACGTCATATTGTGTGTATGAGTAAGTCAACTGATTTGAAGGGTTGTTCATAATTTGGTTGTGCAGATCTTCAGAAAACCAACACACGAACATCTGTAATCCCACGGTCTAAATTCATACGTATTTGTATTAGAATTTGCGTAATACTGTGCAAACTAAGCACTGATAAAGAAGAACCAACTCATCAAACTAAACAACTTTTATCTTATATAAGATGATGATGATACATCAAAATTTTTGCAAGAGCAATAAATGGAGTAGAATATAATAAATAGTATAGCCAATCTGTATATCACACCTTTTTCCACTTCTATAAATATATGCCTACCTGTCCTGTTTGTTATGTTATTCTTGATTGTGTTTTTTATTTTTTGTAATGTGTTGTGGAAAAAACTATTTAAAACCGTACGCCGTAGATATAGCATCAGGACAATTTACCGACCCCTGTCGCAGGTAAGACTATTTCTACGGTCTCCCAAGGATAGAGAACCTCTCGGTTGTTCGGGTGTGTATGAGATACCATGTGACTGCTTCTTCTTCTGTCTTGTCAATGGTTCAAATATATTTAGACCATTGCTCTGCCACGGCGACAGCAATTTTTGTGGCATCATACAGGTCCTGTAGTGTGCTCTCACTACACTGCTGGAAGAGCTACATAGGTGAAACAGGACGAAACATTTCGACGAGGTTGTCTGAGCACATCCGTAGTATGCGGAAGATGGACACCAACTCATCAGCAGTAACGGAACACGCTCTCAGTCGCGCCTCGACACACTTCATCCGTTTCGATAAGTTGTAGTTTTGGCTCGCGAGAAGAATTTTGTATCGCGCAAAGTTATGACCGCCGCCCTACTTCAATTGGGATAAAAGTTGGATGTTGCCACCCGCGTGGAAACCCGCGCTGAATTCCCTGGTACCTAGTGTAAGTGTTCAGACTACCGTCGCAGAAGACAGTATCAGTGCGTTCTGTATTACGTTGTGGGATCCAAACATTGCTGACGCATCACCGCCGGCGCAGTCCGTGCCCCCGTTGCCGTCGCGGCCCCCTCCGGCCGAGCGCTGCGAACTCAAACCCGCAATGCGAGGCGGAACACCGGCGGATACGCTTCCACGCAGCCGATAAAGTCAACCTGATGAAGGGACTCCGAATGTCCCGAAACATGTCGAGAAGTACGCGACTTATTTTCCAAACTGAGTGCCCGGGATTAAAATCTTTGTGTTTTGTGAAAATAAAGTAATTTGTATTTGTATTTATTTATTAATATTTTTTTAAAGAAAATGTTATTTAGATTGATGTGAGGGTTCTTCCCTATCTGCGTATTCTTTATAATTACCTGGTCACCTCTATTTATTTATGACCGATTATCAAAGAATGAAAACTTTAAAAAGTAGAGGGTATTTACCACAGCTAACAGGACCACAAAGAGGGGGCAGATCAAGTTGATGAGAAGTGCCAGGATGGTGCGAACCAACCACCAGATTCCTACCACCACGAGGACGCTAGCCATCATCACCTGTCAAAGAGATACACAATTTAAAAGCATAGAATCACACCATACAATACAGCCAGAATGTACAGAAAATACACGGACTAATTGCATTTGTTTTTAAACTGAAAAGGGATGACGATTCCAATTCATGTAACCTAAGTACGAGTATGTAACCGAACAAATTTCCTCAAAGAAGGTACATAAAATTTCCCCATTGTAAAAGCTGCTCAATATACGTAATGTAACGGAAACCTCGCTTGACTCAATTTAGGGAAACTCTTATCTAGAAATTGCCTTTCTGTGGCCGCAATGATTATTATATTTAAATTGTAACAATAACAGTTAAAATTAATTGTTTGGATTCCAAAAATAACTGTTATAAAATTTAACAAGACAAATTCACATACAAGGCGGTTAATTTGAGTCAAATGCGAAAACTTGAGAATGGCAAACCACAACGGGTTACCACAAGTTCAAATTGGTTCGGAGTGCTAATAGCTCAACTTCTCCAAGTCGATAAGAACTCGTCTCTGTTACTTCTGTAACTTATTTTGAAGACATGAGTAACTTAGAAAATTAATTCAAGATAAATAAGTGTACTTTTAGGGCTACAGTTTTTTTAAGGTGATTAAATCAAAAACAATAATTTATAATACCTATTTATATTATGATATTAATTATATTAAGTTAGGTTGTAACCTAATCTTTACATAAGGTATTCACAATTCACTAGAATTATAATGCTGCGTGTATCAGACCAAGAAAATCATTTTTGGTGGCCAGGTTTGCAGTTTATTTTTTTTATATACTCGTACTTACCTATACACAATTATTACTACAGATTGGCAAATACTCAGTATGATGAATAAGCTCATACTGCATTTGAAACTGTCTCCATGACCACTCGGAGTAAAGTATCTGGTTTTGGCTGTCCAGAAAAAAAAGCGACACGAAAAATAAACATCTCTTATACATACACTTACTTGTGCTTCCTCATGAGCTCGGAGCCAGGCTTTGAGCGCATTCATCAAATTGGTAGCTCCTTCTCCGTGATCTGCACACCCACCGCCAACTCTGCTTAGACTGAACTGGAAGAAAAACATGGTAAGTTTAGGTAACATTTTAAATACTCCCGTATCTACGATCCGCGAATGCCTTCTAATTTTTCTTGTAAGATAAAGCCAAGACCTAGATAAAATCATAGAAATTCAGTCAATGATAAAGCGACAGACTTGAAATTTGCGAAATTGTACAAAAACGTGTGCTATTTATGTACTTAAGATATATTTTTATTTCGGTATCACAAAACATTCTTACTGGTTCTAGTTTTGCAACAGATAAACGACAATCAAAGTTATTCATAGTATAAAATTCTGTTTTTCAACAACATACAGTGTATCCCATAAATGTTTTCTTCCATCGGACTTGGTTAGGGTTATACATTTCGCTAGTCAAACGTTCCATAGCCTGGGATGCGAAATACAGAGACCGAGTCAGCTTACTACATTCTGTAACCAAAATGTTTTTCTCATTCAATTTAGAATTTTGCTTGAATGAAAACTTAGTGCGATAGTTAGTGTAGAGCCCGATGGTGTAGTGGATAGGGCCGCTGCCTCCTGAGAGGTCGTGATTCGAATCCCACCAAGTACCAAAGTGTTTTTCGGTTTTTAAATTTCATATGTACGTTTATTCGGCGCTTTTTCCGTGCTTCGAAAGGCACATTAAGCCGTTGGCCACGGTTAATATTGTTTAATACTGTAGATAATAGTCAGTAAGCCATATGAGAGGCCAGTGCTAAGCATTAGCGGCTTGAAAACTCTGACCTTATCTAGGATTGGGTCTGGTTTCCTTTCTGGGTTGCGGATGTCAGATAGCAGGCACTCTGTGTAAAAACCAGTACCCTCGTTCAAATCTCTAGATTAGATAGCCGACCCTATGAGATACGGTATAAGGCTAGGGAGTTGATGATAAAAACTTAGTGCGATGGGGCTACTCGAACCAATTCCCTAATCTACTGCGCATGAGGTGTCTTCTCACAGAGAATGACCCACCTATTACGCACAAAGAAGATTGATGACTACTTTGCACTCTAGATTCTAAATATTTATGAGAAAACCTTTTGTTAATGCTAGTGATGCTACAGAATCATTCTTCCTTATCTTTATTTTAGAAAGAATTCTACAACCAATTTTGGAGTTTTGTCCAGATGATTTCTTCATAGTTTCCCTAAATTAACTGCACTTGTTGAAACGACTATGATACCGAAAGAAAAATAAAATATTACTCAGAAAACAAAAAATATTATCATAAAGATGCAAAAACTAATTAGAACTATCCCAGTAGCCCTGCCTACGGCCCGTAAAGAGTCTAGAGATAAACACATCATCTTGCAAAGTTGTAAATAATTTAAAGAAATAAATAAAGGATATTTAACTGTTATTTTAGAACGGGCTGTCGAATTTAGGTCTGAAACCCAATCACGTAGGCAGTGCTCATGACGTCACAAATAAAAAAATATATTAGAAGAGATAAGCACAGGATCGTAAGGATTGGCGCGATAGAAAAGATAGGGAAGATGATGACGATAATGGACCTGAGTTTAATTCCCAGGGGACATAGTTGATATTTGTTGCTTTGTGATATTTTCCCAAGTTTGGTTAGGACATTGCAGGCTGAATCACCTGTCCGAAAAGAAAAAGCATTCCGTGCTTCGGACGGCACGTTAAGCCATCTGATGCTCTGTCAGTGGCCTATTAGTTTGCTATTAGGCGGTTTAACACTTTGGCATGATTCACTGATTGATTCGAAATTAACACGACCGAAAAAGCAGACGCGGTAAAATTTGATTTTCATAGAAATTAAATATTTTCCCGCAGTATAAAGTAATCTACGTATGACTCAGGGTGAATATTGCTTTTATAATACTGAAATATTTTTTGAAGTCGGTCTATTAGTTTTTGAATTTATTTGTTACAAACATACCTACAAATCTTTCCTCTTCAAAATATTTGAATAGTTAGACAAATTGGATTTTAATAAAACTCTTCTGCTATGTAAAGGAGAAAAGGTATAGGCATTACTTGATAATTACATGAATATGAATTATATGAAGAACTCACCAGTCCTCGGAGCATTGGACAACATCTTCTAGGACAAACTTCTCCCATTTTCAAAGGACTATATTCATGTATTACGTTATCTCTACATATAATAAAAAAAACTGTTGAGCTGAGTAAATAATTTTATACAAAATAAATTATATATTTTTACTGATTTAATTTTTATGTCAAAATGACAAATATTTTGGACGGATTATTGTCTGTTGAATATTGTCAACGTCAAATTTTAAAGAGGTTACTGATTCTTGGTCCTAGGAGGTTACCAATTTTATCGGAATACTTACAATGAGCTTTTATAAGGCTCGTATGTAAAAAGCTATCTCAAGGTTGAGAGCAATATTAAGTACGGATTCGACAAGCCATTTTGAACAACCAGCTGAGCTTTACTTATACATCCATGGACGTCTATCTCCCAGAAAACGTCAATGATTAAAAGTGCCTTCATATCTTATTTTGACCCAAATACCTATTTTTAATAATAACAATAATCCATTACAGAGATTCTTCCATGCTGGCCTGAGAGTTCTTCCATGCTGGCCTGAGAGCAAGAGAAAAACATAGAATGTGCCAGCTGCATTTCCTCCCGGGCATGCTGTAAAAAACAGCTAAGGGATCCGAGGGTTTCAGTATATTGTAATTTAGGCGATGGGCTGACAACCTGTCACTACAGCAATATACTTACAAATCTATCTTAAATAACCCTCAAAACTTTGTCAGACGTGGCGGAACGATCTTTGTTTGGGTCGTTTACGCTCTGCCTACCCCATTAGGGATAAAGGCGTGATTATATGTATGTATGTATGTATTACAGAGATCAACTTTAAAATTCACTTAGCCACTTTGTACACCAGTTCAACACGTAAAAGGGGTTATAAATAGATATCCATATCAGTCTCCAAATATGCGAAAATCTCATCTCGCTTTTCCGTCTTTCGGTCTCTTATCTCACTTTGTCCCAGTTCTTTTCTTTTTATTTATTTTTACTGTTTTATTTAATTTTTCCTCTTGTGTAGGAAACGCTGTCACGATTAGGGAAACGTTTTCTCATTTTAATGTTGGTAAAAGTACCCACGAATTTTCTAGATTTACTTTTAGCCACAGAAGGTATTATTATTTCAATATTAAAATAACAAGTAGGTAAAGTAACACACATTACTACTATGTGAACATCAAAACAATCTTTATTACTGAAATTCGTTAGTCAGTTAAAAATAATAGGCTACAGAAACTTTGGATATGGAGTAATTTTCTTAGCGATTTAGCATCTTATAAAACTTTTCCTCAAAATTGCAATACTTTAAAAGTATGATTATTATTTTGAATGCAATCATTTTCCCGATATCATTGATTTGGTACATTTTGCAATCACCAAATCTCTTATGTTATTAACGCTAGTAAAAAAGTTTGGTCCTAAAAACCAGACGTTAAGATGTTTGATGAATAAATTACTTACTTTTCCTTTTACGACGTCTACCAACCACATTGCTCGCTTTGCATATCTTTTGTTCAGTTTAGTCCTCTCTGTTCTGCCAGTTACGCTTTCGTTGTTTTTTTTTCAAAGACAGAAAATAATGGATTTCTTAGCTGAGAGATTAGTGCGGGTTATTTCGTCATTTATAAGTATTATATATGTTTACGTGTAAAATATTATCCTTACTCCTCGCGGGGTAGGTAGAGTTCCTATTCCGAGCTGTAAGCATCATTGTTTCTCACAACATACATACAATCACGCCTTTATCCCAAATAGGGTAGGGGTAGGCAGAGCGTTAACGACCTAAACAAAGGTCTATCCGCTACGTCTGAAAAAGTTTTGATGGTTATTTAAGATAGATTTGTAGGTACATTGCTGTAGTGACAGGCCTGCCCATCGACTAAATTACAATTTACTGAAACCCTCTAATCCCTTATTTGATTTTTACAGCATGCTCGGGAGGAAATGCAGCTGGCACATTCTATGTTTTTCTCTCGGTCCCAGGCCAGCATGGAAGAATGGTAACAACGTGTGACAAAATTGCAGCAAACACATACGGGGTGTAAACCCATCGTTTCATACACGAAAACTTTTGTTACTAACTTTTGCAATATAGTGTCTGAAAAGAGAAAGAGCTGGAACACTGGATTCATCCCCCACAGTCAGGCATAGAAATGTATTTTAGGTATACCGGTAAAAAAGTAAAAAGCAGTATATTTTTATAAAAAGAAGATAGCTTCTTGCTGGCTTCAGATGTCTTGTCTTAATTCTTAAACTATAAATTAGTAGTAATAGTGCTCTCATTAACTTAGCATATACTTATAACCACTTAAGTATTCACTTAGCATTGAATTAAGTATTAAGTCTAGACTGGATAAATTTACACTAGTTTAATCTGTTGGATCTATTTTGTGAAGGTAAGTGTTCAATGTACAGTGGAAACTCTCACTACTTAAATATTACCATAGTTACCGAAATTACATACATACATGTTTTCACGCCTTTATACCTTATGGAGTAAGCAGAATAAACGAACGAAGGTCATTCCGCCACGAAAAAAATTTTAGGGTTATTTAGGATAAATTGGTATATTGCTGTAGTGTCAGGTTGTCAGCCCATCGCCTGAATTACAATATACTGAAACGCTCGAAACCCTTAGCTGGCTTTTACAGCATGCCCGGGAGGAAAAGCAGCTGGTACATTCAATATTTTTTTCTATCACCCAGGCCAGCATGGAAGATTATATAGAATATATTTATAGCAAAATATAACATCTCTGTTACCCAAAAAATATCTGCTACAGCTAACCTAAATATTTTATTTGAAAGTCTGCCTGTAGGTTACCATAAATTTATTTCAACTCATATCATTCGGAAAAGTATTAAATAAATATTGAAACATGTATGTATATGTAGGTTAGATGAAACAATTAAGAGGAGGCATTGGCATCAGTGTTGTCAATTTATTTCAGTAATTACGAAACGAATGAAAATATAATATAGTTACCTGATAGTTCATGATCAAAACCTAATTTTGTTAGTTTTGAATATATGATTAGTTAACTTTTGTAACACAGAAAAAAATTACAAACATACCTCTTTTCAAAAAGAGATTCCCATCTTATGGGTAAACGGGACCGATTTAAGCCTCTTAACTCTCTCTGTAGGTAAGTCTATACATACTATTTAAAATTGTGGGCGGAATTTATCAAGTAATCTTTTCTAAGTAAATAAACTAACATAAAGCATTTTGTCGTTTACGTCCTTTAGTTATAATATATAATAGAAGAGCTAGAAAGGTAAGTTTACATTATTTATTTTTGTAATAAAAAAAATACAAACCTAAAAAATTAAAAAAAAAACTTTTTTTTATAATGTTGTTATTAAAAACACTTGTACTTGTTTCACTTAATATAATTTAATCCTACCGGTTTCGCTAACTTATAGCATCATCAGGGATTTTATACACATCATACGCAACACATAAAACATTTTAAATAAACTGTTCATATTTAGCGAACGAAGTGCAACAATTGATATGTAGTACAAGTGTTTTTAATAACAACATTATAAATATGGAGTTTCACCAAGTGCCGACAATCGCAAGTATAAATTATAAACTTTTTTTTCTCCTATTATCCTACAATTACAATATTTTCTGATAAGTGTATAAAGTTAAATATTAGTTTAAATATGTATGTGTTATATTTTAGGAAACACTCGTTGGAACAATGTTCGGAAAACAAAACAATGGAGTCGTCATCTGATTGCAATAAAAATCAAGAAATGTCGTCTAGCCCACGCTGCGCACCAGCACCTTCGCATCGAAGCCCCATGTACCTGCATTCTCAAAAGCCACTGGGACGGAATCGTACGCGGATTCCAGGTTGGCGTACTTGACACGTTTAAGACCAGCGGCAGTCTCAGCCGCTGCTCCCGCTTCCCGCTGGGTACTCCTCAAATGGGATGCCGCATACGTACATACGCAAGTCATCATCTTCCTAGCCAAATCCCCTATCTCACGGGGTCGGCTACCTAATCTAGGTGATTGAACGAGGGTACTGGAATTTACACACTGACCTCCGCAACCCAGAAGAGAAACCAGACCCAACCCTAGATTAGATCAGAGTTTCCAAGTTGCCAATGCTTAGCACTGGCCTCTGACATGGCTTAATGACTAATATCTACGGTATTAATAGATCACGAAACTTTGTTGTCAAAATTGAACACTATGGAATCAAAAATGAAGCCTTGGGAATTGTAAATTCTTATTTGGACGATACGATTCAGAAGGTAAATGTAAACGGAGCTAAGTCATCAGGGTCTCGTGTTAAAATAGGTGCACCTTAATTTTCGATATTAGGTCTATTTCTATTTCTAATGTATTTTAACGATTTGCCCTACATGATAGAGAATGATGAAATGAGAATCCAATAGCTCACGGATGTAGCTACAGCAAGATTTGTATATTATATTAGTTATTTTCACAGCATTATTCATATCGTCCTATGGAATATTGCAGTGGGGCCGCGCTACTGACATTGATTCAATTTTTGTTCTGCAAAAACGGGCTATTAGAGCAATATACAAACTCAGATGTCGTGCTTCCCTAAGAGTCTTGTTCAAAGAGATAAATATTATAACTGTACCATGTCAATTTATATATGAAAATATTATGTACGTGAGGAAAAATATTTATAGTTTTACAAAAAACCGTGACAGGCATAATCGGAACCTTAGAAGCAAAAATAAAACTGACCAACCCCATTTTAGGTTAATTTAAGTAAAAAATATATTTTTTGGGGTTATAAAATATCTGCCATATTGTATTAAATTTGTCAGAAAATCAACTTAAAGATACTATTAAAAATACATTATGTCAGAAAGCCAATTTAGATAAGTTCGATGACTATATTTATTATTATATTAATTGATGACTTAATTATTATTATATTATATTAATGACAAAGATGTATGGAGCTCTGATATTTCAGTGAAGCCGAAGAAATTAGCACACATTGCGCCGACCAACCTTATTTTGAGCAAAAGTAAGAGCAAGAGAAAACGCCGCAAATTGCGAGTTTTTTATGCTTCTTCTTAATTGTGATACATTTTTATTTTATTTTGTGACATAGATATAATTTTCTTTGTAATAGACTCGCTTGTGTCTTTCTAAAAGTGTTTTTTGGAATCTATTTGGAAATAAATTATTTGACTTTGGCTTTGACTTATACGATGTTATATAGCGTACCTATTTAAAAAAATATTTTACCGAGGTGTGCGTTCGTAACTAAAGTTACAACGTTTTTTATCGAAAATCTAAATTTTGTCTTGCATTGCATGTCACTAAAGTCGGTGAAATGTATATTCATAATGTTTTATGCTTTTAGCATAAGAGTCGATTTTTTAAACAACCATATTTTTTTCATTTCACTTTATTCACATTTTTTTTTAAGCTTTGAAGTTCTCTCCTGAAAAGTAACGAAAAGTGAGATCGAATGATTATCATTGCGGGTGTCGATATTATCATAAAATCATGAAATATTTTAAATATTTAACTGTAAAAAAATAAAAATAAAATTATTTGTGAAATATTTACACGTGTTACATTATCTCTGAAAAGACAAGCAATAAAAACATAATAATAGATAAATTATAAAAACATATGAATAAAACTCCAGGATATCGATGTTCCGCGCCACCGTGACTAGCAATCGCAATCGCAATGCTGACGTTACTTAGCGGGGTGTGTGCGGGTTGCGGGGCGCGCGTGCCCGGTTTTAGAATTATTGTTTAGCAATCCGTCGCCTTAATCGAAAAACTACAATTTGTCTTCAATTGCATATCACTAAACTCGCTGAAATGTATTTTTGAGGGCAGTGTAAAGCATAATGTTTTATGCTTTTAGCAATAAGAATCGTTTTTTTTAAAAGACCCATATTTTTATTTCCTTTCATCCACATGTCATGATCTTTTTAAACTTTGAAGCTCTCTCCTGAAAAGAAACGAAAAGTGAGATTCAATGATATTCATTGAGAGTGTCGATATTGTAAACAAAATCATGAAATATTTTAAATATAATGTTTTACAGTAAGTGAAAAAAAAACTTCGTTATTTGGAAAACATTAACACTTGTTAGGATATCTCTGAAAAGACAAGTAATATAAAAATAATAATAAGTAAATCATAAAAAAATATAAAAAGACAAGTCCGAGTATGTCGATGTTCCGCGCCACCGCGACTCGCAGTCGCAATCGCAATAGCAATGCTTACGTTACTTAGCGGGGTGTGTGCGGGTTGCGGGGCGCGCGAGCCCGGTTTTAGAATTATTGTTGAACAATCCGTCGCCTTAATAGGATGACTTGTTTTTCTGGCCTGTTCTAACGCTAGCAAAGATCTATTTAGGATGCCGTTTGCTTTTTAAAAAACAGAGCGTCGAATACTTATATTACTCACTAGCTGTGCCCACGACTCCGTACGCGTGGTGGTTATGATTTTAAACAGCGATGTACTTTTTTGTTTTAAATTTTACATAATTGGGATAGAATACAGTTTACATTACACCTATGCGAGCATAGTACAATATAGTAGGTATTCTATGTACCTGTCTACTTAAATATGGAAGGAAATTGTTTTACCTAACGGTTGTTTCTTTGTTTCCATTTCTTTTTGTTTGAGATCAATTATTAAATACAAATTTTTCGTTGAATTTGTCATTAAAATATTGAATATTTAAGATTATTTACAACTTACGTTTTTAATAGATAAAAAGTTAACTAATGTATGATGTATAGCCCGCGACTTCGTACGTTCGGTTTGTAGGGAAAACTTGCAGTGTCGAACATACTGAAAACGCTGCGCGCCGAGAAGCAGCAAAAAACACTGCGTGTTTTCCATGGATACAAACTGGGGTACTTACTCAATATTAGAATGGTTTGCGTGATTACTTCTAACCTAGGCTGGACACCAGGGAATAAAATAAAACTCAGTCAAATAAAAAGTCCCTTTAAGATCGGTTAATAACGATCAGAGTTCAATTTACTGCCTACCCCCTAAGTCAGATGGCATGATTATTTGTATCGTTACTCTGAGATTGAGTAATGTCCAGTCAAACAAAAAAAGTTCCATCAAAATCGGTTAAAAACGACCGGAATTCAATTTCCTACCTACCTCCTAAGTCATGAGGAATGATTATTTGTATCGTAACATTGATTTTAAATAATGTTTAGTCGAATAAAAAATGTCCATTAAAATCGGTTCAGAAACAGCCTAATTTTAATGTCCTGCCTTCCCCTTAAGTCAGGTAGCGTGATTTTAGGTATCTTAAGTTGCAACCCGGGTAACACAAAGCTGAATAAAAAAGTCCCATCCAAATCGGTTCAGTACTTTTGGCGTGATGTGGTAACATACAGACAGACAGACAGACAGATAAAATATCTAAAAAAGTCATTTTGATTTTTATATCGTTAATAATGCCCGCTGCAATTATTTTTTTGTAAAATTATTCAATGTACAGACACGACCCTTCTAGAGATTTATTATATGTATAGATTGATCACTCGTAAATTTTCAAATATTGAACGTCAGACCTCTTTGTATTATTGGTTTTATGAAACACGCAACATTTTTTATTAGATTTTTTTTAAAAGTCCGGTTCATATTTTATTCAGGAAAACGGCTGATAAGGCAGGCGTGTAGAGGTTTTTAAAAGAGCTAAAATTCTTTCAGAGGTTGATGAAATGGAAACATAATTATAAATGTTTTAACAATTTTCCTATAGAGGTAAAAGTCGGTAGGACAAATGATTCTTTGTATGAAAATGTATGAGAGCACTGGAGCTGCAGCGGAGCGATTCAAGTGACGATTAAAAAAAATTGTTATCTGTACTGCTTTATTTTTTATAACCATTAAAAATAACTGAAAAATGGTCGGCGACCTGTGGATTGACTTACAAAAAATCGCCCGGCCCTGATAGTGACTGTTAATAACTTTCGTACCGAATAAATTTATTTTCTTTCTTTCTATCATTTTACGTATTTTATTGTTTTCGGTCCAGTATGGAGTAACCCAGTTCTTAACATGGTTTATCAGTATTTTGATCTAATCAGCTACTAACAAGAAAGCTACGCGTCTAGAATTTACAACGGGCACGATCCTATCGACGGATGTTACTACTAAGGTTATCTCGTAAAATTTACTGCTGAACAAGTAAGTACAAAAAGCGTTTAGTAGTATCGCTTGGCCGCAGAAGCTTAGTTGGTTTAAAGCGTTGGCATGGTTCTCCAAAGACGCGGGTTCAAATTCTGTCTGCGGTTGAATTTTTTGTATGTTATTTCTCATATAGAATCGGTAATTTCGGAAGTAAAATAGCACTGTGAGTGCAAATAGCTATTAGAAAAATAAAAAGTTTACTAGTCGTAAGTATACCTTATTCTTAAAATAAATAAAATATGTGGACGAATTTTTGCTGGTTAACTATAAGTCTACCAGGATCTGATGGCAAAAAACTGCCTAACTGCCTCCGTGGTCTAGTGGCTAGTGCCATGGACTCCTGATCCGGAGGTCCTGGGTTCGATTCCCAGGGGGGAATCACAAAGTTGATATTTGAGAATTTATCACTTTGTGAATTTTTCCCCAGTTTGGTTAGGACATTGCAGGTTGAATCACCTGATTGTCCGAAAAAGAAAAAGATTTCGTGCTTCTGAGGGCACGTTAAGCCGTCGGTCCCGGTCGCTGTCTTTGATAGTGGTTGTTACTCAAAACCATGTCAGAGGCCTGATAGTTGTGCTACTAGGCGGTTATAAACTCTGACACCAGGGTTTATCGGGTCGATAGACTCGATACCCACTCGACAGAAGAAGAAGAATGGCAAAAAAAAAGGTTTAAAAAATAGCGATTTTATATGGCAACAAAAAAATTTCATCTGTCAACTGAAATATTTTGAGGTATTGTTTTTGGTTTGGCTTCAAAATTCTTTTAAAAAGTGGTGAAAATGTCGAAGAAAGCTCTCCGACCGCAAGCAAGAAATATTGTTTTTAATGTTTATCAAATAATACTTGATGAACAAGGTGCAGAACAAACACAGTCATCGATATTGAGCCATGTGCAAGCGTTGACTGGTTAGTAGGAATGACACGTCTTGATACTGCAGTTTATTGCATTTTTCGTGAGTATTACATTATGTATACTAAACTTTGGTTTATTTCAGGGATTTCTAATATTACCATAAAACGAATTGTTGCTGAAGGCAGATCTAACAGAGGCGTATTTAGTACGCCCGGTAAAAAGACGAAAAGTGGAACAATAAATAAACTTGGATAGTTTTGATTAAGAATTGATCAGAAACAAGATAAATGAGTTTTACACTGTACGAAAAGAAATACCCACTGTCATGAAATTGCTAAGAATTCTTCGGGAGGAAATCAATTACTGGAAGAAGTGAAAACGCATGATTCTGAACCTAAATATCAAATAGATGAGATTTTATAATCACACGGCCACGAAGTTTCTAGGCTCCCACATCATTGTACGTTATACCCCATAGAATTAATCTGGGGAATAATGAAACAAAAAGTGGCGGGTAAAAAATTCAATAGACCTGTACGAGTAAGTGATATAAAATCTTTAACAGAAGAAACTTTCTCTCAAATAGGGAACGATGAATAGCGAAAATCTTGTGACAATGTAATAAAAATTGAAAATCAGTTCATAGAACAAGATCAATTCATTAAGATGCAGGAGGAAAGGTTTATCATAAATACTGCGTCTTTCTCGTCTTCCTCTTTCTAATTTTTATATTTAGAGGTATCACTCACAGAATTCGCCGCTATAAACAAAAAAAAAGTATTAAAACTTTTTACTCCAATTTCCCCAGTATTGCTAGCGTTAATTTCTTTTTTCCCTTTTTGCCTTCAGATCCTAGTAGACTTATATATATTCTTTGTTTGGAGTCTTTATAAGGCGTGGCAAATATGTTGCCACTTAATTTGAACCTTATCTCCCCGCATAAGATTGTAAAGCTATGAAAATTGTCTAATGCTCTGCCTAGTAAAGGGTTAACACAAAAAATCACCGAATGTAGCATTGTGTTGTCTGTTCTCGATTATGATACGCCATACTTTTTTTTACCTATTTACCTACTAATTAACTAAATCTAGTTAGAGGTTACAGGAGTATCACAAATTAAACCATTGTATAATAGTTACATCCTGTATTCTCCATTCCTCAAAATAACTCCAATGAGATAACAACAACAACAACAACACGATCACACTCACAGCCCCCACTAGGATTCCCTGTATCGGGGTGCCATGGACATACACAGAAACAACCATACAGAACACCCAGACCCACAAACAGACATATAAACTCATCATTAAAATGTCTGCCCGGCCGGGAATCGAACCCGGAACCCTCTGCGTAGCAGGCAGCTACACTGCCAACTAGGCTGCGCGGGTCGTCAAGCACACAAGATACGTAATATAATTTTTAAGAAAATTAAATTCATCCTATGCTAGATCTCAGTTGAGAGTAGTATCAAGTATTATAGCTCTAGATTTAGAGCATAAGTGGAGTAATCTGCTGGTGAAAATCAATTTCGAAACTGTAATATGTATACTTCCATGCTGGCTTGGGAGTTGCCAGCCAATCTGCCAGCTGCATTTCCTCCCAGGCATGCTGTAAACACCAGCTAAGGGATCCCAGGGTTTCAGTGTATTGTCATTTAGGCGATGGGCTGACAAACTGCCACTACAGCAATATACCTACATATCTATCTTAAATAACCCTCAAAACATTGTCAGACGTGGCGGAGCGCCGTTTGTTTAGGTCGTTTACGCTCTGCCTACACCATTAAAGATAAAGTCGTGATTATATGTATGTATGTATGTAATATGGAAGGAGTTATACGCGGTTATCTATGGGCTTGCTGGGGAAACGTTTCTCCAACGAGCCGATTTGGATCTCATAAACGGTAGAGATTTGTGTTTAGATCTAAACTTCTACATACGTGATCTAATTGCAGCACTACGCTCCAAAAAAAAAACAACTGTGGGTTCAATAGTTTTCGAGATGTAGGTTTTTAACCTCTCCTCCTCTCCAACAAGAACATCTGATGCATAATAACTACCCAACGCAGTCTTCAGAAATATTGAACTTGGTACTGACAGAAAGTTGAAGCTGCAAGGAAAGCTCTAGGTGTAAGACATTGAAACAACTCTGTGTTCAGGTACAGCATAGCTTGTTGGAACACTCAATGGGAAGACTAATTGAATGCATACTAATTGCAGGCTTTTGGGCAAGGTATCACTACATAGTATAAAACAAAGTCGCTTTCTTTGTCCCTATATCCCTATGTATGCTTAGATCTTTAAAACTAGGCAACGGATTTTGATGCGGTTTCTTTTATTAGATAGAGTGTTCCAAGGGGAAGGTTTATATGTATAATACATGCATAATATAGTAGAGAAACACTAATTATTTCCGTGCGAAACCGGGACGGGTCGCTAGTCATTAATAAATTATCTAGGAGACCAATCCTTTGTACAACGCTTGTATTATAAAATGCCTTGGGACTATCGAGAAGGATATAGAAGCTGCTTTCTCATCTTAAAAAATATTTATTATTGATGGCTAATATTTGGCCGAATGAAAACACCTCGACGTTTCATTCTAATACGAAGGTCTTCTGCAGGATCACACAAAACCGCACGTCAAGTGTGATCTTTGACTGACTCTTTGAGGCCTTCATTGAAAACTAGTAAGTGTACGTTTATCTATTAAAATTCTGTTCTTGTTGCTGCTTTGAGGTACCACTAATTACTTTACTTGTCGGGAGACAGGCGACAAATTGTACCTCTTTGTTTATGACCCGACGTCAAGGAAGGGTAACGTTTTTCGCGCGTATCTTGCATGCATGTATATATGTACCGATAATTTTCTTTATTACCTCGTATCTCCAAAACGGCTGAATGGAATTCGACAATCAGGATATCGTTCGATTGGTCTTAAGCACTTGAGTTTTCTTAGATAGGTGTTATTATTCAAAATAGCGGATTTTAGGCGCTAAATTGTAACTCTTAAATATATTTCTTTCGACTGAACCTATCGAGTGGGGTATCAAAATAAAGGTAATTAAAAAGAGGTTACGTAATAGTGTAATGAATCATATGTTAACGCTGAATTTTAGAACAATTGATGTATTTAAACATGATTTTATAGTTACTACTGTCGGGTTGTTTGAATTCTTTTTTTAAACACCTTTTGTAAATATTTTTTTGGGATTTGAGGTCTTTTAGCACTCCCAATGCAATTTCATATAATGACTTTCCAATCGTAATTTAAACTCGTCAAGCCCTTGGTAGTGTTGTCTTTCAACTACACGGTTAGATGTCGCTACGTCGCTATAATGTGTACATTAGAAATACTATAAGAAATTCACCATTCCCGCAACCCCTCGGTAGGTCAGTGGTAGAGTGATGGACCGGCATTCCAAAGTCGTAGGTTTGAGCCTTGCCCGAGGCATCATCTCCCTAGCCTTATCCCGTATCTCACGGGGTCGGCTTCCTCATCTAGGAGATTGAACGAGGGTACTGGTTTTTACACAGAGCGACTGCCATCTGACCTCCGCAACCCAGAAGGGAAACCAGACCCAATCCTAGATTAGGTCAGAGTTTTCAAGCCGCCAATGCTTAGCACTGGCCTCTGATATGGCTTAACGACCAATATCTACGGTATTTAACGATATTAACCGGGACCAACGGCTTAACGTGCCTTCCGAAGCACGGAAAAAGCACCGAATAAACGTACATATGAAATTCGAAAACCGAAAAACACATTGGTACGTGGTAGGATTCGAACCACGACCTCCCGCTCAGGAGGCAGCGGCCCTATCCACTACACCATCGGGAACCTTGCCCGAGGCGAGAGAAAGTATTTCTTTCTTTTATATTATATGAAATTGTATCTCGATACAACTTTATTAACGACAGAACCAGGTAGACAATTTAACTCTAGTCACATTTTAATTTAGAAGTTGTCAATGTGTGTGACACTAGTTTCAAAGCTTACCGAACTTTAGAGTAGCTTAAAACTCTGGCATTTTGCGACCACTGGCCTGGCGAAAGTTTGCTGCTGGCAGCCTGCGATGTCTCAACTTTGTCAATGTTTTGGTAAACTTTGTTTTTATTAAAAACTGTGTTACGTATTTTGAATTTGGGTATCGGTTAGTGTTGGCTCTCCTAGACGATAATACATACATACATATAATCACGCCTTTAACCCAAATGGGGTAGGCATAGCGTAAACGACCTAAACAAAGGACGCTCCGCAACGTCTGACAGAGTTTTGAGGGTTATTTATGATAGATTTGTAGGTAAATTGCTGAAGTGACAGGTTGTCAGACCACTTAAATAAAGATAAAAATAAAAAACATCTAAATTGCAATACACTGAAACCCTCGGATACCTTAGCTGGTTTTTACAGCATGTTCGGGAGGAAATGCAGCTGGCACATTTTATGTTTGCACTCACTCCCAGTACAGCATGGAGGAAATATTATACGATAATATACGGTATATAATAATATATACGAAATATGTGGCTGCAATAAATTGCTGCGATACCAGAAACTGTAGCTCGGCTGTACCACACCTATGCCAGTACTTAGGCCCGTATTCATAATCACCTCTTGAGACTGACAGCAAGTTTGAGTTTGTATCAGAAATGTCATTTCAATACAAGACGATCTATCAGATCCACACTTAAGATCAATCTTCAGATCGCTTTATAAATACGACCCGTAGACGATTGGCCTGGGGACAAAATCGTTAATGATATCTTCGCAGCTGATACTTCGCACATTGGTTAAGGGTGTTTTATATCTATATCATATCCGTATGGTTTCCGTATCGTATTCATATCGATCCATGTGGTATCCTTATCGTATTCGTATCGTATCCATATCGTATCTTTATCGTATCCATATCGGATCCATGTCGTATTCATATCGTATCCATATCATATCCATTTAGATCCTAGGCCCGTGGTCTAACTGCAACATTTCATAGTATGGCTGGCAATACCTACTTGCAATGATTGCCGACCGCTACTGGCTCGGCCAGTATTTTCCGGAAATATTGCTCGTTTGGAAGTGCCTTTATCTCTAAAAATGCAAAATAAAATATATCTTCATCATGTCAAATTGATCAAAAACTAAAGAACCTTGCTTCGTAGCCTTGCTAAAAAAGCTATTTATTTAAATATATATTGTTCCACACTTGAGAGCACTATCCCTATAATAAGAGGCAAATTCAAATCTGCCAATCAGAGCGAGTGATAGAATGAGATAGCAATAGTATTCTATTCTTGTCTTTTCACCAACTTGACGTATGATCAAGAATATACTAGAATCGATATAATGCCATCCCGTTCTTACCAGTGATAGTGTGAGAGTTTGAATTTAGCTTTCTCGATCGAACATTACAGAAGACACTTGAAATTTCGAGAAAAGAGTTGCCAGCTGTTTCCCGAGAATTTTACAGTACCGAGATTGGAGTATATTGCAGCTGCGTTAGCCGCACCAAGGATACAGTTTTCAGATTTATTTTCGAATCAGTGATCGAATAGTGGGAAGGAATATTGGAATGAACAGTGAAAAGTATATAGTAACAGTGACAGTGATTCCGTGACAGTTCGTGAATAGTTATCGACAAACAGTTCCGTAATCGTTTCGTACAGTGTTTCCGTGATAGTTCCTAAATAGTTATCGACAGAGAATTCCGTAAACAGTTTCCATTTCGTATCCGTTTTCGAATAGTTCCGAAAGATCAGTGGAAATAACAGTGATTAACAATGATAATAGAAGTGTGAAGAGCCGTTTATAGTTGAATTCATAAATATTTAAGACTGTGCGCCATTCTGTTTCATAGTGTTGCCATATAGTTTTAACATTTCATTTTTGGTAGAGTTTCTGTTTTCATTCGTTCTTTTTTGACAGTTTGTCCATAGTGTTGCCAATAATTTCGTATATAGAGTTGTTAGTAGTTTATCGTTAGTAAATATACAGTCCATTTAAAGTATAGTTTTATTTAGTGTACATTGAGGTAGGCACGTTTGGTTACGCCGAACACTATCTCGTACATATATACTCTTTAATTTAAGACTGTATATTATACTGTGTGGTTAATTCCCGTCTCTTTCTTTTCACAATCGCAAAGTACTACCAATTATCTCTGTTTCAAAATTACGAAAATTGCTTGTAAACAACTTTATTTTGATCTACAACAAAAGACCGAAATTAATTATCCCTTCTTCCATTCATCGTAATACCAAAAATAACCGGCTATAACTGCTTGTTACTTCACAAAACAAGCTAGCCCGAGACATGAATGAGGGTTAATTAACAATTATGATTTTAAGGGATTTTATTTGAGAGTCTTTAGGCAAACTGTGTCACGATGGTGGCGACACCAATTTGTAATTAATACATGCATACATATAATCACGCCTTTATCCCTAATGGGGTAGGTAGAAAGTAAACGACCTAAACAAAAGATTTAAGGGTTATTTAAGATAGATTTGCAGGTATGTTGCTGTAGTGACAGATAAGTATTTGTGTCTAAAATACGTTTCAATAATATTGTACGTTTCGTGGAAATCGCAATTATTAATTTTATAACATACTATTTATTGAATTATCAGTGTTTCTCTACTATATAATGCATGTCATCATCATCTTCCTAGCCTTATCCCGTATCTCACGGGGTCGGCTACCTAATCTAGGGGATTGAACGAGGGTACTGTTTTTTTTTACACAGAGCGACTGCCATCTAACCTCCGCAACCCAGTAGGGAGACCAGACCCAATCCTAGATTAGGTCAGAGTTTTCAAGTCGCCAATGCTTAGCACTGGTCTCTGATATGGCTTAACAACTAATATCTACAGTATTAAACAATATTAGCCGGGAATAACTGCTTAACGTGCCTTCCGAAGCACGGAAAAAGCGCCGAATAAACGTACATATGAAATTCGAAAACCGAAAAACAAATTGGTACGTGGTGGGATTCGAACCACGACCTCCCGCTCAGGAGGCAGCGTCGCTATTTACTACACCATCGGGCTCTCTACTATATAATGCATGTATTATACATATAAACCTTCCTCTTGAATCACTGAAAAAGAAACAGCATCAAAATCCGTTGCGTAGTTTTAAAGATTTATGCATACATAGTGATATAGGGACAGAGAAAGCGACTTTGTTTTATACTATGTAGTGATAATATCATAATTCAAACTGAGCATGTAAGTTTTGTATTGCAAATATGCTAAAAGTGGCACAATTGTAAAACAAATCTTAGATACTAATTATGAAGTATGATATTATGTGTTCTTTTTATTTCTAATTATTTAACAGTTTATTGTACACAATAAAATACAAAGAACATATACATATAACACAAAAACACAACAGGCACAGCTTATTTCTAAAAATAAATCTCTTCCAGCAGACCTAGGCTAGTGAAATAGCATTCTGAGAGGCAGATACGACGTGCACAATTAAAAATATTTAAAACAATAAATTATAATTAACTTATCACTAAAAAAATAAAAACAAACACAATTACTTGAAAAATATGCTAAATAATCCTACTAATAAATATTAATAATATATACTTATGAAATAAATAAACAATATACTGCTATATAGATTAAATACATACATATAATATAATATACAATAGAAAATTACTTGATTACCAGCTTTCATGCTGTACTGGGAGCGACAGAAGAACGTAGAATGTGCCAGCTGCATCTCCTCCCGGGCATGCTATAAAAACCAGCTAAGGGATTCGAGGGTTTATTGTAATTTAGGCGATGGTCTGACAACCTGTCACTACAGCAATATCCAGTTCTATCTTAAACAACCCTCAAAACTTGTCAGACGTGGCGGAACGACCTTTGTTTGGGTTGTTCACGCTCTGCCTAACCCATTAGGGATACAGGCGTGATAGTATGTATGTATGTACAATTACTTGCGATTTCTGCTAAATGTAAAATATTCTTGAAAATTATTGTATTTTAGATACAAATTATTTATTACTATTGAGGGCGCCACTTATGCTTTGTTACCACCTTAACAAGAATTAATTTATGACAAGTCAAAGGGTAGCAACCTCCCTTAAGGTTTAAAGAAGATTAAGGAAGTTGCGGAGACAATTCAAGATAGAAAGTGTTAAAAATGAAACAGATTTGAAAATATACGTTTGGCAGATTTTAACGTAAATATACATACATGCATATAATCACGCTATTCTCCCTAATGGGGCAGGCAGAGTGCAAACGACCTAAACAAAGGTCGTTTCGCCTCGTCTGACAAAATTTTGAGGGTTATTTAAGATAGATTTGTAGGTATATTGCTGAAGTAACAGGTTGTCAACTCATCGCCTAAATTACAATATACTGAAACCGTCGGATCCCTTAGCTGGTTTTTACAGCATGCCCGGGAAGAAATGCATCTGGCACATTCTATGTTTTTCTCTCGTTCCCAGGCCAGCATGGACAATGTAGGTAATGCAACAAATTGTGAAGTAAACGACGCAAGACGATATACTTTTAATTCATCGACAGCTTAAATAAAAATAATTGATAATGTTGTTATTAAAACACTTGTACCTGTTTCACTTAAAATAATTTAATCCTACCGGTTTCGCTAACTTATAGCATCATCAGGTATTTTATTCATAACACATAAAACATTTTAAATAAACGGTTAATATTTAGCGAACGAAGTACATTTATACACATCATACACAACACATAAAACATTTTAAATATGAACGTTTAACTTAAAATGTTTTATATGTTGTGTATGTGTATAAAATCCTTGATAATGCTATAAGTAAGCAAAACCGGTAGGATTAAATTATATTAAGTGAAACAAGTATAAGTGTTTTAATAACAACATTATTAATATGGTGTTTCACCAAGTGCCGACAAGTCGCAAGTATACATTGTAAAAATGACATAACAACTGAGCAAATAAAACAACTGGGACCAGTGGCAGTGTCTTAGCTTTTAGCAATGTTTATTTCATGTCTTAGTACCTTGAAATCCCAAAGCTGTGGAGACGAGCTAAAGTCATTGCTCTACTAAAGCCCGGCAAATTCCCGAAAGACCCGAAAAGCTATCGTTCCATCTCGTTGTTGTGTCATTCATTTAAGATTTTTAAAAGCCGACCAAGCTGGATTCCGACCTGGTAGATCATTTTCCAGCCAAATCCTAAATCTTGTTCAACACATCGAAGATGGATTCGAAACCCAAAAAATTACTGGCATCGTATTTGTCGATGATGATACGACACTGTTAACATCAGACAACTATTGACAAAAGTGTATTGCATGACTAACGACTTGGGTTTCGTTAATATACTAAGAGAGATTTTGAATAATAGGTGGTTTTAGGTAACTCTCAATAATACCAAAAGTAGGTGGCGGTGCCAAAAAAATTGGCTTCCACAAGGAAGTGTGCTGGCTCCTGCATTATTTAATGCTTATACTAACGACCAGCCAAAAACATCGAACACCAAACACTTTCTTTACGCCGCCGACGACCTTGCGCTCACTGCTCGGACACCAAGCTTCGAAGAAAACGAAAAATCACTCAAGGTTGCACTGGACGCACTTGACGAGTACTATAACCAAAATGCCCTTCGGCCCAATCCGTCCAAAACTCAGTCATGTGCGTTCCGTCTGCGAAACCGAGAGGCGAATAGACCTCTTAAATTATCGTGGCGAGGCGTCAACATAGAGCACTGTCCAAACCCGCGTTACCTGGGTACTCTTGACAGAGCGAACAAAAAAGCGACCTTCAAGGCGAACTGCATTAATACGAAGCAAAAAGTCGGCGCAAGAAACAACCTGTTACGGCGTTTAACATCATCAGCCTGGCCCTCATTCTCTGCAGGAGAATACGCATGTCCAGTGTTGCACCGCTCCACCCA
The DNA here is from genome assembly GCA_949820665.1 of Scrobipalpa costella. Classification (NCBI taxonomy): domain Eukaryota; kingdom Metazoa; phylum Arthropoda; class Insecta; order Lepidoptera; family Gelechiidae; genus Scrobipalpa; species Scrobipalpa costella. The sequence continues at coordinate 8,971,642 of OX463299.1, forward strand.
TGCCAAACAAGTTGACGTGGCTCTTAACGAGACGTGCCGCATTGTTACGGGATGCAAACCTACTCCACTCAACATGCTGTACCCTCTAGCAGGTATTGCTCCACCCGACGTTCGCCGAGAGATAGCTTGTGCAGTGGAGAAATAGAAACAAGAAACTGACACTCAACACCCACTGCATAACTATTTCATGCCTCGTTCCCGTCTTAAAAGCCGGAGAAGCTTCTTGAGATGTACAGATGCAATTTCAATTGACATTGATCTGCAACAGGACAGAGATCAACTGTAGCGAACTCGTTGGCCAACTCCACCTGGTTTTATATCTCCATCAGAGTCATTGCCACAGGGACACAACCTACAGTGGGCAACATGGAAATCATTAAACCGACTGCGCACACAGGTTGGCCGCTGTACGGTTAATATGGCAAAATAGGGGTTCATCGATAATACGCAAATAAACTGCGTCTGTGGAACCCCATTACAATCAATGCCACACCTTCTCACCTGCCCTCTGTTGCCCGTCACATGCAGTAGTGAGGATCTGAACCTAGCGACTGAAAACGGAATAGCCGTCGCCCAATACTGGCAAGGGACGATTTAACTTAAACTAATAATAATAATTGAATTTTGGACCTTTGATTCCAAGAAGAAGATTGTAAAAATTATTAACATACTAATATTTTAGTCGTATAATCTCGCACATCATAATTTATTCTGGATTTCAAATTAAAACTTAGTCGACGATAAAAAATATAATTTGTTGTGGAAAAATCAACTCGATTTGAATTTATGAGATTCGGTTTATCAGGCGATTAACTTTCGATGGCACCAAAGGCAAAACAAAACACTCATCCGTCACCTTACGCACTACGCGTATGTACTGGCAAAGGGATGTGACGCATGTGTGTTGTAGGCAATGCAAAAACCATTGATAGCGTGTTGAGTGCAAACTTGCGCGCAGTAAGTTTAGCCTGTGTGTTGCTACACTAACAGCTTCGAAAACTTATGCCAGGGGAGGCCAATGTTTGTAATGTTGCGAGCCAGGTTAGCGGATATTAATGAATTCGCGGGCCGTTTATATAACCATGGATCATAATAAGAACTATTGCAAAAGATGCTTGGAATCCAAGGATTTTCGACGGAGTGCCCCCAAATCATTTGAAAAATTACATTTTTATGTAGATGTGTAAGAAATAGTGATGGTCTCGTACGAATCACTTTAGGTTTGATGGTAAATGCGTCACAAGCCAGCTCGATTTTTTTTTCTAACAATCAGGCTCAGAACAGAACCGATACAGGATCGGTCGCAGATTATAATCACATTTTTACGACAACAAGAGGGTGTTGCTGACTTTGCATGCTTTTTGAAAATCTTTCCGCGGGCCGGATAAAAAGCCTTGGCGGACCGGAGGTTGCCCATATGTGACTTATACTTATAAAATTGTAAGATAAACAAAGGAACGATCTTTGTTTAGGTCGTCTACGCTCTGTCTACCCCATTAGGGATAAAAGCGTGATTATGTGTATGTATGTATCCCTCTATTGCAGTTTTTAAAGAGCTTGTAAAAAAACATTTCCTACATTCTCCTACATAGCACCTGATTGACTTAAGTAATTACCTACTGTGTATTAATTATATTACCGAGTTTTTTTTTTAGTTTTTTTCACAATCTCACTTCCCCATCTGAATGAAATATTGCATTTTCCTCTCTCTTATATCATATTATATTAGTATATTATATTATAATTGTACTTATGTATTAGTCTATTGTACCTATTCGTATTTATGTAACTAGTAAGTACTTTGTCTATGTATTCTATTTAAATTTATAACAATAGTAACTGCACTATCCCGCATAATATTAAAAAACTACTCCTTTACCCAAAGGTTGCCTGGCAGAAATTGCTACCCTAGCAATAAGGCCGCCTAATTGTACTCTGTTTGTTTTGTAATGTTTGTTCCTGTACAATGTGTTGTTTATGTGCAATAAAGAATATTTGTATTGTATTGTATGTAGGTATAAACAAAGGGCTATAAACAATATGGGGTGTAAGCAGCGACCCAAAAACTGATAGCGATAGCTCAGTCTACGACACTGAACAACTTTCCAGTAATTCACTTCAGAAAGAGTCTTGACAAAATGTTTACCAGTCAAATCTGTATGGAGAAATCAAATAAGAAAAACCACTTCCTGAAATAATTCCTGGTGCTGGAACTAACTTTATAAACAAGGCGTTAATAAGAAAATATTATTACATACATATTATCACGCCTTTATCCCTAATGGGGTAGTCAGAGCGTAAACGACCTAAACAAAGGTCGTTCTGCCACATCTGACAAAGTTTTGAGGGATATTTAAATTTGTAGGCATATTGCTGTAGTGACAGGTTGTCAGCCCATCGCCTAAATTGCAATATACTGAAACCCTTGGATCCCTTAGCTGGTTTTTACAGCATGCCCGGGAGGAAAAGCAGCTGGCACATTCTATGTTTTTCTCTCGCTCCCAGGCCAGCATGGAAGTAGATATTATGATATGTAGTAGATATTATTAAATAATAATATATAAGTAAATATTATATTTTGAAGTCTATTTTGATAATATGGATGACTTACTCACTCCCTCAAGAGAATTTAATATGAAGCCTAATTTACATTTCAAAATCAGTGGCATGAAATTAATTTGCAATTTGAGTTTCACTAAAAATTTCAGCACACTTTGATGTCATGATATTGTTAAGGAATCTATTTGTAATATTTTAACGAAATATAAATTTGAATTTGACTAAAATGATATTTTATATCCGCTGTCTTGTTATACCTATTGTACAATCTACAAGATAAATATATCATAACGTTTCGTAAAAAGTCGTTTTTCAGTTCAAACAAAAACAAGCGAATTTCAAAAGGATGTGTGTACATTTTGGTATATAAAATATAAATCAAATTCACTGAAAATATATTATCAATGACTCCAACTGATGTTATCTACAAAAATACGCTGATACGAATGAAAATAACATCTAGTGAGCATAAATAAAAAATATTGCATAACTTTTTCAATTCCCGAATTAGCCATTTGGGATTAAAATCTTTCCTTTGAACATTAAAACAAGAAAATATTTTTTTTGATGATATTATAATCAAACAACTTCAAGTGTTAAAAAGATATTCATAGGGCCTTTTTTTAACTTAATATTTGCTACTTTCATTTCCCTTTGTGACCTTTAAACGGAAAGTATCCTTATAACATTTTTAATTTAGCTGCCGTTTAGAAGTATAGAACATAAAAAGATACGGCCTGGGATTTTCATAATGACATCATAACCGCCCTTATATTTCCAAAGCGGCTTCACACTTCGTTTGAGGGTAAGTTGCAAGGAAAACTTTGCAAAACGAAAATTTTACGGTTATTAGGGAAGAACTCACTAAAAGAACTTAACCAAAAGCTTTCTTTTTGGACACTTTATTTTAGATTTGTATTATTTGTACACTTTTTTGTTATTATAATATTATATTCACTGTGGTGAGTTTGAGAATATTTTCACAAAAAAATTTAAAGCTTGGTAATGTAGGTAATAAGTATTTAAAAATATAGACTGGAAAAAATAAAGAAAGAGACGGTAGAGTGTTGGGAAACAAGAATATTCATTTTCTTTTTAACGGAGTTTCTGTAACTTATGTGATGAGTGGCAAATGTTTCAATCCTACTTCTGATTATTTAAAACCACAGCCGTATCGAAATTTCTCTCAAAGTTTTTAATCTTGCCTCTGTTTATAAACCACACGCTGAAATTGGCAAATTTTCTTCAGAAAGTACGAGTAAAGTGCTAATTAGAATACTGATCAGGTTAACCCTACGGGCTAACCGCTTAAAGTGGAATTTTTCGCTTAAAAATATTCTGTTTCTGGATCAGTTTTATCCTTTGTGCTAAACTTCTTTGGACACTTTGTAGTAACAAACATTTTAGAGCTCCATTTTAAGCTGATACAAGCCAATTTTATTCAGGCAAGAAATTATAATGTATCTGTGCAACTACTTTCTATTCAGATGGTTCTGTTAAATAATTAAATATTAGAGACTTGCACTTAACTTGACCCTAAGGCTTGGACGAATCCCTAAGGTCAGTCTTTCCTAACAAAAGAAACATAAAGCCAAAAATGTTCAAGCAAATATTTGAACCCCCAATCTTAATGTAGAAACACCAGTGAATTTGATCTATCACAAATCTATCTCTCAAAGCCACGGCATCGTGACGGCACCGTTGCTGTGCCGTCGCCGTGGCGTCTAGTGGAGAAATCCACCCATTCCCCACGTATAAATTTTATAGGTTCCTAATAATCCGTATACTATGTCAATGTGATCTAAATATTTACAAACATTTAAAAAATGCTCCGAAAAATGGTCACCGAATTTACCCCGGAGAGCGGTCGCCGACGACGGGGAAGACCCCGTAGACGATGGAGAGACGACATAAATCACGCTTTTATCCTTAATGGGGTGGGCGGAACATCAACGACCTAAACAAAGGCCGTTCCGCCACGTCTGACAAGTATTGAGGGTATATTGCTGTAGTGACAGGTTGTCAACCCATCGCCTAAATTACAATATATTGAAACCCTCAGATCCCTTAGTTGGTTTTTACAGCATGCTCGGGAGGAAATGCAGCTGGCACATTCTGTTTTTCTATTAACCCCAGTCCAGCATGGAAGTAAGAAATAGTGACGCTCGGAGGGATGGAGGGGTGGCCTTTGCCCAGCAGTGGGACGACCTATAGACTATTAAAAAAAAAGTGCTGGACTGGGAGCTATGGAAAAACAAAGAAAGTGCCAGATCATCTCCTCCCTGGCATGCTGTAAAAACCAGCTAAGGGATTCGAGGGTTTCAATATATTGTAATTTAGGCGATGGGCTGACCACCTGTCACTACAGCAATATACCCTCAATACTTGTCAGACGTGGCGGAACGGCCTTTATTTGGGTCGTTGACGCTCTGGCTACCCCACTATGAAAAAAGGCGTGATATATGTATATATGTGTTATATTATTAACAATAGGGTAGATTAAAAACATGTTTGTACTGCAACCGTCATATGTAAATAAATCAGTCGTTATCTTAGCAGCATGTTTTATTACATGGTGACGACAGCGGAAACAGTGAAAAAAAAAACAGTTACCATTGGTTTATGTAAATATAGTGCTAGTTGTTATTGTCTTCTGCGGTTAGTAAAGCGTTACGTAAATAATGGAGCATGCGAGACCACCGCCTGAGCTGGTACTGGAGGGTGGACCGGCTGGTCGGGCGGATGCCTGGCGAAAATGGTTGAAACAGTTTCAAGTTTTCATAAAAGCATCTGTTGTTTGCAACGAGAAGAAATCTGTGCAAGCAGGATTACTGGTTAACCTCGTCGGAGCTGATGGTTATGACATCTACTCGACGTTCAAGTTTAAGGGCCCGGAATCTGAGGATGACCTCATTATAAATAAGTTCGATGAACATTTTGGAACGAAACAAAATACAACAATGGCAAGGGTTCGATTCTTTACGCGTAATCAGTTGGACGGCGAGAATGTAGATACTTACGTAACAGCCTTACGATTACTCAGTAGGTATTGTGAGTTTGAAAACTTGGAAGAGGGATTAATTCGAGATCGTGTGGTTTGCGGGTTACTTGACACTGCCGTACGAGACCGACTTCTACGAACCGACGACTTGACCCTTGATAAAGCTGTAAAAATTTGTCAGGCTAGTGAGGTATCGGCTGAGGAAAATCGGAACATTGAAAATAGCAAGGCGAAGGAGCGTCGTGGGTCCGTGGATGCGTTATCAAGTGCGCGTGCACCGAGGCAGGGTGCAGTAGCATGGCGCGGCGGCCCGCGGTACCGTGCGTCGACGGCGAGCGTCGCCGGCGGCAGCGGTCAACCGGTTCGAGGCAGCGGCATGCAGGCTGGCCCGGGTGGTGCGGTAGGGAGTGCCGTATCTTCGACTCGTGGGTTCGATTTCGGTAGTAGTGCTTGCCAAGCGTGTGGTGCGTATCACGGTGTAGGTAACAAGTGTTTCGCACGGTCAGTGAAATGTTATTTGTGCAATAACAGAGGTCATTTTAAAAAGCAAACCTCTTTGCTTCCCTTTTTGGTGAAAATTCACGACTTGACACTGCAGCTAGAGTTCCACCCAGCTTACCTCATGTCGGTTGTACTATGCCAGCCATTCGCATTTACCAAAAAGAGGTACTAAAAACCCTGCGAAACCTTGACGTGAATAAAGCAAGTGGACCAGATGGAATCCCTGCAAGTCCTACGTAACTGTGCGCCAGAGTTGTCTCCGATATTGACGCGTCTGTTCCGACTCTCACTGGAGACTGGTGTAGTCCCCCAGTCGTGGAAGCTTGCAAACGTGCAACCTGTGCCCTAAAAGGGCAGCCGTTCGGACCCTGCCAATTATAGACCTATATCGGTAACCTCTATACTCTGTAAGAGTATGGAGCGTGTGCTCAATAATCGCCTCCTGGCTTACCTGGAGGATAATGATCTCCTCAGCGACCAACAGTATGGCTTCCGCCGTGGGCGGTCGACGGGTGACCTCCTGGTGCATGCCACCCACTTATGGAGCGAGGCTATCGAGAGACACGCTCTCGCTGTGTCTCTGGATATCTCTAAGGCATTTGACAGGGTCTGGCATGGCAGCCTTATTAACAAGCTTCCCGCTTATGGGCTCCCTGATGGACTTTGCAACTGGATCACAGATTTCTTGAGAGGTCGATCCATACGGGTAGTCTTAGAAGGCCGCTCCTCTGTTCATTAGGCAATTGATGCCGGGGTCCCTCAAAGATCTGTACTTTCCGCAACTCTATTTCTGCTGCATATCAACGATATGCTGACACCCGACACCTTTGGGTATGCAGACGACAGTACGGTTGTCGGTAGATATTTGTCCAGTGCAAAGTCCAGCAAGGAAGCTATTCAGTCTTGTCGAGAGTCCGTAGTAGATCATTTAAATTTATCACTTAAGGCAATCTCCGAATGGGGTGATGCCAACCTGGTGAAATTTAATGCATCTAAGACACAGGCCTGTCTATTCTCGAATAAATTGAGTCCCTTCAATCTAACTCCCACTTTCCGAAATGTATCCGTGCCAATTTCCGATCACCTCGAACTTCTTGGTATGAACCTTACGTCAGACCTGAACTTTGGACGATATATAGAATCCTTGGCTTCGACTGCAGCCAAAAAACTTGGTATTCTCTCAAAGGTTAGGCGATACTTCACACCGGGACAGCTACTACAGCTCTACCAAGCTCAAGTCCGATCGTGTATGGAGTATTGCTGCCACCTTTGGGACGGATCTGCCAAATACCAACTGGCAACCTTGGATTCTATTGAAAAACGCGCCAAGAAGCTCATCGCCGACCCGTCACTGGTAGAAGAAAAGCTGCAGAGCCTCGAACATCGTCGCAAAGTAGCTTGCTTGTCTGTATTCTACAGGATACATTTCGGAGAATGTGCAGCATCGCTTCATGACCTGATACCCCCCTCCCCATTCCATCTCCGGGGTACGAGACGCCGGTTGGGATTCCACCCTTATGTTGTCGACATTCCAAGTTGTCGCACAAAGCGGTACGCTTCTACATTTTTAATGCGAACGGCCAAAGTGTGGAACTCCCTGCCTGCGGATCTATTTCCGGAACGTTATAACCTGGGCCTTTTCAAGGCGAGAGTGAACAGGCATTTTCTAGGCAATCATGCTCCATCATAGTCTACATCATCACTTACCATCACGTGAGATGGCGGACAAATGATTGCCTATTAAATATAAAATAAAAAAATATATAAAGTCATCAGGGTCTCGTGTTAAAATAGGTGCACCTTATTTTTTTATATTAGGTCTATTTCTATTTCTAATGTATTTTAACGATTTGCCCTACATGATAGAGAATGATGAAATGAGAATCCAATAGCTCACGGATGTAGCTACAGCAAGACTTGTATATATTAGTTATTTTCACAGCATTATTCATATCGTCCTATGGAATATTGCAGTGGGGCCGCGCTACTGACATTGATTCAATTTTTGTTCTGCAAAAACGGGCTATTAGAGCAATATACAAACTCAGATGTCGTGCTTCCCTAAGAGACTTGTTCAAAGAGATAAATATTTTAACTGTACCATGTCAATTTATATCGGGTGGCCCAAAGAGTGACGTCCAAAGGAAAAATTTTGATTCCTTAGGTCAAGGGGTAGCCAAATCACCCCCATGTATGTTCAGCGATTTTTAGTAGTTTAGGAGTTATGAATTTTTTTGCTAATTTTCTAAGAAAATTGACCTCAGTGGATTAATTATTTTTTATTATTTTTTTGGATAACTTTTTTTATTTTTTTTATTTTTGTGACATCCTCTTAAATTGTTCTTTTAAGCATAAAAGTTTCAGCTTCCTAGCTGTAATGTAAGTTAGTTATTTTTTTATCAAAAGTTCGAATTTTACGATCGAGCTAGTCTGCTCTGAAATTTCAACTTGAAATTAAAAATTTAAAAAGATAATCTCATGGTCCCTTATTAACTTTAAAAACTCCGCAAGGTTTCAAAATTACATAAAAATAAAAATTAACTATTGCTTAATGGGGTATTATTTGCAGAAAACAGCCTTCAAAGGTACGTGGGTGGAAATTACCTAATTAGTAAATTGTTTCAGAAAGTTGAAAGATTCCTGTTATGTCATTACTAAGGACTAATTAAGTTAGAAAATGTATCAAATTAAAGGGAAAATAAAATTATTTACTAAAAAATGTTATTTAAGTTACATTTTTGAATGAATATTCTTAGTAAAATGTTTTAGTGTGAGTTGTAAGATTTATGAGACAATTGTATTATTAATAATAAGTAAATAAACTCGGATAATTCTTTTACACATTTACTCACAATAAATTTTCAAAATGGCGACCTCCCACAGCAATACACAACCTACATCTTTTTTTATTATTATTATTTTTATTATTACTAGCCTACTGTGTCCCACTGCTGGGCAAAGGCCTCCCCTTCTTTCTTCCATTTATCGCGGTCCTGTGCAAGCTCCCACCAATCTTCGCGATAGACTTTAAGATCGTCACTCCATCTTTTACGGGGTCGACCTCGTCGACGATTTCCATCTTGAGGTGTTCACTCTGTGACGATCCTAGCCCACCGCTCTGAGTGCATCCGGCTGACGTGTCCTGACCAGTCCCATTTGAGTTTGGCTGACTTACAACCAACATCGGCTATACCAGTTTTGGAACGTAAGGTGGTGTTTCTTATGCGATCTTGTCGCTTGACACCCAAAATGCTACGTTCCATTGCTCTTTGGCAAACCTTGAGTCTGGACTTCTGATTTTCGGTGAGTGACCAAGTTTGAGCGCCGTAGGTTAGGACGGGCAGGATACAAATGTCGATGAGCTTTCGTTTTAATGAAAGAGGAAGGTCTCCTTTCAAGAACGGTTTTAGGGACCAGAAACTCTTCCAGGTATTTTCGACTCGACGGTCTATTTCCTTTTCCTGCCTGTTCTCGAAGGAAACAATCTGTCCCAAGTAAGTGTATTCATCGACATATTGAATAACCTGCCCATCAACCTCAACCCTACGTTTCACGCTGTTGGTCATCACTTGTGTCTTAGACATATTCATCTTAAGTCCAACCTCAAGGCTAGCCATGCTCAGTTCTTGAATCATAAGTTCGAGTTCAGCCGCGTTGGATGCAAACAGGACTATATCATCGGCAAATCGGAGATTAGTGAGCCTTTTCTCACCCACAACGATTCCCTTGGTGAACCATGATGCGGTCAGTTTTCTGAAAACTTCCTCCAGTGTACATGTGAACAGGTTAGGGGAGAGGGGATCACCCTGTTTCACACCTTTCTCTATTCTGAATTGTGGACCTGGTGTGGTAAGTTTGATAGAAGCTGTACTGGCTTCGTAGATTAACTCCAAAAGTTTTATGTATGTCTCATTTATATCTTGACTGCGCAAGGATGAAAAAATGGCAGAATGTTTTAGACTATCAAACGCTTTGGAGTAATCCACGAAAGCCAAGTACAGTGGCTTATGGAATTCATTGTGCTTCTCAATCACTTGATTGACTGTGTGAAGGTGATCGGTGGTAGAGAAAGAAGGTCGAAATCCAGCTTGTTCTGGCGGTTGGTTTCTGTCTAATTGTCCTTTAATGCGGTTTTGAATGACTTTGCTAAATAGTTTGTAAATATGAGACATCAAACTTATAGGCCTATAGTTGTTCACGTCTGCCTTGTCGCCCTTCTTATGTAATAGGATGATGTTCGAATGTGTGAATTCTTGTGGGAATTTTCCGGTATACAGTATACTATTGAAAAGATTTGTAATATGTGAGAGTAACAAAGGTTTTCCTATTTTGAGGGCTTCTGTGCTGATACCATCTTCTCCTGGGCTCTTGTTGTATTTCATGTTTGTAAGTGCGCGGTTAACCTCAAAACCGGTGATTTGAGAGATGTCATCTTCACAGGAGTACTCGCTGGGGTTACAGTCTCGCGACGAGTCTGAATACAAGTTTTTGTAAAAGTTTGTACAAATGTTTGTGACTTTGTCACGGCTGTTCTGTTTTGTTCCATTCTCGTCGCGCAAACTATTAATCCAGGTTTTACCTTTAGAAATACCCTGCTTTGCAGCTCTAAGAGATTTGCCGTGCTCAAGGGCTGAATTAACCAGATCAGTGTTGTTTTTCCTAATGTCGTTTCTGATAGACCGTTTAACTATTTTATCTAATGTTCTATAATCTTCTGAACTTATTTCTAAGGTTGATCTTTTATCAATAAGTTGTAGAGTTTCGCAAGATAGTCTATTATTTTTGGATTTGGGTTGTTTGATCTTTCCCGAAGCTGTTTTTATACTGGTTTTTATATTATTATACTGCAATTGGGTGTCTTCTGTATTTAAATTAAGACCTATAAAGCTATTTTTTAATTCTAAGTTGAAGTGGTCAGCATTTCTCACAATATTCTCCTTGGTCAGTTTTTTAATCTGTTTTTTAAACTGTTGGTGTCGCAGAAGCTTGAATTTGAAAATTAATTTAACTCGAAGTGGGCGATGATCACTACTGTATTTTATTTTATTAATTATCCCTACATCTGATACTATGCATTTGTTTGAAATAAGAGCATAATCTATTTCGTTCTTTGTTCGACCGTCGGGTGAAACCCACGTCCAACGACGCTGCGGTTTTTTGTAGAAGAAACTATTAGCGATACTGAGGCTTTGACCAAAAGCAAATTGGATCAAACGGGAACCACGCTCATTACGAAAACCGCCTCCGAAGTGGCCGATGATTTCACCGTTGTCCTGGCCATTGCGTGTACCAATCTTGGCATTAAAATCACCTATGACGAGATTCCATGTGCCTTTGTTTTCGTCGCAGGCCTTATTTAAAGTATCATAGAAATCTTCAACATCGTCGTCGCTATATGCTGATGTTGGTGCATATGCTTGGACAATGGTGAGTATCTTACTTTGAGAAAGCCTAAATTTTAACACGGCAACTCTCTCGGAGTATCCTTTAAATTCTAATATGTTTTCTTTCCACTTTTTAGCCACCAGAAAACCTACACCGTGTTGGCCACCGGCGACTCCAAAGTGGAAAAATATACTATTTGTTCTTTCTTCGGTACATTCGCCTTCTCTCCTTACTTCTGCAAGTCCTACAATGTCCCAACTTATTTCCTTTAAAGCGTTCTCCAATTCTACGAGTCGCTCTTCACTCATTAATGTTTTGACATTGTAGGTGATAACGTTTAATTTTTCAGTTTCCTTATAGCCGTTTGCCGAGGTCGTTTGACGGGGAATCGACGCCGCCCGGGGATTGTATGCGCCCCCGGTTCCAGCACCAGTCCGACTTCCGTCAAGGCCAGCACGGTTACTGGAACCACCGGGCACGAGGGGCCGAGATAATGGTGTGCTGGTCATGATAAGGGGGGTTGGACCTATACCCCACCACGCTGGTCCAGGGCGCTATGGTGGGGGGTGGGTCGCCAGAGCCTCGTTCGTCAGTCAGCAGGGTATACCGCGGGCAGGTGAGGTTGACTTGGGTCTCGTTAGATGGTATGAAGGATCCCTTATACCCCTACATCTACGCAAGAAATTTTCTTTAAGTCGCCTAAACGCTTCTCTGTTTCCTCTAACGACATTTCCGGCCTCTCCAATTCGCTGTCTTGGCTCCTCTTCATTTAACGATTCTCGGGCGTAAGCTATGTCCTTGTAATAACCCCAAATAAAAAAAACAATCGGATTTAGGTCAGGCGATCGTGGAGGCCATCTGATTGGACCGTTTCGTCCGATCCACCTGTTGGGATACGTTTCATTCAAATGATTACGCACTTGTGCTGCGTAGTGGCATGGTGCACCGTCATTTTGGAAAACCATGTGTCTTCGTAAATCGAGGTTGACTTCCTCCAATAACAAGGGAAGATCATTTTCGAGAAACAATTTGTATGTCTCGCCATTGAGCCTCGGCGGCAATTCGAACGGCCCGATCATTTCTCCGTTCAGTATGCCTGACCACATGTTGACGCTAAAGCGATGCTGGAACCTAGTATCTCTGGTCAAGTGGGGATTCTCTACTGCCCAGTGGTGGGTGTTATGAATATTAAATATTCCTGTGCGCTCAAAACGCGACTCGTCAGTCCACAAAACTTTTTCGAAAAATCCCGGGTCGTCTCTCTCCATCCTTAACATAGTCTGGCAAAAATCAACTCTCTGTTGGTAATCAGCAGGCATTAGAGCTTGAACCCGTTGAATGTGATATGCATGGTACCCTTCGACTTTCAATATTCTTTGGATTGATGTTCTGGGGATGTTCAAATTGCGAGCCATTATTCTTGTACTTGTTGAAGGGTGCTCAGCTACTTCGTCCAATACGAGGTTTCGACAGCCCGGATCAACTATTGGGATACCTTCACGCCTGCCTTCTCGACCAGGAATGCGGCCTGCCATCAAAGTGTTGTGTGTGTTAATAAAAACACGATGGTCGGGATACCTATTAGGCTGCGGTCCTCCACGGCGTTGAAGTTGCTCCCGATAAAGTCTTGCCGCTTCATGGCCGTTGCCTTGAGCAACTCCAAAATGACGGTGCACCATGCCACTACGCAGCACAAGTGCGTAATCATTTGAATGAAACGTATCCCAACAGGTGGATCGGACGAAACGGTCCAATCAGATGGCCTCCACGATCGCCTGACCTAAATCCGATTGATTTTTTTATTTGGGGTTATTACAAGGACATAGCTTACGCCCGAGAATCGTTAAATGAAGAGGAGCTAAGACAGCGAATTGGAGAGGCCGGAAATGTCGTTAGAGGAAACAGAGAAGCGTTTAGGCGACTTAAAGAAAATTTCTTGCGTAGATGTAGGTTGTGTATTGCTGTGGGAGGTCGCCATTTTGAAAATTTATTGTGAGTAAATGTGTAAAAGAATTATCCGAGTTTATTTACTTATTATTAATAATACAATTGTCTCATAAATCTTACAACTCACACTAAAACATTTTACTAAGAATTTTCATTCAAAAATGTAACTTAAATAACATTTTTTAGTAAATAATTTTATTTTCCCTTTAATTTGATACATTTTCTAACTTAATTAGTCCTTAGTAATGACATAACAGGAATCTTTCAACTTTCTGAAACAATTTACTAATTAGGTAATTTCCACCCAAGTACCTTTGAAGGCTGTTTTCTGCAAATAATACCCCATTAAGCAATAGTTTGTTTTTATTTTTATGTAATTTTGAAATCTTGCGGAGTTTTTAAAATTAATAAGGGACCATGAGATTATCTTTTTCAATTTTTAATTTCAAGTTGAAAATTCAGAGCAGACTAGCTCGATCGTAAAATTCGAACTTTTGATAAAAAAATAACTAACTTACATTACAGCTAGGAAGCTGAAACTTTTATGGTTAAAAGAACAATTTAAGAGGATGTCACAAAAATAAAAAATAAAATAAAAAAAAGTTATCCAAAAAAATAATAAAAAATAATTAATCCACTGAGGTCAATTTTCTTAGAAAATTAGCAAAAAAAATCATAACTCCTAAACTACTAAAAATCGCTGAACATACATGGGGGTGATTTGGCTACCCCTTGACCTAAGGAATCAAATTTTTTCCTTTGGACGTCACTCTTTGGGCCACCCTGTATATGAAAATATTATGTACGTGAGGAAAAATATTTATAGTTTTACAAAAAACCGTGACAGGCATAATCGGAACCTTAGAAGCAAAAATAAAACTGACCAACCCCATTTTAGGTTAATTTAAGTAAAAAATATTTTTTTTGGGGTTTATTATAAAATAGCTGACCATATTATATTAAATTTGTCAGAAAATCAACTTAAAGATACTATTAAAATCACATTTTGTCAGAAAGCCAATTTAGATAAGTTCGATGACTATATTTATTATTATATTAATTGATGACTTAATTATTATTATATTATATTAATTACAAAGATGTATGGAGCTCTGATATTTCAGTGAAGCCGAAGAAATTAGCACACATTGCGCCGACCAACCTTATTTTGAGCAAAAGGAAGGCCAAAAGTAAGAGCAAGAGAAAACGCCGCAAATTGCGAGTTTTTTTATGCTTTTTCTTAATTGTGATACATTTTTATTTTATTTTGTGACATAGATATAATTTTCTTTGTAATAGACTCGCTTGTGTCTTTCTAAAAGTGTTTTTAGGAATCTATTTGGAAATAAATTATTTGACTTTGGCTTTGACTTATACGATGTTATATAGCGTACCTATTTAAAAAAATATTTTACCGAGGTGTGCGTTCGTAACTAAAGTTACAACGTTTTTTATCGAAAATCAAAATTTTGTCTTGCATTGCATGTCACTATAGTCGGTGAAATGTATATTCATAATGTTTTATGCTTTTAGCATAAGAGTCGATTTTTTAAACTACCATATTCTTTTCATTTCACTTTATTCACATTTTTTAAGCTTTGAAGTTCTCTCCTGAAAAGTAACGAAAAGTGAGATCGAATGATATTCATTGCGGGTGTCGATATTATTATAAAATCATGAAATATTTTAAATATTTAACTGTAAAAAAATAAAAATAAAATTATTTGTGAAATATTTACACGTGTTACATTATCTCTGAAAAGACAAGCAATAAAAACATAATAATAGGTAAATTATAAAAACATATGAATAAAACTCCAGGATATCGATGTTCCGCGCCACCGTGACTAGCAATCGCAATCGCAATGCTGACGTTACTTAGCGGGGTGTGTGCGGGTTGCGGGGCGCGCGTGCCCGGTTTTAGTTTAGCAGTGTAAAGCATAATGTTTTATGCTTTTAGCAATAAGAATCGTTTTTTTTTAAAGACCCATATTTTTATTTCCTTTCATCCACATATCATGTTTTTTTTAAACTTTGAAGCTCTCTCCTGAAAAGAAACGAAAAGTGAGATTAAATGATATTCATTGCGAGTGTCGATATTGTAAACAAAATCATGAAATATTTTAAATATAATGTTTTACAGTAAGTGAAAAAAAAACTTCGTTATTTGGAAAACATTAACACATGTTAGGATATCTCTGAAAAGACAAGTAATATAAAAATAATATTAAGTAAATCATAAAAAAATATAAAAAGACAAGTCCAAGTATGTCGATGTTCCGCGCCACCGCGACTCGCAGTCGCAATCGCAATAGCAATGCTGACGTTACTTAGCGGGGTGTGTGCGGGTTGCGGGGCGCGCGAGCCCGGTTTTAGAATTATTGTTGAACAATCCGTCGCCTTAATAGGATGACTTGTTTTTCTGGCCTGTGCTAACCCTAGCAAAGATCTATTTAGGATGCCGTTTGCTTTTTCAAAAACAGAGCGTCGAATACTTATATTACTCACTAGCTGTGCCCACGACTCCGTACGCGTGGTGGTTATGATTTTAAACAGCGATGTACTTTTTTGTTTTAAATTTTACATAATTGGGATAGAATACAGTTTACATTACACCTATGCGAGCATAGTACAATATAGTATGTATTCTATGTACCTGTCTACTTAAATATGGAAGGAAATTGTGTTACCTAACGGTTGTTTCTTTGTTTCCATTTCTTTTTGTTTGAGATCAATTATTAAATACAAATCATGATACAAATTTTTCGTTGAATTTGTTATTTAAATATTGAATATTTAAGATTATTTACAACTTACGTTTTTAATAGATAAAAAGTTAACTAATGTATGATGATGATAGCCCGCGACTTCGTACGTTCGGTTTGTAGGGAAAACTTGCAGTGTCGAACATACTGAAAACGCTTCTCGGCGCGCAGCGTTTTCAGTATGTTCGACACTGCGTGTTTTCCATGGATACAAACTGGGGTACTTACTCAATATTAGAATGGTTTGCGTGATTATTTCTAACCTAGTCTGGACACCAGGGAATAAAAAAACTCAGTCCAATAAAAAGTCCCTTTAAGATCGGTTAATAACGATCAGAGTTCAATTTACTGCCTACCCCCTAAGTCAGGTGGCGTGATTATTTGTATCGTTACTCTGAGATTGAGTAATGCCCAGTCAAACAAAAAAAGTTCCATCAAAATCGGTTAAAAACGACCGAAATTCAATTTCCTACCTACCTCCTAAGTCATGAGGAATTATTATTTGTATCGTAACATTGATTTGAAATAATGTTTAGTCGAATAAAAAATGTCCATTAAAATCGGTTCAGAAACAGCCTAATTTTAATGTCCTGCCTTCCCCTTAAGTCAGGTAGCGTGATTTTAGGTATCTTAAGTTGCAACCCGGGTAACACAAAGCTGAATAAAAAAGTCCCATCCAAATCGGTTCAGTACTATTGGCGTGATGTGGTAACATACAGACCGACAGACAGACAGACAGACAAAAAATCTAAAAAAAGTAATTTTGATTTTTATATCGTTAATAATGCCCGCTGCAATTATTTTTTTGTAAAAATATTCAATGTACAGACACGACCCTTCTAGAGATTTATTATATGTATAGATTGATCACTCGTAAATTTTCAAATATTGAACGTCAGACCTCTTTGTATTATTGGTTTTATGAAACACGCAATATTTTTTATTAGATTTTTGTAAAAAGTCCGGTTCATATTTTATTCAGGAAAACGGCTGATAAGGCAGGCGTGTAGAGCTTTTTAAAAGAGCTAAAATTCTTTCAGAGGTTGATGAAATGGAAACATAATTATAAATGTTTTAACAATTTTCCTATAGAGGTGAAAGTCGGTAGGACAAATGATTCTTTGTATGAAAATGTATGAGAGCACTGGAGCTGCAGCGGAGCGATTCAAGTGAAGATTAAAAAAAAATAGTTATCTGTACTGCTTTATTTTTTATAACCATTTAAAATAACTGAAAAATGGTCGGCGAGCTGTGGATTGACTTATAAAAAATCGCCCGGCCCTGATAGTGACTGTTAATAACTTTCGTACCGAATAAATTTATTTTCTTTCTTTCTATCATTTTACGTATTTTATTGTTTTCGGTCCAGTATGGAGTAACCCAGTTCTTAACATGGTTTATCAGTATTTTGATCTAATCTGCTACTAACAAGAAAGCTACGCGTCTAGAATTTACAACGGGCACGATCCTATCAACGGATGTTACTACTAACGTTAGCTCGTAAAATTTACTGCTGAACAAGTAAGTACAAAAAGCGTTTAGTAGTAACGCTTGGCCGCAGAAGCTTAGTTGGAATATAGCGTTGCGTTGGCATGGTTCTCTAAAGACGCGGGGTCAAATTCTGTCTGCGGTTGAATTTTTTGTATGTTATTTCTCATATAGAATCAGTAATCTTCCATGCTGGACTGGGAGAGATAGAAAAACATAGAATGTTCCAGCTGCCCTTCCTCCCGGGCATGCTGTTGAAATCAGCAAAAGGGACTCGAGGGTTACAGTGTATTGTAATTTAGGCGATGGGCTGACAACCTGTCACTATAGCAATACATATTACAATCTAAAATTGCCCTAAATTTTTGTCAGACGTGGCGAAAGCGCCTTTTACGAGGCGTTAAACTCTCTGCCTACCCCGTAAGGGATAAAGGCGTGATTTATGTATGTATGTATGTATGTAGAATCAGTAATTTCGGAAGTAAAATAGCACTGTGAGTGCAAATAGCTATTAGAAAAATAAAACGTTTACTAGTCGTAAGTATACCTTATTCTTAAAATAAATAAAATATGTGGACGAATTTTTGCTGGTTAACTATAAGTCTACCAGGATCTGATGACAAAAAAAAGGTTTAAAAGATAGCGATTTTATATGGCAACAAAAAAAATCATCTGTAAACTGAAATATTTTGAGGAATTGTTTTTGGTTTGGCTTCAAAATTCTTTTAAAAAGTGGTGAAAATGTCGAAGAAAGCTCTCCGACCGCAAGCAAGAAATATTGTTTTTAATGTTTATCAAAGAATAATTGATGAACAAGGTGCAGAACAAACACAGTCATCGATATTGAGCCATGTACAAGCGTTGACTGGTTAGTAGGAATGACACGTCTTGATACTTCAGTTTATTGCATTTTTCGTGAGTATTATATTATGTATACTAATGTTTGATGTTGGCGGAATTGTGACAACTCAAAAGCCATATAACCTTAGAATTGAATTGAATTGAGTATTATATTATGTATACTAAACTTTGGTTTATTTCAGGGATTTCTAATACTACCATAAGACGAATTGTTGCTGAAGGCAGATTTAACAGAGGCGTATTTAGTACGCCCGGTAAAAAGACGAAAGGTGGAACAATAAATAAACTTTGATAGTTTTGATTTAGAATTGATTAGAAACAAGATAAATAAGTTTTACACTGTACGAAAAGAAATACCCACTGTCATGAAATTGCTAAGAATTCTTCGGGAGGAAATCAATTACTGGAAGAAGTGAAAACGCATGATTCTGAACCTAAATATCAGATAGATGAGATTTTAAAATCACACGGCCACGAAGTTTCTAGGCTCCCACCATATCATTGTACGTTAAACCCCATAGAATTAATCTGGGGAATAATGAAACAAAAAGTGGCGGGTAAAAAATTCAATAGACCTGTACGAGTAAGTGATATAAAATCTTTAACAGAAAATTTCTCTCAAATAGAGATCGATGAATAGCGAAAATCTTGTGACAATGTAATAAAAATTGAAAATCTGTTCATAGAACAAGATCAATTCATTAAGATGCAGGAGGAAAGGTTTATCATAAATACTGCGTCTTTCTCGTCTTCCTCTTTCTAATTTTTATATTTAGAGGTATCACACACAGAATTCGCCGCTATAAACAAAAAAACGTATTAAAACTTTTTACTCCAATTTCCCCAGTATTGCTAGCGTCAATTTCTTTTTTCCCTTTTTGCCTTCAGATCCTAGTAGACTTATATATATTCTTTGTTTGGAGTCTTTATAAGGCGTGGCAAATATGTTGCCACTTAATTTGAACCTTATTTCCCCGCATAAGATTCTTAAGCTATGAAAATTGTTTAATGCTCTGCCTAGTAAAGGGTTAACACTAAAAATCACCGAATGTAGCATTGTGTTGTCTGTTCTCGATTATGATACGCCATACTTTTTTTTACCTATTTACCTACTAATTAACTAAATCTAGTTAGAGGTTACAGGAGTATCACAAATTAAAGCATTGTATAATAGTTACATCCTGTATTCTCCATTCCTCAAAATAACTCCAGTGAGATAGCACACAAGATACGTAATATAATTTTTAAGAAAATTAAATTCATCCTATGCTAGATCTCAGTTGAGAGTAGTATCAAGTATTATAGCTCTAGACTTAGAGCATAAGTGGAGTAATCTGCTGGTGAAAATCAATTTCGAAACTGTAATATGTATACTTCCATGCTGGCTTGGGACTTGCCAGCCAATCGGCCAGCTGCATTTCCTCCCAGGCATGCTGTAAAAATCAGCTAATGGATCCTAGGGTTTCACTGTATTGCCATTTAGGCGATGGGCTGACAAACTGCCACTACAGCAATATACCTACATATCTATCTTAAATAACCCTCAAAACTTTGTCAGACGTGGCGGAGCGCCGTTTGTTTAGGTCGTTTACGCTCTGCCTACACCATTAAAGATAAAGTCGTGATTATATGTATGTACGTGGGACACTCAGAAAGTTTTGCGACACTAAAAAAAATTGTTCTACAGGTACATATATTTTTATTAAATCTTTTCAAAGTACTCTTCACCAGCCTCTATACAAAGATTCATGCGTCTGAACCAGTTTTCAAAACACTTTTTCCAGTCCGCCGTAGACACCTCGTTTACAGCCTGCTCGAACGCAGCCAGCGCATCTTCCGGCGACGAAAATTGTATCCCCTTGAGCTGATTTTTTATTTTTGGAAATAAAAAGAAGTCACACGGTGCTAGATCAGGGCTGTAAGGAGAGTGACCCAGGAGTTTGACTGGTGTGCTGTCCTGGAAGTCCCTCGTTTTGAGCGAGGTGTGTGCAGGCGCATTGTCGTGGTGGAGCAGTAGTCCGCGGAGCCCTGTGTTTGGTCGCTTGTTGCTCACAACAGAAAAAACTTTTGGTAAACATTTGGTAGTATACCATTCGGCGTTAATGCTTCTTTGATCTCGTAAGGGAATTGAGGCCAAGTGGCCAGTCAAATTAAAAAAGCTGGCGATCAAAATCTTCCCCCCGCTTCGAGATCGCTTCACTTTGGTAGGCGTTGGTTCATTTTGAAACACCCAAACTGTCGACTGGCGCTTGGTTTCTGGATCGTATTGATAAATCCAGGACTCATCACCTGTTACGATGTCGTAAACACGCCGAGACGAGCCTGCTTCAAATTTGTTCAGCATATCACGGCACCATTCCACCCGGGCCTGCTTCTGAGCGTCGGTGAGGTAGTGCGGCACCCAGCGCGATACTATCCTCCTCACGCGAAGATGCCCATGTAGAATCTCGTGAACGCTTCCCGATCCAATCTTTAATATGTGCTGAATCTCCTGATATGTAATTCGCCTATTATCTTGGATAAAATTTTTCACTGCTAGCACGTTTTCTTCCGTAATAGCCGTCAAAGGGCGACCGCTTCTTTCTTCATCCCCCAAGGTTGGTCGACCGCGCCTAAATTCGTTATACCAACGATACACGGTTGCCTTGGAGGGGCTTTCATCCATAAATGCCATTTGAAGTCTATCGAACGATTCATCCGGTTTCAGGCGACACTTGAAATCGTAAAAAATCATAGCTCTAAAATGTTCCCGGCGCAGATCCATTTTTCAGTAAGACACGATACTATGAATTGGCTCGCAAAAAAGGTGGAGGGAAATTTTGAAAATGGAACACACATATTTTTACTTACAAGTAATCATATTTTCAAAAAAGATTCTAAACGGCCAGTCTGCCATATATAAAAACTATTTATCGCAATACTTTCTGAGTGGCCTGGTATGTATGTAATATTTCTTCCATGCTGGACTGGGAGAGATAGAAAAACATAGAATGTTCCAGATGCCCTTCCTCCCGGGCATGCTGTAGAAGACAGCAAAAGGGACTCGAGGGTTACAGTGTATTGTAATTTAGGCGATGGGCTGACAACCTGTCACTATAGCAATATACGTACAAATCGATCTTAATTAACCCTCAAAACTTTGTCAGACGTGGCGAAACGACCTTTGTTCAGGTCGTTTACGCTCTGCCTACCCCGTTAGGGATGAAGGCGTGATTATATGTATGTATGTATGTAATATGGAAGGAGTTATACGCGGTTATCTATGGGCTTGCTGGGGAAACGTTTCTCCAAAAAGCCGATTTGGATCTCATAAACGGTAGAGATTTGAGTTTAGATCTAAACTTCTACGTACGTGATCTAATTGCAGCACTACGCTCCAAAAAAAAAACAACTGTGGGTTCAATAGTTTTCGAGATGTAGGTTTTTAACCTCTTCTCCTCTCCAACAAGAACATTTGATGCATAATAACTACCCAACGCAGTCTTCAGAAATATTGAACTTGGAACTAACAGAAAGTTGAAGCTGCAAGGAAAGCTTAGGTGTAAGACATTGAAACAACTCTGTGTTCAGGTACAGCATAGCTTGTTGGAACACTCAATGGGAAGACTAATTGAATGCATACTAATTGCAGGCTTCTGGGCAAGGTTGATACCTAGAGAAGAAAGCGACTTTGTTTTATACTATGTAGTGATCTACATAGTATAAAACAAAGTCGCTTTCTTTGTCTCCTCTATGTATGCTTAGATCTTTAAAACTAGGCAACGGATTTTGATGCGGTTTCTTTTATTAGATAGAGTGTTTCAAGGGAAAGGTTTATATGTATAATACATGCATAATATAGTAGAGAATCACTAATGATTTCCGTGCGAAGCCGGGACGTTTCGCTAGTCATTAATAAATTATCTAGGAGACCAATCCTTTGTACAACGCTTGTATTATAAAATGCCTTGGGACTATCGAGAAGGATATAGAAGCTGCTTTCTCATCTTAAAAAATATTTATTATTGATGGCGAATGAAAACACCTCGACGTTTCATTCTAATACGAAGGTCTTCTGCAGGATCACACAACACCGCACGTCAAGTGTGATCTTTGACTGACTCTTTGAGGCCTTCGTTGAAAACTAGTAAGTGTACGTTTATCTATTAAAATTCTGTTCTTGTTGCTGCTTTGAGGTACCACTAATTACTTGTCGGGAGACAGGCGACAAATTGTACCTCTTTGTTTATGACCCGACGTCAAGGAAGGGTAACGTTTTTCGCGCGTATCTTGCATGCATGTATATATGTACCGATAATTTTCTTTATTACCTCGTATCTCCAAAACGGCTGAATGGAATTCGACAATCAGGATATCGTTCGATTGGTCTTAAGCACTTGAGTTTTCTTAGATAGGTGTTATTATTCAAAATAGCGGATTTTAACTCTTAAATATATTTCTTTCGACTGAACCTATCGAGTGGGGTATCAAAATAAAGGTAATTAAAAAGAGGTTACATAATAATGTAATGATTCATATGTTAACGCTGATTTTTAGAACAATTGATGTATTTAAACATGATTTTATAGTTACTACTGTCGGGTTGTTTGAATTCTTTTTTTAAACACCTTTTGTAAATATTTTTTTGGGGATTTGAGGTCTTTTAGCACTCCCAATGCAATTTCATATAATGACTTTCCAATCGTAATTTGAACTCGTCAAGCCCTTGGTAGTGTAGTCTTTCAACTACACGGTTAGATGTCGCTACGTCGCTATAATGTGTACATTAGAAATACTATAAGAAATTCACCATTCCCGCAACCCCTCGGTAGGTCAGTGGTAGAGTGATGGACCAGAATTCCAAAGTCGTAGGTTCGAGCCTTGCCCGAGGCGAGAGAAAGTATTTCTTTCTTTTATATTGTATGAAATTGTATCTCGATACAACTTTATTAACGACAGAACCAGGTAGACAATAGAGAACGTGCATATAACATATTTTCAGTTCCTGAACCTATTTTCTAAAAACATCTTAAATTATGAAAAAAACAGTGAAAACAGAAATAAAATTGATCAAAAAATCACCGAGATATACCATTATGAAGATAGACTATCTATCTCTCTCTTCGAAACGACAATTTATATGGAATTAGTATGGCGCTCCTGTCTTATGACGTCACATGACAGTTCGGACCTCTCTTTTTAACTAACCACTTTAAGGCATTATAACTCTTAAACTAATGAATATTTTGCGAAAATTCCTTCACATCCGTTCATCTATGGTGACAATCTTAGATTAATCAAGGTGGCGCTGGCGCTTCACTAGATTCCGCGCGCCTACTTGTAAAACACGCATTTCATATTAGGTCCGGACCGGCTTCACTGAGCCAGTCGCGACGTGAACACTGTGCGAATTGAGCGTGTCGCGTGTTGAAGGAAATAAATCGAAAATCGAAGAAAAATGCCGAGTTGCGCAGTGAAATTGTGTCGAAATAAAACAAAAACTGTTAATAAAGACTCTGGCATAACATATCACAAGTAAGTACCGTGTAATTTCGAAATTTCTCATAAAATTACAATAATATTCGACGCCATACAGTGTTGCCATGCCGCGCATGAAAGAAAAACACCCGTGGTTGAGACAAAATATAGTAAGATAAGAATAGGTAGGTAATTTGAATTAATTGTTCTGATATTTTATAACAATATCTATGGGTAGGTACTTCAACTTTAAATACCTCTAGGTATATCTATAACCTACGATCCATAACTATAAGAACTAATATGATAAAGAGGACTGATTATTTTTTGTTGTAAAGGCAAATACATACCATACATAATGCCGCCGGCATTACTAGAATAGACGTTGTTCGATGTTTTGACGTGGTTTGTTGGGTCGATCTGAGTCGATTGGTCGGCGTGGCCAAAAAAATAAATTCAAAACCTACGAAACTGATAATTGAAGTTCTGATAATTTGACTGCGGCTGATATACTTAATTAATATATTAACGACCTCTATATCAGTCCCGAGTTATATCCCAGGTCAAGAAGAAAAATAATACATGAGGTCATTTTAAATTAAGTGCAAATATTTTTGGGGATGAGTTTCTATCATCATACGGAACAACTTTCTCCAAAGAACTCTAATCTAATAATCTAATCTCAAGTCACATTGTATGCCGTGTACAATTTTTTTCCCCATCGATCAGGTAATAGTAAAGTAGCTGGCAACACAATTCTTCACGCACACTAGTATCTCGCGCTCGTGTCTTACACACACTACAATATGAATTTGTCGCGCTTTTGCAGCTACTGATATTAGGTAGGGCGGAATCTAGTGAGCGCGCCAGCGCCACCTTGATTAATCTAAGGTGACAATAATTCTTACTAATAGTTTTAAAAAAATCATGAGTATTCCCTATTTAACTCTAGTCACATTTTAATTTAGAAGTTGTCAATGTGTGTGACACTAGTTTCAAAGCTTACCGAACTTTAGAGTAGCTTAAAACTCTGGCATTTTGCGACCACTGGCCTGGCGAAAGTTTGCTGCTGGCAGCCTGCGTTGTCTCAACTTTGTGAATGTTTTGGTAAACTTTGTTTTTATTAAAAACTGTGTTACGTATTTTGAATTTGTGTATCGGTTAGTGTTGGCTCTCCTAGACGATAATACATACATACATATAATCACGCCTTTAACCCAAATGGGGTAGGCATAGCGTAAACGACCTAAACAAAGGACGCTCCGCAACGTCTGACAGAGTTTTGAGGGTTATTTAAGATAGATTTGTAGGTATATTGCTGAAGTGACAGGTTGTCAGACCACTTAAATAAAGATAAAAATAAAAAACATCTAAATTGCAATACACTGAAACCCTCGGATACCTTAGCTGGTTTTTACAGCATGTTCGGGAGGAAATGCAGCTGGCACATTTTATGTTTGCGCTCACTCCCAGTACAGCATGGAGGAAATATTATACGATAATATACGGTATATAATAATATATACGAAATATGTGGCTGCAATAAATTGCTGCGATACCAGCAACTGTAGCTCGGCTGTACCACACCTATGCCAGTACTTAGGCCCGTATTCATAATCACCTCTTGAGACTGACAGCAAGTTTGAGTTTGTATCAGAAATGTCATTTCAATACAAGACGATCTATCAGATCCACACTTAAGATCAATCTTCAGATTGCTTTATAAATACGACCCGTAGACGATTGGCCTGGGGACAAAATCGTTAATGATATCTTCGCAGCTGATACTTCGCACATTGGTTAAGGGTGTTTTATATCTATATCATATCCGTATGGTTTCCGTATCGTATTCATATCGATCCATGTGGTATCCTTATCGTATTCGTATCGTATCCATATCGTATCTATATCGTATCTATATCGTATCCATATCGGATCCATGTCGTATTCATATCGTATCCATATCATATCCATTTAGATCCTAGGCCCGTGGTCTAACTGCAACATTTCATAGTATGGCTGGCAATACCTACTTGCCATGATTGCGGACCGCTACTGGCTCGGCCAGTATTTTCCGGAAATATTGCTCGTTTGGAAGTGCCTTTATCTCTAAAAATGCAAAATAAAATATATCTTCATCATGTCAAATTGATCAAAAACTTAAGAACCTTGCTCCGTAGCCTTGCTAAAAAAGCTATTTATTTAAATATATATTGTTCCACACTTGAGAGCTGTTATCCCTATAATAATAGGCAAATTCAAATCTGCCAATCAGAGCGAGTGATAGAATGAGATAGCAATAGTATTCTATTCTTGTCTTTTCACCAACTTGACGTATGATCAAGAATATACTAGAATCGATATAATGCCATCCCGTTCGTACCAGTGATAGTGTGAGAGTTTGAATTTAACTATCTCGATCGAACATTACAGAAGACACTTGAAATTTCGAGAAAAGGGTTGCTAGCTGTTTCCCGAGAATTTTACAGTACCGAGATTGGAGTATATTGCAGCTGCGTTAGCCGCACCAAGGATACAGTTTTCAGATTTATTTTCGAATCAGTGATCGGATAGTGGGAAGGAATATTGGAATGAACAGTGAACAGTATATAGTAACAGTGACAGTGTTTCCGTGATAGTTCGTGAATAGTTATCGACAAACAGTTCCGTAATCGTTTCGTACAGTGTTTCCGTGATAGTTCCTAAATAGTTATCGACAGAGAGTTCCGTAAACAGTTTCCGTTTCGTATCCGTTTTCGAATAGTTCCGAAAGCAGCAAGAACAATAAAATCAGTGGAAATAACAGTGATTAATAATGATAATAGAAGTGTGAAGTGCCGTTTATAGTTTAATTCATAAATATTTAAGACTGTGCGCCATTCTGTTTCATAGAGTTGCCATATAGTTTTAACATTTCATTTTTGGTAGAATTTCTGTTTTCATTCGTTCTTTTTTGACAGTTTGTCCATAGTGTTGCCAATAATTTCGTATATAGAGTTGTTAGTAGTTTATCGTTAGTAAATATACAGTCCATTTAAAGTATAGTTTTATTTAGTGTACATTGAGGTAGGCACGTTTGGTTACGCCGAACACTATCTCGTACATATATACTCTTTAATTTAAGACTGTATATTATACTGTGTGGTTAATTCCCGTCTCTTCCTTTTCACAATCGCAAAGTACTACCAATTATCTCTGTTTCAAAATTACGAAAATTGCTTGTAAACAACTTTATTTTGATCTACAACAAAAGACCGAAATTAATTATCCCTTCTTCCATTCATCGTAATACCAAAAATAACCGGCTATAACTGCTTGTTACTTCACAAAACAAGCTAGCCCGAGACATGAATGAGGGTTAATTAACAATTATGATTTTAAGGGATTTTATTTGAGAGTCTTAAGGCAAACTGTGGCACGATGGTGGCGACACCAATTTGTAATTAATACGTGCATACATATAATCACGCCTTTATCCCTAATGGGGTAGGTAGAAAGTAAACGACCTAAACAAAAGATTTAAGGGTTATTTAAGATAGATTTGCAGGTGTGTTGCTGTAGTGACAGATAAGTATTTGTGTCTAAAATACGTTTCAATAATATTGTACGTTTCGTGGAAATCTCAAGTAATTATTAATTTTATAACATACTAGCGACCCGCCCCGACTTCGCACGGGAATTATCAGTGTTTCTCTACTATATAATGCATGTCATCATCATCTTCCTAGCTTTATCCCGTATCTCACAGGGTCGGCTACCTAATCTAGGGGATTGAACGAGGGTACTGTTTTTTTACACAGAGCGACTGCCATCTAACCTCCGCAACCCAGAAGGGAAACCAGAGTCAATCCTAGATTAGGTCAGAGTTTTCAAGCCGCCAATGCTTAGCACTGGTCTCTGATATGGCTTAACGACTAATATCTACAGTATTAAACGATATTAACCGGGAATAACTGCTTAACGTGCCTTCCGAAGCACGGAAAAAGCGCCGAATAAACGTACATATGAAATTCGAAAACCGAAAAACACATTGGTACGTGGTGGGATTCGAACCACGACCTCCCGCTCAGGAGGCAGCGTCGCTATTCACTACACCATCGGGCTCTCTACTATATAATGCATGTATTATACATATAAACCTTCCTCTTGAATCACTCTATCCAAACAGCATCAAAATCCGTTGCGTAGTTTTAAAGATTTATGCATACATAGTGATATAGGGACAGAGAAAGCGACTTTGTTTTATACTATGTAGTGATAATATCATAATTCAAACTGAGCATGTAAGTTTTGTATTACAAATATGCTAAAAGTGGCACAATTGTAAAACAAATCTTAGATACTAATTATGAAGTATGATATTATGTGTTTACGCTCTGCCTACCCCATTAGGGATAAAGGCGTGATTATATGTATGTATGTATGTATTATGTGTTATAATATACAATAGAAAATTACTTGATTACCAGCTTCCATGCTGGACTGGGAGCGAATGGAGAACGTTGAATGTGCCAGCTGCATCTAATCCCGGGCATGCTATAAAAACCAGCTAAGGGATTCGAGGGTATATTGTAATTTAGGCGATGGTCTGACAACCTGTCACTACAGCAATATCCAGTTCTATCTTAAACAACCCTCAAAACTTGTCAGACGTGGCGGAACGACCTTTGTTTGGGTTGTTCACGCTCTGCCTAACCCATTAGGGATACAGGCGTGATAGTATGTATGTATGTACAATTACTTGCGATTTCTGCTAAATGTAAAATGTTCTTGAAAATGATTGTATTTTAGATACAAATTATTTATTACTATTGAGGGCGCCACTTATGCTTTGTTACCACCTTAACAAGAATTAATTTATGACAAGTCAAAGGGCAGCAACCTCCCTTAAGGTTTAAAGAAGATTAAGGAAGTTGCGGAGACAATTCAAGATAGAAAGTGTTAAAAATGAAACAGATTTTAAAATATACGTTTGGCAGATTTTAACTAAAATATACATACATGCATATAATCACGCTATTCTCCCTAATGGGGCAGGCAGAGTGCAAACGACCTAAACAAAGGTCGTTTCGCCTCGTCTGACAAAGTTTTGAGGGTTATTTAAGATAGATTTGTAGGTATATTGCTGAAGTGACAGGTTGTCAGCTCATCGCCTAAATTACAATATACTGAAACCGTCGGATCCCTTAGCTGGTTTTTACAGCATGCCCGGGAAGAAATGCAGCTGGCACATTTTATATTTTTCTCTCGCTCCCAGGCCAGCATGGACAAAAATGTAGGTAATGACACAAATTTTGAAGTAAACGACGCAAGACGATATACTTTTAATCCCTCGACAACTTAAATAAAAATAATTGATAATGTTGTTATTAAAACACTTGTACCTGTTTCACTTAAAATAATTTAATCCTACCGGTTTCGCTAACTTATAGCATCATCAGGTATTTTATACATAACACATAAAACATTTTAAATAAACGGTTAATATTTAGCGAACGAAGTACACTTATGCACATCATACACAACACATAAAACATTTTAAATATGAACGGTTTACTTAAAATGTTTTATATGTTGTGTATGCTATATGTAAGCGAAACCGGTAGGATTGAATTATATTAAGTAAAACAAGTATAAGTGTTTTAATAACAACATTATTAATATGGTGTTTCACCAAGTGCCGACAAGTCGCAAGTATACATTGTAAAAATGACATTACAACTGAGCAAATAAAACAACTGGGACCAGTGGCAGTGTCTTGGCTTTTAGCAATGTTTATTTCATGTCTTAGTACCTTGAAATCCCAAAGCTGTGGAGACGAGCTAAAGTCATTGCTCTACTAAAGCCCGGCAAATTCCCGAAAGACCCGAAAAGCTATCGTTCCATCTCGTTGTTGTGTCATTCATTTAAGATTTTTAAAAGCCGACCAAGCTGGATTCCGACCTGGTAGATCATTTTCCAGCCAAATCCTAAATCTTGTTCAACACATCGAAGATGGATTCGAAACCCAAAAAATTACTGGCATCGTATTTGTCGATGACGATACGACACTGTTAACATCAGAAAACTATTGACAAAAGTGTATTGCATGACTAACGACTTGGGTTTCTTTAATATCCTAAGAGAGATGTTGAATAATTGGCGGTTTCAGGTAACTCTCAATAATACCAAAAGTAGGTGGCGGTGTCAAAATAATGGGCTTCCACAAGAAAGTGTGCTGGCTCCTGCATTATTTAATGCTTATACTAACGACCAGCCAAAAAAATCGAACACCAAACACTTTCTTTACGCCGACGACCTTGCGCTCACTGCTCGGACACCAAGCTTCGAAGAAACCGAAAAATCACTCAAGGTTGCACTGGACGCACTTGACGAGTACTATAACCAAAATGCCCTTAGGCCCAATCCGTCCAAAACTCAGTCATGTGCGTTCCGTCTGCGAAACCGAGAGGCGAATAGACCTCTTAAATTATCGTGGCAAGGCGTCAACATAGAGCACTGTCCAAACCCGCGTTACCTGGGTATCACTCTTGACAGAGCATTGACCTTCAAGGCGAACTGCATTAATACAAAGCAAAAAGTCGGCGCAAGAAACAACCTGTTACGGCGTTTAACATCATCAGCCTGGCCCTCATTCTCTGCAGGAGAATACGCATGCCCAGTGTGGCACCGCTCCACCCATGCCAAACAAGTTGACGTGGCTCTTAACGAGACGTGCCGCATTGTTACGGGATGCAAACCTACTCCACTCAACATGCTGTACCCTCTAGCAGGTATTGCTCCACCCGACGTTCGCCGATAGATAGCTTGTGCAGTGGAGAAATAGAAACAAGAAACTGACACTCGACACCCACTGCACAACTATTTCATACCTCGTTCCCGTCTTAAAAGCCGGAGAAGCTTCTTGAGATGTACAGATGCAATTTCAATTGACATTGATCTGCAACAGGACAGAGATCAACTGTAGCGAACTCGTTGGCCAACTCCACCTGGTTTTATATCTCCATCAGAGTGATTGCCACAGGGACACAACCTACAGTGGGCAACATGGAAATCATTAAACCGACTGCGCACACAGGTTGGCCGCTGCACGGTTAATATGGCAAAATAGGGGTTCATCGATAATACGCAAATAAACTGCGTCTGTGGAACCCCATTACAATCAATGCCACACCTTATCACCTGCCCTCTGTTGCCCGTCACATGCAGTAGTGAGGATCTGAACCTAGCGACTGAAAACGGAATAGCCGTCGCCCAATACTTGCAAGGGACGATTTAACTTAAACTAATAATAATAATTGAATTTTGGACCTTTGATTCCAAGAAGAAGATTGTGAAAATTATTGACATACTAATATTTTAGTCGTATAATCTCGCACATCATAATTTATTCTGGATTTCAAATTCAAACTTAGTCGACGATAAAAAATATAATTTGTTGTGGAATAATCAACTCGATTTGAATTTATGAGATTCGGTTTACCAGGGGATTAACTTTCGATGGCACCAAAGGCAGCAACACACATCCGTCACCTTACGCACTACGCGTACTGGCAAAGGGATGTGACGCATGTGTGTTGTAGGCAATGCAAAAAGCATTGATAGCGTGTTGAGTGCAAACTTGCGCGCAGTAAGTGATGCCTGTGTGTTGCTACACTAACAGCTTCGAAAACTTATGCCAGGGGAGGCCAATGTTTGTAATGTTGCGAGCCAGGTTAATGAATTCGCGGGCCGTTTATATAAACATGGATCATAATAAGAACTATTACAAAAGATGCTTGGAATCCAGGGATTTTCGACGGAGTTGGGGGCCCAAATCATATTCAAAATTACATTTTTATGTAGATGTGTAAGAAATAGTGATGGTCTCGTACGAATCACTTTAGGTTTGATGGTAAATGCGTCACAAGCCAGCTCGATTTTTTTTCTAACAATCAGGCTCAGAACAGAACCGATACTCCTTGTCGCAGATTATAATTACATTTTTACGACAACAAGAGGGTGTTGCTGACTTTGCATGCTTTTTGAAAATCATTCCGCGGGCCGGATAAAAAGCCTTGGCGGGCCGTAGGTTGCCCATATGTGACTTATACTTATTTAATTGTAAAAATTGTAAGATAAACAAAGGAACGATCTTTGTTTAGGTCGTCTACGCTCTGCCTACCCCATTAGGGATAAAAGCGTGATTATGTGTATGTATGTATCCCTCTATTGCAATTTTTAAAGAGCTTGTAAAAAAACATTTCCTTCATTCTCCTACATAGCACCTGATTGACTTAAGTAATTACCTACTTGTGTATTAATTATATTATCGAGTTTTTTTTTTTATTTCACAATCTCACTTCCCCATCTGAATGAAATATTGCATTTTCCTCTCTCTTATAGGATATTATATTAGTTTATTATATTATAATTGTACTTATGTATTAGTCTATTGTACCTATTCGTATTTATGTAACTAGTAAGTACTTTGTCTATGTATTCTATTTAAATTTATAACAGTAGTAACTGCACTATCCCGCATAATATTAAAAAACTACTCCTTTACCCAAAGGTTGCCTGACAGAAATTGCTACCCTAGCAATAAGGCCGCCTAATTGTACTCTGTTTGTTTTGTAATGTTTGTTCCTGTACAATGTGTTGTTTATGTGCAATAAAGAATATTTGTATTGTATGTTGTATTGTATGTAGGTATAAACAAAGGGCTATAAACAATATGGGGTGTAAGCCTCGACCCAAAAACTGATAGCGATAGCTCAGTCTACGACCCTGAACAACTTTCCAGTAATTTACTTCAGAAAGAGTCTTGACAAAATGTTTACCAGTCAAATTTGTATGGAGAAATCAAATAAGAAAAACCACTTCCTGAAATAATTCCTGGTGAAAGTGGTTCAGTGTCGTTGACTACGCAGCCGCTATCAGTTTGTGGGTCGCTGTCCCTTATACTCAATGCACAGTTTGAAGGTTATGAACTAACTTTATAAACAAGGCGTTAATACGAAAATATTATTACATACATATTATCACGCCTTTATCTCTAATGGGGTAGTCAGAGCGTAAACGACCTAAACAAAGGTCGTTCTGCCACATCTGACAAAGTTTTGAGGGATATTTAAATTTGTAGGCATATTGCTGTAGTGACAGGTAGTCAGCCCATCGCCTAAATTGCAATATACTGAAACCCTCGGATCCCTTAGCTGGTTTTTACAGCATGCCCGGGAGGAAAAGCAGCTGGCACATTCTATGTTTTTCTCTCGCTCCCAGGCCAGCATGGAAGTAGAAATTATTATATACTTATAGTAGATATTATTATATAATAATATATAAGTAAATATTATATTTTGAAGTCTATTTTGATAATATGGATGACTTACTCACTCCCTCAAGAGAATTTAATATGAAGCCTAATTTACATTTCAAAATCAGTGGCATGAAATTAATTTGCAATTTGAGTTTCACTAAAAATTTCAGCACACTTTGATGTCATGATATTGTTAAGGAATCTATTTGTAATATTTTAACGAAATATAAATTTGAATTTGATTAAAATGATATTTTATATCCGCTGTCTTGTTATACCTGTTTTACAATCTACAAGATAAATATATCATAACGTTTCGTAAAAAGTCGTTTTTCAGTTCAAACAAAAACAAGCGAATTTCAAAAGGATGTGTGTACATTTTGGTATATAAAATATAAATCAAATTCACTGAAAATATATTATCAATGACTCCAACTGATTTTATCTACAAAAATACGCTGATACGAATGAAAATAACATCTAGTGAGCATAAATAAAAAATATTGCATAACTTTTTCAATTCCCGAATTAGCCATTTGGGATTAAAATCTTTCCTTTGAACATTATAACAAGGAAATACTATTTTTGATGATATTATAATCAAACAACTTCAAGTGTTAAAAAGATATTCATAGGGCCTTTTTTTAACTTAATATTTGTTACTTTCATTTCCCTTTGTGACCTTTAAACGGAAAGTATCCTTATAACATTTTTAATTTAGCTGCCGTTTAGAAGTATAGAACATAAAAAGATACGGCCTGGGATTTTCATAATGACGTCATAACCGCCCTTATATTTCCAAAGCGGCTTCACACTTCGTTTGAGGGTAAGTTGCAAGGAAAACTTTGCAAAACGAAAATTTTACGGTTATTAGGGAAGAACTCACTAAAAGAACTTAACCAAAAGCTTTCTTTTTGGACACTTTATTTTAGATTTGTATTATTTGTACACTTTTTTGTTATTATAATATTATATTCACTGTGGCGAGTTTGAGAATATTTTCACAAAAAAATTGAAAGCTTGGTAATGTAGGTAATAAGTATTTAAAAATATAGACTGGAAAAAATAAAGAAAGAGACGGTAGAGTGTTGGGAAATAAGAATATTCATTTTCTTTTCAACGGAGTTTCTGTAACTTATGTGATGAGTGGCAAATGTTTCAATCCTACTTCTGATTATTTAAAACCACAGCCGTATCGAAATTTCTCTCAAAGTTTTTAATCTTGCCTCTGTTTATAAACCACACGCTGAAATTGTTAAATTTTCTTCAGAAAGTACGAGTAAAGTGCTAATTAGAATACTGATCAGGTTAACCCTACGGGCTAACCGCTTAAAGTGGAATTTTTCGCTTAAAAATATTCTGTTTCTGGATCAGTTTTATCCTTTGTGCTAAACTTCTTTGGACACTTTGTAGTAACAAACATTTTAGAGCTCCATTTTAAGCTGTTACAAGCCAATTTTATTCGGGCAAGATATTATAATATATCTGTGCAAGTACTTTCTATTCAGATGGTTCTGTTAAATAATTAAAATATTAGAGACTTGCACTTAACTTGACCCTAACAAAAGAAACATAAAGCCAAAAATGTTCAAGCAAATATTTGAACCCCCAATTTTAATGTAGAAACACCAGTGAATTTGATCTATCACAAATCTATCTCTCAAAGCCACGGCATCGTGACGGCACCGTTGCTGTACCGTCGCCGTGGCGTCTAGTGGAGAAATCCACCCATTCCCCACGTATAAATTTTATAGGTTCCTAATAGTCCGTATACTGTGTCAATGTGATCTAAATATTTACAAACATTTAAAAATGCTCCAAAAAATGGTCACCGAATGGACCCCGGAGAGCGGTCGCCGACGACGGGGAAGACCCCGTAGACGATGACGACATAAATCACGCTTTTATCCTTAATGGGGTGGGCAGAACATCAACGACCTAAACAAAGGCCGTTCCGCCACGTCTGACAAGTATTGAGGGTATATTGCTGTAGTGACAGGTTGTCAACCCATCGCCTAAATTACAATATATTGAAACCCTCAGATCCCTTAGTTGGTTTTTACAGCATGCTCGGGAGGAAATGCAGCTGGCACATTCTATGTTTTTCTATTAACCCCAGTTCAGCATGGAAGTAAGAAATAGTGACGCTCGGAGGGATGGAGGGGTGGCCTTTGCCCAGCAGTGGGACGACCTATAGACTATTAAAAAAAAAGTGCTGGACTGGGAGCTATGGAAAAACAAAGAAAGTGCCAGATCATCTCCTCCCTGGCATGCTGTAAAAACCAGCTAAGGGATTCGAGGGTTTCAATATATTGTAATTTAGGCGATGGGCTGACAACCTGTCACTACAGCAATATACCCTCAATACTTGTCAGACGTGGCGGAACGGCCTTTATTTGGGTCGTTGACGCTCTGGCTACCCCACTATGAAAAATGGCGTGATAGATGTATATATGTTTGTAAAAAAAACTCCAAAAAAACCCGCCTTACAACTTAAGATAATCAGTTCGACTAGTAAGTAAGTTTAGTTCCCACGATTTCTACTAAAGCTCAAGCTCGCTTGCTTTCTTGAGACACGCGATCGGAGATAAGACACGCGTACAAGCGCTCGGTACCACTCCGACCTATATCTTGAGCTCTCTTTAGTTCGCTATCACGAAACTAGGATTACTCTAGTCACACATACTTACTACATAACTAAAGTCACATCTACCCATGTAGGTACCCAAAGACAACTCTTAGATACTTACAGCTTCGTCTTCTTCTGTCGAGTGGGTATCGAGTCTATCGATCCGATGATCCCTCGTGTCAGAGTTTTAAAACCGCCTAGTAGCACAACTATCAGGCCTCTGACATGGTTTGAGTAACGTCCACTATCAAAGATACAGCTAAACTACCAAAGTTAAGACCACGCGAGAAAAGTACTACCTGTGGCACACAGTTCACCTAGTAGATTCAAATATGACAACCATGGCATTGGCGGGCAGTACATACATATAATCACGCCTTTATCCCTAATGGGGTAGGAAGAGCGTAAACGACCTAAAACAAAGGTCGTTCCACCACGTCTGACAAAGTTTTGAGGATTATTTATGATACATTTGTATGCAAATTGCTGTAGTGACAGGTTGTGAGCCCATCGTCTAAATTGCATCTACTAAATGTACAAGTTTTAAAATTTGATTTTATATTTTTCAAAGAATTTTATTATTATAAAAGTTTCGTTAATAAGACTTTATTTATGTTTCATAAGATCTTGATTTTTATGTTTCGTCTTTATTTTTTGCAGTTTGTTGTATAAACACATAAATGTAGATTTAGTTACTTTTCACGAAAGACAAGCGTAGTAGTGCACAAGCAGTTTACCGCGCTGCTTGTAACATATGCTGAGTGAAGATTTAGTCACAATAATATTATGTTATTACTTGTTTTCTACAATGTAACAAATTGTTACCTGTTCTTTGTCTAAAAGAAATATATTTTCTTTCTTCAATGTACTGAAACCCCTAAATCCCTTAGTTGGTTTTTACAGCATGCCCAGGAGGAAATGCAGCTGGCACATTCTATGTTTGTCTCTCGCGCCCGGTCCATCGGGCAATTACTGATTATAATACATACCTACCTACTGAGTACCTAGCACAATGGATTTTCACCCAGCCAATCAAATGTTAGCGAAATTCCCAAATGTAATTTCTACCTATCTCTGAAGTGATGGGTTATTTAACTCATCGATATCGGCTCTATTCATGGATGGTTTCATAAACATACATACATACATAAAATCACGCCTTTATCCCTAATGGGGTAGGCAGAGCAAAAACGACCTAAACAAAGGTCATTCCGCCACGTCTGACAAGTTTTGAGGGTTACATACAGATTACTACAG
The DNA here is from genome assembly GCA_949820665.1 of Scrobipalpa costella. NCBI lineage: Eukaryota > Metazoa > Arthropoda > Insecta > Lepidoptera > Gelechiidae > Scrobipalpa > Scrobipalpa costella. Next base: position 9,008,793 of record OX463299.1, read on the forward strand.
AGTAAGCATCTGATTATGATGTACTATATTGCTATAGTGACAGGTTGTCAGCACATCGCCTAAAATTGCAATACACCCTCGAATCCCTTAGCTGGCTTATACAGCATGCCCGGGAGGAGATGCAGCTGGCACATTCTATGTTTTTCTATCACTCCCAGTCCAGCATGGAAGCATCTATGGTTTCATAAACATCTGCATTAGATTCGATTTTTTAGATTATTGCACTTGCAAACACTTTGCTGTAAGTGGTAATTTGTGAATGCAACTTTATTTAACCATTATTGTGCTTGACGTGCCCTCTGAAGCACGGAATCCTTTTTCTTTTCGGACAATCAGATGATTCAGCCTGAAAAGTCCTAACCAAACTGGGGAAAACTCACAAAGTGATAAATTGACAAATATTAACTTTGTATTCCCCCTGGGAATCGAACCCATGGCCTCCGGATCGTAAACCCATGGCTCTGACCACTAGACCGCGGAGGTAGTTAGTTAGTATAAATACTAAAAGAATATATTTATAGGATTAGAATAAATTATATATAAATGTGGTCATATGAGAACTCAAAGCTAAGCTACGAGAGTCTTAAGTAATCAAAGTTTTGTTATGAGCAGTTCTCAAAATTGCTTCGCGGTTTTACAACAATCTCTTTAAGTACACTTTGTAGAGTTTAAATTATTTAGTCGGTGTTAATTTGAGTTACAAGCCTGTTTCTCCACAAAACTATTTACGCTTGCCACATACAACATAATTCAGTTATAACCAAAAGTTTTAAGTAAAATTTAACCATTTAAGTACCATATAACTAGATTGAAATGCAGAAATTGGCATGCTTTCAAATATCGACTTGTTTTATTTCATTTCAACATTGACTTTGTCCTTATTAAAACAGTCCTGTCTATTCATAAAGTACTTAAGTTTTAAAAAGTCTAGAAGTCAAAGTACCGGATTATCCTAAAAAATACTGAACGCTACTTAAACCACTTATCGATGAAAAGCTTAATCACAGTTGAGCAGAAAAACTTTGGCATCCACTTGGAATCTCATGCCAAATCTGTCCTAGATAAAAAAATCGACCGGGCGCTTGGGGGGACGAAGTGTGTGAATAATCCGGGAAGATTAGCAACTTGCGGACCAGACCAGCCGAACTCCCGGGCTCTACCCGGATTAGGTATAGTACAGCGGGTAAAAGACAAAATGTTAGCTAAATGAAAGCTTTTTTTGTTATTGCCTAGACTGGTCATACGTAAACATATTACAGGATGAAGTGGATAGCTCTATGTGAATAATCCGGGAAGATATTTCGGACCAGACCAGCCGAACTCCCGGGCTCTACCCGGATTAGGTATAGTACAGCGGGTAAAAGACAAAATGTTAGCTAAATGAAAGCTTTTTTTGTTATTGGCTAGACTGGTCATACGTAAACATATTACAGGATGAAGTGGATAGCTCTATGTGAATAATCCGGGAAGATATTTCGGACCAGACCAGCTGAACTCCCGAGCTCTACATGGATTAGTTATAGTACAGCGGGTAAAAGACAAAATGTTAGCTAAATGAAAGTTTTTTTTGTTATTGGCTAGACTGGTCATACGTAAACATATTACAGGATGAAGTAGAAATCTCTATGTGAATAATCCGGGAAGATATTTCGGACCAGACCAGCTGAACTCCCGAGCTCTACATGGATTAGTTATAGTACAGCGGGTAAAAGACAAAATGTTAGCTAAATGAAAGCTTTTTTGTTATTGGCTAGACTGGTCATACGTAAACATATTACAGGATGAAGTAGATAGCTCTATGTGAATAATCCGGGAAGATATTTCGGACCAGACCAGCTGAACTCCCGAGCTCTACATGGATTAGTTATAGTACAGCGGGTAAAAGACAAAATGTTAGGTAAATGAAAGTTTTTTTTGTTATTGGCTAGACTGGTCATACGTAAACATATTACAGGATGAAGTGGAAATCTCTATGTGAATAATCCGGGAAGATATTGCGGACCAGATCAGCCAGATATAGTACAGCGGGTAAAAGACAAAACGTTAGTTAAATGAAAGCTTTTTTCGTTATTGGATAGGCTGGAAACACAGTTGAATAAAAAAGTCCCATCGATATCGGTTCAGTAGTTTTGGCGTGATGTTGTAACATACAGACAGACAGACAGGTATTCTAAAATAAACGTTTTGATCTTTATATCGTTAATAATGCCTGCTGCAATTATTTTTTTGGTAAAAATTCAATGTACAGACACGACCCTTGTAGAGATTTATTGTATGTATAGATGAAGTAGAAAACTGTATGTGAATAATCCGGAAAGATTAGCAACTTGCAAACCAGACTAGTCAAACTCCCGGGCACTACCCGGATTAGCAATAGTACAGCGGGTAAAAGCCAAAATGCTAGTTATATTAAAGTTTCTTTTCGTTATTGATTAGGCTAGTCATAAACATATTACAGGATGAAGTAGAAAACTGTATGTGAATAATCCGGGGAGATTAGCAACTTACGAACCAGACTAGTCAAAGTCCCGGGCACTACCCGGATTAGGAATAGTACAGCGGGTAAAAGACCAAATGCTGACTACATGAAAGTTTTTTTCGTTGTTGACTAGGCTGGTCATAAACATATTACAGGATGAAGTGTAAAGCTGTATGTGAATAATCCGGGTAGATTAGCAACTTGCAAACCAGACAAACTGCACTTCCGGGCCGTACCCGGATTAGGAATAGTACGATAAATAGTAAGATAAAATATAGACTAAATGAGTCCTTGTACAGTAGCGAGAGTGGCACAGCCAACTAACTACACAGAAATATTACGACTGGGTAACGTGTAACGCGTGTAAACAAACAATATAGCATGTTACATGACTTAAAACATAGTTAGTATTTTTTTGTTAACCACATGCATGATAAGATAACTATTTCACCACAGTGGTCAGTGGCGTTTACAAAAGCGTGGGTGAATGCAATTTTGGATACAGATATAATATATGTATTCAGTTATGCTAATTTACATAAATTAAACGCGAAGCTTTATCTAAATGGATGAAGGTCGCTAATTACACTCAAAAACGTTAAAATCTTCATCTTTATCTATCATTTTCACACTTGACTCCTGCACTATATCGGCTTAACTCATGCTCATGCTTAACCAGTTTATGGACAAAACTGATCAATAGATGAGGTTAGGGATACACATAATAATACTAAACATCATTGGATTTGATTCTTGATAAAATAATACCTACTCTAAGCTACAGTATTGTTAATATGGCATTGAATAGAAAACTTTTCTTCACCTTGATAATTTTATATCATAAAAGTATAATAAAAAATATTATAGAAAAAAATTGCCTTACTTCAAATAATTATAGTGGATGAAATATTTATTCGAGCCTCTTTGACATACTATATGTCATATTGACTCAAATTTTTATGTTTCCTCGTCAATTATGTTTGCTCCCAAAATCGCGTCTTTTGACGGGCTATCCGCCTAACTTAACCTAGTCAGTAAACGCCCAAGGGAATTCGAAAAGATTTTACTTTGCGCTCCAGGAAGTGTCTTGCATTTATCTTGCATCTTTCAAACAAAATCCTTCTTTACATTATTACACTTTTACAACCACTCATAATTTCATTTCCTTCATCAGATTAGGCCGTCGTCGTAAACTCTAGGCAGCCATTTTTGGGGCATAAAATTTTAAGCCCCAATTTCGCAGAGATTCATCTTGGGAGATTAAATACAATTCTCTAGAAACACATAATCAACTTGTTTTTGTGGGAGGGCATTGTTTTCTTCGGAACCTGATTAAAATTTTTGGGCCCAGCCGTAAAGATTGTCAGAGGAAGCCCTTTCTTACTTAAATTAAGAGTAAATTATATTATTTACTGTCAAATAAAATAGATGAAAGATTTATGCAAACTGCTTATGTTTGTGTGTTTTATTTTTAGAGTTCCATGGGTGACGTGGATAGAAAAAAAGGTATTGCACACTTAGTCGGGTGTAGTGCTGTGTGAAATTTTCCACTCCTCGCGAATCCTTTTAAAACTTTACCTAAACATAAAAATAATGGTGTGTCATCGATTTTACACATCCCTGCTAAGGTAGACATAAAGTGCAGCCTGATCCACTTATATTTTTACTTCTAGCTAATTTCTCTGTTTGTAGCTCATTTTAAAGCCCTCAGAACAATAAACAACAAAGTATAAAGGAAGATGGCTATAAAGACAAGGGAAGCGTGGCAAAGGTGCCGATTCTGTTGTAAACACGACTCATACATACATACATCATCACATACAATCACACTCCTTTCCCGGAGGGGTAGGCAGAGACCACATCTTTCCACTTGCTACGATCCTTACATACTTCTTTCGCTTCATCCACATTCATTAATCTTTTTATACGTGCTCGTCGCTTTAGGGTATACTTGACGTGACCTTTCTTTAGGACGTCCCCGATTTGATCCAAGTACGTGCGTCGAGGCCTTCCCTTTCCAACATTTCCATCTACACTCGCCATATACCTATATCTGTTTGGTCAACCTGCTTTCACTCATCCTCTCAACATGTCCAAACCAACGGTCCCTAATCACACTATTTCGTATTCTGTCATTCAATTTCACTCCAATCATACTTCTTAACGCTCTTATTTCTACTGCATTTATTCAGTTTTCATGCTTCTTCTGCCATACCCAACTTTCACTCCCATATATCAGTGTTGGAACCAACACCCGTCCATGCACTGCCAGACGAGCCTTATCAGACAAACGCGACTCAATTTATTTTAGTTTACAATACAATACAAATATTCTTGTTTGCCCATAAATAACACATTGTACAGAAACAAACATTACAAAACAAACAGAGTACAATTAGACGGCCTTATTGCTAGGGTAACAATTTCTGCCAGGCAATCTTTTGGTAAAGGAGTAGTTTTCTAATATTAGTTTAGTTTTGTCACTTTCTATAATTTAAATAAAATGGAGAAAGCAACACAATCTGCTAAAACAGCTTATAATCAAATATCAAAATAACGTTTAACAAACACCTAAAAAAGATGGATCATTAGGTAGATGGTGTCGTCTTATTTAAAGTAACATACGTCGTTTATTGTAATCAGCTGTTGTGTTGCTGTCTCTATTTTATTCAAGTTAAAGAAAGTGACAGGACCTAACTAATAAAATCAAATAAAATAATTTAATAAAATCAAATGTAATAATACTAGGAAAACACAAATTAAACTAAAAGAAGTTAAGTTGTGCCTACAGCATAATTGGCACTAATAGTTGCCTTTTATATCGAGAGCTAGAATGGACCAATAAGTACAGGTTATTTGTACCGCAGCAACTATGTCTTATTAACTACCAAGTCGTTAAGAGATAAACGTTCTTCAACTAGTAGAAAGACTAGAGAGAGCAGATGGAACAAAAAAAATTTATTTTTAAGGAATACGCTATTTGCGAACTAGTCAAATCAGCAACTATTTATGAAATATCAAAAACACTTTTTTGTATGAAAATTGTAGGTTATGTTGTCACTCGCCAGTAAATATTGATTACTCAAATCAATAAGTTCCATATTTTGAACTCAATTATTAAATCCAAATGAGCTATTTTTTTTAAATGATGAATTAGTTCCACAGTATTTTTAGACATCAGTTAGTATTATTATTTTTTAGCCACGCAGTCAACATGAAGTAGTGAAGACTGCTGCGTTATTTTTACTGTATTTTTTTGATATTTTGTTTGTTTTTGATAAATAGAACAATACTAGGACAAGATCTACAATAGTTTAGTTGCCTAGAGGCCCTAGAGCATAAGGACAGTATTTTAAATACGCAGGTTCTGTTTCCGGTTGAAATTCTTGATTTTTTGTTTTTCATATTTTTGACATACTACTAGACTGCTAAAAAGATAAAATGCCAGAACGTGTATGGGCAAAACTTTTAAAAGGAGTGCGTCGTCGTACGTCAAACAGGATTAACGAAGTAGGTAATTTCGTATTCCGTTTGCTGGCTTAAATTTAAATGTAGATTCATTTATTTACAGTATCAATTTCATAAATATTATTATATTCTCTATAGCTTTAAATATTAAAAATACAGTTCTATTTAAAAAAAACTACAGGCGAGCTTATCTCTATAAGAGATCTCTTCCAGGGGATATCCCCTTAATGGGGATAAAAGATGGGAAATTCACGGGAGCAGATACAGCTAGTATAATTTAATTACAAATTGATATAAATATAATAATAATAATAATACACATATTAACATACTATAATAACCTAATACATATAAATATATTTATATGATATATAAATGATAAAATAAAATATAATTATATACGTCATAGAGAGGTCATAAAATGCTCTTTCAGTCTCTTCTTAAAAGTGAAGCTCGAGGAACAGTCTTGTATAGTTTTCGGCAGTTTGTTCCACAGTTGAATGGCTCCAACAGTGAACGAGTTATAAAGAATTTGGTGTTCGATCCAGGAACCTCCAACACCTTTGTAATGCAAGCGCGCCTGGGTCGAGGATCAGGGGGTAAAAGACGAAATCGGGAGCGGAGATATTCAGGAATGGATGGGTCGTTAAGGATTGCATTAAAATAAAAAAATACAGAGAATAATATGATTGCCAAAAAATAAAAATATGAATTGTACAATTGGTTTATTCAGATACAGTGTACTGTACATACATATATATACATACATATAATCACGACTTCATCCCTAATGGGGTAGGCAGAGCATAAAAGACCTAAACAAAGGTCGTTCCGCCACGTCTGACAAAGTTTTGAAGGTTATTTAAGATAGATTTGTAGGTATATTGCTGTAGTGACAGGTTGTCAGCCCATCTTCTAAATTACAATATACTTAAACCCTCGGATCCCTTAGCTGGGTTTTTACAGCATTCCCGCGAGGAAAAGCAGCTGGCACATTCTGTTGTACAATAAAATTATCCAAATATATATATACAAAAATTACAATCATATAAATTAAATCCAACAGATGTCTTTAATGTAATTTGGAACTTTAATTTCGTGGTCTAGGTAGGTGTAAGTACAAAGCAGTTAAAGTAAACAACATCGCTAACTGCAGCAATACACTGCAACTCACTAAACTTGATGTTACAAATAAAATGTTACTTAGTGCTACTAGTACCTACCGGTGCTACTTTGTTATTTGTTATTTGGAACATAATTAAAGTACACGTTCTTCCATGCTGGACTGGGAGCGAGAGAAAAACATAGTGTGCCAGCTGCATCTCCTCCCGGGCATGCTGTAAAAAATAGCTAAAGGATTGGAAGGTTTCAGTGTATCGCAGATTAGGCGAAGGGTTGACAACTCATCACATTTACATCTGAAAAAACAATCAAAACTTTTTAGACGTGGTGGAATGACGGAATGTAACCTTTGGGTCGTTTTTGCTCTGCCTACCCTATTGCTCCACCGACAAAAGCCTAGCTCTCAAGTGAAAGAAAGCCCCATTAGGGACAATGGCGTTATTTGATGTATGTTAATAAAATTATTTTAAGTTTTTCTTCTTGGCTAGTGGATTCTCGAGTCAAACGACCCGATGAACCCTAGTGTCACAGTTTTCAAACCGCCTAGAAGCACTGCTATTAGGCCTCTGATATGGTTTGGGTAACGACCACTATCAAAGACAGCGACCGGAACCGACGGCTTAACGTGCCCTCTGTCGGTACAGTCAGGGTGTTACAATGTGATACGACCTTGGGATACGACGTGGCTCGAAGATGCTTGAAGAATTCAACTCGCCGTACCACGGAATGGCAGGCTGCACCAAGATCTGTCAGTGAAATGTCTATTGAAATAGAGTTCTACATGCACAATGTGTAACAGAAAAGGTATATGTATCGAGAAAGGTGTGACTTTACCAATGAAACAACTTTCCCTAAGGAACATAGTTTGAAAAACGAAAAAAATATGTTGACCTTCCATACAAAATGCAGCAGATGAAACCGCATTAAGTATGGACAGTCATTTTTCTTTTTCATATTTCGACCATCTTCTTTAGGGAAAGCGTTCAGTTTCATGGGAAGATTCAAACATTTCACGACGCATATGCCCTTTATGTTACCCGTTGTATTGTATCACGCTGTTAACAAGTGCGTGTCGCGTCGCGTCGTGTCGCTTCCCGGTGTGAACTGCTGTTGATGTATTTAATTTATTATTATTTTATTATTTTACTATCCTTTTCTTTGACTTAATGAGTTTTCCAGTGTGAACCAGATATTTTTCCGCGGTAAAAAGTTACCTAAATTACTCATATGTCATTCTTTCATGCTTGACTGGGAGCGAGAGAAGAAGAATGTGCCAGCTGCATTATGACCCGGGCATGCTGTTTTTTTTTTTTTTTTTTTATTTAACAATATATTGTACACAAAAAACAACAGCTGAGGATCCGTGGCTTTCTTTATATTACAATTTGGGCGATAGGCTGACAACATATCGCTACAGCAATAAACCTACAAATCTATTTTAAATAACCCTCAAAACCTTGTCAGACGTAGCGGAACGACCTTTGTTTAGGTCTGACTACCCCATTAGGGATAAAGGCGTGATTATATGTGTGTATCTTACTCATGGTAAACGTAGCTTTCTAATGGTGTTTCTTTTTTAAATCGGTCCAGTTGTGTTTAAGTTTATTCGTTTATATACCTACATACACAAAAATACAAATCTTTTCTCTTTATAATATTAGTATAAACATACGAGGGGTGGCTGATAAGTAATCTACCTAACTATGAAAGAAAAGACTTTGATGGCTTGTTTATTTTTTATTTTTCTATATAGTCTCCTGCAAGTGAAATACACTTATGACATTTGCAAATAAGTGAAATCATGCCGTTATAATAGTAATTTTTATTTTGCTCGCCAAAATGGTCAGTCACATCCTCTTTCATTTCTTCGTCCGTCGAAAATCTGCGACCCCTCAATTTTTTCTTTAAATCTTTGAACAAGAAATATATATACTTTATTGCATAAACACAAAAGAAATGTAATTTACAAATATAGTGTGCAAGGGCGAACTTATCTATATGAAGAGATCTCTTCCAGCCAACCCAATGGTAGTAAGAGAAAGTGAATAATTTAGAAATAGTCACAGGGAGCCAGATCTGGACTATAAGGTGGATGGTTAATTTCTGTGAAGCCGTTTTTGCTCAGAGCTGACCTCGCCGTTAAAGCTGTGTGTACAGGAGCATTGTCTTGTAAAATCAGAACACCTTTGCTGAGTTTGCCTCTCCGCTTTTCTTTGATTTGTTCACGAAGCTGGTCAAGCAAGTTTGCATAATATTCAGCATTCATTGTTGTATTTTTAGAAAAATAATCTATCATCAAAATCCCTTCGACATCCCAAAATACGGTGTCCATTAGTTTTCCAGCCGACGGCCGAACCTTGAACTTCCTTGGCGACTTTTCTCCTTTAAATTTCCATTGCATTGACTCTTGTTTGCTTTCCGGATCCCACTGGCGAATCCAAGTTTCATCACAGGTCACAATTCGAGAAATAGTCTCTTCTTCTTTACCTGACCAGGTCTAGAAATGCCTGACAACATTCTACTCGCCTTTGTTTGTCAAAGGGGGTGAACATTCTAGGGACCCAACGCGCGCTCACCTTGGACATGCCCAAATGTTCGTGAATAATTTCATGAACTCGTTCCTTGCTAATGCCCACATCTCTGGCTATCTCCCACTGCTTGATTCGCCGATCTGCAAGAATCAGGTTCTTCACCTTTTCAACTTTATCTGCGGTAACGGCAGAAGTTGGCCTTCCACTACGTGTGTCGTCTTCCAGGCTCTCACGGCCATGTTTAAATGGCTTCGACCAAAACTTTATGACGAATTCAGAAGGACTTGAATCACCAAACACCTTTAATATGCGCTCTCTGATCTGCGTAGGCGTATTTTCTTCTTTACTTAGGAATTTTATCACTGCTCGATGCTCAAATTTCATCATTTTGCAATTTTCTTTCGACATGGTGAAATCAAAGTCGCGCCAAAAAAACAAAAGCAAGCGAAAAAAAATAAGCGTCAAAATTTTGAAAAAGGAATAAATATAGAATATGATTTTGCAATGGCCAGTTCGATTTTCAAAACTTTCTTTAACAAAGTAGATTTTATATCAGCCGCCCCTCGTAGATTATTAATTAATTCAGGTAGTTGACGCTGGATGAAAACTCGATCGACATTTTTATTTGAATCATTATTTTAATAACATTTCAATTTCGTTAGCAAAATATAATTAGTAAAAAGTCAGCCTTTGTTAACTTTGGATAACGCACTGTAAGAAAACTTTCGTGTTTCTTTATTGTAAAAATAAAAATATTTGAATTGAAAAAATCATCGAAGAATGTAATGTATGAATGTAGTTATTATTACACAGAAAAAAAAACTAATTTTAGAAAAAATAATATCATCTTATCGATTTTTTGCACAATAAGATTGAAGCCTCGATCGTTTCTTAGGCACTATTTATAAAGCGATCTCAAGATTGAGATCAATATACGAGTAAAGTATTGATTTGATAGGCCATAGTGTATTCAAATGACATTTCTGATACGAACTCAAACTAGCTGTCAATCTCAAGTGCTGTTTACTAATACGGGCCTTAACGTTTAGTAACCTAGCTCACGGGACGTACTAAGTACACTTAAGGGGATCTCAGGTGCACGCCAGCGCCCTCATCAATAAAAAAATCATTACTCACTGAAAACTCAATTAATTGAAAATCCGGTAGATCAGATAGACGTATAGGTACTGACATTTATTTTAAGCATTATAAATTAATGATTCAGTGTTCACTGCAATTATAGATAGCAAAAGTGCTAAAAGTGGCCGTTTTTCGCAATTTTTCTATCTGTTACTATAACAAACCATAAGTGGCAACTTTATGAGGTTCTAAATGACCTTCATTGCTTTAATCTCAATCTGATCTACCGGATTTTCGATTGACTGTGCTTTCAGTGAATTATGATTTTTTGACTGATGAGGGCGCCACTTAGTCCAGGGAAGCCCCTTAACGATTAGATATATTTACGTGCTTAACAACCTAGTACTAGTACTTGTTCGTTAAACTAAATAGCCCTAAGTTATTTTGAACTTCAGCAGACTGATCTGTTCGGACTTGCCAAAGCTAATAAAACTTTGTAATAGTATACGTATAGTGCACGCAGTAAGGGTTGTATGTTTGTTATTTTATTTACTTTTGAGAATCTGTAGTAGTTTTCCGAGGTGCAGATTTTCTTTGATTGTGTGAGCTAAGCAGCAGTCAGTAAGGTTACTTGAACAGTTTCTTCCATGCTAGCCTGGGAGCGAGAGAAAACCATAGAATGTGCTAGCTGCGTTTCCTCCCGGGCATGCTATAAAAACCAGCTAAGGGATCCGTGGGTTTCTGTATATTGCAATTTAGGCGATGGACTGACAACCTGTCACTACAGGAATATACCTAAATATCAATAGTTTGTCAGACGGGCGGAATGACCTTTGTTTTTGTTTGTTTGTGGTCGATTACGCTCTGCCTACCTCATTAGGGATAAAGGCATGTTTATATGTATGTATGTACTTGAACAGTATAATCAGCACTGCATACTTTATCACCGACACACTTAAACTACACCGTTGTACGAGCTACACTCGTTACATTATTTTTAAGCTGACGCTGCGACCTGACTGAGGCCGCCGCGTGGTTCATTATATTTTAATTAGTGTGCAATAAACTGTTCGTGAGCAAACACGTCCTATCGTTTCTTTATAACTTAAACTGTGCACTCAAACTACTAACTAACTAAAAGGAGACGAGTCTACAAACTGTGCCTCATACATCCTTTTTGGTCCTTCGAGCCTATCAACTAGTTAAGTGTTGTGTAACTACTGTGGTAGCGGATCGGTGCATTGGCCTCCCACCAGCGGGTCTCACCAATTGCATTGAGAAGTCGCACATATCACAGTGTGATTGCACGCACTTACGTCATCAATTGCTTCAAGGATCTCACCACAGACCTTGGAGATAACTCGAGGATTGTGGAAACCTGCAGTCTTTAATCTAACGAACCAACGCTTAGGGTAAACTACCTACTGTAAACCAAAACACTATCGAAGAAACATGTCGAACCCAAACTCATATTCGGATCAACAACAACAAGAAAAACCAACTTTAGAAGACATGGCCGGTGAGTTGTTCGAGAAACTTATGGAGAAACAGCAACATTGTTTTGACAATATCACGCAGCTTGTCAGAAACTACAACAAGGACGGGCCCTCTAGAAAGACTTTACCATACCTAACTAATCGTCTTGAGGCGCTCGACGCTTTTTGGGAGGAATTCAAAAGCAACCACGAAGTTCTCTGCAAAAGTGATAACAAGAACGATAAATATTTCAAGGAAAATATTTATCAACAAACTCAAACTAAATACCAACAAACGAAGTTCGATATTATGTCAAAGAAGCTTGATTTACTGTCACAAACTGTACAAGGTTCTTTGCAGCCTCCAACTGAACAAAGTGACAACTTTTCTAATCACACCGAGGCTGGAGAGTACTCTAAAGAAAACCAACGTCGTCAGCAGGAACAAGAGATACCTGAAACAAAAGAACAAAATAAGAAATTAGTGCGGCAACAACTACAAAACTTTAACGCATTTGAACGAGCTATTTCAAAAATTGATCTGGAGAAGCCATCTGAAAAGTGGGAATTAGAAGATAACCTGAACATCCTTAAGGGTAAGTGGGAAGCTATAGACAAAATCCATTGGGAATTAGATTATGAGATGACTGGTGAAGATAGATCCAAATACCGAAAAGATTATTGTCAATATGAGATGCAGTATGACATCATCAAGAAGGCTCTCAACGAGAAAATTTGGTCTAGCGCTCACTATGACAAAACAACACCTAAAATGGAAATACCAGACTTCGCCGGAAACTATAACCAATGGATGTCTTTTCGTGACCTATTTACGGAAACCATACACAACAACCCACTACTTACCAAATCGCAGAAGATGCAGCACCTGAAAACCAAACTGAAAGGTGAAGCAGAAAAACTTATTCAGCACCTCTCCATCAGCGCTGAAAACTACGACTCTGCCTGGAAAATAATTGAACATCGCTACGAGAACAAGCGTCTTCTATTTTCTTCCTACATCAACATCCTTCTCAACTTACCAACTATACAACAAGCATCCGTTCAAAACATCAAAAAACTTCACGACACCCTATTGGAATGTCTGAACGGATTACATAACTTGGGACTCGGTATAGAAACGTGGGACCCGCTATTAGTTCATCTTATGCTGCAAAAACTAGACGCCGCTTCGTACGCTGACTACATTCACGACCTTGAAAACCCGAGGGAACTTCCTGACCTGCAAGAGTTCATCGATTTTCTGGAAACAAAGTTTATGGCGTTCGAAGCTATGAAACAAAATAACAGCTACCTGAAACCTATAATGCCACAGCAAAATTCATACCAGCAACAACGTTTTCATTATAAATCAAGCGAACCGAAGTCAACAAACTTTAAGAACTCAGGAAAGTGGTCGAAGTCATACAATGTGACCGTAAAGAACTGTCCACTCTGCAAGAAATTCCACGCGCTCATGTATTGCAACACGTTTTTAGACATGAGTGCAAAGGACAGAAACGAAACCGTCGCGAAACTGCAAATATGCAAGAACTGTCTATTCAGTCACGGCGGCCAGCAGTGCACGTCAAGCAAAAAATGCAAAATATGCGAAAAACCGCATCATACAACGCTTCATATTGAACAACAACAACATACAAACTACAAAACTAATTCCAACGGAGCAACTAATTCACCAAAAGCAACATACAGCGTGAATGTCGATGACGAGGATATGTTACTAACAACTGTCCAGATTATGGTGAAGAACATAGTAGGCAACTACGTAACTATGCGTGCCCTCTTGGACCAATGCAGTCAAGTATCGCTGGTGAGCGAAAATACAGCACAAAGGCTACGATTGCCTCCTGAAAAAATAAGCGCCGTCGTGTCTGGCATCGGAGCCACTCCGAACAACTGCAAGGGTCGAATTACACTGGAATGCAAGTCTACCTACTCGGACTTTACATTCGAAACCAAAGCGCTTGTAATGAAACAATTGACCAAAACATTACCGAATGCAACTTTAACAAAAACAAAATGGGATTACATACAAAACTTGAAACTAGCTGATCCCAATTTCAACGTGCCTGGACCAATCGACATCTTACTTGGTGGTGGTGTCTATTCCAAGGTTCTAGAGGCTGGTCTCGTCCGTGCCGATCCTAACTCGCCTGTAGCACAAAACACTAAACTAGGTTGGATTCTACATGGCCCTGTGAAAACTTTCAACTGTTTCGTCACGATAAACGAGCTGGACCCAATATCAAAAATCTGGGAAACGGAAGAAATCTCCAACCAGGATGAACTAACTGACGCAGATAAATTTTGTGAGCAACATTACGTGGAAACGACGGAGAGAACGACTACAGGTCAATATATCGTCAAGATACCATTTAAAAGCGACCTTGAAGAAAAACTCGGCGAAACTAGGCCACAAGCTTACTCTCAATTTTTACAACTAGAGAGAAAAATGGCTCGCCAAGAACACTTCGCTAAACTTTACAAAAAATTCATCGAGGAATACCAACAACTCGGTCATATGAAACCAGCCAGCAAGTCAGCAAACAACAAACTTGAAGCTTTTACGCCTCATCATGGTGTACTACGAGAAGGGTCACCGACCACTAAATTGAGAACAGTCTTCAATTTCTCCATGAAAACATCATCAAAGTACAGTCTGAACGATCTCATGGAAAAAGGCCCGAATCTGCAAAAGGACATTTTAACGCTAATCCTAACATGGCGAACTTATAAATACGCGTTAACAGCTGACATCGCAAAAATGTTCCGGGCTATCTTACTGCATGAAGATCAACAAAGATTACAAAAAATCTTTTGGCGTGCATCACCCAGCGAACAAATTCAAGAAATGGTGCTATGTACTGTTTGTTATGGCCAAAAGGTTGCACCTTATTTGGCCATGCGAACTTTACAACAATTGGCCAACGACGAGGGACATGCATACCCACAAGCCGAAATTGCACTTAGAAACCAATTCTACATGGATGATGTCATAACGGGTCATCACACCATTGAAGGCGCAAAGGAATTGCAAAAATAACTCTATAGCCTACTACAAAAGGGTGGTTTCACATTACGCAAGTGGGCAAGCAACGAGCCAGCTACACTCGACGGACTCGCCGATAAGCAAAAGATATGCGATCACATGTTCAATTTCAAAACTGATGAGCCTACAAAATTATTGGGCCTCGGCTGGAATACAAAAGAAGACTATTTTCGCTTCAACTTAACAATAAAACCGAGTGATAAAACAACTTACACAAAACGCTTGCTATTATCGGAAATCAGCAAGATATATGACCCGCTTGGCTGGATTGCACCTGTAACGATCAAAGCTAAGCTGCTCTTTCAAAACGTCTGGAGCGATAACTTTAGCTGCAAAAATATCTAAAGAATGGGAGAGCCTGCGAAATGATTTGATTAACATAAAAAGAATAAACTTACCTCGATGGATGTACGTGACGTCACAATCGCAAGCGATTGAGTTGCACGGCTTTTGCGACGCCAGCGAAAAAGCTTACGCTTGCACTGTGTATAGTCGAACGATGAATGACGACGGTCAATACGTCATCACACTACTAGCTGCAAAAACAAAGGTGGCATCACTGAAAAAGAAAACAACTTTACCTCGGTTGGATCTATGCGGAGCACTTCTTCTGACAAAACTTTTAGAAAAAGTGAAGGCTGCTTTAATCGACTATCAACTACAAATCAACTGCTGGACAGATTCCCAGGTGGTGTTGGCATGGCTGCAGGGCACGAACACTAAATGGGATCGATATATAACAAACAGAACTACACAAATAACAGCAGCAGTCCCGGCAACACAGTGGCGCTACGTAAACACAAAGGAAAATTCTGCTGATTGCGCAACAAGAGGCCTCCTGCTATCGCAGCTGCTTGATTTCAAATTGTGGTGGGAAGGACCTCAGTGGCTCAAAACTTGGCAAGAAAGCTCAGCAAAACAAGAAACATTTTCAACTGATAACGAACGAGTGACTGATTGTTATATTTCCAAATTAGAAAACAACTGCGACAAAATAACAAAACAGCTGATCGAGCGCTGCAGTAGCCTCACGCGCGTCACACGATGCCTCGCATGGGTGCTACGTTGCAAGAACATACTACGTCATCAAGTCAAACCAGCTGGACCTAACTTATCACTGAGCGAACTGGATGACGCAACGGAACTTCTTATCAAGTCCGTTCAAGATGAATACTTTTCCGATCATCGCTATAACAACAAGAAGCTGATTTTTACGACCCACATGAACACCTTAATGGGTCTTCCTGTACTACAACAAGCAACTACAAACCACATCAAGAGAATCCATGACGTAACTCAAGAATGTTTGAATGGAATAAAAAATCTGGGCATAGATATTCAAACCTGGGACCCTATATTAATCCACGTGTTATCTCAGAAACTGGACGCCGAGACCCATAACGACTATTTGGAATCATTAAAACAACCAAGAGAGATCCCCTCACTCAAAGAATTTCTAGACTTTTTGGAAAGCAAGTTCACGGCACTCGAAGCATCAAGGCGTAAGCAAGATAACACGCTACAAAAATTTAGCATCAATCTACCCAGTACTTCAAACAACTACGGCCGGTCTGCTCATCCACCAAGGCCATATTTTGGAACTAGAAACGTTTTCACAAGCAACAAGGCTACTACATCGAACAATCAGTTCCAAAAACATAGAAAAATATGTCCAGTCTGTCAAGAAGATCATGGAATATATTTTTGCAAAACATTCCTAGAAATGACACCATTAGTAAAACGCAATACAATCGAGAAACTTAAATTTTGCTCAAACTGTTTAGTCAATCACAACGGAAAACGTTGTAATTCAAGTCAACGATGTCGGCAATGCCAAGGGTGTCATAATACATTATTACACGACGCCTTTTTGAAGCAAATGTACATGCGCTCAACATTTCCGCCAAAGGAGCAAACTCAGCGATCAAGCGCTTTCCACGTGGGGCAACAAAGCAACACGCCAGAAATACTGATAGCAACTCCAGATTCAAGGAGGCGATGGGGAATACAGGACCATGCGGGCACTCATTGACCCCTGTTCTCAAGTATCCCTGATGTCGCAAAATACAGCTCAGCAATTACAGCTGCCAAGACAAGCCTGTCATGGTGTCGTAACAGGAATAGGCACCCATGACAATCCAATAAAGGGCAAGACAACTATCAACTGTATGTCAATGGACGGAAGTTACTCGTTTTCAACAGATGTCTGCATAATGAACAGCTTAACAAGAAAGCTGCCACCCTTTACATTTCCTAAACCATCATGGGAAATTTTGCAAGAAGTAGAAATGGCGGATCCCAAGTTCTACGTCAGTCAACACATAGATATACTAATGAGCGCCGAAGTATACGCAAGCATTATAATGAAAGGCCAACACAAAATTGCACCGTCCCTAGTTTTACAAGAAACAAAACTAGGTTGGCTATTAACCGGTAATGCGCAAAGTCTGCATTGTAATGTCATTTTGAATAACATCAATGAAATTAAAAAATTTTGGGAAATCGAAGACATCAGTGAGAACACCCCCTTAACTACAGAGGAGCAAGAATGCATTGACTTCTATAATGCAACAACAAAAAGATTGGAAGACGGAAGATATGTAGTTCGACTTCCCCTGAAATCCAACATTACAGAATTGGGTCAAACTAAACACATCGCAATTGCCCAGCTACTACAAATAGAAAAGAAATTTATCAAAAACAAAACAATGGAACAACTATACAAAGCGTTTATGGATGAGTACCTAAAGCTCGGACATATGATACCGGCAACCGGCAGCAAGGCGCTGGAATATTTTTCACCTCACCATTGCGTAATACGTGAGGACGTAGTAACAACAATACTACGTGTAGTCTTCAATTCATCGCAACTTTCATCAAATGGAAATAGTCTGAATGATTTCATGCATAAGGGCCCCAACCTACAGAACGACCTTCTACTGCTTATTCTGAAATGGAGACAGTATAGAGTGGCCTTTATAGCTGACGTGGAGAAGATGTTTAGACAAATTTGGGTAAACAGCTGTGATCAACATTACCAAAAAAATTTATGGAGGGACACGCCAGATCAGCTGATAAGGGAGCATCAGCTTACAACAGTCACATACGGAACCAAGGGTGCACCTTTTCTGAGTATGATGACGCTGCGAAAATTGACTCAAGATGAAAAACAAAACTACCCTGAAGCTGCGAAAGTTGTAGAAGAGGCATTTTATATGGACGATCTTCTTCATGGGTCAGATGATCTCGAGACAGCACGTAAACTCCAACAAGATCTTATAAAACTCATGAATTCGGGAGGTTTTAACTTACGAAAGTGGATGTCAAATTACACTGATTTATTGGCTGACGAAAACAAGATCGTACAACAAGCAGAAAGTCAATACAACTTTAAACAACCTGAATCAACCAAAACACTAGGACTCCACTGGGACCCTAAGCAAGACAACTTCTTTTTCAAATGCAAGATCGACGCAACAGCAACCATAGACACGAAGAGAAAGTTACTTTCTGAAATCTCAAAACTATTCGACCCGCAGGGATGGCTCACACCAATTTCTACCAAGTTGAAGTTGCTGTTTCAAAGTCTGTGGAGATCAAATCTGCAGTGGGATGACAAGCTTCCAACTGACGTCGAAAAGGAATGGTCAAAGGTCAAACAAGAGATCGACTTCATCAATCAATTTACATTGCCACGATGGATTGATACGGACGCCGTCAGCGATATCGAATTGCACGGCTACTGCGATGCGTCCAAGAAAGCATACGCATGCGTCATTTATTGCAAAGTAGAGCAACAAGGCCTGATAAAGATACATTTACTAGTTGGAAAATCAAAACTAGTACCACACAACAAGGAAATTACTTTGCCCAAATTAGAACTTTGTGGAGCATACTTACTTGCAAAGTTGATGAAAAAGGTGAAACAAGGTCTGAACAACCATAACATACAAACATTTGGTTGGACCGACTCAACTGCTGTACTAGGGTGGCTACAAGGCAATCCTGAAAATTGGAAAGTGTTCGTATCGAACAGAGTACGTACCATCACTGAAGTAATGCCCTCCTCATGCTGGCGTTACGTCAAGTCCGGAGATAACCCCGCTGACTGCGCGAGTAGGGGACTAACACCATCTCAGCTCGCAAAACATCACTTATGATGGAATGGACCTGAAAAGCTAACAGAAATCAAGACTGAACAAGAGAAACCTGTTCAATACGAAACAACAGAAGAAATGAAAACGGCAAAATTTGTAAATGTGACAACAGCAGATGTCCTGAAAACAAACGACAACATCATAGACACCTTACTCAGTCGATACAGTAATTTTTCTAAGGTAGTACGCGTACTAGCATGGGTACGACGTTTTATTACAAGTAAACAAGACAGACGACAGGAGTCATATATCACGTTGCCCGAGCTACGACAATCGAAAGCTATGATGGTAAAACTCGTGCAACAATCGACTTACAACAGCGAAATAAATTGTCTTCTGAAAAACGAAAAAGTTCCTATAAGAAGCAAGATCCTGAACCTAAACCCTTACCTGGATCCACATGGGATTCTGCGAGTCGGCGGAAGGCTACAGCATGCACATATCGATCCTGAAAAGAAAAACCCAATAATTTTGCCACGTGATCACCGCCTGTCAGAACATATTATAAATCACGCACACATACTTACCTACCACGGCGGAGCTCGGCTTACATCGGCATTCATACGTCGCAAATATTGGATAGTCGGCGGAAATAACTTAACGAAGAAAGTACTGCGTCGCTGCGTGATCTGCAAACGTCACAATCCTGACAAGAACTATCAAATACTGGGCGATTATCCGAAAATGAGAGTGAATCAGTCTCGCCCCTTCCAACACTGTGGGTTAGATATGACTGGACATTTCTACATCAAGGCCAACAAGGGCAGAGGGATGAAAACCACCAAGGGTTATGTAGCAGTTTTCGTCTGCATGGTGACGAAATCTGTCCATCTCGAGTTAGTGTCGGATCTGTCAACTTCAGCAGTACTGGCAGCAATCCGAAGGATGGCAGCAAGGCGAGGGACGCCGACCGACATATACAGCGACAATGGAAGAAATTTCGTTGGAGCAAGCAATGTACTACAAACTGCATATCAAGAACTGCAACAAATTATGAATGACACGTTTTTGGCTGAAATTGCGGAAATGGAGATACTGTGGCATTTTAACGCCCCATCCTGGCCGTCTGCAGGAGGCCTATGGGAGGCCGCTGTTAAGAGCTTCAAATTTCACTTTAAGAGAGTGATCGGAGAACAGAGGCTTACTTATGAAGAATTTTCGACACTGTTGCACCAAATTGAAGCATGCCTCAATTCACGACCTCTGTGTGTACTCACCGAGGATCCTGAAGACCTAGACTACTTGTCGCCATCGCACTTTTTGACCGGCGGCAGTACATTGACGCTTGTTGAAACAGAACACGACCTGCGTACTCGTTGGCAAATGGCACAGAAAATACTGCAAGACATGTGGAAAAGATGGCGCTCTGAGTATCTGACACAATTAAATGCAAGAAGTAAATGGAAACAACCCCAAAAAAATATTGAAGTGAACGATGTCGTCCTTATCCATGATGACAACTTACCACCCGGCAAGTGGGCCATGGGCAGAGTCATACAACTACATCCAGGACAAGATGGATATGTACGCGTGGTAACTTTGAAGACCAAGAACGGAATTATGAAGCGACCTGTAATAAAATTATCTTTGTTGTTGGAAAATCAAGATGAAACAACCAAGCCAGCACAAGTAACAAACGTGGTTGAGTCAACAGGGACTTCACCAAATGTGGATGAGTCAGCAGGGACTCCACCAAACCCACGAAAATATACAGGACGCTCAAATAGATTCAATTTCACAACAATGGCAACAGCACTGATGCTATTTTTTACACTGATAACAAGTTCAGAGTGTAAAGTTAGCATAAACCAATTCAAAGAAAATCAAAGCCTGTATTTTGATAAAATCACGAATATGATGCTAATCAGGGATGAATGGAAACTCGTCGCTTATTACAACATGGAACCATACTGGCAAGCTTCAAGAACATTTGATAAATACGTACAATCTCTAAGGACAACTTGTGATTTTATAAAACAACATGTACACTGCGACGCTATAACTATACAGCTACAGCAAGCTTATTCAGAACTGGAGTACTACGATCACATGTTGCTAAGTCAGCACTCAAGGACGCGCCCCGGTAGACAGCGCCGGCGCCGAGGTCTCATCGACGGTATCGGCTATATAGCGAATAGCCTATTCGGTGTTTTGGATGAGCGTTTCGCCGAACAATACCAGAAAGACATAGAGCTGGTCCGACAAAATGAGAAACACATCGTTTCATTATGGAAAAATCAAACATCTATCATCGAGGCTGAAAACAACCTTTTGAAGAGAACAGAAACAGCAATGAACAAGCAATTCAAGATGGTGAATAGACACATGATTGACTTAGAATCTGCATTACAAACATTGAAAATAAATATTGAATCAGTCAGCATTATAAATGACTTCAACACGGGAGCCATTATAGCAAGTAATATGATGCAGAGTTTAAAAGCCATACAAAACATGCTTTTGGACACAATCACTGATATCTACCACGGCCGCTTCAACCTACATCTACTTACACCAGAACAACTGTCCAATGAACTAAGCATCATAGCCAGCAAGTTACCAAAGGACATGTCTTTACCTATCGATAACATCCACACTGAACTTCGCAAGATTTATCAGATGTTACAAGTCAAAACAAGGATGTTAGAAAGGACCTTAATTTTTGAGATAAGGATCCCGCTTATCAGCCGAGACACTTACGAAATCATGAAGTTAAGCGAAATTCCAAAACAAGTTGGAAAAGAAATGATCAGCATTGTTCCCGTATCAGATTACATCTCCATAAATATGAACAAAGATGCATACATGATGATGTCTATATTAGACGTGAAAGCATGCCTACAAACTAGAGATCTTTATCTATGTCACATACAGAAACCTATTTTTCAATTGAAGAACGACAGAAGTTTTTGCGAAATAGAGGAATCAAATTGCAAAATTACAACTAAACAATGTAAAAACTTATGGCAAGAAACTAATACAATAAATACGTATGTATACTTCTGTTGTGAGCCGTGTCAAGTACGAGAGCTCTGTGAAGATCAAGTTACGGCTCACCAGCTGATGCACTCTGGGCTCATATCCATAAGCGAAGGTTGCCTTATCAAAACAAACAACTTCACTATACATTCACATAAACTACGTCAGAGTGAAATCAACGTGAAACCTGAGCTATATGCACCAGTCATTGCTCCAATCAATTACGTCATTAACCTAACCATACCGAGTCTTAATTCAGGGAATGAGTCAACCGTCATACATCAAGATGTTTTACAAGTAGCGGATGATATCAAAAGGCTAAAGAATATCAAAATGGTTTCAGACAAAATATCTTATCATGATATTCATCATTACGCCATGATCTACGTGATAATAGCGATAGTTGGTTTTACGGCGTTTGTACTGGCGGTGCGAAGACTACGTTGTACGCATTGCTCATGGCGCGTACCCGCAGCACCTGCCACTGCGGCAGCAGGCATGGAGATGACGCCAGCGCCCCGCGCCGCGCCGGCCCTGCCGCGCCGCTGCGCTTCGGATCAAGCGCGCGCGCCTCGTCAGCATTCACCGTCGCCGCAACATCAAGCACGCGATGATGAATTGTTTGAATTTTAATAAGTTTAGATATAAGTGAAATATTCTTAAAGTTTATTTTAATTTCCATTTTATTTACTTTTAATTTGTAAATGGTTCAGTATTTGTGTGATGGTACATACGGTTTAAAATGATTTTCCTGTACTCCTCATCTCGTGCCCCGGAATATGTACGATCACATCGCACATTTACTCTACTCAGCATTTCCTTCAATTGTATGTTTTTAGTTTATACTGCAATTTTACCAGTTCACGTTCGCCCCTCATTGTGTGCGCACACTAATTACATAGAATAACAAGATTGTATCGAACTATTTTAAATAAAGTTCATTTAACAAGTTAAATCAAGACTTTTCCTGTGACACATCATCAAACAAGCAATTTAATGTATTGAGCTAACAAGTGCCCATACATTAGTGGTACTTCGAGCCGGACTTACTTAGCTTGCATAAAATACGTATGTAACACATGCATTTTACTATTATTATGTGTAAAGTATAACAGTACTATAAATACATACATACATACATATAATCACGCCTTTATCCCTTATGGGGTAGGCAGAGCGTATACGACCTAAACGAAAGGTCATTCCGCCACGTCTGACAAAGTTTTGAGGGTTATTTAAGATAGACTTGTAAGTATATTGCTGTAGTGACAGGTTGTCAGCCCATCGCCTAAATTACAATATACAGAAACCCTCGGATCCCTCAGCTGATTTTTACAGCATGCCCGGGAGGAAATGCAGCTGAAACATTCTAAGTTTTTCTTTCGCTCCCAATCCAGCATGGAAGTCTACATAAATAGCATTATTATTTATCTAATAGATCAGACTCAAACATCATTTCGCACTCTCAATAGCTCCCGCCATAGAGCTCATCACCCGTCCGAAAGGCTCCATTAATA
Organism: Scrobipalpa costella; assembly: GCA_949820665.1. Lineage (NCBI taxonomy): Eukaryota > Metazoa > Arthropoda > Insecta > Lepidoptera > Gelechiidae > Scrobipalpa > Scrobipalpa costella. The sequence goes on from OX463299.1 coordinate 9,032,668, forward strand.
CAGTAGTGCTTGCTATGGCAGTAAGCTGTACAGCATTTATAGTTAGAAATAATTTATAAAATAAAATAAAAACTTGACAAAACTATGAACGAATGAAATGCGAAATAGTGAGTGGAGATGTCACTACCATATTTCACACTGCGTCCCATTTCTTGGATTTGATGTAACCTACATGGTGTTTAAATGATTTGAAACGATTTGTTTTCTGTTTTGAGAGTGTGTCCTATGTACGTCATTCTATTATTCTCTTCTGTTTTTGGTAGTGCATTTATTATAAATATTTACGTTTGAAAAAAATGATTATTTTGCGAGATTATTTTACTTCCATGCTGGCCTGGGAGCAAGAGAAAAACATAGAATGTGCCAGCTGCATCTCCTCCCGGGCATGCTGTAAAAACCAGCTAAGGGATCCGAGGGTTTTACTGTATTGTAATTTAGGCGATGGGCTGACAACCTGTCACTACAGCAATATACCTACAAATATATCTTAATTAACACTCAAAATTTGTCAGACGTGGCGGAACGACCTTTGTTGGGTCGTTTACGCTCTGCCTACCCCATTAGGGATAACGGCGTGATTATATGTATGTATGTATGTTATTTTATCGCCACAGACGTACGTTCGGTTCTCAATTTCTGCTAAAGATTCAGTTTTGTCCACGCATCACATGGAAATATTTTTGGAATTGAAGTTTGACAGAGATGAAAATTTACTACGACTATTCCATTCCCAGTCCACTAAAAATTCGCAGAGTAACTGATAAACCCGCGGGAAGACAGCTTGTATACATCTTCGTCATAAGCATGTCTGTCATATTAATAAAGTTTAAGCTCCTTTCAGTTTCCCTCTTATCGGCGTTCGACTTTCCAACTCCGGCAATTATTTTGACGTACGGGAAAGCTTTCTTAAGTACATAAAATTACAATATTACCTTTCGTTAAAGAAAATTCATATTGCCTGGGTTTCTTCCTAAGCTACTTACATAAAAATAAAACGTCTTAACAGTTTTTTGCATAGGTACTTGTAATTTTGAATACTGGAAGATTTATAAATTAGGCTTAAACTAAGCTATTGATGCTTTCTGTGTCCTTAATGAAAAAATATTTTGTTGTTATCGCAAGTCAAATATTTGTTTTACTGCATTTTAAGGCGTATCCTCCTGGCAGCCGAACAGGTAGATTGCAAGATATGCAACCATCGCCCGTAATGCCTGAGAATATCGTTCAAATCACCGCGTGCTACAACGTGGCGGTTACGTCCGTGGCCGCGTCAAAGAGGTGCGAAAAATGCACAAAAAAGCTAATTCCATTAGATTAAAGAGAGCGGATTAAAGAAGCTATGTTGCGATTTTAGATAATAATAATACGGATATTTCCCCGAAGGAACCGTGAAACCGCTGTTAACAGTTTAGAAGGAATATCTTTACTGATAAAAAAAGCTTTAATGCCAGATTTTTTAGCATACTAGAATATTTATGAACTAGAATATTTTGAATGTTGCAAATTGCAGACCACGAACTAATTTCTTAGACTCGTATAAAGCGATATCAAACTTGAGAGCAATATTAAGTATGGATTTGACAGTCCAGTTTGTACTGAAATGACATTTCTGATACGAACTCAAACTCGCTATCACTCATGAGCGCTGATTACAAACGGCCCTATGATGTATATTTTTTTTAAGTTTCCAATGATTTGTTCAGGAGAAATAAGCTCTTAAAAACAACCATTTACATACATAGGTACATATAATCAAGCCTTTAGCTCTAATGGGGTAGGCGGAGCGTAAACGACCTAACCAAGAGTCTTTCCGCCACGTCTGACAAATTTTGAGGGTTTTATTTAAGATAGATTTGTGGGCATATTGCAGTAGCGACAGGTTGTCAGCCCATCGCCTAAATTACAACATACTGATACCCGCGGATCCCCTAGCTGGTTTTTACAGCATGCCCGGAAGAAATGCAGCTGTCACATTCTATGTCTTTTTTCGCTCCCAAGACAGCTTGAAAGACAACCATTTGCCGGAAGAAATTTTCTTAAAGGCCTTTTTAAAACTGAAGACACACCTTTAAGGGATCTGATAAGTTTTGAAAGAAACCAATCTTTATGTAAAAACAAGATTCATATTTTTTCTTTATTAAACGTCAATTTCGAAGATCCAATAATATCCAAAATATAGCAGGCCTCCAACTGAAGCCAATATTTGCTGTTTTATCAATGAAGCTTTACAGGATGTAAAAAAATTGGTACTTTCTTTATTTAACCTACATTTTCTACCAATGATAACATAAACATATAGTATTTATATAATTAGTTACTTATGTAATTTATAATTATCTGGTATTATTTTGACATACATACATACATACATATAATCACGCCTGTATCCCGAACGGGGTAGGCAGAGCGGAAACGACCCAAACATTGGTCGCTCCGCCACGTCGGACAAAGTGATGAGGGTTTATTTAAGATAGATTAGTAGGTATATTGCTGTAGTGATAGGTTGTCAGCCCATCGCCTAAATTGCAAAATACTGAAACCCTCGGATCCCTTAGCTGGTTTTTACAGCATGCCCGGGAGGAAATGCAACTGGCAATTTGTGTTTGTGTTGTGTGTTTTTCTCTCTCTCCCAGTCCAGCATGGAAGTGATTATTTTGATATTATGCTTTATTTGTGCACGCCTAATTTGCCTCTCATTTTAAGTCTCACTTCCGTAGGTCAGCTGGAAGAAATTTCTTGTAGAAATAAGCTGTACCTGTTGTGTCGGTATTCCTTGTGTATTGTCTTTCTCATGTTACTTGTGTACAATAAACAGTAAATAAATAAATAATAAACAATCTTCTATATAGCACAATAATAAATGCTAAAATAATGTATTTCGGGTAGTTCTTTGATATCATTAGTAGCCTATGGTTTGAAGAAACGTTGTATTTTTTTACATACATATAATCACGCCTTTATCCCTAATGGAGTAGGCAGAGCGTAAACGACCTAAACAAAGGTCGTTCCGCCACGTCTGACAAAGTTTTGAGGGTTATTCAAGATGGTTTTGTACGTATATTGCTGTAGTGACAGGTTGTCAGCCCATCGCCCAAATTGCAATATACTGAAACCCTCAGATCCCTTAGCTGGTTTTTACAGCATGCCCGGGAGGAAATGCAGCTGGCACATTCTATGTTTTTCTCTCGCTCCCAGTCCAGCGTGGAAGAAGTTTTTTACATCCTGTATACTACCCGTTTTGTCCCAGTTTTGCCGGATTTTCATGAGGGTCGTCATTTGAAAGCAATATCTTGGCGCCACCTGCATTTTACTATACGAGCATTAACGAAAACACAAAATTGTGGAAAATATGAAGCTATTCGGGAAAATGTATTAAATGAGTAGATTAAGGGCAACACACAGGCGTAACTTACTGCGTGCAAAGTTGCGCTCAACAAGCTGTCAATGCTTTTTGCATTGCCTACAACACACATGCGTCACCTTATGTACTACGCGCGCGTAGCGATGAACTTTACGTCGTCGGCGCATCCCTCTGCACGTACGCGCGCGTAGAGCGTAAGGTGACGCATGTGTGTTGTAGGCAATGCAAAAAGCATTGCCAGCGTATTGAACGCAACCTTGCGCGAAGTAAGTGACACCTGTGTATTGCTGCACTTAGATATTGAAAATGGAATATCGAAAGTATGTCTTTAGTGCCATGTTAGAATAGCATCTCCCCAATGTTAGATTGCGGGAGTGATAAAAAGAATGTCTTACTGGACTAACGCTAAAAGTTAGTAAATAAAGGGACCTGAGGTTTTAGACATACGTACATACATATAATCACGCCTTTATCCCAAATAGGGTAGGGGTAGGCAGAGCGGTAACGACCTAAACAAAGGTCAATCTGCCACGTCTGACAAAGTTTTAAGGGTTATTTAAGATAGATTTGTAGGTTTATTGCTGTAGTGACAGGTTGTCAGCCCATCGAATAAATAACAATTTACTGAAACCCTCGAATCCCTTAGCTGATTTTTACAGCATGCTTTGGAGGAAATGCAGCTGGCACATTCTATGTTTTTCTCTCGCTCTCAGGCCAGCATGGAAGAAAGCATGGTTTTAGACATCTAACAACATTTTTGGCTGGCGTGAAATAGTTTGTAAATTTTAAATTTAAATTTTATTCTATCTGGAATATCACACAAAATTTGTTACACGTGTTTAATCCCACATTCTGTTTATCCCGAAACTATTAGCGTTATTTTGATTTGATACCCATAAAAACAGAGTAGAACCTTTGTAATATATATTTTACTCAAATAATAGAGTCGAAACAACATTTGACAGCTCTTAACCAAAGCAAAAATTGAGTGGCATTAGTTTTTAGCATAGGAGTAAATAAAAATGTTCAGTATTTCCAACTCAGTCTTAGAATAAAGGTAAACAAAGTTTGATGTCTTTTAATCAAAAATCTTGCTTTTAAAATAAGTTTTAGCTAATGAATTAGTAGTTTTAATAATTTAACTAATTTGCCAACATGGTGAGAGTCCGATGGTGTAGTGGATAGGGCCGCTACCTCCTGAGCTGTAGGCCGTGGTTCGAATCCCACCACGTACCAATGTATTTTTCAGTTTTCGAAGTTTATTGGACGCTTTTGTAAAAACCAGTACCCTCGTTCAATCACCTAGACTAGGTAGCTTACCCTGTGAGATACGTGATAAGGCTAGGGAGCAGCTACTTGCTATGTATAATTTTTCTTTATTAAATTCAGGGTTGTCTGTTTCTTCCATGCTGGCCTGGGAGCGAGAGAAAAACATAGAATGTGCCAGCTGCATTTCCTCCCGGGCATGCTGTAAAAACCAGCTAAGGGATCCGAGGGTTTCAGTATATTGTAATTTAGGCGATGGGCTGACAACCTGTCACTACAGCAATATACTTACAAATCTATCTTAAATAACCCTCAAAACTTTGTCAGACGTAACGGTCGTTTACGCTCTGCCTACCCCATTAGGGATAAAGGCGTGATTATGTGTATGTGTGTGTGTGTGTGTAAGGCCGCCTTTGCGCACACTGTTATTTTTAAGCTATTCCAAACTGTACGATTTATGCGCAATAAAGAGTTTATCTATCTATCTAGGGAGATGATAAACTAATTTGCTAACACATATAATTCATTTTGAAATGTGTTTTTGAATAGAAAGACATGAAAATTAGTCTGTCAAAACTATGTTCTCTCCTATCGGCTCCACTATAATAACTTGTAGATACGTTCCAATCGATATTTTCTAATTTTCCTACCACAGATGTGGTCAGTGTATCTCGTGAGACATACGACAAATGTTGCCGATTAGTTAGGTATAAGTATCGAACTTCCTTCAATCTGTCATTTATACTAAAACGTTTATATGCTTTAGCTTCAACAATTTACCTTTGTTGTAAATAGCTACTGTAAATTGAAAGTTGAGTAAAATAAACATTGTATTTTTCCGTCCAAAATGTGCAAAACTCAAGCCGTTATCACTCAATAGATAAATTCGCTCGTATTGTCCGCCGCTTTATCACTATCCGTCCTGTGCATGTTATTTCTAAATTGGTTTTGACCCTCAGTTCAAGTTCTGTTTGTGTCGGACGTAGCTAACATTATCAGTTATAGGCCGTTGTTCCAACCAAACGCCACAAAATGTCGCGTATATTTGTGCTTTTAGTAATATTTGCAGTACTCAGCTTCTCTGATGCGCGTCATAAGTCTCATCACAAGAGCAAGCATCACCATGAGTGCAAACATAAGACCATCAATAAAAACTTCCGTCATTTCTACGAAGATGTCATCGAGGTAGACAAAAAGGAAGAAATCTCCTGCAAGAAACTAGAAGAAGTGGTGCTAAAAGAATACTACGGAACTGACATCTACAAACTTATTGTACCAATGAAGAACTCTACGGAAGATGATGTGAAGATCAAAGTACATCACAGAGCTCTACTCATCGACGTTGAAGACAAGTTTTCCGTGATCAGGAATTTACCTCAAATCGTGAAGCCGAAAGATTCTTCGTACATAATAGATGACGGTCATGTAATAATCTCTTTCCCGTATAATGTTGAATTTGGTAAAGAGTTGGAAGTGAAGTGCGATAATGACATAGAAGATGCATCTACTTTTGTGCCTAAATCTGCAAAAGCAAAAGAAGCTAATTCGAATGATGTTGAGTTGTTCGAAGTAACAACGAACTAAATGTAACACTAACACGGTCATGGGTTTGTAACTATGGTAGGTTAAGCAATAAATCAATTTATATTTTTTTGTACATCTCTTATATAACGTAGTAGATTTGTAAAGAAAATGTCAATAAAATTAAGTGTTATTTTTTTCATCGTTTGTCATTATACCTTTTGTTTATTTTCTTGTGAATTAACATGTCGTGAAATGGTAAATGATAATTTTCCCACACTTGCAAGTTGAAATTTATTCTTTGAAAACTATCAGGAATTTTGAAAAATGCATGGTTAAGACCGTGTTGGACACGCCCATATGTAGAGTTCCGTAGCGTTATATGTTTACTTAAAATAACATAGGTAATTATATTCAAAATTTGATTTCAACCTTATGCGAAAATTTTAAGGTTCATTTCACCTTGACAGATTATATACAAACAACAAGTTATTTATTGCGCAAAGGAACACATACAACAGAAATAAAAATGAACAAACGTGACAGTACAATATCAGTTTGTTGAAATGGATTTTCCTAAATATTTCGTGAACTATAAATGCTACACTTTTCGCTATAGTTTTCATTGCAATTACAAATAAAGAGCTGTATTCCATATATTTTTCTAAATTCTTTGCATTCATGGTTTTTAATATATGACTAAAACAAATTTGTGACAAATACTGCAACTTTGAATGGAAATATCTCAAGACAGGATCATTTTAGAGACTTTGTTTTTAGGTAACCTCTATTTTATTTTAAAAGACCTGTCTAACGGTCTACCCTACACAAGATAATTTAAAAAAATCTCCCTCTTTAACTTTTATGGAAGGAGGTTTAAAAAAATAAAACATATGTTATATTTATTACATTTCTAAATTTACGTCATTATAATCTATCTTCGTGCCAAATTTCATGTTAATAGGTGAAAAACTAAGTTTTTAACAGAGGCGCGGCATGCAGACGGACAGACAGACCGACAGACATGGCGAAATGATAAGGGTTAGTTTTTAGGGTTACGTAGTCAACTAAGGAAGTTGACTACGTAACCCTAAAAACTAACTTATTTCCGCTAGGTGAAACTTGTATTGTTTTCTTATACATACATACATAGACATACATATCACGCCTTTATACCTAATGGGGTAGGCAGAGCATAAACGACCTACACAAACGTCGTTTGGCTACGTTTGACAAATTGTTGAGGGTTATTTAAGATAGATTTGTAGGTATATTGCTGTAGTGACAGGTTGTCAGCCCATCGCCTACATTACAAAATACTGAAACTCGGATCCCTTAGCTGATTTATACAGCATGCCCGGAAGGAAAAACAGCTGGCAAAATTCTATGTTTTTCTCTCGCTCCCAGGCCAGCACGAAAGAACTTTTTTTTGGAACGGTTTTCTTATAAGAAGTATTTATATTTTTATATACCTATATTTTCATGATAAAGTCCTTTAGATCCTGCCTGAGCCTGAGCATAAGAATCAACATGACGTCAAATATATGACAATTTTACGCTTAATTCGATCACGATAATAGAGGTGAAAGTATCCTCAGGTTCTTATAGATATTACCTACATACATACATATAATCACACCTTTATCCCTAATGGGGTAGGCAGAGCGTAAACGACCTAATCAAAAGTCGTTGCGCCATGTCAAACAAAGTTTGAGGACTATTTAAGATAGATTTGTAGGTATATTGCTGTAGTGACAGGTTGTCAGCCCATCGCCCTAATCACAATATACTGAAACCCTGGGATCCCTTAGCTGGATTTTACAGCATGCCTGGGATGAAATGCAGCTAGCACATTCTATGGAAGAAATGGAATGGGAAATGGAAGAAATTATAGATACTGATTTTTAATAACGTAAGTAAAGTCTGCGTTGTGGTAAGCGAAAAACGAGCTAATGAAAATAACATACATGTGGTGTGTGGTGCATGTCTGAGGGCAGACATGGTGCAGGACGGCCGAGTGTGGGATTGAATGTCTATGGTGAATGATCTATTTCCGAACGATGAAGTATAACTTCCATACTGGACTGGGAGAGAAAGAAAAACATAGAATGTTCCAGTTGCCCTTCCTCCCGGGCATGCTGTATAAGTCAGCAAAAGGGATTCGAGGGTTACAGTGTATTGTAATTTAGGCGATGGGCTGAAAACCTGTCACTACAGCAATACACATTACAATCTAAAATTGCCCCCAATTTATGTCAGACGTGGCGAAAGCGCCTTTTAGGAGGCGTTTTACGCTCTGCCTACCCCGTAAGGGATAAAGGCGTGATTTTATGTATGTATGTATGAAGTATAACAGTTTTTAGACGAAGATGTGTGAAAGAGATGATGATAGAGTTACGTTGTAAGGGTGTGAAAGAGTGAGCGCATGAGTATGAAAAAAGAGTCTGGATTGAGCTGGTCATGGCGACGGATGGTAAGGTTATGTGAAGAACAAGAATAAAGAAGTATATTTCAAGCTAAAGAGTGTTTCCTTGCCTCCGTGCCGGCCCCTCATCCTACATACATACATATAATCACGCCTTTATCCCTAATGAAAACAACAGTGGTTGGTAAATCTTAGGTTTTAGCGGTAAATACTAAGATTTACCATACTTTAGGGTTTTACAGTAACATTTACATTTCTTTGATTAGTAAATCTTTAACTAAAGAAATAGTAGTTTTAATAATTTAACTAATTTGCCAACATGGTGAGAGTTTGATGGTGTAGTGGATAGAGCCGCTAGCTCCTGAGCGGTATGCCGTGGTTCGAATACCACAACGTACCAATGTGTTTTTCAGTTTTCAGATTTCATATGTAAGTTTATTCGAAGCACAGAAAATTACTTCGGAAGGCACGTTAAGCCGTTGGTCTGGGTTAATATCGTTTAATATCGTAGAAATTAGTCGTTAACACGTTGCCTGCCATACAAGTATACTCGTAGTGAATATTTCCTATGGTGTTTGCCACCATACAAAATGACAGCTACGAGTATACTCGTAGTTGGCAAGGAGACTTAGTACAGACTACGAGTTTACTCGTAGTTTGGCAATTTGTTAAGATTTTTGTTGCCCACTGCCAACTACGAGTATAATCGTAGACAAATTTGGTGAAAAAACGCGGCTGCGCGTGCGTCTCCTTGCCCTGTTCATTTGCGTAGGAGAGCCGGACGCATCGCGCAAGCTTCGGCACACATGATACTTCGATGATTTAATTGAACTTATTGTTGTACAAACTAAGCTCTATGCAATTCAGAATTTGTTTCTGCAGTGATGCGCGTTTTCCTGGTTTTTCTGTAACACATGGGATCAGTCAACTTGCCTTCTCTAGAACATTACTGAAAACAAGACGACTTGTATTACATGCCGCTTTTTGGTGGAATCATGAGTAGGAATAGATTTTAAATGTTACATATGTTGTTTCAAATGTTGTTTACTCCGCTATCTTAATTTCACTGACAATGAAGAAGACGATGGATCCTCTCTTTATAAGATGCAGTGCGTGCTGGATCATTTCAATTTAGTGATGTCAGAGATTTATACACCAAATGTCAAAATTTGTATAGATTAGTCGATGGTATTGTGGAGAGGCCGTTTGGTGTTTCGCCAGTATATAAAGAACAAAACACGTAAATACGGAATATAACTTTACAAACTATGTTAATCAAATGGAATAGTCGTAAAGATTCGTATTTATACTGGCAAAACTCACGAATCTGATCTTCGATGAGCCCAAGCTAAATATGACCACTCCAACCAAATTGTTATGGATCTTTTACAAGGCTACTTGGACCAAGGATACAAAGTTTATACATACAACTGTTATAACTCAGTCTTGCTCGCAAAATTACTGACTAAAAGATTGACATACATCTGTGGAACATTAAGAAAAAAATGCTTAATAATAAGGTATCTATGAAACCAAATGTCGTTAAAGACTATAATGAGGGAATGTCCGATATCGATCTTTCAGACCAAATGCTTTCTTACTATTCAACACTGAGAAAGACATTGTTTTGGTACAAGGAACTAGCGATTAACATCTTTGAAATATGCATACATAATGCATGTATGATCTACAACAACCAAGCGTTTCTTCCTCCGCAAGAAAAACTGGATAGTCTCTCTTTCAAAGATAAGGTGGTTGAACATCTTTTGTGTGAAAAATTGGCTAAACACAGAAAAAAATACATTCCATTATCTAGATTGCTTACCACCTACACAAAAAAAACAAAAACCAACAAAGCCATGTCGTGTTTGCACAAAAGAAATAAAACGCAAGGAAACCGTTTATAACTTGCCCCGAAAAACATGCTCTATGTGTAGAAAATTGTTTCAAACTAAATAATTTATTCATGATTTCAAATCAATGTATACCCAAAAAAAAAACAGTTAAAATTTTTCTGATTAAACTATATTTTACTTTCTATGCCAAAGAATTTCATTGAGCCCTCGTTTCATTGCTAATCCTAAAAAACTTGTTAGAAATCTCATACAAACTTCTACGAATATACTCGTAGGTGGCACTGGGCACCAGATCAGCGACTACGAATAAACTCGTAGTTGGCAGGGAACGTGTTAAGCCATGTCAGAGGCCAGTGCTAAGCATTGGCGGCTTGAAAACTCTGACCTAATCTAGGAGTGGGTCTGGTTTCCTTTCTGGGTTGCGGAGGTCAGATGGCAGTCGCTCTGCGTAAAAACGAATACCCTCGTTCAATCCCCTAGATTAGGTAGCAGACCCCGTGAGATACGGGATAAGGCTAGGGATATGATGATAATTAGTAAATCAAAATGTAACTAACTCGATATTTTTGGGTTTCGCAGTTGCCATGTACTCTCTTGTCGGAGGAAGTTTAATTCCTGTCTGATTATGCCCACAGATAAGACAAATAGTCGATTAAGCACGTCGCGTCAATGCCCCGAATAACATAACATAACATAAAAATACTTTATTGCACGTAAGAACACAAATGATACAACACAACAGATAACAACAAAAAACAAGTACAACATAGGCGGCCTTATTGCTACGTTGTTTGGAATGCCATCTGGGAGCCATTTTGTAGAGATCGTTTTTCGGAAGTCGCCATTTTGTTAAGGAGCTCATAAAGCTAAGTCATGAAAAGGCAATGAAGTTAATTTGTCGTAAGCTTGTGTAATGTAGCGTGAAAATATTCAATAACTGATCTTATCTTGGTTGTTTGATTTAATCAAACAATTTGATGCCGTGAAACGTTGTAAGCCCGCAATGCTTTCTCTTTTCAATATAAAAACGTCTCTTATCAGCTGATATTATATTAATTGCTTGTATGTTTTTTTATACAAGCAATTAATAACAATATACCTAGAATTCTATCTTAAATAACCCTCAAAACTTTGTCAGACGTGGCGGGACGACCTTTGTTTGGGTCGATTGCGCTCTGCCTACCCCATTAGGGATAAAGGCGTGATTATATGTATGTATGTATTTTTATTAGATCGATTTTTTTATTAGATTAGATAGATTTTTTGTTATTAGATCTAAGTTCCTTAGGTTTTAGCATTCTATATTATATTTAATTATATATGTACTTCCATGCTGGACTGGGAGAGATAGAAAAACATAGAATGTTCCAGCTGCCCTTCCTCCCGGGCATGCTGTTGAAGTCAGCAAAAGGGACTCGAGGGTTACAGTGTATTGTAATTAAAGCGATGGGCTGACAACCTGTCACTATAGCAATACATATTACAATCTAATATTGCCCTCAATTCTTGTCAGACGTGGCGAAAGCGCCTTTTACGAGGCCTTAAACGCTCTGCCTACCCCGTAAGAGATAAATACGTGATTTCTGTATGTATGTATTTAATTATAAAAAAATAATTAGGGAAGTAACACAATATCATTTCACGCCTATATATTATTTGTACCGTCTGCCAACTACATCTTTTAATTAAAATAATATTCATAGTATAGTAATAGCTGTAAAAGGCTTGAATCCTCGTGTTAATGCCAAAGTCTTTCCTTTCTTAAAAGAGTAAAATCTCGTTTCCTGTAAGAGCTGACGCGATTTAGGTGTGAATACGCCTCTTGTAAAGGGCTCTTTTCACACCGACACGTTGGAAATATTCTTTTGATATTCAAATGGGTTTATTCCTGAATGTCTGATGATCTCCTTAGCCTTATTCCGTATCTCACGGGGTTGACTACCTAAGCCAGGGGATTGAACGAGGGTACTGGTTTTTACACAGAGCGACTGCCATCTAACCTTCGCAACCCAGAGGGGAAACCAAACCCAATTCCAGATTAAGGCAGAGTTTTCAAGCCGCCAATGCATACCACTATTATTCCTGAATGTCTAATACATTTTTTTGTAATTTAATAATAAATGCAGGTTTTCCATACTGGACTGGAAACGAGACAAAAACAAAGAATGTTTCATTTAATTCAAACTATTGATATTTAGGTATATTGCTGTAGTGACAGGTTGCCAGCCCATCGCCTAAATTGCAATATACTAAAACCCTCGGATCCCTTAGCTGGTTTTACAGCATGCATCAAAGTGTTTGTAATATTTTGTAAGTATCACACCATCACGCGGTATGTAATAAAAACACTGACTAGACATTGTAAGCGTCGTCAGAGATAACAAATGAACAAATAAAGGGAACAATCTTAAACCAGCGCGCTGCAACGTATGACGAAAACCGAGCAAAGCGGTTTAGACGAAAACAAAAAGTTGAACCTAGCACGAATCGTTACTTCGCAGGAATGTCTTTAGCGCAAAATTACCGATGATCGCAAAATGTCCCTTTCTCATAATGTTCCTTTCGCAAAACGCCTCTTTCGCAAAATTACCCTTGTTTGATAGATTTAGTGCAAATATTTGGCAGCTACTGAAAAGAGTTAGAAAAATTTCGGAAGGAAAGTTAACGTCGTGTTAAGTAACACGACGTGAATCTAGAAAATTGCTTGTTTATCTGAGCTGAGCTCCAGGTGATACAAGTCGGTGTGAGTTGATCCCTCTGCAACCAGATGCGGTGAAGAGGCACGTTCCTGGGAAACGAGACGCCACAGTTGCAGCCCTTACGTGGTTTTTTCTTTTTCACTTCTGCGTGACATCGCAAAGCTAAGGATAATGGACTTTATGGAATATCGTCGCATTTTTTTGTCATACATAAATACATACATATTATCACGGCTTTATCCCTAATGGGATAGGCAGAGCGTAAACGACCTAAACTAAAGGTCGTTCCGACACGTCTGACACAGTTTTGAGGGTCAATTATGATAGATTTGTAGATATGTATATATTGCTGTAGTGACTGGTTGTCAGCCCATCGCCTAAAATGCAATATAGTAAAACCCGCGGATTCCTTTTCTGGTTTTAACAGCATGCCCGGGAGGAGATACAGCAGGCACATATTTTTATTTTTCTCGTTCCCAGTCCAGCATGGGAATTTTTAATGTCATAGTGGAATATAAATACCCATTTCTGGGATGCCGATCTGTTTAGTTCATCCTATCGTTAGGACAATTTTTATTAACTGAATAAGTTTTACTTCTTTTTAGCGAGTGGATTCTCGAGATAAACGACCCGATGGATCTACTAAGCACGCTTAACGTCGATATGACGAGTGCATAAGAAAGACTATGATAAATTCGTCTAGGATAAATGATATATTTTTTTTTCTTATTATACACAACCTGTGTATTGTATTTTTTTTCACAGTTACGTGACATCGCAAAGCTCAGGTAATAGAGTTTATGGAATATTGACGATATGTTTTATATAATAGTGGAATACAAAGTCCCATTCCAGTCTGTTCAGTTCTTCCATGCTGGCCTGGAAGCGAAAGAAAATCATAGAATGGGCCAGCTGCATATCCTCCCGGGCATGCTGTAAAAAACAGCTAACAGATCCGAGGGTTTCACGATATTGTAATTTAGGCAATGTGCTGACAACCTGTCACTACAGCAATATACCTACAAATCTATCTTAAAATAACCTTCAAATCGTTGTCAGACGTGGTGGAACGAACTTTGATTAGGTCGTTTACGCTCTACTACCACATTAGGGATAAAGGCGTGATTATATGTATGTTTGTATGTATTCCAGTCTGGGATACTGATCATCTATTTTCGGTCCAAATTTTAACTATTAGAGTTAATACCACACAAGCCGTAACATAATAGTATCACTCTCACAATTACAAATCATATAATTATTGTTATATTAGTACTAATGAACTGAGTGGAAAATTAGTGAAATAATTCGAAATTAAAAAGTATATTTATTTGAAAGCAGAGTACTTGATTATTTGTGTCATAATTTGTGATCATCAGCTTATTAATAACTGTTCGAAAACTCCTTTTTCTTCTTCTAAGCGAGTGAATTTTCCAGTCGAAGAACGACCCAATAATTCCTGGTGTTCGAGCCAACTCGAACTATCTTACTCAGCATGTCGCGCAGGTCGTCGACTTGCTTACTACATATTCTTGACAATACTGCGTGACATGCTGAGGTTGCAACTTACACGCATGTAAAACATTAATAATACTATAATTTTGTGTATAACGTAACATTAATATAAAATACCCATAATTTCATATAATAAATCAGACTGAATCAAGAACTCTTCGTCTCAACACCTAGCAACCGCGAGCGCCCTCAAAACCCGTCTGCTAGGTTCCATCATGTGCAGGCTTTGCCAGCAATGGCTTTGTCCCGTACACCTGGTGTCAGAGTTTTCAAACCACCTAGTAGCCCAGCTATTAGGCCTCTGACATGGTTTGAGTAACGACCAGGGCCACTATCAAAAGACAGTGACCGGACCGACAGTTAACCGTGCCTTCAGAAGCACGGCATCCTTTTTCATATCGGACTATCAGGTTATTTGGCCTGCAATGTCCTAACTAAACTGGGGAAAACCTTACAGAGTGATAAATTGACGAATATCAAGTTTGTGTTTCCCCTGGGAATCGAACCCAGGACCTTCGGACCGTAAGCCCATGGTTCAGACCCCCAGACCACAGAAGCAACTAACTAGTGTTGAATTTTAAACTAACCATAAATTGCTAATTTACTAAATTGCCTAACATACGAATAGTTCAGGTGGTTTGCGTACAAAGCTAGTAAATATATAATACACGCCCACTAGAATTTTAGCCTAATTATTTTCTATGTAATTAATTTCGCGAACCTCCAAAATATCGCAAAAATTTTTTATTAAACAGCCAATAACTTTTGAGTCTAGGAAAAAATGCAAGGGAAAATTATTTGATATAATTATTCAGGTACGTCTTTTACATACAGATCTTTACTAAAAGTGAAGTATCTAAATAATTTTGGCGCTCGTTACCACTTTATTTAAACTATAGGCCGTATTTATAAAGACATCTCATGATTGCTCGATTGAGAGCAATATTAAGTATGGATTTGAAAGGTAATTTTTTTCTGAAATTATATTTCTTATTTGAACTCAAACTAGCTATCATTCTCAAGTCCTGATTATAAATACGGTTACCTTAGTTCCTGTGCCTATGGAATTTAAATCAGATCAGCACTGACTTACATTTTCTCTTTCTTGAATTCTTTTAAACCTATCACTTTAGTCAAAATCGGAAATCTTATGTAGATTTCCGATTATTCTTTACGATTTTCAATTAATGTAAAAAATAATTATACATACATTTAATCATGCCTTATTCCTTAATTGGCAAGGCAGACCGTAAATGACCTAAACAAAGATCATTGCGCCACGTCTGACAAAGTTTGGAGGGTTATTTAAGATAGATTTGTTGGTATATTGCTGTAGTAACAGGTTGTCAGCCCATCGCCTAAATTAGAATATACTGAAACCCTCGGATCACTTAGCTGGTTTTTACAGCATGCCCTGTAGGAAATGCAGCTGGCACATTCAATGTTTTTCTCTCGCTCCCAGTCCAGCGTAGAAGAATTGATATATTTTTATAATTATCTCAATTTACGCTACTTACATTTTTAATTACAGTCGCACGTTCAATATATGCATCAGGCAAAAAAAGACGACGAGCGTGTGGAGAATTAAAGGCAGCTTCGTCCTGAGTGTATGTGGAGTAAGTTAAGAAAGCCTTATCCAAAGCCTTATTATAATGTCATTCGATCAACTCTACGTTGCGACTTCGACGAATTTCTGAGGAGAATAGTTGATATACTTATCGTTGGCAGACGGATTGTCAAACGTTGATTGAGATACGTAACAAGCGCCACATACAAAGATAAATTACATGCGTGGTGACACTTTTCGGGCCAGATACTAAATTTTTTGGGTATATTATTAAATAGATAAAAAAATATTCAAAGAAGCCAAACAATCATATTAATTAGTTTTTTATATATAAAAGAAAGCGACGAGCATGTGGAGAATTAAAGGCTGCCTTGTCCTGAGTGTATGTGGTGTAAGTTAAGAAAGCCTTATCGAAACAGTCATTGTATCAACTCTAGGTTGCTACTTAGACGGATTTCTGGGGAGTATAGTTGAACGCGCCACTGGTAAACAAGAAAACGTAAACAGCTCTGCTACCAGCACCCTCTTGTGGAGGAGTGCAAAGATGTCCGGTACAACTACGAGTATGGGAAATCCAATCCGTAGCCCCACCAGACACCTCACGTTTCTGCAACTGTGTTACACAGCGCAGTATCATCGTGCGTCAACGATAGAAATTAAATACCTAAACTAATTATCTTATTATGCTAAAATCCAACGGCCAACTGTGCCCCCAACAGTCGGTACAAACAATTATCCTATCAGTAGGGTTACACTCAACAACAAAACCGGAAAATTTATAAAAGATAAATTTAATTATCCGTTTCCCTCAAAATGTTAATACGGAGAATTACCCCAATATCGTTTCCAAACGTCTCCATGAACATCCCGGACGCAAAGTATAAATCAAATGGAAATTTAATCCCGATTATCTGTTACCCTCAAATATGACTCGCGCTTGACCAAAAATTCTATTGCCAAAATCAAAGAAGAATTGCGATCCGAACAAACAATTAAATTCGAGCCCCGAATGAGATGTACGTGCAGAATATATCGAGCCGAGATGCCTATTATGTTCCTCCCAATCTTATCAATTAACCACGCCAACCAAGTGAAAATACACGTTTTTTAATACTTGAAAATCTTCAACATAAACGGAATCATCCAATAAACACGTAATAGTATATAAGTTTTATCACTAACCTTATTGTCCGACGCAGGCGAGTCCGCAGTTCGGGTAAGAAAGAGAGGATTCAATGGGATAGGAAAATAAAATGTATAAAAAGTGGGATCAAGGAAAAACCTGCGATGCATCCAAAAGGCAGCTAATCCAGCCACGCGTCGCTTTCCGACCCTCGATACAATTGACACCAACAATGTTTAAAAATGTCCGTCACGAACCCGACCGACCACACCCTGTCAGATCAGGGGTCCCACAAAGTTCCAAAATCGCGAAATAACTTTCACAAAATCTGCCTGGCAACGTCTTCCGGAGGACGGCAGTCGTTAATCCAAAAATATTATATTATATTACAAATATTCGCGAAAATGCGATCCCAACAAAGCGTGCGTCTAGTTTAATATCGTAATAACTGACTAACCTCTGAAAAAAAACAGCACGCTTCCTAAATGAGCCTACGGCCCTTTGACGCATCGCAATCGATAATATGGTCATGGATTGTCAAGCGCAGATTGAGATGCGTAACATGCGCCACACACGAAGATAAAATACAAGGCATGGTGACGCTTTTCGGGCCTGATACCACTTTTTTTTTGTATATTATAAAATAGATAAAAAAAATATTCAAAAAAGCCAAACTCATATTAATTAGTATATTTTTTACAGTAGCACGTTCAATATATGCACCAGGCAAAAGAAAGCGACGAGCGTGTGGAGAATTAAAGGCTGCCTTGTCCTGAGTGTATGTGGTGTAAGTTAAGAAATCCATATCCAAACAGTCATTGGATACTACTTAGACGGATTTCTGGAGAGTATAGTTGACAAACTTATTGTTGGCAGACGGAATGTCAAGCGCAGATTGAGATGCGTAACATGCGCCACACGAAGATAAATAACATGCGTGGTGACGCTTTTCGGGCCCGATTCCACATTTTTTTTGGGTAAATTATAAAATAGATAAAAAATATATTAAAAAAAGCCAAACTCATATTAATTATTATTTTTTATTACAGTCGTATGTTTAATATATGCATCAGGCAGAAGATGGCGGCGAGCATGAGGAAAATTAAAGGCAGTTTCGTCCTTAGTGTATGTGGTGTAAGTCTAGAAAGCCTTATCCAAATAGTCATTTCATCAACTCTAGATGCTAGATGGGTTTTGGGGAGTATAGTCGAGGGCAGTGGAAATCCCTTCTTCGAGCCCTATGTTCTTGATGAGGGATAATAGAACTTCATCATCATTATCATCATCATAGTTGACATACTTATCGCTGGAAAACGGATTGTCAAGCGCAGATTGAGACGCCACACGCGGAAGATAAATAATAAATAAATAAATAAAATCTTTATTTAGCAATCAATGAATTTAAAAAGGTTAACAAAAGCATAGAATTAGCATGCTTGTACATAGACAATAAATAACCCTGCTTCCTAAACTAAGATAGAAATCCTGTATCTTAGGAAATAGTGTTTTCAGTCAGTCCAGCATGGAAGAATGTTTTTCTCCTACTCCCAGACCAGCATGGAAAAAAATGTACCAGCTGCCCTTCCTACCGGGCATGCTGTAGAAATCAGCAAAAATGATTCGAGTTTTTCAGTGTTTTATAATTTAGGCGATGGGCTGACAACCTGTCACTACAGCAATACACATTCATCACAATCTAAAATTGCCCTAAATTTTTGTCAGCCATGGCGAAAGCGCCTTTTAAGAAGCGTTTTACGGTCTGCCTACCCCGTAAGGGCTTAAGGATGTGATTTTATGTATGTATGTATTTAATACTGTCCGATTTTGACTTGTACCACACCGAATGAGATGTGACGTACATTTTATTCCGCAGGTAAGCGCAATTAAATAAGATAAAATCTGAAACCCCTTCAGATATGTTTCTTATCTTGGGTTTGTTTGAAGTGTGCTTATGACCTACTTATACAATAAATGCTTGGGGAACAATTTTAAGTAGGTGTAGATAATATAAAATTATTATGATAAATAGGAAAAACAATTTGTTTGCTATATCACTACATAGAATAAAACAAAGTCGCTTTCTCTGTCCCTGTATCCCTATGTATGCTTAGATCTTTAAAACTAAGCAACGGATTTTGATGATGTTTATTTAAATGGATAGAGTGATTCAAGAGGAAGGTTTATATGTATAAAACATGCATAATACAGTAGAGAAACACTGACGATTTCCGTGCGAAGCCGGGGCGGGTCGCTAGTTTTTCATATATTGGGCAATATCAGACAGAAAATGTGTATAATTATTATTCGAAATATAAATTAAAACGAACGATCAATCTACCACCGTGAGTCAAAAAAGAGCTGACCATATTTTAGGGGGTGATTATACTCGTAAAACTGAACAACTATCCCCAAGAAACTACGAAATACGAAAAAAGAATTGGCCTTCCCATATAAATTGACTCGAGCCGCTGATACTATTTGTATGGGAGGGCTCATTTTTTTTTTGTATTTACACCTATGTTTCTTGGGGAAAAGTTGTTCAGTTTCATGGGTTGCTATTTTTTTTACTTCCTGTATATTGCTTAGAATAAATTCTGCAGTTTCAGGGGTATTAAGTGAAAAATCATCATCTCCCTAGCCTTATCCCGTATCTCGTGGGGCGGCTACCTAATCTAGGGGGTTGAACGTGGGTACTGGTTTTTACACAAAGCGACTGCCAACTGACCTCCGCAACCCAGAAAGGAAACCAGGCCCAATCCCAGATTAGGTTAGAGTTTTCAATCCGCCAATGCTTAGTATTGGCCTCTGACATTGCTTAACGACTAATGTATACGGTATTAAACGATATTAATCAGAACCAAAGGCTTTACGTACCTTCCGAAGCACTTTTCTGTGCTTCGAATAAACGTACATATGAAATCTGAAAACCGGAAAACAGCTTGGTACGTGGTGAACCACGGCCTACCGCTCAGGAGGTAGCGGCCATATCCACTACACCATCAGACTCTTACCATGTTGGCAAATTAGTTAAATTTTTAAAACTACTATTTCATTAGCTAAAGACCCGTTTAGGAGGCAGCGGCCCTAATCTAGATAGGGCAGAGTTTTCAAGCCGCCAATGCTTAGCACTGGCCTCTGACATGGCGTAACGACTAATATCTAAGGTATTAAACGATATTTTCCGGGACCAACGGCTTAACACATTGGTACGTGGTGGCATTAGAACCACGACCTCCCTGCCCAGGAGGCAGTGGCCCTATCCACTACACCATCGGGAGATTATTAAGTTAAAAATTATCCCTAAAAATAAAGTAAACTATTTCTTTTCTCGATAATAAGTTTTTCTAAATCGTATTAATAATAAAATATGTTTATTGCCTTTTACAATTACAATTATTATATCAAAACATAATAAAGAAAAGGCAATTCACACACTTAACCTGTAGCAACTGTTAGCAACTTCCCCATTCCTAATTGCATGAGGTAAAGCTGTTATACACGTATTACAAGTAGCGGTGGCCGTAAATCAGCGCAGCTGCGGCTACCACCCGCTCGGTTAATAAATGTGCATGCAGCCTTATCCTGGTTCCCGCTACCAGCTACAAACTGGATCGGCTTAGATGCTTGCTCATAAAATGCATTTAATATTAATAATGCTTCTCTTCCATAGCATATAAGTAGAGATGGCCTAGCCGTAAGAATCAGAGTATTGCAAGTTTTGCAACTACAAGACAAGGATATAGGTAGGTAGTGTTTAGGCTACCCAAGTAAAATCTCATCTTTGACTTTAAATGCCCTATGAAGTAATTTATAAATATGAAAAATATTTATTGCTAGTACTTAGTACCTATATCATGTTTATACATATCATGGATTACAAATAAAAAATGTTTAGTTCTTGATAAAGTATGTTGCGTTTGTCATGTTTGTTCAATCAAATCAAATTTTCGTAGAACATAGACGTGTAAGATTTGATACCAAGATATAGAATTGTTTACTTTACATTAAAGTTTTACTAATTTCCTTTTTCATACTAGCCTTAAAATTGTGTTTTCAACAAAACCATTTTTCAACTGCAGTGGTCTGTGGCAGTAAATTTCTCGTGTCAAACTGCTCGCCTCTTTCTTTAAGTTTAAAGAACGACTTTACTTCAAGAGTTCAGAAATGGCTGCATATTTTTAGCAAACGAAGTAGTTTATTTTACATATAATCACGCCTTTATCACTAATGGGTATGCAGAGCGTAAACGACCTAAACACAATTCGTTCCGCCACGTCTGACAAAGTTTTGAGGGTAATTTAAGATAGATATGTCGGTATGTTGTTGTAGTGACAGGTTGGCAACCTGTGCCTGTGCCTGGCCCATCGTCTTAATGCAATATACAAAAATCCTCGGATCCCTTAGTTGATTTTTACAGCATGCCCGGGCGGAAATGCAGCTGGCACATTCAATGTTTTGTCTAGCTCTCAGTCCAGCATGGAAGAAATTCACACCGATTTACTTCACAAAAAAATACTCGGAAGACTTTCAAAAGTATCCTGAAGCGTATCTACCATCAAGATAGACAAAGATAAAACATCCTTCTGGGAACTCTCAAAGGTATCGAGCTTTTAAACATTTTTGCGCCAAAATAAGGGAGATAAACTGCATTCAGTATAATAATAATAATCATTTATTCAGGCAATAGATCACTACATAGTATAAATGCGAGGTATCGTAAATAGAGAGGAGCACACAATAAAAAATACAGTAACACCTTAACTAGGCCGAGCCTGTGTCTTAGATGTTAGTTCCTTCCTTTGAGGGTAGATAAGAACTAGTATTTCGTACGCACGTTAGCAACAATACAAATATATTTCCTTTATATTAGTATGTATACAATACAATACAAAATTCTTTATTGCACAAAGAAACACATACAACAGAAATAAAAAGGAACAAACGTGACAGTACAATATAGGTGGCCTTATTGCTAAAGCAGCAATAACTATACTAACTTTATATTAAATAATTTAGTAATTTATTAATAAGTCAATTACAAAATCTCACAATAAATCTAAATCACAATGTCAAAACTTAAAACTAAAACCTACTCAGTCAAATAGACCGCCCCGAATCGTACCTGGTGGGAAGGTACCCATCACGCTGGCAGCATTCCCTCGTTGGATAGCCAACGAGTTTAGTAATTTCATTAACAAACAACACAAAATGCATCGATGTATATTTAGTTATATATATACACATTTTCTCTCATTATTATTTTATTTTATAACTTGAAACAACTTTTCAATATCATCGTAAGTTTGGGATTTAAGCCATTTTATCAGAGCAGTTTTACATTCATTAAAGTTAAGGGGATAAATATTTATTAGGTTATTGATTTTATTGTACAGGAAAGGTTTAAGAAAAATTGAAATCTGTTGCAGAAAAAGAATCTTGTGGACACTGTTTGGCACACTTTATCGTTCCTTCTAGATAGAGGCTTTGGTTCATATGGAAGGTGTTTATGGTGGTGAAGGACAGTTTTGGCCACAAAAAGTTGCCTTACCGTTAGCACATCCATGTGAACATAAAGATCATTAGTGGGAAATTTATATGGCTTGAAAGATATTACTTTTAGTAGCGCTCGTTGGGCAATTTCAATACTAATAATATGGGATTTTCGAGCTCCACCCCATGCCCTCACGCAGTAGGATATTAGTGACTGAGCCAAAGCGAAATAAATAAGTTTTATAAAATTGCCATCAGCCACATGACGTAGTGTTTTGAAGATAAATATAAGCTTGCGAAGCCTTTTAGACAGAGTATCAATTTGAGGATTCCAGGTGAGAGTTTGGTCCAGTTCAATACCGAGGTATATAATGGTATTTACTCTTTCCAGGGCTGCACACTCACACGTCGACGTACCTACGTTATGGTCAGGACAAGTGTGGATTTTAATTTTGAAAGAGTTATCGTGAAAGTTGCGCAATATTGATCCGAATGTTATAAGTTTACTTTTGGAGATATTGAAGGTTAGAATATTATTTTGGAGCCATTACACTACCGATCTTAGTCTTTTTTCAGTCCTGACCCTAGCCTCCTCCCAAGATCTACCATAAAATAATATAGCCGTGTCGTCGGCGAAAGTGAATATATGTGCTTTATCTAAGTTAAGATTGCATAAATCATTAATATTAATCAGGAAAAGACTAGGGCCAAGGACGCTGCCCTGTGGCATTCCAAACGTCACAGGTGATTCCTCGATAACAAAATCTCCAATCTTCACTTTTTGGGCTCTGTCAGTCAGGTAACTTCTGAGCAGTTTAAGGACATCCCCACAAATTCCAATATTTTCCATTTTGCGTAAAAGTAACTGAGCAGAGACCGTGTCAAACGCCTTTGCGAGGTCGAGGAAAACACCGATACACTTATTTTGAGCATCTAACTTTTGTGCAATGAAGTCAGTAAGGCCTGTAACTGCATCTGCTGTTGACTTACCCGCTCTAAAGCCGAATTGATTCTTGGATATGATGTTTTCCTTTTCCATGTAAGACAAAATACGCTTGTTTAGGAGTATTTCCAGTACTTTAGATAAAGACGGTAAGACGGAAATTGGTCGGTAGTTATTGACACAGTCTATGCTCCCAGATTTATGGATAGGATGTTTAATAGATATCTTGCCAACTTTAGTAGTTTATTGGATATGCCGTCCCACCCTACCGCGCTATCATTTTTGAGGTTAAGAATAATTGATTCTATTTCAACATTATCAGTCTCGAGTATAGCCATAGAATTTTGAGGCTCGGTAGATCTAACCGGATTAGTAGAGAGGGGGTCGATACTAGTAGGCATAGAAATATTGTCGGCTAAATTTTTACCCACATTGGCGAAGAAGTTATTAACTAAATTGATAGAGATCTGTGGCGAGTTTGCAATACGTAGAAGATCGTTGGGAATAATCTTGTTTTTCTTTGTATGAGTGATGTCTTTGATTGTGTTCCATGTTTTTTTGGGGTTTTTTATGTGTTTTTTAAGTTCGTTTTGATTGTAAATTCTTTTTAATCTTTTTAGGAGGTCATTGCAATATTTTTTATATCTTTTATAGGTTATGGAAAGGACTTTGTTATTGGGCTCCAATTAAGTTTTAAGATGCATTCTGTCTCGATGTCTTATGCAGCGGATAAGTCCGGGAGTAATCCACGGCTTCAAACATTGAACTTTTTTTGGAATTATGACTTTTAAAGTTTTGTTCATAAGATGAATCGATAGAATATGCACAAGTTGTTCAGCTGCCCAGTTTGCATCATTGCTTAGTAGGATGTCGTCAAATTTCGTGTTCTTAAGTTCAGAAAGTATTGCGCTGTAGTCAACTTTACTTGTGTAACACTTTATCTGTGTTTATCACTATGAGTCTGCTTGGTTGTATATTAATGAAATTCAACCAACTTGTTTTTAATGGCGTGTATTTAAATGAATAACTATACATTCGCAAAAAAGTGAGCATCAACATCTCTCTATCCTTTGGATCCCTTGCGCTTGTCGCATCATTTGGGGGCGGCACAGTGAGTTTTCTTCAAAAAAGGGAGAATGACACCTAAAAATAATTTTCTTCTTCTTCTTAAATTTCAGTGCCAGGTTTGTCGGTGGAGTAATCGCCAACTTTATCTGTCTCCTACCAACCATTTCATTTCCTGGTACGACTTGAAAATCACCTTCTATTTAATTTGGTCAAAATGATAGTATTGAAAGACGTAACGAAACAAAATTTCTAGGTATAGTTTTGGACTTGTACTGTTCATGGAAACAGCACATAAATATGATATGTGTAAAACTAGAATAGTTCACGTATGCACTATGGAAGCATAATCTTACAGTAGCAATAAAAACGGCATTGACTGCGTATCATGGGTACGTATCATCGATTCTGCGTTACGGATTGCTACTGTGGGGAAACTCTACGGATATTAATAAGATATTACTAGTGCAAAAAAAATACGTTAGAGCTATTACCGGTCTGCTCCGACTTCAAGTACCTCAAGTCACAAATCCAAGGTGATGGCGACATTGACCGAGCCGTTACGCATAGAACACAGGGTGGATAAAATGGCATGCGGAGGGATGAAAGTCATATAGGTAAAAGGGTATTCAATTTGAATGTGGACGGATATTTTGGGAGAGGAGGACCAAAGAATAGATAGATGGACTGTGTGAAAGATGATATGTTAAAAACAGGTATAAATATCGAACTGACGGCTGACAAGGATGAATGGAAGAAGAAAACATACTGCGCCGATCCTAAATAATGGGATAAGGGCAAGGGAATGATGATATTACAGGAGCTGGACACATAAATACATGCAAGCCAATATTTAAAAAACTAAAATTATTGACACTTACTAGTTTATATATCTTGGAGGCAGCAACATTTGTAAGAAAAGATCCATCCTTTTTCGAAAAACCCATCCAATACGATAAATTGCGAAGAAGAGATGACACACTTTTAAAATTAGCTTATTGCAGTTCTGCCTTGTATGTTAAGAACTGTTATATGATGTCAATAAAGATTTACAACCAGTTACCTACAGTAACTTTATCTAATAAGATGTTTACCAACTACACTATTTTTAACAATATAAAAAAAAATCAAATTGATAAATGTTATTATAATATTAATGAATTATTTGATGACAAATTTGAATAATCTTGACCGGTTTCTAGTGTGACTTATATAACGTTTTTTAATTGTCAACGAATCATCATCTCCCATCATCTCCCTAGCCTTATCCCGTATATCACGGGGTCGGCTACCTAATCTAGGGGATCGAACGAGGGTACTGGTTTTTACACAGAGCGACTGCCATCTGACCTCCGCAACCCAGAAGGGAAACCAGACCTAATCCTAGATTAGGTCAGAGTTTTCAAGCCGCCAATGCTTGCACTGGCCTCTGATATGGCTTAACGAGTAATATCTACGGTATTAAATGATATTAACCGGGACCAACGGCTTAGCGTGCCTTCCGAAGCACGGAAAAAGCGCCGAATAAACGTACATATGAAATTCGAATACCGAAAAACACATTGGTACGTGGTGGGATTCGAACCACGACCTCCCCGCTCAGAAGGCAGCGGTGCTATCCACTACACCATCGGGTGTCAACGAATAATAAATATAAAAAAAACAAAAACAAAAAATTATATTGTTATTTTTTTAAAATTTTGCGTGCAGCTATTGTTGAGACCATAATAATTAATAATTTACATCTACATCTGTAATAATATGACATCTGCATCTGTAATAATTCTGGCAAATAAATTATTTTGATTTGATTTGTTTTGGTCAAAGTATCTCCGTCTCAGTCTTCCCTTCCTCTCTTGCCTACTAATTTCTCTTTTTTGATGTTTTTCAAGAATTTGTCGTGAATTTGCCTACAACACATTATATCAATGTTTACCATTACCTACAGGAAAATAAAATTAGTTACTGCAAAAAAGATTTTCATCAGAACATTTACTAGTTATTATGTATTTCTCTGCAAATTTTATATTTTTTTAGAGAGTTTACTAATTTGGCACAGTGTAAAAGTGCTAACCAACATTTATTTTCACATTTAAATTTTAATTCCTACAAATTTCGTCAGTATATTTGATTTAAGGATTTTTGATGAATAATAATAACATCGTAGGACAATATTTATTACATTACATTTACATAATAAATAGATATGTACAATATTTTTGGTGTACAATTAAATGTGCCTTTATATAATTTCAAGTTTCGAGCTCAAAGCAACATTATTCAAAGATCTTGGCTTGACGCCAGCCATTTCTATAGACCTTCTGTTTTGACGGGAACACTCCTTGTTCATTAATTAATTTAATTTGGGCCTGGCGAAGTAAAAAGGAAATAATATCATAACTCGCCTGATGATAATTATAAAGCAATTCAACAGAATGAATTTGCTCTGAAATTCGATGATGGCGTTGAGGGGAACTAATTGCCAAATACCATCAAATTTACACTGAAATTTTTGTTTGTTCTAGCGTATTACACTGGGCAAGGAATTACCTGAGACTGAATTTTATCTCTTCAAATGAAATAAATCAATTATAATAATTTTGAGGCCTCTTATATTTATTGACTCGCATAGGAGTTGACACCGCTTTAGTAAAATTTTAGTATAGACTAAAAGATATAAAAAAATATTGTAATGAGTATTTATCCTTAATTCCGATGATTAGAAGTCACAGAGAGCTGCTGTAATCTTTTCAGCGTTTTCAGCTATGTGTAGACTTTTAACCGCGTGTTAGCAATTCAAACATCAAAAGACGACATATTAAAATTTCTACGAATGAATCCTTTGCCACAGTTATACAAGTAGATTATATTACACAGCTCATATACATAGCGGATCTAATTGAAATCCACCCGGACCTAAAAACGGACCAAAATTCAGATGTTTGTAAAATATTGCATTAGAATAATCTAGAAAATAAGAAAGCAAGCTTGTTGCATAATGAGACTGCTGAGATCGTAAATGCATACAAATAATGTTTAAGGGAAAATGTATCAAAAACTGAAAGGGTTGTTCAGTCAACAAGATCGATCAAAAAAAATGATGCTAAAATTAGTTTATAGTGTTTGATCAACTTAAAGAATATGTTTTAGTAAACGTCTGCATACTGAAAATTGATCAATCTTGTTGACTAAACCACCCTTTCAGTTTTTGATGCACTGTCCCTTAACTTCCTTAAACATAGCGTAATTTATAAATAACAAAATGGCGATCATCATTGAGTCCTGCCAATCGCGAAGCACTAATACTAATTTAGACGAGACGTTCTTTGTATGGAACAAAAACTGTTATTTTTTTGTACATTAGAAATACTATAAGTCAATTCGAAAGAGATGGCGTTGTTGTAATATGTTTCCTACCCTCACCTTGGATTACTCGATAATTAACAAACATATTTTCGTGAATCATGCAACCAAAGACCATAGTGGATAAAATCTAATTACATCTTAAGTTTTTCTTGAGGAAATGTAATATTTTTGGAATAATATGTTCTTTTTACTAAATAATAGATTCTGAACTCAAGTATTTATTTCAGCAATCTGTTTAATTCATAAGATAATTAGCAAAACAAACTTTGTTTTGTTGGTGAAATAAAAAAACCAAATATCGGAAATGGAAGCGGGAAGCCCAATTAAAAGTGGTAAAAACTTTTACCGACCTAGTACCTAGATGTGAGAATTATTATATTTTGATTCCTCTATTTGTGAAGCAAAAGTAAAATTGGACTTTTACTAATAAGGAACTTTGGCGATGTACTCGTATGATCGCGGTATCGTGCTTAACTTCTAAATTAAGATAGAATATAGCTAGAGAACTCTACAAAAAAAGACGATTATTTTCTCAATTCATCATTCCCTTGCCCTTATCCCATTATTTGGGGTCGGCGCAGTATGTTTTCTTCTTCCATCCACCCCTTAGATTATTTATCCAATAATGTTTTTATAATTAAGAGGAAGGGAGCTCGATGGTGTAGTGGATGGGACAGCTGCCTCCTAAGGTTCGAACCCCACCACGTACCAATGTGCTTTTTATTTTCCAAATTACCTATGTACGTTTATTCGGTGCTTTTCCATACTTCAGAAGGCACGTTAAGCCGTTGATCCGGTAAATATAATAAATTACCCTAGATATTAGTCGTTACGCCATGTCATATGCCATTGCTAAGCATTGGTGGCTTGAAAACTCTGAACTAATCTAGGATTGGGTCTGGTTTCCCTGTTGAGTTGCGGAGGTCATATGGCAGTCGCTCTGTGTAAAAACTAGTATTCTCGTTCAATCACCTAGATTAGCCGACCCCGTGAAATACGGGATAAGGCTAGGGAGATGATGGGGAAGGGAGTTAGTTCACTTGGTTGAAACTAGACAAAAATTTATGAATTTCAAGTCCGCCCACATGAAACAGTTTGTCGTTTAAGTCAACAGTTTGGACATTACCGACCACATCAAAGCCACGTCGAAGCCAATTCTCAACCACATTAAAAATTTGTAGGTACTTTATTTCTACTTGCAACTATGCAACGACTTCGAAACGCTATATTTATTATAAAGCTGCAGTGACATTATTTTTTGGGATGGAATCTACCTCGTAGTGGTCTACCCCAGGCAATGGCAACACAGGCTTTCCTGTGAGTAAATTCGGCTGAACGATCCCAACAAAGCGGTGGTAGGTTCCGCAAGGGGCCGGTTGGCTCCAAACCACCCTGTCACCGGAGTCCGGCGCCAAACAGCTTGCTGTGTTCCGACCGTCCGTGAGAATGCCAGTGCCATAACAGACATCTTGTGGATGAGCTCGCTTTATTGTCAACTCTGCCACGGTCATTCCTGACCTAGTATCTAGAGTCAAGAGCACACCCATTTCTTATTTTAAAAAAAACACAAATATGCTACTCGAAGTCTTTTTATCTTTGCGTTGTGATAAATCAAAGCTTAGTCATAGAAATAACGCATATTTTTAGTAACATACTTTACCAGTGTGCAAACCTAAATAATACTTCACTTTATCCAATAAATATACTAAAATGTTTTCATGATTTTTGAATCTGTGTTTTTGACAGTAATCTACAGGATATCACAAATAGTGCTCCTAGATTTAATACCATTTAAAGTATATAATTTAATAATTTGTAAATTTTTCTTAGTGTACAAAGTGACACATGCTTACTTTCATTCCATGACATCTACCTACAGTCCATCGGTCTCTTTTATATAAGTTTCTACTTGTCTGTTAGTCTCAGGAAAGTTTCTTAATCAAAACTTATTCTGGATCGTACGGTATTTAGCTTTAGGTAAAGATATACCGAGTGTAAGGGACAGCGTCCCGCAAAGTGATAGGGGTTACTCAGTCAGCGATACAACATTCACCAGGAAATTCTTTCAGGAGATGAAAATAATAATTGACTTTCCCAAATAAAATTACCACCTCTATCAGACAGTTTTTATGGAAAACATTTTTTTTTAGTTTCCCTGATGAATTTTCTGGTGTTTTTTGTTCAGTTTCGTTGACTGTGTAACCCCTATCAGTTTGCGGGACGCTGTCCCTTACACCCCGTATTATTTCTATAGAAGTAGCATGTGTAGTGTAGGTACGGTCACTTCATTCAAAAGATGAACATTAACTTCGATTTTACAAGACAAAAATACAGTTAGGGCGGTTTTGCACTGCTCCTAATTCGGTTCGTATCCGTGAGAAGTTGTATGGAATAACACGATTATGTTTGATAGCTTCCATATATTTTTTACAGATACGAATACGGAGCAGTGCAAAACCGCCCTTAGGGTTATTGGTCAAGTTTGGGATATAACAAACAATCATCTTCATTTTCTCCATGTTGGACTGGGAGCGAGAGAAAAACATAGAATGTGCCAGCTGCCTTTTTCCCTGGCATGCTGCCAAAACCAGCTAAGGGATCCAAGGGTTTCAGTATATTATAATTTTGGCGATGGGCTGACAACCTGTCAATACAGCAATATACCTACAAATATATCTTAAATAACCTTCAAAATTATTTCAGACGTGGCGGAACGACCTTTGTTTAGGTCGTTTACGCTCTGCCTACCCCTTTACAGGCGTGATTATATGTATGGATGCAATCAGTAATAAATATTTGTATAAGATTTAAAGTTTATTTTAAGATCAAACCTAAATCGAAAGGAAAGGTTTCTTTCGTAAGTTATAGTTATATAAACCACTAGCTTTGTCCGCGACTTCGTACGCTCGGTTTGTATGAAAAACACGCAGTGTCGAACATACTGAAAACGCTTCTCGGCGCGTAAGAGCGGGATCTGCTAACCCGCGCGAGGAAGCGTGTTTCGCAATGTCTGATCTTTGTTTTTGTATGGAAAACACGTCTTCGGGCGACAGCTAGCAGATCCCGCTCCTACGCGTGGAGATGCGTTTTCAGTATGATCGACACTGCGTGTTTTCCATACAAACTGGGGTCCTTACTCAATGTTAGAATGGTTTGCGTGATTATTTGTAACCTAGGCTGGACACCAGGTAATTAAAAAAAACTTAGTAAAATAAAAACTCCCTTTCAGGTCGGTTAAAAACGATCATTGTTCAATTTCCTGCCTACCCCCTAAGTCAGGTAGCGTGATTTAAGGTATCCTAAGTTGCAACCCGGATAACACACAATTGAATTAAAAAAGTCCCATCGAAATCGGTTCAGAAGTTTTGGCGTGATGTGGTAACATACAGACAGACAGACAGACAGAAAGACAGACAGACAAAAAATCATAAAAAAAATGTTTTGATCTTTATATCGTTAATAATGCCTCCTGCAATATTTTTTTTGTACAAATATTAAATGTACGGACACGACCCTTCTAGAGATTTATTTTATGTAGAGATTATCAATATAGTATAAAACTTATATCTTATATATGTACTTAAGCTATAATAAATAATAAATTTATAATCAGTTTTTATGACAAAGAGTTTGAGTTCGTATCAGAAATGTCATTT
Organism: Scrobipalpa costella; assembly: GCA_949820665.1. Classification (NCBI taxonomy): domain Eukaryota; kingdom Metazoa; phylum Arthropoda; class Insecta; order Lepidoptera; family Gelechiidae; genus Scrobipalpa; species Scrobipalpa costella. The sequence continues at coordinate 9,064,521 of OX463299.1, forward strand.
CAGTACAAACTGGCCTGTCAAATCCATACTTAATATAACTCTCAGTCTTGAGAGCAATATTAAGTATGGATTTAATAGATTCTTTTGTACTGAAGTGACATTTCTGATACGGACTCAAACTAGCTGTCAGTCTCAAGTGCTGTTTATAATTTACGGACCTAAGAGTTTCTAAGGTACTTCTTCTGCTTCTTCTGTCGAGTGGGTATCGAGTCTATCGACCCTATGAACCCTGGTGTCAGAGTTTTTAAACCGCCTAGTAGCACAACTATCAAGCCTCTGATATGGTTTGAGTAACGACCACTATCAAAGACAGCGACCGGGACCGACTGCTTTTCGTGCCCTACGAAGCACGAAAATCAGGTGATTCAGCCTGCAAAGTCCTAACCAAACTGGAGAAAAATTCACACAGTGATAAATTCTCCAATTTCAACTTTGTGTTCCCCCCTGGGAATTGAACCCAGGACATCCGGATCGGGAGTCCATGGCACTAGCCACTAGACCACGGAGGCAGTTAGTACAGTCTAAGGTACTGATCACAGCGATTGCAAAACCAAAATTTCTTACATAAAGTTTGAGTTCAAAACGAAGTATTTCCCTTTACTTACGTACATACACGCATATAATCACGCCTCTATCCCTAATGGGGTAGGCAGATCGTACACGACCTAAACAAATGTCCTTTAACTACGAACTATAGATGAAGGGTGTTAAAATGTAGGCCTATTTTGTAGATTCGATGTTTGATTTCCAGAAAGAGTTTCTGCTGATGACAGCGATTGCAAAACCGCAATGTCCAATATAAATTATTTGGGTTGGGTGGGATTTGTCCGATTTCCGTCAGGACGTAATTAAAAACACAAAATCCTATCTGTGGCTGTCACCACATTTTATGGGCTAACGAATAGGAGCCGAAGGAATTTGTAATTTGAAATAAATTAAAATGGCGTAACTTTTAATAATATTTCAACTCTTCTTCTGTTGTGACGGTTATTGAGACGATGAACCCTGGTATTGTCGATTTTGAATCAACCTCTATAACTAATTTGTGGAAAATCCACTATCCCAGAGACAGAAATAAGAGAGACATGAAAGAGCCAGTGTAAAGACAGACAAATAAATTAAGAAGTCGCTTCAACAAAGGTTAGGGTTTTTAGTCACCCGCGGGACCCTAAATAGCTCTTGAAAACAGCAACTAAATAAAACGTCTTACATTGTTTACAATTTAACGGTAAATTGTCAGGTAATCGACAAGTTTGCAAACTTATTTAGTTTTCGTTAAACTCGGGGGTTCGACACGTAACCTTTTGGCTCCAATATTGGGTTTGCAGCTAACGTTTACCTCTCAAATTCTGTTTGTAAACTATTTTCGCCAATTTGTGTCTGCCCCAAAATGGAGTGAAGTTTCGTAAGCAGTTCTTTTTTAGTTTTATTGACAAAAAGCCCTGGCAATTTGATGTTTCGTGTAAAAGTCAAAGGCTTTGTTTTGGGGAACCGGACAAACGGACAAAATCTGGAAAAAAAGGCGCATACGAGAGGAGTTACGCGTGATTACATAAGTTCTATAGAAGTCCGATTTTTGGATGAAATTTCTACATTGAGATGCCCATTGACAGGATTTTTCACTTACTTTCCTTTATCAATTCCCTTGGAAGTGATAAGGTGATGCTATTCTAACCTGGCACCATATTTTCAAAATATAAAGTAAGATGGAGCGTCAAAGAAAAATAATTTTGTCTAACTCACTTTAGCAGAATGTCCAAAACTGACGAGCCCATTTCCTTTGTAAATTGCACTTCACAAACTCATAACGAATAACAATTTCCGTCTCTCAGTTTGTCCCGAGTTCAGTGTTTATGCGTAATATCCTGCGAAAAATCTGACTGTCCGTCAAAACGTGTTTCGGTAAGACAGGTGAAACACTGGTTGGTCGTTAGCCTTTTTCTTGGCGTGTGGGTTTTGATCGACCCAATAAACCCCGGTGTCAGAGTTTTCATATCACCTAATAGCACAGCTAATCGGCTTCTGGCATGGTTTGTGTAACGAACACTATCTAAGACAGCGATCGGGACCGACGGCTCTAATCTTCTTATTGAGTAGATTCTCGAGTCAAATGACGCCCGATGAACCCTGGTGTCAGAGTTTTTAAACCACCTAGTAGCACGGCTATAACTTGCCCTACGAAACACGGATTCTATTTGACTTTAATACTTAAGGTGTTCAACCTGCATTGTCCTAACCAAGCTGGTAAAAATGTCACAAAGTAATAAATAACAACTTTGATGCCATAAACACAGTATATTAAAATACAGTTGTTTTTTTAATATACTGTTTAATATTGACCAGTATCAACTTGTTCTTCCCCTCCCTGGGAATCAAACCCAGGACCTCCGGTATCATGGAAGAAAACAATACTAATAGCAATCGCAAAATTATAAAGGTTTCTAGTCGAGCAAAGAACCCAAAACAAAACACCAAAACCTCGTCACGTACTTGACAAGAAATTTTTGATTAATTTTGTTTATGAATTAATTTCGTTCGGTGTTCGGCCACCAACGACAGTCTAAGGCACAACTTGATCAAACTTGGTACGTGGACGCAATAGCTGATAAACTTCGAACACCTTATCCTTAAGTTTTTCTTCCGTGCTGGACTGACAGAAATAACATAAAATGTTTTTTTCCTGGTGGAAGGTGTTTAGTATCTTTGACTGAGCAACCCCTATCAGTTTGCGGGACGCTGTCCCTTACAGGCAGTATAATAACTCACACGATAGGTTTCCAAAAAAAAAAAAAACCACCTTTAAAATCTCATCTAGAAATTCTATAAAATAACCTAGAGCACAATGTGGGTCATTGGGCTTGATTCTAGATACCACCGGCTAAAACTAAAATTAAAATCTATCTGTCACTTTCAAAATAATAAATTGAATAAGGACAGGCGATTTATTCAATATGGTTTCAAACATTGTCCGCTAGATTTTAACGAGCTATACCGTATGGCGGCGGATAAAAATGACAGATAACGCATAGAACCAAAGACTATAAATCAAAAACCGGAGAGAATAGATCTCCTGTCCTTTTCCAGTGTTTTAAGTCTGAAAGTGACAAATAGATTTAAATTTTAAATTTAGCCAGCCAATTTAGAATCGAGCCTATTGCGTAAAGGATAATAATTTTAGTTCTAATATTTAGTATTTTTTTTATAACCTGTTTAGTATGAAAAATGTATTTTAACTTTTTGAAGTCTGCAAACAACAAAGTTTGCTAATAAAGAGAGAACTTCGTTTAAATTATATAAAGTTTATCAGAACCAATTTATATGTTCGTTTAATTATCGAAATAAAAACAAATTTCCTATGATTGGGAAATATAAAACCAATCACAGTTTCTAAATTGATGTTTATAATTATAACTTTGATCCATTCTACGATCCAATAATACGTGGGACACTCAGAAAGATTTGCGACACTAAAAAAAATTGTTCTACAGGTACATATATTTTTATTAAATCTTTTCACAGTACTCTCCACCAGCCTCTATACAAAGATTCATGCGTCTGAACCAGTTTTCAAAACACTTTTTCCAGTCCGCCGTAGACACCTCGTTTACAGCCTGCTCGAACGCAGCCAGCGCATCTTCCGGCGACGAAAATTGTATCCCCTTGAGCTGATTTTTTATTTTTGGAAATAGTAGTCACACGGTGCTAGATCAGGGCTGTAAGGAGGGTGACCCAGGAGTTTGACTGGTGTGCTGTCCAGGAAGTCCCTCGTTTTGAGCGCGGTGTGTGCAGGCGCATTGTCGTGGTGGAGCAGTAGTCCGCGGAGCCCTGTGTTTGGTCGCTTGTTGCTCACAACAGAAAAAACTTCTGGTAAAAATTTGGTAGTATACCATTCGGCGTTAATGCTTCTTTGATCTCGTAAGGAAATTGAGGCCAAGTGGCCAGTCAAATTAAAAAAGCTGGCGATCAAAATCTTCCCCCCGCTTCGAGATCGCTTCACTTTGGTAGGCGTTGGTTAATTTTGAAACACCCAAACTGTCGACTGGTTGGTTTCTGGATCGTATTGATAAATCCAGGACTCATCACCTGTTACGATGTCGTAAACACGCCGAGACGAGCCTGCTTCAAATTTGTTCAGCATATCACGGCACCATTCCACCCGGGCCTGCTTCTGAGCGTCGGTGAGGTAGTGCGGCACCCAGCGCGATACTATCCTCCTCACGCGAAGATGCCCGTGTAGAATCTCTTGAACGCTTCCCGATCCAAATTTTAATATGTGCTGATTCTCCTGATATGTAATTCGCCTATTATCTTGGATTAAATTTTTCACTGCTAGCACGTTTTCTTCCGTAATAGCCGTCAAAGGGCGACCGCTTCTTTTTTCATCCCCCAAGGTTGGTCGACCGCGCCTAAATTCGTTATACCAACGAACCACGGTTGCCTTGAAGGAGCTTTTATCCATAGATGCCATTTGAAGTCTATCGAACGATTCATCCGGTTTCAGGCGACACTTGAAATCGTAAAAAATCATAGCTCTAAAATGTTCCCGGCGCAGATCCATTTTTCAGTAAGACACGATACTTTGAATTGGCTCCCAAAAAATGTGGAGGGAAATTTTGAAAATGGAACACACATATTTTTACTTACTTAATTAATCATATTTTCAAAAAAGATTCTAACCGGCCAGTCTGCCATATATAAAAACTATTTATCGCAATACTTTCTGAGTGGCCTGGTAACGTATCAATTATGTCAAAATCATCATACAAATTGTTTAGTATCATCATCATACATACTGACCACGTCTTTATCCCTTGTGGGGTAGGCAGAGCATCAACGAAGAAACATCATCGTTACAATAATTATTATGAGACTTATGAATCTTGTGTTCGAAATTATTGCGTTCGTGAAAACAACTGAATGGTAATACATACATACATATAATCACGCCTTTATCCCTAATGGGGTAGGCAGAACGTAAACAACCTAAACAAAGGTCGTTCCGTCACGTCTGACAAAGTTATGAGGGCCATTTGAGATAGATTTGTAGGTACATTCCTGTAGTGACAGGTTGTCAGCCCATCGCCTAAATTCCAATATACTGAAACCCTCGGATCCCTTAGCTGGTTTTTACAGCATGCCCGGGCGGAAATGCAGCTGGCACATTCTATGTTTTTTCTTTCGCTCCCAGTCCAGCATGGAAGAAAATATAATCTAAATACGCACATAAATGTGTTCAAAAATACTAGCTAAACTCTGCCCTATCGACTCGGCTCCGCTTCATGTTTCTGGATCTGCTGTCGGCTGGAAGACCGCTGCAGACCGTGGACATAAGGACTTTGATTCAGTCTGGGATATAGTTATGAGGAAAACATTCCGATACCGCGTTTCAGAAACCTTGTGGCGACATCTGTTGTTGCTGTATGAATCGAACTCTCTCAGTGGAGAGGGATGTGGAGCAAGGTAGGGATCTAAAAGCGAGCCAACCTAAGGGCTAGTTTGAGTTATAAATACGCAAATATATAAATTCCACATTTTAAGAACAGAATGTACTCTAAAATATTGTCACTTCCAGTAAATACATGGATAGTGTAAGATCCACAAAATAGTTACCTACCCACTGAGCTCAATCGCAATTGTTTGTTTTGTTTTGCTAGCTTTGTTCGCAACCATAACCCTGTTTATTTTAAAATATTTATTTTGTATATGTTTCTCATATAAGTGAATTCATGTATTCTTTTTGAGAAATAAAGATTTCTTTAACCGTAAATATAGGTCTTACGATGATTGGAATAAGATCCATGAAAGTCTTTTCGTAGTTTTATGTGCGCTTTTAACACATCACTTCCTGAAAAAAACTCTTGCTGATAGTTGTTCAGTTGAACAACCCTTATTAGTAGGACGCTGTCCCTTAGGCCCCGTATAAAGATGTTACATACATACATAAATCACACCTTTATCCCTTACGTGGTAGGCAGAGCGTTCAACGCCTCGTAAAAAGCGCTATCGCCACGTCTGACAAAATCGAGGGCAATTTTAGATTGTAATATGTATTGCTATAGTGACAGGTTGTCAGCCCATCGCCTAAATTACAATACACTGTAACCGTCCAGTCCCTTTTGCTGACTTCAACAGCATGCCCGGGAGGAAGGGCAGCTGGAGCATTCTATGTTTTTCTATCTCTCTTAGTCCAGCATGGAAGTATAAAGATGTTAAATGGATAAAAATATAAAATTTCTTTGAAAGATTGGTTATTAAAAAAGGCATTTTATAATTTGAATTAATTCTTTAGTGTTTATTGACATTTATAAAATTATTAATTCTATTTGACTTAGTATATTATGTCCTGTTTCTTTTTATCATTGTTTTGTACATAACATTGTCAATTCTATAACTAAGATTGAATGTTAATGTCTGAAATTTAATTATAAGTCAATATCAAATGTTAACTTCGAGAGCCCGATGGTGTAGTGGATAGGGCCGCTGCCTCCTGAGCGGGAGGTCGTGGTTCGAATCCCACCACGTACCAATGTGTTTTTCGGTTTTCGAATTTCATATGTACGTTTATTCGGCGCTTTTTCCGTGCTTCGGAAGGCACGTTAAGCCGTTGGTCCCGGTTAATATCGTTTAATACCGTAGATATTAGTCGTTAAGCCATTTCAGAGGCCAGTGCTAAGCATTGGCGGCTTGAAAAACTCTGACCTAATCTAGGATTGGGTCTGGTTTCCCTTCTGGGTTGCGGAGGTCAGATGGCAGTCGCTCTGTGTAAAAACCAGTACCCTCGATCAATCCCCTAGATTAGGTAGCCGACCCCGTGACATACGGGATAAGGCTAGGGAGATGATGATGATCAAATGTTAACTTTGCTAGATTTCATGTTAATTGTAAATCATAGCCTAAATGTTTAAATTGATTGTTATTTTAATTAGTAAAAACATTATTGTTCTTTCGAAATAGATGAATTGTTGGCTTTCTTACTTATAAGATCTTATTTACATACATACATATAATCACGCCTTTATCCCTAATGGGGCAGGCAGATCGTTAACAACCTAAGCATAGATCGTTTCGCCACATCTGACAAAGTTTTGAAGATTATTTAAGATAGATTTGTAGATATATTGCTGTAGTCACTAAATTACAATATACTGAAACCCTCGGATCTCTTAGCTGGTTTTTACAACATATCAGTGAAAAAATGTAGCTGGCACATTCTATGTTTTTCTCTCGCTCCTAGGCCAGCATGGAAGGATACACAGTGAACAATAAAGACTTATCTTATAAAATTTTGCTACGCTTGGTACCAAATACTTAGTTTAAACATCCACTAAAGTAGGAAATAGAAAACCGTAGTTGGTGCGTTTATACACACACAGAAACAAGAGTCACAAACAGCGAAATGTTATACAAATATTTAAAAAAATATTGGAATCACCTGCAGACATACATACATACATATAATCACGCCTTTATCCCTAATGGGGTAGGCAGAGCGTAAACGACCCAAACAAAGGACGTTCCGCCACATCTAACAAAGTTTTGAGGGTTATTTAAGATAGATTTGTAAGTATATTGCTGTAGTGACAGGTTGTCAGCCCATCGCCTAAATTACAATTTACTGAAACCCTCGGATCCCTTAGCTGGTTTTTATAGCATGCCCGGGAGGAAATGCAGCTGGCACATTCTATGTTTTTCTCTCGCTCCCAGGCCAGCATGGAAGAATTTATTTATATATTGGTTACCTGCAGACATGACAGTAAATTTAAATTTGTTATTTTATAAGGACTGAAGGTGAGGCCTTTGCCCAGCAGTGGGACACAGTAGGCTAGTAATAATAATAATAATAATATAAGGACTACAACCAATATTATACCGTCAAATATATGCTATGAGGTCAAAGCTATGACATCCAATCTTTTGTCAAAATAGCCATATATTCATTATAATTAATTGCTGCTTTAGCAATAAGGCCGCCTATATTGTACTGTCGCGTTTGTTCCTTTTTATTTCTGTTGTATGTGTTTCTTTGTGCAATAAAGAATATTGTATTGTATTGTTATTTCAGATTTTTGTACTTCCATGCTTGACTGGGAGAGATAAAAAAACATAGAATGTCCCGGCTGCCTTTCCTCTGGGCATGCTGTAGAAGTCAGCAAAAGGGACTCGAGGGTTACAGTGTATTGTAATGTAGGCCATGGGTTGACAACCTGTCACTATAGCTATACTCATTACAATCTAAAATTGCCCTCAATATTTGTCAGACGTGGCGAAAGCGCCTTTTACGAGGCATTTTATCCTCTGCCTACCCCGTAAGGGATAACGGCGTGATTTATTATTATGTATTTTATTATGTATTTCAGGAATGTACTTTGTTTTTTCATTAAAGTAGTCGTATGGACTTAAGGTCAAGCCGAAAATACTTCAGCATTCACTTCCAAAACGTTTTACTCCGCCATTTGTCTACTGTCCAAACCGCTAATGGCAGCAGATTTTCCCAACACTTTCAAACTAGAGCCCGATAGGATTCACACCGCCACGCTCGTATCGGCTCGGCTCGGACGGAATTTTACAATGCAGTAAAGGAAATTGAATTTTGTAAACAATAATTAAAGCTCATAACTATTAACACGCAATTTTAGCAATTTGATACGATCTCGGCATCCGTATCTCTGCAAACAGCTCCGTACGGTCAAGTACAGCTGTCGCGACATAAAAAGCGACGTGTGAAAATGCAAACATTGCATACTATTACGAGCTGTCATATTATTACGATCACATGTCGATGAAGCCATTCAGAGCCGTACGGAGCCATCAGAGGCGTAGGCTGTATTCAGATGGTACGCGGACTGGACGCGTATTTCATAAAAAAATATAAAAATTGAACGCCATATGCATACCACGCGCGTTGGCAAAAATTTATGAATAACGCCTACACATACAGCCATTGATATAATATGTACTAAAGACTTACTAAAGAATAATATTTTCATTCGTACGTGTCGCGGCAACCGTTACGGCTCGGTTCCGCACGTACCGTTTCAAGCCGAGTCGATTCGAGCCTGTCGGTGTGAATCATCCTTACCCTCTCGAGCAGATCGTTCCGAACTGCACTTTAAACGTTTTCAATTCACTCCTTTCGAGCGAAGTTTCTCGCCACTTTCCAATGATTATGTAATAGAATACTTAAGTCATATTGAGAGCCGTTTTGCAAACTCGTAGCTATAGACTTTCAGTGGTTTGAATAAAGTTTTTTTTACAGCAATTGTTGTAGATAAGTTTGAGTAAACAGGAATTTTCTAGCTTACAGCTTCATCCAGGTGAGATCGTGTATACATGTTTGCTATACGATATTTAAAATAAAGTAGGTGTTTAGTTTAAAATATCTGTTCAAAATATCATACATACTTCCATAAAAATTGTTAACCTGTCAAAATTTCAACTTAAAAATAAACTAATTAATTGGCTTACGACTACAAAAAACTACGATACAACGGAAAAACTGCTATTTTTTATTTCATAACAAGTAACAGATCTAAAATCCTTAAAATTTATTTTTTATTTTATCACACACATACACACACACGCACACACACACACACACACACACACACACACATCGGTACACATATAACTAACTATATATATGTGTACCTACTAACTTGAAATAATAATTTTTCACTTATAAAGCACACATCACACAAGGATTCCCTGTTCAAAAGGACAACACGCATTCTGGGGAGCCAGAGTTTCACAGTCACTTAATCTTGTTAGTTCTTAAATGCTTTTAAAAACTATGTAACTAAATGTAAGTGCACAAGGTTTTTTATATTTTTTGCTTAAATAAAACTTTTTATTATTATTATTTTTATTATACGCGCTTATCTGTACAACTTTTTCAATACCAAGAAAAATCTTTTGGAAAACGAAATACGTAAGAAGGTAAGTACCTATATGTAGTATTTATGTACCTATAAGCTATAACACCTTATATTTTTTTAGCTTAACTCTTCGTAAGAGAAATGAAGTGGATGTACCTACTACATTTATTTCAAGCTGAGACTTTTCATTGCAAGGTTCACAGCAGAGATATCAATCACTACATAGTATTAACCAAAGTCGCTTTCTCTGTCCCTACATCTCAATGTATGCATAAATCTTTAAAACTACGCCACGGATTTTGATGCGGTTTCTTTTTATGGATAGAGTAAGGTCAAGAGGAAGGTTTATATGTATAAAACATGCACAATATAATAGAGAAACACTGAAAATGTCCGTGCAAAGCCGTGACGGGTCGCTAGTTATTAATACTTTCAAAGAGGCCAGTGCTAAGCATTGGCGGCTTGAAAACTCTGACCTAATCTAGGATTGGGTCTGGTTTTTCTGCTGGGTTGTGGAGGTCAGATTGCAGTCGCTCTGTCTAAAAACCAGTACCATCGTTCAATTCTCTAGATTAGGAAGCCGACCCCGTGAGATACGGGATAAGTCTATGGAGATGATAAAATATATATATATTTTTCAACTCTGCTAAGGAGAAAATAGATAGCAGCGTGTTTTATTCACTCATCATAAAGTCAGTGTATGTTTGCGCTCGCCTATCGGGCTTCCGCCATACCCTTCGGACCTAATTAATGAAGAAAGGGCTGAAACAAAGCAAATTTTAAGCGCTACTTAAACTATTTGCAATTTTAGCACCAATTTTTCGGTGATGGCGGGAGATCGGTCAAATGCGCAGGACTAGTGTTTTTAGTGCCCAAGTGTTTGCGCTACACAGTCTCTAAATATTCCTTCAATCTCTAATTCTGATGGGACAGATTGACTCATACGACCAGAGAGAAATCAGGCGCAGGTACGACTATTTACTTGCAAATCAGACAGCATGGCTCATCTTACTTTTCCGACAATCAGGTGATCAGCCTGCAATGTCCTAACCATACTAGAAACAACAACACAAATTAATTGTCCCCCGCCGGGAATCCAACACAGAACCTCCGGGTCGAGAGCCCGTGGCTCAGACCGGTAGACCTCGGAGGCAATTTTAAGTACTTTGTTTTTGTACTAGTCAAGAGATAGATATGTTCACAAATATAACATTTGTAACGTTTATTTTCGTATAATATGAAAGAAGGAAAATAATACTTAAAAATATGTTAGATTCATTTTTATAAACTTTCTTCTATGCTAGACTAGGAGCGAGAGAAAAACATAGGATGTGCCAGCTTTCATCTCGGGTATGCTGTAAAAACGAGCTAAGTGACGAGGTTATATTGTAATTAAGGCGATGGGTTGACAAAATGATACTACAACAATATATCTACAAATCTACCTTATATAACTCTCAAAACTTTGTCAGACGTGGCAGAACGTGTTTAGGTCGTTTACGCTCTGCTTACCCCATTAGGGATAAAGACGTGATTATATGTATGTATGTATTAACTTTTGGACATAGCTACTGTTCATTACAGATTGTTATTTATTATTAACATAAGATTTTTCCGTGCTTTGGAGGGGGATACCAATGTTATTTAGAAACGCGGTACCGTGTCCAAGCCAAGTTCGAGCCAAACAAAGAGAACAGGAGTCGTATTTTTGAACCGCTCGTATCCGAATTCACATACGAAAAAGCAACATTCGCATACGAAATCCTGAAATCACTATTTTTGAATACTCATAAAAATATTCAAGAACTGATCTTATCTGGGTTATTTGATTTAATCAAGCAATTTGATGCGGTGAAACGTTGTAAACCCGCAGTGCTTTATCTTTCCAATATAAAAAAAGTCTCTTATCAGCTGATATTATATTAATTGCCTGTATGATTTTTATAGTATTTCTTTATTGTTATTCGATCTAAGTTCCTTAGGTTTTAGCATTCTATATCCTATTTAATTATAAAAAAGAGAATTTTAGAAGAATAAGGTCACAATATCATTTCACGCCTATAAATATTTGTACTGTCTGCCAACTACAACTTTTAATTAAAATAATATTCATAGTTTTGTAATAGCTGTAAAAGGCAAGAATTCTCGTGTTAATGCCAAAGTCTTTCCTTTCTCAAAAGAGTAAAATCTCGTTTCCTGTAAGAGCTGACGCGATTTAGGTGTGAATACGCCTCTTGTAAAGGGCTCTTTTCACACCGACACGTTGGATATATTCTTTTGATATTCGAATGGGTTTATTCCTGAATGTCTTATCATCTCCCTAGTCTTATCCCGTATCTCACGGGGTTGGGTACCTAATCCAGGGGATTGAAAGAGGGTACTGGTTTTTACACTGAGCGACTGCCATCTAACCTCTGCAACCCAGAAGGGAAACCAGACCCAATTCTAGATTAGGTCAGAGTTTTCAAGCCGCCAATGCATACCACTATTATTCCTGAATATCTTATATTTTATTTTTGTAATTTAATAATAAATGCAGGTCTTCCATACTGGACTGGAAGCGGGACAAAAACAAAGAATTTTTCATTTCATATTGCTGTAGTGACAGGTTGTCAGCTCATCGCCTAAATTGCAATATACTGAAACCCTCGGATCCCTTAGCTGGTTTTACAGCATGCATCAAAGTGTTAGTAATATGTTGTAAGTATCACACCATCACGCGGTATGTAAAAGAAACACTGACTAGACATTCATGTAAGCGATATCAAATGAACAAATAAACGGAATAATCTTAAACCAGCGCGCTGTAACGTTTGACGTAAACCGAGCAAAGCGGTGAAGACGAAAACAAAAAGTTCACTATCACGAATCGTTACTTCGCAGAATGTCTTTAGCGCAAAATGACCATTGATCGCAAAATGTCCCTTTCTCATAATGTACCTTTCGCAAAACGCCTCTTTCGCAAAATTACCCTTTTTTGATAGATTTAGTGCAAATAGTGGGCAGCTACTGAAAAGAGTTATAAAAAATTCGGAAGGAAATTTTGCAAAAGGGACACACGACGAAACACGACGTTAATCTAGGAAATTGCTTGTTTATCTGAGCTGAGCTCCAGGTGATACAAGTCGGTGTGAGCTGATCCCTCTGCAACCAGATGCGGTGAAGAGGCACGTTCCTGGGAAACGAGACGCCACAGTTGCAGCCCTTACGTGGTTTTTTCTTTTTCACTTCTGCGTGACATCGCAAAGCTAAGGATAATGGACTTTATGGAATATCGTCGCATTTTTTATGTCATACATAAATACATACATATTATTACGGCTTTATCCCTAATGGGATAGGCAGAGCGTAAACGACCTAAACTAAAGGTCGTTCCGTCACGTCTGACAAAGTTTTGAGGGTTAATTAAGATAGATTTGTTGGTATATTGCTGTAGTAACAGGTTGTCAGCCTATCGCCTAAATTAGAATATACTGAAACTCTCGGATCACTTTGTTGGTTTTTACAGCATGCCCGGTAGAAAATGCATCTTGCACATTCAATATTTTTCTCTCGCTCCCAGGCCAGCATAGACGAATTTTTATATATTTATAATTATCTCAATTTACACTACTAACATTTTTAATTACAGTCGCATGTTCAATATATGCATCAGGCAAAAGAAGACGACGAGCGTGTGGAGAATTAAAGGCAGCTTCGTCCTGAGTGTATGTGGTGTAAGTTAAGAAAGCTTTATCCAAAGCCTTATTATAATGTCATTCGATCAACTCTAGGTTGCTACTTAGACGGATTTCTGGGGAGTATAGTTGACATACTTATCTTTGGCAGACCGATTGTCAAGCGCAGATTGAGATGCGTAACATGCGCCACACACGAAGATAAATTACATGCGTGGTGACGCTTTTCGGGCCCGATACCATTTTTTTTTGAGTAAATTATAAAATAGATAAAAAATATTCAAAGAAGCCAAGCAATCATATTAATTAGTTTTTTATATATGCATCAGGCAAAAGAACGAGCGACGAGCGTGTGGAGAATTAAAGGCAGCCTTGTCCTGAATGTATGTGGTGTAAGTTAAGAAAGCCTTATCCAAACAGTCATTGGATTAACTCTAGCTTGCTACTTAGACGGATTTCTGGGGAGTATATTTGACATACTTATCGATGGCTGACGGATTTTCAAGCGCAGATTGAGATGCCTAACATGCGCCACACACGAAGATAAATTACAAGGCGGGGTGACGCTTTTCGGACCCGATACCACATTTTTTTTGGTAAATTATAAAATAGATAAAAAATACAAACTAATATTAAATATTATTTTTAATTACAGTCGCACGTTTAATATATGCATCAGGCAGAAAAAGGCGGCGAGCTTGAGGAATATTAAAGGCAGCTTCGTCCTGAGTGTATGTGGTGTAAGTCTAGAAAGCCTTATCCAAATAGTCATTGGATCAGCTCTAGATGCTAGATGGGTTTTGGGGAGTATAGTCGAGAGGGATAACAGAACTTCATCATCATAGTTGACATACTTATAGCTGGCAAACGGATTGCCAAGCGCAGATAGAGATGCATGACAAACGCCACACGCGGAAGATAAATAATAAATAAAATCTTTATTTAGCAATCAATGAATTTATATGGTTTACCAAATCATAGAATTAGCATGTTTGTACATATACAATAAATAACCCTGCTTCCTAAACTAAGATAGAAATCCTGTATCTTAGTGTTTATCCGAGGTCGTCCTTGACTAATGCAACTTAAAAAAAACAACAGCTGTTCGCTGTTGAAATGCTTAGACATGGTTTTGATTCATAAACAAGGTGTGGTGATGCTTTTCGGTTCCGGATTACCGGCATTAGCCGGTACCATATTTATTTAGGTATAAATATTAACTATTATTTTTAATTACAGTCGTGCGTTCCATTAAAGCATCAGCCAGAAGAAGGCGGCGGACGTGAGGAGAATTAAAGCCTCGAACATCGTCCTTAGTGTATGTGGTGTAAGTCAAGAAAAACTTGCTACCAGAAAATAAACCATGTAAAGTCAAATTTACAATATATATCTTAGAATTATGACTCAATTTCCTATCCGCTACACTAAAGGTCTCAGTGAATTTAAAATTAGTTCTGTCACCTATACTTATTTCGACAAATTCAAAAATATATGGGCAATAAAGTTTAGATTGTAGAGGAGATAATATAGTAGGTATATTTGAAATATCAGAAAAAAAATCTTTCGTTTTAATAAAAATATAATCACCAGCTATTGCATTACATTATAATAATTATGTAATTAAGATGATGGGCTGACCACACACCATCAGTATTCAGCAATATACAAACAGACGTAATAAAACCTATTATTATGTTAATACTCTATGCTCTCTATTTATAAAGTCGATTTCGAAAGGAATATAGACATACATACATTTATATAATCACGCCTTCATCCCTAATGGGGTAGGCAGAGCGTAAACGACCTAAACAAAGGTCGTACCGCCACGTCTGACAAAGTTTTGAGGGTTGTTTAAGATAGATGTGTAGGTATATTGTTGTTGTGACAGGTTGTCAACCCATCGCCTAAATTACAAAATACTGATACCCTCGGATCCCTTAGCTGGTATTTACAGCATGCCCGGTAGGAAATACAGCTTACACATTTTATGTTTTTCTCTCGCTCCCAGTCCAGCATGGAAGAATGTTTTTCTCCTACTCCCAGACCAGTATGGAAAAAAATGTCCTAGCTGCACTTTCTACCGGGCATGCTGTAGAAATCAGCCAAAATGATTCGAGGTTTACAGTGTATTGTAATTTAGGCGATGGGCTGACAACCTGTCACTACAGCAGACATTCATCACAATCTAAAATTGCCCTAAATTTTTGTCAGCCATGGCGAAAGCACATTTTAAGAAGCGTTTTACTTTCTGCCTACCCCGTAAGGGGTTAAGGGTGTGATTTTATGTATGTATGTATGTAATACTGTCCGATTTTGACTTGTACCACACCGAATGAGATGTGACGTACATTTTATTCCGCAGGTAAGCGCAATTAAATAAGATAAAATCTGAAACCCCTTCAGATATGTTTCTTATCTTGGGTTTATTTGAAGTGTGCTTATGACCTACTTATACAATAAATGCTTGGGGAACAATTTTAAGTAGGTGTAGATAATATAAAATTATTATGATAAATAGGAAAAACAATTTGTTTGCTATATCACTACATAGAATAAAACAAAGTCGCTTTCTCTGTCCCTGTATCCCTATGTATGCTTAGATCTTTAAAACTAAGCAACGGATTTTGATGCTGTTTATTTAAATGGGTAGAGTGATTCAAGAGGAAGGTTTATATGTATAAAACATGCATAATATAGTAGAGAAACACTGACGATTTCCGTGCGAAGCCGGGGCGGGTCGCTAGTTTATCATATATTGGGCAATATCAGACAGATATTGTGTATAATTATTATTCGAAATATAAATTAAAACGAACGATCAATCTACCACCGTGAGTCAAAAAATAGCTGACCATATTTTACATACATACATAAATCACGCCTTTATCCCTTACGGGGTAGGCAGAAAGGGGGTGATTATACTCGTAAAACTGAACAACTATCCCCAAGAAACTACGAAATACGAAAAAAGAATTGGCCTTCACATATAAATTGACTCGAGCCGCTGATACTATTTGTATGGGAGGACTAATTTTTTTTTTCTATTTACACCTTTGTTTCTTGGGGAAAAGTTGTTCAGTTTCATGGGTTGCTATTTTTTTTACTCCATGTATATTGCTAAGAATAAATTCTGCAGTTTCAGGGGTATTAAGTTAAAAATCATCATCTCCCAAGCCTTACCTATCCCGTATCTCGTGGGGTGGCTACCTAATCTAGGGGATTGAACGAGGGTGGACTGGTTTTTACACAAAGCGAATGCCAACTGACCTCCGCAACCCAAAAGGGAAACCAGGCCCAATCCCAGATTAGGTTAGAGTTTTCAATCCGCCAATGCTTAGTACTGGCCTCTGACATTGCTTAACGACTAATTTCTACGGTATTAAACGATATTAATCAGAACCAAAGGCTTTACGTACCTTCCGAAGCACTTTTCTGTGCTTCGAATAAACGTACATATGAAATCTGAAAACCGAAAAACAGCTTGGTACGTGGTGAACCACGGCCTACCGCTCAGGAGGTAGCGGCCATATCCACTACACCATCAGACTCTTACCATGTTGGCAAATTAGTTAAATTTTTAAAACTACTATTTCATTAGCTAAAGACCCGCTCAGGAGGCAGCGGCCCTAATCTAGATAGGTCAGAGTTTTCAAGCCGCCAATGCTTAGCACTGGCCTCTGACATGGCTTAACGACTAATATCTACGGTATTAAACGATATTTAAAGGGACCAACGGCTTAATACATTGGTACGTGGTGGGATTAGAACCACGACCTCCCTGCCCAGGAGGCAGCGGCCCTATCCACTACACCATCGGGAGATTATTAAGTTAAAAATGATCCCTAAAAATAAAGTAAACTATTTCTTTTCTCGATAATAAGTTTTTCTAAATCGTATTAATAATAAAATATGTTTATTGCCTTTTACAATTAAAATTATTATATCAAAACATAATAAAGAAAAGGCAATTCACACACTTAACCTGTAGCAACAGTTAGCAACTTCCCCATTCCTAATTGCATGAGGTAAAGCTGTTATACACGTATTACAAGTAGCGGTGGCCGTAAATCAGCGCAGCTGCGGCTACCACCCGCTCGGTTAATGAATGTGCATGCAGCCTTATCCCGGTTCCCGCTACCAGCTACAAACTGGATCGGCTTAGATGCTTGCTCATAAAATGCATTTAATATGAATAATGCTTCTCTTCCATAGCATATTAGTAAAGATGGCCTAGCCAAGAGAATCAGAGTATTGCAAGTTTTGCAACTACAAGACAAGGATATAGGTAGGTAGTGTTTAGGCTACCTAAGTAAAATCTCATCTTTGAATTCTGACTTTAAATGCCCTATGAAGTAATTTATAAATATGAAAAATATTTATTACTAGTACTTAGTACCTATATCATGTTTATACATATCATGGATTAGAAATAAAAAATTTTTAGTTCTTGATAAAGTATGTTGCCTTTGTCATGTTTGTTCAATCAAATCAAATTATTGTAGAACATAGACGTGTAAAATTTGATACCAAGATATAGAATTGTTTACTTTACATTAAAGTTTTACTAATTTCCTTTTTCATACTAGCCTTTAAATTGTATTTTCAACAAAACCATTTTTCAACTGCAGTGGTCTGTGGCAGTAAATTTCTCGTGTCAAACTGCTCGCCTCTTTCTTTAAGTTTAAAGAACGACTTTACTTCAAGAGTTCAGAAATGGCTGCATATTTTTAGCAAACGAAGTAGTTTATTTTACATATAATCACGCCTTTATCACTAATGGGTATGCAGAGCGTAAACGACCTAAACACAATTCGTTCCGCCACGTCTGACAAAGTTTTGAGGGTTATTTAAGATAGATATGTCGGTATGTTGTTGTAGTGACAGGTTGCCAGCCCATCGTCTTAATGCAATATACAAAAATCCTCGGATCCCTTAGTTGATTTTTACAGCATGCCCGGGAGGAAATGCAGCTGGCACATTTAATGTTTTTTCTCGCTCTCAGTCCAGCATGGAAGAATTTCACACCGATTTACTTCATAATAAAATACTCGGAAGACTTCCAAAAGTATCCTGAAGCGTATCTACCATCAAGATAGACAAAGATAAAACATCCCTCTGGGAACTCTCAAAAGTATCGAGCTTTAAAACATTTTTGCGCCAAAATAAGGGAGATAAACTGAGTTATTGAGTATAATAATAATAATCATTTATTCAGGCAATAGATCACTACATAGTATAAATGCGAGGTATCGTAAATAGAGAGGAGCACACAATAAAAAATACAGTAACACCTAAACTAGGCTGAGCCTGTGTCTTAGATGTTAGTTCCTTCCTTTGAGGGTAGATAAGAACTAGTATTTCATACGCACGCTAGCAACAATACAATATTAGTCAATATTGTATTGTTGCTAAAACTCTAAACTTAAAAATCTTTAACATTATAATTTTAAAGCAGTAGCAAACAATACAAATATATTTCCTTTATATTAGTATGTATACAATACAATACAAAATTCTTTATTGCACAAAGAAACACATACAACAGAAATAAAAAGGAACAAACGTGACAGTGCAATAATAGGCGGCCTTATTGCTAAAGCAGCACTAACTATACTAACTTTATATTAAATAATTTAGTAATTTATTAATAAGTCAATTACAAAATCTCACAATAAATCTAAATCACAACTTAAAAACTTAAAACTAAAACCTACTCAGTCAAATAGACCGCCCCGAATCGTACCTGGTGGGAAGGTACCCATCACGCTGGCAGCATTCCCTCGTTGGATAGCCAACGAGTTTAGTAATTTCATTAACAAAAATCACAAAATGCATCGATATACATACATACATACATATAATCACGCCTTTATCCCTAATGGGGTAGGCAGAGCGTAAACGACCTAAACAAAGGTCGTCCCGCCACGTCTGACAAAGTTTTGAGGGTTATTTAAGATAGAATTCTAGGTATAATGCTGTAGTGACAGGTTGTCAGCCCATCGCCTAAATTACAATATACTAAAACCCTCGGATCCCTTAGCTGGATTTTACAGCATGCCCGAGAGGAAAAGCAGCTGGCACATTCTATGTTTTTCTCTCGCTCCCAGACCAGCATGGAATCGATATATATTTAGTTATATATATACACATTTTCTCTCATTAGTATTTTATTTTATTTTATAATTTGAAACAACTTTTCAATATCATCGTAAGTTTGGGATTTAAGCCATTTTATCAGAGCAGTTTTACATTCATTAAAGTTAAGGGGATAAATATTTATTAGGTTATTGATTTTATTGTACAGGAAAGGTTTAAGAAAAATTGAAATCTGTTGCAGAAAAAGATTCTTGTGGACACTGTTTGGCACACTTTATCGTTCCTTCTAGATAGTGGCTTTGGTTCATATGGAAGGTGTTTATGGTGGTGAAGGACAGTTTTGGCCACAAAAAGTTGCCTTACCGTTAGCACATCCATGTGAACATAAAGATCATTAGTGGGAAATTTATATGGCTTGAAAGATATTACTTTTAGTAGTGCTCGTTGGGCAATTTCAATACTAATAATATGGGATTTTCGAGCTCCACCCCATGCCCTCACGCAGTAGGATATTAATGACTGAGCCAAAGCGAAATAAATAAGTTTTATAAAATTGCCATCAGCCACATGACGTAGTGTTTTGAAGATAAATATAAGCTTGCGAAGCCTTTTACACAGAGTATCAATTTGAGGATTCCAGGTAAGAGTTTGGTCCAGTTCAATACCGAGGTATTTAATGGTATTTACTCTTTCCAGGGCTGCACACTCACACGTCGACGTACCTACGTTATGGTCAGGACAAGTGTGGATTTTAATTTTGAAAGAGTTATCGGGAAAGTTGCGCAATATTGATCCGAATGTTATAAGTTTACTTTTGGAGATATTGAGGGTTAGGATATTATTTTGGAGCCAGTACACTACCGATCTTAGTCCTTTTTCAGTCCTGACCCTAGCCTCCTCCCAAGATCTACCATGAAATAATATAGTCGTGTCGTCGGCGAAAGTGAATATATGTGCTTTATTTAAGTTAAGTTTGCATAAATCATTAATGTAAATCAGGAAAAGACTAGAGCCAAGGACGCTGCCCTGTGGCATTCCAAACGTCACAGGTGATTCCTCGATAACAAATTCTCCAATCTTCACTTTTTGGGCTCTGTCAGTCAGGTAACTTCTGAGCAGTTTAAGGACATCCCCACGAATTACAATATTTTCCATTTTGCGTAAGAGTAACTGAGCAGAGACCGCGTCAAACGCCTTCGCGAGGTCGAGGAAAACACCGATACGTCAGTAAGGCCTGTAACTGCATCTGCTGTTGACTTACCCGCTCTAAAGCCGAATTGATTCTTGGATATGATGTTTTCCTTTTCCAGGTAGGACAAAATACGCTTGTTTAGGAGTTTTTCCAGTACTTTAGATAAAGACGGTAAGACGGAAATTGGTCGGTAGTTATTGACACAGTCTCTGCTCCCAGATTTATGGATAGGATATATAATAGATATCTTGAAGATTCGTGGAAATGTTCCTGTATTTATACATAAGTTAGCAATGTGGGTAATCACTGGAACGATATTTGCTCTGGCCAACTTTAGTAGTTTATTGGATATGCCGTCCCACCCTACCGCGCTATCATTTTTGAGGTTAAGAATAATTGATTCTATTTCAACATTATCAGTCTCGAGTTTAGCGATAGAATTTCGAGGCTTGGTAGATCTAACCGGATTAGTAGAGTGGGGGTCGATACTAGTAATATTGTCGGCTAAATTTTTACCCACATTGGCGAAGAAATTATTAACTAAATTGACAGAGATCTGTGGCGAGTTTGCAATACGTAGAAAATCGTTAGGAATAATCTTGTTTTTCTTTGTATGAGTGATGTCTTTGATTTTGTTCCATGTTTTTTTTGGGGTTTTTTATGTGTTTTTTAAATTCGTTTTGATTGTAAATTCTTTTAAATCGTTTTAGGAGGTCATTGCAATATTTTTTATATCTTTTACAGGTTATGGAAATGACTTTGTTATTGGGCTCCAATTAAGTTTTAAGATGCATTCTGTCTCCGGATAAGTCCGGGAGTAATCCACGGCTTCAAACATTGAACTTTTTGGGAACTAAGACTTTTAAAGTTTTTTTCATAAGATGAATCGATAGAATATGCACAAGTTGTTCAGCTGCCCAGTTTGCATCATTGCT
Organism: Scrobipalpa costella; assembly: GCA_949820665.1. NCBI lineage: Eukaryota > Metazoa > Arthropoda > Insecta > Lepidoptera > Gelechiidae > Scrobipalpa > Scrobipalpa costella. Next base: position 9,086,299 of record OX463299.1, read on the forward strand.
TAGTAGGATGTCGTCACATTTCGTGTTCTTAAGTTCAAAAAGTATTGCGCTGTAGTCAACTTTACTTGTGTAAGACTTTATCTGTGTTTATCACTATGAGTCTGCTTGGTTGTATATTAATGAAATTCAACCAACTTGTTTTTAATGGCGTGTATTTAAATGAATAACTATACATTCGCAAAAAAGTGAGCATCAACATCCCTCCATCCTTTGGATCCCTTGCGCTTGTCGCATCATTTGGGAGCGGCGCAGTGTGTTTTCGTCAAAAAGGGAAAATGACACTTAAAAATACTTTTCTTCTTCTTCTTAAATTTCAGTGCCAGGTTTGTCGGTGGAGTAATCGCCAACTTTATCTGTCTCCTACCAACCATTTCATTTCCTGGTACGACTTGAAAATCACCTTCTATTTAATTTGGTCAAAATGATAGTATTGAAAGACGTAACGAAACAAAATTTCTAGGTATAGTTTTGGACTTGTACTGTTCATGGAAATAGCACATAAATATGATATGTGTAAAACTAGAATAGTTCTCGTATGCACTATGGAAGCTTAATCTTACAGTAGAAATAAAAACGGCATTGACTGCGTATCATGGGTACGTATCATCGACTCTGCGTTACGGGTTGCTACTGTGGGGAAACTCTACGGATATTAATAAGATATTACTAGTGCAAAAAAAATACGTTAGAGCTATTACCGGTCTGCTCCGACTTCAAGTACCTCGGGTCACAAATCCAAGGTGATGGCGACATTGACCGAGCCGTTACGCATAGAACACAGGCTGGATAAAATGGCATGCGGAGGGATGAAAGTCATATCGGTAAAATGGTATTCAATTTGAATGTGGACGGATATGTTGGAAGAGGAGGACCAAAGAATAGATAGATGGACTGCGTGAAAGATGATATGTTGAAAACAGGTATATATATCGAACTGACGGCTGACAAGGATGAATGGAAGAAAAAAACATACTGCGCCGACCCCAAATAATGGGATAAGGGCAAGGGAATGGTAATATTACAGGAGCTGGACACATAAATACATGCAAGTCAATATTTAAAAAACTAAAATTATTGACACTTACTAGTTTATATATCTTGGAGGCAGCAACATCTACCCTTTTTCGAAAAACCCATCCAATACGATAGATTGCGAAGGAGAGATGACACACTTTTAAAATTAGCTTATTGTCGTTCTGCCTTGTATGGTAAGAACTGTTATATGATGTCAATAAAGATTTACAACCAGTTACCTACAGTTACTTCATCTAATAAGATGTTTACCAACTACACTATTTTTAACAAAAAAAAAATACAAATTGATAAATGTTATTATAATATTAATGAACTATTTGATGACAAATTTAAATCATCTTGACCGGTTTCTAGTGTGACTTATATAACGCTTTTTAATTGTCAACGAATAATAATTAAATAGTTATTTCTTTTTAATTTTGCATGCAGCTATTGTTGGTAGAATATACTGAGACCATAATAATTAATAATTTACATCTACATCTGTAATAATATGACATCTACATCTGACATATACATTACTTCCATGCTGGGCTGGGAACGAGAGAAAAATAAAGAATGTGCCTGCTGCATCTCCTCCCGGGCATGCTGTAAAAACCAGCTAAGGGATCCGAGGGTTTCAGTATACTGTAATTTAGGCGATGGGCTGACAACCTGTCACTACAGCAGTATACCTAGATATCTATCGTAAATAACCGTCACAAATTTGTCAGACGTGGTGGAACGACCTTTGTTTAGGTCGTTTACGCTCTGCCTACCCCATTAGGGATAAAGGCGTGATTATATGTATGTATGTATCTACATCTGTAATAATTCTGGCAAATAAATGATTTTGATTTGATTTGTTTTGGTCAATGTATCTCCGTCTCAGTCTTCCCTTCCTCTCTTGCCTACTAATTTCTCTTCTTTGATGTTTTTCAAGAATTTGTCGTGAATTTGCCTACAACACATTATATCAATGTTTACCATTACCTAGAAGAAAATAAAATTAGTAACTGTCAAATAAGATTTTCATCAGAACATTTATTAGTTATTATGTATTTCTTTGCAAATTTTATATTCTTTTAGAGAGTTTAGTAATTTGGCACAGTGTAAAAGTGCTAACCAACAACACGTTTCACATTAAAAAAAATATTGCGACAAATTTCATCAGTATATTTGATTTAATGATTTTTGATGAATAATAATAATATCGTTTGACAATATTTATTGCATTTCATTTACATAATAAATATATACGTACAAGATTTTTGGTGTACAATTAAATGTGCCTTTATATAATTTCAAGCTTCGAGCTCAAAGCAACATTATTCAAAGATCTTGGCTTGACGCCAGCCATTTCTATAGACCTTCTGTTTTGACGGGAACACTCCTTGTTCATTAATTAATTGAATTTGGGCCTGGCGAAGTAAAAAGGAAATAATATCATAACTCGCCTGATGATAATTATAAAGCAATTCAACAGAATGAATTTGCTCTGAAATTCTCTGATGGCGTTGAGGGGAACTAATTGCCCAATACCATCAAATTTACACTGAAATTTTTGTTTGTTCTAGCGTATTACACTGGGCAAGGAATTACCTGAGACTGGTTTTTATCTCTTTAAATGAAATAAATCAAATAAAATAATTTTGAGGTCTCTTATATTTATTGACTCGCATAGTAGTTGACACCGCTTTAGTAAAAATTTAGTATAAACTAAAGGATATAAAAAAATATTGTAATGAGTATTAATCCTTAACTCCGATGATTACAGAGAGCTTCTGTAATCTTTTCAGCGTTTTCAGATATGTGTAGATTTTTAACCGCGTGTTAGCAATTCAAACATCAAAAGACGACATATTAAAATTTCTACGAATTAATCCTTTGCCACAGTTATACAAGTAGATTATATTACACAGCTCATATACATAGCGGACCTAATTGAAATCCACCCGGACCTAAAAACGGACCAAAATTCAGATGTTTGTGGTGGAATTCTTTTGACTCGAAAACGTTGCTTTAAAAGATTATTGCATTAGAATAATCTAGAAAATAAGTTTAAAAATATATTTCTTCCATTCTGGACTGGGAGCGAGATAAAAACATAGAATGTGCCAGCTGCATTTCCTCCCGGGCATGCTGTAAAAACCAGCTAAGGGATCTGAGGGTTTCAGTATATTGCAATTTAGGCGATGGGCTGACAACCTGTCACTACAGCAATATACGTACATATCCATCTTGAATAACCCTCAAAACTTTGTCAGAAGTGGCGGAATGACCTTTGTTTAGGTCGTTTACGCTCTGCCTACCCCATTAGGGATAAAGGCGTGATTATATGTATGTATGTATGTAGAAAATAAGTAATCAAGCTTGTTGCATCAGACTGCTAAGTTCGTAAATGCATACAAATAGAGTTTAAGGGAAAATGTATCAAAAACTGAAAGGGTTGTACAGTCAACAAGATCGATCAGAAAAAAAATTATGCTAAATTTAGTTTATTGTGTTTGATCAACTTAAATAATATGTTGTAGTAAACGTCTACATACTGAAAAATTGATCAATCTTGTTGACTGAGCCACCCTTTCAGTTATTGATATACTGTCTCCCTTAACCTCCTGAATCCTAGCGAAATTTATAAAGAACAAAATGGCGATCATCATTGAGTCTTGCCAAACGCGAAGCACTAATAATAACTTAGACGGGACGTTCTTTGTATGAAACAAAATCTGTTTTTTTTATGTACATTAGAAATGCTATTCAGTCAATTCGAAAGAGATGGTGTTGTTGAAATCTGTTTCCTACCCTCACCTTGGATTACTCGATAATTAACAGACATATTTTCGTGAATCATACAACCAAAGACCATAGTGGAGAAATCCTAATTACATATTAAGTTTTTTTTGAGGAAATGTAATATTTTTGGAATAATATGTTATTTTTACCAAATAATAGATTCTGAACTCAAGTATTTATTTCAGCAATCTGTTTAATTCATAAGATAATTAGCAAAACAAACTTTGTTTTATTGGTGAAATAAAAAAACTAAACATCAGAAATGGAAGCGGGAAGCCCAATTAAAAGTGGTAAAAACTTTTACCGACGTAGTACCTAGATGTAAGAATTATTGGATTTTGATTCCTCTATTTGTGAAGGAAAAGTAAAATTGTACTTTTACTAACAAGGAACTTTGGCGATGTATGATCGCGGTATCGTGCTGAACTGCTAAATTCAGATAGAATATAGCTATTTTCTCAATTCTTTTTTTTTTTTATTTTTTTATATTTGATAGGCAATCATTTGTCCGCCATCTCACGTGATGGTAAGTGATGATGTATACTATGATGGAGCATGATTGCCTAGAAAATGCCTGTTCACTCTTGCCTTGAAAAGTCCAGGTTATAACGTTCCGGAAATAGATCCGCAGGCAGGGAGTTCCACACTTTGTCCGTTCGCATTAAAAATGTAAACTTGGAATGTCGACAACATAAGGGTGGAATCCCAACCGGCGTCTCGTACCCCGGAGATGGAATGGGGAGGGGGGTATCAGGTCATGAAGCGATGCTGCACATTCTCCGAAATGTATCCTGTAGAACACAGACAAGCAAGCTACTTTGCGACGATGTTCGAGGCTCTGCAGCTTTTCCTCTACCAGTGACGGGTCGGCGATGAGCTTCTTGGCGCGTTTTTCAATAGAATCCAAGGTTGCCAGTTGGTATTTGGCAGATCCGTCCCAAAGGTGGCAGCAATACTCCATACACGATCGGACTTGAGCTTGGTAGAGCTGTAGTAGCTGTCCCGGTGTGAAGTATCGCCTAACCTTTGAGAGAATACCAAGTTTTTTGGCTGCAGTCGAAGCCAAGGATTCTATATATCATCCAAAGTTCAGGTCCGACGTAAAGCTCATACCAAGAAGCTCGAGGTGATCGGAAATCGGAACGGATACATTTCGGAAAGTGGGAGCTAGATTGAAGGGACTCAATTTGGTCGAGAATAGACAGGCCTGTGTCTTAGATGCATTAAACTTCACCAGGTTGGCATCACCCCATTCGGAGATTGCCTTAAGTGTTAAATTTAAATGATCTACTACGGACTCTCGACAAGACTGAATAGCTTCCTTGCTGGACTTTGCACGGGACAAATATCTACCGACAACCGTACTGTCGTCTGCATACCCAAAGGTGTCGGGTGTCAGCATATCGTTGATATGCAGCAGAAATAGAGTTGCGGAAAGTACCGATCCTTGAGGGACCCCGGCATCCATTGCCTGATGAACAGAGGAGCGGCCTTCTAAGACCACCCGTATCGATCGTCCTCTCAAGAAATCTGTGATCCAGTTGCAAAGTCCATCAGGGAGCCCATAAGCGGGAAGCTTGTTAATAAGGCTGCCATGCCAGACCCTGTCAAATGCCTTAGAGATATCCAGAGACACAGCTAGAGCTTCACCGTGTCTCTCGATAGCCTCGCTCCACAAGTGGGTGGCATGCACCAGGAGGTCACCCGTCGACCGCCCACGGCGGAAGCCATACTGTTGGTCGCTGAGGAGATCATTATCCTCCAGGTAAGCCAGGAGCCGATTATTGAGCACACGCTCCATACTCTTACAGAGTATAGAGGTTACCGATATAGGTCTATAATTGGCAGGGTCCGAACGGCTGCCCTTTTTGGGCACAGGTTGCACGTTTGCAAGCTTCCACGACTGGGGGACTACACCAGTCTCCAGTGAGAGTCGGAACAGACGCGTCAATATCGGAGACAACTCTGGCGCACAGTTACGTAGGACTATTGCAGGGATTCCATCTGGTCCACTTGCTTTATTCTCGTCAAGGTTTCGCAGGGTTTTTAGTACCTCTTTTTGGTAAATGCGAATGGCTGGCATAGTACAACCAATATGAGGTAAGCTGGGTGGAACTCTAGCTGCAGTGTCAAGTCGTGAATTTTCAGCAAAAAGGGAAGCAAAGAGGTTTGCTTTTTCTTCTGCAGTGTGAGCAAGTGAGCCGTCAGTTTTCTGCAAAGGCGGTAAAGTGGGTTGACAAAAATTTGTTTCAACTGCCTTGGCAAGGGACCAAAATGCCTTACTACCAGATGGATAGGAATTCATCATCATTCCCTTGCCCTTTCCCATTATTTGGGGTCGGCGCAGTATGTTTTCTACTTCCATCTACCCCTTAGATTATTTTCTCAATACTGTTTTTATAATTAAGAGAAAGGGAGCCCGATGGTGTAGTGGATAGGGCAGCTGCCTCCTAAGGTTCGAATCCCACCACGTACCAATGTGTTTTTTAGTTTTCGAATTACCTATGTAAGTTTATTCGGTGCTTTTCCGTCCTTCAGAAAGCACGTTAAGCCGTTGGTCCGGTAAATATAGTAAATTACCCTAGATATGAGTCGTTACGCCATGTCAGATGCCATTGCTAAGCATTGGTGGCTTGAAAACTCTGAACTAATCTAGGAGTGGGTCTGGTTTCGTTAATAATGCCTGCTGCAATTATTTTTTTGTAAAAATAGTCAATCTACAGACACGACCCTTCTAGAGATTTATTATATGTATAGAATATATGTACCTTAGCTATAATAGTAGTTTGATTTGGCCCAAATGGCTTCACAAAACATCAAATCCAATAGCGGCTCCGCAACCATCAATCAATCATTCATCTAACACATCATATAGTTTACAAAAACAGAAACTGAACAATAAAATCAACACAACCAAAATACGAGAACATTTTTATGAATTTTGCATGACATTTTATCACATTTAGCATACATCCATACTAATATTATAAATGCGAAAGTAAATCTGTCTGTCTGTCTGTTTCTCTTTCACGCCTAAACGGCTTAACGGATTTTGATGAAATTTGGTACGGTGATCGATGGTAACCTGGAGATAGACATAGGCTATATAAAATCACGCCACCGCACTTAGGGGCGTAGGTAGTAGGCAGGGAATTGAATTTAATTAGTTATTTGTTTCATGCCTAAACGGCTGAACGGTCTTTATTAAAATTTGGTATGGTGATAGATGATAATCTGGAGACAGATATGAGCTATATTTAATTACGCCACAGTAGTTAGGATGTAAGCAGGGAACTAAATTTAGTGAGTGATTTTTAATCGTTTTTGATGGGACTTTTAGATTGAACTCAGTGTTGCATAGACAAAAGCTAAGGATGCAAATAATCATGCCTCTATGCTTAGGGGGGTAGGCAGTAGGCAGGGAACTGAATTTAGTTAGTGTTTTTAACAGATTTCGATGGGACTTTTTTAATTCAACTCTGTGTTACCAAGACACAAACTTAAGATATAAATAATCACGCCACTGTACTTAGAGGGTAGGCATTAGGCAAGGAACTCAATTTACTTAATGTTTTTAACCGCTTTTGATGTTTTTTTTTTATTCAACTGAGTTTAACTTTTAACAAACTAAGGATAATATAACCATATCACTGTACTTAGGGGGGAGGCAGTAGCAGAGAACTGAAATTAGTTAGTGTATTTAACCGATTTCGAGGGGGCTTTTTTTATTCAACTTAGTGTCATCAAGACAAAAACTAAAGATATAAATGATCACGCCACCGTACTTAGGGTGTAGGCAGTAGGCAAGGACCTCAATTTAGTTAATGTTTTAACCGATTTTGATGGGATTAAATTTTATTCAACTAAATTTTACCTAGACCCAAACTAAGGATAAATATAATCACACCACCGCTTTTGATGTTTTTTTTTTTATTCAACTGAGTTTAACTTAGATACAAACTAAGGATAAATATAACCACACCACCGTACTTAGGGGGGAGGCAGTAGCAGAGAACTGAAAATAGTTAGTGTATTTAACCGATTTCGAGGGGGCTTTTTTTATTCAAATTAGTGTCATCAAGACAAAAACTAAAGATATAAATTATCACGCCACCGTACTTAGGGTGTAGGCAGTAGGCAAGGACCTCAATTAAGTTAATGTTTTTAACCGATTTTGATGGGATTTAATTTTATTCAACTGAGTTTTACCTAGACACAAACTAAGGATAAATAAATCACACCACCATACTAAGGGGGTCGGCAGTAGGCAGGGATCTGAACTGAGTTTGTATTCTAACCGATTTTGATAGGGCTTTTTCTCAGTTTACTCTGTTTTACCTCCATCTACGATATCATCACGCTACCTAACGTAGGGGGCAAGGCAGGGAACAAAAAAAAATGTGTTTGAACCGATTATGAAGGAAGATTTTTTTATTTAATTCTGTGTTCCCTGGACTAACTTAGAATACATTTCATCACACTTCTTTACTTGGGGGATAGGCAGCCAGAATTAAGAGTGCTTCTTAGCTATATAATGTGTGTTGTGTTTTATTAATCTGTGAAACTTTTATACACGTGCACTGGAGCGACATAAGTTTCAGGATGGACGGGAGGAAAGGGAACAGAAGCGACTGGAGTGAGACATGGACAGGAGAAATGGATAGCAGGACTGGACAGACATGATGACTGTTTAGGGACACGTGTGACAGGTAGAACAGGGGAAACTTGTAGTAGGTACGTGAGGAACGATGACGTGAAAAGGGGTTCTACCGCCACCATCGTCCCGTTTTCAGAGCAGACCTACAAGACGCTTGCAGATAATCACGGGTGGACAAAGGAGAAAAAAAAACTTCGCAGACGAAGTCGCGGGTAAAAGCTAGTTTTATATATATAAAGTAGAATTTATATGACTTTGACTTATTAAAATCTATTAAGGGGCGAACTGTGGCGCGACGGGGGCGACACCTAAGGCCGTATTTATAATCAGCTCTCATCAGTGACAAAGAGTTTGAGATCGTATCAGAAATGTCATTTCAGTACAAACTGGCCTGTAAAATCCATACTTAATATTGCTCTCAAGTTTGCGATCGCTTCATAATTACGAGCCTTAGGAACCTAAGGATCGTATTTAAAAGCGATCTCAAGAAGAAGTGCTGTTTATAATTTACGGGCCTAAGAGTTTCTAATAAAATAAAAATAAAAAAAATAAAAAGGTATTTATTTGTAACTTACGGTTTACAATCGTGTTTGCCTGACCCCCAAACTAGGTTTCCCTGTGCTATGGGAGGCCAGTCTTTCATCCAAGATGTACATTTTAAAGTAAACGTTATTAGTTATTACACTTACATCACAAATTTTTATTAATACTTAAAATAACAATGTATGCCAAGATTAATTATTTGCGTTTATAGCCAAAATTTAAACACAAGTTCACAATTAAAACATTATAAGTGGGTAGTATTGTAGGGGTTCTTGATGTGGTAAAGTGTTCTTGACTTTCGGAGAATTGCTTGTAGCATAAAAAAGAGGTTGAAATCGTATATAATGAATTTATTAGAATATTGAATCAGAATTACATGTCTTGTTGGAAAAAATGGTGGAGTAAGAATACGGAAGTAAGAGCGATTAGAATCGAATGTAAGACTTGAACAACTGGATATTAGAATGAATGATTTGACGTATGAATAAAACAGTATTGACAACTTACAAACTAAACTTTAGACAGATTATAAAACGTAGAACGTATAAAATCGTACATGCCGGCCCGCCTTGAAAGACTACTTTCAATACAAATTTAGACAGGCAGCGGACATATCTTAGAAAAACTTCTTCTCGTTATACCGCTTGTGGTACGTATGTCGGCGACTCTAGTTATACCATCAGCGCCAGGAAAGGTAGCGACGATGCGCCCGAGTTTCCACTTCAATGGAGGTGAGTGGTCTTCCTTCACAACCACCATCATATCTTTCTTCAATTCTGCACCCTTGCTTTGGGTCCATTTCTGTCTTTGCTGGAGCTCCGAAATGTATTCTTTTGACCATCTTGTCCAGTAGTGTTGTTTTATCTGTTGCAGCTGTTGGTACTTGGTCAAACGATGCTTCTTCTCATCAATGAAGTTTGGAGTAGGTATGTCTGATGCAGAACGTCCGAGGAGGAAATGGCTAGGAGTAAGAGGTTCTAGGTCATTTGGATCCTGGGACATTGGAGTGATGGGACGTGAATTTAAAATTGACTCTATGTCGCATAAAACTGTGCAAAGTTCTTCAAAGGTTAAGTGACTATTTTGTAACACCCTAATTAAGTGATATTTTGTAGACTTTACTCCTGCCTCAGCAATACCGGCGAAATGTGGTGAGTATGGTGGTACAAAATGAAATTTAATGTTTTTGTTAGCGCTACGTTCAGATATTTGTGCGGCATTAGACTTTAAAAATCGTTTGAGATCGTTATACGCACCTACGAATTGAGTTCCGTTGTCAGAATAGATGTCAGAAGGCAAGCCGCGACGGCTTACGAAACGACGCAATGCAGCCATGTAGCCATCGGCTGATAAGTCGCTGACTAGTTCGAGGTGCAACGCTCTGGTAGAAAAACAAACAAAGACAGCGATATATACCTTTTTTAGCGTGCAGCCTCGGCCTTTCTTGGATGCCGAAAGAATTGGTCCGGCGTAGTCTACAGCAATGGTCTTGAAGGGATGTTCAAGGTGAGTTCTAGGAGCTACAAGATCAGCCATCATCGGAGACGTGGTCGTGCCTCGCATCTTCGTACACAGGATACATTTGTGGTAGGTAGTTCTTGCTAGGTTTCTTCCTGCGAGCGGCCAGTAGCGTTGGCGAATGTTAGCGAGTAGGGCTTGAGGAGCAGCGTGAAGTAAGCGCTTGTGCTCACTCATGAATAGTAGCTTAGTGAAATGATGAGAGGAACTTAGTAAAGCAGGATGTTTCTTGTCATAATCAAAGCTTGAATGTCTTAATCTTCCTCCCACACGTAGGATGCCTTCAGAGTCAGTAAATATGTTCAGCTTCGCAAGATTACCTTTTTTTACAAAGCCAGTTTCAGTAGGGAAACTTTCAGCTTGTGACATTTTAATCAAACGTTTTGTTGCTTCTTGTAGTTCTGTGGTGGTCAGAAATCCTTGTAGTTTATTCTCATTCTTTGGGTTTGTATTGTGTACAAAACGAAGTAAATATGCAGTAATTCGAATTAGTTTAGCATAGCTTGAGTATCTCTCTATGTCAATAAAAGAGGAGTGTTGTTCGACGACAGCAGTCAGGGTAGTTTCAGCTTTAACTTCAGGTAAGTGTTCTTGTAGTGAGTAGATATTTTTAGGCCATTTGTCTTCATTTTCTTTCAGGTATGATGGACCATTCCACCATATATCAAGGGACGGGAGCTCTGCTGCGCTAACGCCGCGGGACACGTAGTCGGCAGGATTCTCCTTTGTAGGTACGTGGCGCCAATTTGAATTTCCAGTTAGTTCGAGGATATCTGAGACTCTGTTTCTTACATACAATTTTAATTTTGCAGGTAGCATGCGCAGCCAGCCGAGGACAATCGTGGAGTCCGTCCAGAAGACGCAGCGATGTGGTGTGAGCCGCAGGGCATCTACAGCTTTCTTGCATAACTTGGCTCCTATAAGCGCTCCGCACAGCTCCAGTCTGGGCGTCGTCAGGGTGGTGGTGATGGGGCTGACTCTGCTCTTCGCCATGAGTAATCTTGTGTTGACTGCGTGCTCTTTAGTGTCCACAGAACGAATGTACAAGCAGGCGCCGTACGCCGCTTCGGAAGCATCTGTAAATACGTGAATTTCAAAGTAAGTATTGTTGGACACTGCTGGTCGTGGAATCTTTAACTCATTCAAAGTAGGGAATGTGTCTATAATTTTTCTCCATTGTAGTATGACATCCTGTGGAACTTCTTCATCCCATGACAATTTGTGTAGCCACAACTTTTGCATTAGTATCTTGCATTGAACTATAGATGGCGCCACTAGTCCAAGTGGGTCAAATAATTTGGAGACTGTAGATAAAATTATTCTCTTAGTAACTTTACTTTCTTCTTGTGTTGCGAGATTATTTGTAGAAAAATAGAGCTGATCTGTTGAGCTTCTCCAGCCCAATCCTAATGTCTTGACGTCATCCAAGTTTCCCAAACTCAGGTCACGGTTACCATCTGTTAGTGCTTTAGCGACTAAAGACGGATCATTAGAGCGCCATTTTCTTAAATTCATGCCAGCAGCCTGGAGTACTTCTTTTACCTTTGCAATAATGTGTATAGACTCTGACTTTGTACGTGCACCGCTCAGGAAATCGTCGACATAAAAATCCTTTGATATTACTTCAGCGATATTCGGATCTTCGCATTGTAATGAGAGTTCTTTGAGGCACCTAACTGCCAGATAAGGGGCACTGACAGTCCCGTAGGTTATTGTATTTAATTTATAAGTACTTACAGCTTCATATGGACTGTCACGCCATAGTATCTGCTGCAGATGTCGATCTTCTGGATGCACGAGGATGCGGCGGTACATTTTCTCTACGTCGGCTGTGAATACGTACGTGTAAGAACGAAATCGTATTAGAATTGACACAATCTCATCTTGAATTGTCGGACCGACCATTTGTAAATCATTAACAGAAATTCCAGAAGATGTCAGCAGGCTTGCGTTGAATACAACTCTTAATTGTGTAGTAATACTGTTGATACGTAATATACCATGGTGTGATAGAAATTGTCCTTTGCGTTGTTCAGTAGGTTCAGTGACCTTTGTCATATCACCCAGATCTATATATTCTTTTATAAATTCTCTGTATTTAGCTCTCAATGTCTTGTTCTTTGCTAGTCTTCTTTCTAAAGAGTATAAGCATTTTTCGGCTCTTGCATAAGAGTCGCCCAAAGTATCTTCACTTTTCTTTAATGGAATTCTTACACAGAAGCGGCCATCAGGCATCCGTGTTGTGTGCTTTATAAAGTGCTCTTCGCATGCTTTTTCCTCTGGTGAGTAGTATGTTTTTTCTGGTTTTACAGTGCATTCATCTAACTGCCAAAATCGTGTAAGGTTTTCATTTACATCAGCTTCAGTTTTCATTAAAAAATTACATCTTACAGGTTCTTCATCAAAGCGATGTTTGGCAAGAGCAGGACAGTCACTGGAGACCAGCCAGCCCAGCTTGGTGTTGCACATTACAGGCAAGTTGCGTCCCAGCCTCAGTATTCCACTTTCTATCACATTCCAGAACACGGTAGCGCCCAGAAGAATGTCAACACTGGAAGGCACATTAAATTCAGGATCAGCCAAAATAAGATCCTTTGGAATGTTTAGCTTGTTGAGATCAATCGGATAAGATGGAACTGGGCCTGTGACTGTAGGTAGCACATAAAACTTGCATTCAAATCGGTAATCCGTTGTGACTGACTTAATTTTTGTTGTGCATGTCTTTTTGAGCTTTGATTCAAGGTTGTTTACACCGGAGATGGATGTGTTTACACTCTGCACAGGAATATTCAACTTTTTGCATAGATCTTCAGTCATGAGGTGAGTAGTACTACCATTGTTTAAAACAGCTCTTACAGTGATATAAGTTCCATCATCTTTCAATAATTTAACAAGTGCTCTAGATAATAGAACTTGACTTTGTTGTTGTGCTACCAAAGAGACATTAGGATCATTCACAGAATTCGAATCTGGAGCAGTTGTGTTAATACTCTTGTTGTCAACAGATGGCGTTGTTGTACTTTGGTTGGTTGTGTCAGCATGAGACCAATCTACATGTACTAATGTGTGGTGCTTTTTGTGACATTTTCTGCAACTACTACGCCAGCATTTATCTGCAAAGTGCCCAGGTCTTAAGCAGTTGAAGCACACATTGAGTTTAGGTACTTCTTTGTATCTCTCCTTCGCAGATAGTTTTCCAAATTCTTGGCATTCAAATAAAGTATGTTCTTTAGTACATTTTGGGCATACCTGAGTTTGTGTTCTTTCAGATACTAGAAAACCTCTCTCCTTAGGGCGGCGCGCGGGGATAGCAGCAGCAGATGTCGCAGCAGGTCGCAGGTGCGCGTGAGATGTCGGCGCGGTTTGCTGCATAATCTCCAGTAAGTCAGAGCGGTGTCTAAGGAAAGTAAGAAATCCTTCAAAAGTTATCTTTGGTAGTGATGGAATATGCTCTTCCCAGTGACGGCGAGTATTGTAATCCAATTTTGTGGATGCTAAATGTATAAGCAGTGTGTCCCAATACTGAGTAGGTTCCTCGAGTGTTTCAAGTGTATTCAGACTTTTGGTAAAGCCGTCAATTAAAATTCTTATAGATGTGTAAGATTCCTTGGTAATAGGGGCAATATTAAAAAGAGCAGTTACATGATTATTAATCAGTAGTCTTGTGTTGTCATAGCGTTCACATAATAAATCCCATGCAGTATTATAACTTTCCGATGAAATAGGTAGTGACTGAATAATGCATGCCGCACTGCCTTCTAGAGATGCCTTCAAGTAATGAAATTTGTTTACACTGTCAATGCTGTTATTGTCATGAATAAGACTCTTATAAGTGTCTCTGAACTCCAACCAAGTTTGAAAATTGCCAGAGAACTTTGGTAACTGAATAGTAGGCAATTTGCACTTAACACTTTGTTTTACTGATGATTTTGTGTGTGATTTAGAAGACTCATGAATGGATTGTTCTTGTTCTGACAAGGCACTATTGTTTTTTAAGCTTTCCTTTGTTTGTTTGTCTAATAAGAATCGTAACATTCCTAAATATTCAAAGTATTTATTTTCAAAGTCTTCGCGAACCTTACCTTCCTTTTCATCATCATCCGACGACAGCAACTCAATTTCTGTCTGTACGAGATCGAACTCGGATAAAACCTTCTCCATTTGCTGGTAACGGAGCTCCAATCCCGGAATATCACAGTCAGAAACATCGTCAGGAAGTTTGTCGACATATTCTGCGAAAATCGTTAATTTACGTCTATAAACACCTCGTTTTTTAACCAATTCGGATAATTCTGCCATTTTAACAAGTAATACTTACGGATTTATTCACTTTTACTAGGATTTAAACAAAAAAACACTGAAATAAGCGACCGGCGTTGGTAATATTTACGAAAATATTTGACAGATACGAGTGAATGATTGAGTGACCGGATCGGTAGTGAACGCGTGCGCAGATTAAAAACGTCAATGCAACCAACATAAAAACAATAAAGATGGCCGATGTAGTCGTACAAGAGGAATATAAACTGTTTCTCGTATGGTTTTTTTCAAAAAGTCTGAAAGTTATTATATCGAAATGGACAATCACTTGAATATTATGAGATGACTTTTATGATTATTTAAGTAGTTACTATGAAAAACTTTGCACTGTTTGTCGATTTGTTCAATACCGAAAATAAAAATAACCTTGATGCAGAATATGTAAACAAATGTCTAGAAAATAGGAAAGGTATATGATTAGATAGGATTATGGAACGGACTTACTTGAAATCTGATCTTGTCTGCTTAGTTGTCGTCTACTCACAAACTGTAGGCACTCTAGGAACAGCTGCTTGTAATTTGTCGTCAGGCACTCTAGGAACAGCTGCTTGTAATTGTCTTTGTCGTCACTAAGTTCATAGGTTGCTTTTTCACACTGTAGTTTCAACGAGGTCACGATGGCTTCGCTGATGTCTATCTTTTTCTTGTCTCGGAGCTTGGACCCACTCCAAACTCGCTGTTGTCTCGTCTTGTTTCTTTGTCTTTGTATCTTAACTTGTTTGCAGTTACGCGCTGTAGGGCTTCGAGCAATGACCGCCGTCGAAACCTTAGCAGAATGAGCCTGAACCCACTCCAGACTCCGCGTATTGTAGTATGTAGTAGCACGTCGCTGGGATTCGAGCAATACCGCCGTCAAACCCCGCGAGATGAGCCTGGACCCACTCCAGACTCCGCGCAGTAGTAGTAGTCTTAAAAACTTGTAGTAACACGTTGCCGGGACCCGAGCAATGTCAGCCGTCGAATCCTCAACAAGATGAGTTTGGACCCACTCCAAACTCCGTGTTTTGTAGTATTGTAGTTCACGCCGCCGTCTGGATTCGAGCACCACAATGGCCGCCGTCGAATCTTTAGCGAGGTGATTCTTGACACTTAGTGGTTTGCAGAGTTGTAGACGTCAGGAACCGAGCAATCCCAATACACGCTGTCGGTTTCTGGTCGTAATCTTCAATGGGCTTTGAATTCTTCAAAAATACTTTGTATTTCAGCCGATGGCACCGCGTGCCACGCCAATCTTGATCGCTGGAATCGTATCCTTAATCTGGCTATCGAAGGACCATGTAGGGGTTCTTGATGTGGTAAAGTGTTCTTGACTTTCGGAGAATTGCTTGTAGCATAAAAAAGAGGTTGAAATCGTATATAATGAATTTATTAGAATATTGAATCAGAATTACATGTCTTGTTGGAAAAAATGGTGGAGTAAGAATACGGAAGTAAGAGCGATTAGAATCGAATGTAAGACTTGAACAACTGGATATTAGAATGAATGATTTGACGTATGAATAAAACAGTATTGACAACTTACAAACTAAACTTTAGACAGATTATAAAACGTAGAACGTATAAAATCGTACAAGTATTAACTCTTTACTGTTCAACACAGTCCATTGTAAGGATCAACTTGTTTACTCCAGGTGAGTAATGCAGCGCAGTATATGTTCGACAAACAGATAAAACAGTGTTTCGGTTTAAAATTGTGAGGTAAAGTGACTGTAGGTATGTATATTAATGTTAGATCGGTATGGTAATCAGTTTACGTGAATTATAGATATTGTTAGTTCGTATGTTTGAATAAATATAAATATAAGTATTTGTGTGATAAGTTAGGGTGTGAGTGTGTGCGTAGGTATAAGCTGATAGTGTTTTAATTTTAGTTTAGTATATATATGTAGATAAAGAAATTAATTTATTTATTGCGTTATTGAGAAGTATTTTAATATTAATGTATGTTTACTAAGAAATAAGTATTTAACAATAAATAAATGCAACTTATTTAATATAAGTATGAAAGGCTTTGCCAAGTATTTAAGCGTTTTTGTATGTAGGCAATGCATTAAGTAACGCCGACATTTAGAAGTGATTCAGTATCATTGTATTCTCGTAACACCAACCATTTGAAAATAATAATTTTACATTTAGAAATTGTATATTTAACTATGTCTAATTTGTTATTGATATGGGTATATAGATATGGTTCTAAGTAATTTAGAAAACGTCGCGCAAAGACAGTTTTTGTTTTGGGAATAACCCATGGTCTATACCTGCCTGGGACAAAGCGTTTGGATTTGTCCTTTTCGGTGAATGACATTGAATTTAGGGCTGTCTTGTGAAAACTGGAAATTAGCTTTTGGATGTAAAGTTGCCTAATAGTGAGAACATTACTTTCTTGGTAAAGTTTGTGTGTGCTGTATTTTATAGGTTTGTTATGAAGAATTTTAAGGGCAATACGCTGGGTTCTTTCTAGTTTGATGAGCTTAGACTTGGCAGCTCCTCCCCAGGCTATCACACAATAACTCAGTACAGATTGGGCGAGAGCTAGGTAAATTGAAATAAGAGTGGGTTTATCAACAACGTTTCGTATTTTTTTGAATACGTGGAACAGTTTTCTCGTCTTATTACACAGGTAATTTATGTGAATTTCCCATTTTAGTTTTTGGTCAAGACAGATTCCAAGATATTTTATATGATCAGTCCGGGCTATAGTAAGGCAAGAACATGAATTCAGCTGTGGGCAGGTAGGGTGATGAAGTTTTAGTTCGAAGTTACGAGGAGGAGCCATATAGAGTAGTTAGATCAAGATATTCGTTTTTACCGCGATGTTTACTGTTAGGACAGATGTCTATATTAATGTCACCTGTTATTATGCATGTCTTGGTGGCTGAATATTGAATAACCGAATCCAGAGATTTAAGAAAATTATTTATATTGGAAACGGTTTTGTAGCTAGGTGAGCGATACAGGGCAATGACAGAGATGTCGTTACCTATAGTTAACAAAAGGCAACTTGCGTCCAAGAAATCTGGTTCAGACACGGATACTTTGATTAATGGATTAGTAAATATAACAATCCCATCATTTTGGTTTTTTAATTTTTTTGAGGAGTAATAGTTATAATTAGCGAGATTAAAGTTACCATATATTTCATCTAGCCAGCATTCGGTGAGCACAATAATATCTACTTGAAAATCTAGTCTGTATAAAAATGTTTTAAGTTGGTGTAAATTTTTATTTATACTTTGGATATTTTGAGTTAAGATCGTAAGGCCATCCATAGTTGTAATTTTTCCCTTGCAGTCCTCAGGACACGAAACATGATATGCTTGAAATATTTGAGTGCTTTCTATATCGTCCAAAACATAATTTATATCAGTCATAGGTTAAACAAATTAAATGTTCGTTATATTGTTGAAATCTTAAAACGATATAGAAAACACTTACTAGTGATAGAAGAAATAAAGTCAATTCAAGCGCTGGTTTGTTGAAAATGGTATCTGTGTCAATTGTTTGTATTGTGTTGAATATGAGAGTAGTTGAAATGGGTGTTATTGATATTGATTTAGAGGACAGTGAGTTTTGATCAAGATAATGATTAAATAAAGATTTTTGTGTTAGCAAGAAATTATAAGATGAGGCTATTAACTTAGGGTCAACATTATTACCGCTCTGGTTCCAGGCTAGTCACTGGGTCAATAAGTACTGGGCATGTTCTTCATTCTTCAGTTGGATGGCTGGAGAGTTATCATCCTTCTTCACAAAGATCTTACCAAGACTCGACCAGCAATACTTGAAGTTTCGTTGTTTTTTCAGATTACGTCCGATGAAGAATAGCTTAGCTGCTGCTGGGGTAAGACAGTGCGACAAGTAAATGGGTTGTTTATCTCCCTGTATTTGTAGATTTTCCGTATTAAATGGTGAATCACGATGCTGCTTATTGTAGTTTTAACGCTCCCAGGAGATTATTTTTGTTCTTCAGGTTATTCAATTCAACAATGATAGGGCGTTTTCGGATGTCTTTGTTCGCTACGCGATAGACGTCTGAAATAATGTCTTCTTTGAATTCGATGTTTAAGGCTGTGAAAAGACGTTGTAGAATACTCATAAGATTTTCTTCTTTCTGATAGGGAATGTTCTTAATTTCGATACTCTTTACTCGAATCTTCCGATTCATCTCTTCAAGCTGGGACTCCAGATCATTCACACGCAGAGAATCTTGTTCGAATTTGTTTTTAGAGGCTTCATTTAGCTTCTCCTTTTCTTCCAGTTTCCCAAGTCTATCCAAGACATCATTGTAGTTTTCACTAAGTCGTCTAACAGAATTTTCAAGATCAGTTTGTTTCTGATGAATGACGTCATTCTGAGCCTTAATTGCTGCCAGTTCATTGCGAAGAGCTTCAAATTTGGCTGCTTGCTGGTCTTGCATTTCGCTGAGGATTTTTAAAACACTGGTCTCGAAGGATGTTGAGTTTTCATCATTATTCTCCGCATTTCTCTGCATCTGGTTTCTGAAGGTGATGTACTGTGGAGGTGAAACAGCGTCCAGGGTGTTTTTTACAGCAGCTTGAGCAGTACCTTCAGTTTCTTGTAAGAAAGTGCTGTTTGCGTTCGACATTGTTTTATGTGATTTTTTTACGTATACTATAATTTCTGAGTAGTAACTGTATAATGGCAAGCAAGGCGCACGACACGACCGCTCACTAGCGCGCTTCGGTGAGAGAGTTCTAAGGTTATTTTTCTGCTTCTTCTTTCGAGTGGGTATCGAGTCTATCGACCCGATGAACCCTGGTGTCAGAGTTTTTAAACCGCCTAGTAGCACAACTATCAGGCTAATCTGATATGGTTTGAGTAACGATCACTATCAAAGGGAGCGACTGGGACCAACGGCTTAACGTGCCCTCCGAAGCACGAAAATCTTTTTCTCTTCGGACAATCAGGTGATTCAGCCTGCAATGTCCTAACCAAACTGGGGAAAAAATCACACAGTGATAAATTCTCAAATTTCAACTTTTTGTTCCCCCCTGGGTATTGAACCCAGGACTTCCGGATCGGGAGTCCATGGAACTAGCCACTAGACCACGGAAGCAGTTAAGTACAGTCTAAGGTACTGATCACAGCGATGCAAAACCAAAATTTCTAACATAAAGTGTGAGGTACATAACGAAGTATTTCCCTTTACATACGTACATCCATACATATCTTCACGCCTCTATCCTTAATGGGGTAGGCAGATCGTACACGACCTAAAAAAATCTCCTTTAACTACGAACTATTGATGAAGGGTGTTCAAATGTAGGCCTATTTTGTAGATTCGATTTTTGATTTCCAGAAAGAGTTTCTGCTGATGACAGCGATTGCAAAACCGCAATGTCCAATATAAATTATTTGGGTTGGGTCGGATTTGTCCGATTTCCGTCCTGACGTAATTAAAAACACAAAATCCTATCTGTGGCTGTCACCACATTTTATGGGCTGACAAATAGGAGCCGAAGGAATTTGTAATTTGAAATAAATTAAAATATCGTAACTTTAAATAATAATTCTTCTCCTGTTGCGACGGTTATTGAGACGATGAATAAACCAATAAACCCTGGTATTGTCGATTTTTAATCAACCTCTACAACTAATTTGTGGAAAATCCACTATGCCAGAGACAGAAATAAGACAGTCATAAAAGAGCCAGTGTAAAGACAGACAAATAAATTTAGAAGTCGCTTCAAAAAAGGTTAGGGTTTTTAGTCACCCGCGGGACCCTAAAAAGCTCTTGAAAACAGCAACTAAATAAAACGTCTTACATTGTTTACAATTTAACGGTAAATGGTCAGGTAATCGACAAGTTTGCAAACTTATTTAGTTTTCGTTAACCTCGGGGGTTCGACACGTAACCTTTTGGCTCCAATATTGGGTTTGCAGCTAACGTTTACCTCTCAAATTCTGTTTGTAAACTATTTTCGCCAATTTGTGTGTGCCCCAAAATGGAGTGAAGTTTCGTGAAGCAGTTCTTTTTTAGTTTTATTGACAAAAAGCCCTGGCAACTTGATGTTTCGTGTAAAAGTCAAAAGCTTTGTTTTGGGGAACCGGACAAACGGACAAAATCTGGAAAAAAAGGCGCATACGAGAGGAGTTACGCGTGATTACATAAGGTCTATAGAAGTCCGATTTTTGGATGAAATTTCTACATTGAGATGCCCATTGACAGGATTTTTCACTTACTTGCCTTTATCAATTCACTTGGAAGTGATAAGGTGATGCTATTCTAACCTGGCACCATATTTTCAAAATATAAAGTAAGATGGAGCGTCAAAGAAAAATAATTCTGTCTAACTCACTTTAGCAGAATGTCCAAAACTGACGAGCCCATTTCCTTTGTAAATTGCACTTCACAAACTCATAACGAATAACAATTTCCGTCTCTCAGTTTGTCCCGAGTTCAGTGTTTATGCGTAATATCCTGCGAAAAATCTGACTGTCCGTCAAAACGTGTTTCAGTAAGACAGGTGGTCGTTAGCCTTTTTCTTGGCGTGTGGGTTTCGATCGACCCGATAAACCCCGGTGTCAGAGTTTTTATATCACCTAATAGCACAGCTAATTGGCCTCTGGCATGGTTTGTGTAACGAACACTATCTAAGACAGCGATCGGGACCAACGGCTCTAATCTTCTTATTGAGTAGATTCTCGAGTCAAATGACGACCCGATGAACCCTGGTGTCAGAGGTTTTAAACAACCTAGTAGCACGGCTATAATGCCCCTACGAAGCACGGATTCTAGTTGACCTTAAGACTTAAGGTGTTCAACCTGCATTGTCCTAACCAAGCTGGTAAAAATCTCACAAACTAATAAATAACAACTTTATTGCCATAAACACAGTATATTAAAATAACAACTGATTTTATTGACCAATATTAACTTTGTCTTCCCCTCCCTGGGAATCAAACCCAGGACCTCCGGTATCATGGAAGAAAACAATACTAATAGCAATCGCAAAATTATAAAGGTTTCTAGTCGAGCAAAAAACCCAAAACAAAACACCAAAACCTCGTCACGTACTTGACAAGAAATTTTTGATTAATTTTGTTTATGAATTAATTTCGTTCGGTGTTCGGCGACCAACGACAGTCTAAGGCACAACTTGATCAAACTTGGTACGTGGACGCAATAGCTGATAAACTTCGAACACCTTATCCTTAAGTTTTTCTTCCGTGCTGGACTGACAGAAATAACATAAAATGTTCTCGAGCTCTTCTCGGGGGATGAGTTTTCAACGGTTTTTTTTCTGAAACCTATTGTGTAGAATAGCCCTATATATATATAGGGCTTTCTGAGCTGATACTAAAAATATATCATATTCAGTTTCTAGTTTTAAAAACAGCTATATGGAAATAAACGCCCTTTCATACGGGGTTTGAAGGACAGCATCCCTCAAACTGATAGGGGTTGCTCAATACTCAGTCAACGACACTGAACAACTTCCACTTAGAAATTATTTGAGGAAGTGAAAAAAAATGGCATTTTCGTACAAATTGTCTGCTTTAGGTGAACATTTTGTATTTAAAAACATATTTGTATGACAAATAGTATTTGTCATTTCCTGAAAGAATTTCCTGGTGGAAGGTGTTTAGTATCTTTGACTGAGCAATCTGAGTTTATCAGTTTGCGGGACGCTGTCCCTTACAGGCAGTATAATAACTCACACGATAGGTTTCCAAAACCAAAAAAAATAACCACCTTTAAAATCTCATCTAGAAATTCTATAAAATAACCTAGAGCACAATGTAGTGAAGAAAAAAAGTGGGTCATTGGGCTTGATTCTAGATACCACCGGCTAAAACTAAAATTAAAATCTATCTGTCACTTTCAAAATAATAAATTGAATAAGGACAGGCGATTTATTCAATATGGTTTTACACTTCGTCCGCTAGATTTCAACGAGCTATACCGTATGACGGCGAATAAAAATGACAGATAACGCATAGAACCAAAGACTATAAATCAAAAACCGGAGAGAATAGATCTCCTGTCCTTTTCCAGTGTTTTTAGTCTGAAAGTGACACATACATTTAAATTTTAAATTTAGCCAGCCAATTTAGAATCGAGCCTATTGCGTAAAGGATAATAATTTTAGTTCTAATGTTTAGTATTTTTTTATAACCTGTTTAGTATGAAAAATGTATTTTAACTTTTTGAAGTCTACAAACAACAAAGTTTGCTAATAAAGAGAGAACTTCGTTTAAATTATATAAAGTTTATCAGAACCAATTTATATGTTCGTTTAATCATCGAAAACAAAAACAAATTTCCTATGATTGGGAAATATAAAACCAATCAGTTTCTAAATTGATGTTTATAATTATAACTTTGATCCATTCTACGATCCAATAATAACGTATCAATTATGTCAAAATCATCATACAAATTGTTTAGTATCATCATCATACATACTTACCACGTCTTTATCCCTTGTGGGGTAGGCAGAGCATCAACGAAGAAACATCATCGTTACAATAATTATTATGAGACTTATAAATCTTGTGTTCGAAATTATTGCGTTTGTGAAAACAACTGAATGGTAATATAATCTAACATACATACATACATATAATCACGCCTTTATCCCTAATGGGGTAGGCAGAACGTAAACAACCTAAACAAAGGTCGTTCCGTCACGTCTGACAAAGTTATGAGGGCCATTTGAGATAGATTTGTAGGTACATTCCTGTAGTGACAGGTTGTCAGCCCATCGCCTAAATTCCAATATACTGAAACCCTCGGATCCCTTAGCTGGTTTTTACAGCATGCCCGGGCGGAAATGCAGCTGGCACATTCTATGTTTTTTCTTTCGCTCCCAGTCCAGCATGGAAGAAAATATAATCTAAATACGCACATAAATGCGTTCAAAGATACTAGCAAAACTCTGCCCTATCGACTCGGCTCCGCTTCATGTTTCTGGATCTGCTGTCGGCTGGAAGACCGCTGCAGACCGTGGACATAAGGACTTTGATTCAGTCTGGGATATAGTTATGAGGAAAACATTCCGATACTGCGTTTCAGAAACCTTGTGGCGACATCTGTTGTTGCTGTATGAATCGAACTCTCTCAGTGGAGAGGGATGTGGAGCAAGGTAGGGACCTAAAAGCGAGCCAACCTAAGGGCTAGTTTGAGTTATAAATACGCAAATATATAAATTCCACATTTTAAAAGAACAGAATGTACTCTAAAATATTGTCACTTCCAGTAACTCAATGATACATGGATAGTGTAAGATACACAAAATTATTACCTACCCACTAAGCTCAATCGCAATTGTTTGTTTTGTTTTGCTAGCTTTGTTCGCAACCATAACCCTGTTTATTTTAAAATATTTGTTTTGTATATTTTTCTCATATCAGTGAATTTATGTATTCTTTTTGAGAAATAAAGATTTCTTTAACCGTAAATATAGGTCTTAGGATGATTGGAATAAGATCCATGAAAGTCTTTTCGTAGTTTTATGTACGCTTTTAACACATCACTTCCTGAAAAAAACTCTTGCTGATAGTTGTTCAGTTGAACAACCCTTATTAGTAGGACGCTGTCCCTTACGCCCCGTATAAATAGAATTCATGTTCATTCAAATAGATTTCATGTTAATTGTAAATCATAGCCTAAATGTTTAAATTGATTGTTATTTTAATTAGTAAAAACATTATTGTACTTTCGAAATAGATGAACTGTTGGGTTGAACTTTCTTTCTTATAAGATCTTATCTACATACATACATATAATCACGCCTTTATCCCTAATGGGGCAGGCAGATCGCTAACAACCTAAGCATAGATCGTTTCGCCACATCTGACAAAGTTTTGAAGATTTTTTAAGATAGATTTGTAGATATATAGCTGTAGTCACTAAATTACAATACACTGAAACCCTCGGATCTCTTAGCTGGTTTTTACAACATACCAGTGAAAAAATGTAGCTGGCACATTCTATGTTTTTCTCTCGCTCCCAGGCCAGCATGGAAGGATACACAGTGAACAATAAAGACTTATCTTATCTTAAAGATTATAAAATTTTGCTACGCTTGGTACCAAATACTTAGTTTAAACATCCACTAAAGTAGGAAATAGAAAACCGTAGTTGTTGCGTTTATACACACACAGAAACAAGAGTCACAAACAGCGAAATGTTATATAAATATTTAAAAAAATATTTTAATCACCTGCAGACATACATACATACATATAATCACGCCTTTATCCCTAATGGGGTAGGCAGAGCGTAAACGACCCAAACAAAGGACGTTCCGCCACGTCTGACAAAGTTTTAAGGGTTATTTAAGATAGATTTGTAAGTATATTGCTGTAGTGACAGGTTGTCGGCCCATCGCTTAAATTACAATATACTGAAACCCTCGGATCCCTTAGCTGGTTTTTATAGCATGCCCGGGAGGAAATGCAGCTGGCACATTCTATGCTTTTCTCTCGCTCCCAGGCCAGCATGGAAGAATTTATTTATATATTGGTTACCTGCAGACATGACAGTAAATTTAAATTTGTTATTTTATAAGGATTACAACCAATATTATACCGTCAAATATATGCTATGAGGTCAAAGCTATGACATCCAATCTTTTGTCAAAATAGCCATATATTCAATATAATTAATTGCGGTTATTTCAGATTTTTGTACTTCTATGCTTGACTGGGAGAGATAAAAAAACATAGAATGTTCCGGCTGCCTTTCCTCTGGGCATGCTGTAGAAGTCAGCAAAAGGGACTCGAGGGTTACAGTGTATTGTAATGTAGGCCATGGGTTGACAACCTGTCACTATAGTTATACTCATTACAATCTAAATGTGCCCTCAATTTTTGTCAGACGTGGCGAAAGCGCCTTTTACGAGGCATTTTATGCTCTGCCTACCCCGTAAGGGATAACGGCGTGATTTCATGTATTTTATTATGTATTTCAGGAATGTACTTTGATTTTTCATTAAAGTAGTCGTATGGACTTAAGGTCAAGCCGAAAATACTTCAGCATTCACTTCCAAAACGTTTCACTCCGCCATTTGTCTACTGTCCAAACCGCTAATGGCAGCAGATTTTCCCAACACTTTCAAACTAGGGCCCGATACTTCGATAGGATTCACACCGACACGCTCGTATCGTTTCGGCTCGGACGGCATTTTACAATGCGGTAAAGGAAATTGAATTTTGTAAACAATAATTAAAGCTCATAACTATTTGCACGCAATTTTAACAATTTGATACGACCTCGGCATCCGTATCTCTGCGAACAGCTCCGGCAACGGGCAAGTACAGCTGTCGCGACATAAAAAGCGACGTGTAAAAATGCAAATATTGCATACTATTACGAGCTGTCATATTATTACGATCGCATGTCGATGGAGCCATTCAGAGCCGTACGTAGCCGTCAGTGGCATAGGCTGTATTCAGATGGTACGTATACCACGCGGACTGGACGCGTATTTCATAATAAAAAAATATAAAAATTGAACTCGCACACGCCATATGCATACCACGCGCGTTGGCAAAAAAATATGAATAACGCGTACACATACAGCCATTGATATAATATGTACTAAAGACTTACTAAAGAATACAATTTCCATTCGTACGTGTCGCGGCAACCGTTACGGCTCGGTTCCGAACGTACCGTTTCAAGCCGAGTCGATTCGAGCCTGTCGGTGTGAATCATCCTTACCCTCTCGAGCAGATCGTTCCGAACTGCACTTTAAACGTTTTCAATTCACTCCTTTCGAGCGAAGTTTCTCGCCACTTTCCAATGATTATGTAATAGAATCCTTAGGTCATATTGAGAGCCGTTTTGCAAACTCGTAGCTATAGACTTTCAGTGGTTTGAATAAAGTTTTTTTTACAGCAATTGTTGTAGATAAGTTTGAGTAAACAGGAATTTTCTACCTTACAGCTTCATCCAGGTGAGATCGTGTATACATGTTTGCTATACGATATTTAAAATAAAGTAGGTGTTTAGTTTAAAATATCTGTTCAAAATATCATACGTACTTCCATAAAAATTGTTAACCTGTCAAAATTTCAAATTAAAAATAAACTAATTAATTGGTTTATGACTACAAAAAACTACGATACAACAGAAAAACTGCTAATATTTATTTCATAACAAGTAACAGCTCTAAAATCCTTAAAATTTATTTTTTATTTAATCACACACATACATACACACACACGCACACACACACACACACATCGGTACACATATAACTAACTATATATATGTGTACTTATAAAGCACACATCACACAAGGATTCGTTGTTCAAAAGGACAACACGCTTTCTGTCTCCCAAGATACAGGTTCTAACCTAGTTTGGGGAGCCAGAGTTTCACAGTCACTTAATCTTGTTAGTTCTTAAATGCTTTTAAAAACTAACTAAATGTAAGTGCATTAGGATTTTATATTTTTGAGACTTTTCATTGCAAGGTGCACAGCAGAGTTATCACTACATAGTATAAAACAAAGTCGCTGTCTCTGTCCCTATATCCCTATGTATGCATAAATCTTTAAAACTACGCAACGGATTTTGATGCGGTTTCTTTTAATAGATAGAGTAATTCAAGAGGAAGGTTTATATGTATAAAACATGCACAATATAAATATATAGAGAAACACTGAAAATGTCCGTGCGAAGCCGGGACGGGTCGCTAGTTATTAATACTTTCAAAGAGGCCAGTGCTAAGCATTGGCGGCTTGAAAACTCTGACCTAATCTAGGATTGGGTCTGGTTTTTGTTCTGGGTTGCGGAGGTCAGATTGCAGTCGCTCTGTGTAAAAACCAGTACCATCCTTCAATCTTCTAGATTAGGAAGCCGACCCCGTGAGATACGGGATAAGGCCATGGAGATGATGAAATATATATATTTTTTTCAACTCTGCTAAGGAGAAAATAGATAGTAGCGTATTTTATTCACTCATCATAAAGTCAGTGTATGTTTGCCCTCGCCTATCGGGCTTCCGCCATACCCTTCGGACCTAATAAATGAAGAAAGGGCTGACACAAAGCAAATTTTAAGCGCTACTTAAACTATTTGCAATTTTAGGTAGCGTAGCACCAATTTTTCGGTGATTGCGGGAGATCGGTCAAATGCGCAGGACTAGTTTTTTTAGTGCCCAAGTGTTTGCGCTACACAGTCTCTAAATATTCCTTCAAACTCTAATTCTGATGGGACAGATTGACTCATACGACCAGAGTGAAATCAGGCGCAGAACCGGCTATTTACATGCAAATCAGACAGCATGGATCATCTTACTTCTCCGACAATCAGGTGATCAGCCTGCAATATCCTAACCATACTAGAAACAACAACACAAAGTCATTGTCCCCCGCCAGGAATCCAACACGGAACCTCCGGGTCGAGAGCCCGTGGCTCAGACCGGTAGACCACGGAGGCAATTTTAAGTACTATGTTTTTGTACTAGTCAAAAGACATGTCCACAAATATAACGTTTGTAACGTTTATTTTCGTATAATATGAAAGAAGGAAAATAATACTTAAAAATATGTTAGATTCATTATATTCACTTTCTTCTATGCTAGACTAGGAGCGAGAGAAAAACATAGGATGTGCCAGCTTTCCTCTCGGGTATACTGTTCAAACCAGCTAAGTGACGAGGGTATATTGTAATTTAGGCGATGGGTTTACAAAATGTTACTACAGCAATATACCTACAAATCTACCTTAAATAACCATCAAAACTTTGTAAGACGTGGCAGAACATCTTTTTTTTTTTTTTTTAATTTATTTATATGCACAAACATTACAGTGATTTAATAAAATGGTATCATAAAACCTATATAGTCAGGTTTGTCTTGAAACCATACGCCCTCGCTCAACGTTACATTACATTCCCTAAAATAAATACATAATACAAACTAAAAATATACAAGTACTATAAAAATCTAACACATTTACAACGTTATAATATTCTTTAACAATATCATGTTTTCTACAATTAATACACTAAGACAGATAATTCAAGATGTACACTTAAACAAACAACACAAAAATTCGCGTAAACAACTCGAACCGGTTCCGTCAGTCCGCGCGTAAAGGATGCTCCACTAACGCTTAACTTAGGATTGCATACATACGTACATTCAATCACGCCTTTATCGCCAATGGGTTAGGCGTAGCGCAAACAATCCAAACAAAGGTCGCTACGCCACGTCTGACCAAGTTTTGAGGGCTATTTAAGATAAATTTGCAGGTACATCGCTGTAGCGACAGGCTGTCAGCCCATCGCCTAAATTGCAATGTACTGTAGCTCTCGGATCCCTTAGCTGCATGCACGGGATAAAAAATGCAAGTGGCACATTTTACGTTTTCTTTCGTTCCCAGGCCACCATTGAAGCAAGTTTGATTAATGTCTAAACTTGCGTAAATCAAACTTCAGATGTCACCAGTAGAAAACTTTTATTTGCCTAAGAATTTCCAGACCTTATATACTTCGCCGTGAACACAACGATAGCGGGTTTTAATTAGTCACTCGCGACATCTATTGATAACTACTAAAATGAATGAAACAATCTTTTTAAACATCCCGCCCACTAATTTCATAAAAGGAAATCACAAACCAAATATAAAGTCTATAAAGCAAACACAAACAATATAGAAACTCTATAAGAAACTATAGAAAACAATTAGACTCTGGGCTTACATACGCCGCCCACCATGAGATAACACACTGAAAGAAAAATATTAAACTAAAATACTGAATGTACTCAACTTTGGTAATAAAACACAAAACTGACAGCATATTAACTCTGCAGATGCAACAAAACTACTTTACATACAAGTAAATGTAAATTTTATAAAACTTAATTTTGGCTTAATCTACAGACTTAGGTAGAAAACATAATTTGTTACATGGCCGTTTACAGTAACCATTTCTAGTTTTAAGCGTTACAACACGTGTAATCTGATCTTTACCGACATGTTTCTCAACGACCCTACCTAACAATCATTTTGCAGGAGGCAAATTATGATCTTTAATTATAACAACATCATTAATCTCTGGCTCAGTTTTTTTCATTGTCCATTTATAGCGTTGATTTAGAGTAACTAAATATTCATCAGACCACTTTTTCCAAAATTCATTAACCATTTTTTGAGTATATTTCCATCTCTGAAGGCCAGTTACATTTTTACTAGTGCTATATTCATCAGGAATTACAATAAGTGGCTCCCCAACTAAAAAATGACCAGGCGTTAATGGTAAGGGATCATCAGGATTGTCACTGAGATAAGAAAGCGGACGAGAATTGAGGCATGCCTCAATTTGCGTTAAAACTGTCGAAAGCTCCTCATATGTGAGCGTAGCATCTCCTATCACTCGCTTTAAATGTTTTTTAGTGGATCGAACTCCGGCCTCCCACAAGCCTCCGAAATTGGGGGCATGTGGAGGAATAAAATTCCATGACGTACCTTCGTTTGCAAGCAGATGACTAATTTCGTCTGGCAGCTGCGATACAGCACGATTAAATCTCTCCCTTAACTCTTTATCAGCGCCGACAAAATTAGTACCATTATCACTGAACAACGTCTTACAATGGCCTCTCCTTGAAACAAATCTACGAAAAGCTGCAATAAAGCCTTTAGCAGTCATATCGCTGACGGCTTCTAAGTGTATCGCCTTTGAAATCATGCAGATAAAAACACAGATATAGCCTTTGTAAGACTTTGCTCCTCGACCAGGTGAAAAACGAATATTAATGTGACCTGTAAAATCCACCCCAGAAATCCTAAAGGGCCTCGTTGGCTTTAAACGATCCTCGGGAATTTGGCCCATCAGTTGATTGTTATTTTGCCTCGAATATCTTATGCATTTTACACAGGTTCTATACTGCTTCTTCACCAGGTCTCGCGCTCGAATGATCCAGTATTTTGATCTCAGAAAATTAAGCATCAATTGTGGTCCGCCATGAAACGTTTTAAGGTGAGCATCCGCAACTATGAGCTTAGTAAGATGACTCTCACTAGGCATAATTATTGGATGACGAGTGTCATAGTCAACCTTGGCTCCATTAATGCGTCCACCTACTCGTAATATACCGTTCTCATCAAAAATCGGGTTGAGAGTATGTAAACGGCTCTTTTTTGGTACCCAGTTGTGGGGTTTTAAGTGTTTGATCTCTTCTTCGAAATACAAACTCTGTGTCTCCTTTATACAGTGTCTCATCACCGGGCTCATTTCATCGGTTGTTACCGTCTTCGATAAGGTAAGTCTCTGTTCTTTTGGTAGCTTTAAATTCAAAAATCTTTTACAGTAAGATATCACGCGTAACAACCGTGGTAACGAAGAAAATCTCGTCCAAGGGAAAGTCTCTTTTATTTGTATCGTAGTCGCCAAAGACTTGACAGGCTTTTCTTCCTCTGCAGTCTCAAAATCTTGACAACCTTGACTCTCATAACTCTTGTTGTCTCTGAGCCATGTGGGACCGTGCCACCACAACTCGTGATCAACCAACTCTTCACTGCTTATACCTCGGGATGCACAATCCGCCGGGTTATGATTTGTGCTCACATGTCGCCACTGACTTCTATCCAATATTGTAAGAATCTCTGATACTCTGTTGCTCACAAAAGTCACCCAACGATAAGGTTCTCCAGCGATCCATGCAAGTACCACTGTGCTATCAGACCAGGCGAATAATTTTTCTTTTGGTACTTTCATAACTTGAGAAACTTCATGTATCAACTTTGCGGCAAGAAGTGCTGCACACAACTCTAGGCGAGGTATGGACATCTCTTTTTGAACTGGCGCTACCTTAGTTTTAGATGTAACCAGATTAACAGCAACTTTACCATCTTTGTCTTCAGTTTTCAGGTAAACAGCTGCAGCATATCCAACTTGGGAAGCATCTGCGAAAGCGTGTAGTTCAACATGATCTTCTTTTTTTGTTTGGAGCCATCTTGGAACAATAACCCTGGGAACATTTACTAAATCATCTTTAAATTTATACCATTCACGATGTAGTTCCGATGACAAGTTTTCGTCCCAATCAAGACCTGACTTCCAGAGTTTTTGGATGAAGACTTTACCTATAAATACCACAGGTGCGATCCACCCGATTGGATCGTAAAGTCTTGCAATGTCGGATAACACTGACCTCTTGGTCACCCTCTCATTCTGAACTGGAAGCTGAAAGTTGTATTCAAAATTGTCAGTTTTCTTATTCCAGGATATACCTAATACTTTGATCATGTCATTGGATTTGAAAACAATGGTTCCGTCTGTACGCAAATTCTCAGTCTTAATGTGCTCAAGTAAACAATCATTGTTGCTACTCCACTTTTGGAGTTCAAAACCTCCAGCTCTCATCAGGTTCGTCATCTGCTCATAAATTTTCATAGCCTCGTCATACGTTTCGCATCCCGATAGCAAATCGTCCATGTAATAATCCTCAAGTGTGATATGAGATGCCACAGGATACTTCGCAAACTCATCCATTGCCAGCGTTTGAAGGGACTTAACTGCTAAATACGGCGCTGACGCCGTACCGAAAGCCAGTCGCTTCATTCGGAAATGCTGAATTGGCTCTTTGGGATCTGATCTCCATAAAATGCGCTGTAAGTCAGTATCTGGCTCCTGGACTATTACCTGGCGGTACATTTGTTTGAGATCCGCCACAATGCAGATCGGATGTTGTCTCCATCTCATCAAGATATGACGTAAATCCTGCTGGATTTTGGGACCGACGAGCAGTTCCTCATTTAAGGAAACATTGTTCTTTCCTTTGCACGAAAAATCAAAGACCACTCTCGTTTTGGTCGTTTCTCTTTCTTCTTTCACAACTGCGTGATGTGGAGCATACACTGCTGTTGGATCTTTCACTTGCTCTTCTTCTATAATAGGCTCCATATGGTCCTGAATCAAATAGTCATCGATCGCTTTTGTATATTCTTCGCGTAAAGAAGGATTTCTCAAAAGTTTCTTCTCTAGGTAGCTAAACCTCTTCAGTGCTATCTCTCTCGAATTGCCATGTAAACACTCTGGGTTTGCACTTTTGAAAGGTAATCTCACCATGTAACGTCCGTCCTTGTCTCTCTTGGTGGTCCTTTTGTAAATTTCTTCGCACCTCATTTCTTCTTCTGTCATCTTTTTCTCAATATTGTCTGGTTCTCTCTCTATTTCCCAGAATTGTTTCAGAAGCTCATCTTCATTAACTCGGATATGAAAACTGATGGGAAAGAAATCTGCTTCACTGGACTCGTTGTCGACTCTACCGGACAAAATCCAACCAAGTTCAGTGTTCTGAGCAAGTGGACCACCTGGACCCGCAGAAGGGTGTTTGATAAGGCCTTCTATAACTATCGCACTGTGTACATCGACTCCTAGAATGACATCTATTTTACCAGGAGATCTATACTTTGGATCAGCTAGTGAAAGATTCTCAAGCTCAGGCCAATCTAGAATCACAGGTTTGCGCGAAGGCAGAACGGAAGTCAAACTCTTCAACACATAAGCGTCGCTAACTGGAAAAGAAAACTCAGGATTAAGCAAAGATTCAATGCTAAAAGATACCATGCTGTTCGTTCTTGTTTCACCTTCACCTACACCGGAAACTATACCATTAATAGGAGTTCGATCAAGACCTAATGACTGAACAGTTGCCTCACTGATCAATGACACCTCAGAACCCTGATCAATTAACGCTCGGACTAATTGGGAGTAGCCATTTGATGAAACAATTTTTACCAGGGCGGTTGCTAACAATTTACTCTGATTGCCCTGATAACTCTCTTTAACAAAATGAGCTACTACTCTTGATACGGGATTTTTATTAGGTTGTTGACTCTAATTTTGTGGATTATTCTTCTCAGGCGGTTGCTGAATCTCTGACAGAACCGTAGGCGGAGTAGCTGGCGGTAGGATCGGAACCGCAGCAGCCACCTGTTCCTCTCTTTCATAATGTAGTGTAGTGTGATGACGTCGTCCACACCGACGACAACACGTAGACTGGTGACATCCTCTCACAGAATGACTCGATGATAAGCAGTTGAAGCACAAGCGGTTTGCTTGCACGTACTCAGTCCTCTTCTCTGGGGACAGCCTCTCATACTGCTTACATTGATATAGGGAGTGTCCTCCTGAACACATTACG
Source organism: Scrobipalpa costella (assembly GCA_949820665.1). NCBI lineage: Eukaryota > Metazoa > Arthropoda > Insecta > Lepidoptera > Gelechiidae > Scrobipalpa > Scrobipalpa costella. The sequence continues at coordinate 9,120,277 of OX463299.1, forward strand.
CAAGTATTGATTGACACTTTTTTCTCGTTGTTGTTAACAGTGGAGTGAAAAGACTTGTGTTTAATTATTTGTTTAGAAGCATTAGAAGTATTGTTCTGCGTAACCTTTGGTGTACACTTTTGACCATCCAGCATCTCTAATGTTCGAAATCTAGTCTCCAAAAAACTTGCAAGTTGATTCCAGGATGGCAATGTGTTAGGCTGAACATTCTGACTCACATACATTTCCCATTGCTTGCGTGACTCGATATCAAGCTTGGACAATACCAAATAATTGATTATAGGGTCCCAAGAGTCCGTGTTGATATCAAGATTCTGTAGTGACTTGAGACACGCTGATGTATTATCCAGAACTTGCTTCGTAGATGTCGCTGACTCAGCAGTAATCGCTTTTTGGGAAAACAAACACTTCATCATCTCATTGCAATTGTATCTCTTGTTTGTGTAGCGTTGGGTCAGTTTTGTCCAAGCATCTTGATAATTCGCATCAGTTACGGCTAGGTTTCTGAGAAGCAACTCAGGTTCTCCAGACAGGCTACTTTTGAGATAGTGGAGCTTTTGAACTTCCTTTAAACTGGAATTGTTGTGAACGATCGAAGTGAACATATCGTAGAAGCTCTGCCATTCGTCATAATGACCGGTAAACTTTGGCAACTCAATTCTCGGCAGTTTTACGTCGATCTGCGAACTTATCTCCGAATTATTACTATTGTTGCTGGATTTTGTAGTAGTAGCAGAGCCGGTTGGAACAAGCGTCTCTAGATGCTCTGCGAGCATCGTTTTAAATGCCAAATATGTCTCTTCACAACCGTCATAAGCATCATCGAGAAAGTACGACAACAGCTTCTGGTCGTCTGGTGAAGTGACAGCAACAATCTCATAATGGTTGGTATTGAATAGGTCCCAATTTGTCTTTAAAGTCTCTTCTCTAATTCGGATGTAGGGCACCGTTATTCTATCCTTCGGGGATTTTTTAAAGTTCTTGAACGCCTTCGATATACGCTCGCTAATCTCAGTTTGTTTGAAAATCATTGAGTCTATTATCTCCATGTTGACGCAAAACAAATGTTCAAAGTTCACAAAATTCTCCAGCGACTATGTTAAAGATTCGCAAAATGTTCCAGAGACTAAGACCAAAACACTTGTAAAATATCAAAGAAAAGTTCCACTGATCGAAATTTTCTAAGTTTCGTAATCAGTAAAAAGTTAAAGTCCCATAATCAGTAAATTTTCTAAGTCTTGACACGAGTGAATTATTCTAAGTCTTTGGGACTCTAACGATTTTTCACTGCACACGAAATATTCTAAGTTGTAAACACTGTCAATTCTACACTCACTCACGATTATTCTAAGTCTTTGACACTTAATTTTTTCACTGTACTCACTGTTACACTTATGTCCTTCTTCTCCCGGGTTTCGGCACCACTTTATGTCTAAACTTGCGTAAATCAAACTTCAGATGTCACCAGTAGAAAACTTTTATTTGCCTAAGAATTTCCAGACCTTATATACTTCGCCGTGAACACAACGATAGCGGGTTTTAATTAGTCACTCGCGACATCTATTGATAACTACTAAAATGAATGAAACAATCTTTTTAAACAATTAACATTCCAAATTTTTAAGTAATTCGATTCGTAAAAGTCTCGTTATATTCTTATCATTTATTTCTGTTTTAATATTATTTGGTAAGGAATTTATTAAATTAGGAGCAAGATATTGTGAAGTCCTTTTACGGTAATAATTATTCCATTTAGGTAAGATAAGTACATTATTTGTTACCTGCCTTGTCGTGATATTGTTCCTAATAGGGTGTTGAATTTCAGTACGGAAAAATTGTTCCTTAAGTATTAGAAGTTTAAATTTATCGTATACTGGCAAAACATTGCAATACTTAAACACATCAACGTCGTTAATGATTTTGTTTTTATCTTCTCAGGTAGAACTAATTTTAATAATCTTGAAGACTTGAAGTTTATATATTTCGTTTAGGTATGATTTAAAAGTTCGGCCGTAACTGCTGAGGCCGTAAGAAATTATACTCTCTACGAGGGCTTTGTACATAATTAACCTAACCGAATATGGTATTCTATCTTTAATAATATACAATTTTGCCATGACTGCCCCTAACTTATTTATTACAGACGCTGCCAATGTGATGACCCCAGTTGAAATTATTATCAATTATAAAACCCAGGTATCGCATTTCTGTTACCTGTTGTAGCTTTGGACATTTGCAGTTACTTTTCATGGAGTGAAGACATTGGTGTTCATGAGCAGTAATAAATATATCTCTGACAGTCCTACACTGAGTGGAATGCACATTAACAAGTTTTGTTTTATCTGCATTAAGTACAAGTCCAGCATCATGTGACCATTTACAGATAGTGTCAAAATCATGTTGCAAGTTTTTAAGAGCGATATTAAGGTCTCTGTCAGCAGATATTATGCAGGTATCATCTGCATACTGATACACTTGACACAGAGAGATGCAGTTGTTCATATCGTTCACGTAGGCTAAATAGTAAAGTGGCCCAAGCACTGATCCCTGAGCTGTACCTTCTGAGACATTAACAACATCGCTGTATGAGGCCCCTATTTTGACTCGGTAGGTTCTGTTTCTTAAGTAGTTATTACACAACTCTAACAAAGATCCCCTTATTCCTGTGTTTTCTAGCTTCTGTAGTAATGTGTGATGTTGTAGGGTATCAAATACTTTACTGTAATCTATAAAAACTAATAATACATGTTGCTTATTATCAAAAAAAATATTAACATCATCGGTGAACTTTGACAGTAATAAGGACATGCTTTTTTTGGGTTGAAAACCGAACTGATTTTTTGATATAATGTCATTTTCCCGATAATAACCATGTATTTGATGACATGCGTATTTTACTATAATTTTATCGATCACTGGTAACATTGTGATGGGTCGATACATAGAACAATCCTTATTACATCCTCCTTTAAAGATTGGTCTTACTTGAGCAATTTTAAGTTTGTCAGGATATAAACCTGTGACCATACTCTGATTGATTAGTTTAGCTATAACAATTGCTATCTCAGCTGCAATCGCTTTTATATCCACCGTACGAAAACCATCGATACCTGGGGGTTTTTTGTTGTCAAGGTTTTCTATGATTTTTTAATTTGTTTTGGAGTGGCTTTTCGGAAAAGAATAGATTTGTCCGTCGGAATTCTATACGAGTTATCGTTTAAGATTTTAGAATTACATTTTGGGAATGATATCTTATACATTTATGTTTAGGTCGTTTACGCTCTGCTTACCCCATTAGGGATAAAGACGTGATTATATGTATGTATGTTTTAACTTTTGGACATAGCTACTGTTCATTACAGATTGTAATTTATTATTAACATAAGATTTTTCTGTGCTTTGGATAGATCAATGTTATTTAGACAGCGTAGCGATTTAGCGGTAGCGTGTCTAAGCCAAGTTCGAGCCAAACAAAGAGAACAGGAGTCGTATTTTTGAACAGCTCGTATCTGAATTCGAATACGAAAAAGCAACATTCGCATACGAAATCCCTAAATCACTATTTTAGAATACTCATACGTATGCGACTCTGCAACGAGTGGTCCAAACCACTCGTTTTCTTTTCTACTACTCGAAACCTAAGTATTCTATGATCTGACAGTGACACAGACAATCATTTGAAAAGTTTTTTTTTTTGTAAATATTTTACCTACTAAGGTAACAACATTTAGAAATTACGATCTAGCCTAATCTAAAGCTAATGAGTAATTTTACTATGACTTAATTTGCTAGGTAGACTAAACTAAGAATGTGTCCATTAACACGTTTCTTATTGTCTCTATTAAGGGGAAGACACTTTGTTCTTGTGTTCTTTATGTATAGCACTCAATACACTATATTACATTGTCACTTTACAAAACTAACTCAAAAGGTTTTATCCTCTTCAGTCTTCTCACTATGTCCGTGTTATCGAGGAGCTGGATGGCCTCAACGTTCACATGATGAAGAAGTCTTCGTTCGTGAGCTTCAGCGTTCTTTTTAATTATTTCAGTGACGAGGTCTACTTTAAGGTCCCGATGTAGGTCGTCATTTCTTATGTACCGTTTACAATTCGTTTAAGTACTTTGTTTTGGAATCGTTGTATTATTTTAACGTTACATTGTTTGGTGCAGCCCCAAAGCTGACTACCGTAAGTCCACACATGGCACAGGCATTAGGACTTGTTTGTATAAGAGTATTTTGTTATGTACTGATAATGAAGAGTGCTTTCCAATTAGCCAGTACATAGACTTGTAGCGGAGCTCTAATTCTTCGCGTTTCTTTTTGACATGAGCCTTCCAGCGAAGCTTTGCGTCTAATGTCATACCCAGGTATTTGGCTGTATTCTCGTATGGTATACTATGTCCATTTATGTACACAGGGTGGTAATTGGCCTTTTTATTTGTGAAATCTACATGAGTAGATTTGGATTCGTTGAGTTTTACTCGCCATTTTTTTGTCCAGTCAAAGATAGTATTGACGGCTGTCTGCACCTTTTCTACTGCTTCTTCGTGAGTGACACCCGTAGCCATTATAGATGTGTCGTCAGCAAATGTAGCAATAGTATTGTTTTCTAACTCGGGAATATCGCAAGTATACAATAAGTACAGTATGGGACGCAAATCGCTTCCTTGCGGTACTCCAGCTTTTATTGTCTTAAGTTCTGAATATGCATCTTCTTGTCTAACTCTAAACATACGCTGCGACAAGTAAGACTCTAAGATATCAGCAAACGATTTCGGGAGCATATTTCTGAATTTGTGTATAAGCCCTTCGTGCCACACTTTATCAAATGCTTGAGCCACATCTAAAAAGATTGTAGTGCAAACTTTCTTTTCTTCTAGAGCTTTTTCAATCATATTGGCTATTCTATGTACTTGATCTATAGTAGAATGTTTTTCTCTAAATCCGAATTGGTAATCAGAACTGAAATTTCTTTCCTCTATGATAGGTTTTAATCTTTTCAACAGAAGTTTTTCAAATAATTTTGACATGATCGACAACAGAGAGATTGCCCTGTATGAAGTTGCCTCATTTGGTGGTTTACCAGGTTTTGGTATCATTACAACTTCAGCTACTTTCCATACATCAGGCACATATTTGAGCCTGAACGTAGCATTGATAAGAGTGGTTAGTTTAACAAGAGTCTTACGTGGCAGGTTTCTTAGGATTTCTCCAGTAATAAGGTCATAGCCAGAAGATTTCTTTCGGCTAAGGCGTTTGATTTCACTGAACACTTCTCTTGGTGTGACTAGCTTTATTTCTAGTTTATCATTTGAAGCATTATCTGCCAAGGCGAATTGTTGATTTTCTTCATTAGGTTTGAAGATTTGCTCCAGATGCTGCGCAAACCTTACAGCTTTTTGTTCGTTGCTAATTCTTCCATGCTGGGAGAGATAGAAAAACATAGAATGTTCCAGCTGCCCTTCCTCCCATGGGGCATGCTGTTGAAGTCAGCAAAAGGGACTCGAGGGTTACAGTGTATTGTAGTTTAGGCGATGGGCTGACAACCTGTCACTATAGCAATACATATTACAATCTAAAATTGCCCTCAATTTTTGTCAGACGTGGCGAAAGCGCCTTTTACGAGGCGTTAAACGCTCTGCCTACCCCGTAAGGGATAAAGGCGTGATTTATGTATGTATGTATGCTAATTGCCCATTTCCCATTTTCTTCTTTGATTGGTGGTACATGCATCATTGGTTTCTTTGAGTTTTTAGTCGGTTTCCATAAGGAGTATTCTGTGGTTCGATCAGTGGTTAGTTGAGTTAAGAAAGCGTTCATTGTTTCATCTTGAAACTTTTGAATAGATTTTTTAAGTCGTTTAGTTAAGTTGTTTAATGTTGTTTTATCTTGTGGAAATCTTGTTTGGTGCCAAAGCTGTCTCTGTTGCCTTTTTTCGGCTACAAGTTTTCTGGAGGATAATAAGTAGTTCTTTCCCTTCTCGTGACTGTAGGTGTGTTATTCCAAGCACTTTGTTCTATATCTATATATTTTCTGATTTCACAGTCCAGATCTTCCTGACATTTTAGCGGAACTTTTAAATCAATTACAGAATCCAAATCTATTTTAAAGCTTTCCCAATCAGTATTTTTGTTTATTAGGATTGGGAAGCTTTCTCTCAGCATTAAACTCTGACTAAGAGTCAGTATAATAGGTGAATGGTCTGAGCTCATATCATAGCCTTCCTTAATGTGAATGAAATTTTGCGATATATTCTTATATATAAAAAAGTCTAGTAAGTCTGGAATTTTATATCGATCGGTTGGCTAATAAGTAGGTTTTCCCGTTGATATAGTTTTGCATTGTGTATCTCTAATTGCACTTAATAACTCTCTTCCTTTCGTTGTGGTCAGTCTGGATCCCTAGATGGTGTTTTTAGCATTGAAGTCACCTCCTAGTATAAATCTATTTCCAAGATTTTGTAATAAGCTCTTGTACTGACCTGCTTTTATGGAGTACCTCGGTGGGCAGTATAAGGCTGATATGGTTATAAGGCAATGTTTTGTTTTGACATTAACCACTACTGCTTGTATTTCTTCTTTTTCGCATTTATGTACTTCATAATGGTAGATGTTCTCCTTAATTATGACGGCACTTCCTCCTCTTGATGTATTAAGGGGATGCAAAGCGTGATAAACTTTATAGCCTTTTATTTCTACGTGAGATTCTCTGTTGAAGTGTGTCTCTGAGATACAGCAAATATCAATATTTTCTATGTCTAGGACTGCTGTTAGTTCATTCTTATGTTTTAACAGCCCATTTGCATTCCATGCCATAATTTTTAACAAGTGACACTTTAACTTTTTAATTTACTTGAATTTACGTTCCGTTTCTCTGCGATTCATTTCCAGTTTTTCAAATCAACGATTTTTGCTAGTGGTAGTGGTGGTATAGAAGGTTATTTCTGAGTAGAACGAAAAGAATTTATGGGATTAGACTTTATTGGCAACACAGATTTCTACTGCTTAAAAAATACGTAAAATCGTGTGTGATAGAATTTGATTTCGTACACGAATGATTTTCGTATGCGTTTTCAGTTTTCATACGAGTGGTTCAGAAATAGCTCCTGGCCGGCATCACCGTGTGTATATTAACAGGAACCATTTGAAGCCATATTTGACCCCTTCATAACTCAACTACTACTTAATTTAAATACATCAAATATGGTTTATATATTAAGATCTTCTAGATAAACAAGTACTTTAAATTTTATAAACATACCTCAAACGGTTATTTAAATATTAATTCAGAAAAATCGATTTTTATGACTAATTGACTGACTGACTGACATACATATCAAAAATCAATTAATCAGAAACCCAATGACCAAGGAAGCTGATAGGTATTTGGAATGAAGATTTATTATAATGACGCAAGGTCGGAAACAAAAAAAAATTACCCCCTCCCATACAAGTGAAAGGGGGCTTTTTAATTTGTTTTCTACTATATTGAGTCGGGTATTGTTAGATAGGTCATTATTATTATTTAGTTTATTTTACCTAAAATCTCAAAGTTTGTGTCTAAAATAAAAGTATTTTCTTTCTTTCTTTGAAAGTAAATGCCTTAAATGGCTTCTTCTCGAAATATTTGCAGTTAAAGTCACCGTTCTTAAAAACAAAAAAATAATCAAAAACCTTACCTGCTTCCAAATTACCGAGGAAGCTGATATTTGGTACGAAGATTGATTATAATAACCCAAGGTAAGAAATGTAAAAACAAAAAAAAAATGAAAAAATTTAACTCCTCCCATACAAAAGGCGGGCATAATTTTTATTATTCTACAATTTTGAGTAGGGTGGTATTACTTATCGTAAGTAAGTAAATTAAAATCGCCGTTCTTAAAAAACAAGAAGCTAATCAAAAACCTTACCTACTGTCAGAACACCTAGAAAAATTGGTGCGAAGATAGCTTGTAATGATACCATAATGGAAAAATAATAAAAATAAAAATTGTTTTATTTTTAGACGCCTTCCCATACAAGTGTTTTTGTTTTACGAACAAAATGTAAGTAGGGTGTCATCATGGGTATCATAGAAAGTTAAAAAATAATTTAGATTATAATTTTTAATAGAGAAAAATAAAAATAAAAACATGATAAATATGTATGAATCAAAATATTTACTTATAGGGTTCATTATAGTAATTCTTAGTTCTTCAATAAGGTACATTTCATGCCGTTGTAGAGTGGCGTTGTAGGTGACAGGTCGAATTATACTCTACAACGACCAAGTCACATGAGATTAACCTTATTGAAGAGCCCAGAAATGCTCTAAATAAACCCTTGACTTGGTTCCCGTTTTAGATCTCACGATTTTTTTTGTGCGATTCTCGCACCAAGACCACCATGAACTTGACTTTCACTTTTACATACGTTTGTTTATGTTTTTGATGGGATTATGGTGTCAAAAAACCATTCGTCTGACATCCACTATTTAAAATATATTTTACTTTTTAAGTAAAATGCAAGTAACAAAGGGATAGGTGGCTTTTAATAACTCAGAACTTTTATACTTTACGGAAGTTAAATGTTCTTACTTGAAAAAAATGTCTTGTCTTAACTCACCTCAAAGAAAGTATTTTTAACTTCAAAGGTAGTAAATTGTTCTTGGAAAAAGAATGGGATGCATTTTAGTTCTTGTAAAATAGCTAAAACTAAAAAAATCTCATTCTCCTGTCGAAAAAATTTAAAGTTATGAAAAGTCTGTTCTTGATTTTTTTTCGCTGAATACCTATATCCTACAAACGCATTTTAATCATTCTAAAGATTTGATGTTAATACCTGCTGTACAGTACATATCTACATAAAATGCTTTTTGTAATTAAGAACGTGTTTTTATTAATTGTGTCATTTACATATACAGTCACACCTTTAACGCCAAATGGGGTAGGCAGAGCGTAAAAGACCTAAACAAAGGTTGTTTTGCCACGTCTGACAAAGCCTTGAGGGTACTTAAGATAGATTTTTAGGTTCATTGCTGTTGTGACAGGTTGTCAGCCTATCGCCTAAATAACAATATACTGTAACCCTCGGGGGCTTAAGGGCGCTGGTTTTTACAGCATGCCCGGGAGGAAATGCAGCTGGCACATTCTATGTTTTTCTCTCGCTCCCAAGCCAGCATGGAAGGAGGGGTAGTTTAAAAGTATAAAAACAGAGAAAACTAAACTTTCACGACTCATTGGGGAAGAGAACCTCCTCCTTTTTTGGAAGTCGGTTAATAAAGACTGTGAATTAGACAGGTCCAATAGATTAGGATTAGGTCTTACTTTATTTGTATCTATTAATTTGATAGATTCTTGTTTTTGTGCCTAGTTCTTGACCGATCTCAAATATTTTATGAGATTGATATTAGGTAGTACATTTATTTATAAATCGCATTATTTAGCAAAAGGTATAGCCTAATTTTATGTTATTTCTGTTTAAATCAAAAGGAGTATTCTACTTTTTGAAAATTTATACCATTTTTTGCAACAAAACAGAGTTGGATTAACTAGTTTCAACTTTCGCTTCAATCTGTTTGAAACTGATCTTACAAAGTTAAAGCAACAAGATGTTCAAAGCAGTAGTATTAAGTTAAGTGGTGTTTGTTAGTTGTAATTAAGGTTTCCATTTACTTCCTTTTTATAAGCAAGCATTTTATGAGCTTTATTAATTACAAAATATTAATTATGTGAAAAGAATGTTTTGCAGATTAGACGATTGGCTGTCAAATTAATACACACATTTTACTAGTTGTGCTACCAGTAGCACCACAGGTAAAGAAAAATTACCGTTGTGCTACTAAGCCATCGATTAGCACCACGGGAAGTTTTTAGAGAGGAGTAAGTATTTCAATTAGGATCACAGATCGGATTCATTTATTTCCCGTGGTGCTATCAGTTGTGCTACCAGTAGCACCACGGGGAAAAAAATACCGTTGTGCTACTGAGCCATCGAGTAGCACCATGGGAAGTTTTTTTTTTACCAATTGGTCCCAATAAATAAAGTATCTCAAAATCACCATACTCAAACCTCTTGAAAAATATGTTACGACATAAATGTCAAAACTAACATTTGTTTCCTTTTTGAAAAATGTAATAGAGAAAAGATTTCAATAAATTATTTAGAGTAGGTTCTAAGTAAAGAGGATTATATTCCTACGTAAGATTATTGAGAAGTGTACCTACTTGTATGTGAAGAATTTAATGAATTACATACATACATACATATAATCACGCCTTTATCCCTAATGGGGTAGGCAGAGCGTAAACGACCTAAACAAAGGTCGTTCCGTCACGTCTGACAAAGTTTTGAGGGTTATTTAAGATAGATTTATAGGTATATTGCTATAGTGACAGGTTGTCAGCCCATCGCCTAAATTGCAATAAACTGAAACCCTCGATTCCCTTAGCTAGTTTATACAGCATGCCCGGGAGGAAATGCAGCTGGCACATTCTATGTTTTTCTCTTGCTCCCAGGCCAGCATGGAAGTATTATAATTAAATAAGTATATTAATGAATTATTAGAGATATAATTAGAAATAAACCTTTATGTACTAAAAATACTGTATTTATTGGCACCAATTGGTAAAAAAACTTCCCGTGGTGCAGTAGCACAACGGTATTTTTTTTCCCGTGGTGCTACTGGTAGCACCACGGGAAATAAATGAATCCGATCTGTGATCCTAATTGATATACTTACTCCTCTAACTTTGATATTTATGGCAGTAAAAGCCCTCGCTGACTAACCGTCACACCAACCGTCATACCAGTGTTATGGTTTGGATTTTTTTTTCCTGACTGTCACACCGTATTAATTTATACACTTGTATATGTTTGATAGTGCGGTACATACTTATTTAACGTGAATCAACGTCAGTTGTATATTAATAGGATCTCATTACTACGACTGGCTACAGTACTTTTATAATGAAAGCTTTGTTTGTCATTTTTTATGTCAAGGAAAGTCAAAAAATATAATTCTGTTTCGCAATTGCTATTATTCATTTTTGGTATCATTGAGGCCCAAAAATATAATTTTATTGAACGAAACGGTGGTAAGGTGTTGTAATACCAAAAACATCAATATTAAAAACAGAAAGTTTATAAAAAAATGTCCCAAATATGGTTTTGTCGTAATCGGCGTAATGCCATAAGTAGTAGTATCTACTACTTACATTTATTGTGACTGAACCGGGGCACTTCATGGCATTACGCCGATTACGACAAAACCATATTTGGGACATTTTTTTGTAAACTTTCTGTTTTTAATATTAAAAATTACGTACTTCATAAAATTATTAAGACAAAACCATATTTGGTGGTTTTAATAATCTTATTAAGTACGTAATTTTCAATATTAAAAACAGAAAGTTTATAAAAAAATGTCCCAAATATGGTTTTGTCGTAATCTGTTCAAATGAGGCCAAAAAGTTACTTGCTGAATGTGAAGATTTTTTTGTTGACGCTACATTCAAAAGTGTACCATTTCCATTTTCACAATTATTATCCATACATGGTGACTTAGGCAGCACGTCGCAGACAACAAAAGTAGTTCCCCTGGTACATGCGCGTATCAATGATAAGGTAGAGAAATTTTACGCTGCAATATTCGACATATTGAAAACTCTGATACCCAATTGGTGTCCAAAAAAACTTCACGCCGGTTTTGAAATTGGTATAACAAATGCCATCAAAACTATATGTCCTGGCGTAATCATAAAAAAAAATATTATCATTTTTGCAATTGTCTGTGGCGAAAAGCTAAGTCTATCGGTCTAAATAGCAAACTACACAATCGCATTGTGGGTTTATGTACGGCACTGCCCCTGGCCCTACAAGATAAAATTGACTTAGGATGGGAATATATAAAACATGAATCCAATGATTTGAACAATATTAAAATAAATAAATTCATAACATATATGAAGAGAAACTGGCTAAAAAATAAAGAATATATCATTGAATGGAGTGTTTTTTTTGGAGAAAGACATTGAGTTAATAATATTTGCGAGAGCTGGCATTCCATTTTAAATAAAGAAATAAACAAAAAATATAAAACAATAAAAGTGCTATTTGGAAGCGAGCTGCCGACTGCAACTGCCGACTGCACGTGCAGCTACTGTCGGCAGTTGCTGCACTTGCAGTTGCAGCGTGCAGCCGGAATAATTCGGAGTGTAGCGGCACATGCAGCAACTGCACAACCAATACTTTTAGGCGGCTAGTCACTCAGAATATTTTCAGGATGTCGGACGTGTGGAATATTGGTGAAGAGAACTTGCTGTTATATCTGTTATTAGAAGAGGAAGAAGATGACGATGACTTGATCTTATTTCACATTATGCAGAGAAGACAAGCCACGCGTTCTTTATTCAAATACCGACCATCTGAAGGAACATATTCAATACTAATTAAGAAACATTTGATGGATGATGAAGATGAGTTTCGTGATTATTGTCGATTAAATAAAAAACAGTTTAATTTTGTACTCAGTTTTATTCTTGAGGAACTTGAACCAAAAAAAGCCATTTTTTTTGCAATTTCGCCGTCTGTATTGTTTGGCGGTCGCTGCACTACTGGTCTGCCGTCGGCAGCGCCGCGCGACTGCAGCTGCACGTGCAGTCGCCGCCGGCTGCACGTGCAGCTGCCGCGTCGCTCAAAATTAATTTCATACAAATACATACAAACCAGTAGTGCAGCTGCGGCCGACTTCATGCAGTTGCTGCACGTGCAGTCGGCAGCTGCAGTCGGCAGCTCGCTTCCAAATAGCACCTTAAATAAACTGCTAGAGGTTTTGAGTGAAGATATTGAGATTAGTACAAACGTGAGAAGGAAGGAACAAATTGATAAGGACGATTTTGTTGTAACTACTAAACTCAAGCTATTAAATGGAAATACAAGTATTGGACATTTCTTAGAAATGCTTCGCTAAACAGTATCCTTTTATGGGTGCGTTTCGATTGCTCGGCCACATCGAAAAATAAGAAAAACAACTAGCCTAACTTTTAATAGTAATTTGAAAGTATCAGAAGCTATAATTTGCCCATTTCAATTTGTTCCTCATTCATAAAAACAATCGATCTTATCTAATAAAAAAACATCATTACTGTTAAAAACTCAGTTTTATTTAAATTTTCACTTATTCTCAGGTCCCATCGATATTATGTTCTTATTCTCATAATATCAGCACTATCATAATAACTGTCACCGACTGATAAAATGTGTATAAAAAATTATAGTGTGACAGTCAGGAAAAAAAAACCAAACCGTAACACTGGTATGACGGTTGGTGTGACGGTTAGTCAGCGAGGGTAAAAGCTTGTATGGGTTCGTTGCCGCTCTGCCTACCCCATAATTTAATAATCTAGCATGATTTTATACCGTAGCATGTTTCACTTAAAACACTACCAATAATTATATACATAGATATATAATCACGCCTTTATCCCTATAGGGGTAGGCAGAGTGTAAACGACCTAAATAAAGGTCGTTCCGCCACGACTGACAAAGTTTTGAGGGTCATTTATGATAGATTTGTAGGTATATTGCTAAAGTGACAGGCTGTCAGACTATCGCCTTAATTACAATACACTAAACCCCTCGGATCCCTTAGCTGGTTTTTGTACAGCATGCCCGGGATTAAATGCAGCTGGCACATTCTATGTTTTTCTCTCACCCCGAGTCCATCATGGAAGAATCAGAGAAAAAATCATCCTAGATGAAACTGAGTATAAAGGGAATATCACACTTCGAGTGCTATTCTAGTATGCTATTGAGTGTACGTACATCCAAATTATTTCCAATAATTTCAACAAAATATCTGCCTACACAATCACTGAGCTTTACAATAATACAAGTCGCAATCGTTTTCCTGCCATTCTGTCTGGTCGGTCGGCATCGTAAAGTGTACCCTTATCAAGGAGTTGGCAAGCGTGTATGTTCCGACACTTGGCTTCCAGTGAGCCAAAATACGCTTCAAGTTACACATCGCTTCAATATATACCTATGTATCTACTTAATTATAATGAAGAGTTGTATTGAATTTAAGGTATATAAATATTTTTTTATTTAGAAACATGTAGAATACAAAGTCAACTTTTAAACGAGAATTTATTTAATGTATTTATTTATACCGGGTGTACAAGACAGCGTCCCGCAAAGTGATAGGGGCTGCTCATTCAACGAAACTGAATAACTTTTACCGGTAAATTCTTTCAGGAGATGGAAAAGAAATACTTTCCCATACAAAATTACCACCTCCATACAATCTAACAATTTGTATGGAAAACCAAATATATTTCAACATTTCCTGGGAAAAAAAACCTGGTGATAGGTATTTAGTTTTGTTGACTTAGCAACCCCTATCAGTTGGCGGGAGGTGGATTCAATAAGTACCGAGCCTCATCGCCAGAGGGCCCTGTAGTTTCAAAAGAGTTTAAACACAGTGTAGCACATTCTTTTTTAATTCTTTTTTCAAATTTTCATTCCAATCCCTTTATTTGTTTTAATTTTACAACTTATGGAAGCGAACGTGTCGATCGGTTTTACAAAAATGGAAAAAGAGCAATATCGTTCGGTGATTCGATTCCTATTTTTGGAAGGGAAAACGCGCTTCGAAATCAAAGAGCGCTTGGATGCTGTGTACGGTGACTCTTCTCCGTCGATGGCCACCGTCAAGAATTGGTTCAACGAGTTTGCACGTGGCCGTACGTCGGTTTTTGATGAACCACGTCCAGGTGCACCGAAAACAGCTACTACGGAGGAAAACATTAAAAAAATCCATGATCTCGTATTGGCAGATCGCCGATTGAAGGTTCGGGAGCTAGCTGAGACTGTAGGCATTTCAGAAGGAACAGTGCATCATATTCTTCATGAGGAACTCGGCATGAGAAAGCTGTCGGCGCGATGGGTGCCGCGTTTACTCACACCGGAAAACAAACGCAACCGTGAGACCACATCGGAGACGTGTTTGGCGCTGTTTAAGCGGAATCCAGCAGAGTTTTTGCGTCGTTTTGTGACCGTCGATGAAACCTGGATCCACTGGTACACACCAGAGACCAAGGAGCAATCAAAACAGTGGATCCAGACCGGGGAACGTGCTCCAAAGAAGGCGAAAACTGTAAAATCGGCCGGAAAAGTTATGGCCACCGTTTTCTGGGATTCACAAGGTGTGATCTACATCGATTACCTCCAGAAGGGTAAAACAATTACAGGGCTTTACTATGCCGATTTATTGGGCCGATTCGACGCCGAATTAAAGAAAAAACGACCCCATCTGGCGAAGAAAAAAGTGCTGTTTCACCACGACAACGCACCGGTTCACACGTCTGCCGTTGCCATGGCCAAATTGGTCGAATTACGCTACGAATTGCTGCCCCATCCACCGTATTCTCCAGATTTGGCCCCTTGTGACTTCTTTCTGTTTCCTAATCTGAAAAAGTCACTCGCCGGGAATAGATATGGATCAAATGAGGAGGTCATCGCCGCCACGGAGGCCTATTTTGCAGAGTTTGACAAAAACTATTTTTCGGACGGGTTAAAAAAGTTGGAGCATCGCTGGGCTAAGTGTATAGAACTAAAAGCAGACTATGTTGAAAAATAAATTGCCACTTTTCCAAAATTTTCGTTTTCTTTTTGTAGGCTAAGTATTTATTGAATGACCCTCGTACGTTTCATCTTTTAATAAAAATAACTTACGACTAATTGCATAATAATTGAATTAATTTAGTTTTAATAAATAAAATTTACATATGTCGCAAGGAATTAACGAAACGAGGGATTTTGCGAAATCCCTAGGGATTCGTCCGTCCGTTTTGGATCCCATTTCCCTGCGATATATACACTTGACAAACATTGTTATACAGAAAAAAAAATACGTTTTGAATCTGCATTTTCTTTATAAGAAATAAATCGAATAGTTTAAATTATCAACTCCGACTAGTCATAGCTTGCCTTCTATAAGGTCCATGAACCAGGTAAAGAAACAGCCAGATTTGTGGATCATATATTAGAATAACTCAATAAATAATTTGTAAAATAAAATGTCTAGTAATTTACAATCTTCAGTAGACTTCAGATGTTTGGTAAATAAATTAAACATAATATAAAAATCATTTAAATAAATAATATTTTTTTTATATAACTTAACTTATCATCAATATTTTGTACATTGGACGAAAAAAAATTATAGGAATATTTTTTGACATGTTTCCTTAAATAAATACTTAAATTATTTAGGATATCAACTCCGATTCGGCATGGCCTGTCTTCTATAAGGTCCGTTCCCAAACTGTGGCGGCCCATATGACGACGGAGGGCCATGGGAATCATAATGATGACCAAGACCATAATGAGGAAGGTGATCATGATGGTGGTCATGTTTGTTCTCCTTTAGGCAGCTGATGAACCAGGTGAAGAAGTAACCAGCTTTGTGGATCAATGCCCACAGGATGAAAGCAAATACCAGCTTGAGGATGAAGAACTTCTTCACGACAAGGTCGGCGAGAAATACTAGAACAAAGAATATTAAACATTATTAGATTACAGTTTCTTGATTCAATTATTCTCTCATCATTAGGAAGTTATATTAAGGGGATCCTCTGGGCTAAGTGGCGTCCTCATCAGACACAAAAACATTATTCACTGAAAACACAATCAATCGAAAATCAGATTGAGAGCAATGAAGGTCATTTAGAACCTCACAAAATTACAATTTACAGTTCGTCGTAGATATAGAGATAGAAAATTTGCAATAAACGGCCACTTTTAGCACTTTTGCTATATGTAACTGCAGTGAACACTGAATTATCAATTTATAATGCTTTAAATAAGCCTCAGTACCTATACTTCAATCTGATAAATCGGATTATTGATGAATTGCGTTCTCTGTGAGTAACGATTTTTTAACTAATGAGGGCGCTGGCGTGCACTGGGGATCCCCTTAAACAAGAAATAACATATAGATATAATAGATTGTGCTGTTTGATTCTCGCGACATTATACTAATTCAAATTTCAAGATTGCCTACTCCATTAGAGATAAAGGCGTGATTATATGTATGTACTCGTATGTATGGTAATTTTCAGTATGATTTAAGCCAGACTCTGCTAAGTAACACGAGCTGAACCCAACAAGAAACTTCAACCTACCTAACACCGTGGATACTGCCTCCGTGGTCTAGTGGCTAGTGCCATGGACTCCCGATCCGGTGGCCCTGGGTTCGATTCCCAGGGGGGAAAACACAAAGTTGATATTTGAGAATTTATCACTTTGTGAATTTTTCCCCAGTTTGGGTAGGACATTGCAGGCTGAATCACCTGATTGTCCGAAAAGAAAAATATTTCGTGCTTTGGAGGGCACATTAAGCCGTCGGTCCCGGTCGCTGTTTTTGATAGTGGTCGTTACACAAAACCATGTCAGAGGCCTGATAGTTGTGCTACTAGGCGGTTTAAAAACTCTGACACCAGGGTTCATAGAGTCCATAGACTCGATACCCACTTGACAGAAGAAGACCGTGGATACGATTTATAGAAATTAGTTTACGAATCTAGATATCACAGTAACCCTCAGGCAAAACCATTTATCACAGCAGAGAGAGGTACCAAATGCGGTGGGAATTTGTATGCGGCTAGCGGGCCTGCCACATTGTTCACGAGACAGGACAGATAACGATGCCTCGTTAGTGACCATAGAATGATCGAAATAGGATCTACCTATTTCAATAAATTTTTAAAGTAACTTGTTAGATCCTTTTTGTCTACACAAAAAAAAAGTTATTTAAGTACTTTTTTTATAACAAAAACCTTGTCTTTTTACGATGTGTGACCAGATTTTTTCGTAATTTTATAGTCAAGATTGAGAGAGGTGAAAGAAGGATGGGGAGGTCTTTGCCTAGCAGTGGGACAGCATAGGCTAATAATAATAATAATATCGTATCCATAAAAATCACCCACAACAGCGCAGCGGTAGGAATTTATTTGCGGCGATCGGGCCTGCCACTTTGTTCATGGGACAGGACAGATAACGATGTCTTGTTAGTTACCATGGAATGATCGAAATGGAATCGATCCATTTAAAAAAAAACAAATTTTATAGTAACTTGACAAAAAAAAAAAATTTTTACGATGTGTGACCAGATTTTTCGTTATTTTATAGTATTCATAAACATTATCCATCACAGAGTGGTATCAACAGCTGTAGGAATTTGTATGCGACGAGCGGGCCCGCCATTTTGTTCTTACTTTAATATACAGGGTGTAAGGGACAGTCTACCGGAAACTGAAAGGCTTTGCTCAGTTGACGATACTGAAAATCATTCACCAGGATTTTATTTCAGGAGACGAAAAAAAAATATTCTGTCTCTTATAAAATGACCACCTCGATCAAACAGTTTAAATGGAAATTAGCGACCCGCCCCGGCTTCGCACGGAAATTATCAGTGTTTCTCTACTATATTATGCATACATATAAACCTTCTGCTTGAATCACTCTATCAATTAAAAGAAACCGCATCAAAATCTGTTGCGTAGTTTCAAAGATTAATGCATACATAGGGATATAGGGACTTTTATACTATGTAGTGCAACAATTTAATTTTATTTTCCTGAAATATTTTTTCAGTTTCTTTGAATGAGTAACCTCTAAAAGTTTACAGGACGCTGTCCCTTACACCCCGTATATTTTTACAACTTGACAATAGTTGTTTATGAAATTGCTGCATAAGTGCATAACGAAGGGTATTACAATGCGAGTGTGGTTAGTGAAACAAGCGAAGCGATCTTTCCAAACAAAATGTCCAACTCGATCACACAATTTGTATGAAAATGCCGAATTATTCCTGCACTTCCTGGTAAAAGTTGTTCCTTGTCATTGACTAAGCAACCACTACCAGTTTTGGACGCAGTCCCATATTTAATAATGCCGACCAGATTATGTTTTTACTATTATTATGACAATGAGAAAGTTTTGAGATTATATCATCTCTTCTTCCTCATCGGTCCCTCAGCACTCAGGATCGTGACCAGTAGCAAGGTTCCTCCAACTCCAGCGGCTGCTGGCAAAATGGGTTGCGACTTGAAAGGAGGTACATATTTGTTGCTTTCTCTATTGCATCCGAACAACGCATGGGCGTTCTGCCACGAGCTTGCGTACTCTTCACTTGGCTATTACTTATGAACTTCTCCAGGCTGTGTTTAGGAGATCGCATTATATCATCTAGCCTAGAAGATAATTTGACTGTAGCTACACACTTTAGGGTGGTATGGGATCTACCTCCCCGACTGCACTGCCCTGTAAGAGCTTAGGTGCTTAAAATCTGGTTTAAAAAAAGGATGATCGGTTTCTTCCATGCTGGACTGGGAGCGAGAGAAACACATAGAATATGCCAGTTGAATTTCCTTCCAGGTATGCTGTAAAAAACAACTAAGGGATCCAAGGGGTTTCAGTATATTGCAATTTACGCGATGGGCTGACTACATGACTGTGACTACAGCATTATACTTACTTACAAATCTATCTTAACTACCTACAAATCTATTCTTAAATAACCCTCAAAACTTTGTCAGACCTGGCGGGTAAGCCTTTGTTTAGTTCGTTTACGCTCTGCCTACCCCATTAGGCGTGATTATATGCATGTATGTATGATCGGTTGAAACAGTATTTATTTTATCATAGCCGCAGAAATTTGTATGCAGCTTGCAGACATTCCACAAAGTTCATGTGGTCAGGTCATAGAGATAACGATGCCTCGTTAGTGTGATATGCGTTACAGCTTATAAAATACGGGGTGTAAGGGACAGCGCCAATCAGAAATCGCCAGGACTTTTTTGCAGAAAATGAATAATAAAGTGCTTTTCCATCAAGCTAGTCATTAAGTATGGGAAAGTTATTTTTTATTTTTCATCTCCTAAAAAAAAAACCTACTGAAAATTGATCAGTTTCGATGGCTGAGCAACCCCTATCAGTTTGTGGGATGCTGCCCCTTACTCCCGGTATATCGCGGTCAGACGTGTTGACGCTCTACCTACCCCATTAGAGATAAAGGCGTAATGTATGTAAATATTTTAGCATTCTAAGAAACTGACCATGACCAAACCAATTCTAAAGCCTCATGCATCTCTCTAAAAGCCAATATTTGGTGTAGATAACATTTATCTCTTCGCCACAATGAGAGGCGCGCATTGTTTTGTGACTATAAATTGAGACTGGATTGAAACGCATGCGGCTGCACGTCTCTGCCTTCTATTATATTGTTTAACGGTAAAGCTTGAATAGTTGCGCATAGAGATTTATGGGTTTGAAAACAGATTTAGTATGGATTTAGCTCTTCAATAGACTTTCATGTAAGTCAAGTTATGTGCCTACGCAGAAAGTAGAAAGTAGAAAGTAGACTCGATTCTACGTAGATTCCACCGGGCAAAACTTAAATTAAAATCTATCAGTCACTTTCAAAATGATAAAATTGATAAAGGACAGGCGATTAATACTCTATGGTTTTACACTTTGTCCAGTTTCCTCAGTATTTCTGTCAATTTTAGCCGTCATATCATATGACGGCGGATAAAAATGACAGATAACCCATAAAACCACCGACTATAAATCAAAATCCAGAGATGATATATCTCCTGTCCTTTTCCAATGTTTTAAGTCCGAATGTGATAAATAGATTTTAGTTTTTATTTAGTCGGAAAATTTAGAATCGAGCCCATTATGTAGAAAAAGGAACACTAACTGATAAAAGTCGCTCAGTTAACGAAACTGAACAACTCTCAGCAGGACATTCTTTCAAAAAGTAAATTTTCCTTAAAATTACCTTCTCGATCAGACAATGTGCATGGGTATATGTGGGTAGCCTTTGTTATCACTACACAGTATAAAACAAAGTCGCTTTTTCTGTCCCTATATCCCTATGTATGCATAAATCTTTAAAACTGTGCAACGGATTTTGATGCGGTTTATTTTAATGGATTGAGTGATTCAAGAGGAAGGTTTATATGTGTAATACATGTAATATTGTAGAGGAACACTAATAAATTCCGTGCGAAACCGGGGCGGGTCGCTAGTTTCTTTATAAAAGTGATTCAGTTCCGTTGACTGAACAATTCCTATCAGTCTGCGGGAAGGTGCCCGTTATACCCGTTGTTACAAAATTTTGTATTAAAAAAAAATATGTAAGACTTATTAATTTCAAACTATGAATATCAACAAATATAAACTCTAACTATACTGAACTTCTGTGATAGATTCAATTTATATTGATAATCATTTGTTTCATTTCAAAATTATGATAAGTACCTCATTGAATGCTCTTCGTAATTTGTTTAACTTCATAATTAGCCAAAATGAGTTACTAATTAATGATTATAGGTCTATGACGTTTGCAATGTTAATTTTATTTACATATCTACATATACTCATGCTTTAATTTTATTTAAATACTGGCAAACAACTGCACGATAAAAAATATCGTTTAATAAAGGAAATAAATATTGTATTTGATCAGAAAAATAATTAAGGATAGCTTAGTTTTTCATTAATTATCATATGAAAAGTAACGTATTAATTACTAGATACAAATACCAGGTGTAAGGGACAGCGTACCAGAAACTGATACGGATTGCTTAGTCAATGAATTTGAACGACTCATCATCTCCCTAGCCTTATCCCGTAACTTACAAAAGCTAGGGGATTGAACGAGGGTACTGGTTTTTACACAGAGCGACTTCCATCTGACCTCCGCAACCCAGAAGGGAAACCAGACCCTATTCTAGATTAGGTCAGAGTTTTCAAGCCGCCAATGCTTAGCACTGGCTTCTGATATGAAGAAGCAAAGAAAAAGCACCGAATAAACGTACATATGAAATTCGAAAACCGAAAAACACATTGGTACGTGGTCGGATTTGTACCACAACCTCCCTTTCAGGAGGCAGCGGCCCTATCCACTACACCATCGGGCTCTCATGAAATTGAACGACTATTACCATGAAATTAATTCAGAAAATGAAAAACAAAATTCATTTTTGTCCAAACTTTCTGATCGAGGTGGTAATTTTGTATGGAAAAGTAAAAAACAGCACTCGTTTCATGAATGAACTTCCTGGTAATATTTGTTAAATTTTGTTGACTGAGTTACTCCTATCAGTTTCGGATGTCCCTTACACGTATAATACCAATATGCAATTTCACACCTCCTCGAACAGATCACAAATAGCGTAAAGCAATCCAACAAAGTTATTCAAATGAAAATATTCCCGCCCTAATGTTTACGTAAGCGGATTAAAATATTCCATGTATAAAAAAGGTACATCTCTTACCGAATAAAGCAATTTTCTTCTTTTTCCCTCTTCCTTCAATGTATTGTTCAGTTGCTTCGGAAAATACGAAATAACATGATAGTATTATAAGGACAGCAATTTGTGAACTCATTTTCGATGTTTTGTTGTAAAACACAGCACTCAGTGAATTGAATATCAGTCACAGATCTTTTTTTCTACGATGTTGTATTCAACAATTTCAGTAGCACAATGAAGTTATTCATGCATGTACAGTATTGGAAACTATTACAACCATCGATTACTACATAGTGGGTGAATAGGTGTTAAATAAGTGCTAATTTGAAAGTTACAGTGTCACTTTCCTTCAAATGCGTTTTAGGCTATGCGACTTAGTTCAGTCGATATATCAACGGATTTTATTTATAATTACCAACAGTAATTCATTTATTTTAACTTCTGAGATAAACATTTGTGTTCTTACTCAGATCTTGATGCCTTGATACTGACTAGGCAGGTCACCGAAGGCAAGGAAAATATAATATTAGCTATCCGACGGCAAACTACATCTGTCAATTTTTAAATCTCTATCTAAATTTTTACAGAATCGCCACGTACATATCGTCATCGTGTCGTGATGTATAAAAATGCTTCAGCTAACTTGCCAATGATTCTAATGAATTGGTGATCTTGGCAGTGGTGAGAACATGGTGAAAATCTGCTAGAAACTCCAATAGAAAGTAAATGCTGAAATACTATATACATAATACACTATGAGTTTGTCCAACGTTTACATAAGTTACTTAGACCTGCATGACACATGATACTTATTACATAGGTGGTAAAATGATCACTAAATGATCTAAGTAGGTCTGAATTCTAAATCACAGGTACTTAGAAAGTATTTTTAATTTTTTTGTCAGTTGACCACAGACCAAGATTGGACTGTGATGTATTTTAGTAAGTCCGTAAATAGGAATGAAGTTACAGGGTACAGACAATAGCCCTGTGGGATTAAAAATACCTGTCATAGAGAAAAACAGAGGCAGAATAAGAGAGGAACTTATGCATTTCCTATAAGCCCTTCTTTAAGGTACCTCTATCACAGGTATTTTCAATTCCTAATAATAATGTTATTTTGTTTGGTTTGACCCGTTGTTGGTGTTTTTTCAAAGTGATTTATAAGGTGTTATTAATCCTACCTACCCTGCAAATGCTATAGACGTGGTATTGTGTATTTATTCGGTGTTATAAATCCGGGCAGTAAACTCTGCAATTTTCACACGTAGCGCAACCATTTTTCCCTGCATTTCCTTCCGTTAAAAAGCGGCTAAAACAAACGTTTTCAAATCTGTTCTCATAAATTCCACCTCAGCGTCCTGAATGGATATTCTGGATGATATAATGTGTGTAGCCATGCAAAGATCGGCTGTTTTTCCACTAGACATCATTTTCACGGCAACGGCACGATATTGTCAACGATACTGTGGAAGAGACAGTGTATGAACATCTATGTAATAATACGGCACGCTTTTTCACTTGTCGGCACCGCAACGGCACGGCATAGATCCCCACTGGTATCGTTGCCGGCCTGCCTAACTGCATGTGTATTGTATGGGAAAAAAATAACTGACCTTCAGAAATTACAAAATCAGCCTCAAAATATTCATTTCAGCCGCAATATGTTTGGTAAGATTCGAAGTTATATTTTTTTTTGGGTTAATTACAAACCGTTTTGTATTCATAAGTAGCAAGTGTGTGTGTGTGTGTGTGCTCAAAGTGAAACTAGTCATAGATAGACAATACCGTCGACGATATTACAGTTCAATGGAAAATCAGAACCACTGTATTGTGACAATGTCGTCATCGTACCGTTGCCGTGCCGTGGTCGTGCTGCTAGTGGATAATTAGCCAACGGCCACCCATGAATGTAGTGATTCATGACTCGCTTTCCGGGATTTATCTCGTGATTCAATAGAGACGGTTATGTTGAAGGCTTTCTCAATATGTGTTAGTGAATGCTTGACGTGGAATTATGTCTATACGTATTTATAAAGAAAAAGTGCACATAATTTTGCCCATTATATTAATAAATGAGTTTTTTTAATTGTAGCGAGGCATTGTTTAAAAAGATATAACGGCTTATATTAAAGTTTGTCCCTTCCACGTTGGACTGGGAGTAAGAGAAAAACATAGAATGTGCAAGCTGCATTTCCTTCCGAGCATGCTTTAAAAACCGGCTAAGGGATCCGAGGGTTTCAATGTATTACAATTTAGGCGATGGGCTGACAACCTGTCACTATACCAATATACGTACAAATACATCTTATATAACCCTCAAAACTATGTCAGACGTGGCGGAGCGACCTTTGTTTAGGTCGTTTACGCTCTGTTTACCCCATTGGGTATAAAGGCGTGATTATATGTATGTAGGTATTAAAGTTACGCTTTGGAACGTCCTTTTTTGCCTTTCGTTAGTATTCTAAGTAGAGAAAAATATCAAGATCAAGCTAATAGAAAATTACCACCGTTTGAAACTAAATACCTCCCTACTTACTAGACATTAATTAGGTACTCAAATCTTTACAATATTTATATTCTTAATCTACCAGCTTTCGCCTGCAATAAACTCATGGTTTCCCAATATCGTATCACAAAGAAGTCTGTGAACATAGACGAATGAAGGTAATAGAGCTGGAACGAAGCGATAACGCCTCATTACACATGAACTTGCAATTAATTAATATACTCCATCAACGAGATTTATGATGTAGAACTGATTGATAGCGCGTCTTGCGCGTGCGAGGAATATTATTTCAGAATGGATGATGCGCTATTATACTTATAACATGGCAAAATTTACTATTAGCTTTTGAAGATGCCAGAGTGTACCTTTATGTACCCTTCACTACCCTTCATAACCGGACCCTGCTGGTGTCACCCATCACTCTCCTTAAAAAGGTACCGTTTGACAGAAAATCATAATTTCGAGGAAATCCATGCAAACTAGGACAAAATGTTCAAAGAATGATGTATTGACTTATTAAATTACCTAAACGAAGATACAAACCTTCCATGCTGGACTGGGAGAGATAGAAAAACATAGCATGTTCCAGCTGCCCTTCCTCCCGGGCATGCTGTAGAAGTCAGCAAAAGGGACACGAGGGTTACAGGGTATTGTAATTTAGGCGATGGGCTTACAACCTACTATAGCAATACACAGTTCAATCTAAAATGCCCTCAATTTTTGTCAGACGTGGCGAAAACGCCTTTTACTAGGCGTTTACGCTCTGCCTACCCCGCAATGGATAAAGGCGTGATTTTATGTATGTATGTAAGATACCAATAATAATTTTCTGCACGTTGTAGTTTTCAAGATATGGCGCGTCAAAGTTTAAATTAAAAAATTCTACAATGAGCATATTATTGAAAAAAAAATGTATTTACTTCTTTTTAGTATTAGTTCCCGCTGGATGATTGGGTATTGTAGTCACCGAGACAAGACAAGACTTTATCTAAACAACATTGTAAAAGACTATCCACTTCACAGTTTCCTTGGAGTTATATAAAAAATAACAAAAATAAAGTCTCCTTCTTTCTGATATTACAAGATCCAACCCAATGCAATATTGCCATACGATATAATTATGATCGAATGAAGTTTTACATATTTACTAAGTACTTTTGCGATCTCGAAAAAGAAATCAAAATGAAGCTCAATGGAAAGAATTTTCAGTATTATTATAAAATGCAACGCCAATCACATTTCCGGTTACTTCCGGAAAAGCAAAGAAAATTCAATTCGTACAAGGAAATTGGTCTCAGAGCCATTTTTATTTCTTCGATCGAGAGTCAAACAGCGCCTGGCAGGTGCATTTTTAGTACCAATTTTCTTTAAGACGTTACTCAGGCTTAGCGCATTATACATACATATAATCATACCTATATCCCTAATGGGCTAGGCAGAGCGTAAACGACCTGAACAAAGGTCGTTCCGCCATGTCTGACAAAGTTTTGAGGGTTATTTAAGATAGATTTGTAGGTATATTGCTGTAGTGACTGGTTGTCAGCCCGTCGCCTAAATGCAATACACTGTTTTTCTTCCACTCTTAGTCCAGCATGGAAGATACTTCCACTCCCAGTCCAGCATGGAAGATGATTTTTCTCTTGGGAATAAAACATTTTCCGACAAGGCTCAGGTTCGTACCCTTTATGAAAAAGTTATTTGTAAATAAGGAGAAGATCTTATTTTGTAGAACAGATTCTTTCTTAAAAGCTTATAATTACCTTTTCTCCCATTTGCTCGGAAAAAGTTTTTATTATTTAAAAAAAACTGCATTCACTCTTTTCGGTCCTCATATAAGCAGACGCCAACAATTTCTCCAAACGACAACAACGAAAGTACCGACCGCTTCACGAAGTCTTTAAGAACACACTAGTATGGTTTAGGTGTTTTTTAGTTCAGATTATTGATTATTTTAAGGCTGAATGCTAATTTTTTTTATGTTTACAAAATGGAATGACTGAATGAATGGAATGTGCGCTTGTCAAAGGCACCATGCAATGCTTATAGAACTCGCCATCCAGGCCATAAATTATAAAAGAAAAATAAAATAAAAATATTATAGAGAAATTGCAAGTTTGATGTTTGTTTTTAAAAAAGTAAAGAAAGTAGACTTAAAGTCAAATTATTGTTTCCTCGAAAAAATTGAGAAAAGTATTATACTTCTCTCGGCCGAAATAGCAATTTAAGGTCTTATTTGCTCTTCCAAATTTACTCGACTTTAAATTGCTTTTTTTCGGCATTGCAGAAAAGTACTATTTTTTATTACTGTTACCTATTAAATATCAAAAACAGTTTTAATAAAATATTTAGGTACTTCAAACAAAATAATAGAATAATAATAAGTGCGAGAAAACAATAAGTTACATTGCTGTTAACAAAACAGTGAGAAATACCAATAGACATAATTTAAATTTAGTAGAAACTCCTAATTTACTAAAAAAAAAAACCATAAGATAAATTTTAAAGGACTTGGGGATCTTGTTCGACGATCAACTGTCTTTTAGGGATCACTACAAATATATTACCAATAGAAGTTTTCAACTTGTCGGGTTTATAATGCGGTCCACTAAAGGTTTCAAACGCCCATCTACAATACTAATACTTTATTACAGTTTAGTGAGAAGCATATTAGAATATGCTGCAGTTATTTGGTCTCCTTGTTACCTAGTTCACGGTAGTAGTATTGAAATAGTGCAGAAACGTTTTCTACGAATGCTTAGCTTTAGATATCATTTTGGTCGAACTCTATTTCACTACACCAATAGATTGAAACAGTTCCATGTTACTTCTCTCTCTGTCAGACGTAAACGAACAGATTTAATATACTTACACAAAATACTTCACTCAATACTCGATTCCTCGTCCCTGCTTTCTCAATTAAATATTAATACTGCTCATAACCTCCGTAAACCCAGAACCTTTTTGCTCCGAACATACACCAATAATACTTCCTACTATAATCCAGTAGTTAAAAAGTGCCGTCTCTACAACGAGACATCTTCTCAGCACGAACTTGATATTTTTGATTCACGGCCTTACACTTTTAAAAAGGCTGTTACATATGTCCTCAAATAGACTCCACCAAATGTAAAATACCATCCACTTTTTAAATATGATTTATATAACCAAAATGATTACTTTTTTACCTATAATCTTGTTATGTAATAACTGTTTATTGTTCTTCCATACTGGACTGGGAGAGAAAGAAAAACATAGAATGTTCCAGTTGCCCTTCCTCCCGGGCATGCTGTAAAATTCAGCAAAAGGGATTCGAGGGTTACAATGTATTGTAATTTAGGCGATGGGCTGACAACCTGTCACTACAGCAATACACATTACAATCTAAAATTGCCCTCAATTTATGTCAGACGTGGCGAAAGCGCCTTTTAGGAGGCGTTTTACGCTCTGCCTACCCCGTAAGGGATAAAGGCGTGATTTTATGTATGTATGTATGTTTATTGTAACAACTTTATCATGCTGTGTAAACACGCTTAGGGTATCAATCTAGTTAAGTTAAAAATGTATAATTATCTCATTCATGTATCGATTGTTACCTGTTGTGTTTTCCAAATAAACTAAAATAAAATAAAAATTAAACTTCACACTACATATGAACTGCCTCCGTGGTCTAGTGGTCAGAGCCATGGCTTACGACTCGGATGTTCTGGGTTCACAAAATAAATAAAAAAAATCACTTTGTGAGATTTTCCCCAGTTTGGTTTGGACAATGCAGGCCGAATCACAGCGCCTGATTGTCTAGAAGAAAAAAGATTCCGTGCCTCGGAGGCGACCACTAGTAGAGACAGCACTGGTCCCGGTCGCTATATTTGGTAGTAGTCGTTAGAGAAACCATGTCAGAGGCCTATATTAGATGTGATATAAGACGGCTGAAAATCCCTGACACCAGGGTGCATTCGGTCGATTGAGACGATACCCACACGCCAGAAGCAGACAACATATCAATGTTGCAAAAAAGACAGTGTCGCCTTTTGGGAAAACCACTTTGAGTAAATTCACTGAGCCTTGCTTGCCCTTTCACATCACTCACACTTGTGCATATTGTGTAAACTACTTTGATTTACTTGTTTATTTTGTTGTATGTGTCTTTTTATTATTCTTCCATGCTGGACTGGAGAGAAAAACATAGAATGTGCCAGCTGCATTTCCTTCCGGGCATTCTGTAGAAACCAGATAAGGGATCCGAGGGTTTCTATATAGTGCAATTTAGGCGATGGGCTGACAACCTGTCACTACATCAATATCTCGCCTTTATCCCTAATGGGGTAGGCAGAGCGTAAACGACCAAAACAAAAGGTCGTTCCGCCACGTCTTACAAAGTTTAAAGAGTTATTTTAGAAAGATTTGTAGGTATATTGCTGTAGTGACCGTTTGTCAGCCCCTCCCCTCGGATCCTTTAGCTGGTTTTTACAGCATGCACGGGAGGAAATGCAGATGGCACATTCTATGTTTTTCTCTCGTTTCCAGTCCAGCCTGGAAGAAGCTTTTAGATTTCACATGAAACTCCCAATCAAACTTCGCACTGCAATCACATTTCCAACTCCCACCATTTTGGGAATGCGATCGCAGTAGCACATATTCGAGATCGTAGTTTGCATTGTAGTTTGTCCCCTGGTCATACGGAATACAAATCCCAACCATTCCTGACTATCACTAACATTTTCACTGAATATACGGGGTCTAAGAGACAGCGTCCCGAAAACTGATAGGGGTTGCTCAGTCAACGAAACTCAATAACTATCAGCAGGTTTTATTTAACGAAAGTGAACACCTAGATAATCTAGGTGTTCTTTTTGTATGGGGAGGGCATATTATTTTTTCATCTTCTGAAAAAAAATTACAACTTTGTTTTTCACTTTCGTTAAATAAAACCTGCTGATAGTTATTCAGTTTCGTTGACTGAGCAACCCCTATCAGTTTTCGGGGCGCTGTTCGTTACACCAGGTATACGTTCACTGCAAATTACCGCAAAGGGAATGTAGGTAGGTACTAGTTGCAACGGCCACGTGTGGTGATAGTTAAAAATGTTTTGAGAGATTTTTTGTTTGTCCTAAGGAGCCGGCGAAGGTTACTAAGTTCGTAGGTAGATAATAGGTAACTACAATACAACTAGGACTCTACTATACTAATATTATATTTTATCTATACTTGACATTAAGAATAACTGCCTAGATTACTTTAGAAACTCAGCCATAAATTGCTGTATTTCAGGCTTGGACATTGACATTATTGCAAAATAATTTTGGAGCACGAAAATTTGTACCACAATAATTTGGTCTACTTTGATGAATATGTAATCCACAAACATTCTACATTATTGTACCACGCTAACAAGTTTGTTATTTAAAATATGCCTTGCGTTTTACATACAATAATTTTTACATTGCCAATATTAAATATCTTCCATAATTTATTATGGAAGACTTAATATAGAAGATATTAAGTCTTCCATGCTGGCCTGGGAGCGAGAGAAAAACATAGAATGTGCCAGCTGCATTTTCTCCCGGGCGTGCTGTAAAAATCAGCTAAGGGATCCGAGGGTTTCAGTATATTGTAATTTAGGCGATGGGCTGACAACCTGTCACTACAGCAATATACATACAAGTCTATCTTGAATAACCCTCAGAACTGTGTCAGACGTGGCAGAACGACCTTTGTTAGGTCGTTTGCGCTCTGCCTACCCCTTTAGGGATAAAGACGTGACTATATGTATGTATGTATGTTCCATAATTTAGATGATTAAAGACCTTAAGGTGGTTTAAAAGCTGCGACAGTGGTGCCATCAGTTTAAAATTAATTGTGCCTGAAATACAAACATTTTCATGAATATTTTACGTTTTGCGATAATCGCAACTAATTCTCCATTTTATAATTAATAATATAAAAAATCATAATAAATATTCAAGATTTGTATTACCCAAGTGCTAGCACATTTGTAGTACATAGCTTTTGTTCTAAGTGTGAATTATTACTACTTCCATGCTGGCCTGGGAGCGAGAGATAAACATAGAATGTGTCAGCTGCATTTCCTCCCGGGCATGCTGTAAAAACCAGCTAAGGGATTCGAGGGTCTCAGTATATTGCAACTTAGGCGATGGGCTGACAACCTGTCACTACAGCAATATACCGACGAATCTATTTTAAATAACCCTCAAAACTTTGTTAGACGTGGGGGAGTGAATTTTGTTTAGGTCGTTTACTCTGCCTACCCCCTATGGGACAAAGGCGTGATTATATGTATGTATGTATGTGAATTATTAAATTATAGATAATAAAATGGTAAATTAGTTGCGAATGTCGCAAAACGTAAAATATTCATGTAAATGTTTGTATTTCAGGCAAAATTAATTTATTACTATTGAGGGCGCCACCTATGCTCTGCTACTAACTTATTGACCACTTTACATACATACATACATATAATCACGCCTTTATCCCTAATGGGGTAGGCAGAGCGTAAACGACCCAAACAAAGGTCGTTCCGCCACGTCTGACAAAGTTTGAGGGTTATTTAAGATAGATTTTTAAGTATATTGCTGTAGTGACAGGTTGTCAGCCCATGGCCTAAATTAGAATATACTGAAACCCTTGGATCCCTTAGCTGGTTTTTACAGCATACCCGGGAGGAAATGCAGCTGGCACATTCTATGTTTTTCTCTCGCTCCCAGGCCAGCATGGAAGAATACACCACTAACAAATACACCACTAACGAATTGACCACTATACATTGTTTTGAAATTACATTTTTTAAGGACGGATGCAGTGCTTCAATCAAGGGGCACGAAATCATTATATTTGTTTGTTATTCAGGTGATTCAGTAAGCATTGTAATAAGTATACAAATTTCGACGTCAAGCATACAACATTTTCTCCCCTAACACCTTGCCTCCACATGTAACACATAATATGGAAATACTAGTATCGATAAACAATTTTGACAGGTTAACGGCATGAAAGAATATAATAAGATTATGGAGTTAGTCGGGCGAGACACGAGTGGGAGTGAATCGGTGCGATTTCAGTGGTCCGAAACGTCCGCGGAATTTGTGAAGGCGAGATAGGGCTACGTGCGCGGAAATATTGTATTTGCCCCTACTAGTGGCATGACATAAAATAAAGAGAGTATTATTTACAGTTTATTGTACACAAGTAACATGAGAACGACAATACACAAGGAATACCGACACAACAGGTACAGTTTATTTCTACTAAGAAATTTCTTCCAGCTTACCTACGGAAGTGAGACTTAAATTGAGAGGCAAATTAGGCGTGCACAAATAAAGCATAATAATAAAATAATACCAGAAAATTATAAATTACATAAATACTAATTATATACATATACTTAAAATCATAATAACAATATATACATGAATATAATATAAATACATATATATACAAACTTATACTAGAATTAAATAGTATTAATAGTGAAAATACAAAAACAACATAAATAAAATCCCGACTTTAACCCTTACGAGCTGGCAGAGCGTAAAACGTCTCGTAAAAGAAACTTTAGCCACGTCTGACAAATTAATGGCAATTTTAGATTGTAATGATGTGCATTGCTGTAGTGACAAGTTGTCAGCTCAACGCCTAAATTACAATACACTGTAATCGATCGAATCCCATTTACTGACTTCTTCTTCAGGCCCGGGCGGGGGGCGGGGCGCTCTTCATTCCCATAAATTTCACAGTTTATGGGAATTGAATTCAGTAGGTACTTATTCCATGCTGGACTGGGAGCGAGAGAAAACATATAATGTGCCAGCTGCATTTCCTCCCGGGCATGCTGTTAAAACCAGCAAAGGGTTTCAGTATATTACAATTTAGGCGACGGGCTGGCAACCTGTCACATTAGTAATATCTTAAATAACTCTCAAAATTTTTACAGACGTGACGGAACCACCTTTGTTTAGGTCGTTTACGCTCTGCCTACCCCATAAGGGATAAAGGCGTGATAATATGTGGGTACTTATTGGTATACCTGCCGCTGCTGGCCATACCAACTGCTATGTCGTGTGTTCAGAGTTCAATTAACTAACGCAATAAATTTTCTGTATCGTCAATATGTGACTTAGGGTTATATTTATAAAACGATCTCAAGATTAAGAGCAATATTAAGTACGGATTTGACAGATCAAATTGTACTGAAATGTTTTATCTGATACGAACTCAAACTAACTGTAATCCTCAAATTATGTTTACCAATACGGGCCTTAGAGCGCCGTATATCCAAGATATTTAAAATTGCACTAAAGAATTCATTAAAGAGACACGCAATAAGAAATCAATAAAATAATTGTAAACAATATTTAATCATAATTATTGGCCCAAACAAAAGTTTATTTGATGCAAATTATAATGTGGCTTGGATCAGTGTTTTTAGCTGACCTTAGAGGGTGTCATATTATATAACAAATAATTGTGATAATACAAATTTTACAACTAGAAAACGCGTAAAGTGACTTCAAACATCATAGTTAGGAAATTCTTCAGTAAGTTTTCTATTATTTCAGGCGGTTCGTGGGGCTCATATCAAGTAATTTATGTTAGGATACTGGTATTTTTATTTAGTGCCTCTGCATATATTATCATGTGGTCTAGTTAACTGCCTCCGTGGTCTAGTGGCTAGTGCCATGGACTCCTCCGGAAGTCCTGGGTTCGATTCCCAGGGGGGAAACACAAAGTTGATATTTGAGAATTTATCACTTAGTGAATTTTTCCTCAGTTTGGTTAGGACATTGCAGGCTGAATCACCTGATTGTCCGAAAAAGAAAAAGATTTCTTGCTTCGGAGGGCACGTTAAGCCGTCGGTCCCGGTCACTGTCTTTGATAGTGGTCGTTACTCAAACCATGTCAGAGGCCTGATAGTTGTGCTACTAGGCGGTTTAAAAACTCTGACACCAGGGTTCATCGGGTCCATAGACTCGATAGCCACTCGACAGAAGAAGAATATATTATCATAATTTGTTTTGCCCAATATCTTAAACACAAAAGAGTAAAGGTAGCGACTTCTCATATAAGTGATCTTAGGCTCGTATTTATAAAGATATCTCTTAAGCCTTGGCTTAGAGCAATATAATGTTTGGATTTGACGGGTCATATTGTACTAAAATGGCATTTCTGACACGAACTCAAACTCGCTGTCAGTCTCAAGTGCTGATTATAATGACGGCCCTTAAGGTGGTTGCAGAGCATAGGTGCCGTCGACAAAAAGTTTGATAAAAGTGGCCACTATTAGCGTATGTACAATACATTGCTTTTATTTTAGTGTGAATTATTAAATATTCATATATTTATTGCGATCATGTACGTACATATACATTACATTATGTAGGTCTTAAATACTATTTTAAATAGATGGAGCAGTACATAAACCCTGTTACTAGGGCATTGCAATATTGGATTATGAAATGGAGAATTAGTTGCGATTGTCGCCAAACGTAAAATATTCATGAAAATGTTTGTATTTCAGGCACAATCAATTTAAAACTGATGGCGCCACTGTCGCAGCTCTCGATCCCCTTTAAGGCGGGTTATTAGGTAGGTACCTATTTCATTCTTTTACTCTCTTCGTTGTTGTATACGTTAAGAGTTGGAAGGATACACTATTAGGCCCGTATTGATAAATAAACTTGAGACTGACAGCTAGTTTGAGTTCGTATCAGAAATGTAAATTCAATACAAAATGGCGTGGCAAATCCATACTTAAAATTTCTCTCAATCTGGAGATCGCTTTATAAATACGAGCCCCAAAACCGATAAACCGTAAATTTTGACGATAATAATTTTCACGTACATAGTATAAAACAAAGTCGCTTTTTCTGTCCATATATCCCTATGTATGCATAAATGTTTAAAACTACGCAACGGATTTTTAATCGGTTTCTTTTAATAGATAGAGTGATTCAATAGGAAGGTTTATATGAATAATGCATGCATAATAATGTAGAGAAATACTGATAATTTCCGTGCGAAGCCGGGGCATAGTTGTTTCACGAATTATTGTTCTGACTGCCCACTTGGCCAATAAGATAATAATATTATATCTTTATTTTCTCCCAAAAATTAATAAACAAACTTAAGTCACATGGAATTCATAGACATTGTGGTACAAAATGCTGTTTGATAATTATTGTGCAGGGAGTCAGGAACACAAACAAGGATACTCTGTGCTATGGGCTCCTGGCAACCCCTTTCGGAAGAAATAAAAAAACAATGCATTAACATAATTACAAATGAGAGCATCCATGATAGAAACCTAAAGTAATGTGTGTAAAATTAATATATTTAGATTTGCATCAGTGTGTGTGTGGGTGTGTGTGTGTGTGTGTGTGTGTTTGTGTGTGTAAAGATGTGATTGAAACATCATACATACATACAGGGTAGGCAGAACGTAAACGACCTGTACAAATGTCGTTCCGCCACGTCTGACAAAGTTTTGAGGGTTATTTCAGATAGATTTGAATGAATATTGCTATAGTGACAGGTTGTTAGCCCTTCGCCTAAATTGCAATATATAGAAACCCTGGGATTTCTTAGCTGGTTTTTACAGCTTACCTGGGAGGAAATGTAGCTGGCACATTCTATGTTTTTCTCTCGCTCCCAGTCAAGCTTGGAAATTTATATTACTGTTTATTTTTAGTTTATTATTTACGATAAATATTTTACTTAATAAATTAACGAGATAGAGCTTGTGAGAGGTTACACTTACCGCCTACAAGTCTATAGGTTTGGTCCAAGTCAGGCACTGTAGGTCTACAAGTGGATTTTATTTTATAATTTGCTATTTTCTACCATAGAAATTCTTAAAACTACAAATAAAATAATAGAATTCTGTAAACGTAAAGCACGCCATTTCTTACTTACTTTATCATTAGTAGCGACCCGCTCCGGCTTGGCACGGAAATTATCAGTGTTTCTATTCTACATTATGCATGTTTTATACATAAAAACCTTCCTCTTGAATCATTCGATGCATTAAAAGAAACCGCATCAAAATCTGATGCGTAGTTTTAAAGATTTATGCATACATAGGGATATAGGGACAGTGGCTCTGTTTTTCGACTAGAAAGCACGGCAACGATACGGCAACGTCCCAATAACGTTCACGTAGTTCCAATCTGAGCGCATACACACACACGCTGCTTCGTATGAATTTATAACACTCGCAGTTTGGCAGGCCGGTGACGGTACCGGTGGGAATCAATGCCGTGCCGTAGCCGTGCCGTTGCTATGCCGGCAAGTAGAAAAGCGTTCCTTATAATTTTATTGATTTTCATAGATTATCTCCTCCACAGCAATATACTTACAAATATATCTTAAATAACCCTCAAAACTTTGTCAGACGTGGCGGATTGTCCTTTATTTAGGTAGTTTCCGTTTTGCCTACCCCGTTAGGGATAAAGGCGTGATTGTATGTATATGTATCTCCTCCACGGTACTGTCGACGGTGCCGAAACGTCGCCGTGCCGTCTATTCGAAAAACGTCCAATGGAATGCCGCAGGCTCATAAATAAATAATAGATTTCTCTCTTTACTTGAGCCCATCAAGTAGACTCACTGAACGAGTGCAGAGCGTTCTACTTTAATTAAATAATTTAATTAATTCCCAAGCAGCCAGATTCATATTTCTATGCAATTCTCTTGTAAATGGCCATCAGAAAATAATAGACTTTTGCTTTAATTAAAAAGGGCTATATAAAGATTTTCGCTTAATTAATGGGACTACTGAATAAATGTTCTGAAGTTTTGACGAAGCCTTTGCTGTACGCAATGTTTGAACAAGTTCTTTTAAATTTGAAAGTAATTTATTTGATTAGGTAATGAACTAGGCTTTTTACGCGGAATTTATTTTCATTTTCAACAAAATTTAAATTTAAAAAGCGTTTACTGAAATAATTAAATCCTTAGTTTTGCTAAACCCTTTTTTTAAAGATTAAGATACTATTTGTTTTTAATAAAATATTTTAATTATCTTAAACATTAAGATATTGCTGAAATCCAACATTATTAGTAGGTATGTATTTAATTTGATGCTGGACTGGGAGTGATGGATAAACACAGCCAGCTGTCCATAGCCAAGCATAGCCAGCTTCCCGGGCATGCTGTAAAAATCAGCTAAGGGATTCGAGGGTGTCAGTATTGTAATTTAGACGATGGGCTTACAACCTGTCACTATAGCAATATACCTACAGATCAATCTGGAATAACCCTCAAAAAGTTACAGATGTGGAACGACCTTTTTTAGGTCGTTTACGCTCTGCCTTCACCATTAGTGATAAAGGCGTGATTATATGTGCATATATGTTAGTGAATTTAGTCACAGTTTAACAATCGTTTTTTTTTACAGAGAACAAAATGCAGGTCTGGAAATGTGACTTAGTAATAATCAGATATTGCTGTCACAGAAAATTTGGTACAATTTTAAGACTCAAAGGTCATTTCAAGAGACTCTGGAATTACAGAAAAAACAGTTCAATTTAGCTGTAAAAGTATCAGGGGTCTGATAGATAGAATAGAAGAACAAAATAGAATATACGTTTATTTTAGACATATCATAAATTGTAATTGCTTAAATGAAATTGTACAGAATATCTTAGTGTCTTAAAATGGACATCACTCAGCTTATGTTACCAGCAGCTCAGTAAGCTACTCGTAACGCTGGTCTTCCGTGAAGCCAAAACAAAACATAAACACATAGAAATAAAACATTTCACAAACAAATCAAAATCGTATGACCTTTATCTTTAAACAAAAAAACAATTATATTATTATAACCTAATAAATTATTCAACACATCAATTTTAAGCAGCTTAAGGATCTGAGGGTTTCAGTATATTGCATTTTAGGCGATAGGCTGACAAACTGTCACTACAGCAATATATCTAATCCTCAAAACTTTGTCAGACGTGGCGGAACGACCTTTACTTTGGTCGTTTACGCTCTGCCTACCCCATTAGGGATAAAGGCGCAATTATATGTATGTATGTTAAATTGTGTAGAAATTATCAAGTGACAGACAGTATTCTTGAATTAATATTAATTAAAAGTAGATCACACGTCGTTGGTTGAAGGTTAAATCCTGCTTACAAATTAATTCACGTATCTCAAACATGCAATACTAATATTATTGTGAAAAAAGATTTGTGGGTATGTTTGTCTGTTACACTTAAAAACATCCTGTATTTATTGGACTATTCAAAAGCTATCTTAACGAAGAATTCCGTAGAATATTTTTTCCATGGGATAATATATTTTTGCCTCACGAAAATTTATTAAACCGCAGGTAACTCCTCGGTTGTTAAAGCTAATGTAATACAAACATCCTATATGCGGGTAAGAGGAATATTATTAATTAAGACAGCATGTTATACCAACTAATAGTATTTTGCATATTAAATTATAATGGAACGTTTATACAACAAATTCAAGATTATTAAACCACAAGCTCGCTTTCTCATACGTAAACATGCTTTCTTATCTAAACCGCTTTTTGCTAGGCTGTGGTAGGTAATTTATATTAACTACTAGATGATATAAATTGCCTACCTAAGAGCATTCAAGCACTCCTTCATATTAGATTCGTATCAAATTCGTACCAAAATAAATTTCACATGTCATTTCATTTTCTTCCATGCTGGACTGGGAGAGATAGAAAAACATAGAATGTTCCAGCTGCCCTTCCTCCCGGGCATGCTGTTGAAGTCAGCAAAAGGGACTCGAGGGTTACAGTGTATTGTAATTTAGGCGAGGGGTTGACAACCTGTCACTAAAGCAATACATATTACAATCTAAAATTGCTCTCAATTTTTGTCAGACGTGGCGAAAGCGCCTTTTACGAGGCGTTAAACGCTCTGCCTACCCCGTAAGGGATAAAGGCGTGATTTATTTATGTATGTATGTATGTCACGCATGTATATGGGTGAGTACACCGATAAAGAGAAAGACGAATCAGGCGCAAATGAAGTTCGCATATACACAGACGGTTCAAAAATGGGGTCAGGAACCGGTGCCGACGTCTTCTCTCAGGATCTAAACATTCACATATCGATTCCCTTAGGCATCCACAGTTCCATTTTACAATGTGAATGCGTCAGCCATAATCTTGCCAATTTCATTCAGCATTTCATTTCGTACTACGCAGGAAATTAGCCATCTAATTATTAGCCATCATTAGCCATCGAAATTGGCAAGATTGGCACAGGGCTAGCAATCTGTGTCTGTGATCCATATGGATATATGGCCATACTGTCCGAGAGAATCCTGATGTTATATCCATATATAACATCAGGATTCTCTCGGACAGTATGGCCGTACTAAAAGCCTTTCAGAGTAATATTATTACCTCAGGGTTAATATACGAGTGTCACTTAACCCTGGAGCTCATGGCGTCAGGAAACCGAGTTATCCTGCAATGGATCAGGGGGATACAGCGGATCTCTTGGTAATGACGCAGCGGATGAATTGGCGAGAGGTGGATCACAGACACAAATTGCTGGCCCTGTGCCAATCTTGATTCAGCCAAATGCGCACGTGGCTGCGAACATTTACCAACAACCGACACAATGTCCAATGGACAAACCTTGAAAGCTGTAGACAGGCGAAAGAGGCGATACCTGCACTTTCGTCGAGACTGACCCGACGACTTCTCAGCTTAAATAAACATGACATCCGAATAGTAGCGAGCACGCTCACAGATCACATAACTCTCAACAAACATCTATTCACCATCGGCGTCACAGATAGCCCAAAGTGCAGGGGCTGCCTGGACGAAGACTGAGACGGTTGCACACGTATTTCTGGGATGTACGAGTGTGGCTGACCAACGGGCAAAAATCCTCAAGGAGTTGAGGTCGCTCCGAGAAGTCTGTGAAAACCCCAGGAGAATTCTGAACTTCTGGAAGGAGCTGGGCTGGTTGGAATAAATCAGTCAACCCTGCACGCACAACGGACCATATTAAGAGTCTAATTGCGTATACAGGAGCCCAATAACATAACATGGGTGAGTGCACAAGCTATCCTGTTAGTAGCTATACAATTATTAGGAAGGTCAAATCGGATACAAATGTAATATGTATGAGTGCACAAACGCCATAATAACATACGTCAATATTAATCTCGTATTGACAGGTTGTCAACCCATCGCCAAAAATTGAAACCTTTATGTTATCACTCTTCAGGCAGATAAGTCAACTATTTCCTTCATCACATCAACAACGCTTTGCAAAAACTGGCGAATCTCTTGCTTTTCAAGATTAAGATCAAACAAACAAATTACTGATTTATGTTGAGGATTTGTAAGAACGAGTTGAAATCATATACGTGTTTTCCTGTTTCTCTTTCCGTATCCAATAGGTAGTAAAATAAATAGGTTAAAATCCAAAACAATATTAAAATTTGGTTTGCGACGTGATGACACTTTTCAATAATGCTTAATCTGTTGTTTCGAATTACCTCTGCCAAAGAAACATCAATTTACTAGCCGCAAAATAGTCTCGGTTGAAAAATTCTATTGAAAAGGCCATATAATAGAGGTAGTTTATATTATTCATGGTAAGTTTGACGTATCATACCAGGTGTAAGGGACAGCGTCCCGCAAACAGATAGGGGTTGCTCAGCTAACGACACAGAACAACTACCTGCTGTTTTTTTTAAGAAGTCAAAATAAATGGGTTTTTAATACAAATTGTCTGATCAAGATGAACATATTGTGAAAATGCCATTTTTTTCACTTCCTGAATAAAACACCTGTTGATAATTTTCTATATATCTTCCATACTGGACTGGGAGAGAAAGGAAAACATAGAATGTCCCAGTTGCCCTTCCTCCCGGGCATGCTGTAGAAGTCAGCAAAAGGGATTCGAGGGTTACAGTGTATTGTAATTTAGGCGATGGGCTGACAACCTGTCACTACAGCAATACACATTAGAATCTAAAATTGCCCTCAATTTATGTCAGACGTGGCGCAAGCGCCTTTTACGAGGCGTTAAACGCTCTGCCTACCCCGTAAGGGATAAAGGCGTGATTTTATGTATGTATGTATGTATGATAATTTTCAGTGTTGTTAACGGGACGCTGTCCTTTCCACCTGGTATAAGTATACTTAGCGTACCGAAGATTTCATTAAAATAATGTACTACGAAAAAAACGTCAGCTGAAAATTTCTCACATGATTTTAATTAAAGTAACTGGCCAACTAAAACTAATACCAAGCGAAATAACATAAAATTTAGCGAAACGTTAATTTCATGAAATTTGCATTGCAATCAGCTAATTATCACAAATAACAAGTTCAATAACACAGTTTGCGTACTTTATAACATAATTCAATACAGCTGGAATTTATTTTCAGTGGTTTACATACATACATACAATCACGCCTGTATCCCAAATGGGGTAGGCATAGCGTAAACGACCTAAACAAAGGTCGTTCCGCCACGTCTGGCAATGTTATGAAGGTTATTTTTAGTGACAGGTTGTCTGCCCATCGCCTAAATTGCAATATACTGAAACCCTCGAATAAATTAGCTGGTTTTTACATAGCTGTAAGGCATGCGCCCGGGAGGAAATGCAGCTGGCTCATTCTATGTTTTTCTCTCGCTCCCAGGCTAGCGTGGAAGAATTTATTAGCATTAATAATGTTGTAAATAGAGATTTGCGTTTGATTGAATATTGATTGCCTATTAGATTAATTAGCGCGGATATTGTGGCATTTGCGTTTATAATCAGACTTATTACTATAACTAGCTGTGCCCGCGACTTTTACGCCCGGTTTGTATGGAAAACACGCAGTGTCAAACATACTGAAAACGCTTCGCCGCGCGTAGGAGCGGGATCTGCTAAACTCGCGCGTGGAAGCGTGTTTTGCATTGTCTGATCTTTGGTTTTGTATGGAAAATATGATTCCGCGCGCGAGCTAGCAGATCCCGCTCCTACGCGCGGAGAAGCGTTTTCTGTATGTTCAACACTGCGTGTTTTCCATACAAACTGGGGTACTTACTCAATATTAGAATGGTTTTCGTGATTATTTCTAACCTAGGCTGGACACAAGGTAATTAAAAAAACTCAGTCAAATAAAAAGTCCGTTTAAGATCGGTTAAAAACGATCAGAGTTCAATTTCCTGCCTACCCCCTAAGGCAGGTGGCGTGATTATTTGCATAATAACTTTGAGTTTAAGTAATGCTCAGTCAAACAAAAAAGTTCCATTAAAACGACCGAAATTCAATTTCCTACCTACCTCCTAAGTCATGAGGCGTGATTATTATTATTGTGTATTGTAACTTTGATTTTAAATAATGCTCAATCGAATAAAAGAAGTTCCATAAAAATCAGTTAAGAAACAACCAAATTTCAATTTCCTGCCTACCCCCTAAGTCAGGTAGCGTGATTTTAGGTATCCTAAGTTGCAACCCGGGTAACACACAGTTGAAATTTATAAGTAGGTACGTCAAGTAC
The DNA here is from genome assembly GCA_949820665.1 of Scrobipalpa costella. Lineage (NCBI taxonomy): Eukaryota > Metazoa > Arthropoda > Insecta > Lepidoptera > Gelechiidae > Scrobipalpa > Scrobipalpa costella. The sequence goes on from OX463299.1 coordinate 9,162,610, forward strand.
ATCTAAACTTATTAAGTCGTTTGTCCTTACTGACTGACTCATTCACTTAGAGCCTAAATTACTAAAGCTAGAATCGTGAAATTTTGAGAGTAGGTTCCTTTCATAACGTAACCTACCACTAAGAAAGGATTTTTGCATTTTCTACCCCTAAAGGGGTAAAAAGGGGGTGTGGAATTTGTATAAAAGTCTGTAAATTTTAAAGAGGATCTTGCAATTTCGTTTTTTGACTAATCATAAATAATGTACACGTGTTTCAGCGTTTTTGAATTAAGGGATTCAATAGGAGCTAGAAGTTTGTATACCGTCAATTTTGACACTCAGTCAATTTTAAAGTTATGATCTTCGAATTTTGTGTTCAGGCTAATTATTTAAAATTATTGGACATGTGTAACTGACGTTTTTAGATTTTTAACCCCTAAGCTAAGGGGGTCAAATAGGTGTTGGAAGCTTCTTCAAAAATCAGTCAATTTCGAGGTAAGGATTTTTCGATTTATTTAAGTTTAAAGATATAATATGTTTCAGCGTTCTTAAATTGTCTACCCGGGATTAAAGTGGTGATGGAAGTATATATATGAAATTCTGCCAATCTACACATATAATAAATCTCTAGAAGGGTCATGTCTGTACATTGAATATTTTTACAAAAAAATAATTGCAGCAGGCATTACGAGGGGCATGCTAAAAAACTAGATACTCAAAAAATATAATATTTATTATTTATTACTCATGACTATCTTTTCAAAGTATATACCCTCGGCATGTATACACTTATCCATACGTTTAAACCATCTGGAAAACCCCTCTGCCCACTCCTTTTCGGATACCCTTGAAATTTCCAAATTATACGCAGCTAGTGCTTCTTCTTTTCTGTCGAATCTCCTGCCTTTCAACTTTTCTTTAATTTTAGGGAATAGGAAAAAACACAAGGAGCCAAATCAGGGGAAAATGGTGGGTGAGGCAGAATTGCACCATACAGTCGATTGTCGTTTTGTTTCTGGATCATAATTATACAGCCATGTTTCGTCACCTGAGGGTATATCGTTTAAATTTTTTTTTTCTTGCCTCCGTCAATTTTTTCAATCATAAATCGGCACCAATCAACCTTGCGGTTTTTCAGGTAATCGGACAGTTTGTGCGACACCCATCTTGAACAACGCTTCCGAAGAGAAAGGTAATAGTTTGCAGCGCTGCTGATCCAATACCCAGTTCCCGCTCAAGCTTTACATATGTAATTCGTCGGTGTACCCGGATCATCTTTACAACCGCTTTAACGTTTTCTTGAGTGACTGCTGTTGGCGGGCGACCCGACCTCGCTTCATCTTCAAAGCTTCCCCTCTCTCTTTTGAACTCAGCATATTAATTAAATACTGTTGCTCCTGAACAAGCAGATTTACCAAAAGTAGCCACCAACAATTCAAAACATTCTTGTAGTTTTAAACCTTTTTTATAGTCATAGTAAATCATAGCGCGGAAATCACGTCGACTGAGCTCCATTCTTGCAAGCCAATTCTAATTATTCCCGCCGAAGTCTTCCAAAAATGAGCCTTTTAAGAAAAAGGAAAATAATTCAAACATGTTCCATATTCAAATTTATCGCTAAATGACCAGTGTTTAGGATGGTGTATTACTTGCCAGTATCAAATTATTGAGCAAGAAGTATATAAAAAATTTTCGCATGCCCCTCGTATAACACGAAACTTGTGTGCGTAATGAGACTTACTGTATTCTAATGAGATTTAAACAAAAAACAGGATTCAATTTTATATCTACTCCCTTAGTCAGGTGGCATGGTTTTTTACGTATATCTATAAAGTTTTAGGTGAGGTAACATTCAGCCGTATAAAAAAAATAAAAAAAATGGAGTAACAATCAAAATTAAATTTACTACCTACCCAACTCAGGTGGCGTGATTATTTTGTTTTTTCCTAGATAACAATCAGTCGAATATAAAAAAAATTGAAATCGGTTAAAAAACAGCCAAATTCGAATTTCCTGCCTACCCTCTGGTGGCGTGATTTTAGGTATCCTAAGTTGCAACCCGAGTAACACTGAGTTGAATAAAAAAAGTCCCATTGAAATCGTTTCAGTAGTTCTGGCGTGATGTGGTAACATATAGACAGACAGACGGCAGACAATTTAAAAAAAAAAACGATTTGCCCTTTATATCGTTAATTAATAATAATTTAGTTTTTCTAAAAATATTCAATGTACTGTCTGTACATTGAATATTTTTAGATATTTATTGTATGTACTTAGATTTCGCCAATTTTGAAATATAGATTTTGTGTGATGATTAAAAATTTATGTAAACGTATACCGGCGTTTTTTGACTTCAAACCTTAGGGAGTTATATAAGTGAGAAAGATTGAAATAAGGATTTCCGTTTTTTTTTTACTGCTTCAGAACATATCATTCTCACGGGAATACTCTAAGTCGGGGGTGAAACCGCGGGGCTTAAAAATAGACAATTATAATTGTAATAGTCAACTACCTAGGTGTTTAAAATAAAATACGAAGGTACTTTTAACATAGAATAAACAAACTTTACACTGAAACCTGCTCTTATTATGTTTTTAAAATTTATACTTTTGTGGCATTACCTATTCCACAGAAAAAGAGACAGCGGGAGTAACTACAAACTTTCAGCCAAAATAAAAGTAAACTGAAACAAAAATAATATATCTCATATCATCAAAACGTAACAAGGTAACGCATCGGTGGCGGAGCGAATTCTCATGTTCAGAGGCCTAATGAGTACTATTACCCCGGTGGGCAACTCTTGTGGATTGCTCTCAGTGACACACGTCATACAAGTCCCATCGAAAGCATATAACTTTGCAAACTGGAAATCCAGCTTTTATCCCACGATGGTAGAGTTGAAAATGCTTTGTACAGGTTTGGAGATGAGATGTTTTGGGTTGAGGATAGGGATACGTGTGCTGTTTTCTGTTATTTTATAAGCGGTCACTTGAACAACTGCAGGGTTTACATAGGATGATTTTTGGTGTAGCATTGAGCAAATGTGAGCTAAAATGGTATAAGCCGCTGAAGATCAATGTTGAAGATTTACATTTTGCACTTTCAAAATTTTTTTGGTAGTAGTTTGAGGCATAAAATATTCAATGATAGTAACCACATTATAACGAACAGGTTTTAATCTCAACACGGTTTGTAGTACCTTTTGATGGTACAATCTACAAATATAATTTTATTTAAGCGAGAATCATCATATCTAATGTTTTTGAAATAGAAAAATAAGCTATAGCTTAGGTACAACTAAATACAAATCACTTGAAATTAACCTTTATAAATTATACTTTCCTAAGAACACTATTTTATGCTACTGGTGTTTCTCTCTTGTGAGCTTAGCTTGTTTGGATCGGAACGGAATGATGGCTTGAACTCCATAGAGTGGTCCTCCCCGCTCTTTACCACGTGTATCTCTGTCGAGATAATGCAATGTTTAGTGTAAAGGCACTTTGGCCTTTGTGATACAAACCAATTGTAATGCGGTCACTTCCGCATCTGATGAGTCGAAATGAAGACAAAACAGAAAAGAACCGATGCGTTTCGTTTTCTCTCCCAGTCATCAGTCATCACAAATGCCAAAGCGCCTTTACTAACTATTTTAATCAATAAAAGTAAATATATTCGTTCATAAACCCAACAACCCACTCAAAAAAGCAGCAAAAAAACGGAAAATACTAGCAGCAAAAGTTACCTCGTGTGTCCCTCTTATAAATGCTATTACTATTGTCACAGTAAGCACAAGTTAGTTTTAAGACGTAGCCAAATGGACGTTCACTACTTAAGATGTTATTGAGACATTTTCTTTTATTACCTAGTGAACGCCTGCTTTCCATTTGGGCGTACATATAAAACGCATTTTTTTTTAATGCTGCGTACTTGCTATCAAAAAGAAAGGTCCTAGTTTTAAGTGTTTTGTTGCACAGTGCTTTAGTGTACTACTTTTGTACTTCAAAATTTCCTCTATGGTTATTAGAACAAAATGTCTTCAAGTTTATTTTTTTACCAAGTTTTTGGGTTTATATACCTACTTACAATTACATTTACCACACTAAAATACTTACCTGGTGTAAGGGAAAGCGTCCCGCAAATGGATAGGGGTTGCTCAGTCAACGAAACTAAACAACTATCACCATAAAATTCTTTCAGGAGATGAAAAATAAAAATGAACTGCCCATACAAAATTATCAACTTAATCAGCTAATTAGTATGGAAAATATTTATTTTGCATACGTACATAATATAATCTCGCCTTTATTCCTAATGGGGTAGGCAGAGCGTAAACGACCCAGACAAAGGCCACGTCTTTTTTTTTCACTTCCTGAAAATAATTTCTGCTGTTAGTTGTTCAATTCTGTTGACTGAGCTACCCCTATCAGATTGCAGGACGCTGTCCCTTGCAGCCCGTATAATAGTCAGTGCAGGCACGCCCAAGTACAATGAAGTTATTGTTTCGAAACTGGTTTGGGAGCGAGAGAAAAACATAGAATGCGCCAGCTGCATTTCTTCCCTCGCATGCTGTCTTCTTCTGTCGAGTTGGTATCGACTCTATCGACCCGATGAACCCTGGTGTTAGAGTTTTTAAGCCACCTAGTAGCACAACTATCAAGCCTCTGACATGGTTTAAGTAACGACCACTATCAAAGACAGCGACCGGGACCGACGACGGCTTAACGTGCCCTCCGAAGCACGAAATCTTTTTCTTTCCGGACAATCAGGTGATTCTGCCTGCAATGTCCTAACCAAACTGGGGAAAAAATCACAAAGTGATAAATTCTCAAATATCAACTTTAAGTTTCCCCCCTGGGAAACGAACCCAGGACCTCCGGATCGGGAGTCCATGAGCATGACACTAGCCACTAGACCACGGAGGCAGTTAAAACATGCTGCAAAAAAAAACTATGGGATCCGAAGGTTTCAGTATTTTGTAACTTAGGCGATGGGCTGGCAACCTATCACTACAGCAATATACATACATAAATATAATCACGCCTTTATCCCGAATGGGGTAGGCAGATCGTAAACGACCTATACATTAAATTACCATTGAATCTATATCCTAAATTCACACTCTGTTCAGTAGTCTGATGTCTGAACATAACCAGGCGTCCGTTACTCGTTCAAGGCCACGCGTTACATGCCTACGGCTTGGCGTATCGTCCACGATACAACCGACAAAGGGCCGCCGCACGCCCGCCTGAGCTCTCGCACCGCACGTTTCGCGCGCTTACTCGTTACTACCGATTTAATTTGCCTGCGATAAGTGCGTTCACTTATGTATCAAGGTACTTATTGCATAAGTGTAGTAAAAAACATAACTGCACTAGATTCAATGCTTTGTTACAGGAGAATCCTAAGGTTGACGCAAAAACACTTTACAACAAATAAAGATTCATCTTTTTATGGTGCGCTAAAAGACCAGAACATTTAATAATTATATTAAAGAATTAGAACGAGCATTTTTAAATAATTTTAACAACGTCCTAATGGATTGGCCTGATAACACCGTGTTAATGTTTTTTAAAGTAATCGATTTTCCTCCTCTTTTCCTTATAATAATTAATTAAAATTATTTACGCGATTAAGGATATTTTCAACGATAAAATGTAATAACCGAGAATTCAGAGAAGGAAAAAAAAACTTTATAATTTTATAACACTCAGACATCTTAAATTGACAAATAAATAAATATAGTTATACTTCGCAACAGTCATTTAATTACAGTAATAATCATAGGTACAACCAAAGTACAACCCTAGCGCATTCGCGCGATGACGCGCATGCACGTGAGTCGCACGTCGGGCAACACAATCTCGACTCTTTGTGCGGGTACTTATGGTACATTTCTTCTCGCTGTGAACAGTAGTTATTATTATTTAGTAGGCAATGATAGCGTATATATTTACGCTTTTTTATGGGAGTGATGTATCTGTTACGTAGTAACTATTATCTTATCTGTGACTAAGATAGTGATGACGTCATAAGCATTTGCGATAAGCTCCTTCTCATGTTCAAGTTTCAAATTATTTAGTTAATCCTTTGTAAAGGAGAATCCGGAAGTAGATATTTGCACGTTTTCGTTAAGAAGTACCTACACGAATAGAACTTTAATAACATACATATAATCATGCCCTTATCTATAATGAGGTAGGCAGAGCGTAAACGACCTAAACAAAGGTCGTTCCGCCGTTATTTAAGATATATTTTGTAGGTATATTGCTGTAGGTATATTTTTCCATGCTGGACTGGGAGCAAGAGAAAACATAGAATGTGCCAGCTGCATTTCCTCTCGGGCAAGCTGTAAAAACCAGTTAAGGGATCCAAGGGTTTCTGTATATTAAAATTTAGGCGATAGGCTGACAACCTGTCACTACAGCAATACACCTACAAATGTACTTTAAATCTGCTCTGCCTGCCCCATTAGGGATGGGGGCGTGATTGTATGTATGTATGTATGTACCAGTGAATAACCACTTAGGGAATTCTTCAACTTTAATTTATACAGGGTGTAAGGGACAGCGTCCTGCAAACTGATAGAGTTTGCTCAGTCAACGAAACTGAACTACTATCATCAGAATTTTTGTTCAGGAAGTGAAAAAGTTTATATATTTCGTTTTCCATTAAAATTGTCTGATCGAGGTGGTAATTTTGTATGGGATTTTTTTCTTTCATCTCCTGAAAGAATTTCCCGGTGAAAGTGTATGAACACTACCCTGAACAACAGCCACTGTAGATAGAATGATTCCACATTTAGAACAAAATAAATTCTTAACTAGAAAACGAATGTATTTTGTAGTAATAGTTTGTTGTATTGAAATGAAGATGCTAAGGTGGATGCGAGTTGTGGCGAGCCTTGACAAGAACCGCAATGAGTACGTGCGCAAATATTTTATTTGTTTGTCATCATCATCAAGAGCATTACCTTTCACTTTCCGTATAGTATTAGTACATGTATTTATATATATTCATGTATCTATTATTATTATGATTTTAAGTATTTTTATAATACTACTTCCATGCTGGTCTGGGAGAGATAGAAAAACATAGAATGTGCCAGCTGCATTTCCTCCCGGGCATGCTGTAAGATCCAGCTAAGGGATCCGACGGTTTCAGTGTATTGTAATTTAGGCGATGGGCTGACAACCTGTCACTACAGCAATATACCTAGAATTCTATCTTAAATAACCCTCAAAACTTTGTCAGACGTAGTGGAACGACCTTTGTTTAGGTCGTTTACGCTCTGCCTACCCCATTAGGGATAAAGGCGTGATTATATGTATGTATATAATTAGTTATTTATGTAATTTATAATTTTCTGGTATAATTTTAATATTATGCTTTATATTATGCGTGCACAAACGCCTAATTTGCCTCTCAATTTAAGTCTCACTTCCGTAGGTCAGCTGGAAGAAATTTCTTAGTAGAAATAAGTTGTACCTGTTGTGTCGTTATTTCTTGTGTATTCTTTTTCTCATGTTACTTGTGTACAGTAAATAAATAAATCATAAATCTAAGACGATGCTCTTGTCGGTGAAGTAATCGCCAGCTTTAATCCTGTTCATATTACTCCTTTTAAGGGAAATTTTGTGTGGTGGTTTCCCTTCTGCCTTCCACGCCGCAGTGTATGAAGCGAAGCTAGTCCTTGCATATAGTCTGGACACGAGCCCTTCCAGAATCCATTTCCTCGACCTCCAACCAGTACTGAAGCCACCACTGCCTGACACCAGGGGAATGCTGATTTAGTGGCGGCATTAAACTCGCTACGTCACTAGATCTCTTTTGGAAATATGTGGCATCCTAATAATCTTGCCGCTGTTTGGTCGGGGACTGCTTATTCGATATATTCGCAGCTAACCACCATATATTGATGACCGTTCCTCTATCTGTCACCTGTGAACTCCGTTAGTAGCCTACAGCTCAGCCCTAACATTTATTTATTTCTCATATGGCATTATTTGTTGCTAGGTCCAACCGGTTTTGTTGCACCTTTAGCACCACCTGGGGTCACGTGTAAGGTTTTTAAGGTAGTTCCTACGGACGTGGAGCAACATCGACCACTATTAGAACAGTGACCGGGACCGACGGCGTTACGTGCCCTTCGAAGCACAGAATCCGTTTTTCTTGCAGACTATCAGGTGGATTCAGTTTGCATTGCCCTAACCAAACTGGGGAAAATCTCTCAAAGTGATAAATAGACAAATGTCAACTTTGCGTTCCCTCCCCCTTGGGAATTGAACCCAGGACCTCCGGACCGTAAGCCCATGGCTCTGACCACGCGACCACGGAGACACGTGCGTGGTGCGTGTTCATTCTCCGAGGGGTGTTCGTTCACTAGTGGGTGACTCATTTATTTATTCAGATATTCGCATATCTTTTTTGAACATTAAAGGGTAAAGTCAGCTTGCAACCACAGCCATTGCAACACGTTTTCCGAAACGTCGGACATAAAAGGTATTCATCGAGTTATAAATTCCTATATAATACATACGCGTTTAAATACCCGTGTTAACTCCTGAATCTAGGTGATATATTTGTTTTTAGAAGAAGCTTTTTTTTTTTAAAGCAAACCAACCACGTATAATAAAAACACATAGAGTGATAATTCGGTCGATCGCTAAAATTCGAACGCTAAAATTTAGGTTGTTTATTATGCTGACTAGCTGGTCATCATCATCTCCTTAGCCTTATCCCGTATCTCACGGGGTCGGCTTCCTAATCTAGGGGATTGAACGAGGGTACTGATTTTTACACAGAGCGACTGCCATCTGACCTCCGCAACCCAGAAGGGAAACCAGACCCAATCCTAGATTAGGTCAGAGTTTTCAAGCCGCCAATGCTTAGCACTGGCCTCTGATATGGCTTGACGACTAATATCTACGGTATTAAACGATATTAACCGGGACCAACGGCTTAACGTGCCTTCCGAAGCACGGAAAAAGCGCCGAATAAACGTACATATGAAATTCGAAAACCGAAAAACACATTGGTACGTGGTGGGATTCGAACCACGACCTCCCGCTCAGGAGGCAGCGGCAATATCCACTACACCATCGGGCTCTTTTTATTATATATATATATATATATTTTCTATGCTGACTAGCTGGTATTATTTATTAATTCAGCTATACCAGGTGTAAGGGACAGCGTCCCGCAAACTGATAGGAAATGCTCAGTCAATGACACTCAACAACTTTCATCCGGAAATTCTTTCAAGAAGAGAAAAAAAAATGGATTTTCTATACAAAATGTTCATCTCGATCAGACAATTTACTTCCTGAAAAAAAAACCTGTTGATAAGTAGTTGTTTAGTGTCATTACTTCCATGCTGGACTGGAAGCGAGACAAAAACATAGAATGTGCCAGCTGCATTTCCTCCCAGGCATGCTGTAAAAACCAGCTAAGGGATCCGAGGGTTTCTGTATATTGCAATTTAGGCGACAGGCTGACAACCTGTCACTACAGCAATATACCTACAAATATATCTTAAACAACCCTCAAAACTTTGTCAGACGTGGCGGAACTACCTTTGTTTAGGTCGTGTACGCTCTGCCTACCCCATTAGGGATAAAGGCGTGATTATATGTATGTATGTATGTATTAACTGGGCAACCTCTATTAGTTTGCGGGACGCTGTCCCTTACACCTGGTATGTAAAGTTCAGTGGTGGAAAAATAACTTTACTAAAATATCTCAAAGGACTAAACTAGAAATAACATTTTCACTGCCGCATTTTACAGTCCATTAATAAAATACATAAATATTGGATCTATGATGATAACTTTTCATGAATATTTCATGAGACCCTCATTTTGGGGTGTTTTCTTTGCGTATGTCGGTCAAAACGGTTAAAATAATGTGATGCATAAACCCATTTCAGTAATCTTTTTTGATAACCAGGTTTACCCGGTTGTGCGAAAAACAGATGAAAGAAAAGAAAATTCATAGCTCAATTTTTATTATTTATTTATTTATTTATTTAGTTGCAAAAATATATATATACATATGACAATCGGTGTCGTTAAACCCGATAGGGTTTGTCAACGACACAACATTCCGCTTCTATAGGTACAGTAAATAAATTAACTTATATTAACAAACTTAAGCAATTCTAGTTTAGTACTTATACATTAGTTTAAACATTGAAACACATAAATAAAATGATATTTCCTTAAAACATCATCGCACAAAGGAACCCAGGTACATTGCATTGTTCGCATTGCTCGGTCACCGGGCGGTCAGGCGCGTAAACAACAACAGGTTAACTACGTCACGAATAAAAAATGATATCCAGGGTGTTCAAATTAAAGCAGGTGAACATACATTAAAAATCACTAACGATCAATCAATTACTAACGCATATTAAATAGCAAGATTATCTGAAGCCGTATTCCAATTTACCAGACATTAAGTTATACCATTAGAATGATCCTTCACATAAATACTTCCTAAAGGGGTTGTAATATTATTGTATGGAGCCTGGCATACTGTGAATAACCACCCTTATTTTTTTTAATAAATCAACGCGGTGCGAACCTTAACCATTCGATTCTACACACAAATAGAAATCAAAAAATATTTTTGAGATTTTTAGCTTAAACGTCACATTACCGAGAGATTTAAATCAAAGCTTTCGGAATTTCTAAAAATCTGTTTGAAAGTTAAAATATTTCAGTAATGTAATACTTTATTTTCTCAAGTATATTTTACATATAAACATACATACATAAAATCACGCCTTTATCCCTTACTGGGTAGGCAGAGCGTCAAACTCCTCGTAAAAGGCGCTTTCGCCACGTCTGACAAAAATTGAGGGCAATTTTAGATTGTAATGTGTATTGCTATAGTGACAGGTTGTCAGCCCATCGCATAAATTACAATACACTGTAACCGTCGAGTCCCTTTTGCTGACTTCTACAGCATGCCCGGGAGGAAGGGCAGCTGGAACATTCTATGTTTTTCTATCTGTCCCAGTCCAGCATGGAAGAAATACATATATTATATACATACATATAATCTCGCCTTTATCCATAATGGGGTAGGCAGAGCGTTTGTATTTATGTGTAGAATCAAATAGTTTAGGTTTAATCTTGCGCCGAAAAGTTTTTGTAAAATATGAGGGTCATTCACACGATGCCAAAAAGTTTACATCCCCTTTAAAACACCTAAGATATCATTTTAAATCGATATAGTGTTTAGTCATTGATTATTAATTTATTAGATTACGTAGTATTGCCGATCGATAGCTATCGATTGTTTTCGTACTACTAAATACTATCGATTAATATTTTTCAACAAAGTATACTATCGTTGGTTATCAATACTATTTCTAAAATTGTACTATCGATACTATCGATAAACCTATCGATTGTTGTGCTATCGAATGTTTGAAAACACTAGATTACAGTATGTGTTAAATGGATAGTGACAAAAAAAAAACTATAAATTTATGGAATCGGTGGTATTTTTTATCACAAGTAAACTGGACTTCTATAATTAAAGGGATAAAATTCATGTATTCACACTCTTTAAAGGTTCTTAAAAACATGAGTAACATCGAGACTTTCAGCATTTACAAAAATAGTACCTAAAATATGTAATTCAAAAGTCGGTCAAACTATTTCTAAAGACCTACTTTACTAATGAATCTTATGAAAGAGAAAAACTTATAAAATTATCCCTTTATTCGTGAATTAGGATGTCTTTAACAGAGTTATGAAGATGGCCAAAAGTTCTAAAGCTAATGGAATACTATTGAGTTCACGGCCTTTTTGATTTTCTGTGTAGATATGGAAACTTTTGAAAGACAATTATTGAAATAAAAAATAGTCTTGAAATAAAGTTTTCACACGTGCTATATAAATTTTTACCGTTTAGTTGGATAGGACGTTAGTTTCGATAGTGATTATTACTATTTAATTGAAAGTTTCTCTCTTTTTAGAGGGATGTCGTTTGTTTCTATGACGCGGGTATACCAAGGGTCATTATTATTATAATTAGCTAATGCTGTCCCACTGCTAGGCAAAGGCCTCCTCATCTTTCCTCCTCCTCTATATCGATAGTACCTCATTAGGGACAAAGATCGCTTTGGCAGCCTCCCACCAATCCTTGCGGCATGCATCCAGGTCGTCTCGCCATCTTTTCCGAGGTCTATCTCGTCGACGTTGTCCGTCAGGGGGGACCTATTGAGTGACGACATTTGGCCATCACTAGTGATTAACATAAATTATTCTTTAGGATATTCATAGGTAGACTATGTGTGTATGAAGTAATTCTCGTATGTACTTAATCTTCAAAATCAGTTCTATTGGTATTTCATAGTCTTTCATTTCATACTTTCATATGCCTATCGAGAAAGTCGTACGACAAAGGACAAAGGCCCATATCGCGGTATTTCCATCAGAAATACCAGTATCTCAAGGTAATGGGTGCCGGATGTACACCGATATTGTCCGTGATAGTGCTTTGTGTACAATGTTATACTAAATGGCAATCTTGTTGAAGAAGTTTAAGACATATTGCCAATCTGAAAATCACACCTAAGCAATTGAATTTAAGGTCGAATTTTCAATGCAAGGACTGCGTCATTCCAGGTCAAGTTACTGCCTCAAACTATACCTACGGAATATTCGAACGCCTAGCCTGTTAGGCCTCTTAACCTAATTTGTAAACAGCTGTACAGCTAGAAATGGGTACTGGAAAATAATGGGAATTGGAGTGTGTCTTCTGTACTAGTGTTATGAAGAGAATAACCATATCTAGTATAGTTTAGATGTATGGGATGAATATCTCAAAGACAAAACTGATTAAAAAATAATCACCGAACGTATAATAATAGTCCTCCCACGGATTTTTCGGTGATGGGGGCCAAACTCTAAGGGATCGGCCAACTGCGCAGGACTAGTTTTTAGTGCCCAAGTGTTTGCGCTACACACAGGTTCACCCTCTATTCCTGCAATCTCTTATTCTGACGGGTCAGATTGACTGACACGACCAGAGAGAAATCAGGCGCAGGACCGATTATTTACATGCCCATCTGACAGCATGGATAATCTTACTTTTCAGACAATCAGGTGTCCTTACCAAATTAGAAACAACAACACCAACTCATTGTCCCATGCCGGGAATCGAACCCGGGACCTCCGGATCGAGAGCCCTTGGCTAACATCGCTAGACCACGGAGGAACTGAGCTTATACTCAAGTGGCAAATGAGCAAATTCCCAATAGCAGTACAGTTTTGTTTACTATACCAATTCAAAGTTTTATTTTTTTAGTACAAACATACATTCATACCTACATACATACGTAGATAGGGCCGCTGCCTCCTGAGCAGGGAGGTCGTGGTTCGAATCACACCACGTTCAATTTGTTTTTCGTTTTTCGAATTTCATATGTACGTTTATTCGTCGCTGTTTCCGTGCTTCAGAAGGCACGTTAAGCCGTTGGTCCCGATTAATATCATTTAATACCGTAAATGTTAGTCGTTAAGCCATGTCAGAGGCCAGTGCTAAGCATTGGCGGCTTGAAAACTCTGATCTAATCTAGGATTGGGTGTGGTTTCCCTCCTGGGTTGCGGAGGTCAGATGGCAGTCGCTCTGTGTAAAAACCAGAACCCTCGTTCAATCCCCCTGTATTAGGTAGCCGACCCAGTAAGATACGGAATAAGGCTAGGGAGATGATGATACATTCATACATATAATCACGCCTTTATCCCTTATGGAGTAGGCAGAGTGTAAACGACCTAAACAAAGGTCGTTCCGCCACGTGTGACAAAGTTTAATGGGTTATTTAAGATAGCTTTGTATATTAAAATAAACTGATATACAGAAACCCTCGGATCCCTTAGCTGGTTTTTACAGAATGCCCGGGAGGAGATGCAGCTTGCACATTGTTTGTTTTTCTATCACTCCCAGTCCAGCATGGCAGTATTTTTAATTTTACGTAAAACATATTCTTCTGCTAATCGTGTGATTTTCGAGTCTCTCGACAAGATGAACTCTGGTGTTTGAGTTTATGAACCATCCATAACGGCTAAAATCATCTTAAAAATACCTAAACAGAAAGAAACAGATAATAGTATAGTACATCGTATTCTTTTATAGGTTACATTGATTAAATTGATGGTTACCTTTACGACATTCTTAGTGACTTCCATAAACTCTGCATGGGGTTCGACGAAAGATATTAAAAGACCTTAAATACATACATACTTATAATCACGCCTTTATCCCTAATGGGGTAGGCAGATCGTAAACGACCTAAACAAAGGTCGTTCTGCCACGTCTGACTAAGTTTTGAGAGTTATTTAGGATAGACTTGTAGATATTTAGGTTATCAGCCTATCGCCTAAATTGCAATACACTGAAACCCTCGGATCCGTTAACTGGTTTTTATAGCATGCTCGGGAGGAGATGCAGCTGGCACATGCTATGTTTTTCTCTCGCTCCCAGACCAGCATGGAAGAAAGTCCTTCACGCAACAAAATTGTCTTTCTAAGTATCTACCCTTGACCTGAAAAAGGAATATAATGCATCATCATCATCTTCCTAGACTTATCCCGTATATCACTGGGTCTGCCCCCAAATCTAGGAGATTGAACGAGGATACTGGTTTTTACCATCTGACCTCCGCAACCCAGAAAGGAAACCAGGCCCAATCTTAGATTAGGCTAATATAAAGAATCAATACCTTAGTTAAATTTAATTTAGTTATTTTTAGATCTTCTATGCTGGACTGGGAGAGATAGAAAAACATAGAATGTTCCAGCTGCCCTTCCTCCCGGGCATGCTGTAGAAGTCAGCAAAAGGGACTCGAGGGTTACAGTGTATTGTAATTTAGGCGATGGGCTGACAACCTGTCACTATAGCAATACGCATTACAATCTAAAATTGCCCTCAATTTTTATCAGACGCGGCGAAAGCGCCTTTTACGAGGAGTTTGACGCTCTGCCTACCCCGTAAGGGATAAAGGCGTGATTTTATGTATGTATGTATGTAGTTAAATTTATTTGTCGTTGACTTGACGCTATGCATAATAAAGAATTTAGCGATTGATTGGAACTGAAAGATTGTACGTCTTCTGCTTTTATGTGTACATTGAGTAATGATAACGCTTTAACAATTCGTCCAATATCTATATTATGTGAATCCTCATGTCATAATACAGTTTACGTTCAACCAATCCTGTCTGAGTCTTTATTGCCTCCGATCTACGTTCCGTGGCCAAATCGAGCGTAGAATCTAGTGAGGTACCAGACATTTTAGGAGACTTGGCATCTCCATACAAGATTGTCGATTAGCAAACTGGTTCAACCATGTCTATTATGTTTTTAATATTTTCGTCCATGCTGGACTGGGAACAAAAGAAAAACATCGTGATAAACCAGCTGCATTTCCACCCGGGCATGCTCTAAAACCCAGCTAACGGATCCGAGGGTTTCTGTACATTGCAATTTAGGCGATATGGTGACAACCTGTCACTAAAGCAAGATACCTACAAATCTATCTTGCCCTCAAAACTTTGTCAGACATGGCGGAACGACCTTTGTTTAGGTCGATTACGCTCTGCCTACCTCATTAGGGATAAAGTCGTGATTATATGTATGTATGTTTATTAGAAAGAATAATTAAGTCATAGGATAACCTCATTATAAGGCAGACTTGTTATAAAGGGCATAAAGTCTGTGTAGGGACAGCTATTAATACATAAATTTATGGGCACAAGTCATCATACCAGGCCGTAATTACTCGGGAACATTTTTAATACAAATACTTAACTATAATGTGTGCTTGGGAAGCGAATATTCAATACTACATTTTAATAAAACTAGTTTTATTAATTTCAAATTCAAATTAAGACGAGTAACACATTTAGTCTTATAGTCCGTTCATTTTCTCTTGATTAGTGACAGCCCATACAAAATGTAATTTCTGTATACAATAAGCTGTAAGTCAGCGATCATCTTACACCGAACGGGGTATACTCGTAGTATGGAAAATTAAAATGAATAAAACACAACTTCGACCTGTTAAAAAACATTAATTAAAATGAGTTACAGTTGTGAAACCTCAGAAAAAGATAAATTCTATATCCCCATGTTTTTTCTTACATACATAATATAATCACGCCTTTATCCCTAATGGGGTAGGCAGAGCGTAAATGTCTTAAACTAAGGTGGTTCCACCACGTCTGACAAAGTTTTGAGGGTTATTTTAAGATAGATTTGTAGGTATATTGCTGTAGTGACAGGTTGTCAGCCCATCACCTAAATTGCAATATACTGAAACCCTCGGATCCCTTAGCTGATTTTTAGAGCATGCCCGGGAGGAAATGCAGCTGGAACATTCTATGTTTATCTCTCACTCCCAGTCTAGCATAGAAGACAATGTTTTTTCTTATTTCAACCTAAACTACGCCTAGGCCCGTATTTATAAAGCGATATCAAGATTGAGAGCAGTATTAAGTATGGATTTGACAGTTCATAATGTACTAAAATGACATTTCTGATACGAACTTGAACTCGCTGTCAGTCTCAAGTGCTGATTGATTACAAATACGGGTAATGTAAGTCTACAATAAAAAGCGAAAAATGTTACATACATACATATAATCACGCCTTTATCCCTTATGGGGTAGGCAGAGCGTAAACGACCTAAACAAAGGTCATTCCGCCACGTCTGACAAAGTTTTGAGGGTTATTCAAGATGGATTTGTATTTTGTACGTATATTGCTGTAGTGACAGGTTGTCAGCCCATCGCCTAAAATTGCAATATACTGAAACCCTCAGATCCCTTAGCTGGTTTTTACAGCATGCCCGGGAGGAAATGCAGCTGGCACATTCTATGTTTTTCTCTCGCTCCCAGTCTAGCATAGAAGACAATGTTTTTTCTTATTTCAACCTAAACTACGCCTAGGCCCGTATTTATAAAGCGATATCAAGATTGAGAGCAGTATTAAGTATGGATTTGACAGTTCATAATGTACTAAAATGACATTTCTGATACGAACTTGAACTCGCTGTCAGTCTCAAGTGCTGATTGATTACAAATACGGGTAATGTAAGTCTACAATAAAAAGCGAAATATTTTACATACATACATACATACATATAATCACGCCTTTATCCCTTATGGGGTAGGCAGAGCGTAAACGACCTAAACAAAGGTCATCCCGCCACGTCTGACAAAGTTTTGAGGGTTATTCAAGATGGATTTGTATTTTGTACGTATATTGCTGTAGTGACAGGTTGTCAGCCCATCGCCTAAAATTGCAATATACTGAAACCCTCAGATCCCTTAGCTGGTTTTTACAGCATGCCCGGGAGGAAATGCAGCTGGCACATTCTATGTTTTTCTCTCGCTCCCAGTCCAGCATGGAAGATAAAAATGATAAAAAATGTTACAACTTTTCAATAATAATTTTGTTTTCACCTGCGTGCAGTGAATCTCCATGAAATTACTTTTCTCGTCTTGTGCTCGTGTGCTCATGAGCAATACCAACTTTTCTAGCAACGAACTTTGCTCATATTACAAAAGTTGCCGACGACATGATAGAAGTCGAGCGATTGCTCCTTCACATAATAGGTACATGTTTTCATTATAAGTTATACTTGTACTAATACTAGAACTTGGTAGAATACAGTTTCTAAAAACTGTACCAGGCCACTCAGAAAGTATTGCGATAAATAGTTTTTATATATGGCAGACTGGCCGGTTAGAATCTTTTTTGAAAATATGATTACTTATAAGTAAAAATATGTGTGTTCCATTTTCAAAATTTCCCTCCTTATTTTTTGCGAGCCAATTCAAAGTATCGTGTCTTACTGAAAAATGGATCTGCGCCGGGAACATTTTAGAGCTATAATTTTTTACGATTTCAAGTGTCGCCTGAAACCGGATGAATCGTTCGATAGACTTCAAATGGCATTTATGGATGAAAACCCCTCCGAAGCAACCGTGTATCGTTGGTATAACGAATTTAGGCGCGGTCGACCAACCTTGGGGGATGAAGAAAGAAGCGGTCGCCCTTTGACGGCTATTACGGAAGAAAACGTGCTAGCAGTGGAAAATTTAATCCAAGATAATAGGCGAATTACATATCAGGAGATTCAGCCTATATTAAAGATTGGATCGGGAAGCGTTCACGAGATTCTACAAGGGCATCTTCGCGTGAGGAGGATAGTATCGCGCTGGGTGCCGCACTACCTCACCGACGATCAGAAGCAGGCCCGGGTGGAATGGTGCCGTGATATGCTGAACAAATTTGAAGCAGGCTCGTCTCGGCGTGTTTACGACATCGTAACAGGTGATGAGTCCTGGATTTATCAATACGATCCAGAAACCAAGCGCCAGTCGACAGTTTGGGTGTTTCAAAATGAACCAACGCCTACCAAAGTGAAGCGATCTCTAAGTGGGGGGAAGATTTTGATCGCCAGCTTTTTTAATTTGACTGGCCACTTGGCCTCAATTCCCTTACGAGATCAAAGAAGCATTAACGCCGAATGGTATACTACCAAATGTTTACCAGAAGTTTTTTCTGTTGTGAGCAACAAGCGACCAAACACAGGGCTCCGCGGACTACTGCTCCACCACGACAATGCGCCTGCACACACCGCGCTCAAAACGAGGGACTTCCTGGACAGCACACCAGTCAAACTCCTGGGTCACCCTCCTTACAGCCCTGATCTAGCACCGTGGGACTTCTTTTTATTTCCAAAAATAAAAAATCAGCTCAAGGGGATACAATTTTTGTCGCCGGAAGATGCGCTGGCTACGTTCGAGCAGGCTGTAAACGAGGTGTCTACGGCGGACTGGAAAAAGTGTTTTGAAAACTGGTTCAGACGCATGAATCTTTGTATAGAGGCTGGTGGAGAGTACTTTGAAAAGATTTAATAAAAATATATGTACCTGTAGAACAATTTTATTTAGTGTCGCAAATCTTTCTGAGTGTCCCACGTATTCTACCAAGATTTTTAGCAAACGGAAAATCTACCTTTTTTGGCATTTAGGTTATACCAGGTGTAAGGGACAGCGCCCCGGAAACTGATAGGGGTTGCTTAGTCAACGACACTGAACAACTGTCAGCAGGACATACATACATACATATAATTACGCCTTAATCCCTAATAGGGTAGGCAGAGCGTAAACGATCTAAACAAAAGTCGTTCCGCCACGTCTGATAAAGATTTGAGGGTTATTTAAGATATATTTGTAGGTATATTCCTGTGATTCCTGAGGTTGTAAGCCCATCGCCTAAAATAATGAAACCCTCGGACCCCTTAGCTGACTTTTACAGCATGCCCGGGAGGAAATGCAGCTGGCACATTCTATGTTTTTCCCTCATTTCCAGTCCAGCATGGAAGAATTTACTAAAATAATGACAGAATATAGGTATAGGTAATAAATCGAGGTCACGTTCTGCTTACCTACACGCTCATTTTCCAGAACATAAAGCTTTATGAATTTAGATATAAATAATGGAACAAAAACGGCAAAAATAATATACCAGATTCTAAAATTATGTGGGTGCAGGTCAACCAAGGCGTAATAAATTTTCACACCGTAAAAATATGGAAATTGTTAACCCAAAACTTGCAATATTACAAAATGGAAATTTCGGGTAAAATATTACAACAAAGCAAAAGATTTTTTTATAGGCTCTGTTTTACCATTTGCTTATTTGAAAGAATATTTATATGCAAGTAATATAAACACGGGCTTTTTCTTAAGTTATATCTAGCTTATTTTAGCTTCAAGAAAACCTTGGAAGCTTCAAATTTTGCCCTAAACGCCATTTCGGTGCAAGTCAAGTGATTTTAAAACCCTTTTAAAACATTATCACAACAGGGAAAGGGGTGTTGTTATTCGGGGAAGACATTTGCATAATTTTATATCTGAATTTTGTTAAGCAGGTATACAATGTAGGCCTGCGAACCAGCTCAAGGTCCAATTCTTCACTTATCATCAGATTATCTTTCAGCCTGTTTACCCGACCTCTATACAAGAAGATCTAACCCTGCACTTCTCATCAGATTATCGTATATATAAGGGTTGCAAAGTAGAAAGGTGATGCCAGAATCCATTCGAAACCTACATCAAGATCCGTCTCCCGAATAATCAATCACCTCATAGGACCGGCTGGGGCCGTTTCGAAACTTCAATTTACAAATGGCAAGAACCATTCGGTTGTACATTGCGTGGGCTGTTGGTGTATTAATCTCTTTAGTATCCTTAAGGCTTACTGACTGCGTAATGTACATTGTATTTCACTTGTGATTTGTTATTTGTAGTTTTACGAAACAGGCCACAGCTTGGAAGAAAAATGCAGGGTCTGAGAAAGACGGTCGACTTTTTGAAAGTCACCCTAAGAATCGTTTTGGTTTGGGTTTGTATAATCTATTCTGTGCATCTAAAGATGGTATAAAGAAATACTGAACCTATAAGTACGCATTCAGCTTTCGATTAGCATTCTGTTTTTTTTATTTGACTGGCTTATTCATAGTAATAAAACTTTCAATCTCTTCAACTACGAAATAAACTACCCACACTTTCATGATCTCTAGAAAACAAAGTCTCAGTGCTTTGAATTTATGAACCTATGCAAAATAAAAGCTAAAATATTGAGGTTTCCGGCCAACCGCTAAAGACAAAAGAGTCATATGGGAAAATTTATGAAAAACCATTGGATAAAATCACCATACGAAACCCTTCGGCGTGAGTGTATGAGACAGAAACGGTTACAAATTATTCACCATGTTCAATAATGTGTTAAGTTATGATGTCCCATCAAAACCAGAGATTGGTTTGATATTATGGCTCGATTCAATCTATAAAAAGGGACGCTTCTGTATAAAAGTACTATCCTTGGGTTTTAAAAGGCTGTCATACATTATTTTTTCTTTCTTTTATAATTAAATACATACATATGATCACGACTCTGTCCCTGATAGGGTATGCAGAGCGCAAATGACCAAAGGTCGTTCCACCACGTCTAAGTTTCAAGGGTTGTTTAAGATAGATTCGTAGGTAGATTGCTGTAGTGATAGGTTGTCAGCTCATCGCTTAAATTACAATACACTGAAACCCTCGGATCCCTTAGCTTGTTTCTACAGCATGCCCGGTAGGAAATGCAGTAGGCACATTCTTTGTTTTTGTCTCGCTCCAAGGCCGGCATAGAAGTAAATTAATTATTACCTTTATGTTAAAAACGGCATAAACGAAAACTCTTAAGGATAAGGCTCCATAACCAGAAACACCTAGCATTATTATAATATAACGGAATCACTGCTCAATTCGGGTCTATTTCCAATGCTGTTATCATAACGGATATGGTCCAGAATGTAGTAAAACGCACGTGGTGTCGGGTGCCATATTGTTTTGTCATTCGCACTAGACCCGGGTGGGATCGGGGTATGTAGTGATATTATTGGATTCTAAATCCCAAAAGCCAATCGTTTAGGGTAAATGTAAGAATGTATGTGCCTGGACTAGCTTTATTAAAAGAAATTACATCATATTACTTTATACTCGCGATAAATAATTTGATGGTAGTCGTCACAAGCAATTCCCTACATAAATATTATAAACTAGCAGCCGGTCCCGGCTTCGCACGGGGTATTAAGACTATTTTTTCTACACCTTCGGTTACATTGTTCAAATTTTACCAAGGATCCCTAATTTTTTTAAAATGAAATGTAGCCTTTGTCAAATTGGAAGAATGTAGCATTCTATTGGTGAAAGAATTTTTTAAATCGGCCCAGTACTTTTTGAGCCTATTCATTACAAACATACAAAAATAGGTACAAATCTTTCCTCTTTATAATATTAGTGTAGATAAACACGAAGAAGTAGACGCATCGCCTTCCCGATATTTTGTGGATTTTTCGAATTAAGGTGGTTGCAGAGCATAAATGGCGCCCTCAACAGTAATTAATTAAGGCCCGTAATTAAAAACAGCATTTGACATTGTTATTATTGAAACAGCTAGTTTGAGTCCGTATCAGAAATGTAATTTCAGTATAAAAGGACCTGTTAAATCCATGCTTAATATTACTCTCAATCTCAATATCTACAAACGTGTCATGAATATTTTACATATATACATACATACATATAATCACGCCATTATCCCTAATGGGGTAGGCAGATCGTAAACGACCTAAACAAAGGTCGTTTCGCCACGTCTGACAAAGTTTTGAGGGTTATTTAAGATAGATTTGTAGGTATACTGCTGTAGTGACAGATTGTCAGCCCATCGTTTAAATTACAATATACTGAAACCCTCGGATCCCTATGCTGGATTTTACAGCATACCCGGGAGGAAATGCAGCTGCAGGCACATTCTATGTTTTTCTTTCGCTCCCAGGCCAGCATATGAGAATATTTTACGATTGGCAAAAATCGCAGCTAATTGTCCGTTTAATAATTCATTATATTATTCCATTATATTATATTTACAGTAAGTATAAATGTTTATTTATTTATTTTATTTTATTTAACAATTCATTGTACACTAAATGTTTTGATCATACGCTTAAAGTGGCCACTTTTGGGCACATTTGCAACACATAACATAGCTAAATGCTATGCAAATGTGCTTAGTGTGAATTATTATACTAGCAGCCCGTCCCGGCTTCGCACGGGGTAGACATTTTTTTTTTAAAGTAATTAGAATAAATGCAGAGTCGAATAAAATATATACAGTCTAAATTAAACGGTGACAACTTTCAACTAAAAATGTATCTACCTATACATCTAGATATTTCAAAGAATTATTTTTCGTGTCGATAGAAACTTGCCTATCATTATTTTAAGACTCATTTTTCTACACCTTCGGTTACATTGTTCAAATTTTACCAAGGATCCCTAATTTTTTTCAAAATGTAGCCTATGTCAAATTGGAAGAATGTAGCATTCTATTGGTGAAAGAATTTTTGAAATCGGCCCAGTACTTTTTGAGCCTATTCATTACAAACATACAAAAATAGGTACAAATCTTTCCTCTTTATAATATTAGTGTAGATTATAAAATGGTGAATTAGTTGAGATTGTCGCCTATCGTCAAATATTCATGAAACTGTTTGTGTTTTAGGCACAATTAATTTGAAGTAGATGTCACCACGTCGCGCCACTGTTCGGCCTCACCGCGAGCGGTAGCGCCCTCACCGCGAGCGGTAGCGCCCTCACTCGTTAAAAAATTTGAAGTAAATTGTAGCATGTTGTTGTTAAATTGTTGGCCTGGGAGCGAGAGAAAAACTTAGAATGTGCCAGCTGCATTTCCTCCCGGGCATGCTGTAAAAACCAGCTAAGGGATCTGAGGGTTACAGTGTATTGCAATTTAGGCGATAGGCTGACAACCTGTCACTACAGCAATATACCAACAAATCTATCTTGAATAACCCTCAAAACTTTGTCAGACGTGGCGGAGCGACCTTTGTTTGGGTCGTTTGCGCTCTGCCTACCCCATCAGGGATACAGGCGTGACTATATGTATGTATGTATGTAAATTGTAGCATGTGAATTGAAGTGTGTTGAAGTGACTTGTTTACGACTCATATCTTCTTAAAGCGACGAAAATCTTCGCTCACCTAAAGATTATTGACTAGGGTCTGGGTCATCACAGACCGTGTTGGTTTCGGTTCAATGTAACAATGTTGAGAATATTACTCAGCTAAGAAGATATAAGAAACTTTTCGTACAGAAAACTAAAGCTTCATCTGCTTAATTCTTCCTAAAAAAACTAGTTGGCGCAATTTTATAATTTTTGCACAATTTTATTCGTCGTGGGTAGCTCTGGTTTTAATAGCTTAGGATTAAAGTGACTAAGAAGATTAATAAATTATTATAATATTAAACTTGCATTTTGTTCACTTAAGTTTTATAAAAAAAAAAACATGGAATTTTCTTTGGATAACAACATCTACATATAAATAATCACGCTTTTATCTATAATGGTGTAGGTAGAGCGTAAATGACCTAAACAAAGGTCATTCCTCCACGTCTGACAAAGTTTTGAGGGTTACTTAAGATAGATTTGTAGATATATTGCTGTAGTAACAGGTTGTTAGCCCATCCTAACCCTCGGATCCCTTAGCTGGTATTTACAGCATGCCCGGAAGGAAATGCAGCTGGCCCATTCTATGATATTCTCTCGCTCCCAGGCCAACATAGAAGAAACTATTTATATTGAGCCTTATAAAACTTATAGAACCTACCTATGAATATATTTGAATAAAATTTAATAAAAAATACTTACCAAAATGTCCACATCCCATAAAAAGTATCGTAAAGCTGAATATTAAAGAATTGTAACTCGCGGGTTTTTAAAGAAGGCTCCTTTATTCTATTAATATCGTCCGGACGATAATTCGAATGCTTTTTTATTGCCGACCTCTCTCTAAGCATTTATTCTTCAGTCATATAAATAATACACTGATTAATGTTCCTACAAAAATCACCAATCTGATTATCCACTGTTGAAAGGAAAAAGCGACACCTCCGAGCAAAATTACTTTTTTACATATTCGGAATCAGCGAATTTTTCTGCGTCGTTTGAGCTGGGTTTTGCGTCGATCTGACGACTTTTTTGTCGCTTGGTACCCCCCTAAATTTTGGCTTCATTTCTGACTACGGGGGGCAAAGCGACATCACTTTTTTGCAAAATAGTAAATGTGGCGGTTGGTCCCCAAACGGTTTTTTTTTTTTTTTTTTTTTTTAATATATATAGGCGAGCATTTGTCCGCCATCTCACCTGGTGGAAAGTGACGATGCGGACTATGTTGGAGCATACTCACCTATGTAGTGCCTATTCACTCTCGCCTTGAAAAGGCCCAGGTTATATTGTTCCGGAAACAGATCCGCCGGCAGGGAGTTCCACTCCTTAGCCGTTCGCATTAAGAATGTGGAAGCGAACCGCTTCGTGCGAATTTGTGGTATATCCACGACATAAGGGTGGAACCCCTGTCCACGCCTCGTGCTCCGGAGATGGAAAGGGGAGGGGGGTATAAGGTCATGAAGTGCTAACGCGCACTCCCCGAAATGTATCCTGTAAAATACCGACATGCACGCCACTCTGCGACGGTGCTCAAGGTTCTGTAGTTTTGCCTCAACCAGTGCTGAGTCTCCAATGAGCTTCTTAGCACGTTTCTCGATTGAGTCTAAGGCAGCCAGCTGGTATTTAGCTGAACCGTCCCAAAGGTGGCAGCAGTACTCCATACACGATCGGACTTGAGCTGTGTATAACTGCAATAGCTGTCCCGGTGTGAAGTATCGCCTCACCTTCGAGAGGATACCAAGTTTTTTGGCAGCTGTTGTGGCCAGAGACTCAATGTAACGTCCAAAGTTCAAGTCGGACGTAAGGCTCATACCAAGAAGCTCAAGATGATCAGAAATCGGTACGGATACATCCCGGAAAGTTGGAGCCAGGTTAAAAGGACTCCGTTTTGTCGAGAATAGACACGCCTGGGTTTTGGATGCGTTGAACTTGACGAGATTGGCATCGCCCCACTCGGATATCACCCTTAGCGATGAGTTCAGACGATCCACTATGGACTCCCGACAAGACTGGATTGTTTCACTGTTGGCCCTTGCACTGGACAGATATCTGTCAACAACCGTGCTGTCATCAGCGTACCCAAAGGTATCGGGTGTCAACATGTCGTTGATATGCAGCAGGAATAAGGTTGCAGACAGGACAGAACCTTGAGGAACTCCGGCATCAATACCCTGTTGTCCGGAGGAGCAGCCTTCTAAGACCACTTGTATGGATCGTTCACTCAAGAAGTCCGAAATCCAGTTGCAAAGGCCAGCAGGTAAACGGTTACATAATTTAGTATTACTTGTTACATAGGTCATTTATCCTTACTTTGAATAAATAAAGTAAGTATTATAGTTCCTTTTTCCCTGCCTCCATAAAGCCAACTTTGGTGTTTGGTTCAGTTTTCCTTATGCTCACTTAAGTATCAGTGGAGTTTAATCCCTTTTTCTTTGCTCTGCTTTCACACTCGATGGCGTTTAGATAGTTTTTCCTTACCCTTTTGCACTAATGTTAGTCGGTGAGTTTTGTTTTCTCTGCCCGAATTTTTGAGGCGGTAGTGATTAGTTCCTTTATCTTCACCCGAATTCAAGAATCATTGGAGCTTAGCCCTTTTTTATTTGCGCCGTTTTTATACTCGACGGTGTCTAGATCTTTTTTCTATACCCTTTAGTATCAATGTTAGTCGGTGAGTTCCTTTTTCTCTGCCCAAATTTTAGAGACGATGCCGCTTAGTTCCTTTATCTTTACCCGATTTAAAAAAAATATGGTTCTCAGTTCTGTTATCTTTGCCTGATTACATACACAATCATGATTTAATGCCTTTTTTTTTGCTCTATCTCTTAAAATTATGTCTATAAGTGCCTTTATCGTTACTTAGTTTTGTTAAGAGGTGGTGCTCAATTCCTTTTTTCTCGTATTTTGCAAAATTTTAATACCGTTTAGTTCTTTTTCACCGTGAAATATTTACGTGAATACTATGTAAAATATTTACGTGTATTTCAATTTTTTTTCTTAGTTTATAAAAAGAAAGCATTTTAAAAAGAGTTAAATTCATTATTATTTTTTCAAACATATATCCATGTAGTTTAGTGTTTAAAAGAACTGTATACACAAATATAAAATAATAATTCTACAGATGATTTTCATTTAAATTGAACCAAGGCGGCGTTGCGTTTTGTTCTGAATAGGTACTTCTCTGAGCACCTGAGAATGCTGGTCAGGGTGCGCGGGTGGGACTTGTGTATATAAACGTCCATACATTCTGTCATAAGACACCTTCAGGATCCAATTGTCACTTCCCCGCGTTCTGCACTGCAAGGAGTCTGCCTTTTTAAGCATTATAGCGAAAAAGTTATCAGTTCGCGCGTCGGCTAACATCCCTGATGCACTACAACAGGCCCCTGAAGATAAAGGTTATAGAGGATTCGAAGGTCACTGTTGGCGCGCTTGGCATACGAAGTTCATAGGCTGCTTGAGATGGTACGGCATTGACCAAAATACCGACCAACCCTTATTTTTATATTTGTTTCTTAGAACCCTTAAAACAAAGACTAATATTTCTTTACATGTTCCAAACTGTCAGAGGGTTAAGAAATCTTTCTAGAAACTTAAATAACACAGCTGAAAGTCATAAAACTAGAAAGTTGCCAGGAAATGATGGAATAGCATCCAATTACATCATTGTCTCAAAAGGCGTCAAACTGAGTGATCCTTACCGTCGAAATAATAAATAAGAGAAGAATCTAGCAATAAATGACACCTTGAAGAAATCCATAAAAACTAAGAAAGACGCCAAAACACAAGTCCGCCAAAATCGCATCACAGATGGTATCATCAGACAAGCATCAGTAAAACGTCACAAACGCCAAAGACGGATGCCAGCGAACTATGCACCTTATAGAAGTACAATGTTTAACAAGTCTATGCCAATTCTCAAAGAGATTTAAACAATTCCAGGTACATATCCCACAATGTGATAACAGGGGAATATAATGCGAGAGATGACAGGAATCTGGTAAATCAGCTAGGTGTTTAATGAACACCCAGAACTCCTAGAATCAACTACAGTCAGCTAAGAAACCTGGATGAACCTAAGTTGATCTAACGCAAAACCATGGCCTGCGCAGAGACAATGCAACGGACTCGCCAATGACAGCGGGCATAGAGGCGTGCCTACGACGTCACGTCCAATCACTGCACTTCCTGCGATTTTGGGAGACAATGCGCATCTCTGGAGCGATAGCGTGGGGACAGGGAAGAGAGGAGAGGACATTGAGGACGGGACCACGGAGCCCGGAGGACAGGCAGCGAGAGATCGCCAAGCTCGGGGGACATTCCCATAAGTTCTTAGTGCCGAAACATTTAAACCGCGAGTGTTCTTTTGTGTGACTTTGGTGAAGAAAGAGTCAAAGCGCGTAGTATTGTTCCTTACGCCCAATAGATTTTGTTTTAAGATTATTGTCCCTTAGGAAAATATTACATACCTTCTAAATTCCAAATAACTAAATACTAACATTATAAAGGGCTAAAGGAAAATACGGCGTTTTGTTCAGATCCAAACAGGGTGGTTCTGTTATATTTTCTTAATTTCATTTGGAGACTTGGTAACAAAAGAAACACCAGTTCCCACTCATTTTCTTGTGTATGTTTCTATTTGTAAGGCAGAAGAGTTTTTTGAGCCCTCGCAGTGCTTTCTCTTCCTAGGGTTTTGGCCTTAGTAGATTGCGGGGGGTCTATAAATGTGTCTGTGTATGATGATCGAGATTAAATTACTTTGATTTTCGCATTAATAAAATTACTTTTCATTGATTCTAAACTCTCAAATCAGGCTTTTCTTCCTCTCCTAAACTAAAAATACATAATAAATACTTAAATTACCCTATAGATTTGATTTAAAACATTTGGGTTATCATAGAGATTTAATTCACCTTTGCGATTAAACAACAGCTCCCTGTGTTCCACAAATACTATCCTAATTACAGCACGGCTTCGACTTAGTGTCAGCCTTTTCTCTAATAAGCTCTTAATAGTTGAGCTCAGGGAGCTCCCAATCACACACTACAAAAAAAAATCATTAAATGGATTATAATAACCAGTAATTACATAAATAATTATTAGTGATTATAACCTGACTGCGCGCAGTCTTGCAATAAACACAACTAGACTCTTTACGGATCCATACTATAAGTCAAAGTAATATATTACGTTTAACATCAAGAGAAAAGGGGCACTAATTCGATGGACTGTCTAGTCCTATAGCCTTTGTCGATCAGTATAGATTTAGCAAAGAGTGCAGAAGAGGTTGAGCTTACTTCCTGTAGGAGTTCCTAGTTCTCACTAGGAACTGCTTGCTAGTTCAATCATTAGACTCAATCTAGTTCCGGTCTCCACGTCCAGGTCTCAATAAATTGAATAGGCCTACCAATACCAAAAATAAATGAATGGTTGCCTACAAGCATCTATAGATGGTTACATACATGTTACGATTTTGAAAGATATCGATGCTTGATACTATTGTACAATAAAACTAGACGATCACTATAAAATTGAACCTGGTTAGAGCCGTCTCATGCTTTTATAAAAAGTCTGACAGTACGCCTTAAAAAGTGAGCAAACCTACAGATCAACATATTACCTTGCACCGATAATGCCCTTCAGTCCCTCTCAATATCAATATTATCCGGCATGTCCTCCGTAACGCAGTGTCCTAAATATTTTAATTCAGTAACTCTTTTGAGAGCAGCACCGTTAAGCTGTAAAGTTGGCACATCTCTGAGGGTTTTTCAACAACTTTGAAAACCTTGTATACACTCTTAACATTGTACCACAAACCATGTTCAACTGCGTAGTTTTCACAGATGGATATAAGCTTTCTGATGGCACTAATCGTCGGAGTAAGCAACACCATGTCGTCTGCGTAACTTATGTTGTTGACACAAATATCGTTCAGCCGACACGAGCGCTGCTCAAACCGACGACCAGGTCATTAAAATATAGGTTGAAGAGGTTTGGCGACGTCAGACCTGTTTAACGCAATACTCCAACCTACTCCAATCTGTATAGGTTAGCTCACTCCTTGAAGAATACTCTTCAGCCAGCCCACCTCACGTAGTTGGGCTGATTGCTGTACTAATACTTAAAAACATTAATCACCTCCTCCGGCACCTGTCTCTAGCAACATGGCCGACAGTACATAGTACGACACCACATCGAAGGCTTTTGACAAGTCCAAGAAACAGGCATAAACAGGTGTGCGCCTATCTTTGGAGTACTGTACGGTATTCTTAACGGTATAAATAGCACTTTCCGTTGACAGCCCAAACCGAAAACCAAATTGAGCGTCGTGCTTTAAAAAGCAATTAAGTTAACCGTCCAGCACCTTAGAAGTCTGTAGTTGTATATGGGTCTGTCGATGTTTTTATCGGTAATCTCACCAATTTTGTTTTTGAGAATTGGGACAACGATGGTCTTCATTAAATAGATAGATATATTCTTTATTGCACATAAAACAAAAACAATAGGAATTGAGAACAAATTAAATAAAAATTAAAGTACAATGAAGGCGGCCTTATTGCTATGGTAGCATTACCTCAACAGGAAGGAAGTTTTGTCTTATGCACAAAGTGAAAAATAATCCCAGGACTCTAGGGAGATGTGGCCCAGCTTATTGCAGATGCTCAATGCTTAGCCCATCATGGCCTGGCGATTTTCCTCTGGTCATACTTCTGATCACAAAACCAACCTCCCTGGCCGTAAAACGAACCGAGAGTTTGATCTGTCCGGCGAGACTGCTCCCCTCACTGTTTTCGCGCGTTGGCATGGTCTGTAGGTTGGAAGGGAGGACCATTTCATTTGCCTAGGTATCCCAATTCTAAGATCTTAAAGATCTATATTCAAATTCCCTGTTATTGAGTCTTTGTACCATTCAGCACACTAAATTAGCAGCCGGGAGACTTAAACTAAAGTATGTTTGGTTTTATTTTATTTGGGTTAGTTATGCGCAAGAAGAAAGAAGATGGAGATTCCTGATTCCTGAATTTCAGCAAATATTGCAAATATTTTATGTAAGTCACATGTTTTCTATTACTCCTTTATATTTTATTTTTCCCCAGTTTGGGTAGGACATTGCAGGCTGAATCACCTGATTGTCCGAAAAGAAAAAGATTTCGTGCTTCGGAGGGCACGTTAAGCCGTCGGTCCCGGTCGCTGTCTTTGATAGTGGTCGTTACACAAAACCATGTCAGAGGCCTGATAGTTGTGCCACTAGGCGGTTTAAAAACTCTGACACCAGGGTTCATCGGGTCCATAGACTCGATACCCACTCGACAGAAGAAGATTTTATTTTTTGTCATTTTGTGTTATTTTTCAGCTGTATTTGATTCTGAACTTTTTACTAAAAAAGGGCAGCCGTTCGGACCCTGCCAATTATAGACCTATATCGGTAACCTCTATACTCTGTAAGAGTATAGAGCGTGTGCTCAATAATCGGCTCCTGGCTTACCTGGAGGATAATGATCTCCTCAGCGACCAACAGTATGGCTTCCGCCGTGGGCGGTCGACGGGTGACCTCCTGGTGCATGCCACCCACTTGTGGAGCGAGGCTATCGAGAGACACGGTGAAGCTCTCGCTGTGTCTCTGGATATCTCTAAGGCATTTAACAGGGTCTGGCATGGTAGCCTTATTAACAAGCTTCCCGCTTATGGGCTCCCTGATGGACTTTGCAACTGGATCACAGATTTCTTGAGAGGACGATCGATACGGGTGGTCTTAGAAGGCCGCTCCTCTGTTCATCAGGCAATTGATGCCGGGGTCCCTCAAGGATCGGTACTTTCCGCAACTCTATTTCTGCTGCATATCAACGATATGCTGACACCCGACACCTTTGGGTATGCAGACGACAGTACGGTTGTCGGTAGATATTTGTCCCGTGCAAAGTCCAGCAAGGAAGCTATTCAGTCTTGTCGAGAGTCCGTAGTAGATCATTTAAATTTAACACTTAAGGCAATCTCCGAATGGGGTGATGCCAACCTGGTGAAGTTTAATGCATCTAAGACACAGGCCTGTCTATTCTCGACCAAATTGAGTCCCTTCAATCTAGCTCCCACTTTCCGAAATGTATCCGTTCCGATTTCCGATCACCTTGAGCTTCTTGGTATGAGCCTTACGTCGGACCTGAACTTTGGACGATATATAGAATCCTTGGCTTCGACTGCAGCCAAAAAACTTGGTATTCTCTCAAAGGTTAGGCGATACTTCACACCGGGACAGCTACTACAGCTCTATCATAGTCTACATCATCACTTACCATCACGTGAGATGGCGGACAAATGATAGCCCATAAAATTAAAAAAAAAAAAAAAAAAAACAATTTTTAGACGATCACATATTTATCTTTGGCCATATCAATTTTATCAGATTATTATTTAATTAGGGATAGGGTGTTACACTGCCCTTAACATTTTTCAGACGTGGCGTAACAAACTTTTCTTTGGTTGTTTACGCTCTGCTTGCCCCGTTCGGTATAAAAGCGTGTTTATATGTATGTTTGTGTCTACAACCGAATCGACACCAATGTTATTTTTATTATTTCACATATAAATTACAAGCTTCAAAGTGCTAGTTTCGACTGGTGCGATTTGGCTTAATCTTGATTCCTAGCACGTTCGAATAATTTATGCTTCCATACATAACGCTGTCTCGAACAACTCCCTCCATACCTTACCGCAAACCCTAGAGCTATCAAGTTAAAGGACAAACCATTTTCTACAATACGATAAACAACAAATAAAAAAAACTACATACAAGAGTTGAACCTGCGTCTTTGGATACACTCCCAACACTAATACACTATTTATTCTTATAGAAAGCAAACGTAAGTACCTACTTGCAATGTTTAGTAGTGTTGTTTGTTGTTTGAAACTTTTTATTAGGCAACTAAAAGGGTCAATTACGTAATTTACATTTATATAAATACAAAAAAAAATCTTCCATGCTGGACTGGGAGCGAGAGAAAAACACAGAATGTGCCAGCTGCATTTCCTCCCGGGCATGCTGTAAATCCAGCTAAGGGATCCGAGGGTTTCAGTATATTGTAATTTAGGCGATGGGCTGACAACCTGTCACTACAGCAATATACCTACCAATCTATCTTAAATAACCCTCAAAATGTTGTCAGATGTGGCGTAACGTCCTTTGTTTAGGTCGTTTACGCTCTGCCTACCCCATTTGGGATAAAGGCGTGATTATATGTATGTATGTATGTATAAATAGAAAACTTCATCCATGACATCACATCGACGCAACGTTCCCAGGAAACTGGCTGCGTTGACTCTCTGGATGGCTAATTCTTTGGGCAAAGAAACTGCCAGCTCTCGGGTCACCGGATGCATCGATGAGACGTCTGGATAGATCGTGCAGAAAACCTATAGCGGCCGCACCCCATGTGCCCATGGTCAATACCGCGAAAGGAATGATCGCAAGTACTTATATTCTATGCTCAAAATATTGGCATATTTTTTCTTAATTATTTATTTTTCTTAGTGTGTGTCATTATTATTTAAGATCAATCTTCTCTTCTGCCGAGTGGGTATCGAGTCTATCGACCCGATGAACAATCAATGATCAATGAAGAATGAATAAAACTAGGCCGATGAAAGACACAGTCAATAATTATAAATTATAATTATAAAGCTCAAACGACAAACTTGGTATTTTTTGCTAGCCGCATTACAACAGAATCTTCTTCTTCTATCGAGTCAATGGCAAGTCAAACCCCATCTCAGATTTACGTGCGTCTTTGGATACACTCCCAACACTCTAGCCAACTAAGCATCCACTCATGACAATACAAATACAAATACAAAAATACAAAATAATTTATTTGTTTTAGATATGTTTAAACATAGATTTACAGTGGCCGGAGCCTCCTTTTAAGTTTAATAAAAACCTGTGCTAGGAGGCACCGCTCTTCCAGTATATAATAAAACGTAGAAACTAAACTAGAATTTACAAACTAAGCTTACATTTGCGTACGGGTGTGTTTGTGTATGAATGTTGTGTTGTGCGTGTACGTGTTGTGAATGTACTTGCGGCGTGTGTTTGTGTTGTGCATGTATGTGTTGTGCCTGTATTTGTTGTGTGTATGATATGTTAGTTAGTGATAATATTATTAAACACAAAGTTGTATATATATATATATATATACATATATATAATAATAATAAACATGTATATACGTTAATTATATTTCTATAGTACCTATATTTAAATTATTGATTATTAACTATTCCTGTATGTATAGTAACTTCTCCGTCTCGTCGTAATTTTTAGTTTCTAACCATTTTGTTACAGTTTTCTTACATTCGTAGTATGTATTTTTATAGATTCCCAATTCTTTATTTAGTAGATTATACAGATAGGCTGAACGATTGTCGTATTGCCGGCCGGCAAATGCGGTTCTGATCCTGGGTGCAAGTGCTACAGTGTAATTTCTTCTTCGGTTTAGAATACTGGGATCATAAGGTAAGGTCTTATGTTTTTTCAAAATTAATTTTCAATCTAGCTAGCAAGGTCAGCGGTAGCTTAGTTGGTTGTTTTCCCAAACAAATATTAGAAATAATATAGCATTGTAAGTAAAAAAGCGCCGAATAAACGTACGTATGAAAATCGAAAAGTGAAAAACACATTGTTACGTGCTAGGATTCGAACCACGACCTCCCGCTTCGAAGGCAGCGGCCCTATCCACTACACCATCGGGCTCTTCTAAACCACTACCTATAACTTTAAATTGCTCAATTTAGTTGAAGTTAGTCCTCTGTTTATTTGGTCTATGGTGCTAACTAAATTAGTGCACCCTAGTTCCGTAGGTGTACTTACCCTTATCAAAACTACTTAGGTTCTCGTGTTCTAAGCTCCAATAATATATGATGATTTTACATGTAACTGAGACTTTGATATAATATTATTGATCATGCATGAGTGTCTAATATCAGTCCATATTATTTGTACATACATACATATAATCACGACTTTATCCCTAATCATCATCTCTAATAAGATAGGCAGAGCGTAAACGATCTAAACAAAGGTCGTTCCGCCACGTCTGACAGAGTTTTAAAGGATTATTTAAGATCGATTTGTAGGTATATTGCTGTAGTGACAGGTTATCAGCCTAAATTGCAATATACAGAAAACCTCGGATTCCTTAGCCGGTTTTTACAGCATGCCCGGGAAGAGATGCAACTGGCACATTTTATGTTTTTCAATCCCTCCGAGTGCAGCATGGAAGCAATATCACTATCAGTCCGTATTATTTGAATTTTAAATAAATATAATCGCGTTGCAAAGTTACTTATGCGAAGTCATCGTAACAAAATTAAAATGTCCCTAAAAATTGGGTTATCATCCTCAAGGGGTGAATGAAAAATTACCTATGTTAAAAACTTCATAATGACTCCCCCGATTCTGAACTGCCTGAATTTTTATGGACCACACAGGAATTCAACGGAAAGAGGAAAATTTCATTATTTGTTTTTATCAAATTTGTTGAGAATAAAGTTTTTTTTATACACGGTGACAAACAAAATTACGTCGCGACTGATGATGAATTACTGTGCACGTCATTCTGAGGTCGGAAAATCTATCCTGGACACAATCTGGCGAGGCCGACTTGGAAGTCTTTAAATAAGCTCCAAACTCAAGTCGGCCTGAGCAAAGATAACCGCTTCAGGTAGGGATTCACACGTGACCGCGACCTTTGGTGCAAATGCGGAGTTGACCCACAAACCATGGCCCACCTAATATCGTCCTCTACCACCTGCACGAGAGCAATTAATGCACGCAACAGAAATTGCGGTGAGATTTGCCGACTACTGGGCTAGAGAAATCTGAGATGGGGTTTGACTTGCCGTCTACTCGATAGAAGAAAAAGATTCTGTAGTAATGCGGCTAGCAAAAAAAAAGTTTGTCGTTTGAGCTTTATAATTATAATTTATAATTATTGACTATGTCTTTCATCGGCCTAGTTTTATTCATTCTTCATTGATCATTGATTGTTCATTGGGTCGATAGACTCGATACCCACTCGACAGAAGAGAAGATTGATCTCAAATAAAAAAGACATACACTAAGAAAAATA
The DNA here is from genome assembly GCA_949820665.1 of Scrobipalpa costella. Lineage (NCBI taxonomy): Eukaryota > Metazoa > Arthropoda > Insecta > Lepidoptera > Gelechiidae > Scrobipalpa > Scrobipalpa costella. The sequence continues at coordinate 9,198,305 of OX463299.1, forward strand.
AATATTTAATAAAAAATATGACAATATTTTGAGCATAGAATATAAGTACTTGCGATCATTTCTTTCGCGGTATAGACCATGGGCACATGGGGTGCGGCCGCTGTAGGTTTTCTGCACGATCTATCCAGACGTCTCATCGGTGCATCCGGTGACCAGAGAGCTGGCAGTTTCTTTACCCAAAGAATAAGCCTGGCCATCCAGAGACGCTACGCTGCCAGCTTCCTGGGAACCTTGCCTCGATCTGACGTCTTGGATGATATTTACTATTTACAAAAATGTGAATTACTAATTGGCCCTTTTAATTGTCTAATAAAAAAATTCAAAGCAGACTCTAATAAACATTGCTAGTACATATATATATATACCAGGCCACTCAGAAAGTATTGCGATAAATAGTTTTTATATATAGGCAGACTGGCCGGTTTGAATCTTTTTTGAAAATATGATTACTTGTAAGTAAAAATATGTGTGTTCCATTTTCAAAATTTCCCTCCACATTTTTTGCGAGCCAATTCAAAGTATCGTGTCTTACTGAAAAATGGATCTGCGCCGGGAACATTTTAGAGCTATGATTTTTTACGATTTCAAGTGTCGCCTGAAACCGGATGAATCGTTCGATAGACTTCAAATGGCATTTATGGATGAAAGCCCCTCCAAAGCAACCGTGTATCGTTGGTATAACGAATTTAGGCGCGGTCGACCAACCTTGGGAGATGAAGAAAGAAGCGGTCGCCCTTTGACGGCTATTATGGAAGAAAACGTTCTAGCAGTGAAAAATTTAATCAAAGATAATAGGCGAATTACATATCAGGAGATTCAGCACATATTAAAGATTGGATCGGGAAGCGTTCACGAGATTCTACATGGGCATCTTCGCGTGAGGAGGATAGTATCGCGCTGGGTGCCGCACTACCTCACCGACGCTCAGAAGCAGGCCCGGGTGGAATGGTGCGGTGATATGCTGAACAAATTTGAAGCAGGCTCGTCTCGGCGTGTTTACGACATCGTAACAGGTGATGAGTCCTGGATTTATCAATACGATCGAGAAACCAAGCGCCAGTCGACAGTTTGGGTGTTTCAAAATGAACCAACGCCTACCAAAGTGAAGCGATCTCGAAGCGGGGGGAAGATTTTGATCGCCAGCTTTTTTAATTTGACTGGCCACTTGGCCTCAATTCCCTTACGAGATCAAAGAAACATTAACGCCGAATGGTATACTACCAAATGTTTACCAGAAGTTTTTTCTGTTGTGAGCAACAAGCGACCAAACACAGGGCTCCGCGGACTACTGCTCCACCACGACAATGCGCCTGCACACACCGCGCTCAAAACGAGGGACTTCCTGGACAGCACACCAGTCAAACTCCTGGGTCACCCTCCTTACAGCCTTGATCTAGCACCGTGTGACTTCTTTTTATTTCCAAAAATAAAAAATCAGCTCAAGGGGATACAATTTTCGTTGCCGGAAGATGCGCTGGCTGCGTTCGAGCAGGCTGTAAACGAGGTGTCTACGGCGGACTGGAAAAAGTGTTTTGAAAACTGGTTCAGACGCATGAATCTTTGTATAGAGGCTGGTGGAGAGTACTTTGAAAAGATTTAATATAAAATATATGTACCTGTAGAACAATTTTTTTTAGTGTCGCAAATCTTTCTGAGTGTCCCACGTATATATTCTTATCAATCAAACTAAATAACTTATTCCATGGGTCAAAATATGAAGAAAACCGTACTTATAATTAATAATTACGCTGTAAGCAATTCAATTGTGGATTAAAACTTTTGTGCAACGTAAAGGGCGTAATTTGGATTGTTGAATAATACTCGAGTTTGCTAGTACCTACTATAATTTATTAGTGTTTATAATTTTTCAGTTTTTCACTGAACGCCATACGATGTTCTGAGTGGAGTTATATTATAGCGAGAGATCGGAAAGAAGATATTTTAAAAATTTGGTTAAAAAATAATAATATTATATTGAAATATTTTATTTTATTTTTAGTACCCACCCGCCCTATTCACTTCTCCATTCATGTCTATGTTCCGGCTCGATAATCGATCGATGTGTGAGTTTAATACTTGAATCGCGTAACATGATAGTATGTGCGAGTGCTATTGATATTGTACTCTTTCTGCGAAGCGTTAAGGTCCAAATTTGAATGAATATTTTTATGTTATAAATATAACGATAACTATACGTATGTGCAGTGCGGCTCAGACATTTTTTTGTCGGCGTTTCTTCGTGATTGTGCATCTAGTTAGTTTATTGTTTATCAAAGATTAGTGGTAAAGGTAACCTACCTATATATCCTGCGTCGGAATACTATGTCATATTTTTTTTGGTGTAGGTAATACCTATTTGAGGGATTATGTCAAACTTTTAGCGCTGATCTTTACACAGGTAGGTAACCGGGGTTTTCTTAACCTCTTATCGTGAGGTATCAAGGTAGGTACACAAACTAGGAGTTAATAACACCCGCCTACGTAAGTTAGCTGGAGAGATTAATTTATGTTTTGCTACACTAGAAGTAATTTAAGTTTCTTGCTAGTATATGCAAATTATTATGTGTCAACGAATATTCACATGAACCCAAAGGATAAGTAAGTTTGTAAAAACTTCAAATAAAACTTAAAATACCGGGAAAAAAACATGAATGAGATTCGAATGCACGACCATGACGTTCCGTGCCAGGAAATCAAAGATACCACAAACTTTACATCTGCTCCGAACAAATTGGGTAGAGCTACCAGTAGGCACAGAACGCCATAGTTTTGGGTTCTAATAAACTTAAACTGATATAAAAATTACTTACCACAGAATATGTAATAGTACTACCGTTTAGTACTTGGCTTCATTTTTCTTGGAACAAAATTGTTAGATTCTCTAACATAAAATCTCCTTTCATGGAAACCTTTTCTTATGACTGGTTGTAATGAATTCAAAACTACGAATGTAATTTCGATTCTATTTTGTTTTGTAGACTTCTAATTCTTCTAGAACAAGAATACACGCTAATATTGTTGTGAAATTCACATTTTATTTACTACACAAAAAACCAGCAAAAAACTACAGTTCGGTATTAAATCTTTCATGACAGTCTTTGCGCAGTTATACACGCCAAAGGCTCTGCTGTTTTCTCATATATGCCACCGACTAAAACGGCGTATCTTCAGAAAGGTTTCGATTTTTCAAGGAATTCGCAAGCATACCTTCTTCTTCTTAGCGAGTGGATTCCCCCGATATACTACGCTATACTATATTTGCAGATTTCTACATGTTGGCTTCGTCTGCGTGTGCACTTTACGTTTTTGCCGCGGCGAAGTGCAACTACAAAAGAAGCAATATCAATATCAGGTATGCTTGCGAACTCCTTGAAAAATCGAATCATTTCTGAAGATACGCTGTTGTAGTCGTACATGAGGAAACAGAAGAGCCTTTGGCGTGTATCACTGCACAAAGACTATTTCACTCAAACTGCAGCACTCGCGAAAAACTAATTAGACGGATCGATCCATAAAGGACCACGTTAGATTTATTATACAGAGCGGACTGTAGTTTTGCTAGTTAGCGTGTAATAAATAGAAGAAACGCTTTACAACAATATTTGTGTGCATTCTTGTTCAAGAAGAATTAGACGTCTGCAAATCAAAACACAATCAAAATTACATTTATAGTTTTGGAAAAAGATTTCATGATAGAAAATCTAACATGTTGCGGGCCACAACTACAAACAATTAATAAATTATGTTCCGAAATAGTACAAAATTTCAGTGGTTGTAAGTAGAAAATCGAAAGTGTCAAAGCAACATTTGTGGCAAGTGTATTTCTAATAATAATTGTTTCGGATAGTTTATTTAGTTTTGTTGTTCAACAACTGTAACCCTAAACAAACACAAATAAATCCGATGAAAATTCATGTTACAATTTGCAAACAAAACTCGAACAGAATAAACTTTAGTGCTCTATTGTTTGTTCAATAAAATTGTAGCCAATTTTAAATGAAACTGTTTTTATAAATTTCAATTTTATTTTTAGAATAGTTTTGTTTGTAATAATTTTATTTTAGTTTAATGTAAAAACAATCATTATATTTGCTTTACCATGTATGTACATTGTATGTATAGCCAGGAATTAAAAATACCTATCATAGAGAAAAATAGAGACAGATTATGAGAGGGACTTATACATTTCAACTAAGCCAGGTATTCTTAATTCCTGGCAGGGCTATACTGAATATTCTTGCTATCTCAAGAGTAGTTCTATTATATATTTTTTCTTTGACTATGTAATGCAGGCCTGCACTTTCTACTTCAATATGAAACATCGGAAGATAGGACTACAGAAGCAAAAAAAAACATATAAGATAGCTCCGTACTCGTACAAATACGCTGTGTTAGGTAAGTATAAACAGGCATGCGCCTCGGGGTCGAAACACTGTTTTGCGTTGCGGTGACGCAGAAAAGAACCTTTTGTTGTCGTATGGTAGACTAACCAGTCATAACGCTGGATTTTGCGCCGCGTAAAATCATTAGCGGCGCAGCGCCGCAACGGGTTTATGTATTTCAGTCCTGTGTTTTTATTCTCCTGTCACGTCATTCGTTGTGTTACATTCACCAGAGCTGTGCTTGTGCATGTGTGCTTGACTGATTCTAATGCCAAATTTTTGTAGTTATCAGGTATGCTATGTCAACCCAGTAGTAGCTCTGAAGCTTTGCCTCTGTATGGTTCCTTACTCCTGTAGTCGAGACTATGCAATAAATCGAGTTTAGGAGTTCGCCACGTAATTTTGTATGATGTACAATGTTCTATACGAGTTTTCAATGAGTTCAGAATGTGACTAGAAGTTAGCAGCGACTGATGAAATGCTAAAATCAAATTTACCACATCTGTCAAAAAGGATGTGGCCGCTATTCTAAGGCGAGCAGCTATGGATCGAAAAGACTCAAAATTTTGACATATAAAGTTCCCATTTTCGATACGAAATGTGATTGAAATATCTTTGCTAATCTGGAAAACGATCTATGCTAAATAGGCACAACCAATCCAATAGATCATTGTTATTGTGTTGCCGATCGATAGCTATCGATTGTTTTCGTACTATTAGATACTATCGATTGTTACGATATTATCGACACTATCGATTGTTTTCGTACTACTAGATACCATCGATTGTTACGATATTATCGACACAATCGATTGTTTGAGTACTACGCGATACCATCGATTGTTACGATATTATCGTTAATTTAGAATATAGTAAACAATCGATACTATCGAAAGTATCGATTGTCAATATTCGATACTACCGATAATATCAATAGTATATTGATGACTTGTGCAATATCGAAAAGCAATACTACCGATAGTATCGTTGGTAATCCATGTTATAAAAGTCGTACAATCATTACTATCGATAGTATTGATACTATCGATAGCCTTCAATAATGATTGTGTATTTTTTTAGTAAATTTTTGGCTTTTTTACCTACTACCAATTCTTTCACTATCATCGATTGATTGCCAACACTAAATCCAACTACCTACATAACCTATTCAGCAGGCTTGGGAATATCGTCCATGTACACGTGAATATTTGGATGGACATCGAGAATTCAATATTGCATGAGACGCTTAATTGCAAATTCTAATTGTTCTACAGGTTTGTTTATACAGGATGTTAATTCAATTGCGTGCCTTTGGTTAGGGGGCGTTTCAGTATCGAAAAGATAGTTTTAAAAGTCACGCCTTTATCATAAGGTAGGCAGAGCGTAAACGACCTAAACAAAGTTCGTTCCGCCACGTCTGACAAAGTTTTGAGGGTAAGGTAGATATTTGTAGCGTCCCGCAAACTTGTTCAGTCGACGACACTAAACATTTTCCACCAGGATTTTTGTTCAGGAAGTGAAAATCATTTTGTATGTTATTATATGGTGTTGTATGTTTGTAAAAAAAACTTGGTGGAAGTTGTTCAGTGTCATTGATTGAGCAACCCCTATCAGTTTGCGGGACGCTGTCCCTTACACCCCGTAGGGTTGTAGGTATATTGCTGTAGTGACAGGTTACTTATTTTCATTTTATGAAAAATTTCTTACATACTGGACTGGGAGAGATAGAAAAACGTAGAATCTCCAGCTGCTGCTTTTACTCCCGGGCATGCTGTAAAAACCAGCTAAGGGATTGGAGGGTTTCAGTATATTGCAATTTAGGCGATGGGCTGACAACCTGTCACTACAGCAATATACCAACAAATCTATACTAAATAAACCTCAAAACTTTGTTGGACGTGTCGGAACGACTTTTGTTTAGGTAGTTTACGCTCTGCCTACCCCATTAGGGATAAAAGCGTGATTATATGTATGTATGTATGAAAAATTGACTATTAAACCTACCTACTTCCTTATTGTACTTTAAAATATATTACCTATTGTATTTATTCATTCCCAGGGTAGTTCTCCTGGTTGACCAGAAATGACATGAGTATGTTCCGCAATAAAACATAAAATTATAATATTTTTACAGCTACATACATACATATAATCACGCCTTTATCCCTTATAGGGTAGGCAGAGCGTAAACGACCTAAACAAAGGTCGTTCCGCCACGTCTGACAAAGTTTAGAGGGTCATCCAAGATAGATCTGTAGGTAAATTGCTGTAGTGACAGGTTGTCAGCCCATCGCCTAAATTAGAATATACTGAATCCCTCGGATCCTTTAGCTGGATTTTACAGCATGCCCGGGAGGAAAAGCAGCTAGCACATTCTATGTTTTTCTCCCGCTCCCAGGCCAGCATATTAAAATATCCCTATGCAATTTCTCATAAACCCACTTTCCAAATCCCAAATATTGTGATTATAAACCGTTTACGCTGCTATTCCCATAAAATTATTTAGCTAACGGGACATAGATTATTTTAGGCTTTGGATTATTTATACTGATAAATCAACGAGTACTCACTTGTTTGTTTAACGAAGATGTTAGACCTCATCGTTTCGACTCTATACCCGCAGGCGGGCGGTGTTGTGTGATTTTCACTCTCCATGAAGAAGACTCTCGTAAAGAGTCGAAACGTTGAGGTCTAACACCTACGTTAAACAAACAAGTGAGTAGTCGTTGATTTATCAGTATGAATAACACTTGTTCATCATTTAGTGATAAAATGTGGATTATTTTATTATGAAGGCTGTGGGTGTTTTTTACTAGTGACAGATAACTATTTAACGTAAACAAAAACTGTTCTTTGGAAACATAGCAGCGTAGAAAATATCCTTTTATTGTACAGATGACTGAGGATATCTTGTTATGTTTCTTGCATTAAACATTTAATTAATAATTTTAAAAACAATCATCATCTCTCTAGTCTTATCCCGTATCTCACGGGGTCGGCTTCCTAATCCAGGTGATTGAACGAGGGTACTGGTTTTTACACAGAGCGACTGTCATCTGACCTCCGCAACTCAGAAGGGAAAACAGACCCAATCCTAGATTAGGTCAGAGTTTTTAAGCCGCCAATGTTTAACACTGGCCTCTGACATGGCTTAACGACAAATATCTACGGTGTTAAGCGATATGAACCATAACCAACAGCTTAACGTGCCTTCCGAAGCACGGAAAAAGCGCAGAATAAACGTACATATGAAATTCGAAAATCGAAAAACATATTGGTACGTAGTGGGATTTGAACCACGACATCCCGCTCAAGAGGCATCGGCCCTATCCACTACACCATCGGGCCCTAATAACTTTATAAACAATATTTATTTTAATTAATAATAAATACTAAACTATACATACATACATATAATCACGCCTTTATCCCTAATGGGGTAGGCAGAGCGTAAACGATCTAAACAAAGGTCGTTCCGCCATGTCTGACACAGTTCTGAGACTAACTTAAGATCAATTTGTAGTATATTGCTGTAGTGACAGGTTTATCAGCCCAACCGCCTAAAATGCAATATACTGAATCCCTCGGATCCCTTAGCTGGTTTTTAGTATGCCCGGGAGGAAATGCAGCTGGCACATTCTATGTTTTTCTGTCGCTCCCAGTCCAGCATGGAAGTATAATAAACGCAATTTTAAAAGACCAAATGCCTATTTATAATTTTGTACTCAGACATGTGTACTCACGTCGTTACCGATACAGGACCCTAATTTAACGATAATTGCTCGCTCGCTAGCGTCGTTAATCCTACTCCTACAGCCCCGTTATAACGCGCGGCGTCGTTACGTCACAGGCATTCTCGTTATTACGCTAACGGTGCTGCGGATTTACGTTATAATTTAAGTGACAGGTAAAAAAATATTACCCTGGCTAACATTCAGGATTAAATGTGGGTTAATTTGGCTTACCAAATGATATAAAAGATGAAAACTGATCGGCTTACTTGTTTGTATTCATCACCAACATCAGCCACAACAGTCAACTGCTGGACATGAGCCTCCCCAAAATTGAGGGTATAAGCCATACTTACCATGTTTTCCATTCACAGGGAACGCTGCTGCCCATTCCTTGGATTTATGCCTTAGTCGCCTTTGACGACACCCACGTTAAGTTATGGGGTGATGCTATTCTAACCCGGCACCACACTTGTTTGTATTGATTTTTTTTAATACAAACAAGTAAGCCGATCAGTTTTCATTAGCCCTCGACGTTTCGATCCTATACGAGGATGTTCACCAGGAAAGAAGAAAGTCACACTCTACCGCCTGCCAAGTGCAACCTTCGAGTTCTCTCTTGAGGCTCTGTTTTCATTTTGAATACCTAACACTTTTTTATGGTTTAGTGTTGAGATGTTCTTCTTCTTATTAGCAAGTGGATTCTCGAATCGATAGATCCGATGAACTCTGGTGTCAGAGTTTTTAAACCGCCTAGTATATAAATACATACATATAATCACGCCTTTATCCCTTATGGGGTAGGCAGAGCGTAAAAGTCCTTAACAAAGGTCGTTCCGCCAAGTCTGACAATGTTTCGAGGGTTAAGATAAGATAAGAATATACTTTATTGAACAGAAAAGACACAAGAGAAAATAAAATTAAATGAAACAAATAGGCGGCCTTATTGCTAAGCAGCAATTTCTTCCAGGCAACCTTAGGGTACAGGAATATAAAAAATATTTAAGAAAGATTTGGAGGTATATTGCTGTAGTGACAGGATGTCAGCCCATCGCCTAAATTACAATATACTAAAACCCTCGGATCCCTTAGCTGGTTTGTACAGCATGCCCGGGAGGAAAAGCAGCTCCCAGGCCAGCATGGAAAAAAAATTATAAATAAGGTTTTGTATTTATGGATGTATGACAGACAGAAAGAGATCCATGACACAGAGCTATCTGAAATGATCCTCAGATTTGTTAAAAGTGGCCGTTTCCACTCGGTATAGCTAGCAAGGGGTAGACGTGATTTTATGTATGTATGACACATTTGCTTCGAGTATCAATGATAAATTTTCTACATTTGCGTACCAAATAGTTCCTACCCTCGTCACAAAACGAACTTGGCCCCAAATCTGTCATTTTGATTGTCACAAAAATGTGCCTTCCCTTCAGACCTTCTCGCAAGCGGAAGTATGCAGTGTACCTAAAAGCTTTATCATTCATCGCAAGGACGGAGGATGGATTATAATAAAAATGCAGAATCATGTAAGATTTAAGAAATATCCACTGTATTAAATAAAATATCATTGTATATGCTTCTTTGTTGTCTTATTTTGATATATCGGTTTTTAAAGCGGAAAATACGGAAATGAAGTCGGTCGATAAGAGTTTGTCCGTAAGGATTGAGGAGCCACATCAGATTTTTAAAGGTTGATCTCAACATTATTTAGCAACAAAGTAGCTGATTTGCAGCACAAATTCTGGATTTAGTAGTAAAATATACAACTAGTTCTATTAACTTAAAAGTGGCTCCTCAATCTAAACATCTGAATAGAGGAGCCACTTGGAACTCGTTGAGTAATATATGAATATTTTTGAAAATTTTGCATCATTTAGCAGCAAATATGTATAGTATCTTCTAAAAATTTGGCATCTGTAGCGCTGAAATTACAGAAAATATAATACTTTTAGTACGGCTCCTCAATCTATACTCTAAGCGGTGAATTTCCATTGAAGTGAGCTATCAATTAAAATATTCGACTTATTGATCGTTTAGCAAGTGGTGTGTTTTATTTTGCAGTACAGAATTTAAATAGAAAAACAAAGTAATTTTTGTAGGTAAAATAATGTTCTTTGGCTCCTCAATCCTGATGTTCTAGTTTTATATGATTGACTGTAGCCACCTGAGATCTCAACGGAATCAAAAGTCAGAGACACCAACATATACTACACCAATATATACTAAGACTAATAGCCTCGCTGTGATCTTAAAGGCGCTCAGTCAGTAGAATAGAATGCCTAAAGTACAGCGTACACCCCCACCATCACCGCAATCCCCGTCATCCCAGATGGATAAAGCTTTACCATCGAAATCCGCTATAAGTGCGTTGCTGGATGAAAACAAACAGAATAATCAGAACGTAAATTTAAGCAGAAGTAAGCGACAAAGGACCAGTGAAACACCGAAAAGTTCACCTGAAGGAAAAGAAAAATTATCAGAAAGATGTCATCATCTCCCTAGCCTTATCCCGTATATCACGGGGTCGGCTACCTAATCTAGGGGATCGAACGAGGGTACTGGTTTTTACACAGAGCGACTGCCATCTGACCTCCGCAACCCAGAAGGGAAACCAGACCCAATCCTAGATTAGGTCAGAGTTTTCAAGCCGCCAATGCTTGCACTGGCCTCTGATATGGCTTAACGAGTAATATCTACGGTATTAAATGATATTCACCGGGACCAACGGCTTAACGTGCCTTCCGAAGCACGGAAAAAGCGCCGAATAAACGTACATATGTAATTCGAATACCGAAAAACACATTGGTACGTGGTGGGATTCGAACCACGACCTCCCCGCTCAGGAGGCAGCGGTGCTATCCACTACACCATCGGGCTTCTAGTAAAAGATGTCAACGAGCTAAAAGAACAATGCAGGAAAATCCAACAAACTAATTCTGATATAGAAAAGGGAATGGAGTTTGTAAGCAGTAACTACGAAGAGATGAGATACAGATTGGACTGTGTGGAGAAAGAAAAGGTGGAAAATGATCGATTAATCCAAAGTTTAGAAAAACAGATCCAAGATATTAAACTTATTAGTCGCCAATCAACAATCGAAATACGGAATGTGCCATACAAAGAAAAAGAGGAGAGACAGGATCTCATAGCTATAATTACTGATTTGGGTAAAGCTGTATCTCTAGAGGTTAAATCTAGTGATCTACGTGACATCTACCGACTGCCAGGGAAACCTGGGATCTCAAGACCAATAGTAGCAGATTTCTTAGATGTTGAGAAAAAGTTCAAGTTTTTAAGCACTATTCGAAAATATAATAAAGAACATACTAAGGAAGACAAAATAAATACCCATACAATCGGGCTCTCTAATGCAAAAAAAGAACCGGTCTATGTGGATGAACTCCTAGCACCATCCCTCAGGAAATTTTTAGTGAAGCTCGTAAATGTGCTAGAGAGAAAGGCTACCAGTGTTGGCACAGCAATGGACGATTTTTTATGCGTAAATCGCCCGAAGAGAAACCAGCTGTGCTAACTACTGAACTGTGCTTACAAAAATATAAAATGGAAATATGACTATTAGTAATTGTCACTTTTAATGTTCTCACTTTTAATGTTTTATCTTCATCTCACCTTGTACGTGCATGCTCTTTTTCTTACATTAATTAACTTTTATTATCTGTTTCAATTTGTTATAAATGAGCTTGAATATTGTAATTTAAACACTACTTCCCCCACTTTAACTCTACCAGTGATATCCAGTCGACACATATACACACCCATTCACCGCCACACGCCCATTTCTCATCTTTACCAGTTATCTATTCACTGTTTTCGCCCCCCTAAATTCTTCCATAAATGGCTAACATAGATGAAATACAAACTGAAATAGATGATAGCGCCCATATTCCTTGTAATTCTATTATAGATCCAACTCTAACAGCAACACTATTAAGAAATTACAGTAAAACCTTTAATATAAAGCCACTTAGTATAATTAACCAAAATATCTGTAGTGTCAACAAAAATCTTGATAACCTGATTATGTTGGCATCTTTCATGGATATTACGATTGATGTCTTTGTTCTTAGTGAATGCTGGACCAATGATAATTATACTCCACCTTCTATGACGAATTATAACATGTTTTACACTAAAAAAAGCTATAATCAAAATGATGGTGTGGTCATATATGTAAGAAATAATGTTGAAGTCACTACTTACGAACCTTCTTGCATAAAGCAGTGCAACTGTATAGTGGTTAACATCAACAATAACACCACAGTAATAGGCATCTATCGTCCACCTTGCTTCGCCAACCCAACTGAATTTATTTACTCCTTGGATCTCCTATTGAAAAACACAAAATCTAAAAACGTTATACTGACCGGAGACATTAATATTGATACTCTTAACACTTCTAATTCCGTGACTTGCGACTATTTAGAATTATAAGCAACGTACGGAATGATACAGGGTGTAAATTGCATAACTACACCAGCGTCTGGAACCTGTTTGGACCATTTTGCTGTTAAAAGTTACAATGATTGGCAAATAGTGGTATTTAACCCAGCAAAAATTAGTGATCACAATACCGTATTGTTCTATATGACTTCTGTTTGTTTAACACCAAAAGATCCAAAAAAATATATTTAAACTTTACCTGATTATAGTGGGATCTCTGAATACTTACGACATGAAAGCTGGTATGAATTTTACTGTAGACAGGATATAAACTGGTCCACGAATTTCGTTATTAATAGACTGCAGTATTGTATTTTGAATTCTCAGTAACGAAACAGATTGCCAAAAGAAAAATGCCTCTTAAGCCGTGGATTACAGTAGGAGTTTTACGATCACTACGAAAAAGAGACAAACTACATAAAAAATTTAAAAAGGCATACTGTGAAGATTTAAAGGATATTTACATTAACTATCGTAATATTTGCAATAAATTGGTTAGAAATCTTAAACATCTATATTATAAAAATCAGTTTGCGATGAATAGTGGCAACATGAAGAGAACTTGGGGAGTAATTAAAGAGGTGTGCGACATTAAACAGAAAAAAGACACTCCTATCGAACTTTTAAAAATTGCAAGTAATCCAAGGGATTCACTCGACACTGTAAACAAATACTTTACAAATGTGGGGTGGGATCTTGCAAATATAACCCTACAAAAACTAAACACTGTTGAAAGTACCCTCGCAGCCAAATGTAAGTCTACCACCACTCCTAGTGAATCTATGTCCCTATACCCTACGGACTTGTCTGAAGTTAGTAACGTGATATCACAAATAAAATCTAACTGCGCTTATGGATGGGATAAAATATCTTCTGAATTCATAAAAGGATTGCGAGAACGTATTACAGAAGTCATACGTCAGGGTATGGAGTATTTCATACCGTTCTCTGATGTTCCTACTGGTAGCAAAGCTCGCCCGTGGTTTAATGCTGACTGTAACTGCGCGGAATCGCAGAAACAGTCGGCATTCCTTGCATGGGCTGATGCTCGTGTACGCAAAGCACCGAATACTCGCGATCTGAAGAAAAACTATAACAAAGCCACCAAGTTAAGCAAAAAGGAATTACGCAGGGCTCGATTCGCCCACATAGACCGAGTAGGCGCTAAGCTTGCTTCCTATCCAGCTGGCAGTAAAGCATTCTGGTCGCTTGCGAAAGCAGTGGAAACCAATTTCTGCCAGCCATCTTTACCGCCTCTGCAGAGACCTGATGGGTCGCTTGCTCATACTGCGGAGGAGAAAGCCAATCTTTTTGCCTCCTATTTTGCGGAAAGTTCGCGTCTTGATGCCGTAGATAAAATACCACCCCCGTTACCTCGTGTCGACTGCTCTATGGCAGCCGTACGCATCCGGCAAAAAGAGGTCCTTAAAACCATGCGAAATCTAGACGTGAATAAAGCAAGTGGCCCTGACGGTATCCCTGCAATCGTCCTGCGTAACTGTGCGCCTGAGTTGTCTCCGGTGTTGACACGCCTGTACCGCCTCTCACTTGAGACTGGTGTTGTTCCCAAATTGTGGAAGCTTGCAAATGTGCAACCTGTACCCAAAAAAGGTAGTCGAGCAGACCCTGTCAACTATAGACCCATATCGGTAACCTCTATACTCTGCAAGATTATGGAGCGTGTACTGAATAATCGGCTCCTGGCATACCTTGAGGATAATGATCTCCTTAACGATCACCAATACGGCTTCCGCCGAGGGCGATCGACGGGGGACCTCCTCGTGCATGCCCCTCACTTATGGAGCGAGGCTATCGAGAGACATGGTGAAGCACTTGCCGTGTCTCTGGATATCTCCAAAGCCTTTGACAGGGTCTGGCACGCTAGCCTTACTGGCAAGCTTCCCGCCTACGGGTTACCTGCTGGCCTTTGCAACTGGATTTCGGACTTCTTGAGTGAACGATCCATACAAGTGGTCTTAGAAGGCTGCTCCTCCGGACAACAGGCTATTGATGCCGGAGTTCCTCAGGGTTCTGTCCTGTCTGCAACATTATTCCTGCTGCATATCAACGACATGTTGACACCCGATACCTTTGGGTACGCTGATGACAGCACGGTTGTTGACAGATATCTGTCCAGTGCAAGGGCCAACAGTGAAACAATCCAGTCTTGTCGGGAGTCCATAGTGGATCGTCTGAACTCATCGCTAAGGGTGATATCCGAGTGGGGCGATGCCAATCTCGTCAAGTTCAACGCATCCAAAACCCAGGCGTGTCTATTCTCGACAAAACGGAGTCCTTTTAACCTGGCTCCAACTTTCTGGGATGTATCCGTACCGATTTCTGACCATCTTGAGCTTCTTGATCTTCACTTCCATGCTGGCCTGGGAGCGAGAAAAAAACTTAGAATGTGCCAGCTGCATTTCCTCCCGGGCATGTTGTAAAAGTCAGCTAAGGGATCCGAGGGTTTCAGTATATTGCAATGTAGGCGATGGGCTGACAACCTGTCACTACAGCAATATACCTACAAATCCATCTTGAATAACCGTCAAATCTTGTCAGACGTGGCGGAACGACCTTTGTTTAGGTCGTTTATGCTCTGCCTACCCCATTAGGGATAAAGGCGTGATTATATGTATGTATGTATGTATGTTGAGCTTCTTGGTATGAGCCTTACGTCCGACTTGAACTTTGGACGTTACATTGAGTCTCTGGCCACAACAGCTTCCAAAAAACTTGGTATCCTCTCGAAGGTGAGGCGATACTTCACACCGGGACAGCTATTGCAGTTGTACACAGCTCAAGTCCGATCGTGTATGGAGTACTGCTGCCACCTTTGGGATGGTTCAGCTAAATACCAGCTGGCTGCCTTAGACTCAATCGAGAAACGTGCTAAGAAGCTCATTGGAGACTCAGCACTGGTTGAGGCAAAACTACAGAACCTTGAGCACCGTCGCAGAGTGGCGTGCATGTCGGTATTTTACAGGATACATTTCGGGGAGTGCGCGTTAGCACTTCATGACCTTATACCCCCCTCCCCTTTCCATCTCCGGAGCACGAGGCGTGGACAGGGGTTCCACCCTTATGTCGTGGATATACCACAAATTCGCACGAAGCGGTTCGCTTCCACATTCTTAATGCGAACGGCTAAGGAGTGGAACTCCCTGCCGGCGGATCTGTTTCCGGAACAATATAAACTGGGCCTTTTCAAGGCGAGAGTGAATAGGCACTACATAGGTGAGTATGTTTCAACATAGTCCGCATCGTCACTTTCCACTAGGTGAGATGGCGGACAAGTGCTCGCCTATATATATAAAAAAAAAAAAAAAAAAAACATTTATTGGGTCCTATATGTCATCTCTGCAACCTTAGTTTAGAGAAGGGGGTCTTTCTTCAAGCAGGCTGTGGTCTCACCCATACATAAATCTGGCGACAAAGGGCAACACACGAACTACCGGCCCATTTCCCTACTGACTATTCTATCAAAAATCATAGAGAAATAAGTTAACAAAAGACTTACCCAATACCTCGAGTCCAAGCTGATTCTTGCAGAATACCAATACGGTTTTAGGGCACGACGATCAACTGAAGATGCAGTGCTTAAACTCACATCTATTATTACAACATATCTTGATTCAGGACAGAAGTGTATTGGGGTCTTTTTAGATTTACAGAAAGCTTTCGACACTGTTTCGATACCAATTCTCATAACAAGACTAGAAAATGTTGGAATCAGAGGAGTTGCCTTGGACTGGTTTAGGGATTATCTGTGCAGTAGAAATCAGCAGGTTCGCGTGGGAGACCATCTCAGTAATAGTAGTACCTGCACATATGGTGTGCCACAAGGTAGTTCACTAGGTCCTACTTTATTTCTTACTTACATTAATGAGCTATGCAAGCTTGAGATAATCAGTGGGGAGTTAATAATGTTTGCCGATGATACTGCTATAATTTTTCATGGTTCGTCATGGGCAGAGGTACAACGTAACGCGGAATTAGGTTTAGCCAAAGTAACAGCTTAGCTAGAAGATAATCTTCTTTCCCTTAATATTGGAAAGACAAAATTTATTTGTTTCAGCATAACCAACGTCACTGCTCCGAATGATGATTTCACTATTGATATACCTACATACCTATCCATGCAATAGAAATATGTATCACCAAAATAATCGTTGCCACTTTGAATCACTGGAGAGGGTATATACATACAAATATCTGGGAATCCTGATAGACAACAATTTGAATTGGGGCCCACATGTTAGTATCCTGTCCAATCGAGTTAGGAAATTAATATACATCTTTAAAACTCTGAGGACAGTAACTGAGTTCAAATTGCTCATGCAAATATATAAGGCATTATGTGAATCAGTGTTAAGCTATGGTATTACTGCGTGGGGTGGAGCTGCACAAACATACATTTTGCAAGTAGAGAGGGCACAGCGAGCAGTGCTTAAGGTTCTTATGTCCTTGCCAATAAGACATCCCACAGAAATTGTTTATAGTACGGCAAAAGTTCTTAATGTACGCAAACTGTATGTCCTAAGATGCATATGTAGGTACCATCGTTCTACTGTACCAAATATTTTAGAAACTGGAAAAAGAATCATTAGATGTCCTACCGCTCCTGTAAGATCCACATTTGCACAGAGGTCCTATATATTTACTGCCCCGCGCCTCTACACTACCATACCATAATCAATTAAATATTAAAGATCTCACTTACTTTGTAATGAAAAAACACGTCTCCTCATTTTTATTGGAAGTCGACAATGCTAAAATTTGTGCGGTTCTTAATCCGATTGAATGAACTTTTTACGTCGTTTTTACTTAGTGGTAACTATAGTTACCGATCCCAAGATCGCGTTATCGTAGGGCTAAGTCTGGCATGATAGCTAAAGAAGCATTCACCAACTCTTACACACACACACTCGCTCTCTGCACACACACACACACACTCACACATAAGCATATGCGCGAATGCACCTTCAAATAAATATAATTTTAATATAAGTAGGTACTAAACTAGTTTTTTTAATTGGAACATATTTATTTGAATATTACTTTTACTTTGCTGTTTAATAATATCACAAAGAAGATGGGAAGGCCTGGTGACCTATATCACAGGTTTCTTTACCTAGTTTAGGCATCAGCCCTCCACAAAAAATAACAAATGTAAATCGTAGTATATTACAGTGTATGAACAAATTTTTGTGGTGTGGAAATAATTTTTTTTATATATTTATTATTATTATTTATACTCACCTCAAAGAATTGTTGAAAAAGTTCATGCTCCTTCACATGCAAAGTTTATGAATATTATCCGTAACATGACAAATGAAGGCAAACTTACCAATAGAGAGAGAACTTCCAAACTGTTGTCTGATGAGTCCAAAAAAATTCAAATTGCCTGCAGCACGCCACAATCACGGGGGGGGCGAAAGAAATTATCGCGTCAGCAACAGCCGGACCCAAGCGTAGGGTCACGGATAGAGGCGACTCACCTCCTCCTAAACGAAATTCTATAAACAAGGGTAGCAATGAACATCTTATGGCTACGGTCTTGCAACAACAGTTAAACATGTTTAATAAGCTCATAGAAATGTAAGCAGAACAAAACAGGAAAAATGAGAATCTTCAACAAATGCCGCCGCCTACTTCCTCTAACACAAATCGTCCGAATTTAAATGCTTCATTTGAATCAGTTCCTGCCAGTACCCACGAAGAAGAACCCTGTTGTAAGTGAGAGTATTAATCACCCTAGATCATGTGACTGTGAATCAGTTAACGCGGATGCTGAAGAAATGGCTCTCAAAAAAGGGGATCGCTATGCCAAAACAGCGTTTATAAGAACTTCAAGCTTCTAAAAGTGGTAATACAAATGCATCTATATTTGACTTCACACCTCAAATAAAAGAATCTGAGACAAAATTCTCGAAAGCGGACCCTACATTAGCTCAACAAGGGATACACTGCCAACGAGTTGGAACAGATGAGTGGAAAATTATATGTTATGCAGACGATCACAAACAGTTCCGAGCCTCTCCGGTATTTACGGCACTATAAAGGTCAGCAATCAATTTGCCGGTATTACCCCTAATTGGTCATCAATTGCAATTTTGGAAAAGTTTGACTTAACTTTGGGTGCGATTACAAATGGGCTTCTCCAGCAAAGACTAACATTTACGGAACTTTGGGAGAAGTTACCGCGGGAGACAGTTTGACAAGAAGCTGATCAGGAGTTCTTAAACTCAAAGTTTAAAAAAGATTGCGATGCGCGTTCTGCAATATACTTGTGACCAAAGAGCAGAAGTGTTCCAACAAAGGAGAAACACTTTCAGGGTCAAGAATATAGCTACATTAAATTATTCACAACATTCCACCTTCAGATACTCATCTATTCCAAGAACCAGAGCTTTCGCAAACAATTAAAGATCAAGGTGGCTTTCACAAGTTTTTTCCATTCAAATAGCCGCACTCCTCGACCTTTAAAACTGTTCCAAGGGTTGATTACAAGGACAGGAGATCCAATTTCAAGCAAGTACAAGGCAAGTACGCACACAAAACCGTTCTCAATCAACGACTAACTCCAACAGCCGGAAAAGCCAAGGAACCAATTTCAGATCAGACATAAACTACAGAGGACAGAGCGGACAAAGTAAGCCGAAAGGGTTTAAAAAGTTTTGACTTTAAAGCAGGTCAGTTGCAATTCCATCTGGTAGATTGGTTAGCCATAGGTACTCCTCCGTCAATCTTGAAGGCTTCGTCAGGTTACAGTATACCGTTACGAGTGAAACCACCGTTAGTAAAATTGTCAGACCAGAGGACCGAAGAAAACCGAAATCAAAAATATGTTACAGAACGGTGCCATTCGCTACAGCAATCACAAGACGGGTTTCTTGTAAACAATGTTTCTCAGGAAGAAACCGGATGGAACAACAACTTAAAAGAGTTAAACCAGTACGCACATGCACTCCAGTTCAGACTGCTAAATCACCAGATAGTTCCATAAATTCTAGATCGAAACGATTTCTTAGTGAAAATAGACATCTCGCAAGCCTACTATACCGTGCCGATAGTAACAACGCATTGCAGATTCTTTTCTCTGGCCTTCGAAGGAAACATCTTCGAAATGACATGCCTTCCGTTCGGGCTATCAAGCGCTCCGTACGCTTTTGCAAAGGTAACAAACTGGCTGGCACATTGGTTCAGACAAGTGGTCGGAGTGAAGATGGTAGTCTACTTAGACGTTTTGCTGTTAATGCATCAAGATCCAGAAGTTCTAAAAGAACAAGCAATGATCGTGATTCAAAATCTAGAAGAATTGGGATGGGCAGTAAACAAGAAAAAGTCTTCAGTGGAGCCTACTCAATGCCTGGAGTATCTAGGTGTAATATGGAATACTCAATCAAACCGGAAAATGCTGTCAGACCCCAAAGTACTAAACATCAAACAAACACAAAAAAAAACATTGGAGCTGGTAAGAAGCAAAAATACTCCTAGGGAAACTGAACTTCGCGTCATTTGTTGTCCCCTTAGGCAGACTCCATTGTCCCCCAACCTGCGACTCGTTACAAACGAAGGCCTAGGCATGTCCTTACCGACGGCGATGACCAAATTACCCTTGCGATTAATGCTGCCAATATTAGTCGAGCCACACTCTGCACAAACTCTTCCAGCAACCGCGCACCCCGCCGGCGGGGTCGCGGAGGTCCCTCCTTTGCTCCCCACTTTGGGGTTTACCGGCACGTACCGGGCAGATTCTCTCCGATAAGGAGTCCCCAGGCAACGCCATAAGCCGAGGTTCGAGCCCTAGTGGGCGCCCTTAGGCAGTTGCCATTTCATTAAGGGTGTAGATTGCGTGTAGCAACTCCCCGCCTTAGCCCGGTGACGCATTATATACACTTTGTAGTATTTTGCAAACAGGTCCATTCAAAAAAAAAAAAACAAAAAAAAAAAAAAAAAACTCCATTGTCGACTTCTACAGATAGAGTCAAACAAACTAGAAAAAAGAAGACGCTACAAGCAACGTTCAATATCAGACTTAAATCTGACTCTGAATCTGATAGTTTTGGGGCACGTGGTCAACACACCAACTCAGCTGGCATTGCAACCAAAAAGAATTGTGGGCAGTTTACGAGACTTTAAAGCGGCTAGGTTCAAAATTACGGAATACCACGACAGTTTGGCAAACAGACAATCGAACAGCGGCTGCTTACGTTACAATACAAGGAGGCACGAAATCCGAGCGATTGCTAGAGACAGCAACAAAACTTATGCGAAGCTTTAAAATGCAATCTAACAGCGCGCTACATTCCCGGACCTTACAACGGCTTAGCGGATAGTCTGTCCAGGACAATACAGTTACCGGAATGGCACTTGAAACCTTCAATAACGGTGGAAATTTTTCACCAACTTGGCCTTCCGGAAATAGATTTGTTTGCTTCACGTCGCTCTGCAGTAATCCCAACTTATGTGAGCGAAGACGCCTCCAATCGAAGCAGTCAGTAGACAGACGCCTTCAGCCAGACCTGGTCATATAGCCTCGGGTGGATATTTCCCCCGCCAGCATTGATACCAAGGGTTCTTCACCATCTGAATCAATCGACGGGTTTTTATCTCCTGATAGCCCCTGAGTGTAACAAAGCGTTTTGGACGCCAGAAATAAAAAGACGTGCGCGAAGCAGCACCTTGGAAAATCCCAAATTTACCTCGCCATCTTGTAGACTTTCAGACAAAGCTACCACCAGCAGGAATTATCAACCTCAATTTGCAGGTTTGCATAGTACGGGCTAGGCCAATGAAATTTCCAACTGGAACGATAATAAAGTAAATCTGCTGACATGCGCCTAGAGAAAATCTACTTTAAAGACCTACCGTCCCGCATGGCAGAAATGGCAGAGATGGGCTTCGGATAGTATGGTTAAAATTGATGATCCTAAACCATCAGCACTTGCACGATTTCTCTGTTACTTATATGATGTTGTGAAATTAGCCCCCAAAACCATATTACTATATAAGTCTTATATAAGTCCGTCGTGGCTACTTTTACAAATCCGCATCATAGTTCCTTATTGAGTTCACATTCTTTTGCTACATATACTATCAAAGGTATCCTCTCGAAGAAGCCTTCAGTAAAGAAACCTCTGACATGGGGTATGGACTATTTGTTAGGATTCTTAAAGGATTACAGTTTTAACCACGAAAGTCTTTTTGCTTTGTCTCGCCACACTTCCATTCTTCTATTGTTATCATCTGGTAGAAGTGTCCACGACCTGACACTATTGAGCATTAAGCAATAAATTATTTGAATTTGAATTTAATGCTGAGAACTTTGAAGGTAGAGGCGACGAGATCATGCTTTGGCCTATATTCGGTTCTAAGTCAGATAATTCTTCATACAGACAATCCGGTTGGTATCGGAAAGGAAATCCTGATAATCAATTGAATTTGGTTTACTGGGTCAGATATCTTTTGCGTTTATCACAAAGACGTCGCGAATCAACTCGGTTAGAAAGTTTATTTATCACTACAAAAGGTGCTGTAAAAGAAGCTTCACGTGCTGCTATTGCAGGTTGGATCTAAACTTTATTTAAAGAAGCAAACATTTCAGCATCAGCGGGGGGCCGGTGTAGCTACCGCCAACTGGACCCACAAAAACTTGGGCATTGATGAAATTTTAAAACGAGGAAATTGGAGGTCAATGAACACATTTTTCAATCACTACTTCCGAGAAGTTCAGGGAACTATACCTACCTCAATGAATGTTGATCTGAATATTTGCTTCCATCCTCTTGATTAGTTAAGTATTTATAAGGATAATTTTTAATATTTGTACAATCTATTGCTAGAAGTAAATTGAAAATACCTAATCACGTTTTATTTTTTGTTATTTTGCGACTAGAAAAGTCCTGTTAAGTTTATTTTGTTTGTTGATTAACTATACATGCTCAGTACAATAAATATGTTTCTGTTAATTGTAGACTCTCTTTTCTCCACCTAACACTCATTAAGTTATCATATCATTAATCACAGTACGCCTGGCACCGCACCGGCAGAACCTAAACACATCTCATTCCCTTCGGTGGAAAAACGGTTCTATTAATCATCATCATCATCGTATGGCGTTTCCAAAAATGCGACTTGTGGTTCTATTAATGTGGCCGGCCATATTATTTCCCCTAGTGACCAAATGTCAATAGAGATAGACAAGAGAATAGCTAGCGGATGAAAGAAATATTGGTATCTCAAGGAAATCATGAAAAGCAAGGACCAAATTATTCAAATCAAAAGACAGGCCTTTAATACATGTGTCCTGCCTTGTATCATATATGGTTTCGAAACTTACGCCTTAATCAAGGAACGAAGGGATAAACTTGCAGTTTGCCAACGTACTATGGAAAGGAGTAGGGGATCAAAATCAAAGATAAAATCTGCAACTCAGAAATAAGACAGAGAACCAAAGTCAAAAACATACTTACTGGAATCGACCAGCAAAAATGGAGGTGGACGGGTCACATGTTGCGTTGTAAGCTAGAAAAATGGTCACGCTCTGGTACCCATCTGATAGAAAGCGAAGCCCAGATAGACCCCTGAGACGTTGGGAAGACGAGATCCGTCAGAAATTAGGCCCACACTGGACTAGAGTGGCAGCAGATAGAGCACAGTTAAAAATTTGGAGGAGGTTTTTGCCGTCAGGCATTCCGAAATTAGGCAAATATTATAATTGAAGCGAAATAATAATAATTTTATACTGATGAATAATTTTATTTTTTATTTTTCATACTTTATGATTAATAATACTCTGCTTTGATTTATATAATAATTAATGCATGCGAATTTAATAATTTAATAATTTGTAGCATGCTATTTCGGAAAAATAAAGGCTATTTTTATTTTTATTTTATTTAATGAAACCAGGACAAGCAGTTTATTAATTACTGTTTTCTAGTGATATATTTTGCTGCTAAATCCAGAATACGTGCTGCAAAATAAGCTACATTGTTGTTAAATAATGTTGATATCAGCTTTTAAAAATCTGATGTGGCTTCTCAATCCTTACGGACATGATAAGAGTAACTCATTAAAACTCTGTATCACAAAGTATCTACTATTTATAATATACTATACTAATATTACAATAGTATAGTAAAAATCTTTGTGATACACAGTTTCATTGAATGACGGGTCTGTGATTTCTGTTTTAATCTATGGTAAGATACGTTTTCTGATATTTTCACAAATATTCATCATATTATTAAAATTAAAACACCTATTATAACGGATATAACGGTCTTTCAAGCTGGACTAGGAGCAAGAGAAAAACATAGAATATGCCAGCTGCATTTCCTTCCGAGCATTCTGTAAAAACCAGCTAAGGGATCCGAGGGTTTACAAATTAGGCGATGGGCTGACAACCTGTCACTACAGCAATATACGTACAAATCCATCTTAAATAACCCTCAAAACTTTGTCAGATGTTGCGGAACGACCTTTGTTTAGGTCGTTTACACTATATCTACCCTATTATGGATAAAGGCGTGACATATGTATGTAACAGATATAAATCGGACATTTTACAAATTTTACGGCGCGAAGAGAATGTATTAAATTCGGGAATATCGTACGTACATTTTAATTAATAGTGCATCTTTCCAATTTATAAGATATAGGTTTCAAAATAAATTAATTTGCTCATCTTTTAAATATTTACAGCAGCTTACAAAAAAAATGTGTAAAAGCCATTTACTCATACCTAAGCTCACATTACTTCTTATGAGTGCGGGCATTTCCTACTATTAATGTCAAAATGTAACGTTAGAAAATTAAATCACTTTGCGAGTGGAAGTGATCTTATATTCACAGATTTTATGCATGAAAAGAGAAAAGTGTTGTCGCGCAAAGCGCGATTATTGCCGTAGACAAGTCATCGATATTGAATAGGTAAGTCAACTTTTTTCACTGTCAATCTATTTCTTGCACTGTGGTAACACTGCTTTGCTAAGTTTTGAATAAAAGGTCGATGTTGGCGATGTGAGAAGAACGGCGGAAAAGGTGACAGCTGGAAGGTAAAGAGAACATGAAAATCTGCCAGCGGACGAGCATGTGGAAGGACTTCTGAATTCCCTGGTGAGTCCTTGATATTATTATGTCAACCGTCTTTAAGCTGTGTTGGTAAAAGGATGCGGAGACCATTTGTAAATAATGTAAGTTTCCACGCACCAGGTTACGTCCGATTAAGGTAATGTTTTAAAACTTGTAGACATAGAACTGGTTGGGAACAAGCTTTGGTTTACCGAGAATATGAGTGCGATGTAAAAGCGTACTGGCAGCGGTCGACTATATGTTGGAAAAACCGAGGCGGGATATTGGAGAAGGTGGCGATCCCCGTGGAGGCACAGCCTCCATGTCCAGCTGGTGACCAAGTAGCCTAGCTAGCAAATAGGCGAGATAATACCGAAGAATGAGATTATTCTGGTAATAGACTCACCAGGGCACTTGAAAGTGACAAAGTGCTCTGACCGGGGCAAGTTGACTGCGCAAACCAAGAATGTAAATGGCATAGCCACACTTGTAAATGAAAAGTAAGGTGAAAGTAAGTGACATAGTCACACTCGAAATGTAAATGGCACAGCCACGCTTGGATTGTAAGTAGCAAAGCTACACCTACGTGAAGTATGCGACAAAGTCGCCCTTGTGTAAACCCCTACATGATTGTTGATAAATTGCGAAGCAGAAAGATAAGAAAGTATAGTTGTATAGGTTGACTCATCCCTTTATCATTATACAACTATTGTCTATTTATATAATATGATAATTCTCTTTGTGGTGCTAATATAACGTCCACCCTAACTATGAATATGTGTGTGAATTGGGCCCACAAGTGTTTTGTGTGCCATTTTCTTTTTATATTGTGAAATATGCTGATTTGTAGTCTTATGTAAAAGCCATTACTCATAAGCCGACTACTCCAAACTCTTGCCGGACATCATCCGGAAAGGAAACCCGTTACCGAAATGTCCGGCTACCGACTTCCGGAACTAGCCGCCATGTAATTAAAGTACAAGGGTTTGGAGAGAACGAAATTGGCTACGAAATACACGATCAAGTAAAATGGATTCAGATAAGTCTTCTGAATGTAGTAGCTTATTCAGTCATTATCAAGCTCATACTTGAAAAACGTATTCTGTTTAAATGGAAAACTTTTCCTTTGGCAAAGTTAGTTATTGAAATTTTATCAAATAAGATGCAGAAGAATGCATAATGTCAAAATGTGATTTGAATCACATTGCATACCACATTTGATTAAAGTGAACATACATGACATGAAAAGGAATGAAAACAAATGAAATTTAATGAAATTAAATTAAATGCCTACCTACTCATTGATTTTCGTTCCAAAAGTGCTCTTTTCAAGCTAGTGAAATGAAATGAATATGTTATTTACGATACCTTTTTTTAATGCTGGAAAGTTGCTAGTTATAAAAGTTTTATAACAAAAGCTTTATATTTTATTTTATTTATTTATTGCTTTATTTCCGGCAACTGAGGCCCATATAAATATATACAATACTATACATTATAAACTTAAATATAATAAACAATACTATAAATACACTACAAATAAATTAGACCTAAAAATAAAATAACATAGCACTATTAAAACTATGCTGAATCAGGAGCTGTGCGCCACGTATTCCCTGGGAAACGGCGGAAAACTACTCCTTTCGGCCAAAACTCCGGCGATGTGAAGACGCTCAGATGTGCAGTCGGGACCCGCACAACGAACTTGTTGAAGCTCACCTGAAATACACGGCATATTCATCGCAGCTTAAAAATCCCGTTGGTCAACTGGGAGATTTATATAAAAGCCATTATTCATAAGCCGTCTACTCCAAACTCTTGCCGGACATCATCCGGAAAGGGATCCCGTTACCGAATATCCGGCTACCGACTTCCGGAACTAGCCGCCATGTAATTAAAGTACAAGGGTTTGGAGAGAACGAAATTGGCTACGAAATACACGATCAAGTAAAATGGATTCAGATAAGTCTTCTGAATGTAGTAGCTTATTCAGTCATTATCAAGCTCATATTTGGAAAACGTATTCTGTTCAAAAGGAAAACTTTTCCTTGGCAAAGCAAGTTATTGAAATCTTATCAAATAAGACAATTTTGTATGTTCTACTAACTATGAAATTTAACAACTCTCCCCTATTTCTAAAATTAAAAGAAAACTAGTTAAACGAGTAGGTCAGTAGCATAATCTTGAGGTTACTTTAAGCTAAGTTCTACTGGTGTAGCTCACAAGAAATAATAAAAACCAATAGCCGTCTACTTCTTGGACCGCACCTCACTCAGCTGAAGCCCATGAAAAAAATTATAACACTTGGTTTATTTCACTTTTGTCGGGCAAAATTGAAAACCCGAAGCCTTTTGTCGGTAAAATTATTAAAGTGGGTACCAGAGGATAAATGAAAAAAGTTACCACAGAGCGCCTTGTAAATCCTCCCCTGATAAAAATTGTGGAAGGAGGTACGAGTATAATAAAGTTAAAAGATGGAGGCTATTTTGGTGGAGTTGTTCGCTTTATAGTTGGCTTTCTAAAAATTAAAAAATAGCACAGTGGAAACACCATAACCTAAAAGATTGATGAAAAAATAGGAGAAAATAAGTACTTGGATCTAAAAATGTGTATGTGTGGGTACTTGTAGCGATGGGCATCTGGCGACCTACTGCAAAAAGTTTATGCAAGCAGGTTTATTGTTAAAAGAATATGCGGCCGATTGAGCGATGGAATCAGTTTCCTGTTTTCAATTTTTATTTGTTCCTAATACCATGATGCTAAATCACTACATAGTATGAAACAAAAACGCTTTCTCTGTCCCTACATCCCTATGTATGCATAAATCTTTAAAATTAGGCACCGGTTTTTTATGCGGTTTCTTTTAATGAATAGAGTGATTCAAGAGGAAGGTTTATAATATGTATAATACATGCATAATATAGTAGAGAAACACTGATAGTTTCCGTGCGAAGCCGGGGCGGGTCGCCAGTTAATGATAATTTTAAAATTATAGTTGAGCTTCAACGCTAAAGTAAATTGAAAAAGACTAAAGTGCAGTTCAAGATGATCTGTTAAGAGGTAACTATGAGCCAATAGTTTCAAAGAGTCTGACTAGTAATAGCTACTCAATTCACTGAATTCGATGTCTCAAAACTTGAGAGCAATGAGAACTTTGATAGAGTTAACAGCTGATAGAATGTCTTATTTGATTATTGTCAAGATCTGTCATACTACAATAGACGAAAATAAAATAGAAGAAATGCAAATTATAACCGTAGTCCTTCAACTTATACATACGTAGGATTAAAGCTACGTGGTAACAATTATTTATTACTAACTGTGCCCGCGACTTCGTACGTGGTTTGCGTGATTATTTCTAACCAGGTAATTAAAAAATCCTGCCCACCTCCTAAGTCAGGTGGCGTGATTATTTGTATCGTAACTTTGAGTTTAAGTAATGCTCAGTCACACAAAAAGTTCCATCAAAATCGGTTAAAAACGACCGAAATTCAATTTCCTACCTACCTTCTAAGACATGAGGCGTGATTATTTGTATCGTAACTTTGATTTGAAATATTGTTCAGTCGAATAAAAAAGTTCCATAAAAATCGGTTAAGAAACAGCTAAATTTAAATTACCAGCCTACCCCCTAAGTATGTAGTACTATTATATATTCTATGCCCTAAGTCAGGTAGCGTGATTTTAGGTATCCAAAGTTGCAACCCGGGTAACATAAAGTTGAATAAAAAAAGTCTCATCGAAATCGGTTCGTAGTTTTGCCGTGATGTGGTAACATACAGACAGACAGACAAAAATTAAAAAAAAATCGTTATGATCTTTATAACGTTAATAATTCCAGCAGCTGCAATTATTTTTTTGTAAAAATATTCAATGTACAGACACGATCCTTCTAGAGATTTATTATATGTGTAGATTATCACAAATACTGACACCAGGGTTCATCGGGTCGATAGACTCGATACCTACTCGACAGAAGAAGAAGATCACAAATACATACAAACATACATATGATCACGCCTTTATCCCTAATGGAGTAGGCAGAGCGTAAACGACCTAAACAAAGGTCGTCCCGCCACTACTGACAAAGTTTTGAGGGTTATTAAAGATATAATTGTAGGTATATTGCTGTACTGACATGTTCCCTTAGCTGGTTTTTACAGCATGCCCGACAGAAAATGCAGCTGGCACATTCTATGTTTTTCTCTCGCTCCCAGACTACCATGAAAGAATACCTTATACCAACAAATACCTAAGTATTTACCTAGTAGGTTCGTTGAATACGAGTATTTTTTATTTATACCAAATACATTTTTACTTACTTTATGAACAAGACATTATTACAAATAAAATATATCATCCTTATCAAATTAAACGTTTCATAAAACGAAACCAACAAACATGAATAATTTAGTTTACAATTTATTCTAATATTATTTTACATTCAGAAAATCAATCTCATTCAATTCGTATTCATTTCGAATTTCACGATAAAACTGTTTGGTTCATGGCTTTGACAAGATGTCATATCAATGTGGAAACGATAAATACGAACCAATAATTAATACAAAATTAAACAGCTCAATTGGAAATGCTTTTGACAACTTAAGCTACGGTTTTGTCTGACTCTAGCGTAAATTTGAAAGATAATATTTAGATCGAAAAAATACGCGTTTACCGGGCTCCATTTCATTAAACTTAGTTTAAAAATTAAATATAATATTAAATTTTAATTGATAAGAAAACTCAGTACCTAATTGATAAGAATACACAGTTTACTGAGTTCATTTTTGCCCATTAATTTCTAAATTTTTGATTTTCAGCTCTACTCATTTCCGTAGTCTTATCCCGTATCTCAAGGGGTCGACTACAGTGGTGGGATTCAAACGTACGACCTTCCGCTCAGAAGACAGCGGCCCTATCCACTACACTTTCGGACACTCGGACTTTTTAGCTCTACTACCGCCTTATATTGTTTTCTCGGTTTTACCAAGTTGAAATCAAAACCATGGCAACACAATTTTGTCTTAATAGAGTTCAAGAAATTCCATTCCAATTAAATATTTTCAAATAAAGATTGGAACGATAAGTAGATTTCATACTTAGATACTTTTTCATACTTATAATGGAGTTACTTTTTAAGACTGTCACTTTCAAGTTTGATGTTATTAAGAACTTGTCAGAAGTTGTGTAATTTTGATTTGACACAAAGTTAATGCTTTTACTTAGGTCTAGGTAATCATGAACATACATTTTTAAATTACTTTGCATTATGTTTTCAAGGTCACAAAATCTGTAGGTTTATATATATTTTTTTCAAGATTTCCAAAATTATGTGTGGCACAATGTAAAAGTGAATGTAAAAATAGAATAGAGTCCTGCAAAGGTATATTACTTTCATACTGGCCTGAGAGCGAGAGAAAAACATTGAATGTACCAGCTGCGATTTCTCCCGGGCATGCTGTAAAAACCAGCTAAAGGATCCGATCAGTATATTCTAATTTAGGCGACGGGCTGACAACCTGTCACTACAGCAGTTTACCTAAAATTATATCTGAAATAACCCTCAAAACTTTGTCAGACGTGGCGGAACGACCTTTGTTTAGGTTGTTTACGCTCTGCCTATCCTGTTAGGGATAAAGGCGTGACTATTATATCATTTATATACGTGTATTTAAATGTTTATAAGGGCTAAAAGGAAAATAATAAATAATCAGTACAGAGTCCATCTGATAGTGAATTTTGTGAAATTAAACAGGAACGTTTATCGCGGGGTTAATTTAGCTATCTTTTAGAAATCGGTTAGTTTTTCAGGAAATCACAGTAGCAAATACACAGCATGGATCAGCTTAGTTTTCGGACAATCAGGTGATCAGCCTGCAATGTCCTAACCAAACTCGAAACAACAACACAAAGTCATTGTTCCCCGCCGGGAATTGAACCCGGGACGTCCGCTAGACGTGACCGCTAGACAACGGAGGCAGTTGACACATAATATTATTATCACAAGCAAAAACTGTTGGTGTTCCTACTGATAATAAAAAAAAACTGTCGTTTGCTGTGCCAACACAAGACTCACCGAAGTATCAAGATGGATGGTTCCTTCCTTCCGTGTTGTGGTTCCTGTGTCGCATGGGATCATAAAATGAGCTATGATGCGTCATTCGTCTCACATAATATTACTTTTTAGGTTTTTTTTCGTGTATGTCGTCCCGGCACAAAGGTGCCCATCACACTCGCCGCGTTTTCGTGTTGAATTGCGATGGACAGCTTTTTAGGTATGTATAGGTATGTTATTTGTCTTCCATGCTGACCTGGAAGCGAAAAAAAATATAGAATGTGCCAGCTGCATTTCCTCCCGGGCATGTTGTAAAAACCAGCTAAAGGATTCGAGGGTTTCAGTATATTGCAATTTAGGCGATGAGCTGACAACCTGTGACAACTACAGCAATAAACCTAAAAATCTATCTTAAATAACCCTCAAAACTTTGTCAGACGTGGCGGAAGCACCTGTGTTTAGGTAGTTTACGCTCTGTCTACCCCATTAGGGATAAAGGCGTGACTATTATATCATTTACATACATGTATTTAAATGTATATAAGGCGTGATTATATGTATGTATGTTATTTACCTGTGTATTATATTTAAACTGCCTCTGTGCGGTCTGAGCCATGGTCTTTCGATCCAGAGGTTCTGGGTTCGATTCCCCGCGGCGGACAATAAATTTGTGTTGTTATTTTTAGTTTGGTTAGGACATTGCAGGCTGATCACCTGATTGTCCGAAAAGTAAGATGATCCATGCTGTCGGATGGGCATGTATTTACTCTATATAGTCGGTCCTGCGACCGATTTCTGTCTGGTCGTGTCAGTAGTCAATCTGTAACCTGTAGCGCAAACACTTAGGCACTAAAAACTTTTCCTGCGCAATTGGCTGATTCTATGAGATTGGCCGCCATCGATGGGCGGACTTTTCTATTTAAGATAGATTATAACGGCGTAATAACAATATATTTGAAAGGCCACTGCCCTTTTGTAGTTCTTTTAGGCTCGTATTTATGAAGCTATCTCACCATTGAGAGCAATCACTACATAGTATAAAACAAAGTCACTTTCTCTGTATATCCCTATGTATGCTTAGATCTTTAAAACTACGCATTGGATTTTGATGCGGTTTCTTTTAATAGATATAGTGATTCAAGTGGAAGGTTTATATGTATAATACATTAATAATATAGTAGAGAAACACTGATGATTTCCGTGCGAAGCCGGGGCGGGTCGCTAGTATTATAATAAGTATAGATTTGACTTTGTTCTGAAATTATCTGATACGAACTCAAACTCGCTGTCAGAAAGAGCTGATATTATTATGGGCCTCATACGAGCCTTAATTTGTGTTGGAGGCAATAATCGAGGACCAACATCATCTTTGCGTGCAAGTATTTGGTCACAAACATACTATGTTTGTATGTGTCGTAAAAATACTAATTCGAATCTTCGCAAAAATCCTAGAGATTTTGCCAAATTACGGATAGTTAGACAATGGTGAAAACGTTATCAAATCTTACTGGAAAAATATTTGCGAAAAACTCGTCGTTCTAGTAAGATTTGATATTCTCATGATATCCTTAACTCTGATTGGATAGATTTTGACTTACTGATTTAATCGTATTCTGATTGGTTAAAAAAGATGCGTTCATGCTTAACATTTAAAAAGTCAACCAATCAGAAGAGATCTTGTGTTGGGTGCGCAAACCGACCAATCATTGTTCTTATTTCAGATAAGGATATCAAATGTTACTAGGACGATTACTTTTTTTTTTGCAAAGAATCTGTCATTTGGTACTGGCAGAATATCAGCGCTGTAGTATTACACTACAGCACATTGCTGAGTCAGCGCTAAGTTGACTGACACAATGTGGACAGTATGGTACACTGGCACTGTTGTTTTTGTATGTTACATATTAAGTTTGTTTTGTATTTTTGACATGTTATGTTTGTTAATGTTATATATTATTGTCCTCATTGTTCTTTATTGTAACTTTGTCTTTTGTCTGTACCATTTCCTGTATCTGTTTTGTGTCAGTCAATAAAAGTTTTAATTAATCGATTTTACAATATATTTTTTTTTTTTTTTTTTTTTTTTATATAGGCGAGCATTTGTCCGCCATCTCACCTGGTGGAAAGTGACGATGCGGACTATGTTGAAACATACTCACCTATGTAGTGCCTATTCACTCTCGCCTTGAAAAGGCCCAGGTTATATTGTTCCGGAAACAGATCCGCCGGCAGGGAGTTCCACTCCTTAGCCGTTCGCATTAAGAATGTGGAAGCGAACCGCTTCGTGCGAATTTGTGGTATATCCACGACATAAGGGTGGAACCCCTGTCCACGCCTCGTGCTCCGGAGATGGAAAGGGGAGGGGGGTATAAGGTCATGAAGTGCTAACGCGCACTCCCCGAAATGTATCCTGTAAAATACCGACATGCACGCCACTCTGCGACGATGCTCAAGGTTCTGTAGTTTTGCCTCAACCAGTGCTGAGTCTCCAATGAGCTTCTTAGCGCGTTTCTCGATTGAGTCTAAGGCAGCCAGCTGGTATTTAGCTGAACCGTCCCAAAGGTGGCAGCAGTACTCCATACACGATCGGACTTGAGCTGTGTACAACTGCAATAGCTGTCCCGGTGTGAAGTATCGCCTCACCTTCGAGAGGATACCAAGTTTTTTGGCAGCTGTTGTGGCCAGAGACTCAATGTAACGTCCAAAGTTCAAGTCGGACGTAAGGCTCATACCAAGAAGCTCAAGATGGTCAGAAATCGGTACGGATACATCCCGGAAAGTTGGAGCCAGGTTAAAAGGACTTCGTTTTGTCGAGAATAGACACGCCTGGGTTTTGGATGCGTTGAACTTGACGAGATTGGCATCGCCCCACTCGGATATCACCCTTAGCGATGAGTTCAGACGATCCACCATGGACTCCCGACAAGACTGGATTGTTTCACTGTTGGCCCTTGCATTGGACAGATATCTGTCAACAACTGTGCTGTCATCAGCGTACCCAAAGGTATCGGGTGTAAACATGTCGTTGATATGCAGCAGGAATAAGGTTGCAGACAGGACAGAACCCTGAGGAACTCCGGCATCAATAGCCTGTTGTCCGGAGGAGCAGCCTTCTAAGACCACTTGTATGGATCGTCCGCTCAAGAAGTCCGAAATCCAGTTGCAAAGGCCAGCAGGTAACCCGTAGGCGGGAAGCTTTCCAGTAAGGCTAGCGTGCCAGACCCTGTCAAAGGCCTTGGAGATATCCAGAGACACGGCAAGTGCTTCACCATGTCTCTCGATAGCCTCGCTCCATAAGTGAGTGGCATGCACGAGGAGGTCCCCCGTCGATCGCCCTCGGCGGAAGCCGTATTGGTGATCGTTAAGGAGATCATTATCCTCAAGGTATGCCAGGAGCTGATTATTCAGTACACGCTCCATAATCTTGCAGAGTATAGAGGTTACCGATATGGGTCTATAGTTGACAGGGTCTGCTCGACTACCTTTTTTGGGTACAGGTTGCACATTTGCAAGCTTCCACGATTTGGGAACAACACTAGTCTCAAGTGAGAGGCGGTACAGGCGTGTCAACACCGGAGACAACTCAGGCGCACAGTTACGCAGGACGATTGCAGGGATACCGTCAGGGCCACTTGCTTTATTCACGTCTAGATTTCGCATGGTTTTAAGGACCTCTTTTTGCCGGATGCGTACGGCTGCCATAGAGCAGTCGACACGAGGTAACGGGGGTGGTATTTTACCTGCGGCATCAAGACGCGAACTTTCCGCAAAATAGGAGGCAAAAAGATTGGCTTTCTCCTCCGCAGTATGAGCAAGCGACCCATCAGGTCTCTGCAGAGGCGGTAAAGATGGCTGGCAGAAATTTGTTTCCACTGCTTTCGCAAGCGACCAGAATGCTTTACTGCCAGCCGGATAGGAAGCAAGCTTAGCGCCTACTCGGCCTATGTGGGCGAATCGAGCCCTGCGTAATTCCTTTTTGCTTAACTTGGTGGCTTTGTTATAGTTTTTCTTCAGATCGCGAGTATTCGGAGCTTTGCGTGCACGAGCATCAGCCCAAGCAAGGAATGCCGACTGTTTCTGCGATTCCGCGCAGTTACAGTCAGCATTAAACCACGGGCGAGCTTTGCTACCGGTAGGAACATCAGAGAACGGTATGAAATACTCCATACCCTGACGTATGACTTCTGTAATAGCATCCGCGCAGCTCGACGATTCGGCTGAAGAAAAACAGTCCTGCCAAGGATACGAAGCAAAGAAGTGGCGCATCTCATCCCATTCTGCTGACCTGTATCGCCACACCCGTCTTTTACCACAAGGGCCCTGATCGGGTGGTGAATACACTGATACAGATTTCACCAGACAGTGATCTGAGGTGCCCAATGGGGCAGAAACAGACACAGAGTATCGGTCTGGATCGGTAGTCAGCAGAAGGTCTAAGCAGTTGGCTGTATGAGACTCAATATCCGGGACCCTTGTTGCACAGCTGACAAGCTGGGAGAGATTTAGCGACAATGCAAATTTGCGCGCCTCTCGCCCAGCATGATCGGTCACTAGGTATGGGAACAACCACTCTTTATGATGAGCGTTGAAATCCCCCAGGATGACTAGCTGCGCTGCCGGGTATCTCTGATATGATTTGACAATGGTGTCACCGTTGTCTAATTATCCCTAGGATTTTCGCGAAGATTCGAATTCTCAAAACATCCTACGAAATTTGCATAAGATACGAGCAAAATTATCGTAATCAAACTGTTAGGCTCAATTATTTTCCGATATTTTGAACGGGATTAATATGGCAACACTGGACGGCTGGGTTGTCAAATGGACGGATTGACTCGCTCTCTTGTTTGGTGGCAGTTGTGCAGTACAGTTGTGTGCAGTGTGTTTTCAGATAAGTGATCTTTGTACCTATTTTCCCTAGAGAAGTAATAAAAGTGAATTATTGAAATACTGAGTTTTACTGGTCTATTACATATCAGAAGTGGCAAGTACCTGTGATTTGTCATTTTAAACTTCGTTATCTAATTTAATCAACCACAAAAGATTTGCTTGTTGATCAAATGACGTGGCTGTCAAAATAAAAAAAGAAAGATACCCTCATATTTTTATCTTTTTTTATTGTGTGTGGTTTATGTTTGATTACCTGTTTAGCACCATTGCTATATATGAGCATGCTCTGGTTGTGTTATTTTTCCTATGACTAGAGTTTTCAAATTATTTTTCAGCGGCAAACAAAGTTCAAGGTCAATTAAAGGACATGAATTAAGACGCTCCCATGTCTCAATGACCTTGAGCGTTTTGCTTACCTGACACCCCACCCACCCGTTCTTTCCCCTGATGTTTGTTACGTAAAGGAGAATAAACTTGGCCATCTATCGGATTTAGCTTGTACTACTACAACACGCGATGGGTTCTAGTTTGTGATCATCTTCTTTACCACCGGGTATATTTTTGAACCATGTGATCCATAAAATACTTTATAATTAAAAATGCAAATATTACGGGTGTTCTCTTGGTGTTCTACTCATTAAACTAAACAACTTTTCCTAGAAAACATACAACTGTCGAAATAATATGAAAAAAAAAATACAAATGTGTCGATATATACTATCACACTACTGATTCTAATTTATTATGTACATATTCAATTTTCCAAATTATTATTTTATATAATATTAAATAATTATTTATAATAATATTAAATTATTATTTTATATTTTATTCGAAAATGTTGTACAGCTTCATGAGTAGAACACACCGTTATCATTATTTACACTTTATTCAAAATGATCCTATAAAATAGTCCAAGAGCTTGCGAACATTTTAAAGAATTAAATTATTATGTTTTATTGAAATACAGCAAGAATTTTTATTCACTAAGGAAATTTTAAGGGCTTGTTATTGTTGGTGAGATTATGAAACTGTTTTTTTTTTTGGAACGTAAGGTGAAAAAAATTTACTAGACACGATAGATTTTTTTTTCATATTTTGACCTATATTCCATCGAGAAAATTGTTCAGTTTCATTGTCTAAACAAGTCCTTAAAATTTCTTAGGTAAATGATATACCTCGGTTTTTTATGTATGTTCTTCTTCTGTCGAGTGGGTATCGAGTCTATCGACCCCATGAACCCTATGTATGTAAATGTACCGGGTGTAAGGGACAGCGTCCCGCAAACTGATAGAGGTTCCGCAGTCAACGCCCATACTACTTTTACCCCTTTACCAGCAGTTTTTTTTTAAATACCTACGTTTCCGTCATTGTTACATCTGGTTTGCTATTAAGTAAGATTTGAAAATTGTATTGCTGTATATGATGTAACAGACCTTGTATTTACGCGTAAATTAATTACAGCAAGTTTAAACCTGTTTAAGAGATAAAACAAATATAATTTTGAGATGCTGTCCGGAGCAAAATGACTATGTGAAGCAATTTGCTAAAATCTTACTATAATAAATACTTTTCACTTATAATATACCCGGGCTAAAAAAAAACACCAAATTACAATAACAAAAGAAAAAAAACTAAATTAAACCGACGACTTTTTTTTCGATTTTATATGAAATTAATATTTTTAGATGGCTTGTAGAGGGCTCAAGATCTGTATATTTTTAAAATTTAATTATGTATTTAAAATCATGAGAAACCACAACATTTCATACCTCTTGGGTAAGTGAATTCTAATGTTGTATGGGTCTACCTAGACTTTCATCTCCTGAAAGAATTTGCAGGCCGCTGTCTCTTACGCCCGTTATGTATAAAATATGCAATTTTCAATTATTAGGCATTACATGGCTGTAAAATCTAGCCTAGCTATGTATTATTTTAGATTATAATCTATAGCCAGTCATTAGTATGTATCTTATGTAAATATATTCATTAAATAATTAAGTATGTAGGTCAATTTATTTTAAAATCTAACAGAAGGTAAAAGATTATTATTATTAGGTTTTTTGTGTCTTAACTCTGGTCTTCTGCTATAAGGAATGACATTTTGTAAAGGTAGTATTAAAAGGCGATTAAAATTTGGAAAGATATAATGAAGTACAGAAATATAATCTCTTGAAGTTCAAATCATACATACATATAATCACGCCTTTATCCACAGTGGGGTAGGCAGAGCGTAAACGACGTAAACAAAGGTCGTTCCGCCACGTCTGATTAAGTTCTGAGGGTTATTTAAGATAGATTTGTAGGTATATTTCTGTAGTGACAATACGTCAGCCCATTGCCTAAATTACAATATACTGAAACTCTCGAACACTGGTTTTTACAGCAAGCCCGGGAGGAAATTCAGCTGGCACATCCTATGTTTTTCTCTTGCTCCCCGGCCAGCATAGAAGAAATGATTCTTAAACTATATGACTAGAAATAAATAAATCTACTAAAAATAATAGCTTAGAAGGTATACGAGTAATAGTAATAAAGGTCATCAATTAAATATGAAGTTTTGATAAATTTATGATTCTTCTACTGATGTGTGTCGCATTGTGTAGTTTTTCTTCTTTTGTACTAATGGATAACTGAAACAGAAAACAAATATTATAGTGATGGTAAAAAGAACATAATAAATATATAATCTACTGATTATTTCGTATGGATAATTTTGATCTTCCATGCTGGCCTGGGAGCGAGAGAAAAACATAGAATGTGCTAGCTGCATTTCGTCCCTGGCATGCTGTAAAAACCAGCTAAGGGATCCTCGGGTTTCAGTATATTATAATTTAGGCGATGAGCTGTGACAATAGCGTCATACATCATCATCTCCCTAGCCCTATCCCGTATATCACGGGGTCGGCTACCTAATCTAGGGGATCGAACGAGGGTACTGGTTTTTACACAGAGCGACTGCCATCTCATCTCTGCAAACCAGAAGGGAAACTTAGGATATCTAAAATCACGCTAATAGACTTAGAGGGTAGGCAGGAAATTTAAATTTGGCTGTTTCTTAACCGATTCTTATGGAACTTTTTTATTCGACTGAGCAACCTTTAAAATTAAAGTTACGATACAACAAATCACGCCTCACGACTTACGAGGTAGGTAGAAAATTAAAGGTAACTAATTAATTAAAGGTAACTTTAATTTTAAATATTGTTCAGTCGAATTAAAAAAGTTCCATAAAATCGGTTAAGAACAAGCCAAATTTCAATTTCCTGCCTACCCCCTAAGTCTAGTAGCGTGATTTTAGGTATCCTAAGTTGCAACTCGGGTAATACACAGATGAATAAAAAAGTCCCATCGAAATCGGATCAGTAGTTTTGTTGTGATGTGGTAACATACAGACAGACAGACAGAATGACAGACAGACAGACAAAAAAAAAAACTTTCTGATCTTTATATCGTTAATAACGCCTGCTGCAATTATTTTTTGTAAATATATTCAATGTATAGACACGATCCTTCTAGAGATTAATTATATGTATAGATAACCCTCAAAACGTTGTCAGTCGTGGCGGAACGACCTTTGTTTAGGTCGTTTACGCTCTGCCTACCCCATCAGGTATAAAGGCGTGATCATATGTATGTATGTATAATTTTGATAACGCCTTTATTTGGATATGTAGTTTATTCCTGTTCTTAAAATAGTTTGAGCTCTTGGACTATAATTAAACTTACAAGTGCTGTAAATGTAAATTCTAAATTAACATGTCTTAATTCTTCTTTGCTAGACTAGGGTCGATAGAAAAACATAGAATCTTCCAGCTGCTTCTTTTCCCGGACATACTGTAGTCAGTAGAGACATGGAGTAATATAATATACTTACTCCGAAAAGGGAAACAAGGTTGTGGAATACCGTTATAATCACAAAGTTTACATAAACCAAATGAAAGCTGTAAGTTTATTTTCACTTACTTTTGTTGGTCCGACGACGTAATGCTATGAACTCTTGTGATTCAAGATATTTGCGCAGAATTTTTGTTTTTAACATTTTGTTAATGTCTGCTGGAAAAAAAAACAATTAAAAATTTATGAGAAAAATAATACAAATTAAATAAAAACTAAAAAAAGTTAATTAGAATCGAATATTGGTAAGGATCGATCTCGTACTACTGCGATTGAAAACCTCTAGCACTGCCACCGCACTAATGTGGCTGACACTTTGTGTGGCGAAATTATGCATTGGTTTGTAGACAATATGCAATCTTTACGCTGTCAGATAGAATAAAACATTCCAATCAAACAGCTATCAATATTTTTAGAGAACCAAGATATTTTTGTTATTTCCTAAAAAAACATTGCTGAACCATTTGCTACATTCTACAGTAGCTGACTAATAAAATAGTAGTAAAATAAAACAAAATAATATTATGTTGAAGTAAATACTTACTGTTTTTTTTATATTTTCTAAGAATTTTAGAGAAACTCATCAAAAATAATCAGTAGATAAAGAATAATTCGCACTAATATTAAACAATGAATATTAAAAGTCTTAAACACAAAATGTCCAAACAGAACTTACGAAAACTATTTTTGCCTGACAAGAGCGACGCGGGTTCCCCTCGCGAAGGCCGTGGGCCGTCTGCCGCCCGTCGCCCGCGCACGGACCCGCCCTTTGCGAACCTCCCAGAAATCAGATTTTATTTTTTTTCTCCAAAACTAATAATCGAAATAAAAAAGCAAGCAGATCACATTTTAGTGTTTATGATTTATAACGTTCAAAATAATTATCATAAATGCAAGTCGTTAAGTGCAAGTAAATAATAAAAGTTTAGTGAATGTTTTAGACACGGAAAGAGGGCCAGAAGAATTCGTATTTCTCATTAATTACTCAATATTTTTAAATAATCTTAAGAGTGTAATGAAGAGCTGAGACCAATCTACAACATATAATTATTTTATATTTTTTATGTAACGATAAAGTATACTTTATAGGCCTTGCAAGCGACCGAAATATCACGAAAGCCCCTTAAGATCGTTACGTAGACTTTTGGGGTTTATAAGGGGGTGGAAAATTTTGATATTTTTTCGCTTGGACGCACTGTTTTCGAGATAATAGCACTTTTCCATTTTCTTTTGTAATTTTTTCTATAGGTTACTTTTTGTGTATATTTCAGACCTATGAAACGTGGTGGATGTTCAGATTCGCGGCCGAGGCGCTTGAATACCAAGCCATGCCACGTCATCGTGAAGGCGTATCCGGAAATGGTGAAAGCAACACACGTGGTCGTGACGATCACGAACGAGTTCGTAGTAGAAGCCGAATAAGCCGGAGCCAGTCTCGTAGTCGTCACACGCGCAGGCACGAAAAACGTGGAAGTCGAAGCAAAAGCCGTCAACGCAGCAGGAGCCGTCAACATGAGAGGAGCGCTAGGTTGAGAGAACGCGAAGAAAACCTTAAACGCCAACGAGAACGGCTAAGTTTGGCAGAAGATGACATTCGACGTGAACGCAGCCGACTACGAGAAACAAAAGACAGGTCATGTAATCGTAGACAAGGTAAGCCTGGACGTACACACGATGACGTCATCATCTCCCTAGCCTTATCCCGTATCTCACGGGGTCGGCTTCCTAATCTAGGGGATTGAACGAGGGTACTGGTTTTTACACAGAGCGACTGCCATCTGACCTCCGCAACCCAGAAGGGAAACCAGACCCAATCCTAGATTAGGTCAGAGTTTTTCAAGCCGCCAATGCTTAGCACTGGCCTCTGATATAGCTTAACGACTAATATCTACGGTATTAAACGATATTAACCGGGACCAACGGCTTAACGTGCCTTCCGAAGCACGGAAAAAGCACCGAATAAACGTACATATGAAATTCGAAATCCGAAAAACACATTGGTACGTGGTGGGATTCGAACCACGACCTCCCGCTCAGGAGGCAGCGGCCCTATCCACTACACCATCGGGCTCTTTGACACACGATGACGTATCGGCTGATAAAACAAGACGGTCACGTACTCCTGTTTTATCAATAAAAGTAGTTATGCATTTATTATCTGCGGCTAAAACCCAACCGTCAACGGAGAGTGGCACTCATTCACATAATGTAAATCATAAAAATATTCTTTCCGGCTTTGACCCCTCAAAGAAAGGAAAACGTATAGATATGTGGCTTAAAAAAGAAAATGAGTGCGCTACCGTTTATGGGTGGGGAGATCAGACCACCATTCATTTTGCCTTACAGAAGCTTCAAGTCAGGCTAAAATGACTGGCCAAAACGTGGTACGAAAGTTTAGATTCTATTTTATTTACATGGCCTCAATGCCAACAGAAATTATGGCCAGTCCTTGGAGGACATGTTAAAACGTAAAAGCAGGTTTCACGAGCCGATTGAAGTATACTATTTTTGAAAAACTTGCACTACTGAATCAGTGTGAGATAGTCGGTAAGCATGCAGTCGAATGCATAATACATGGGTTAAGTGAGAAATAAAAATGAAAATGAGTGCTTTATCACTGAGATGTTCTGAACCAGAACAACATTTGCATTTTTTAATGAGCAACAAAGAGAGCACTGATGCCACGGAACGATTACATGCTAGGAATAAACCGGATAATGTGTTCACTTCAGCCACCAATCCTGGTAGTAAGAGCAATTAACCTAACTCATCGACGAAGGATAGCGCGACGTTTTGTTTTAATTGCAAGGAAAAAGGGACCCATACCGAATGTGCACGAAACCACTAGTTAAATGCACACGTTGCCACAGAGTAGGTCATAAGGAAGACGGTTGCTCCTTTAAAGTTGATCAGGGTGATAATAAAAACATACCGGAGACCATGTCTATAACGTCGACAGGTTCAAATAGAAAATATTACATAGACGCGACATTTAATGGAACGTGCGTCAAGTCTTTGGTGTATTTCGGGAGCGAAGCCTGTCTTCTGACAAATTGTGGATTAAGAAATTTGGGTTTACAGTGTGACAATGTAGCTACTCCATTGAAGGGTTTTGGAAATGGGGTTGTGCTCGCACACTAGCATACCAGCTCCTTGCAGGTGCCAGCTACAGCCATGTGTATTCGCTAACTGGCATGCCTGTAACTGGAAGCTATCTAGTTGCAAGTAGCTAGCACAACATTTGATTTTCTTGCATGCCCGTTGAGGGAGGAGACGCGGGGGGCTGCTTACCTGGCACGTGTGAACAGACGCGACAGCTACGTGCATGCCAGTAGCCGACTCGTTGTGGTCGTAGGCGCATAATTTTTGTTATCATTTCGAAGGTCAAGTTTTTTCAAGATTTTCTTTGTTGGTTTTTGTATTTAACATGGCACGATGGGGAAACTATACAGTTCATTAATTTGTACAGAGAATACAAATGTCTCTGGAAGCCGACTAGCTCGCTTTACAAAAACAAAATAGCACGTGCCAATGCCTACAGCAAAATAGAAGAAGAATGATCTTCTTGACGCATTTCTTTAAGCAGACAATTACTTGCTACAAAATCTTCCCTTCTACTAATCCAATTCCTTATTCAAACCCGTCTTTGATTTTTCTTTTTATCTCTCATTAATTTAGCTACACATTCAATTGCTAGTAACAACACGATCTTGTTTAATTCACTTGGATTATTATCCATGTTTGGCGCCAAAGAGTAGGTAGGTACGAGTGACTCTCACGAACTGTCTTGTGTATACGCGATGGCAATACTGGCATGCAAGGGCACAACTTGCATGCCTGTATTACTTGCAAATGTATCCGCAGTGTGCCAGTTACTTGTACATGCCAGTAACTTTCATGCCTGCTACAGTCCCGATTTACGGGCATGTGTATCCCGGCCTTTAGGTAAGGTTCCTGCTGAATTAGTGCTAGATGGAGTGAGCGCGCAAGTTCCATGTCATGTAGTGGACGATAAGTTTCTCGATGTTTCTTTACTATTCGGACAGCCGTACACTGAACAACCACATGTTCATGTGTACAAAAATGCTGAGATACTGCAATTTATTGATGGGAGTAACAATATGCCTTTTTCCCACTCGGAGATAGAAGATGATGTCTCTATAAAAATTGTATCTGCAGCTGAGATTATGTTTGGAACCTGTATGAACAGTGAGATAGATCCAAGGATTAATGAGATTAGGCAAAACACGGAAGAAGAAAATGTTACAGATATAAGGAAGGAAGTTAAGGACAAGATTGATGCGGAGCAAGTAAAACAGAAACAGCAACACGATAAGAATAGGTGTCCGTCCCATATTTATAATGTAGGTGAACTTGTTAAGATCAAAAATACGTGTTTCAAGAACGACGGGAAAAGCCAGAAACTACTACCTCAGTATTCAGGCCCATATCGAGTTATCTCGGTGCTCGGAAATGACAGGTACAGAGTAGCAGCGATACCTGGCTTAAGCAGCACCAAATATAAGCGTAAAACTACCGTCGCTGCTGAACGGTTTGTACATGTTGCCGCTTAAAATATTACGCGCTAGGTTGAGATCGGATCGTGAAACTGGTGAAGAAAGTAACAATGATGATTAGAATGTTTTACTATATATACTATATATTAAAGAAAAAGAAAGAATTGTAAGTATAAATTAAAGCTAAAATCATGATTATATACAATTGTTGAAATATTATCTAC
Organism: Scrobipalpa costella; assembly: GCA_949820665.1. Lineage (NCBI taxonomy): Eukaryota > Metazoa > Arthropoda > Insecta > Lepidoptera > Gelechiidae > Scrobipalpa > Scrobipalpa costella. The sequence goes on from OX463299.1 coordinate 9,242,543, forward strand.
CTGTTACAGTTGTTTTATTATTCATTATTATAGTTAAATATCGAATTGAATGAGTTGGTATTTTGACATAATTATTTTATTATACTTTTACGCTATTGGCATCTTTAAATATTTTAAGGTAATATGAATTTTTAAGCAACCATGTGATTGGTTGAGCAGGATTATTTGGAAGTAAAAAATATGTGATTAGTGGAAATGTTAGTTATAAGGAACCATGTAATTGGTTAAATTGCTAGTTGTAAAGTTATGAGCAACCTTCTGATTAGTTGAAAAGGTTATTTGAGCAACCATGTGATTGGTTGAATAGTGATTTGAATGAATTCCATCTGATTGGAATTATTTGTTAAGATAGATCAAAAGCAACCATGTGATTGGTTGATGAAGTCCATCTGATTGGATTCACTTGTACAGACACATCAAGAGCAACCATGTGATTGGTTGATGAAGTCCATCTGATTGGATTCACTTGTACAGACAAATCAAATTCAACCATGTGATTGGTTGATGAAGTCCATCTGATTGGATTCATCACTTGTACAGACACATCAAGAGCAACCATGTGATTGGTTGATGAAGTCCATCTGATTGGATTCACTTCTACAGACAAATCTAGAGCAACCATGTGATTGGTTGATGAAGTCCATCTGATTGGATTCACTTGTACAGACAAATCAAATTCAACCATGTGATTGGTTGATGAAGTCCATCTGATTGGATTCAATTGTACAGACAAATCTAGAGCAACCATGTGATTGGTTGATGAAGTCCATCTGATTGGATTCACTTGTACAGACAAATCAAAGGCAACCATGTGATTGGTTGATGAAGTCCATCTGATTGGATCCACTTGTATAGACAAATGAAGAGCAACCATGTGATTGGCCGAATAGTTTGTAATTGGTAGCATTGTAAAGCATTTGATTTGTTTAGAAAGCTTTAAAATTAAACTTAATGTTAGTTCGCTATGAAATCAGTTCAATTTATTATTTAGATCAGGATTAATATGATATGTGTTGTTTAAATAATTTTTGAAGTAAAGATTAATTTGTTCACCGTGGAAAAAGAGCGCATCAATTGACCGAGTGTTAGGATCTTTCTGACTTATGTGTATCAGGACATTCACAGGGTCAGGATGGGCGAGTGTTAGGCTCAATTATTTTCCGATATTTTGAACGGGATTAATATGGCAACACTGGACGGCTGGGTTGTCAAATGGAAGGATTGACTCGCTCTCTTGTCTGGTGGCAGTTGTGCAGTATAGTTGTGTGCAGTGTGTTTTCAGATAAGTGATCTTTGTACCTATTTTCCCTAGAGAAGTAATAAAAGTGTAATATTTGTGGTAAGTGAATTATTGAAATACTGAGTTTTACTGGTCTATTACAAAACGATTTATAAAAGTGGGTACAAGATAGATATTTCCTTCCGCGTCGTATGAGAAATGAGTTGCGACGCGGTAAGTTCCAGACCAGATATATTAGTGTTGTCAATGGATAGTTTTAGCTATCGATAGAAGATAATATTTAGTATCGTTATTCTTCTTTATTCTTTATATCGTTAACTTCCATGCTAGCCTGGGATCGCAACTTTCATGCTGGACTGGGAGCGAGAAAAAACATAGAATGTGCCAGTTGCATTTCTACCCGGGCATGCTGTAAAAACAAGCTAAAGGATCCGAGGGTTTCTGTATAATGCAATTTAGGCGATGGACTGACAACCTGTCACTACAGCAATTAACGTACAAATCTATCTGAAGTAACCCTCAATACTTTGTCAGACGTGGCGGGACGACCTTTATTTGGGTCGTTCGCGCTCTGCCTACCCCATTAGGGATAAAGGCGTGATTATATATATGTATGTATGTTCAGCCGGACTTATTCACAGGCAAGCCTGTATTGCTTTCGCCCGGGGTGGACCTCCAAGTGGTCCATCCCAGGCAACGGCAATAGATCCCATCCATCCCTGTCCATTGTTGTACTTTAAATAAAATATTATTGCTGTAAATCTCATGATTAATATTTTCGATATTAAACTATGAGAAGTTCGCAACACTATAAGATTTGTTATATCAGCAACGTGAATCGGGTTTGAAACTTGACGAGACATGTATTGATAGTTTAACTTCACTATAGAAACTTGAAGTTATCTCAACTTGTTAGTTTGTAGATTAATAACCTGATAAAACTATCCATAATTGATGACGCTACGTACAAAAATATCCACTTTATATAAGAGTACATACATACATACATAAATCACGCCTTTATCCCTTACGGGGTAGGCAGAGCGTTTAACGCCTCGTAAAAGGCGCTTTCGCCACGTCTGACAAAAATTGAGAGCAATTTTAGATTGTAATATGTATTGCTATAGTGACAGGTTGTCAGCCCATCGCCTAAATTACAATACACTGTAACCCTCGAGTCCTTTTTGCTGACTTCAACAGCATGCCCGGGAGGAAGGGCAGCTGGAACATTCTATGTTTTTCTATCTCTCCCAGTCCAGCATGGAAGAAAGATATAAGAGTTCCCCATGGAAATAATTTTTAGTTTTTATTAATTCGTAAAAAAATACAAAATCTTTCATTTTATTCACCTCAGGTCAATCATTATTGTTGCTGATACTGGCAGCCAAGGTAAGCTAAACCTCATATATCATTTCGTTTTCTACTTTGAATGTATGTCAATTCAGTTGTTCAATAAAGTTCTATGAAATAACATGTGGTGTCACATGTAGATAATGAGTTGAGATACAGTCCCCCAGCAGTCCGTACGCTCGGAGTCTGGTGGGACATTAGAGCAGATGCTCTGCAGTTGGTCAGAAGCTCCGTGAGCGCAGACAAAATTCCAAAACCCACTAAGCGAAACGTCCTTGCTAATCTCATGGCCGTATACGACCCCTTGGGCTTACTAAGCCCGATCGTGCTAAAAGGGAAAATTATCTTTCAGCGTACTTGGAAATCAAATATCGGCTCGGACGACAATTTGCCACCTCCCCTTGTGGACGCTTGGCTTGCATGGCGCGCAGAACTAGCAAAGCTAGGTAACGTTGTGATTCCGCGTTGCGACCCATCGCACAACCGTGTGTCCACCCAGCTCCACATTTTCGCAGACGCCAGTGAACTCGCCTACGCGTGCGACGCAAAACTCTAGGCGCCAGCCTAGAGTTTTGCGACGTTTCTGTGGAGCTGGCGCTAATTGGAGGCAAAACTCGCCTAGCCCCGACGAAGCCGACCACCATTCCTCGGCTAGAGCTGCAAGCGGCCCTTATCGCTGCCCGCTTCAGCTCTTAATGCACCTTTAGAAATAAAGTGACTGAACTCAAAAAATGGGGATTTGGACTTTCTGCAATAAAACGAAATTTGAAAGCATAACCTTACAACTCTATACACTTGGGTATTTTTTTCTCAGTAAAAGTGTGATAGATAATGTTCTAAAAAATATTTCAAGTTTTTAGGGTTGTAAGTTATAATTTTAAAGGTCGGTTTATTGCAGAAACTCGAATCCCAATTTTTTGAGTTAAGTTACTTTATTTGTAAAGGTGCGTATATGTCATCGAGGAAAACAGAAATGAAGCCCAGTGCTGTAATTTTTTGGTCCGACAGCGCGACCGTCCTCCACTGGCTGCGTGGCGACGCCCGCAATTTCAAACCTTTCGTCGCCCATAGAGTAAGCGAAATTGCTGACATCACTTCTGCTCGGGATTGGCGATACGTACCCACAAAACTTAATGTAGCGGACGACGCCACGCGGCCAGCCACTACCTTTGGCCAGACCAGTCGATGGGTGCAGGGCTTATCCTTTCTATTGAAATCTCCCGGAAAGTGGCCGAAGGAGCCAACCTCACACGCGAATCTAGCTCCAGTTGAGCTCAAGCGAACACGCGAGCAGACGTGTCCTGTCCTCATTGCGGATAATCTCTCAGTTCCCCTTGTACCAGACACTACGCGTTTTAGTAGCTGGACGCGCCTGCTCCGTGCCACGGCGCGTCTGTACAAGGCTGCACAAATCTTTCGGTCCCTTTATATTAAAAATCCTACTGCACCTTGTATCGACGCGTCTGATCTGGCTGCCACAGAACAAAAGCTGTTCCTCGTATCGCAGCTTTAATCCTTTGAAGATGAGTGTAAATGTATTCAAATGAAAGCCCATTATCAAAGGGCAGCCGCTTGCGATGGTCAATCAAGCTGGACCAAGACGGACTCCTTCGCCTGGCTGGCAGAACTAACGCCTTTTCTCCGAGAGGAAGCTTTTCGTCCCAACCTGTTGTCCTCGACGGCCACAACCCGATCATTCGCCTGTACTTGAAGCACTTGCACATAAGAGCAGCCCACGCCTATGTCGAGACAGTTGTCAATGAAGCACGGCAGAAGCTCTTTGTACTCAGGCTGCGTCCAGCTGTAAAGGCCATCAAGAATTCATGTCAAGTGTGCATATTACGTAAGGCTATGCCTGTTACCCCGCCCACCGGGGACCTACCACCAGAAAGGCCTAGCCGCGGGCGAGAGGCCGTTCACGGACGTTGGTCTAGACTACTTCGGACCGGTCACCGTCACCATCGGGCGGAAAAGTGACAAGCGATACGAGGCGCTTTTCACGTGCCTCACGGTTCGTGCCGTCCACCTTGAAATGGTCTCAAATCTGACATCGGACGCGGCAGTCATGGCCTTGAGGCGTTTCGTAGCACGTCGCGGCTGCACTACGACAGTGTGGTTAGATAAAATGGAACAGCTTTTGTCGGTGCTCATATGCTGATTTCTGTGGCAGCCGACTTAAGAATAAAATGGAAGTTTGTCCCCCCTGCTGCTCCCTTTATGTACGGCTGCTGGGAGCGACTTGTTCGCTCGGTCAAGGTTGCACTGGCAGCCACCCTTCACGAACATTCCCCAAAAGAAGAGGTTTTCGGGACCCTGCTCTGTGAACCGGAGGCGCTGATTAATTCTCGTCCCCTCACACACGTTTCTGCAGATCCTTCCAACCCAGAAGCTATCACGCCAAACCATTTTCTCCTGGGAACCTCCTCTCCTTATTGGACGCTTACGGGCGTAGATGAGTCCGACCTGTCGCGACGTGTCAATTGGCAAAAGGGTCTCAATGGTGATAAAAATCCTCCCTGGCAAAGACAACATTGTCAGGGTGGTCGACGTAGCAACCAAGGTGGATACTTCGGAGACCTACCAGAAAGTTGGTACTACTGTAACAGCTTCCTGGTAACTACTTCAATTACCCTTTTTTTTACTTAAGCCTTGTTTTTTATACCGTTCTGTTACTACATCCTTTTTGTATCCAGTAGGTATGGTGTCACCCTGACCTTACCTTGGTGCCGGTGTCAGCACCCAAACTAGCTGCCTACTCCGGGTCTATAAGAGGTCCCCGTCCTAATAAGAGAAAAAGACGGAAGGGGCACACGCCGTCAACCGCAATGCCCTACACGGTGGTACCACGGTACCATTCGGGTCAATATGCTCGACACAGTGGTACCAAGGGGAACCGGTTGGGTCTACTGGACCGGGGGACCCCGCAGCTGTTTGGGACCCAGGGGATTTTTTGTAACAGCTTTACCTAAGTGCGCCATGTTGCTGATACTGGCAGCCAAGGTAAGCTAAACCTCATATATCATTTCGTTTTCTACTTTGAATGTATGTCAATTCAGTTGTTCAATAAAGTTCTATGAAATAACAATTATCATCATCAACATTTTGATGGAATTTGTTATTACTAATAATTCCAAAAAAACGTGCTAAAATAGTGAAAAATTATACATACCTACTTATATTTTACGGGAGATACGGGATAAGACTAGGGAGACGATGATGCTTCTTTAACCCACAAAGTTTCAAACTATTTCCAAAAATTGAATTAATGATAAAGTAAATATAACTTCAAATATATTTTTTTAAGCAAAATTTTTTTTAATCCAGCTAACGCAACTTCTATGTTTTTACTCCTAACAAAACACTTTCACTAGAAGTGCTAAACGTTAATCTAACTAAGCTTCTCGAGGACTAAGTCCAATATTAGTTCAGAGAATGAGATGGCGTTTCATCAGAGAAGTGAGACTATCGAGCTCATTCCTCTAGAGAAACTTTGTCTAACGAATTGTAACTGGATCTTATCCATGACATTGATCAAAGAAAATGTTACAGGGGACTATTGATAGTGCATAAGTGTAGCAACACACAGGCGTTATTTATTGCGCGTAAGATTGCGCTCATCACGATGTCAATGCTTTTTGTATTGCCTACAACACACATGCGTGACTTTACGCACTACGCGCACGTACTAGCAGAGGAATGCGCCGATGATAGAGTTCCTCGTAACGCGCGTGTAGTGCGTAAGGTGACGCATGTGTGTTGTAGGCAATGCAAAAATCATTGACGCCTGTGTGTGGCTGTACTAAGGCGTGAAATACTTAAGTCGTGTACGTACCTGCCTATACACGTAGTATCAATAGACGTCTTTAATTATCTTCGGATAAACGACTTTCTCAGTAGGTATATTATCAACTTTTCATGGTAACTGATTCATTTAGAAAAAGAATCCTGTAGTACGTTCATGCATAGCTACTTAATTTTGAAAATTGAAAAATTATTACGGCTGCGGTGCACTGGTGTGTGTGTTTTCCTAAAAATACAAGTAAAATTTTATTGGAAAAGCCATTTAGTTGCCAGTGTTCCACTAGGTCAAACTAATCTTTATTTGAATTGATACCCGCCGGATTCCCGGGTTAGCCAAACGGGATTTTCCAAAACCCATTTCAATCCTGCTATTCTATCGTCCAAAAAAATCTTCTGTATTTGATGGTTTGAATACAGTTGAGTAAAAAAACATTGCACTTTTTTTTTTGGCAGGCGTTTATAAATACCCTTCTTTCTTACTGAATTCCCAATTTGTGGCCGTTTCTCGCCTAAACTACTAAACGGATTTCAATGAAATTTGACAGGAAGATAGATAGTATCCTAGAGATATTTGATGGCTACTTTTTGTAGCGGAAAATTACCTCATTTGCGGGGAAATTTGAATTATTCAGCTCAATTCACCACAGATAGAACATTAATACATAGTTAGGTCTATAAAAGTAAAATAACAGAGTGTAGGTGTAGCTTTGGTTTACACGTTCTGCTAACCCTAGGTGCACATTTTACTAAAAATACAAAAAGGAACAAAAACATCTTTACAAACTGTGGCCTATGTTGATGAGTATTTTTCATCACAAATTACAAAAAAAATAACGTTCTTCGAATGTTTTAGTTTAATTTTACGTTCCTTAAAAACGATGTCTAAAAATAAATTACTATATATGAAATTCAAGTCTACTAAACTTGGAGACAGGAAAAGGCGCGCGCAGTTGACTTCCCATATGTATTCACACAAAGCACCTTGAAATATAATGTTAATTACAAAAACCTACAAAGGAGCTTATGAAATCTGTTTCAAAAGGCAAACAGAATACGTATGTTATTCAGAGTCAATCTATTAACCATCGGACAGAAGTCCCCTAAACTTGCAAACGAAATTGGAGGCCCGGTAATCGGATTTCAACGCCAAAGTGTTCCGTGTCGATCCTCGTCGGAGTTGGAAACTAAATAAGATTACAAACCAAACCAGCCGATTACTTGATAGTAGAGATGGGCGATAAATAACGTCACGGTGAAAAGTCACAGTGATCTGCCATTTAAGAAAGTCACTGTGACTTTTTCGAGAGGAACAACGTTCCAAAATAACGTTATTACTTTTTCCGTCACACATGTGCAAGGCATGGCAAGACCAAAGTAAGATTAATTTATAATTAATTAGCATAATCATTAAGTTAGTTTTTAATGTTTTAGTATAAGTAATTTGTATTGTGCAGAGCAACTGATCTCCCGTTAAACTTTTACGAAGTTTGGGAGAATATCGTTATAATAACATTGTATAACTTTTATATGATAAAAAAAAGGTTAAGTTAAGAATATTCTTTATTGCACAGAAAAGACATAAGAAAAAAGTAAGTATGTAAGTACATGTTTTAAAAAGCGATCAAATACCAAAAATACTAGATTTTATCTTCACTTTCGAACGGACATACCATAAATATACGGAGCTACGGACAGACTGACTCATTTCCAGTCAGTTTCGTTATGACGTAAAAAAAACCAATATTCCAAGTTCCAACTTCGAACCTACTTTCAACTAGTTCCAAAATATCGACGTGATTGACGTGACAAAGTCACTTAGTTTCATTATGAAATTCCATGTTCCAAGTTCCAACTTCAAACCTAGTTTTGACTAGTTCCAAAATATCGACGTGACAAAGTCAAGGGTTTTTTCACACATATTTTTGGAACTGGAACAACAGTCACAGGAAAGTAACAACTTGCCAAACTGCATGTGTTTTGTATTCCTACGCAGCATGCGTGTGGTTGTGTGCGCTCAGATTAGAACTAGGTAGACGTTATCCCGATAACGTCCCGACGTTGCCGTGTCGTTGCCGTGCCCGCCCATAAGACTATATATTTAATATTTTTCCGCAACTGGTTTACTGGCTAACTGCCTCCGTGGTCTAGTGGCTAGTGCCATGGGCTCCCGATCCGGAGGTCCTGGGTTCGATTCCCAGGGGGTAAAACACAAAGTTGATATTTGAGAATTTATCACTTTGTGAATTATTCCCCAATTTGGGTAGGACATTGCGGGCTGAATCACCTGATTGTCCGAAAAGAAAAAGATTTCGTGCTTCGGAGGGCACGTTAAGCCGTCGGTCCCGGTCGCTGTCTTTGATAGTGGTCGTTACACAAAACCATGTCAGAGGCCTGATAGTTGTGCTACTAGGCGGTTTAAAAACTCTGACACCAGGGTTCATCAGGTCCATAGACTCGATACCCACTCGACAGAAGAAGACTGGTTTACTCTGTATTTTGTGTCAGATTTTATTCTGAGGATGTACCTAATGGTGAATCACTTTCACTAATTGGGGAACGTGACAGAACACGAGAAGAAAATGCGCCTTGTCGATTCTCGTTGGAGTCGGGAACTATATAAGATTACAAATAAAACCAACCGATTACTCAAGTATTTATTTATAAAGCGATCTCGAGATTGAGAGCAGTATTAAGTATGGATTTGACAGTTCAAAATATACAGAAATGACATTTCTGATACGATCTCAATCTCACTGTCAGTCTCAAGTGCTGATTACAAATACGGGCCTAAGTATAAATACATAGTATCCTGATTATAGCAAGCCCATAGGTTTTCTGGAAAGCCACAAGTTTATTTTTCAGGCTTGAATAAAAGAAACCGACGACTAGGTCCATCTCTGCTTTTTCGTTGTAAAAAGTGAGTTAAAACTACCTATTTCCTGCGCTGTTTTTTAACGGATTTTAAGATAAATTTCAAGAGGAGACAAAGGACAGATTATAACTGCTATTAGTTGTACGGGGTGTAAGGGACAGCGTCCCGCAAACTGATAGGAGTTGCTCAGTCAACGACACTGAACAACTTTTGCCAGGAAATTCTTTCAGGAAGTGACAAAAATTGGCTTACATTCATACATATAATCACGCCTTTATCCCTAATGGGGTTGGCAGAGCGTGAACGACCTAAACAAGTATCGTTCTGCCACGTCTGACATAGTTTTGAGGGTTATTTAAGATAGATTTGTAGGTATATTGCTGTAGTGACAGGTTGTCAGCCCATCGCCTAAATACAATATACTGAAACCCTCGGATCCCTTAGCTGGTTTATACAGCATGACCGGGAGGAAATGCAGCTGGCACATTCTATGTTTTTCTCTCGTTCCCACTCCAGAGAGGAAGAAAAAAAATGGCTTTTTCGTACAAATTGTCTGAGCCAGTTTTTTTCAGGAAATGAAAAAAATATCCTGGTGATAGATGTCAGTTTTGTTGACTGCGCAACCCCTATCAGTTTGCGGGACGCTGTTCCTACACCTGTATATTGGCGTAAACTTCCATACTGGACTGGGAGAGAAAGAAAAACATAGAATGTTCTAGTTGCCCTTCCTCCCGGGCATGCTGTAGAAGTCAGCAAAAGGGATTCGAGGGTTACAGTGTATTGTAATTTAGGCGACGGGCTGACAATCTGTCACTACAGCAATACACATTACAATCTAAAATTGCCCTCAATTTATGTCAGACGTGGCGAATGCGCCTTTTAGGAGGCGTTTTACGTTCTGCCTACCCCGTAAGGGATAAAGGCGTGATTTTATGTATGTATGTATGTATATTGGCGACCGTGACAAGACACGACGCCAACAAAAAGAATATTTTTTTCACGTGGTCACTTGAATAATCTTTCGCATTTAAACAGCGGCATAGGCTACATAAGTAAAATAGCAAATGCAATTTTTTAAGAAGCGACCTAAAGAAAGGTTAATCCGCCACGTCTGACAAACTTTTGAGGGTCATCTAAGACAGATTTGTAGGTATACTGCTGTAGTGACAGGTTGTCAGCCCATCGCCTAAATTGCAATGTACAGAAACCCTCGGATCCCTAAACTGATGTTTACAGCATGCTCGGGAGGAAATGCAGCTAGCACATTCTATGTTTTTCTCAGCCTAACAGTCCAGCATGGAAGGAAGTGGTTTCCCGCTGTGCAGAAATCTAATGTTTGATATAATAATAATAATAAAATGATTTATTTCTCTCACAAAGGAAACGTTTCTTACAAACTAAGTTAGATAAATGAATTTTAGTACGATAGTTGTTTCTTTTGTGAGAGTCTGGTGTCCATACTAGGATAAACCTGTGTTACATAGAGCACCAGGCTCTCACCCCATAACGAGATATGAGAGTGTCTTTGCGTTTTGATCTTATTTATTGAAGTAAAACTAATTAGATTCCTAAACATGTATAAACAACTATATCAAACCAACATGCCCTTCTTTAGGTTGGCTGCTGGTGCCTCAATCTAATTATCGTTTCATCAAAACATCACCAGATGTCACTTTACCGCAACGTCACGTTTCATACCGCATTACCGCAGTTGCTTCTAGTTCTGATTATTAATTAATTTGGTACAGTTCAATTAATGTAATTAATATAATTAGAGTACGCAGCTGTTACATAATGAAATAACAGGTGAGCAGATATTTGTTATCATTTGAATTAGGCTCAATTATTACATTACGGTGTTATTTTGCACATGAAATGTAATTTTGTGCTTGGATTATTATCTAAATCTATCTATATATATATTTTCTGCCATGCTGGACTGGGAGCGAAAGAAAAAAATATCATGTGCCAGCTGCATTTCCTCTCGGGCATGCTGTAAATACCAGCTAAGGAATCGGAGGGTTTTATTATATTTCCAACTCTATTTTAGAAAAGAGGTAAACAATGTTTCATGTCTTTTAATCGAAGATCTTGTTTCCAAAATAAGTTTTAGCCATTAGATATAACAACATAATGAAATAGTTGTTTTTGTAACTTAACTAATTTTCTCACACGTATCATTCATTTTTCAAATGAGTTTTTGATTAAAAATATATGAAACTTTGTTTACCTTTATTCTAAAACTGAATTGGAAATACTATAGTATATTGCAATTTAGGCGATGGGCTGACAACCTGTCACTACAGCAATATACCTACAATACATAAATGTACCTATACATATAATCACGCCCATATCCCTAATGGAGTATCTTTAATAATCCTCAAAACTTTGTCAGACGTGCGGAACGACCTTTGTTTAGGTCGTTTACGCTCTGCCTACCCAATTAGGGATGAAGGCGTGATTATATGTAAATATGTATTATTATCTAAATGTTGGTGAAATTTCTGGTTAAGGAGGAGATCCAAGACGTATAATCCAGGTGCTTTTAAAATGGGTTTAGTTCCAGCTCAACTCAATTAGGGCTTTTCAGAATGACATAAGTGGTAAGATATATTGCTGATAGGTAGCTTTTCAAAAGATGAGCTGTCAATGTCATGCTTTTTGCTTATGTATGTTTGATTAAGGCTGCGTTCAGACAGCTTAGTATAAAATTTATAACGTATGTTTTTTTTATATATATGTAAATCACGCCTTTATCCCTTACGGGGTAGGCAGAGCGTTTAACGCCTCGTAAAAGGCGCTTTCGCCACGTCTGACAAAAATTGAGGGCAATTTTAGATTGTAATATGTATTGCTATAGTGACAGGTTGTCAGCCCATCGCCTAAATTGCAATACACTGTAACCCTCGAGTCCCTTTTGCTGACTTCAACAGCATGCCCGGGAGGAAGGGCAGCTGGAACATTCTATGTTTTTCTATCTCTCCCAGTCCAGCATGGAAGAAATATGTTTATATGTTTTTTATTACATTTAAAAAAAAAAGAACTTAGAACAAAACAATAAACTGTTCTTTTCATTGGAAGCCTGCGATAGTTCTGCCGTAAAAAATCTTAATTTCACGTAAAAAAAATATTTATAATACATGGCGACCGTGTGAACGTACCCAAAACTTTGGTAGCTTGAGCCATCTAATGGAGCTTTTGAAACTCTTCAGGTCACCTTGAAAAGACCTAATTGGTTTGTTATTTTTTTGCAATTTGCAAGAAGCAGGAGAGTGAAAATATTAACTAATATTTTTGACTGTCAGGAAAAAGAGTTAGAAATAAATAAAATAAAACCGTTTTCTCTCTATTACTCAACCGAGTGCTTTAATCATTATTGTTAAAGTTTAACAACGTTAATGTCTTACAAAGGGGGAGTACTTTTTATCTCCTTTGAAGAAAACGTCTCGACTGAGAGCGCCCTATATCTTTTGTTCGTCTGGCAATTATGACGACTTCCTTTACGATTTGTACCGGCTGTTATACTTACAGACTTTTATTTTCTTCATTCTAGTGTAGTTCGGTATCTTTTATATCTATCATACTGGAATGGTAGTGATAAAGTCATAGGCGTAGTCAGGATTGCGTTTCGAGCTACAGTCCACCATAGAAAAAAACGCAAGTGAAGCGAGCGTGTTATTTTTTGTAAAATTTTTAGCAGCCATGTAATACATGTACCTAAAGTCCATGTGTTACACGGAAACAAAGAAGAGTACATCGAAAGTAATCGAGAGCAGAGCGAGCGCAAATTTTTCTCAAGTATCGAATTTCTATGCGCAAATGAGAGTATATTAAAACATGAGGCATACAAGAATGTGGAATTTCAGGGGGGGATTGCACCCCCATATCCCTAGATCCCGTAGATAAAATTGTATTTTTTTACAAGTATAATAAGAACTCCTAGCCTTATTATAAAATAATTCCACGCGGGTGCCCTACCATAAAAAAACTTGAATTGCTGCAATTATTATAGTTGAACCTGCGACACTCGGAATGCCGTTCCAACCAACGCTCTACCAATGGCGCATTGAAATGAAGAGTGTTAGATTATACGTATAATACTTAGTAGATACTTATTTATAGTCGTTACTGTATTGTAACTACATTGTAATATAAATATGTTTATTATTATCTTGTCTTTTTTGTGAAACTGTCTGTTTTTGTATTGTTTAAGATTTTATTGTTGATTAACAAATTGTATGTGTGTCAATGTAGTCAAATATTATTTTTATCTATTTATCTATAGTATGCATGGAAAAAAATACGTTAAGCTGCTGGCGCATCTTCGATGTACATCGCCATCCTGAAAGTACATGTTTACAATATATTTTATTTTACATACCCAAAAATGCTAAGCGATTCTCTTTGTATAGTCAGTTCCACCCATTACCCAACACAACATGTACAGAGTATAATTTTCGTGCTTCGTTAGGCAAAAAGCAAAAATGTTGCCACCAACTTTTTAGTTAAGTTGCCTCTTGTTATCTAGACCAGTAGAGCTCAAAGTTTTCTGGTCCCACGACCTTTAAAACATGCTGTTCGTGACCCATACATACCTTGCGTAACATAAAACGATCAAAGTGGTATATAAGTAGTGGTCTTACAGAAAACTAAAAATTGTTTAAGAAATACTTTTCAACTTTGAACAATGCATTTTCTTTAAAAATATTTTTTAATCAAATTTACTTTAAATTAAGAAATCGGGCAAGTGGCTTAGCTTGATACATGCGTATAGTCACAGTATGACCCCTTTTTGTTGTGGTCTTATACGCAAGGTCCGTGTTTTTAACTGAACAATTAGAGTAAAAGTTAAGTTAAACAAATTACCCCACTAGTTCTACGTTTTTTTATTTAAAAATCAACTTCAATCAAAAAACCGCTTGAGTTTGAGAAGGACTGACTAGCCGTATTTTCTGCAGTCTTCATTTAGTTTAACTGCTAAAAACAGGTCGTAGTGTTAGTAATAAGCAGCTTTGTTTTGGTACTGACATGTTTCTTGTGTTAAAGCGAGCCTGTTTTTCGGCTTAATCTTTTCATAGCGGCCTTTTGGCCGGAAGAATTTAATTAGATTCTGACAAATTAAAATAAGTGTTACCTACTTTCTAAATACATTTTTTGGTTTCGTTGAATGCTATTTACTCGTAAAATTGTGATAATTGTCAACACATCACCTGCAACACGTCTACACAAAATCTTCGACTTATTTTTTAGATAATATATGTATAGATTTAAGTCTATATTGTTTGTGAGATAAATAATAAATCTATACATATAATAAGTCTCTAGAAGGGTCGTGTCTGTACATTGAATATTTTTACAAAAAAATAATTGCCGTAGGCATTATTATTATTAACGATATAAAGATCAAAACGATACTTTTTGATTTTTTGTCTGTTTCTCTGTCTGTTACCACATCCCGCCAAAACTACTGAACCGATTTCGATGAGACTTTTTTTATTCAACTGTGTGTTACCCGGGTTGCAACTTAGGATATCTAAAATCACGGTACCTGACTTAGGGGGTAGGCAGGAAATTGAAATTTGGCTGCTTCTTAACCGATTTTTATGGAACATTTTTATTCGACTGAGCATTATTTAAAGTGTAAGTTACGATATAAATAATCACGCTTCAGGACTTAGGAGGTAGGTAGAAAATAGAATTTCGGACGTTTTTAACCGATTTTGATGGAACTTTTTTTGTTTGACTGAGCATTACTTAAACTCAAATTTACGATACAAATAATCACGCCACGCGCGCGTATTACAGAATGTTTTCCGAATGTTCGACACTGCGTGTTTTCCATACAAACCGGGCGTACGGATTCGCGGGCACAGCTAGTATTTTCATATTTTCATTTTCAAAAATATTACACCTAGGAAGAGTGCCATAGGAGCGTTCTACCTATTTATTTTTATCGCATCCAACCCCTATGCTGGGTTGGTGCCTTTAAAATAGATTCATTTCAGCCTGTTCCCAAAAAAGTCAGCTGGAGCGATTGAATTTTGAATCCAGTTTTAATAGCAACACAGTGTCCGGCCAACGATTTATTGCCCACAGCTTGCAGTGGCCGTGATTGGCTTTTGAGTTTCATGATGGCTTCATGTTTTTTTGTCGTGTTGTCTCCTTCTGCCACAAAACTTTGTCAGACGTGGCGGAACGACCTTTATTTAGGTCGTTTACGCTGTGGTTAGCCCATTAGGGATAAAGGCGTGATTATATGTATGTATGTATGTTGTCTCCTGGCTGCCTATTGTACTGCGATAGTGTGCTTGAATAATTAATTACATATTATTAATGAATTAATTAATGATAATATTTCAGCCGAAGCGCCGGACTGGTACCTATACAGGAAGATATTAGTCCACCTCCATAGTCCCTCGCTGCTGAGAATTGTGACTCCACGTGTTTCGATCAGCCGCCTGATGTAGCCACAAATTAACCTTTTAATTTGTTGCTACATCAGGCGGCTGAACCCCTAGGGTTGCTCATTGCTGGGTCAACGAAACTGAACAACTTTCACTATTTCCCTTTTTAATGTCTGCTATATACCTAGGTTGTGTGTGACAGCAACTGTGTGCAAGCTGTGCTGGATTGATCATAGTGCAAATATTTTGATGGAAGGATATTTCGCGCAGTGGACGACCTAAAATATGGATAGCTATTTGAAAGGAATTTGTCCCTCATTAGATAATCTTATTTCGCACTTAATGCAAATACCACTCGAAGAAACAAGAAATGTAGCGGAAACCAAAACGTGTACTTTTGAAGGCACAGATGTAATCTGCTCATTAAACCGTCTTTGTGGAGTGATGTGGGCGAAAGGGAATTATTTTTAGAAGCGGGCCGGATAAGCCGAGTATCCGGATTCCTTTTATCACAGCATTTCGCTCTGCTGGTCGGCTGGGGCTATACGGGACGGAAAATGCTACGGGCACTATTCGGCCCACCATTTTGGAAATGTCCCATGGGCCATCGTGATTCTTTGAAAAAACGTTAAGCTTCACAAAATACTAGATATTCATATATGGGATGTGATGAGAATTATTAACAGAAGCGCTCCAAATAAGCCGCGTAGCCGCTTACCTTTTATCACAGCATTTCGTTCTGCTGGTCGGCTGGCAATATACGAGACGGAAAATGTTACGGGCACTATTCGGTACACCATATTTGAAATATTCCATGGGCCATCGTGATTCTTTGAAGAAACATTAAGCTTCTAGATATTCGTCTATGAGATGTAATGAGAATTATTTTTAGAAGCAGGCTGGTTAAGCCGCGTAGCCGGATACCTTTTATCACAGCATTTTGCTCTGCTGGTCGGCTGAGGGTAAACGGGACAAAAAATGTTACGTGCACTATTCGGTCCACCATATTTGAAATATTCAATGGGCCATCGTGATTCTTTGAAGAAACATTAAGCTTCTAGATATTCGTCTATGAGATGTAATGAGAATTATTTTTAGAAGCAGGCCGGATAAGCCGCGTAGCCGGGTACCTTTTATCACAGAATTTCGCTCTGCTGGTCGGCTGAGGGTAAACGGGACAAAAAATGTTGCGGGCACTATTCGGGCCACCGTTTTTGGAATGTTCCATGGGCCATCGCGTTTTCTAGAACAAAATTAAAGCTAAGAAAAGCTGTAAATAAGAAAAGACAAAGAAATATGATATTAATGAAAACAGTAACCAGTAGCCTACGAATAGGTAGGTATAGTAACATGCTACCAAGGAGAGCCCGACGGTATAGTGGATAGGGCCGCTGCCTCCTGAGCGGGAGGTCGTGTTTCGAATCCCACCACGTACCAATGTGCTTTTCGGTTTTCGAATTTCATATGTACGTTTATTAGTTGGTTTTTCCATGCAGAAGGCATGTTAAGCGGTTAATACCGTTTAATACCATAGATATTAATCGTTAAGCCATGTTAGAGGCCAGTGCTCAGCATTGGCGGCTTGAAAACTCTGGCCTAATCTAGGATTGGGTCTGGTTTGCCTTCTGGGTTTCAGAGGTCAGATGCTCTGTGTAAAATCCAGTACCCTCGTTCAATCCCCTAGATTAGGTAGCCGACCCCGTAGGATGAGTAATGTTACTCATGCTACGAGAAACTGGACTTCAGTATGTAGGTAGATTATTCGCTCTTCAAAGTTAATGGTACGTACAATTTATCCTATCGCTTTCAGAAAACGAATTCGCGTGACCCTGTATTTTGTCCTCTAAGCAACACAACCGCGAAATCCCAGACTTCCTTCCGGGCTTTTAACGGGATCACGTATCTCGACTGGAAACGGGATGATGAGCATTACCACGCTTCTTGTTTCGTTTCTTCCATGCTGGACTGGGAGCGAGAGAAAAACATAGAATGCGCCAGCTGCATTTCCTCCTGGGCATGCTCTAAAAACAGCTAAGGGATCCTAGGGTTTCAGTATATTTCAATTTAGGAGATAGGCTGACAACCTGTCACTACAGATATACAATAATAATATAAAAGTATACCTACAAATCTATCTTAAATAACCCTCAAAACTTTGTCAGACGTGGCGGAACGATCTTAGTTTGGGTCATTTACGCTCTGCCTACCCCATTAGGGATAAATGCGGGAGTATATGTATGTAAGTTGTTTAACGTGCAACGGCAACCCTACAGGCTGGCCCGTTAATAGTGCAGCAACACACAGGCATCACTTACTGCGCGCAAGGTTGCGTTCAACACGCTGTCAATGCTTTTTGCATTGCCTACAACACACGTGCGTCACCTACGCTCGTACTGGCAGAGGCATGCGCCAGCGTAGAGTTCTTCGCTACGCGCGCGTAGAGCGTAAGGTGACGTATGTCAGTTGTAGGCAATTCAAAAAGCATTGACAGCGTGTTGAGCGCAACCTTGCGAACAGTAAGTGACGCCTGTGAGTTTCTGCCCTTAGCGGTACATTCTACATCCGTTTTCCTGGAAGACACTATACATACATACGTACATACAATCATAAAGGTTGGACGCCACGTCTGTCAAGCTTTGAGGGTCATTCCGATTAATAATGTATATTTCTATAGGTAGTTGTCAGCCCTTCGCCTACATTACAATTTACTGCAGACATTTTTTACAGCATGTCTCGGAAGAGATGCAGCTGGCACATTCTATATTTTACTCTCACTTCCAGTCTAGTATGGAAGCATCCAGTCCAGCATGACATTATACTTAGGTATTTCAAAGCAAAATACATATAAATAAACAAAACATTTTATCCGTATAGTAAACGCCTTATAAAATTAATAAGGCAAAGCATTTGCATCAAGTTAAACGCAAAAGATTTCAGCACACATAGAGTTTACTGAATTTACCCACCTTCATCAGACACAAACAGTGGAGAAACACCAACAAAAAGAGCATAGCTACGTGCTAGGTAATTACCTAGTCTAAATAATTGGCTGGCGTTCCTCCAAGGTCTTTAAAATAAAATTATGTTGCGATACATCAAAGTAAGTTAATTAAAAGGCTAGATAGTGAGCAAGGTGAGGTAAGTTAAAAGGAAAATATGCTAGCTGCCTCTTTTCCTCCTTATCGTGTAATATCCGAATGTTGTAGTAGTGTGTTTAATACCTTCCATGCTGGTCTGGGAGCGAGAGAAAAACATAGAATGTGCCAGCTGCATTTCCTCCCGGGCATGCTGTAAAAACCAGCTAAGGGATCCGAGGGTTTCAGTAAATTGCAATTTTAGCGATGGGCTGACAACCTATCACTTCAGCAATATACGTACCAATCTATCTTAAATAGCCCTCAAAACTTTGTCAAACGTGGCGGAACGATCTTTGTTCAGGTCGTTTACGCTCTGCATACCCCATTAGGGATAAAGGCGTGATTATATGTATGGATGTATGTAATAGCAGAAGAAGGGTCATGTTTTCCAAGTAACATCGTTATCCCATCAAAAACATAAATGTAAAAGTGAAAGCCAAGTTCATCGTGATCTTGGTGCGTGAATCGCATAAAAAGATCAAATAGGGAGCCAAGTCTAGAGTTTATTATAGTCATTCTTAGCTCTTCAAAAAGTATAATTTCATGTGAATTGGTCGTAGTAGAGAATAATTCGTAATGTCACCTACAAAGCCACTCTACAACGGTCAAGTCACATGATTGTCACCTTATTGAGTGCTGCAACTAAGAATTACTATCAGCTTCCTAGGTCATTTGGAAGTGGGTTATGATTTTGATTATTTTTTTGTTTTTAAGAACGGCGACTTTAAATAAAAAAAACTCGATACAGACCCATTTAAGGCACTTACTTTCAAAGAAAGTTTAACCTAGTTTTATAAAACCTGTCTAACGGTATCCCAGTCAATATAGTAGTTAAAATAAAAAGTTGCCACAATTTTTTGAAAATAATGTTTTTTTATATTTCTAACCTTGCGATAAATTAATTTTCATACCAAATATCGTTTATATCTTCTTAGGTCATCGGGTTTTTGAATACTTGATTTTAGATATGTATGTCAGTCAGTCAGTCAATCAGTCATACAAAAATAATTTTTTCGGAATTTATATTTAAATAACCGTTTGAGCTATGTTAATAAAATTTGAAGTTCGTGTTTATTTAAAATATTTAAATATTTAATCCAAATTTGGTGTATTTTAGTCTAGTAATTTACGAGGTATAAAAGGGTCAAAAGTGGCTTCAAATTATTCCTGTTAATTATTACATACGGTGCTACCGGCTAGTTCTCTTCGTTTGGCTCGAACTTGGCTTGGAGACTACCGCGTGTCATCATCTCCCTACCTAATCTAGGGGATTGAACGATGGTACTGGTTTTTATACAGAGCAACTGCCTGACCTTCAAAATCCCGAAGGGAAACCAGACCCAATCCTAGATTAAACCCGTTTTTCAAGCCGCCATTGCTTAGCACTGGCCTCTGATATGCCTTAACGACTAATATCTACGGTATTAAACGATATTAACCGAGACCAACGGCTTAACGTGCCTACCGAAGCAAAGAAAAAGCGCCGAATAAACGAAGGTATGAAATTCGAAAACCGAAAAACACATTGGTACGTGGTGGGATTCGAACCACGACCTCCCGACACGACAACCCGCTTAGGAGGCAGCGGCCCTATCCACTACACCACCGCGTGTCTAGATCATATTTCTGCCAAAAGTCGGACGCTCCACACGGGATTTATTCAAAAAAGCTTATTTAAAATAAATATGACATGAAATTCGTAACATGACTTTGACTAAGTAACTGCAGTCGCTCTCATTTAATTTTGTTGCATAAATATTTTTCCGCTCTCAGAACGGAGCGTAATTTTCTCCGAAAATATTTTATATCTCTTGATGGAGTTTTAGTGGTGAATTCTTTTGAAGAAGATTTGCATTTGGTTTATTTTGTGTAAAAAATACTTTTTCTCCCCTTTTCAGCCTTTTATTGGGCTACACAAAAGACTAAAACACTTTTTACATTTACAACCTTACCGCCTTGTTTTTGTTTGCTAGATTTTCACAAAAAGGTAGGAAGCAAGCTTTGTTCCTGTAAGTGATTCAATAAATGGCGTGAAATTTACCCGGACAATAGATATTTTACTCCTTTCACCCCGCGAACAATATTTCAAACAATTTGTTACGGATTTCACCAACATTCATCATTTGCCGCCTTTTCATAAATCACTTATGAATTTTAAATTCCTTGCCAAGTCCGTGACAAACGATACTGCGGTGTTTTTGTTTAAGTACCTATTTGACAGTTGCTGAAAGCTGAAGTAGAAGCTGTATCGAAGATGTAGAAGTAATATCGCTGAAAAAGGGGTTTTGGAATCTTTCTTATAGCGAAATACCTTGTTATAAAGTATGTCTAAACATTATTGTACAGCGAAACACAAAAAAATATTGAGGTAATAGAGTAGTGGTTTAAAACATAACTAGAATACAAAAAATATAAAAATTAAAAAAGGCACATAACTCAAAATTCACCACACTAACACATACACACACTTACACTCTTACATACACACACATACGCCTATAACACTCATTCAAACTTGTTTATTCTGTGATATTATATTCTTTTAATTCCTATTGTTAAAACTATCAAGCTTTCTGTCAACATATAGAAATCGTATTAATAAATCTCTCGTTACAGGTTGATTCCTAGTGTCAGATTTGCAAGATATCACCTTTGTATACGACAGGACTAGGATATAGAATGAAGTATTGCTTAAAATCTATTTCACCTACTATGTTGTAATTTAGAAATAAAAATACTTTGTTTTTATTTCTGATATCGCATCCGCTGAATAGTGGTAAAAAAAAGAAAGGAAGAAGAAAGCTAATCATGGTAGGTATATAAACCACCACAAAATAGAGGAAGGTGCTGGGAGCTGAACAACGTTGCGATAGTTAACTTGAGATGACATCGAACTAAAATATTCACGCATATAGGGCCGTACTTGTAATCAGCGCTCATGAGTGACAGCGAGTTTGAGTTCGTATCTGAAATGTAATTTCAGTACAAATTGCTCTAAAGTTTGATATCACTTCATAAATACGAGTCTTAGTCGCTCACCAACGCTCACTGCACATCAAAATAGTGACTAATAACAATTCCGAAAAAAAAAAAAATAGTTCTGAAAATTGCAATAGTTTCAAAACACGTCTGACAAAGTATTGAGGATTATTGAAGTAAGATTTCTAATTGCCGTAGTGACAGGTTGTCATCCCATCGCCTAAATTACAATATACTGAAACCCTTAGATTCCTTAGCTGGTATTTACAGCATGCTTGGGTGGAAATGCAGCTGGTACATTCTATGTTTTTCTTTTGTTCCCAGTCCAGCATGGAAAAAACTAAACTAGTAGGAAAATAGCGCATTATATAGGAAAAATATATTAACGAGGCATGACATCGATAATTTAACTTATGTGACATAATATTAATGTAAAAGAATAGAACACCTATAAGCTACTAACCAACACGGGGAACAACACAAAGCTCTGAAAGAAAAAACATTGAGTAAAAAATATTCTGTTCCTATCGCAATAGTCAACTCTGAAGGTATGCTCCTCCTTAACATCGAGGATAGGTTGCGTAGATGGGAAGAATATATAAAATTACTGATTCGAGATTCAAGACCAAATCTTGAAAGTGAATACTGACGCAAATGGACTTATAATCCTTTTGGAAGAGCTCGAATCCGCTTTGAACACCGTAGCTACTGGAAAGGCTGCTGGCGAGATGGCATCCCCATAGAACTACTAAAGCACATGGGCAGCGGACTAAAAGCGAGCATGTTGGCTTTGTTTAATAAGATCTATGGCATAGGTGTTATCCCAAAGGATCTGCTACACTCAACGTTTGTAGCTATACCGAAAAAGCTAAAAGCTGTGAGTTGTTTGGACTACAACTAGTCAATTTAGTTTTAAAACTTCACTGTGTAATCTGAAACTAAATATTTCATAGTATACTCACTGTTTTAACGCCTAGCTTATAATGTTAATTTTAGTGCATGTAAATTTATATTTAATTTGATTTCTAATTTCTAATTTTATTCTGGATGTAATTTATATTAAATATTATTGATTGTTAATAAATTTTGTGAATGTTGTGTGCAATTTTAATTGGATTTCAAATTTATAATGATCTGTATTATTAAGATAAGTTAAGTAATTCTTAATTTGTTATCTGTAATTGTACCATTTAAATAAAATAAAATAAACTAAACTAAACTTATAGTCCAGTTTAATGAGCCACGCGATGAAGGTCTTCCTGAAAATTATCTTTAACAGAAAAATCCAAATGACTAATTGAAGCCTTAACAGTTTGGATTTAGGCCGGGAGTTAGAAATAGAGAGGCAATATTCGCTGTAAACACCCTGGCAGAAAGAGCAATTGAACACCATTAGGATGTCTACCTCTGCTTCATAGACTATCAATAAGCATTCGACCGTGTCCAGCACGGAAAGCTAATGGATGTTCTTCGGAAGAGAGGTTTGGACAAAAAGAACCTAAGAATTATTGGTAACCTTTATTGGAAGCAAAAAGCTGCGATTCGCGCAAATGGTATGCTCTCAGAGTAGAAACCTTTAAACAGAGGAATAAGACAAGGGTGCATACTTTCACCGCTCCTTTTTAATCTTTACTCTGAAGACATCTTCACTGATCTGTTGAGAGAGAAACCAGAAGGGATACTTATTAATGGTCAGTTGATAAATAATATCCAATATGCTGACGATATGGTCTTGATAGCGAATACTGAGGCTGGACTTCAGAAGCTCTTAGAAGATGTGGCTGCTGCTGGTGAGGCTATGGGACTAAGCATCAATACCAAGAAAACGAAGACTATGGTGATTTCGAAATCTAAGGCTCGTATTTATGAAGTAATATCAAACTTGAGAGCAATATTAAGTATGGATTTGACAGGCCAGTTTGTACTGAAATGATATTTCGGATACGAACTCAAACTAGCTGTCATGAGCGCTGATTACAAATACAGCCCTAAGATACAATGTCCAACAATAACATGTGACGGTGAAAATGTAGAAAATGTGCAAGCCAAAGCTGCTTTCTTAAGAATGGCTAAAGTTTAATGTGACCCTAAAATCCCATTTGATCTCCGATATATGAAATGTTACGTCTGGTCAACACTATTGTATAGCTGCGAGGTATGGGTGCTCAGAAAGAACATAATGCAAAAGACTGCAATCGTTTGAGATGTGGGTTTTTCGAAAAATGTTCAAGATATCGTGGACCACTTACACATCGAACGCCAAAGTACTGCAGACAGCAAACCGCAAACGAGAGCTGAGTTCAACAGTCATGAAGCGGAAAGTGGCCTTCTTTGGGCACCTACAGAGAGGGTCCGCCTTTGAATTTCTCCGAACAATCATCGTAGGAAAAATACCCGGTAAAAGGCCACCAGGAAGACCGAGTCGAAAGTGGTTTGACGAAAATATAAAGAACTGGACCGGACGGAGATATCACGAGATGAAGAGATTAGGTATTCCAGGACTGGAGGGAATACTGAATGCTGACCTCCAAACTTCAGTATGAAGATGGCACCCCATGATGATGACATAATTTTGGATATTATATAAGAGAAAATTAATTTGCTTTAAATTTCATATTTAAAAGTGTAAAATTTGAATTAAATTTTATAATGTGTCATGACTTGTAAAATGAAACTTGACTTGTGAGCCCGATGGTGTAGTGGATAGGGCCGCTGCCTCCTAAGCGGGAGGTCGTGGTTCGAATCCCACCACGTACCAATGTATTTTTCGGTTTTCGAATTTCATATGTACGTTTATTCGGCGCTTTTTCCGTGCTTCGGAAGGCACGTTAAGCCGTTGGTCCCGGTTAATATCGTTTAATACCGTAGATATTAGTCGTTAAGCCATATCAGAGGCCAGTTCTAAGCATTGGCGGCTTGAAAATTCTGACCTAATCTAGGATTGGGTCTGGTTTCCCTTCTGGGTTGCGGAGGTCAGATGGCAGTCGCTCTGTGTAAAAACCAGTACCCTCGTACGGGATAAGGCTAGGGAGATGATGATGACTTGTAAAATGTATATTTTTACCAAAAAACATCTGAATCTGAAACAAAATAGCCTATTTAATTATTATTTTTTTATATAATTTTATAGACTCCCGTGGTTCTGCCATTTAGGTAAATTACAATCATAGATGAAAAAGTTGCAAAACACAACTGTCAAATGTCGTATTTCCGCGGGTACATTTTTTCATTGGCATATCGTCTCCACAGTATTCTCCACAGTGCTTGCTGTTCTTGTTGTTGTTGTGATATATCAGGTGTAAAGGACAGCGTCCCGCAAGCTGATAGGGGCTGTTCAGTCAACGTCACTGAAGAAGTTGTTCAACTTCTACCAGGAAATTCGTTCAGGAAGTGAAAAATAAAATTGGCTTTTCAATATAAAATTTTCCTCGATCAGAATTTTTGTACCGTAAAGCCTTTTTTTTTCACTTGCTGAAAGTATTTCCTGGTCCACCAGGAGTATCCAACAACTTCCAAGTTGTTCAGTTTCGTTGACTGAACAACCTCTATCAGTTTGAGTGACGCTGTCCCTTACACCGTATTGTTACAAAAAGTTAACGTAAATCAGACTAATTGCACTAGATATTAATATGATGATTCTACACCATAATCGTAAAAGCTATCATTATCGTAAGGTTTATGTCAACTGGACCCTAGACGTACATTTTGGCAGCCTAAGTGTTGGAACCGCTCTGGCCTTAGTAAAGCGATGACTTTATGCAAAACCAATTCAGCCTGTAGGAAGCTGGCCCACAAATTACTGGGTTAACGGCAAATTAATGCATGTTCTTGTTAATCCCGAACCCGATGCTTGAGAAGGGTTTGCCTTGTTTTTGCGGAACCTTACTAACGCTGATTACATGATTTAGGAGTAAATGGTAAAGCTTTATTTATAAATGGAAGTCAGTCACAATACAGCCCAAAAAGTCAAAACTCTTGATACAGGTCGATCTGTGTGTAACTAACTATGTAATGGAATCGAAGGTAACTAATTATATTAACAATCTTCCAAGGACCGTGTAGCGTCATGAAAATTGGCAGCTGTATGTAGTTCTGATGACAATACAATAATATGGTACTGTCGAATTGATCTGATGATGGAGCCGGAATATATGAACTGGTATATCCGTGTTTGGCTTTGTTAGAAACGTCTTGCAATAAACTTTGACCACGATTAAGTTTCAAGGTATTCTGATGAAGCCGGAAGACAGGAACTGGCATTCCATGATGGCTTATCGTATCATAGTCGTGTTTGCATTTGTGCGAATGGTCGCGTAATGGACTTTGAACACGATCAGGTTTCAAGGTTATAACATATATTTTTTTACATGCATTTATAAAAGCGTGTTTTTCTAGCTTTTTTCAAACTATTATTTATTTATGTTTTAAACCGGTATGACTTAAATAAAATAAACAGCAGAGTGAGCTCACCCAGAAGCTTAAAAGGCATTTCGGGAACGTGCTATAACTGTTCTTTATTCTTAATCAAAGTGTCTCCTTTATTGACTCCGTGGTTAAGTAGTCGAAGTCATGGGCTTTCAATCCGGAGGTCCTGGTTTCGATTCCCAGGGGGGAAACACAAAGTAGATATTTGCCAATTTATCACTTTGTAAGGTTTTCCCCAGTATGGTTAGGATAATGCAGGCTGAATCACCTGATTGTCCGAGAAGCAAAATGATTCCATGATTCGGAGGGCACGTTAAGTCGTCGGTCCCGGTTGCTGTCTTTAATAGTGGTCGTTACTCAAAACCATATCAGAGGCCTAATAGCTGTGCTACTAGGTGGTTTAGAAACTCTAACATCAGGGTTCATCGGGTCGTTGTTCGACTCAAGAAACCGAAAAAAAAAAGAAAATTCTTAATCGAATCATTTATTGAAATGAAAATAACTTATATTTATAATGAATTCTTCTTCGATAGAAGAATGATTATAATGTAATTGCAAAGACGTCAAAATAAGTATGACAAATTGTTCCTGCCTTTTGCAAATTGAAATCAAAGCTCTTGGATCCAGAAACACAATAGGCCCGTATTTGTAATTAGCACTTGAGACTGACAGCGAGTTTGAGTTCGTATCAGAAATGTAATTTCAGTACATTATGAACTATCAAACCCATACTTAATATTGCTCTCAAGTTTGATATCGCTTCATGAATACGAGCCTAAGTACTTAGGTACCTACTAGAAATTTTGTGTACCTACTGGTGAATAAATATGTTCAGGAATATTTATTAAGGGATCCGAGAGTTTCAGTATATTATAATTTAGGCGATGGGCTGTCAACCTATCACTACAGTATACCTACAAATCTATCTTATTTAAGAGGGTTTTATTTAAAACCCTTGAAACTTTGTCAGATGTGGCGGAACGACCCTGGTTTTGGTCATTTTCGCTCTGACTAAACCATTAGGGATAAAGGCGTGATTATATGTATGTATGTTTTTATTACAAGCTTCTCTTGCACGTTACACAGCCTTTCCAAACGCATTATTTATGTGTATTATATACCCATGAGAGAAGGTTTAATAATAAAACAAAAAGTCTCTCAAAGAAACTAAATAGAGCAAAACAAACTTTCGTTTCAACAATTGCGCCGCTTTTTCCTTCCCATTTGTAATTCCTAGTCAATTGCCTTTGACATTTTTGTGCTTGTATTCTGTTTTCCGATTGTATACAATCGACAGCCAGCAGACATTGTTCTTTAGAGTATTTCCAACTCAGTTTTTGGATAAAGGTAAACAGAGTTTTTTGACTTTTTATTCTAAAACACATTTCAAAAATTAATGTTACGTGTTGGCAAATTAGTCTCATTACTAAAACTACTATTAGTTGTTTTAGATTACTTGTTTTAGAAACTTTCATTTCTTTAAATTAAATTACATGTCAATTACAAAATGTCACAATAAATTAAAATAACATGCCCCAAGGGGACGCTCTGGAGGCCATCCATTATTTATAGTTATTTTTAAGTTTTATTTGTATTTTTTTTTTCTTTATATTTTCACTATCTTAAAACGTCCAACCCCCAATGTCAAACACCTACTCAGTCGTAAAGACCGCCCTGAAGTATCGTACCTGGTGGGAAGGTACCCATCACACTGGCAGTATTCCCTCGTTGGATATCCAACGAGATGTGCTGTACCAGATAGATAGAGATTTTAGAAACAAGATCTTTAATAAAAAAAAAACATGAATCTTACCTACCTACCTTTATTCTAACATATGCTGAGTGAAGACCATTTTTAGTCACAAAATATTATGTTATTACTTGTTTTCTATCTTGTAACATATGGTAACCTGTTTTGTGTCTAAAATAAACGTATTTTCTTTCTTTCTTCTTTCTATTCTGAAACTGAATTGAAATACTGTAACCGTTGTTTTCGAGCTTTTTCGCTTAAAAATATTAAACTTGACATGCTGCTGATTGTACACAGAATACAAGTCACAAGGAGCATTTTTTTCTTTGCTGGCACCCTTTTGATGCTGTTCATTTCCAAATTGCTAGTCAGTAGAAGAGTGACAACGTTGTCCTTTGTTGCTAGTTCTTTATTGATTTGTTCTAGGCAAATCGATGAACGTGTTTCTTTGTTGCGGCGTGTGTTGTTTAACCAAATTAAGAAACTGGGAGCCGGAGAGCTTTGGAAAGATTTAAGGGGCCGTATTTGTAATCAGTTCTCAAGAGTGACACCGAGTTTGAGTTCGTATCACAAATGTCATTTCAGTACAAACTGGCCTGTCAAATCCATACTTAATATTGGCTCTTAAGTTTGAGATTACTTCGAAAATTCGAGCCTAAGAGATGTAGAAAGCTCTTCCGCCAAGGATCGCTTGTTTCCCTTCCCTATCATCGGAGTTCAACGCCAAGCAAATAACTGTCTTTCGTCGCTGTGCTTTTGAAGCTATTGAGTAAGTTTTTCTTTCATCGACTCTTTTTGCTTTTAAGAGAAGTTCTATCGCAAATAAAAAAAGATAAATAAGGATTTGAAGCGCAAAATTTACATTTATACATATAATCACGCCTTTATCCCTTATGGGGTAGCCAGAGCGTAAACAACCTGAACAAAGGTCGCTCCGCCACGTCTGACAAAATTTGAGTATTATTCAAGATAGATTTGTCGGTATATTCCTGTAATGACAGGTTGTTAGCCCATCACCTAAATGACAATATAGTGAAACATTTGGATCCTTTAGCTAGTTATTAGAGCATGCCCGGCAGGAATTGCAGCTGGCACTTTCTACGTTTTTCTCTCGCTTCCAGTCCAGCATGGAAAATTAACATTTGCTCCAAATATTCAGATATGCAAATAAAAACTCATAGCTACTAGTAATTTGAAAAGAAGTAAATGACAGTAGATCAGATTCTTGGTTGATGAAACTGTTGTATTCCCGAATCCAACACATGTTCAAATCAAATACTCTGCACCAGATGTGCCTGTTTTTCCTCATTTCGTCCCAATCGAATGACATTAGGCTGGGTGCACACACACAATACGAGACGCAGCGACCGTTAAACCACTTTAGCTGTGGTTGGTGCGCCTGTCTAATGAATGTGGATAAGCCCTTATACATAGTGTAGAGGGATATATCTTCCATGCTGGCCTGGGAGCAAAATAAAAACATAGAATGTGCCAGCTGCATTTCTTCCCGGGCATGCTGTAAAAACCAACTAAGGGATCCGAGGGTTTCAGTATATTGTTATTTAGGCGATAGGCTGACAACCTGTTACTACAGCAATATACCTACAATCCATCTTAAATAACCCTAAAAACTTTGTCAGACGTGGCGGAACGACCTTTGTTTGGATTGTTTGCGCTCTGCCTATCCCATTAGGAATGAAGGCGTGTTTGTATGTATGTATGTACAGGGATAGGATTATATTGAAGAGGAACTGAAAAAACAAAAGAATAGAATGTAATGTAAAGGCTTTGCGTATGCTGATAGGGGATGCAAAGTTAACGAAACGGAACATACAACTTTTAATACTTAGGTATTCTTTGAGGAACATAAAAAAATGCCTTTTTGTAAAATAATATAGTATAACTCATATGTAAATTTATTGTCCCTTGAATAATAATTCTATTGAGTCGTTTTAAAAAACTACCCAATGCACATTTTAGACAATAAACAGAAATAGCTGTCTAGAAAAGTCTTTGCCTAAATACTTTAATTAGAACTGGACCTCGAAATATTTCCAAAATGAGAGTCTATAAAATAGGCTATAAACCGAGGAAAACTGCTCTTAATTGCCTTCAGAAATGTACTGAAGAAATTAGCAGTTCAGTTGCCAAGAATTAATTAAATGAAGCCAAAGATATTCGATAGATAATTATAATAGCCTTTTGATGATCGTCACAGTCACTTCAATACGAGTACGAGTAGGTTCAATACGAGTAGGTACAGACACGTTTTTGTCTTTATATAAAAGCATTTTTTTTTTTAATTTGCCTTACGACAGTTTAATAAATTCAAAATTTAAAAAAACCAAGCATAAAGAGAATATATGTTAAAATGCCTGACTGAAAATAATAGCATTACTTTAAAGTATTTTCAATTCTTCGAAAGGGGTTTATTTATAGACATGCAGGCCAACAGATTTAGCGAATCGATAAGGATCCTAGTCAAGTCTCTCAGCACAAAACTCTTCGCTTCAACATTTTTAATGCGGATGGGGCTAAGGAGTGGAATTCCCTGCCTTCGGATCTACTTTCGGGCCTTTTCAAGGCAAGAGTGAATAGGCATTATCTAGGCCAACATGCTTCATCATAGTCTGCATCATCACTTTCTATCAAGTGAGATGGCAGACAAAAGGTTTGCCTATTGTTACTAAAACAAAACTGAAATAGGTACCATAGTGGTTGTGTGCTACTTCACAGATATCTTTAGTTTTGTTGCATCAGTGTTTTGTAAGTTATCCAGCCAGTCGTTAAGAGAATGCTAAGCCGAAAACGATATTGCTTCTATCTGCATTGTAAAAACCTGTTACAAACTAAAGACTCAGGTTAATAATTAAGTCTTTTCATGTATGTTTGATCAATTTAAGCCTTCCTATGCTAGACATAGACATCTCCTCTTATTTTACGATTCATGAATATTTTTTTTTAATTTTCCGTCACTATCACGACACGGTTAGAGATGACTTATGCGCCACGGGTCAGTTTTATCATTATTATTATTATATTTTTTCGCCTCGTGTCGTAGTTTCCCACTCAAGGGTTTTGCTCCATATTTTCCTTGTGCACGAAAATAGCACATATCAGTCTTCAACCTTTCCGTTCAACCAATTTTGCCCAAAGATCACATTACGTGGATCACCACTCTAAATAAATAACTACTTCCCGTTTCCTGAAATTAGGGTCGATCACGAGCTTCATTTCGGTACTAATTAAGGGTAAATAATCAAGTGAAGAAAATACAGTGAGGGAGGTTAACTTGTGGGGAGGAAAGTGCCACTTTGCGCAGATCATGCCTAACGGCTGCTCCCAAAAAGTTGTATTCCATTCCGATAGAAACAAGCAAAGCTCATTAGAGCAAAACACTTGCAAACCAACTGACGATACTTCCGCATCTGAAGAGTGGAAATTAAAACGAAACTTGACAATCCCATTATCTCGACAGAGATAAAAGTGCGAAGTCCCTTATGGGGATGACCAGTCTGCAGAGATCATGCCTAACGGCTGCTCCTAAAGAATTGGATCCCGTTCCGATCCAAACAAACTAAGCTTTTGTAAGCTTAGTTTGTTTAACAAGAGCAAGGCTATAATACGAAAGAAAGAAAATAATACATTCGTTTCTGTCAGGACTCGAACCTGCGCTCTGGAATGCCAGTCCATTACTCTACCGACTGAGCTACAGAAACGGTAGAGGGAGTGACGGATTTATCATAGTCTTTCTTATGTATACTTCATAGCGACGCTACATCTACTGTTTCTGTAGCTCAGTTAGTAGAGTGATGGACCGGCATTCCAGAGACGCAGGGTCGAGTACATACATACATAAAATCACGCCTTTATCCCTTACGGGGTAGGCAGAGCTTAAAACGCCTCCTAAAAGGCGCTTTCGCCACGTCTGACATAAATTGAGGGCAATTTTAGATTTTAATGTGTATTGCTGTAGTGACAGGTTGTCAGCCCATCGCCTAAATTACAATACACTGCAACCCTCGAATCCCTTTTGCTGACTTCTACAGCATGCCCGGGAGGAAGGGCAACTGGAACATTCTATGTTTTTCTTTCTCTCCCAGTCCAGTATGGAAGATATAGATATAGGGTCGAGTCCTGCCAGAAATTAAAGTATTATTTTCTTTCTTTCATATTATATTGAATAAAATAGCTATGTGAGTGCTAAAATCTTCAAAAATGTGTAAAAGCGCAAGTCTGTTGCACTGCACTGCACTTGCGAAATAAATGAATGTTCCCTCTTCGCAACATGATAATGTATCTTTCATTTTGGATGATGGGTGATGTGGTATAGCAATGGCCTCTTTCATATTACAATCAATGTTTAGTGAGCATTTTTCAAGTTAACTTACTTAACTTTGAGGGGCGACTCTACATACATACATACATATAATCACGCCTTTATCCCTAATGGGGTAGGCAGAGCGTAAACGACCTAAACAAAGGCCGTTCCTCCGCGTCTGACAAAGTCTTGAGGGCCATTCAAGAAAGATTTGTACGTATATTGCTGTAGTGACAGGTTGTCAGCCCATCGCCTAAATTACAATATACTGAAACCCTCAGGTCCCTTAGCTGGTTCTTACAGCATGCTCGGGAGGAAATGCAGCTGGCACATTCTATGTTTTTCTCTCACTCCCAGTCCAGCATGGAAGAACTCTACCTACACAACTATAATAGTACCCACCTACTATTGTATGTATTTGTAACTACTTTCTATTTATG
Source organism: Scrobipalpa costella (assembly GCA_949820665.1). Lineage (NCBI taxonomy): Eukaryota > Metazoa > Arthropoda > Insecta > Lepidoptera > Gelechiidae > Scrobipalpa > Scrobipalpa costella. The sequence goes on from OX463299.1 coordinate 9,275,265, forward strand.
TGCCCACGTGTACACACAATATTATCCCAAAGGAACATAGCTACTAAAGGTTGAAACATCTCGTACATCGTGTATTAATTTTAGATATTAATATTAATATTTTTTTGTTTCAATGTATCGTATACGCAGGTGTAAAAATATATCCCCGTTTCGCTTCCCGAGGGCCGCATACTGTGTAGTTTATGAGGGTACTTGTAATTTTAAAGTTTATGAGTATTCACAGTAGTGAAATGACACTAAAATTGTAACATGGTTATTTACATGTAATATTTAATAGATTTTTTATCTGCGGGATAAAGTATGATATCATTATACGGGGTGTAAGGGACAGAGTCCCGCAAACTGATAGGAGTTGCTCAGTCGACGACATTGAACAACTTTTACCAGAAAACAAATTTTCTGATCGCGGTGTACATTTAGTATGGAATACCCAATTATTTATTTTTTTCTTCCTAAAAGAATTTCCTGGTGAAAGTTGATCAGTGTCGTTGACTGAGCAACCCCTAACAGTTTGCGGGACGCTGTCCTTTACACCCGGTATTTACAGAGATGAGGAGGTCTCAGGAAGTTATATTTTTATTTTGTTTAGTACATAAAGATGTTAGGTAGAAAATTTACATACATACATACATAAATCACGCCTTTATCCCTTACGGGGTAGGCAGAGCGTTTAACGCCTCGTAAAAGGCACTTTCGCCACGTCTGACAAAAATTGAGGGCAATTTTAGATTGTAATATGTATTGCTTTAGTGACAGGTTGTCAGCCCATCGCCTAAATTACAATACACTGTAACCCTCGAGTCCCTTTTGCTGACTTCAACAGCATGCCCGGGAGGAAGGGCAGCTGGAACATTCTATGTTTTTCTATCTCTCCCAGTCCAGCATGGAAGAAAATTACCAAAATTAGAAAATTTACCAATACCATAAAAACAATTCATAATTATGACTAACCAATCAACGACCTTTATTCGTAAAATTCACCCTATATATTGTCTACGTAGTCTAAGGACGTAACCTATGATAATTTTATTATTCTGTCTGTTTCCAAGAAAATGCCTACTGTGATTTTATCACAAGCAATTTGTGGTTTTATTACAAGTCACAATATTACTCACTTATGTTTATTACCTCTAAGATTCAATAGATTCAATATTCTTCCATGCTGGACTGGGAGAGATAGAAAAACATAGAATGTTCCAGCTGCCCTTCCTCCTGGGCATGCTGTTGAAGTCAGCAAAAGGGACTCGAGGGTTACAGCGTATTGTAATTTAGGCGATGGGCTGACAACCTGTCACTACACATTAGCAACACATATTACAATCTAAAAATGCCCTCAATTTTTGTCAGACGTGGCGAAAGCGCCTTTTACGAGGCGTTAAACGCTCTGCCTACCCCGTAAGGGATAAAGGCGTGATTTATGAATGTATGTATGTATGTGTATGTATTCAATAGAAAGATCCTTTAGGATCACATTCCAGAGGTTGTGAATACATTTTCCAAAGAGAAAACTGCTCAATCGGAGATCCAGTACCAAGTAGGTAAATATGTGCGTTATGTATACGTCATAAAATTGCATATACCGACTGTAAGAGACAGCGTCTCGCAAACTGATAGGGGTTGCTCAGTCAACGACACCAAACAACTTCCATCAGGATATTTTTTAAGAAGTAAATAAAAAAAATTGGTTTCCCATACAAATTGTTTGATCGAGTATATATAGATACTTTATTGCATAAATACAAAGGAAATGTAATTTACAAACATAGTGTGCAAGGGTGAACTTATCTCTATGAAGAGATCTCTTCCAGCCAACCCAAACGTCGAGGTGGATATTTTGTATGGAAGTAATTTTTTATTTTCACTTCCTGAAGAAATCCTGGTGGAAGTTGTTCAGTGTTCCCCCTATCAATTTGCGGAATATTGTCCCGTACAGTTTGAGATTGTAATCTGTCGAAAATTGTGAAACGCAACGCCTTGATTGCAATATAACGCATTATTTTTCGTAAGATTACTATCTATGCAAGAGAAGCTGTAAGATTACAATTTAGAGCAGAGGCAGTGTCGACGATGTATTCGCTCTAGCTTTCATTAGTTTTCAGATAAGATTACTTTTATGGCATTACTTATTTAAAATGAAAGTACCAAATATAAAAATAATTGAGTCTAGAAAATTATTTATAATCATTGCTAAGCCTATTTTGTCTAAGTGCTTTGTGCAAAGGAGAAAATTTCGAAAACACATTATGAAACTTTCTTCGTAATAAAATATTATTTTTCAAAGAACTTACGTCAATACTTTGGGGCTTAACATCCCTCTTTGGTTTTCTCAAGAAATAATTCTGTGTTACGGAACGATATTTTGAAATTATGAGGCATTAATTTGTAGATTCTAAAGATACATCTTATTTACTTATTTTGAGAATCAATGCCGTAGCAAAATTAGGACGTATACTTACCAGTTTTATACATTTAAATTAAGCGCTCTACCTACTCCATCATGGATACAGGCGTGATTTTATGTATGTACGTTTGTATAATCAGAATCTAGATCCAATTAGCTCATCAAATAGAAGCTAATTTGCAGCAATACAAACTCTAGGACGTGCTTAATCGACTGCCGTCGTAGATTAAAACGTAATTATATTTGAACAATATACGTAAACCACCATCAATACAAATGGATTCATGGTGGTTAATATGACGTATATTGTTCAAATATAATAGACACATAACAGTTTGTTCTTCCATGCCGGCCTGGGAGCAAAAGAAAAACATAGAATGTGCCTGCTGCATTTCTTCCCGAGCATGCTGTAAAAACCAGCTAAAGGATCCAAGGGTTTCGGTATATTGTAATTTAGGCGATAGGCTAACAACCTGTCACTACAGCAATATACCTACAAATCTATCTTAAATAACCCTCAAAACTTTGTCAGACGTGGCGGAATGACCTTTGTTTAGGTCGTTTGTGCTCTTCCTACCCCATTAGGGATAAAGGCGTGATTATATGTATGTATGTATACAAATGGATAAATGAATCATAAAGCAGTCGACCAAAAATATTGAAATATGCTACCAAAAATAAAATAACGAATACATTTATTTTACCAATGAATTTGTAGACTAACTACAGCAAGTGCCAACAACAACCAAAACACAGTTTTGTGTAACTAATAAATATGACTCTGGTTTTCTGTTTATTGTATTTATATGGTAGATACAGTTGTCATTCTTATCTTAGATAGTACAGCATATGATACCCTTTATTTAATACCTAGTTGAATAACCGCGGGATAAACACGTGATTATATGTATGTAAAACCCGGTATAGAGCCCGCTGCCTCCTGCGGTCGTGGTTCGAATCCCCCCACGTACCAATGTGTTTTTCGGTTTTCGAATTTCATATGTACGTTTATTCGGCGCTTTTTCCGTGCTTCGACAGGCACGTTAAGCCGTTGGTCCCGGTTAATATCGTTTAATACCGTAGATATTAGTCATTAAGCCATATCAGAGGCCAGTGCTAGGCATTGGCAGCTTGAAAACTCTGACCTAATCTAGGATTGGATCTGGTTTCCCTTCTGGTTTGCGGAGGTCAGATGGCAGTCGCTCTGTGTAAAAATCAGTACTCTCGTTCAATCCCCAGGATTGGGTAGCCGACCCCGTGCGATGCGGGATAAGGCTAGGGAGATGATGATATATGTGAAACCCGGTCACAAAATAATAGACTTTTCATTAAAAAAACTGGCTTTCGCAGGACTTTGACAAAATCCTTTACTTTTCTCATGCTTATGAGCAGTATTTTTTCATAGTCCGGGTTTGATCAAAATCCAAGTTTTTTGATAAATACTGATTTCTTAATAATCCTACGACATATACAAAACATAAACAAAATACATTCATACAAAACCAACGAGCGTGTTATCATTGAGTAAGAAATGAGTCAAGTCATTTACTTGATGAAACACTTTGCATTTCCTTTTGCTACTGAATCACCTACAACTTCATGACTCAGTATTTGCCGTGTACAATTTCCAGGAATTTGAATAAAGAATACATACAAATATATATATATATATATAAATAATCACGCCTTTATCCCTAATGAGGTAGGCAGAGCGTAAACGACCGAACGAAACGATACAAACGAAACGAAGACAAAGTTTTGAGGGTTATTTGAAATAGATTTATAGTTATTTTGCTGTAGTGACAGGTTGTCTATATATATAAATTGCAATGTACAGAAACGCTCAGATCCCTTAGCTGGTTTTTACAGCATGCCCGGGAGGAAATGCAGCATTCTATGTTTTTCTCTTGCTCCCAGTCTAGCACGGACGATGAATACTAAATACAATAATAAGATCACGTAAAAGATCTTATTGAATGGGATATAAGATATTTGAACTTTATTTGAACTTAGTCACATTTGATCGTTACTTTGAAAGCGGCTGATTTTTAATCGCATTTATATTTTAAAACTAAAGTTACAAAATGTAAAAAATATGTAAGGAAATAAAAAAAATATGAGATTGGGTATGTATTTACAATTGATTTGTTTTGTCGCGTTTAAAATAAAAGTGACAGAACTTTCTCTACTAAATGTCTGAATTAAAAAAAAAACGATTGATTAAATCAATTTGCGTCACTAACATAATATTTGTCGGTCATCCATATGGCATCTCAATTTATTCTCTCCATCCGGAAGAAGTTGCGGACTGATCACAGATCAACTTTAGAGTAAACTACGCAACCTATTCTGTGATATTTTTTGTACATTTCAGAGGCATTCATATGCCCGCCGCCATCTCACTTATGAAACAAAGTCATAAACTTTTTTAATATCGACTTTAACTTTAAGAGGAGCTATCCCCAAAGCTCTAATACAGTAAATTGTGGTATTTTTGCAAATTACCATTACAAACAGCACGATTAACAATGTTTTCACAGATTAGCACTTGTAACCGCAGCGCAGGAAAGATCGAAGGCAGACCAAGCAGACTAGATTTAGCCTATAATCGATGACTTTTGTTCACGCAAGTTATGTTAAGTTATGTTAACTGACTCCGTGGTCTAGTGGCTAGTGCCATGGACTCCCGATCCGGAGGTCCTGGGTTCAATTCCCAGGATAGAAACATAAAGTTGATATTTTAGAATTTATAACCGTGTGAATTTTTCCCCAGTTTGGTTAGGACATTGCAGGCTGAATCACCTGATTGTTCGAAAAGAAAAAGATTTCGTGCTTCGTCGGTCCCGGTCGCTGTCTTTGATAGTAGTCGTTACTCAAACCATATCAGAGGCCTGATAGCTGTGCTACTAGACGGTTTTAAAACTGACACCAGGGTTCATGGGGTCGATAGACTCGATACCCACTCGACAGAAGACGAAGAAGATGAAGCAGAATCTACGCTAGTCTCAGTTTATGGGTTCGATTTTTCACGTAGCGTCAGCGATCTGCGCCCTCCGGGACACTAATATACATGTAAATCGGATGGAAATGAATTCCTTTCTTCACGGGATTGAAAGCATGACAATCCTTTTTCCGAATGATGGTGAAAGAAAGGTGGGGAAAGCACAATGGGAACAGCGTTTACAGCTATGCGTCTACAGATGTTGTTTCGAATAACTTTCGTATTTCTGTGTAAAATATTAATCTGTGGTAAAATTGAAAACTTTGTATGAAAACATGATCCATAATACCACAAGCGTGTAAAATTCAAAGTATTTTATATTTTCCTGTTTGAAAACAGAATATGTGGGCACCGAATTCCACGTTTAAAGAATTTAGTATATTTATTTTTAATGACATACATTGCTGGCAATCCATCGGCATACAGATTATTCGTATCTATGTGGCTTTGTTTAACAGTTTTTTATTTCATTACAGATGATATAAACATGAAAAGTAGTTGCGCAACAGGTGCAACTTATTCCTAAATAGCAGATTTTATGACAAGTGCATAAAACAAGTAATTTTTGTCTGAGATTACTCGAGGGCAATAATTGTTTGTGTACCAGTTATGAACTCTGCTTTTCACTTCAATTCCCATTTAACTTTTTAAACATGAAATATTAGACTTGGGCTGGGACCTATACAGGCTACTATTAAATTAATCTTGTAAAAAACAAATAAATAAACTATCGTACTTGAATATAAATTTTAATATCTATTGATGTCATAAAAAAAACACAAAAGGCAAATAATATAAAGTAAATATTATAAAATAATATATAAGGGATCTGAGGGTTTAAGTATATTGTAATTTAGGCGATGAGCTGACAACCTATCACTACAGCAATATACCTACAAATCTATATCTATTTTTAAATAACCCTCAAAAGTTTGTCAGATGTGGCGCAACAACCTTTGTTTAGGTCGTTTACGCTCTGCTTACCCCATTAGGGATAAAGGCGTGATTATATATATATATATATATATATATAAATATTATAAAATAATAAGTGGAACTATCTATTAACTTCTTACTAAGTTTGGCTGTATTACACAAAATTCATCATTCAAATTTGTGCTGCTTACAGCCTGCACAAAATAGCATTTTCAGAGCATGACAAATGAAAATGAAGCCAACCTACAGACTTTTTCGTTTCATACACTTCAGACTTTTTTTCAGCATATGTACATAATAGCCCCAGTTCGGGCGCTAAAGTTCACGAATATGTTCGAACGCGTTCCGTTCGACGCTCCCTGCATTCCTCGCGGGAATGACATACCATCTTGCGGGTAACGGACATGGAATTTAAGGGAAGGGAAAAATTATGTGTTACATATTTGACCCTTTTTCAATGACCACAATTTGAGCTGATCTGACATTAAAATCATGAATGGCATTCGCAAAACATACATATAATCACGCCTTTATCCCTAATAGGGTAATAAGAGCATAAACGACCTAAACGAGGGTCGTTTCGACACGTCTGACAAAATTTGAGGGTTATTTGCTGTAGTGACATGTTGTCACCCCATCGCTTAAATTGCAATATACTGAAGCCTTCGGATCCCTTAGCAGGAAAATGCAGAAGAAAGGAAGGAAATGCAGCCGGAACATTCTATATTTTTCTCTTGCTCCCAGTCCAGCATGTATGTACATACGCAAAACATAAGACACTAAAGATCACTCCTCGACCTATCTACTCGTATTAATATTCACTGCAAAAATATTACAATCCTTTTAAGTCTTGTAAATTACACCAGCAGTAAATAAAGCTGGGATAGGAAGAAAGTACCTACATACATACAATCACGCTTTTATCCCTAATGGGGTAGGCAGAGCGTAAACGACCTAAAAAAAGGTCCTTCTGCCACGTCTGGTAAAGTTTGGAGGGTTATTGAAGATAGATTTGTAAGTGAAAGGTTATCTAAATTGCAATATACAGAAACCCTCGGATACCCTCGGATAACCCTTAGCTGCATGGGCATTATTTTTCATCATGGCCGGGGGAAAATGCAGCTAGCACATTCTATGTTTTTCACTTGCTCCCAGTCCAGCATGGAAGTACATACGCAAAACATAAGACACTAAAGATTACTCCTCGACATTTCTACTCGTATATTCATTGCAAAAAGCAAAGAGAGCCCGATGGTGTAGTGGATAGGGCCGCTGCCTCCTGAGCGGGAGGTCGTGGTTCGAATCCCACCACGTACCAATGTGTTTTTCAGTTTTCGAATTTCATATGTACGTTTATTCGGTGCTTTTTCCGTGCTTCGGAAGGCATGTTAAGCCGTTGGTCCCGGTTAATATCGTTTAATATCTTAGATATTAGTCGTTAAGCTATATCAGAGGTCAGTGCTAAGCATTGGCGGCTTGAAAACTCTGACCTAATCTAGGATTGGGTCTGGTTTTCCTTCTGGGTTGCGAAGGTCAGATGGCAGTCGATCTGTGTAAAAACCAGTACCCTCGTTCAATCCCCAAGATTAGGAAGCCGACCTCGTAAGATACGGGATAAGGCTAGGGAGATGATGAGTAAGAAAGCGGGCTTAATTCTAGATTCAACCGGCTAAACTTACAATTAAAATCTATCTGTCACTTTCAGACTAAAACATTGGAAAAGGACAGTTTTTGATTCATAGTCAGTGGTGTCATTTTTATCCGCCGTCGTATGATATGGCGGATAAAATTGACAGATATACTGGTGAAACGTGCAAAAGCGCGTCAAAATTTAGCGGACAAAGTGTAAAACCATAGAGTATAAATTGGCCGTCCTTTTTCTATTTTATTATTTTGAAAGTGACAAATTGATTTTAGTTATTGTTTTAGCCGCTGGTATCTAAAATCGAGCCCAGTACCTACGTAATACCCTAATAAAGTATACCCCTCCTTCTTAATAATGTACTTTAGAAATCCAGTAATTTGAGAAACAGCTGGCTGACCTTAAACATTAATGTAATCCAGAATTAATCGAGCCATTGGAATTATTTAGTTCTTAGTCCACAATTCTGTGCCCGGAGCAAAGCAATTAGGTTTTATTTACGAGCGAAATTCTAACTTTAATTCATGGAACACCAATAATTTCTTGATCGAATCCCGATAATCTTTGGCCGTTATAAAGATTAAGAATAAATCTAGACTTATTTGGCAAACCCTAGGGCAGGGTAAAAATTAACATCAGTTTAAACTGAAATTTCTTTTTATTTAGGTTTATTTTAAGTTTACTCTTATCTTAATTTATTGGTTTATTTAGGTACTATAGAAAACCAACCAAATATTAAAGACTTGTTTCCTTTGATTTAACGCTATAGTCGACCTTTGCTTCAAAATATCGCAAAAATTTACACTTATTAACTAGTTATATAAAAAAAAAAATAAGTACACCTAAATTTACAACAACATTACATACATACATACAATCACGCTTTTATCCGTAATGGGGTAGGCAGAGCGTAAACAACCACAACAAGGGTCGTTCCGCCACGACTGCGAAAGGTTTTATTAACTAGTTATATAAAAAATAAAATAAGTACACCTAAATTCATAACAATATTACATACTTACAATCACGCTTTTATCCGTAATGGGGTAGGCAGAGCGTAAACAACCTCAACAACGGTCGTTCCGCCACGACTAAAAAAGGTTTGAGGGTTTAGATTTGTAGGTATATTGCTGTAGTGACAGGTTGTCAGCCCATCGGCGAAATTGCAATATACTGAAACCCTCGGACACCTTAGCTGGTTTTTACAGCATGCCCGGGAGAATATGAAGCTGGCACACTCTTATGTTTTTCTCTTGCTCTCAGGCCAGCATGGAAGATACCAACATAACACGGTATTTTTAAACAATTTTGTTGGTCGTTGAACCTCTGCATAAATACCACGTAGGTGATCAATATCAGGCACCACTTAGCTGGCAAATCACCTACAAAAACTGACTGCCTCCGTGGTCTAATGGTAAGATGCTTACGATCTGCAGGTCCTGGGTTCGCTTCCCAGGGGGGAACACAATGTTGATATTTGTCAATTTATTACTTTGAAAGGTTTTCTCCAGTTTGGTTGGGGCATTTAAGGCTGAATCACCTGATTATTCGAAAAGAAAAAGGATTCCTTGCTTCGGAGGGCACGTTAAGCCGTTGGTCCCGGTCGCTGTCTTTGATAGTGGTCGTTACTTAAACCACATCAGAGGCCTGTAGCTGTGCTACAAGGCGGTTTAAAAACTCTGACACCAAGGTTCATCGGGATGTTCCACTCTAAAATCCACTCGCTAAGAAGAAGAACCTACAAAAACAGTTGCAAAACACTTCTGCCAGTAAAACTGTAATAAAGTGAAAAACAAAAACTTTATTAGTCGACCTCACTCCAGCCTATCATAAACACCTGCTTTCCTCGGTGAAAAAACGCTGAATAATATTCTGCAGTGCAGGAAATTCAATTTAAGAATGCAAGTCGGCACCGGGTCTCACCTGCATGCTAAGTGCTTTGGTTTGCTGCACAGTTCGATTTCGCACAGCAAAGAGCGTAATATACGCTGCCTATTTCACAGATATTCTATAGAATGGGCGTTTTTCCATTAGATGGCACGGCGACGGCACGGCGACGGCACGGCGATGGTGCCGTCAAAATGCCGTGGCTCTGTTTTTCCACTAGATGGCACAGCAACGACACGGCAACGTTAGCGCACATACGCGCATGCTTCGTACGAATACAAAACACATCCAGTTTGGCAGGGCGGCGACGACGGTGCCGGTGGGAATCAAAGCCGTACCGTTGCCGTGCCGGCAAGTGTAAAAGCGTGCCATATAATGTAAATAATTATCTTTTCCACGGTACCTTCGACGGTGCCGGGCCGTCACCGTGCCGTCTAGTCGAAAAACGCCCAGTGAATACTGGCGTTCAAGCTTCTTTGTGACGGTGTTCGAAGCTCTGAAGTTTTACAGTGTATTGCAAGCAATGAACTTCTTGGCGAATTTTAGTACGGGTCAAAGATATTTAACTGGAAGCAAATAAATTGCACATTTGCAAGTATAAATATTTTTAATAGTTTCTCAAAAACGTCATGATCAAAGCGCCATCTTTGTTTACTACTTCTTTCTGTTCCTACTTTAGCAAATCTTAAACAAAACATATATGTACATGTATGTAATATACGTACCATGAAAACCTATATCTACTATTTTCTTGCTTCCATGCTGGACTGGGAGCGAGAGAAAAACATAGAATGTGCCAGCTGCATTTCCTCCCGGGCATGCTGTAAAAACCAGGTAAGGGATCCGAGGGTTTTCAGTATATTGTAATTTAGGCGATGGGGTGACAACCTGTCACTACAGCAATATGCCTACAAATCTTAAATAACCCTAAAAATTTTGTCAGACGTGGCGGAACGACCTTTGTTCAGGTCGTTTACGCTCTGCCTACCCCTTTAGGGATAAAGGCGTGATTATATGTATGTATGTACTATTTCTTTGATTAAAATTTATTTTCAGCTTATAACTCGCACTCTTATAACAACAATATAATAATATTTCAGCCATTTCAGCGCTGAAACGACCACATAATACATGGAAAGTTACTTTTACAAAGTTCATAATTGATGTCGTGCAATATACTAGAGCAAATAGTTCTGAAAGCATTTTTAGGTTGTCCACAGTTATTAGACGCGTCTGTCCTGTCTATATTTCTAATAGTTGAAATAGACACTAGAGTTTGTATTACCAAACTAGAACCTTGACTTATTCAGGGTGTAACAGAAATGTTATATGAAAGGACGTGAATCTGCCCGTGAAACTGAACAACTTTCCCCAAGGAACATAAGTCGAAACGAAATAAAATTTGGCTTCCCATACTAAATGTGCTATTATTAACCGATGTATTTCATACATACATACATAGTAGGGGTAGGCAGAGCGTAAACGACCTAAACAAAGGTCGTTCCGCCACGTCTGGCAATAAGGGTTATTTAAGATAGATTTATAGGATATTGCTGCAGTGACAGGTCAGCCCATCGCCTATATTACAATATACTGAAACCCTCGGATCCTGTAACTGGTTTTTACAGCATGCCCGGGAAGAAATGCAGCTAGCACATTCTATGTTTTTCTCTCGCTCCCAGGCCAGCATGGAATTAAAATATAATGGAATGAAATAAAATTAAATGAAATGCCTACCTACACTCATTGATTTTCGTTCCAAAAGTGCTCTTTTCAAGCTAGAGAAGTAAAATGAAATTGTATTTTAGGATTTTTTGGCCATGATGGATGCATTTTATATGGAAGTTAAATATCGAATTTTCCTTTTTCATCCTTTGTTTCTTGGAGAAAGTTGTTTAGTTTCATGGGCAGATTCATACCCTATCGTGTGCAAATACCCTTTCTGTTATACCCTCTATAAGTTTTCAATTTTAATGGTGTAATTGCTACATCATTCACGTACAGCTAGGGAGCGCTGCTGTTTGTTTTCAGGAAATATGGGATAATGCTACACCGGTAGGGATCCGAAGGTTTTAGTATATTGCAATTAAGACGATAGGCTGACAACTTGTCACTACGGTAATATACCAACAAATATATCATAAATAACCCTCAAAACTTTGTCAGACGTGGCGGAACGACCTTTTATTAGGTCGTTTGCGCTCTGCCTACCCCATTAGGGATAAAGGCGTGATTATATGTATGTATGTATGCTACACCGGTCCAGCACGGTATTTAACTAAATAAATAACGAACAGCTTAGGCCCTGTGTGCCGTATTATATTTAGTTTTGAATCTGTAAGAAGTGAAAGCGTAATTTTTATAGTTTCCTACATTACATATTAATACTTGTACTTACACATTATTAAATATTTTAAAAAATATACACTAATATAATAAAATGATAGGGGTTGCTCAATCAACCGAACTGAATGATGATAAAAAACGACCTTCCCAAACAAAATGACCTCCTCGATCAGACAATTTGTATGGAAAATCGAATTATTATTTTTACACTACCTGAAAAAGATTCCTGCTGATAGTTGTTCAGTGTGGTTGACTGAGCAACCCCTATCAGTTTGCGGGACGCTGTCCCTTACGCCCCACGTATCTTATTAACCTTTTCGCCGCCAAGCAATACAGGTAAAAAATTGCAACCAGCGCCACACCAATTTCTAGGTAAAGAAATACTCAATAAAATGGAGATGTCCAACAGTTCATATCGATAGTAAATCTTTACTATTTAAAACCATTTTTTTGCTTCTTAATTTTCAGTTATTCTTTCATATAGGTCAAAACAATAATATATCATAGTGGTAGTAGTGGTGGTATAGTAAACAACACTTGGAATATTCAATAAGTTTATCTTTAGTTCAGTTTTCAAATTAGCACTGGCGCATCTCTATTACGCGTCACTTGACATCGCGTTGTCGGCTATAGACGACTGTGACGTCGGTGGCATTTCATTTTTTTCAAACAGTAAGGACAAATAAGGATGTAATATAGAACATCGATAAAAAATATGAAAATGAAATTCTTTAACTTTAGAACATCAAAGGATTTATTCGGGTACCTATTTTAATATTTCATTGCGACTTTTTTATTTATTCATGGGAATGAAATGAAAGGGATTTCGTTTTTATTATTTTACTTATGTTGAATATTCATTAAAAACTACGAACTATCAATGGTCAAGCAATTATCGCTGTGCACGAGTCGGCGAAACCGGTTTGTCGATACTCAATCAAACAAAGAAAAAAATGTCTAATTCTTAGCATATTTCTGCAAATCGATGTCGGAAATATTTTTATTATACATTAGAATAATAAGAAAACGTTATTGTTATGACAGACTTGACAAATATACACATACTCGTAGTGTAAAACACTTCCAGTCGTGTGGGGCCGACTGTGGTGTTGTGCGAATTGTACTTCTGTAGGTTCAAAATGTAATCAGTTTTTTTCATATTTTATACTACAAAACGAAAAAATATCTAAGCGCAAAAGTTTATAAATCAAAGTAGAAGGTGCAAAAAATGCAATATGCGAAAAAATAAAAAGATACAGTTTCAAAATTCTGGTTTATTAACAAACTTTTTAACTACATTTTTTCGGCTGTAGCCGATCGTGGCGCTGACGGCAAGTCGCGGGTTGTCGGTTGTACCGGATTATGGCGGTGAAAAGGTTAATAAACTAATACATAAACTAGATTAAAATCAGAGAATTATCCACCACAAGTTTTGTAATATGGTGTGGTGATATGCCGGTCACCGGATTCAATAAGTGTTGTTATGGTGTTGCATAAGTTGCGACAAATAAACCGTAATGTCGCTACATACAGGCATATAATCATGCCTTTATACCTAATGGGGTAGGCAAAGCGTATACGACCTAAACAAAGGTCGTTCCGCCAAGGCTGACAAAATTTTTGAGGGCTATTTCAGATAGATTCGTAAGTATTTTGCTGTAGTGACAGGTAGTCAGCCCATCGCCTAAATTACAATATACTGCATCCTTCGGATTCCCTTTCTGATTTTTACAGCATGCCCGGGAGGAAATACAGCTAACACATTCTATGTTTTTCTCTTGCTCTCAGGCCAGCATGCAAGAACCATTTTTTATATATAAACTAGCGACCCGCCTCGACTTCGCACGGAAATTATCAGTGTTTTTCTACTACATTATGCATGTATTATACATATAAACCTTTCTTTTGAATTTTTCTATCCATTAAAAGAAACCGCATCAAAATCCGTTGCGTAGTTTTTAAGATTTATGCATACATAGGAATACAGGGACAGAGAAAGCGAATTTGTTTTATACTGTGTAGTGACAGTGATAGAAATATTATAAATGCACTTGAATATAAAAAGGATAAGGAGAAGCTTATTATTTCTTTTTTCGTTCTACTTAATACTTATTCCCCTTTTTAACGTTCCCACTCGGTCTCCTTTTAATATAAGTCTTTTAATATGCCGTTTTCCGAACAACTGTTTTGTGAAAAAGGGTGACGGTTTTTTTTATTATCGTCCATATTGTACTCTCTTCTAACATTTAAACAAAGCCGTCGACTTTATCTCAAATTAATACTGGACTAGATTATAATTAAGTGCAATATAAGGAAGGTATTTTGAGAGCCCGATGGTGTAGCGGATAGGGCCGCTGCCTCCTGAGCGTGAGGTCGTGGTTCAAATCCCACCACGTACCAATGTGTTTTTCGGTTTTCGAATTTCATATGTACGTTTATTCGGTGCTTTTTCCGTGCTTCGGAAGGCACGTTGGTCCCGGTTAATATCGTTTAATACCGTAGATATTAGTCGTTAAGCCATATCAGAGGCCAGTGCTAAGCATTAGCGGCTTGAAAACTGACCTAATCTAGGATTGGGTCTGGTTTCCCTTCTGGGTTGCGGAGGTCAGATGGCAGTCGCTCTGTGTAAAAACCAGTACCCTCGTTCAATCCCCTAGATTAGGAAGCCGACCCCGTGAGATACGGGATAAGGCGAGGAAGAAGAAGATTGTACTCCCTTCTAACATTTAAACAAAGCCGTCGACTTTATCTCAAATTAATACTGGACTAGATTATAATTAAGTACAATATAAGGAAGGTATTCAAAAATGTTCTACAGAAATTTCTGTAAAAATATTATGTAAATCTACATACATACATACATACATACATATAATCACGCCTTTATCCGCAATTGGGTAGGCAGAGCGTAAACGACCCAAACAAAGATCGCTCCGCCACGTCCGACTAAGTTTTGAGGGTAATTTAAGATAATTTGTAGGTACATTGTTGTAGAGACAGGTTGTCAGCCCATCGCGTACATAACAATATACTGTAACCCTCGGATCCCGTAGCTGGTTTCTAGAGCATGCCCGGGAGGAAATGCAGCTGGCACATTCTATGTTTTTCTCTCGCTCCCAGTCCAGCATGGAAGACTTTGATGTAAATCTAAAGATATTTATTCAAATAAAGGAATTGATTAAGGTGAAATTGCCTGTCCATCTTCTTCTTCTTCTGTCGTGTGGGTATCGAGTCGATCAACCCGATGAACTCTGGTGTCAGATTGTTTAAACCACCTAATCTTATTCTTAGCGATTGGATTCTCGAGTTGAACGACCCGATGAACCCTGGTGTCAGAGTTTTCAAACCAAATCAAACCACATAATAGCACAGCTGAATAGGCCTCTGGCATAGTTTGGTGTATCCAAGATAGCGACCAGGATCGCGGCTTATCGTGCCCTCCGAAGCACGAACTCTTTTTTCTTCCAGGCAATCAGGTGATTTGCAAAACAGCCTGGTATTGTCCTAACCAAACTGGGGAATATCTCAAAAAGTGATAAATTGACAAATATCAAAACTTTGTTTCCCCCCTTGGGAATCGAACGCAGAACCTCCGGATCGTGGGCCCATGGCTATGACCACTAGACCAAGGAAGTAGCCTGTCCATAATTTTAGTATATTTTGTTAATATTGTACCTAAGGACAGTTTCATTAGGGTCATACAGGACCTTTAATAATATAATCTTTAGTACAGATATTTCAAAGGAAGTATCTCCTAAATGGTCTCTAAACATTCTTTACGACGGAGTTTTATTAAAATACTAAACCCAATAAAAATTGTGGTATAGGCTACATAAATAGTATAAGGTGCGTTTAGACGTGAAGCAAACATTTGTCGCCAGTTTACTTTTTGCATAGAATCTATCTTTTATCGCAAATATATTAGCGTAGCCGCAGTCAAAAGACTAGAGATATAAATTTTTCAAGGACTGCTGAAATACACTTAAGAAATCTGGGGGTTATGACATTATGTCCCAGGTCATAATTTTAAAAATGAATACTATAACTTCATCATCATCAGCCACAACAGTCCACTCTGAACATCGGCCTCCCCAAAATTGGGGGTATATGCCATACTCATCACGCTTGGCAGGCGGATTGGTGAGCGCAGTACGAGTTTTCCATTCACAGGGAACGCTGCTGCCCATTACCTGGGTTTATCCTTTAGTCGCCTTTTACGACACCCACGGGTTATGGGGTGATGCTATTCTAACCCGGCACCACACGGGGAAATACTATAACTTTTTTTTTTTTTTTTATGAGCTTGTGGTGTCCCACTGCATGTGGGTGTATCACGATCCATTGATAACACTCGCCATTCTTTTTGATATGCGTCCAATTCATCGCGCCACCTCTTTCGGGGTCGCCCACGCCGCCTTATTGCGTTTGGTTCCTATTCGATGGTAATTTTAGCCCATAGAACATTCGGCATACGGTTGACGTGGCCAGCCCAGTCCCACTTTAAGTGGGCAGCCTTCTGAGCTACGTCAACAATTTTTGTTTGGGAACGCAGCACTGAGTTCCGGACTCGGTCGATCAGTTTGACTCCAAGAATACTGCGTTCCATGTTACTTACATTTACTAAATGAAAATTAAAAGATCCTTATAATCACTGACGGAACTGTCATTAAGATAATTAATCTACGTGTACCTGACAAAAATAGATTGCAACGATTTGATCAATGATATAGCAGTGAAACAAATTTAATCAAATTATGTATTGTAGTATTTTGGGCAGCAACACACAGGTGTCACTTACTGTGCGTAAGGTTGCGCTCAACACGCTGTCATTGCTTTTTGCATTGACTACAACAGCTTACGCTCTACATGCACATACTAGCAAAGGGATGCGCCGACGAGTTCATTGCTACGCGCGCGTAGAGCGTAAGGTGACGCTTGTGTGTTGCTGCCGTCAGTTGTAATTTATCTAAATATTTTAAATTCTCTGATATAATATATACAGTTGACTCAGTCACACGTTACTAATAAGTAAACTATCTAAAATATTCAGTAGTAGAAATATTAAATTCTAAGATTACTACTTAATGAACATTAAATTTTTATATAAAATTTTGGTGGTTATCATATAACATTAATTTACAATCGGTAAGAGTATATAATAGGTATTTATTTACAATCAAATAGATAAACGTTTATGCTCTGCCTACCCCATTAGGGATTAAGGCTTGATTATATGTATGTATGTAAATACACAAACATTATTAAATTTACCGTGGTTTTCCATTTTTGTATGAGTGTCCGATATTTATTATGAATGTCCAATTAATCATAGCCGAAAAATGTTTTCCATACGTGTAAACGCACCATGTTCGCTATTACCGTGTGTAGGGGTTCTTGATGTAGTATAGTGTTCTTGACTTTCGGAGAATTGCTTGTAGCATAAAAAAGAGGTTGAAATCGTATATAATGAATTTATTAGAATATTGAATCAGAATTACATGTCTTGTTGGAAAAAATGGTGAAGTAAGAATACGGAAGTAAGAGCGATTTGAATCGAATGTAAGACTTGAACAACTGGATATTAGAATGAATGATTTTACGTATGAATAAAACAGTATTGACAACTTACAAACTAAACTTTAGACAGATTATAAAACGTAGAACGTATAAAATCGTACATGCCGGCCCGCCTTGAAAGACTACTTTCAATACAAATTTAGACAGGCAGCGGACATATCTTAGAAAAACTTCTTCTCGTTATACCGCTTGTGGTACGTATGTCGGCGACTCTAGTTATACCATCAGCGCCAGGAAAGGTAGCGACGATGCGCCCGAGTTTCCACTTCAATGGAGGTGAGTGGTCTTCCTTCACAACCACCATCATATCTTTCTTCAATTCTGCACCCTTGCTTTGGGTCCATTTCTGTCTTTGCTGGAGCTCCGAAATGTATTCTTTTGACCATCTTGTCCAGTAGTGTTGTTTTATCTGTTGCAGCTGCTGGTACTTGGTCAAACGATGCTTCTTCTCATCAATGAAGTTTGGAGTAGGTATGTCTGATGCAGAACGTCCGAGGAGGAAATGGCTAGGAGTAAGAGGTTCTAGGTCATTTGGATCCTGGGACATTGGAGTGATGGGACGTGAATTTAAAATTGACTCTATGTCGCATAAAACTGTGCAAAGTTCTTCAAAGGTTAAGTGACTATTTTGTAACACCCTAATTAAGTGATATTTTGTAGACTTTACTCCTGCCTCAGCAATACCGGCGAAATGTGGTGAGTATGGTGGTACAAAATGAAATTTAATGTTTTTGTTAGCGCTACGTTCAGATATTTGTGCGGCATTAGACTTTAAAAATCGTTTGAGATCGTTATACGCACCTACGAATTGAGTTCCGTTGTCAGAATAGATGTCAGAAGGCAAGCCGCGACGGCTTACGAAACGACGCAATGCAGCCATGTAGCCATCGGCTGATAAGTCGCTGACTAGTTCGAGGTGCAACGCTCTGGTAGAAAAACAAACAAAGACAGCGATATATACCTTTTTTAGCGTGCAGCCTCGGCCTTTCTTGGATGCCGAAAGAATTGGTCCGGCGTAGTCTACAGCAATGGTCTTGAAGGGATGTTCAAGGTGAGTTCTAGGAGCTACAAGATCAGCCATCATCGGAGACGTCGTCGTGCCTCGCATCTTTGTACACAGGATACATTTGTGGTAGGTAGTTCTTGCTAGGTTTCTTCCTGCGAGCGGCCAGTAGCGTTGGCGAATGTTAGCGAGTAGGGCTTGAGGAGCAGCGTGAAGTAAGCGCTTGTGCTCACTCATGAATAGTAGCTTAGTGAAATGATGAGAGGAACTTAGTAAAGCAGGATGTTTCTTGTCATAATCAAAGCTTGAATGTCTTAATCTTCCTCCCACACGTAGGATGCCTTCAGAGTCAGTAAATATGTTCAGCTTCGCAAGATTACCTTTTTTTACAAAGCCAGTTTCAGTAGGGAAACTTTCAGCTTGTGACATTTTAATCAAACGTTTTGTTGCTTCTTGTAGTTCTGTGGTGGTCAGAAATCCTTGTAGTTTATTCTCATTCTTTGGGTTTGTATTGTGTACAAAACGAAGTAAATATGCAGTAATTCGAATTAGTTTAGCATAGCTTGAGTATCTCTCTATGTCAATAAAAGAGGAGTGTTGTTCGACGACAGCAGTCAGGGTAGTTTCAGCTTTAACTTCAGGTAAGTGTTCTTGTAGTGAGTAGATATTTTTAGGCCATTTGTCTTCATTTTCTTTCAGGTATGATGGACCATTCCACCATATATCAAGGGACGGGAGCTCTGCTGCGCTGACGCCGCGGGACACGTAGTCGGCAGGATTCTCCTTTGTAGGTACGTGGCGCCAATTTGAATTTCCAGTTAGTTCGAGGATATCTGAGACTCTGTTTCTTACATACAATTTTAATTTTGCAGGTAGCATGCGCAGCCAGCCGAGGACAATCGTGGAGTCCGTCCAGAAGACGCAGCGATGTGGTGTGAGCCGCAGGGCATCTACAGCTTTCTTGCATAACTTGGCTCCTATAAGCGCTCCGCACAGCTCCAGTCTGGGCGTCGTCAGGGTGGTGGTGATGGGGCTGACTCTGCTCTTCGCCATGAGTAATCTTGTGTTGACTGCGTGCTCTTTAGTGTCCACAGAACGAATGTACAAGCAGGCGCCGTACGCCGCTTCGGAAGCATCTGTAAATACGTGAATTTCAAAGTAAGTATTGTTGGACACTGCTGGTCGTGGAATCTTTAACTCATTCAAAGTAGGGAATGTGTCTATAATTTTTCTCCATTGTAGTATGACATCCTGTGGAACTTCTTCATCCCATGACAATTTGTGTAGCCACAACTTTTGCATTAGTATCTTGCATTGAACTATAGATGGCGCCACTAGTCCAAGTGGGTCAAATAATTTGGAGACTGTAGATAAAATTATTCTCTTAGTAACTTTACTTTCTTCTTGTGTTGCGAGATTATTTGTAGAAAAATAGAGCTGATCTGTTGAGCTTCTCCAGCCCAATCCTAATGTCTTGACGTCATCCAAGTTTCCCAAACTCAGGTCACGGTTACCATCTGTTAGTGCTTTAGCGACTAAAGACGGATCATTAGAGCGCCATTTTCTTAAATTCATGCCAGCAGCCTGGAGTACTTCTTTTACCTTTGCAATAATGTGTATAGACTCTGACTTTGTACGTGCGCCGCTCAGGAAATCGTCGACATAAAAATCTTTTGATATTACTTCAGCGATATTCGGATCTTCGCATTGTAATGAGAGTTCTTTGAGGCACCTAACTGCCAGATAAGGGGCACTGACAGTCCCGTAGGTTATTGTATTTAATTTATAAGTACTTACAGCTTCATCTGGACTGTCACGCCATAGTATCTGCTGCAGATGTCGATCTTCTGGATGCACGAGGATGCGGCGGTACATTTTCTCTACGTCGGCTGTGAATACGTACGTATAAGAACGAAATCGTATTAGAATTGACACAATGTCATCTTGAATTGTCGGACCGACCATTTGTAAATCATTAACAGAAATTCCAGAAGATGTCAGCAGGCTTGCGTTGAATACAACTCTTAATTGTGTAGTAATACTGTTGATACGTAATATACCATGGTGTGATAGAAATTGTCCTTTGCGTTGTTCAGTAGGTTCAGTGACCTTTGTCATATCACCCAGATCTATATATTCTTTTATAAATTCTCTGTATTTAGCTCTCAATGTCTCGTTCTTTGCTAGTCTTCTTTCTAAAGAGTATAAGCATTTTTCGGCTCTTGCATAAGAGTCGCCCAAAGTATCTTCACTTTTCTTTAATGGAATTCTTACACAGAAGCGGCCATCAGGCATCCGTGTTGTGTGCTTTATAAAGTGCTCTTCGCATGCTTTTTCCTCTGGTGAGTAGTATGTTTTTTCTGGTTTTACAGTGCATTCATCTAACTGCCAAAATCGTGTAAGGTTTTCATTTACATCAGCTTCAGTTTTCATTAAAAAATTACATCTTACAGGTTCTTCATCAAAGCGATGTTTGGCAAGAGCAGGACAGTCACTGGAGACCAGCCAGCCCAGCTTGGTGTTGCACATTACAGGCAAGTTGCGTCCCAGCCTCAGTATTCCACTTTCTATCACATTCCAGAACACGGTAGCGCCCAGAAGAATGTCAACACTGGAAGGCACATTAAATTCAGGATCAGCCAAAATAAGATCCTTTGGAATGTTTAGCTTGTTGAGATCAATCGGATAAGATGGAACTGGGCCTGTGACTGTAGGTAGCACATAAAACTTGCATTCAAATTGGTAATCCGTTGTGACTGACTTAATTTTTGTTGTGCATGTCTTTTTGAGCTTTGATTCAAGGTTGTTTACACCGGAGATAGATGTGTTTACACTCTGCACAGGAATATTCAACTTTTTGCATAGATCTTCAGTCATGAGGTGAGTAGTACTACCATTGTCTAAAACAGCTCTTACAGTGATATAAGTTCCATCATCTTTCAATAATTTAACAAGTGCTCTAGATAATAGAACTTGACTTTGTTGTTGTGCTACCAAAGAGACATTAGGATCATTCACAGAATTCGAATCTGGAGCAGTTGTGTTAATACTCTTGTTGTCAACAGATGGCGTTGTTGTACTTTGGTTGGTTGTGTCAGCATGAGACCAATCTACATGTACTAATGTGTGGTGCTTTTTGTGACATTTTCTGCAACTACTACGCCAGCATTTATCTGCAAAGTGCCCAGGTCTTAAGCAGTTGAAGCACACGTTGAGTTTAGGTACTTCTTTGTATCGCTCCTTCGCAGATAGTTTTCCAAATTCTTGACATTCAAATAAAGTATGTTCTTTAGTACATTTTGGGCATACCTGAGTTTGTGTTCTTTCAGATACTAGAAAACCTCTCTCCTTAGGGCGGCGCGCGGGGACAGCAGCAGCAGATGTCGCAGCAGGTCGCAGGTACGCGTGAGATGTCGGCGCGGTTTGCTGCATAATCTCCAGTAAGTCGGCGCGGTGTCTAAGGAAAGTAAGAAATCCTTCAAAAGTTATCTTTGGTAGTAATGGAATATGCTCTTCCCAGTGACGGCGAGTATTGTAATCCAATTTTGTGGATGCTAAATGTATAAGCAGTGTGTCCCAATACTGAGTAGGTTCCTTAAGTGTTTCAAGTGTTCTCAGACTTTTGGTAAAGCCGTCAATTAAAATTCTTATAGATGTGTAAGATTCCTTGGTAATAGGGGCAATATTAAAAAGAGCAGTTACATGATTATTAATCAGTAGTCTTGTGTTGTCATAGCGTTCACATAATAAATCCCATGCAGTATAATAACTTTCCGATGAAATAGGTAGTGACTGAATTATGCATGCCGCACTGCCTTCTAGAGATGCCTTCAAGTAATGAAATTTGTTCACACTGTCAATACTGTTATTGTCATGAATAAGACTCTTATAAGTGTCTCTGAACTCCAACCAAGTTTGAAAATTGCCAGAAAACTTTGGTAACTGAATAGTAGGCAATTTGCACTTAACACTTTGTTTTACTGATGATTTTGTGTGTGATTTAGAAGACTCATGAATGGATTGTTCTTGTTCTGACATGGCACTATTGTTTTTTAAGCTTTCCTTTGTTTGTTTGTCTAATAAGAATCGTAACATTCCTAAATATTCAAAGTATTTATTTTCAAAGTCTTCGCGAACCTTACCTTCCTTATCATCATCATCCGACGACAGCAACTCAATTTCTGTCTGTACGAGATCGAACTCGGATAAAACCTTCTCCATTTGCTGGTAACGGAGCTCCAATCCAGGAATATCACAGTCAGAAACATCGTCAGGAAGTTTGTCGACATATTCTGCGAAAATCGTTAATTTACGTCTATAAACACCTCGTTTTTTAACCAATTCGGATAATTCTGCCATTTTAACAAGTAATACTTACGGATTTATTCACTTTTAATATGATTTTACACAAAAAAAACACTGAAATAAGCGACCGGCGTTGGTAATATTTACGAAAATATTTGACAGATACGAGTGAATGATTGAGTGACCGGATCGGTAGTGAACGCGTGCGCAGATTAAAAACGTCAATGCAACCAACATAAAAACAATAAAGATGGCCGATGTAGTCGTACAAGTGGAATATAAACTGTTTCTCGTATGAATATTTTTTCAAAAAGTCTGAAAGTTTTTATATCGAAATGGACAATCACTTGAATATTATGAGATGACTTTTATGATTATTTAAGTAGTTACTATGAAAAACTTTGCACTGTTTGTCGATTTGTTCAATACCGAAAATAAAAATAACCTTGATGTAGAATATGTAAACAAATGTCTAGAAAATAGGAAAGGTATATGATTAGATAGGATTATGGAACGGACTTACTTGAAATCTGATCTTGTCTGCTTAGTTGTCGTCTACTCACAAACTGTAGGCACTCTAGGAACAGCTGCTTGTAATTTGTTGTCAGGCACTCTAGGAACAGCTGCTTGTAATTGTCTTTGTCGTCACTAAGTTCATAAGTTGCTTTTTCACACTGTAGTTTCAACGAGGTCACGATGGCTTCGCTGATGTCTATCTTTTTCTTGTCTCGGAGCTTGGACCCACTCCAAACTCGCTGTTGTCTCGTCTTGTTTCTTTGTCTTTGTATCTTAACTTGTTTGCAGTTACGCGCTGTAGGGCTTCGAGCAATGACCGCCGTCGAAACCTTAGCAGAATGAGCCTGAACCCACTCCAGACTCCGCGTATTGTAGTATGTAGTAGCACGTCGCTGGGATTCGAGCAATACCGCCGTCAAACCCCGCGAGATGAGCCTGGACCCACTCCAGACTCCGCGCAGTAGTAGTAGTCTTGAAAACTTGTAGTAACACGTTGCCGGGACCCGAGCAATGTCAGCCGTCGAATCCTCAACAAGATGAGCTTGGACCCACTCCAAACTCCGTGTTTTGTAGTATTGTAGTTCACGCCGCCGTCTGGATTCGAGCACCACAATGGCCGCCGTCGAATCTTTAGCGAGGTGATGCTTGACACTTAGTGGTTTGCAGAGTTGTAGACGTCAGGAACCGAGCAATCCCAATACACGCTGTCGGTTTCTGGTCGTAATCTTCAATGGGCTTTGAATTCTTCCAAAATACTTTGTATTTCAGCCGATGGCACCGCGTGCCACGCCAATCTTGATCGCTGGAATCGTATCCTTAATCTGGCTATCGAAGGACCATGTAGGGGTTCTTGATGTAGTATAGTGTTCTTGACTTTCGGAGAATTGCTTGTAGCATAAAAAAGAGGTTGAAATCGTATATAATGAATTTATTAGAATATTGAATCAGAATTACATGTCTTGTTGGAAAAAATGGTGAAGTAAGAATACGGAAGTAAGAGCGATTTGAATCGAATGTAAGACTTGAACAACTGGATATTAGAATGAATGATTTTACGTATGAATAAAACAGTATTGACAACTTACAAACTAAACTTTAGACAGATTATAAAACGTAGAACGTATAAAATCGTACACCGTGTTCCTTTCGTATGTAAATTATAAATTATAACGCAGTGTGTCAGACCGAGAGTGGAATTTTATGTCTTTATGCAAAAAAAGAACTTCTACAACGTGAAGGTATTTTATAAACAGCAGTCTGTTGTTGTTGACTTGCAGGGAAAAATGTCACTTGCTGATGGTGAAATAAAGTTATCTTCTTAAACATGCATTAAAATTACATACATTTATATAATCACGCATTTGCCCCCAATGGGGTAGGCAGAGCGTTAACGACCTACACAAAGGTCGTTCCGCCACGCCTGACAAAGTTTTGAAGATTATTTAAGATAGATTTGTACGTATATTGCTGTAGTGACAGTTTGTCAGCCCATCGCCTAAATTACAATATACTGAAAGCCTCGAATCCGTTAGCTGGTATTAACAGCATGCTCGGGAGGAAATGCAGCTGGCACATTCTATGTTTTTCTCTCGTTCCCAGGCCAGCATGGAAGCATTAGAATTAAACATACGTATTTTATTTTTACTCTACTGTAAAACATACTACGAGCTACTGCAAAAAAACTTGTTTATTTAAAATGTGATTCAATTTTTTTTTTTATAGTTTTCCTTTTTAAAAAAATCCTGCGGTGAACTCTACTAAACTTACAGGTGACTTTGCCGGCTTTACCAAAGAGAATCCTCATCCCGAATACGCAAAGCTCAGACAAATCTCCTTTTACACAGAAACAGTTAAACCTTTGTCGAGTTGTTTTACAGAAATAGTTGTGATATTTGTGTTTGTTTTCGGGTGTAATGGGCTGATTTCGGACCAGTGGGTAAACTAACCTTTTCACACAGATCAGTGACTGCAAACATGACATAGACGCTGTGGTTCAGTCTTCATCGTATGTATTTTGTATACAGTCGCTTTACGCCTTACTCTTCTTTCATGCTGTACTGGGAGAAAACTTACAGCTGCATTTTCTTTCGGGCATGCTGTAAAAACCAGCTAAGTGATCTGAGGGTTTCAATGGACTGACAACCTGTCACTACAGCAATATCTACAGACGTGGCGGAACGTGTCGACTTTGTTTAGATTGTTTACGCTCTGCCTACCGCTTTAGGGATAAAGGCGTGATTATATGTATGTATGTATTATGTATGTCGCTATACATGATAGAAACGACAAGTTTTTCTAATCTTGGTAGAATCCGCCACATACCTAATGAATTTATTTTTAACATTCCTACGTATTTTTTTTCTAGAATTGAGTTTATTATTTCATTCTGAGAACATTCTGGTATCACTTCTTCGATAATTTACAGACAATACAAACACAATTCACTTTCATTTGCACAATTGTTTCTCAGTTTCAAAATTAAGACGTTTTCTGTTGTTCGAATGAATGTTGTTTGAACGATCACATACGTAGATTTCAAGTAATTAGGCGGCCAAAACTCGCTATTCAAAAAAACAACTAAAGATAAGATAACCATTTACTCAGGTAGTAAACAGTTCCGGGAATACAATGGGCAACCCCTCCCACCCTTCTTAGATGCGCAAGAGCTTCCCTATAGCAGTCGGAATTCGATAGTCGCTTTACGTGTACGTGTCTGTTCTCGGCGCTCCTAAACTTACAACTTTTGTAAAATTTGTATTTGTTTTCCAACTACTTCTTTTCAAGTGACAGTGATGGATTGCAGTAATTCAGGTAAGAACCTTTGTTTTTCAACAGTAACTTTTTTATTTTCTACTGCCCTTAATAATCTTTTTAGTTTTTAAAGATAGCTCTTGAAAAAAGTCAGTTTTTTTGTGTTTCTAACAATGAAATATGTCTTTTAACTAACTTAAGGGTCCGTCCGAGCAATGTTTTCTTTATTTTTCAATACTTTACTTGTATTTCTATTATACCAGTAAAAAATTGGCCGCGGAAACCCGCGCGTTTCGAAAATAAGAGCATTTGAATGTAAGGGGTCAAAATTGAGAAAAAATACCACGTTCGTGCAAAATTGTATTAATTCTAATTATTTTTTGTTTCAGGTCCATCTGGTGCCTCGGGTACTAAAATAGTGACTCGGAAGTACTTGTTTGAACAAGTGCAAGAACAAAATTTACCAAGTTTAAGGGAAAAACTCGATTCGTATGAAGATTTTCTTGTGATACGTTATGGGGACACTGAAAATGCTAAAAAACGTTTGAAGCAAAGGTATTCCTTTATCAAAACCGAATTCATGAAAAGATGGAAGAAAGCCAGTAAACACGAAAAAGTTTTCCTAGAAGATAACCGAGGTTGGTTAGAAGGAACTTTCGAGATTCCGATGGAATCGGCTTCTCCTCAAGGTAGACAAGCAAAATCTTTCGAAGATTTAAGTGAGCGAAGCAAAAGAAGAAAAACCGAAGAAATTCGTGCGACTTTGGAGCATGACGTCATCATCCACGCCGCACAATCTGTTTTACAAAACACTGGGCAAAGGAATGCTTCAAAAGTTCTCAAAGAAATTACTAATTCGCCGAAACGAGCCAGCAAATATAGATCTGCCTATTCTAAAGTGAATAACGACGACGACATGTTACCTCCGCTGACGCCTCTGCAAGCACTTCAGATGTTCGTGGAAGCTGATCTTTCAAGACGGCAATATGAAATTATAAGAGCAACAAACCCAAAACATTTCCCTTGCTACGACTTGTTGCTAAAGGCGAAACAAGAATGTTATCCCCCACAAGAATCCATGAATGTTACAGATACTTCGGCAGAAAGCAACTTACAATGCTTAATAGATCTTACTGTGACACGCCTCTCAATATTCCTGGAAGAGGTGCTAATTACGCTGAACGAAGAAGAAAGGAAGTCGTTAACGATTATCTGTAAATGGGGTTGTGACGGATCTCAGCAATCCAAGTTTAAACAAAAATTTGAGCATGACACTGACTCTGATGGAAACATTTTCTTGAGTTCTTTTGTGCCGCTACGCATTGTTTGTAGAGAGGAAAACAAAAAAGTAATATGGCAAAACCCAACACCATCCTCGTCACGATTTTGCCGTCCTATCCGATTTCGGTATGCAAAAGAGTCTACAGATGTGACGAAGAACGAAATAAATTATGTGCAAGAGTCAGTTAGGCTGCTCAATAATACGATAGTCATTTTAAACAACCAAGAGTATCAGTTTGGCCATGTGCTTAAAATGACAATGGTAGACGGAAAGGTGTGTAACGCGGCCATGGACACGAAATCAACTTCGAAGTGCTACATCTGTGGAGCTACTTCTAAAAGTTTCAACGATTTAAACAAGAGGAATGATGTGAGCTCTGAAGCTCTAGAATTCGGATTATCAGTATTACATGCTAGAATTCGGCTTTTCGAAAGTATACTCCATTTAGCATATAAATTACCTGTGCAGAAATACAGAGAGAGGAAAACTACAGAAGAAAAGGAATTGGAAGCACAAAGAAAGTCCGAAATTCAAGTCAGATTTCGTAACGAAACTGGACTTCTTATAGATATGCCAAAGGCTAACTTTGGCAATACTAATGATGGCAACACGAGCAGGAGATTCTTCGACAACCCTGAACTGGCATCGGAGATCACAGGAATTAGCTTTGAGCTTATCTACAGGCTCAAAGTTATATTGGAGACTGTTTCAAGTGGTCATGAAATTGATGTCGCAAAATATGACAAATACGCATATGACACTGCGAAATTGTACGTGGACCTGTATGGATGGCATCCAATGACGCCGACTATGCACAAAATTCTGATGCATGGTGGGCAAATCATAAGTCACTCGTTACTTCCTATTGGCCAGTTATCTGAGGAGGCAGCAGAAGCCCGGAACAAGCATTTTCGATCGTACAGGCTTAACTTTGCAAGGAAGTTTTCTAGAAAGGAATGCAATTTAGATGTATTTAACAGGCTTTTATTAACATCAGACCCCCTGATCAGCTCAAGCAGAAAAATCAAGAAACCTTGTCACAAAGTATTCCTTCCTGAAACTATGGAAATGTTGATGGCTGCCAAACCAAATACTTGTACCTAGAGATTGCTTACTTTGAAGTAGCTTACTTTCTCTCAAAGTAAAATATGTGTTTTATTTGTGATAAGTGTATATTTAAGATATAGATACATGACATTTTACCGTATTTATGCTTGTAATATATAATTCGTAAGACGTTTTTTTATTTTTTTGGTAATTGTAAAATAATATTAATTTTTTGGTATTTTATTGATGTAAATATGTTGCATAATCAATAAATATATTTTTTCGAATCAAAAAGGGTTTAATTTAATTTCCTATTGTACGTATAGCTATTTTAGAGAAAAATATATTTTTGGCCGCCTAAATAATTGAAATCTACGTATGTGCGATGGTGAATAAAATTAAATAAAAAAATCTTAAGTCAATGAATTGAAAAATTGTTTCTTTGTAAATGAGTCAACAACGTATCTATCTGTGTAAACAGAGAACCCTACACAAAGGGATTGGAAATATTTTGTACAGTATTAAGTTACATCGTGTTTAGTTAGTGAGCGCGGGACATTGTGGTTGGTCAAAGTTACGTTTCGGTAGTTTTGCGGATTCTAGGCCAACCCTTTTTGTCTCCCATTTCTTGTTACGTGGAGAAACCTAGCAGTGGATCAGTAATATCAAATTTCTCGCCAAAAATGATCGTTAGGTTAAACTAGGAAAAGTGTGCTAGGAATAGATAGGCATAGTTTTAATCCTTTTTTAATGAAAAAGAAAATATCTTTCATAGAAGAAGACATAAATAAATGCTAATCTACTACATACTGGACTGGGAGAGAAAGAAAAACATAGAATTTTCCAGTTGCCCTTCCTCCCGGGCATGCTGTAGAAGTCAGCAAAAGGGATTCGAGGGTTACAGTGTATTGTAATTTAGGCGATGGGCTGACAACCTGTCACTACAGCAATACACATTACAATCTAAAATTGCCCTCAATTTATGTCAGACGTAGCGAAAGCGCCTTTGAGGAGGCGCTTTACGTTCTGCCTACCCCGTAAGGGATAAAGGCGTGATTTTATGTATGTATGTACTACATAAAATGTAACATAATCTAGATTACAATATTTCTTTATCACAAAATCACAACAATAAAAAGACCAGTTTACATTACAATTTTTCTTTACTTCGTTCTTCTTGTACTTGCATTTATTAGACTAGTGCATTTAGAAGACTGAAGAAACACGCCAAAGTATAACGTAACCAACATAAATACAACTATCTTGCCTGCGCCCCTAATTGGGAAGGCAGAGCTTCACCGAACCAAACAAAGGTCGTTCCGATTTCCGTCACGTCTGACAAGTTTTGAGAGTTATTTAAAATAGATCTGCTACTCTTATTCCTTAGCTGGCCTTTACAGCATTCCCGGGAGGAGATGCAGCTATTACATAGTACGATAAGTAAATATTATTTTTATAAGAAAAATACGTCGGTTGAGTATCTCGAATTCAATACCCCTTGCCTTTCACAGAATACCCTCTTAACTGAGGTCTATTCAATAAACAGAGGCTATCAATCATAAAGTAAAGGCAATGCTAAGAGGCTTCAGGGGCAGTATTATTTCCATAAATAAAATTAGACAGGCATTGTTTACGACCCTCTAGAGGTGCTGAACGTTTGGCTCAATTTATTATTATTGTTTATTGCTAGTAAAACAACCGTTTCAAACTAGTGTTGATAAACAATCGATAGTACAACGCCGAAATCATTTATAAAACAGATATACATATTGGTAGTATAGATAGTAAATTTTAGGTATGTTGATGAACAAAACTATTGATATTATTGAAATAACTACAATTAAATTTTCCACAAGTCATCGATACAATCGAATAAGCATCGTTAGCAGCAATCAGCAAACGATAGTGCGCATCGATTGTTCTGACAATCGATTGTACAAAACAACCGATAGTATCGATTGTTTATTAGTTTTCAACGAACGATATTATCGATACTATCGTAACTATCGATTGTAACTAGTACAAAAACAATTGTTCAATCGATAGAGTGCTAAAAAGCGGCAACACTATTTCATACTAACTGGATGCTCCGGCCCGAGGGAGGGTGTCAGGTTTCACGTTATTAATTTGTTGTTTATATGTTACTTTAATATCATGTTTCATGGTACAACTATTCAAATATAGGACACAATTTTGCCATGCTGGACTGGGAGGGAAAGAAAAACATAGAATATGCCAGCTGCATTTCCTCCCGGGCATGCTGTATAAACCAGCTAAGGGATCTGAGGGTTTCAGTTTATTGCAATTTAGGTACGGCTGACAAACTGTCACTACATCAATATACCTACAAATCTATCTTAAATAACCCTCAAAACGTTGTCAGGCGTGGCGGAACGACCTTTGTTTAGGTACTTTACGATCTGCCTACCCCATTAGGGATAAAGGCGTAATTATCATTACGTATGTATGCACATTTTTTCCGCTTTTTGGCAAAACAGCCAAATGGAATCTGATTTCGAATTAAAATACCTAACAGCAAATAATGAGTCGTTAGCTCAAAAAATTTTGTGATCTCATTATCATGGGCAATGGTCAGTTACTCGTAGTTTGCAATATTGAGTTCATAAACAAAGGTTTTTTTTTTGTTGTACTGACCAGCGTTAATTTATTTTATTGCCCTTCCTGGAAGATATTGCTACATTAGCAGTAAGGCCACCAATTGTACTACTTTTCTGTTATTGTGATTTGTCATTAATGTGTTTTCATGCAATAAAGTACATTGTATTGTTAATAGAAATCTCTAGATTATGGATTTCAGGAGAGGCTTTCTAATACTAATGTAGTTAGAAATGGAGGATGATGTATGTAAGATAATTATAAATGAATAAACTGTGACGGTATAAAATATAATTTAAGGACAGCAACACACGTGGGTCACTGACTGTGCGCAAGATTGCGCTCAACACGCTGTTTTTGCATTGCCTACAACACACATACGTCAACTTACGTAAGTGAGTGACGCCTGTGTGTTGCTGCACTAAGTCAAAACACTAGAGAACGCAATAAATTCTACATGGGTGGAGATTACCACTTCAGACTATAGTTGAAGAACTCTCAAAAAAGTAAATTAAAAAGCTAATAAAAAGTAGAGTGGCAACATTGGAGGTGAATGACCTGAAAATAAATCCTCATAAATGTTAGGAGAAAATTACGAGCGAGAGACATGCTTTTCTTTTGTAAGTGTAGTAATATATACATACTTACATGCATATAATCACGCCTTTTTCCTAATGAGGTAGGCAGAGCGTAACCGACCTAAACAAAGGTCGTTCCGCCACGTCTAAAAAACTTTTGACGGTTATTTAAGATAGATTTGTAGGTATACTGCTGCAGTGACAGGTTGTCAGCCCATCGCCTAAATTACAATATACCAAAACCGTCTGATCTCTTAGATGGTTTTTACAGCATGCCCGGGAAGAAATGCAGCTGGCACATTCTATGTTTTTCTCTCACTCCCAGGCCAGTATAGAAGCAATAATAAGTCGTAATATATTATTGTGGTAATATTTGTCTTAGATATATAGTTGTTTGACCTGTTAAACTTTTATTCTAAAAGTACAAAAAAATAATTTAAAAAAACCATCTGCAAACAAATTAACAGATAAGCACACTAAAAACCAGGCGGCACCCATTTGCAAATTATAAACTGAAATAAAATTAATCGGTCCCGCCTGCTACCAAATATAATGTAAATAATTTAGGTTACTTAGGTTTTCAGCTCGTAATTTATTATGTTACACCAAGGTAGAGTTTATTAGGTTTTAATAGTATATTTTTTTATGTTCTTTTGGTCTTTTTAGTGTGTTGCTTCCTTATCTGTTAATTTGTTTGCAGTCGGCTATTTTTAGACTTTTTAAAAACGTAATCCTTACTTGGCAATCGGGTAATAAACCATGACCCTTCTTTATATTGAATCAAGTTCTCGAGAAAAGAAGTAGAATCAATCACACATACAACATCATATCTCTGAAATCATTACCAATATCGTTCATTCGCTATAATGAAAAACGACAAAACTACATTTGACCATTCCGAACGCGTTTTCTGTTCAGAATCATATTGTCTGACGTAACTTCCGGTGACGATTCGCAAATAAAGGAAGCTGCTCATTTCCGATGTAAAATGTACGGTCAGCATACAATTTTTGGACGAAAATAAACGTAAAGAAATTAAATACACAATCCTGAACCGATGTGTTTCGTTTTCTTTCGCATTCATCACGAAGTCCAAAGTGCCTTCTTCACTGTAAAAATATACTACAGTGCAGCCCTATAAGTAAGACTCGCTATACATACTTACAATCACGCCTTTTTCCCTAATGGGGTAGGCAGAGCGTAAACGACCTAAATAAAGGTAGTTCTGCCACATCTGACAAAGTTTTGAGGGTTGTTTAAGATAGATTTGTAGATATATTGCTATAGTGACAGATTGTCAACCCATCGCCTAAATTGCAATATACAGAAACCCTTGGATCCCTTAGCTGGTTTTTACAGCATGCACGGGAGGAAATGCAGCTGGCACATTCTATGTTTTTCTCTCGCTCCCAGTCCAGCATGGAAGTAATAGGTTCGCTTTAATTAGCCTATAACACAAAATGCTACTAACCTACTCTTAATAAGTTTTAACGTAAATTAACACTATGTTTTCTTCTTCCATTCATCCCTGTCAGCCTTCAGTTCGACACAAATTTATCTACCTACCTTATTTAAAATGTGCACAATTTAAGGATTTTACATTTTCATTACAATGCAGAATAACTATTTCTGGACTCTAGTCCACATTACCGGAATAAAGAATCCTTAACAATGGAACTTTATTACGTTAATAGGATAGGATATTGTAAAGCGGACTACGGAGTGGAGACTGCATAGGAGAATATGCAAAATAATAAAAAAAACGCTTTTCCTACATACATATAATCACGCCTTTATCCGTAATGGGGTAGGCAGAACGTAAATGACTGAAACAAAGGTCGTTCCGCCCCGTCTGACAAAGTTTTGAGGGTTATATAAGATAGCTTTGTAGGTATATTGCTGTAGTTACAGGTGGTCAGCCTATTGCCTAAATTACAATATATTGAAACCCACGGATCCATTTTTTTACAGCATGCCTGGGAGGAAATGCTGCAGGCTAATTCTTCGTTTATCTCTCGCTCCTAGGCAAGCATGGAAGAATGAAGTTTCATTACAATGCTGAATAAAGTCTACTTCTGGACTCTAGTTCACATTTTCGGAAAAAAATAATCCTTAACAATGGAACTTTATTACGCTTATAGGATAGAATATAGTTAAGCGGACTAGGGAGAGGAGACTGCATAGGAGAATATGCAAATAATATAAAAATCGCTTCAAAATGTGCAAATTACATGCTTCATTTTTTTACTTGAAATACGTACGCAGCAAAGAAAATTAATAAGTTCATAAGCCTGTCTGTCTACTTGTACAAATGTACGTTTGTTCCTTTGCGGCGCTTTAGACTACCTACAAACGCATCACAGGCCGTTTTTTTAATAACTTGTTTCTATTATATTATTTCACCCTTCTCTGAAACTTACTACATAGGCAACTATTACTGACTTTATTCGCAGAAAAAATGTGCTTATTCTTTCGGTAAAACCTGTGGTAATATGAAGTGTTCGATAAAATCCGTACTAATATTATAAATTTGAATGTGTGTTTGTTTGTTTGTCCTTCGTTCACGTTGCAACAGAGCGTCGGTGTGGCATGGTTTTTTGTATGGGGACAGTTTGGTCACTGGAGAGTGACATTGGGTACTTTTTTCCACAGAAAAACCTTTCATACATACGTACATACATACATACATATAATCACGCCTATATCCCTAATGGGGTAGGCAGAGCGTCAACGACCTAAACAAAGGTTGTCCCGCCACGTCTGACAAAGTTTTGAGGGTTATTTAAGGTTGTCAGCCCATCGCCTAAATTGAAATATACTGAAACCATAGGATCCCTTAGCTTAAAAACATTTCATACGCGTGGAAAATCGAATATGTTGCAAAATTAGGAACCGGTTGGTGGCGCCACTGTGATTCTTCATGTCGAACCATGGTGCGACGGACGAACAGAACATCAAAGTAGCTTAATAACAATAATAAATTTCTTTATTTTTAACATGTACAAAGTCCTACAATCAATAGTAACACTGAAGTCTGTGGTAGTATACACTGTGTTACAGACTTCAGTAATTCCTGAACTCATATACAAAAAGTTTGTGATTTTGGTTGTGAAGTCTTTTTAGCAAAACTAAAGGAAAGTATTTATAGAGATCTTTGTATAGAAATAGTTTGAAGGCTAGAGAGCGACATTGGCTACCATTATTTTTCTGTGAAAAACATTTCATTCCATTGAATTCAACGGCTCTGACGGATCTACTTGCCTCTTTCACCATTCATTTCAAAAGGCTGCATCTCTGACTGATCTATTTGACTAAGTATTCTTTCAATTCAGAAAGCATCAATGCATCTTTGCCGTTTCTATTAAAAAATAAAAACGGGATCAATGTCAGGCCTTGTGGCGGTAATTTGTCAGGGCTAAGCTATTTAATGGATAAATTATTTCTCTGTGATCATGCGGGCAAAGCCGCGGGGTAACAGCTAGTAACATATATTTAAGGCAGTTTAAAAAAAATAAAAAAAAAACTTCCATGCTGGACTGGAACAGATAGAAAAACATAGAATGTTCCAGCTGCCCTTCCTCCTGGCCATGCTGTAGAAGTCAGCAAAAGGGACTCGAGGGTTACAGTGTATTGTAATTTAGGCGATGCGCTGAAAACCTGTCACTATAGCAATACACATTACAATCTAAAATTGCCCTCAATTTATGTCAGACGTGGCGAAAGCGCCTTTCACGAAGCGCTTAACGTTCTGCCTACCCCGTGAGGGATAAAGGCGTGATTTTATGTATGTAAAAAAAAATATTCAGATTTTACGTCGAATCATCATTATTTCGCTTTCAATAATACATTGATCCATTATTAATTTATTACACAGTAATAATAACAAATTATTTTGTTATTTCGCAACCACAAATGATATGCATAATTATTTTATGAAAATTTTACAATACCACATACTAAATTATTTGATTCAAACTGAATGATCAATTTAATTAATTTGTGTGGAATTTGTAAATTTGTTATTTATTGTGGTAACGTTACATTTAATTTGAAATTCTTTTTTTCATTAATTATTTAGCAGAAGACATGTTTCAAAGTAAAAATTTGACTTTGAGGTATTTTATCATTCTTTTATTAAATCTTAGATTTAAGATGTCATAATGGCATTAAATATTAATCCTATCATTTTATGACTAGGTACTGATTATTTATATATTGACTTTGTTTTAATCACAGATTAAGTTACTTCCATGCTGGACTGGTAGCGAGAGAAAAACATAGAATGTGCCAGCTGCATTTCCTCCCGGGCATGCTGTAAAAATCAGCTAAGGGATCCGAGGGTTTCAGTATATTGCAATTTAGGCGACAGGCTGACAACCTGTCACTACGGCAATATACTTACAAATCTATCATAAATAACCCTCAAAACCTTGTCAAACGTGGCGGAATGACCTGTGTTTAGGTCGTTTACGCTCTGCCTACCCCATTAGGGATAAAGGCGTGATTATTATTTTATTTTTTTATATTTGATAGGCAATCATTTGTCCGCCATCTCACGTGATGGTAAGTGATGATGTAGACTATGATGGAGCATGATTGCCTAGAAAATGCCTGTTCACTCTCGCCTTGAAAAGGCCCAGGTTATAACGTTCCGGAAATAGATCCGCAGGCAGGGAGTTCCACACCTTGGCCGTTCGCATTAAAAATGTAGAAGCGTACCGCTTTGTGCGAAAACTTGGAATGTCGACAACATAAGGGTGGAATCCCAACCGGCGTCTCGTACCCCGGAGATGGAATGGGGAGGGGGGTATCAGGTCATGAATGTATGTATGTATGTATTAAGTTACAGTAAAACCAAAAATAATATAATTTATTAGATATTGAGAGGTATGTACATGCCTTCATGTATAAATGATTTGATAACAACCAATTATACCTGTGATTCAACGTTGGTACTGTCAGATAAGAAAATCGATTGTCAAGGAACAACCCTATTTCGTCGCGCAATATGGGCACATCCCTAATGTTGCGTTTGATAGTTGTGGAGTACGTCGATCCCGCGTGGTTTTATAAATCGTCAGGAGCTTATACCGGGTGTAAGGGACAGCGTCCCGTAAACTGATAGAGGTGGCTCAGTCAATGATACTGAACAACTTCCACCAAGAAATTATTTCAGGAAGTGAAAATAAAAATTTACATTTTCATACAAAATATCCACCTCGATCAGAAAATTTGTATGGAAAAGCAAAATCTTTATTTCAGTTCCTGAAAAAAATACCTGTTGGAAATTGTTCAGTGTCGTTGACTGAGCAACCCCTAGCAGTTTGTGGGACGCTGTCCGTTACCCCGCATCTCTATTTTAATTACACCTTTTCAAACATTAGTCTTGTATTCAATAGTACTATAATTGTTTATTTTACCATGATAACACATTACTTCCATGCTGGACTGGGAGTGAGAGAAAAACATAGAATTTGCCAGCTGCATTTCCTCCCAAGCATGCTGTAAAAACCAGTTCAGGGATCCTAGGATTTCAGTATATTGCAATTTAGGCGATGGGCTGACAACCTATCACTACAGCAATATACGTACAAATCCATCTTAAATAACCCTCAAAACTTTGTCAGATGTGGCGGAACGACCTTTGTTAAGGTCGTTTACGCTCTGCCTACCCCATTAGGGATAAAGGCGTGACTATATGTATGTATGTATAACACATTACACGACTATTTCCGACAAGTAACAAATTGTATAGTAAAATATTCATAAAATCCTCTCAGTGTACATATTTAGTAAACTTTGCGCTATTATTAATGTCTGTTATAGGGTAACATTTTATTCTTCAAATTGACTATTAGACACAGATCATTAACTGCGTATATTGAAACTTATAGCATAGAGTTTCGTACATACATACATACATATAGTCACGCCTTTATCCCTATCGGGGTAGGCAGAGCGTAAACGACCTAAACAAAGGTCGCTTCGCCACGTCTGACAAAGCTTTGAGGGTTATTTAAGATAGATTTGAAGGTATATTGCTTAGTGACAGGTTATCAGCCCATCGCCTAAATTACAATATACTGAAACCCTTGGATCCCTTAGCTGGTTTTTACAGCATGCCCGGGAGGAAATGCAGCTGGCCCATTCCATGTTTTTCTCTCGCTCCCAGGCCATCGTGGAAAATATAGAGTTTCGTAGGACATTTTAAACTAAAAATTGTTATGTCCGGACTGTGTAGTTGTTCCATGCTGGACTGGGAGCGAGAGAAAAACATAAAATGTCCAGCTGCATTTCCTCCCGGGCATGCTGTAAGAACCAGCTAACGGATTCGAGGGTTTCAGTATATTGCAATTTAGGTGATGGGCTGACAACCTGTCACTACAGCAATATACATACAAATCCATCTTAAATAACCATCAAAACTTTGTCAAATGTGGCGGAACGACCTTTGTTAAAAAGGCGTGACTATATGTATGTATGTATGTTAATACGCGATTCCAAGCATAGAAGAAAACTTATGGAAGACTTTTAACTTTCAAAATGACAGTTCGTTTTTATAAATGGCCCAGGGTTTTTATGGTATCTAAAATGTAATACCCCAGATTTTAGGAAAACAATTTCCACTTGCAATGCATGAGATGTGTATACACATTAAAATTAACAACTAGAGGACTTATTAAAATATCTTCCAAATATACCTTTAACCATCAAATGTGAACTGCCTCCGTGGTCTAGTGGCTAGTGCCATGGACTCCCGATTCGGAGGTCCTGGGTTCGATTCATACATACATACATACTATCACGTCTGTATCCCGAATGGGTTAGGCAGAGCGTGAACAACCCAAACAAAGGTCGTTCCGCCACGTCTGACAAGGTTCGATTCCCAGGGGGGAAAACGCAAAGTTGATATTTTTTTTTGGGTAGGACATTGCAGGCTGAATCACCTGATTGTCCGAAAAGAAAAAGATTTCTTGCTTCGGAGGGCACGTTAAGCCGTCGGTCCCGGTCGCTGTCTTTAATAGTGGTCGTTACACAAAACCATGTCAGAGGCCTGATAGTTGTGCTACTAGGCGGTTTAAAAACTCTGACACCAGGGTTCATCGGGTCTATCGGTTAGGCAGAGCGTAAACTACCCAAACAAAGGTCGTTCCGCCACGTCTGACAAGGTTCGATTCCCAGGGGGAAAAACGCAAAGTTGATATTTTGGGTAGGACATTGCAGGCTGAATCACCTGATTGTCCGAAAAGAAAAAGATTTCGTGCTTCGGAGGGCACGTTAAGCCGTCGGTCCCGGTCGCTGTCTTTAATAGTGGTCGTTACACAAAACCATGTCAGAGGCCTGGTAGTTGTGCTACTAGGCGGTTTAAAAACTCTGACACCAGGGTTCATCGGGTCCATAGACTCGATACCCACTCGACAGAAGACCATCAAATCATATAAATAAAATATTTCCAACAGAAAAACTCAAAAAAACAGCAATTTGTATTTCGTAAACCTTTGTGACTTTACTATACGATCATTTATTCCCACTAAACTCGAAAGAAAACTGGCTCTAAAGTTATATAACACAGCCTTAACACCCATTTACACTACATTAGCGATCTAAGGGTGCTATTACAGCGAAAAAGGAAACTACAAAAACGCTAAGTAGTTCCGTCTTCTATTCAGTAAAGTAGGTCGTTTATCAAATTAAATACCTTGGGGCAAAGCGTAATGTAAGGAAAGGCAGGGCTTTTGTACTTGTCTTATCATGCATGAGAAGTTTATACAGGGTATAAAAGTGTAAGCATGAGTATAAGTAATGCATTGGGCTTGATTCTACATACATACATACGCCTGTATCCCTAATGGGGTAGGAGGAGCGTTAACGACCCAAACAAAGGTCGGACCGCCACGTCTGACAAGTTTTGAGGGTTAAGATAGAACTGTATATTGCTGTAGTGAGGTTGTCAGCCCAACGCCTAAATTACAATATACCCTCGAATCCCTTAGCTGGTTTTTACAGCATGCCCGGGAGGAGATGCAGCTAGCACATTCTACGTTATTCTATCGCTAAAAGTCCAGCGTGGAAGCTAGCGATTCTAGAGCCCGTATTAACGAACAACACTTGAGACTGACAGCTAGTTTGAGTTCGTACAATTTTGCCTGTCAAATCCATACTTAATATTGCTCTTAATCTTGAGATCGCTTTATAAATACGAGCCTAGATTTGGCGGCTAAAACTAAAATAAAATCTATTTGTCACTTTCCGACTAAAAAGGACAGTAAATCTATTCTCCTTGGTTTTTTATTTATTGTCGGTGGTTTTATGCGTTATCTGTCATTTTAATCCGCCGTCATATGATATAGTGGATATAATTGACGGAAATACTGGGGAAACGTGCAAAAGCGCGTCAAAATTTAGCGGACAAAGTGTAAAACCATAGAGTATAAATCGCCTGTCCTTTTTAATTTTATTATTTTGAAAGCGACGGATAAATTAACATTTTAGTTTTAGCCGGGAAATCTAGAATCGAGCACATTGTTGCTGGGTCTAGGAGAATAAGAATAGTGGAGAAAAATATTAGACTGCCTTACTATAAATCATAAAAAGGTTCTCACAGGAATCCTGCATGTAGAGCAAGTTATTTCCTTATAATATTAAGAAATAAGAGAGTTTATTGAAATAACCAAATTATACCAAAATCATCGAAATGATGACCAAAACCGTGTTACCTTTGCCCACAGTTACACCAAAGATGGATTATCTCATATCACAGTAATTAGGCCCATCCGTTTACTAGAATACATACATATAATCACGCCTTTATACCTTATGGGGTAGGCAGAGCGTAAACGACCTAAACAAAGGTCGTTCGGCCACTTCTGACATTTTTTTAGGGGTTATTTAAGATAGATTTGTAGGTATATTGCTGTAGTGACAGGTTGTCAGCCCATCGCCTAAATTACAATATACTGGACCTCTTAGATCCCTTAGCTTCTCCTCCCTTCTCTCGCTCCCAGGCCAGCATGGAAGTAACATGTATGTAAGTGCAAGTTACTAGAATATTTCATAAATACTCGTAGATACTAATCTCAAACATTTTCTAGATAAACCCGGTGAATACAGAACCTGCATTCCGCATTTATCTCACGTGCTGCGCGAACGAGAAACGTTTTGCTTTGCATAACAGCAAGCAAAATGTGCTGAACACCAAGTAAAATGTGCTGAATTCGCCAAACGACGCTGCTAACTTGCAAGCTGATTTGCTAAACAGCAAAAAGTGCCCTTTCGCGTCTTTTGCTGACTTCAAGGTTTATTTTACTACTACACTTCACCAATAAAAACACATGTAAATATGCCACAGATAATTGATCGAGGAAGACTATGCTAGAGATTTACCAATTTGGATGATTTTCTACTACGATGTGTCATAGACCATGCTGGACTGGAAGCGATAGAAAAACGTAGATGAGCCAGCTGCAACTCCTCGCGAGCATGCTGTAAAAACCAGCTATGGGCTGACAACCTGTCCCTACCGCAATATACGTACGAATCCATCTTAAGTAACCCTCCAAACTTTGTCGGACGTGGCGGAGCGACCTTTGTTTGGGTCGTTTGCGCTCTGCCTACACCATTAGGGCCTACACCATTAGGGATAAAGGTGTGATTATATGTATGTATTAGACAAAGAAAATAATCTTCTTGCTACTACTATTCCTCCTCCAACTAAAAGAAAATTATTTTATTTGATGTAGGTAGCTAGTCTTCTTATTGTTAGCGAGTGGATTCTTAGTGAGTTGAAGGAACCGATGAACCCTGATGTCAGAGTTTTGAAACCATCTAGTAGCACAGCTATTACCTAGTTATTCAATGTATTTGACATAATTAACACGTCTTGATCAAATAAATTTCAGATGATGTCATCAAAATTTACTTCCACTCTTAAAATTTTTAAGACAGTCAATTTCATGTCATTAAAAAAACCTAAACCATTGGAAACCCATATTATAAAAAGTAATACATCTAGGTATGACAGCAAAAGGTATATTTAATTATTCTGCTGGCCTAAGCTGAATCACAATGGGCTTACGAATATGAATAGCTTGTTGACCTTACGATGTAAGAACTCATTCTTAAGTTTTCTCCTAATATTTGTTCAGTGAAAATAAACAAGGGAATTTTCCTACAAGGGATAGCGTAAACAGGGCAATAATTTTATGCTCATATCACTCTCAACTTTAGTGCCTATAAAATCAAAATGGCCGACAGTGGACAGATTAAGCGAAATAGCACGTCAGCTACGTATATTTTCATGGTGATAATTAGATATGTACTCAATGATTAGCCGTATTTATAATCAGCTCTCATGAGTGACAGCAAGTTTGAGTTCGTATCAGAAATTTCATTTCAGTACAAACTGGCCTGTCAAATCCATACTTAATATTGCTCTCATGTTTGATATCGCTTCATAAATACGAGCCTTAATGGAATCATATTTCGAATTTGTTGCTAGAACTTTGAACAAATTGTTCAGCGGTGAAATGGTTCATTTTAAAGCCTAACAAATTAAATTAACGACTAGGTACTATCATGTACAGTTTTTTAAGTATAGTTTGTAAAAAAAATTGAAACGTAAAGTAACACAGATTAAAGGTAGAAAATATTTTCATTTTGATCTCAAATCTCCATCTGCAAACTAGGCGCGTCGACTGCGTGGCTAAAAAATCTAAACGTTTATACTTAAAACTCATGGCAAAAATACTGTGGATCTCATTCACCATTTAAGAAAAATGTACATTTAGATTTAATAATAGAGTTGAAAATATAGAAATTATTGATTTGTGTAGTTAATATTTACAGGAGGAGTGACGTCATAATTCACTGTTTTCATACAAAAAGCGTTTTTGAAATTTGATAAAAAGTTGTCGATTTGACTTATAGGAAAATAGCTTTTTCACTTCTCATGCTCGAAAAAGTACTACTTTATGCAGAATCTAGGCGACATAAAGTTGAACTTTATGCACAAGGGCAAAAAAGTAGCTTTTTAAATGTATCTATACTAAGGCAGTGACCATTTAGACCATGCAGCCAAACATAATCAATTGTGCACGGATAAAACTTGCTAATTTATAATATATCCTTCCCTATTTGCATTTTTGGTTTATAATAAGATAATACGAAAAAGTAACTAAATATCAAGACATATTCATCACTAAAAAAAAAACAATATTCCAAAATAATTTAAGAGTAGGCTGTATATATTTTATTCTTTGCCCGAAAATCATGCACAAAAATTAAAAAATGTAAAGTAGCGGGAAAGAAGCTGTGAAATTTTACTTTGAATTTTAATTAAATAAATGTTAGTATGTTATGTTACTGTTTTATTTTCTCGCAATCGAAGTGAAAAGCAGAGTTTATAACTCGTGCACAAATCATTTTTATCCTCGACTTCTTCATCTGCATATAACGATCTCGGATAATAATGACTTGCTTTATGCACTCGGCATAAAATCTACTAACTTACTACTACACAAAAAGGAATAATTTCATACATCATAAATATCCATTGCGCAGTTACTTTGTCGTTGCATTTTTATCAAAATACGTGCTTCTTATTTTAGCGTGTACATTCGGTACGAACATGTTATTCCGATAATTTCTATACAAAACACATACATACATACCTACCTATATACCAATGTACTGAATCATTGTATACGTGTCTAATGGTAATGCTGTATCGTAAATCAAAGTCCGATACAGCCAAGGTTATGTCACTTGCTTCTTGCTTTGATAAAGCCGTGTTCACCTAACATTTAAGTATTTTCTTATCATATTTTAGGTTAGGTATGGGATCTACCTACCTACAAGTGGGCTAGCACATTTAAAGCATTTATTTGCCACACAAAAAATACAGTTTACAATTTAACATTATATAATATACACAGTATGTAGGGTACACTTTTAACTTATTATCTTACTTAAATAAACTAAAGGTAGATTAGAAACAAAAAAAATGTGTAGCCGACAGATGGCGCCACATCAAGAAACACAAGTTCAAATAATACTCTACAACTGTAGAGTAATGAGTAGGTAAAACAAATTGATCACTAGCAATATGATTAGATACTAATTGTGGATAAATCGAGCTGAATTATGGCTCTTATGGTGGAAAGTTCCTTGAGAGGTGACTTGGCACGTGACCATCCTCAGGCCAG
The DNA here is from genome assembly GCA_949820665.1 of Scrobipalpa costella. NCBI lineage: Eukaryota > Metazoa > Arthropoda > Insecta > Lepidoptera > Gelechiidae > Scrobipalpa > Scrobipalpa costella. Next base: position 9,319,356 of record OX463299.1, read on the forward strand.
AGCCTAGCGCTAAATAAAGCTTGCTGTATTCTTTTGGTGTTTTGTAGAAATGCTAGTCTTTAGAGCCCTGCTAGGAATTAAAAAAACCGTCGTAGAGGTACCATCTTCCATGCTGGACTGGGAGCGAGAGAAAAACATAGAAGGAATTTCTTCCCGGACATGCTGTAAAAACCAGCTAAGGGATCCGAGGGTTTTAGTATATTGCAATTTAGGCAAAGGGCTGAAAACCTGTCACTATAGCAATATACATATAAATCTATCTTAAAAAACTCTCAAAACTTTGTCAGACGTGACGGAACGACCTTTATTTACCCCATTAGGGATAAAGGCGTGATTATATGTATGTAGATGTACCATAAAGAAGGGTTTAAGGGCGGTTTAAATGGTTCAAGCTGTAAGTACAGTTGGTAAGTTAAAACGTGTAAACGGGTCTGCCAGTGGGCTTTCAAGTTCAAGTTGCCTTTCAAGTCACTGTACCAAATTGAATGCTCTACTTACATGATCTACTTATGCACTGTACTTACAACTGTCCTAATGTAAACCGCCCAATAGAAAGTGCACAAGATCTTCTCTTATTCTTTCTCTGTCTGTCTCTGTGACGGGTCTTTTTCGTTCCTGGCAGGGCTATACAAGATCTAATCTGTCACAAGAATACATTTAAATAATATGCAAACCTTTATACCAAAAAACCTTTATATCATTTGCGCCCCCGTAAGCTGGCAAGCAAATCTGTATCATTTGATACCTGCATAGAACGCAGGGAAATTTGTTGGGCAAAAGTTTTTCAGTCGTACATAGGTTGGACTGCGTGCGACAGATTAGTAGATACATATATACATATAATCACGCCTTTATCCCTAATGGGGTAGGCAGAGCGTAAACTACCTAAACAAAGGTCGTTCCGCCACGTCTGACAAAATTTTGAGGGTTATTTAAGATAGTTTTGTAGGTTTATTGCTAAAGTGACAGGTTGTCAGCCCATCGCCTAAATTGCAAAATACTGAAACCCTTAGCTAGTTTTTACAGCATGACCGGGAAGAAATGCATCTGGCACATTCTATGTTTTTCTTTCGCTCCCAGTCCAGCATGAAAGACAGATTAGTGTCATGTACAAACACCCTTATCTATCTGCAATAATATTAGTTATGGTAAACGTGTTATTATTGTCTAGGGGATTTACACCGCATTACTAATAATAATTGTCACTGTTTACAGTTCAATGGGATAATCGATTAAGTATTTAATTGTTAATTGTTTGTGATCTAAAAGATGGGTTTCACGTCCTAACTTACAATAATTATGATATATCTTTCAAAATTACTTATTGAATTCACCACCGTTCGGAGCCTAAGTATTTTCCTGTATTGTACCTGTTAATTATTTTTAGGTACATACTGTAAGTACTATACTGTACGGTGTAAGGTACAACGTCTCGCAAACTGATAGGGTCTTCTCAGTCAACGATACTGAACAACATCCACCAAGAAATTCTTTTAGGAAGGGAAAATAAACATTGGCTTTTCTATACAAAATGTCCACCTCGATCCGACAAATTTGTATGGAAAAGCCTTAGTTTTCACTTCCAGAAAGAATTTCCTGGTGGAAGTTGTCCAGTGTTGTTGACTGAGCAACCCCTATCAGTTTGTGGAACGGTGTCCCTTACACCTCGTATAAAACAAAATGTTAGTCATTTCAGCCCTGGAAAGTTCCCAACTCCATCTTGTAATGGACAGCAATGGCGATGTTGGATTGGATAAACAAATCTTTATTAAACCTATATTATGGTCACTCAAAATGCATGCTTTGAAAAACGTGGCAGATACATTATGAGAATCACTACATTTATTTGCATGGCCAAAAATAGTTTGCTGGAAATCCCGCTCTTTATGACGTCCAGATGTCAACGAACGAAATAATGGAAACTGAAACTTATTTATTACATTTTGGTTTACATTTTTTTATGTTTACCTTTAAAGTGCACAAGTCAATTATAGTCTTGTACAAATAACAAGCGCTATATTTGTCAAAAGATGGTACAGATCATAGGTAATTATATTGTCAAATAAGTATGACAAAGATGTCACAGTCAATTTCTAGAATATTTTTGTCACTAATACAGTTTTTAATAGCAAACAGTGATAATGATGATAATCAATCAAGTACTTTGGTCTCTATAAGCTCGGTCTCTAAGTACGTTACAAACAATAGGTACCTTAAAATATATTTAAAGCAATAAAACTATGTACATTTTGGCCATACCTAATCGGACATACTCTTCACTTTTAAATTTAAATATTAGAAGTATTTTTTCTAGCATTATCTAAGTATTTAAAAAAAAAACACTGACGTGTTCGGAACAAAAACATCTATTCATAGACGATGTTATGCCAAATGTATAGAACAAATGCTATTAGAATGCATAACACTTGTTTATTCACTTCTAGAAAGTAGGTACTGTATGAAGAATTATGGTATTGTACGCAGTTCTGGAAACTTCTGTGGCTGCGAAACTAGCGATTTGTTTTTTCATCGCGTTTGCAAAATGACAAATAAAAAAACTACAATTTTATTGATTTCACATGGGTTTGAGTAGCCTTGAAATGGAATAGGTACCGCTCCATCACTCTACCGACTACTGCAGTCTTAAAATCAAATCGAATATCTGAATGGGCAATTAATTATTATTATCTTTTGTTAACTTTTTTAATTTCAAACCCTAAAATAGAATTTAGTGCGCAGAGGGAGACCGAGGAAGCGGTGGCGGGATGACCTGGTTGGCTAGGACCCGAACTGGTTGGTAACAGCTATTAACCGTGTACTCTGGAAAGAGAGTGGGGAGGCCTTTGCCCAGCAGTGAGACAGTTTAGGCTGATATAATAATAATAAAAATAGAGTTTAAGTAAGTAAGTAAAACAGAGAAGGTGATTGTGACAGTAAAACATCCAAAACTGACTATAGGGTCATACGACCAATTATAATATTTTTTATTTTATAATAAAATACTTGAGACATTGTTTACAATGGGCTCGATTCTAGATAAAACAGGCTAAAATTAAAATCTGTCTGTCACTTTCTAAATAATTAAATAGAAAAAGGTGATTTATACACTATTTTTTATACTTTGTCCGCTAGATTTTGACGCGCTTTTGCACCTTATCGTATGACGACGGATAAAAATGACAGATAACGCATAAAACCACCGACTATAAATCTAAAACAGGACAGAATACATCTCATGTCCTTTTCCAATGTTTTTAGTCTGAAAGTGACAGATAGATTTTAATTTTAACTTTAGCTGGTGGAATCTAGAATTAAGCCCAATGAGTGTCTACTCGCTGACTTCAAAACCAAAATTATAACCGTACATTTGATGGACGTGAAAGATTACATTTACCGTCAAAGGCATGACAATTCATTTCACACACACTTCAAAATTGAATCAACTCCGAATAAATAATGAATTCAGTAACTGGAGCTATTTACAGCCTTTAGTCAGAATCAAAACAGCTAGGTTCTAAATGACATTTAATCATGAGAAGGGTATCAACATATTGTAGCCTGAAGAAATCTACTGCCATAAGAATGTTATATATTCTTATGCTTCTGATCTGCGGTATCCTTTTAATAAGTTAAGAGTCAACATAAGTTACCTGCCATGCATGGTAGGGCTGGTTAACCCAGGTTGGAAATGCTAGTAAGTATGGATTAGGTTACCGAGCATGAGTGTTTCAATATATTTCAATTTAGGCGATGGGTTGACAAACTGTCACTACAGCAATATAACAAATCTATCTTTAATAACCCTCAAAACTATGTCAGACGTGGCGGAACGACCTTTGTTTAGGTCGATTACGCTTTGCCTACCCCATTAGGGAAAAAGGCGTGATTATATATACCAGGCCACTCAGAAAGTATTGCGATAAATAGTTTTTATATATGGCAGACTGGCCGGTTAGAATCTTTTTTGAAAATATGATTACTTGTAAGTAAAAATATGTGTGTTCCATTTTCAAAATTTCCCTCCACATTTTTTGCGAGCCAATTCAAAGTATCGTGTCTTACTGAAAAATGGATCTGCGCTGGGAACATTTTAGAGCTATGATTTTTTACGATTTCAAGTGTCGCCTGAAACCGGGTGAATCGTTCGATGGACTTCAAATGGCATTTATGGATGAAAGCCCCTCCAAGGCAACCGTGTATCGTTGGTATAACGAATTTAGGCGCGGTCGACCAACCTTGGGGGATGAAGAAAGAAGCGGTCGCCCTTTGACGGCTATTACGGAAGAAAACGTGCTAGCAGTGAAAAATTTAATCCAACATAATAGGCGAATTACATATCAGGAGATTCAGCACATATTAAAGATTGGATCGGGAAGCGTTCACGAGATTCTACATGGGCATCTTCGCGTGAGGAGGATAGTATCGCGCTGGGTGCCGCACTACCTCACCGACGACGCTCAGAAGCAGGCCCGGGTGGAATGGTGCCGTGATATGCTGAACAAATTTGAAGCAGGCTCGTCTCGGCGTGTTTACGACATCGTAACAGGTGATGAGTCCTGGATTTATCAATACGATCCAGAAACCAAGCGCCAGTCGACAGTTTGGGTGTTTCAAAATGAACCAACGCCTACCAAAGTGAAGCGATCTCGAAGCGGGGGGAAGATTTTGATCCCCAGCTTTTTTAATTTCACTGGCCACTTGGCCTCAATTCTCTTACGAGATCAAAGAAGCATTAACGCCGAATGGTATACTACCAAATGTTTACCAGAAGTTTTTTCTGTTGTGAGCAACAAGCGACCAAACACAGGGCTCCGCGGACTACTGCTCCACCACGACAATGCGCCTGCACACACCGCGCTCAAAACGAGGGACTTCCTGGACAGCACACCAGTCAAACTCCTGGGTCACCCTCCTTACAGCTCTGATCTAGCACCGTGTGACTTCTTTTTATTTCCAAAAATAAAAAATCAGCTCAAGGGGATACAATTTTCGTCGCCGGAAGATGCGCTGGCTGCGTTCGAGCAGGCTGTAAACGAGGTGTCTACGGCGGACTGGAAAAAGTGTTTTGAAAACTGGTTCAGACGCATGAATCTTTGTATAGAGGCTGGTGGAGAGTACTTTTAAAAGATTTAATAAAAATATATGTACCTGTAGAACATTTTTTTTTAGTGTCGCAAATCTTTCTGAGTGTCCCACGTATGTATGTATGGAATTCTGTTGCTTGTAGTAAAAACTTATACTTTATTCAAACCAGAATGGCAGCGAAGCGGCCGGCAGAGGACCGGCCGACAGCTGCGCGACGAAGCTGAAATAGCCCGCCGTGGCACAGCACCGCAGGCATCCTCCCAATGGTATATCCTAATGGTCGTCAGCGGTCGCGCGAGTGCCAGCGTCGCCGCGCGGCACCGTGCGCCGCCGCCGCAACCAGAGGGCGCGCGTGGACGCGCAGCGGCGCTGGAAGCCGCGTTCTATTAAGACTTTTCAAACGATACTAGTCTTTAAAAGTTTAATATTAGTTAACACTGAAAGTGCTCGTCGCTCAACACTGAAAGTCACTCGTCACTCCGCTGCCGTCCGCTGCCGTCCGCTGCCATTCCGGTTTGAATCGGCTCTTAGGTACTATATATGTCCTATTCCTTGGAATTATTGATCTGATTCGGACAAGGTTATAATTACAAAACTCCTACGTAAAGTGATGCTATTCTGAAGTGATGGGGTAGTGCTATTCTGATCCAAAGCACCAGATGTGTTAGGTATTTGGTATCCGGTTTCAAATCATATAATTCGTAAAATTACAATTTAATATTTAGTAAGAATAGATCCGTTTCTGAGTAGTATTACTGATAATAGTAACATCAGTAATTTCTTGTTACATAAAGTAGACAACAACACATAAACAATAGAAATGATTCGGTCAATTAAATCTATAACGAGTTGTCAATTAAACCTCTATTATAATTTCATTTACAACACTAATTTTGCTCGTTTGATTCGACTAGTGCTGCCCAGATTTTTATCGATATTTTTGTATTTTTAAATATATATTATAGTTATTATTATAGCGTAGCTTTCGCAGTTTAGATAACTCTAATATTTTTATATTTGGGAGTCGTAGGTATTGTCGAAGTAAATATTTTTTATACACTTTTATTTCTGCATAATAATAATTGCTTTAATCCGGGACTAAGTAATAATTCATCAAAAAGTAGCCTATACCTTAGATGCATATTTCAAATTGTGACTATTGTGACCCCACTACGTATAAATATTTTGGGTACTATTCAAAGTATTTTCTTATCAACTGCCTGTCCTAAATACAAAACCCACGCAATGGAAACTAATCTCATTACCGTGTGGATTACAGAGGGGTGCATTGGACAATCAATCGATAGTCTAATTAAAACCATCGCATCACTAGTTGATCCTTAAGCCGTCAATCATAGGTTTACCTATCGTTATCTCACGTTTTTTTCCAACTTCATTAAAGTTTTTCTTAAAATGTTCCACGTTCAAAAACGTGATAGAATGAGGGTTCAAAGTAGAAAGATAATATTGAATGATTATCTATCGCGCTGACATGAGACAAATGATGTACTTGATAGAAAACGCGTTCGACCATTTTTCTTTTTCGAAGCACGTTTTACAACGTTGAAAATGCATATTATTACCCGTCAGTTACTTTCAGAATGGGCTGAAGCGATATTAGCATGTTGGTAAAAACATACTGGTTGTAAGGGACAGCGACCCGCAAACTGATAGGGGTTGCTCAGTCAACGGAACTGAACAACTATCCGCAGGATTATTATTACCTTTTATTATTATTATTTTTGATTACTATTTATGATTATAATTTTTTCAGAAAACGACTTATAAAAACATACATCTGACTGAAGTATTGCACTCTACGGTAGTGAAACTTGGACCTTAACAGAGAAAGAAAGACAGAAACTCGAAGCATTTGAAATGTGGTGCTGGAGAAGAATAATGAAAATAAGCTGGACAGAAATGAAGTCCAACGATGAAGTATTGAGTGTGGTTGGAGAAAACCGGAATCGACTGAAGACCATAGAAAACAGAAGAGGGAAAATGATAGGTCACCAGATGCGACACGACAACTTCTGTAAGACCATCTTGGAAGGAAAGATAGAGGAAAAGAGAGGACGAGGAAGAACGAGACGAACTTACATGGACCAAATAAAATAAAAAGCTGAGGTCTTACTAATACTGATACAATTATAGATTGTAGTGACAGGATGTCAAACCATCGCCTAAATTACAACACACTGTAACCCCCTAATCCTTTTTGCTTACTTCTACAGCATGCCCCTGAGGAAGAGCAGCTGGCACTTTCTATGTTTTCTATCTCTTCCAGTCCAGAAAAGAAGAAAGAGTTTATAAATATCCTTATTTTCTTTTGAAAATTGCTGGCGCAACTATAAACAATGCCTATTTAGTTTTTTAATGAAAAGAAGAAGACAAAACTATCATCACTTGAAAACAAAATAGGTAATTATCTATGAAGCCCTCTTGAATGACTAACTAATTACCCAGCTACTTCCGTTCCTTAACCTTATCATCCAGAACACTTAATTTCATTCCCTATACTAACATTACCTATATATATATATAAGTAATATTAGAAAAAGCCTTTGTTTGTTTGTCACAGTTAAAACTAATGGATTGATGTGAAATGTGAAAACTTTATAAAATAAATCCATAATATTATGTTACTGACAGATTATTATTGTGGTTTTCACAAATGGACAAATAGAACGGAATAATTCATGTTATGAGGAAAATTTTATATTATTAAATGAGATAATGTAATGATGTCTGCATATCTTTTTACTGATGTGAGCTAATGAAACGAATTATCCAAATATACTATGAAAACACACACAGCCTACTTTTTACTGAGAGAAAAGTCTTTTGTACAGAAAATTAAAAATAAAACTAAAAATTCTAAATAATACTAATTGTATCTGTTCCCGTGAATTTACCATCTATATATATATGTTATAGGGATAAGCTCGCCTATTGTTTTAATTTCAAGTTAAGCTGTATTTTTAATTCTTAAAACAATGAAGAATAATATATAATAATTAAAATTAAATTATAGGCAACTAAAACCACGTGCAGAAAAGCTACTTATAGATAAGTACCGAGGTCAGTGCCCCTAACCTTAAACTTCTAAAACTAAGGAGGAACCTGCTCGTGACAGTTTCGTAATGAGCCATTACATTACTAGTAATTACTAGTTCAGTTAACTAAATGCTTTAAAGTCTGATCTCCGGAGGCTCCGCCTATGGTTCCTGGATTACGAATATAACGTCAAATGCTTTAGAAATAACTAAGGGTCGTAGTTATAAAGCGATCTCAAGATTGAGAGCAATATTAAGTATGGATTTGACATGCCACATTGTACTGAAATTATATTTCTGAAACGAACTTTAATTAGCTGTCAGTCTCAAGTACGGTTTATCGATACGGACCATACACCTCCGGGGTATAGTGGTCAGAGCCACGAGCTTACGACCGTAAGGTCCTGGGTTGATTCCCAGGGTACACAACGTTGATATTTGTCAATTGGTTAGGGCATTTCAGGCTGAATCACCTGATTGTTCGAAAAGTAAAAGGATTCCGTGATTCGGACGGCACGTTAAGCCGTCGGTCCCGGTCGCTGTCTTTGATACATACATACATTCATATAATCACGCCTTTATCCCTAATGGGGTAGGCAGAGAGTAAACGACCTAATCAAAGGTCGCCACGTCTGACAACGTTTTGAGGGTTATTTTAAGATAGATATGTAGGTATATTGCTGTAGTGACAGGTTGTCATCCCATCGGATACATTACAAAATACTGAAACCCTCGGATCCCTTAGCTGGTTTTTACAGCATGCCCGGGAAGATATGCAGCTGGCCCATTCTATGATTTTCTCTCACTCCCAAGCCAGCATGGAAGTCTTTGATAGTGGTCGTTACTCAAACCATGTCAGAGGCCTAATAGTAGTGCTACTAGTCGGTTTGAAAACTCTGACACCAGGTTTTTTCGGGTCGTTGTTCGACTCCTGGATTTTGGAGGTACCTATGAGATTTTTTTATGAATATAATTCTGATTTTTATATGGAATGCTGCGCTCTCTAAATATCTTACAACGTCTAGTGAGTATCTCGAATTTAAATAACAATTCAATAATAATAAAAAGATAGAATGTGCATACATCTTACTAAAAGAAAACATTCGTAATATGCTACATAAATAATATGAAAGAAAGAACATAATAAATTCGATTCTGGCAGGACTCGAGCCTGCGTCCCTACGTAGTTCTTAAACTACATGGCTAGATGGCGCTAACGTCGCTATGACGTATACATAAGAAAGACAATGATTAATTGGTCACTCCCTAGAGGTAGACCGTTTCTGTAGCTCAGTTGGTAGAGTAATGGACCGGCATTCCAGAGACGCAGGTTCGAGTCCTGCCAGAAACGTTTTTTTTTATTTTCTTTCCATATTATATGGAGTGATAAGAGCATTGTGAGTTCTAAAATCCACAAAAATATTCATGGGTAGTTCTACAAATACAAGAATTTTGGATGGCCCGGATTACAGATTGTAAAATTTTTGGTTTTTGTATTTCATAAAACATTTATATTAAAGATATCATTGCCTTCTAACTGAGCACTGAGTTTCATCGCATAAGTATTTGTTAGTTAAATTTATTACTAAATAGCCAAAAATATCACTTCCCTGTGGGTGTTCATCCAAAAAATGTTCATTCAAAATTGACCATTTGAGTCCAAATTGTATATTTGGAAGTACATTACTATAAACTACACTAATATTGACGTAAAGGACAGTACAATATTATCAATAAACCTATAAATGATATTATAATATCATTCATAGGTTATCATATATAGGTAGGTCTCTTGGGTCACCAATTGTCCCTAATTTTATGAGTGGTTTTTCTGTGTTATTTTCTTTTGGACAGGCTTAATTATATATATTGTCTTACTCTTAGTTTAATTAGTTTGATTATATTTCGTATATCAAAAACATATCTGCATAAAAAACACTGAGTACAAAATACTTAAAAGTTAAAAAAATGTTTTTAGTATTGGTTACCCAAGAGACCATGTTCATGACTTTTTTATGAAAAGTATTCAAACTTTTCCAGAATTTGTATTTGCCTAAAGTAGTTACTACTATATTGTATTGATTACATTAAAAAATAAATATGAAAAAATGATTTTTTTTTACAAAACTTTAATTTAATAGTTGGTTACCCAGGTGATGTAAGGTAAGGTATCACCCGATATTTTATGCTAAAATATTATGTTTTATATGTTGTTGGTCGCGCCACGGGTTGTATTTGTAAACTACATTGAAATAGCTACTTCCCTGTACAAAAATCACAATGAAATCAGAATTTTCATTTATTTTAAGTTTTTGAATAGCCTGTACAAAATAAAGTTGATTGACCCTTATAATTATATTTTATCTTTATTTTTGTCTTGCTTAAACTGATGGGACAATAAATCTGTATCACTTCTGTGTCAGCTACAAAACAGTAAAAATCACCCAGAAAGCAGAATCCAAACGACGTCTCAGTTCCGCCGGACAAAAGTACTGAGTGAATTTAACGTCTGTACATGTTTAATTTGTTTGAGGATTTAAGCGATCACTTGCGAGAGTGCATATTAGGAGGAATTCTGCGTTCAGACCAGTAAACATCTCACTTACCTGGAACGCATTTAATTTTTAATTTTTAAGATGTTTTCTCTGTTTTTCCGGGAAACATACTTGATTTGATTGCATGTACATAATTGTACGATTAATTTAGTTTTAAAATTTGATTAACTTGTGTAATTCAGGTGAAAACATCTAAAATATCACTACCCTGTGTACCACTTCCCTGGATTTATGTGGAAAAGCAATCAAAAAAATATATACTTCATTATATTTTCCCCTTAATTTCATAATAGAACTTTATTTTAAATCTAAACTATCGGTGCTAATGCCCTGAAGTGAACGTATATTACCTAAAACGATGATCAGGGAACTAGGCTAGTCTTACTTCCCTGATCAATTATCACTACCCTGACAGATATTTCTGTGTAAATATATATTTTGCGACTATTCATCACACTAATTTAACTCAATATTAAAGTCATATTTAATTTCTCTTAATATCAACAATCTCTTCAATTATAATTTTCTTTTCCTATTATCACTTCCCTGCCCTTCAAAAAAGTAAAAACTTGGCTAAAAAAATAGTAAATACAAAGCTATTGTCTGATCCGCTTGAATATGCAATGTACGTATTTAAATCATTTCTATTTACTAATTACCAAACAAAATATCGTAAAATACATAAGAAATAAAAATCGGTCCATTTTATTCCTCCGTTTGTAGAACTAGCCTCATAATACTTTTGTATATCTAAATAAGAAGAAAAAATATTAATTCTCTGAAGAAGTTTTGTCACACCTATAACACAATCGAAGTTCCGCTTTGATTCACATTTCATGATAATTAAATAAATTCCAGATGATCACACCTATTGTTCAGCTGTGAGCTGAAGGATCCGGTAGAATACACATTGATAGAATAATGTAGGTATTGATAACTTTCGATTGTGGTCTCCTGAGTTCAACAATATCAAAATAATTGTCTACCCAAAATCAATTTAGGTACCTAACATACATATAGTAACACCTTTATCCCTAATGGGGTAGCAGAGCGTAAACGACCTAAACAGAGGTCGTTCCACCACGTCTGACAAAGTTTTGAGGGTTATTTAAGATAGATTTGTAGATATATTGCTGTAGATAAATTGCAATATACAGAATCCCCCGGATCCCTTTTTTACAGCATGCTCGGGATGAAATGCAGCTGGCACATTCTATGTTTTTCTCTCGCTCCCGATCCAGCATGGAAGGAAGCATTGTAGAATACACATTGATAGAATAATGTAGGTATTGTCGTTGATTCTTGCGACATAATCCTAATTCTCATTCTTAGCTAGTGCTGTCACTTTCTTAACTTTGACATAAGAACAGGATAGCAAATGAACACATGACTTTAAAATTCCTTATCTGACATACTACTGCTTATTTGACGTAAAATTAAGAAGCATGCTCTATGCTAAGTTCTTATTTGAAGCGTCTTTTGTCAGATTAGGAATGTCAAAGTCATGTGCTATCCTGTTCTCAAGTAAAAGTTAAGAAAGTAACAGCGCTAGCTAAGAATTAGTTAAGGAATAGTGCGCGCAGAATTGCCGCCATTGTCAACTTTCGATTGTGGTCTCCTGAGTTAAACAATATCAAAACATTTTTTTTTTGTTTATTTATACCGGATGTAAGGGACAGCGTCCCGCAATCCGATAGGGATTGTTCAGACACCTATCACCAGGAAATTCTTTCAGAATAAAAAAATCTTTTCCATACAAATTGTCTTATCGAGGTGGACATTGTATATGTGCAACTCAACTTTTTTTTCAACTCCTGAAAGAAATTCCGGGTGAATGTTGTTCAGTATCGTTAACTGAGCAACCTCTATCAGTTACGTTATTCTTTACACCCCATATAAAGAATGAGTACCTAATTCTGGTTTATAGAGACAGACCATGTCATAAGTAAGTCCCTACATCGAGGGAATTTTTAAGTACCATGATTTAACTAGATTTCTATTACTGCAGTAACCATAGAAAATAAATTATGTAGGGCCAAGGATTTTTTTAAAACCTGAATTTTATTGAATGCGCCTTCAAAGTGTGCCAAGTTTGGCATTTGCAAGTAGAAAACTCAGAGTATTAAAATAACACTAAAATATTTTGAAGAATCTAGTTACGTTAGTCTAGTAAGTTTAAAACGACACAAAAGATAGCCGGTTACATAAAATGTTACGCACTTTACGATCCATTGTGTATTGTCAGTAGAAAAATACAGTCAATATAGTTTAGAATTTTATTTGAGTTTGAAGCTACAGGTGTTGTGGACTTTGACATGAATTGTCGTTTTCAAAAATGATTTACCATATTATTGTCTTCATTATTCACAACACGAAGAAGCATACAACAAGATGATATTTTTTCTTCAATAAATACGATTTTTTAAGTGAAAACTAAGAATAGTAATTATAAAATCTAAAAGTACTCGCGGTTTTCCCTTCTATCTATCTATGGGCTCGATTCTAGATTTGCCGGCTAAAACAAAAATTTAAATCTATTTGTCACCTTCAGACTTAAAACATTGGAAATGGACAGGATTTCTTTTCTCTCCGGTTTTTGATTTATAGTCGGTGGTTTACGCGTTATGTGTAATTTTTATCCGCCGTCATATGATATGGCGGATAAAATTGACAGAAATACTAGGGAAACGTGTAAAAGCGCGTCAGTATCTAGCAGACAAAGTGTAAAACGATAGAGTATAAATCACCTGTCCTTTTTCAATTTTATTCTTCTGAAAGTAACAGATGGATTATAATATTAGTTTTAGCCGGTGGAATCCAGAATCGAGCCCAACATCAGCCTATAACTGTCTCCGTGGTCTAGTGGCTAGTGCCATGGACTCCTGATCCGGTGATCCTGGGTTCGATTCCCAGGGGGGGGGGGACACAAAGTTGATATTTGAGAATTTATCACTTTGTGAATTTTTCCCCAGTTTGGTTAGGACATTGCAGGCTGAATCACCTGACTGTCCGAAAAACAAAAAGATTTCGTGCTTCGGAGGGCACGTTAAGCCGTCGGTCCCGGTCGCTGTATTTGATAGTGGTCGTTACTTAAACACTTTCAGAGGCCTGATAGTTGTGCTACTAGGCGGTTTAAAAACTGACACCAGGGTCCATCGGGCCGATAGACTCGATACCCACTCGACAAAAGAAGAAGATCAGCCTATATCTACCCACTGCTGAGTATAGGCTTCATCTTTTGTACGCCATCTACACCGATCCTGTGCCTCCCGCATCCACTGTTTTCCCTCGATCGCCACTATCTCATCAGTCCATCTGACTGGTGGTCTGCCTACTGGACGTTTTGATGACATCGGCAGCCACTCCGTAACCGCCTTGGTCCACCGTCCGTCGTCGCAAGTGCGTCCTTTAGAATGTTTAAATCGATTTAACTAGAGAAGATGCCTCCGTGGTCTAGTGGTTAGAGCCATGGGCTTACGAACCGGAGGTCCTGGGTTCTATTTCCAGGGGAAAACAAAAGTTGATATTTGTCAATTTATCACTTTGTGAGGTTTTCCTAGTTTGGTTAGGACATTGCAGGCTAAATTACCTGATTGTCCGAAAAGAAAAAAGATTCCGAGCTTCGGAGGGCACGTTAAACCGTCGGTCTCGGTCGCTGTCTTTGATAGTGGTCGTTACTATAACCATGTCAGAAGCCAATTAGCTGTGCTACTAGGCGGGTTGAAAACTCTGACACCAGAGTTCATCGGGTCATTCGACTCGAGAATCCACTCGCTAAGAAGACTAGAGAAGGTAGATGTACAAACACATTGCTTTGAACAAACAGATAAATTGTTCAATTTGTACAGAGAAGTTCATTTACCTTATTACCGCGCTACCTACAAACGGCTTGTCGTTTGTCGATATTTCTTATGCCTGTATTTATAAAGCAGTCTCAAGATTGAGAGCAGTATTAAGTATGGATTTGACAATTCATAATGTACTGAAATGACATTTCAGATAGGAACTCAAACTGGCTGTCAGTCTCAAGTGCTATAGATTGTTGTTGTTGACAAGTGCTGTAGATTTAAACACAGTCAAGCAACTGCCTGTTTAAAAACATACATACATAAAATCACGCCTTTATCCCTTACGGGGTAGGCAGAGCGTCAAACGCCTCGTAAAAGGCGCTTTCGCCACGTCTGACAAAAATTGAGGGCAATTTTAGACTGTAATGTGTATTGATATAGTGACAGGTTGTCAGCCCATCGCCTAAATTTCAAAACTCTGTAACCCTCGAGTCCCTTTTGCTGACTTCTACAGTATGCCCGGGAGGAAGGGCAGCTGGAACATTCTATGTTTTTCTGTCTCTCCCAGTCCAGCATAGGTTTAAAAACGCATGAATAAAAACGTCATTACCCTGCGCAAACGCAGCCGTCACGCTGGCTAGTATTGATGCGCTCAATTTGATACGAGTTTCCGTTGCGTTTTTACAATCTGCCAACTATTGTTGAGTGTTCGCTGAATATCAACGGTTTTTTACACTTTTATTACAAACGAATACGTTAGGATTGACGTTTATATTATTATGATGTAATGTGTAGTGTAATGTAGCGTTGATTTATAACAAAACCACAGCCACAGGTAGATATATGATAGTGTCTACTAAAGAATACAATGAAGAATATAATGGTACCAATTCGAAGTTGCAAAAATCACGACTTATCTTCTTCTTCTTCTTTTGTCGAGTTGATATCGAGTCTATCGACCCGATGAATCCTGGTGTCAGAGTTTTTAAACCGCCTAGTAGCACAACTATCAGGCCTCTGACATGCTTTGAGTAACGACCACTATCAAAGACAGCGACCGGGACCGACGGCTTAACGTGCCCTCCGAAGCACGAAATCGTTTTCTTTTCGGACAATCAGGTGAAATGTTGGTTTTATGTAAGTACATTCTTGAATTAGAGAATAAAGAAATAATGTGTATTATTGAGGCTCTGAAATCAACCAGCTTATACCTAGTTGGCTTTACATAAGTAGGATTGGCTAAGTAGCTAACATAGTTAATGTCACCACTATAAGGAGGACTCTATGTACATGATGACTCTATGTACTTGTAATAGGCTTAGCGACAACACGGTTGATTTGACGCAGCTTATGTAACGCCATAACAACACTTACTGAATCTAGTGACCGGTATATCACCACATTACAAAACTAATGCAGGCTGTATCACCTGATTGTCCGATAAGAAAGAGGCCGTCATTCCTCAAACCATGTCAGAGGCCTAAATGGTTGTGCTACTAGGCGGTTTGAAAACTCTGACCCCAGGGTTCATCGGGTTTTTTGACTCGACAATACACTCGCTAAGAAGAAGAAGTAGTATTAGTACTTATTAGTAATTACTGGGTTAAGCGACATCACGGTTGATTTGTTGCGGCTTATGCAAAGCCATAACACTAAATACTGAATCCACTGACCGGTATATCACGACACCATATTACAAAACTTGTGGTGGACACTTCTTTGATTTTAATCTACATGATCCTATCTTCCATAGTTTATGCATTATTTTTTATGTTTTATAGTATGTAAGTATAAGAGAGCCCGATAATGTAGTGGATAGGGCCGGTTCCTCCTGAGCTAGAGTTCGTGGTTCGAATCCCCCCACGTACCAATGTGTTTTTCGGTTTACGAATTTTATATGTACGTTTATTCGACGCTTTTTATGGGATTTGGAAGACACGTTAAGCCATTGGTCCCGGTTAATATCGTTTAATACCGTAGATATTAGTCGTTAAGCCATGTCAGAGGCCAGTGCTAAACATTGGCGGCTTGAAAACTCTGACCTAATCTAGAGTGGGTCTGGTTTCCCTTCTGGGTTGCGGAGGTAAGATGGCACTCGTAAAAACCAGTACCCTCGTTCAGTTCCCTACATTAGGTAGCCGACCCTGTGAGATACGGGATAAGGCTAATGAGATGAGTGTGTAAGTACAAGTATTAATATAGAATAGAATAGAAAATCGTTTATTCATGAAACAATACAAAACTCGACAAACAGTAAGTAGACTTATTGAATGCTCAGATCTGTATTGCACAAGAAATGGAGCTGACTCAGCATTTGAAACAAGCATATGTAATGTAGGAAACTATAGCTTGTTTAGTTTGCACTATCCCGCTAACTGCTACGTGCTTTTCTATCACCCAGCAGAAATTACTACCTTAGCAATAAGGCCGTCTGTATTGTACTTTTACATATATACATATAATCACGCCTTTATCCCTAATGGGGTAGGCAGAGCGTAAAAGACCTAAACAAAGGTTGTTCCGCCACGTCTGACAAAGTTTTGAGGGTTATTTAAGATAGATTTATAAGTATATTGCTATAGTGACAGGTTGTCAGCCCATAGCCTAAATTGCAATATACTGAAACCCTCGATTCCCTTAGCTGGTTTATACAGCATGCCCGGGAGGAAATGCAGCTGGCACATTCTATGTTTTTCTCTCGCTCCCAGTCCAGCATGGAAGTTTTACTTAGTTTTAAAGAAATTGTACTTTTAGTCTGTTATATTGTCATTCTTACAATTGTATGTGTTTTCTTAACTGCAATAAAGTACCTATGTTGTATTGTATTGTACTAGTGATTCCTTATTGTGTTCTGCTGTGAGCTATTGACATTTTGAGTGAGATATCGGGTTTTATGGAAAACACTGTACATTTTATAGTACATTCTTTACAAGTAACAACCCGACAGCTAAAAAGAAGAATAAATTAAAATTAATATGAACAAACATAAACTCAGTTCAAAGTACACAGAAAAAACCAACTGACACTACAAACATACATACATATAATCACGCCTTTATCCCTGATGGGGTAGATAGAGCGTGAACGACCTAAACAATAGGTCGTTCCGGCACGTCTGACAAAGTTTGGAGGGTTATTTAAGATACATTTGTAGGTATATTGCTATAGTGACAGGTTGCCAGGGGAAATGCAGCTGGTACATTCTAAATTCTTCTGTCGTTCCCAGTCCAGCATGCACCAACTGACACTAGTGTAGCAAAATATAAAACTTGAGATTTTCTTGCTTTGGTTAATTTAAAAAGTTTCTAAACATTATGATTGATACCATCTTACACTATTTATATATTGAGGGTTCATTCAGCTTTACTAAAACGAGATTTTTATTATAAAATCGAAACCGAAAGGGTCAATAGTCTTATCAAAAATAACCGGTCGTGCAGTTGAATCCAAAATATATGATACTGCACTCATTTTGGAATAATTATAAGTAGGGGCACCATAAATTAAACAAATTGTCACGTGATAACCTTTTGAAGAAAAGATATGGGTAATGTTTTCCAATTTTTACAAAGAAAAGATATTGCTTGCGTGATAATTTCAGTTTGGGTAGTAAGAAAAGTACCGAAAATTAATTCAAAATTATGATTTTACTAAATATGAAATGTACTGTTTGAATAACTAACTGGGTGACCACATTTGTGATTTGATATGAGATTGAAAAACTAGAAGCTGCGTATGAATAACACGTAACTTACTGTCGGAAATTCTATTCTTCTAGCTTAATTTCTATTTCACCGAAAATTATGATATTTCATTTTATTAATTTTTCACATGATCAAAAAAACTTAAAATTGCGAACAAATTTATTCGTAATGTACTGACTGTAATAGTTTTCATCCAGCTTGATTTCCATTTCAACAAAAAATATGATACATCATTTTGTTCATTAATCACACAATAGATAACTATTAATATTTCATAACTTACTGACGGGAATACTTTTCTTCTAGCTAAATTTCCATTTAACCCGCTCCATTTACGCGGCTCGGTCGCTCACTTCGTCACTTCCCTTTGGTCACCGTTCTAACCTAACCTAACCCACTGAGTCGGATCTATGGTAGGGTGTTATTTTTTATCACGTGAGACTGCGCCACTCGAGCCCCCTTTCTGTTATCCGACTGACATTTTTCCAATAATTTTTCAATTTTCATTGTAATTTAGAGTGAAAGTATATATTCTACGAGTAAGACCAGAGATAGATATTAAGTGAGTAAGAAAACGATTATTTTAGCAGTACATGTGCAGCTGGAAGTTCAGTATTTCGGTCACAAGTTTAGAATATTCGTTGGAACTTTAGATTATTGCTCATAAAATTATAATTTGAGAAAGGTTGTGTTTGTTAGTTGATTATGTAATTTATTGTCTGTAGGTTTCGTGTTTATTTTCTAGTAATTCATTTAAAAGCAGCTTAGTTAGAATTACAGACACATTTCGCTGGAGATTCATTTGTTGTTTGGAACCTTTATTATTATCCTTTCAGTATTATGTTATCTGCAAGCAACGACTATCACACTATCTCTTAGTGCTACCATAACGTAGATCTCTAAATTTGAGATGGGGTTTGGCATGCCGTCGATTGGATAGAAAAAGAAGAAGAATATTTAGTTCAAATAAGAAAATTATCCTTAGTAATATAAATCTTCTGGCTACCCCATTGAAGTGCATGGCCCTCACACACGTTCCTTCAACTCTACAAAGTTCACCCACTGGTCATTGTTTCTCGGGAAAATTTAATAAAATAAAAAGAACTAAGAATATTATTGAACTAAACTCGCCATCTCGAGAGATCACGTTCAGCTTGGATTGCATTTTGAGGAAAGATTTTGTTGGAACAGGATTTCTATTTTAAGGTAACTGCAGAACTCGGAATCGAAAGGTTTTAACTGTCCCGTCCAAGTCAGTCTTTGGACGTGGAAATCGAACAAGGAACGACAGACAAATATAAATATTCCATATATATATCATCACGCCTTTGTCCCTAATGGGGTAGGCAGAGCGTGAACGACCTAAAGAGGGTTATTGATGTAGTGACAGGTTGTCAGCTCTTCGCCTAAATAGCAATATACCTACAGTAACCTTCAGATCTCTTAGCTAGTTTCTACAGCATGCCCGGGAGGAAATGCAGCTTGCACATTCTATGTTTTCCTCTCGCTACCGGTCCAGCTTGGGAAAATATTCCATAGTTACTACGAAATACTTTTTTTAAATTTCTATCCATAATTCTTAGGAAGTCACGACTATCGTTATCAGGAGATAGTACTGTGACAGTAATGCAAGGATATTACACACTCTAAATTGCACACTCTTAACTGCCCCCGTGGTCTAGTGGTCAGAGCCATGGGCTTACGATCCGGAGGTCCTAGATGCGATTCCCAGGGGAGGACAAAGATATTTGTCAGTTTATCACTTTGTGAGGTTTTCCCAAGTTTTGTTAGAACATTGCAGGCTAAATCACCTGATTCTCTGAAAAAAAAAGGATTTCCTGCTTCGGAGGGCACATTATATATGCCGTCGGTCCCGGACGCTGTCTTTGATAGTGGTCATTACTCAAACCATGTCAGAGGCCTAATAGCTGTGCTAGTAGGCGGTTTGAAAACTCTGACACAAGGGTTCATCGGGTCGTACGACTCGAGAATCCACTCGCTAAGAAGAAGTTCATAAATGTAGAGCCAGCTTAGTAATATTTTTCCATATTTCAAGCAAATTGAAACAAGGTCGGCATATGTAGGAATTTATCGAAAATTATTAATAACAAAGCTTTTGGCAAATACCTCGAAATCATCATAAGCCTTTGATTCCCATCTAAGGCCTCTAGTAAAATATAATTAGTCTTTAATTCTAGGTTAACAAGGTAAAGGCAGCGCAATTTTATTTTTTCATAATTTAATAGTTATAAAATTTAGCTCAGAATGCGACGGAAAATACCTATCAAAAATAAGGTCATACATACATACATACATAAATAACGCCTTTATCCCTTACGGGGTAGGCAGAGCGTTTAACGCCTCGTAAAAGGCGCTTTCGCCACGTGTGACAAAAATTGAGGGCAGTTTTAGATTGTAATATGTATTGCTTTAGTGACTGGTTGTCAGCCCATCGCCTAAATTACAATACACTGTAACCCTCGAGTCCCTTTTGCTGACTTCAATAGCATGCCCGGGAGGAAGGGCAGCTGGAACATTCTATGTTTTTCTATCTCTCCCAGTCCAGCATGGAAGAAAAATAAGGTCACTGGTAAAAATCATATCTATATAAAAAATCATGAATTCTACCACAAAGCCTTCTAAAGATAAATTAAATTCAACTGTGTAATTTCAAGTAATATCCGCAGGATGACCAGCAGAGCTAATCATAGATCTCACGATGACCTCCAGACAGAATCAATGCCATCCTCATCTAACAGCTTCCAACAACCTTTATCTATCAGGTCATTTTTCTATCTCGTCGTCCTACGCTTTGATCTACAATTCTCCATCAAGTGGGTTTTTGATTCGACGATCGACCCGATAAACCCTGGTGTCAGAGTATTCAATCCGTCTAGTAGCACAGCTATTAGGCCTCTGACATAGTTTTGAGTAATTTATAAACTGTAGCTAATCTAATCTAATTGTAGGTCGAATTTTGGCTGCATTGTTAGCTTTCAACTACCATATCATGCTGCCCGTACCTAACGATAAATCGATTCAAACAAGAGACACAAAAACAGGAGAAGATAATGGATTTCTGGTTTACTAGGACGATTAAATCAACCATTCCATGGTGGCCTGGGAGCGAGAGAAAAACATAGAATCTGCCAGCTGCATTTTCTCCCGGGCATGCTGTAAAAACCAACTTCCCTTAGCTCCGAGGTTTTCAATATATTGTAATTTAGGCAATGGTCTGACAACCTGTCACTAAAGCAGTAGTAGCTACAAATCAATTTCGTTTTCTCCTACTAACTATAATTTTTTGTACATCCGAGTAGTGATTTGATTTAAGTACTCAATATTTACTTAGGAGTGACGTCATAACTAAATATTTTTGTACAAAAAAACTGTTTTTGACACTTCATAAAAAGTTGCTGATTTGACTAGTAGGAAATTAGCGTATTAAAGCAAGACCCAATGAGTGCAGGTGGTAAAACGACATAGATGTTGCTATTACCGTGCTATAACATTCTGTCTTGTCTGTGGTACGAGCTAACCACGGATGTATTCTGTCGACAGTGTCAATATGGGTTTACTGTCAACCTAACGGTACAGTTTCAGAACACATTTGCTTGTTGGTACACACAATTTAACATACCTAGTACTAAGTGACTCTCTGTTTCAGTTAGTTTTACTACAAAAATCTCGCTGTCTCTAAATTTTGCATGAAATATGGAGAGCTCAGTTCGAATTCGGTACGCTGTTTTGAATATTTTGTAACAATGAATAGAACAATAGGTAAAAAACTAAGAACTAGAGGTACACGTACACTATACTAAAGAATGTCCCTCGTGAGTCGCTTGCTTTCAGCATTTTCAAATATTTATGGATGAATTTATTGGACATAAAACGTGTATCATATATACTTATTAAGTCATAGCAGACTAACAAATTCTCTACTGTGCTAAGACGCAACAATTTAAAGTAAAACCCAATGAGTGCAGGTAGTAAAACGGCATAGATGTTGCTATTACCGTGCATGTTATACATTCTATCTTGTCTGTGGTACGAGCTAACCACGGATGTACTCTGCCGACCGTGTCAATATGGGTTTACTGCCAACCTAACGGTATAGTTTCAGAACACATTTGCTTGTCGGTACACACAATTTAACGTAGTGCTAAGTGATGCTATCCATTTCAGTTAGTTTTTCAACATAAATGTGCCTGTCTATACATTTTGCTTGAAAGGCAGAAAGCGAATAAAGTTTAAGACGGAGTGTAGGTGAAACTTTGAAAAAGAAAAAATGAATCACATAAAAGTCCTTACCATCCAAATATACTGTCAAAAAAGTAATTACAATAAGAATGGTCATATAAATAAAAAGGGGTACAGCATTAGCTTTTGTTAATTTAAAAACGCTGACTAGGCTTAGTAAACAAGTGCAAATGAAGCATGGAACCGTGCCACCGTACTCCTTGAAATCGGTCAGAGTAGTCAACCGCGACGATACATACATACATACATATAATCACGCCTTTATCCCTAATGGGGTAGGCAGAGCATAAACGACCTAAACAAAGGTCGTTCCGCCACGTCTGACAAGGTTTGAGGGTTATTCAAGATGGATTTGTACGTATATTGCTGTAGTGACAGGTTGTCAGCCCATCGCCTACATTGCAATATACTGAAACCCTCGGATCCCTTAGCTGACTTTTACAACATGCCCGGGAGGAAATGCAGCTGGCACATTCTAAGTTTTTCTCTCGCTCCCAGGCCAGCATGGAAGTAACCGCGACGATAGAGCTAATAATCCAACATACATCATATATAGGTACGAAATTACATGCATTAAATCACGCATGTTGCATGCACACAGAGCGAACTGTCACGTCTTCTACAGCGTCATCGAAAATCACACAGAATAAATATTAGCCTTGGACGTTAATGAATTAAATTTGATATTATAAACATGCACAAAATAAATTGTATAATGTCCTGAATTAGTGTAAACAATAAACTATAACTTTCTTGTCTGCGGGCGTTATCTTGCTCATTTTCATGTGGGCTTATTGTCTGTAAACAAAAAGCAATGTATTTGTTTTATTACCTTATGTTGTAGGAAATTCACGATAGTATTATTTGACTACCCTGCTGTTTTGAATTGAAGAATAAAATTAAATTGACCTACCTAACAAATGAGTTTTCAAATTGACGATCGATGTATGACCCGATGATCCTTGGTGTCAGAGTTTATAAATCGCTTAAATAGCACAAGCAAAGTAGGCCTCTGACATGGTTTGTTAGGGACTTCAAATTGGCAATTTTTAACAACACACCTAGTGCTGACTTATCATTATAAAAACCCCAATTTTATATTTCTTTCGTTCTCTGTATTTTCCACTAAGTAACACCACTTTACGGCATACAAACTCTCTTTATACATCTCATACGCTCCAAATGAAAGACAACAAAGGTTTTCAAACAGCCACAGCCGCCGTGAAGCGAGTACCGTTTACCAAACATAGTGAAATGACACAGTTTGTTATGTAAAACACGGATGACATGAAAACGGTTAGAGTGCAAGCAGTTTGAATATAATAGTAGGTTGCATGTTTGGTTTGGAGCTGGATTTAAGTCGAAAATGTAGAATACAGAATAGATTTCGTATGCATGAATTTTTCTTCCATGCTGGACAGAAAATCATAGAATGTGCCAGCTGTATTTCCTCCCGACCATGCTGTAAAAACCAGCTAAGGGATCCGAGGGTTTCAGTATATTGCAATTTAGGCGATGGGGCTGTCAAACCTGTCACTACAGCAATATACCTACAAATCTATATTAATTGTATTGTTAATAGAAATCTCTAGATTATGGATTTCTGGAGAGGCTTTCTAATACTAATGTATATGTTCATTCACCCGTGGATCCCGAGGGTTTCAGTATATTGCAATTTAGACAATGGACTAACAACCTGTCACTTCAGCAATATACGTGCAAATATATCTTAAAGAACCCTCAAAACTTTGTCAGACTTGGCGGAACGACCTTTGTTTAGGTCGTTTACACTCTGCCTACGTAGTATATGTATATATGTTTTTTGGCAGAAACTGGTAGTCTAAGCATATTCTCTCGCTGGATGAAAATGCACTGAGCCTTGACCAATTCCTTCGCTTTAGCACATACTTTTTGAACAACCTAAATACAGGTTGAACAATAGTTTTGTGTTTATTTTTGTTTGTTGTTGTTATCATATGTGCCTTAATCAAAATGCATATATTATCTGCTTCTGTGTGATCTAGTTGTGAAAGTAAACGTATTAAGAACACATTTGTAACCTTTAAAATGTTAATATTTGTAAATTGATGGCAAATCAATATTTTCTATTTCTATCTATCTATTTAATATTTAAGTCTGCAGGTAATGCTTACTTGATAGGTTTTAAAGAATGAGGACGTAAGTTTGATGGTGACAGTCCTCTTAGCAAGTGGGTTTTTCAAGGGTTTCAGTAAATTGTAATTTAGACGATGGGCTGACAACCTGTCACTACAGAAATATACCTACAAATCTATCCTAAATAACCCTCAAAACTTTGTCAGATGTGGCGGAACGATCTTTGTTTAGGTCGTTTACGCGCTGCCTACCCCATTAGGGATAAAGGCGTGATTATAATATGTATATATATATATATATATATATATATATATGGGTTTTTCAAGTCGAACGACGAACCCATGAACCAAAAAAAACAAAGTTTTGAAACCGCCTAGTAACACAGCTATTAGGCCTCTGATATGATTTGAGTAACGACCACTATCAAAGACAGCGACCGGTACCCACGGGTTAAAGTGCCCTCCGAAGCACTAAATCCTTTTTTCTTTTCGGACAATCAGATGATCCAGCCTGCTATGTTAACCAAACTGGGCAAAACCTCCTCACAAAGTGATAAATTGACAAATATCAATTACTTCGTGTTCCCGCCCTAGTAATCGAACCCAAGACCTCCTGATCAGGAGCCCATGGCTCAGACCACTAGACCACGGAGACCTAAATTAAGAAGTGGCAGTGGTTACCAGATAAAAAATATATATTAAGAACGTAAATCAGCATCACAAATAGGTAGATATGTTATGTAGATATCACATTATAGTATAAGTAGGTACTCATTGTACATAAAATATAATAATTAATTATTGATAGAATACGTTTTTCTGTGACCTTGAATGAAGATAAGTGGCAATTCTTGATATACAAGGTAATAAAATGGTTATATTGTAAACGGAAAGACATTAAAACTATCCGCCATCTTGATTTATAAGTTAAGATGAAGATTGCATTGAAGCTGAGTCTTTCCTCTTTAAATCTTAAATTATCCTTCACTTAAAGGTCTGCCGGAGGTGCGAAAACCCATTCAAACTTAGTTTCGTTTTCATTCCCAAACAGTAGGACTAATCTTATCCAAACTTTGTACACATAATCAAATGCAACTTTATCGATGTTTCTTAATTAGTTTTGGATTGAAAATTAACAACAACAAAAAATTAAACCAAGAACAAAATTAGAGAGCAAATTTAATTTTAGGCGATTTTTTTGTCCTATTTTGATTATATTTAATATTTTCACACCAAAATAATCAGAAACATAGATATGTTGCATTTGATTATGTGTACAAAGTTTGATTAAGATTTCTTTTATACATACATACGTATAATCACTCTTTTATCCCTAATGGCGTAGGCAGAGCGTAAACGACCTTAACAAAGGTAGTTCCGCCACGTCATTTGTTTTACGGTTTTATCAAATTTAACGAAATCCGTACGCATGACCAAATGCTACATATCTATTAACCAAGTACAAAATTAGACAGCAAATGGTCAAATGGACAAAAATAGTAATTTTAGGTTATTTTCACACATAATCTTATTTTGATTAATATTTTAAAACCAAACCTAATCACAGCATTGCTATGTTGTATTTACTTACGTGTACAGAGTTTGGTTAAAATTCATTATACTGTTTGGGAATATAAACGAAACTACGTTTGTATGGGATTTCGCGGACCCTTAAAACTAACTGTTTAGTTAGATAAAAATACCTATCTTTTCTTCTAAGATAATAGTACCTAAGTTACAGAAAAGATAAATGTCTACCAATCTTTTTCTGTCGTGTGGGTATCGATTCAATTGAACCAATAAACCCTGGTGTGTGAGTTTTTATATCGCCTTATAGCACAGCTAATAGGCCTCTGACATGGTTTGTGTAACGACCACTACCAAAGACAACGACCGGGACCGACAGCTTAACGTGCCCTCTGAAGCACGGTTTTTTTTCAGACAATCAGGTGATTCAGCCTGCATTGTCCTAACCAAACTGGGGAAAATCTCACAAAGTGATAAATTGGCAAATATCACTGGGAATCGAACCCAGGACCTCCGGATCGTGAGCTCATGGCTCTGACCACTAGACCATGGAGGCAGTTATGTCAGTTAATGTCTACCAATATATGTAAAAACAAGATTAATAGACATAAATTCAAGTTGGTATCATTTGGAAAAAGAACTCAAAAAACACCTGCATATCTAAAAAGTATAGTACTCCTGTTATACTTGTTAATTTGTATAGTATCTACAAAAAAAATGGCATTCATTCCATTTATTCCTCTTACTTCTATTTTAAACAAAACTCTTGGAATTGAAAACATCGAGAAAATAAAATAACCGGTAAAAACAAACCGAAGTAAAAATTACATGGCACAAATCCGATTTAATTTCCTTTCGTTCACAGACTTGAGTCGAGTAATTTAATACTTCTCTCATTTGCTTAATCTCATGGTTAACTACCCGCCAACTATTTGGAGGGAAGCCAAACCAAAGTCCGAATTTCGTTAAACTCTTGGGATAGAATCCTAATTCAATTTAATTTAGTCGATGGGAGAAAGGTTTTTTCTTTTTCTCAAAAGAAAGGCTTAGCATTAAGAACCTATTTTTGAAATTTCGAGGAAACCGCACAACCGAACGTGCGGCTTCTCTTAAAATCTAGTCAAAGGAAACAAAAATAATTTTTCATTTCCAATAATTTCTAAGGATGTCTTTTGTTTATTATTCCTTAGAATAAAATAATGATAGGTAGTTTCATTTACAATTTGGGATATATTTCCTAGGTCATAGAACGGGAGAATATAATTCGGGATTTAAGGGACAACGTCCCACAAACTGATAGGGGTGATCAGTCAACGAAACTGAACAGTTTTCACCAGGAAATTCTATCAAGCAATGAAAAACAACCTTCTCCATACAAGAAGACCACCTCAATCAGTCAATTTGTATGGAAAAGCCAAAAAAAATTCTCTTCCTGAAAGAATTTCCTGGTGAAAGTAGTTGTTTAACGTGTCGTTGGCTGAGTGATCTCCATCAGTTTTTGGGACGCTTCCCTTACACCCGGTAGGTATAAATCCCGGTGTAAGAAAATTGTCATACACAAACATTATTTTGTAATTGATTAAATAAATATAATTGAAATATCACAGTTGGTATGGTAAAGAGGCACATCCCTATATAAAATAGTCTTCCCACCGATTTTCGGTGATGGCGGTCGATCTGTGGGAGATTGCTGCGCAGGACTAGTTTTTAAAGACCAAGTGTTTGCGCTAAACACAGGTGCACTTTCTATTCCTTCAATCTCTTATTCTGATGGGACATATTAATTGACACGACCAGAATAAATCTGGCACAAGACCGACTATTTACATGCCCATCCGACAGCATGGATCATCTTACTTTTCAGACAATCAGTTGATCAGTCTGCAATGTCCTAACCAAACTAGAAACAACAACACAAAGTTAGTGTCTCCCGCCAAGAACCGAATCTGGTACCTTCGGATCGTGGACCCCTGGCTCAAAACGCCAGACCACGGAGGCAGTAATCCCAATATAAGGAAGTCTACATCTTGCAGTGGCCTTTAGTTAGAAACCAACAGCAATACCGGTTTCACTTCCACCGAAGAGAAATACTCATTTTATGACAGCAATAAACATACATACACCGATTTCTATTGTGGCTTTGGAATAGCAAACACTGAATGCATTTTAGTGCAGCTGCAACACGGTTCATAAAATGATGTTGAGTCGTAAAGTCAGCTGCAAAGCTAAGTTTGATCAATTCTCTTCACCATAGAAATTTCGTGTAATTCTTTTTGTCTTAAGGGTCTGCCGGAGCAGCGAAATCTCATGCAAACGTAGTTTCGCTTTTATTCATAAACAGTAAAACCAAACATAACCAAACTCTGTACACTTCATTAAATGCAATATAGCAATGTTTTTAATTAGGTTTGGTTTGAAAATATTAACGAAGTACACTATTAGAAAGCAGATTAAATTTTAGCCTATTTTCACACAAAATCGTAATGTCGGTCTTATTCGTTTATGCTTAATATTTTCAAACCAAACCTTATTAGAAACATAGATATGATGCATTTGGTCATGTGTACGGAGTTTGGTTAAGTTTGGTTTTACTGTTTAGGAATAAAAGCGAAACTACGTTTGTATGGGATTTCACTACTCCGGTATGA
Organism: Scrobipalpa costella; assembly: GCA_949820665.1. Classification (NCBI taxonomy): domain Eukaryota; kingdom Metazoa; phylum Arthropoda; class Insecta; order Lepidoptera; family Gelechiidae; genus Scrobipalpa; species Scrobipalpa costella. Next base: position 9,348,093 of record OX463299.1, read on the forward strand.
TGAACTGCTGAAAAACCCATACACATCATATTTTCATACTATTGGACAGTCTATGTCTTGTCTTGTTTAGCCGTTAGGTAGGCAGTAGTGGCGTATTGCAAGTTATTATGTTGTTTTAGTATTATGAAATTATACATAATTTCAAAAGGGAAGCCGATGGGAATCATGTCATGTGGACCCTTTGCCACTGGTAGTAGAGACCAAAAATATTGTGGATCACATTAATCATTTTTTTTTAATAGAGTTGAAAAATATACAAGTTATTTATTCGAGTAGTCATTATTTACCATAACGTGCCGTCATAATTAGGCATTTTCATACAAAAATGCGTTTTTGGCATTTCATAAAAAGTTGCTGATTTGAATACTAGATTTTTCATTCAAAATGCTAACTTGCACCTGCACCTTTAAGATCAAAAACTTGAAAATTATGCATATATCGGACTTTGACAAAATACTGGTGACTAAAAGTCGAGGATTTTATAAAAAGTCAAATTAATAGATTAAATGCTACAATATATAGTAGAAAAAAATTTGGTAAATATGAATACTTATGACAGAAAAAATATTATTCATGTATCTCTTGTTTTGTTCAAATATAAAATAGGAACCGATATCCGGACTTTGACAAAACACTAGTTCCCTGATTGAAATCCGAACTTCGACAAAATCCTAAACTTCTCTCTGACCCGTATTTTGTCAAATCCGGGTTTTTATCAAAATCCTAGTATTTTGATCAAAAAACCGATCTCATCATAAACCGACACGTAATATTACGTAGGTAATATGGCATGGGAAGTCTGTAGTCTGACTAACCGATTAACATTTACTACTACACTAAATTTATTATTCCACGTGAAGCTACCTGCAAATAAAACGCCTGGTCTTCGCAAACCAACCCTTTTCTATAATTGCTCCCATAGGAATACATTGCTAGCCTATGTTTATCAGTAGACATCCTACGGGAGATATCGATTCAGAACGATAGGTTCTCCTAACCGCTACTTCTTCTGTCGTGTGGGTATCGAGTCGATCGACCCGGTGAAACGGTGCTTAGAGTTATTAAACCGCCTAGTAGCACAGCTACTTAATGTATGTTGAGTTTTGTATTGTTTCATGAATAAACGTTTTTCTATTCTTTTTTTTCTATTCTATACTACTATCCATAGTATATATATGTGCTTCCATGCTGGCCTGGGAGCAAGAGAAACACATAGAATGTGCCAGCTGTATTTCCTCCCAAGCATGCTGTAAAAACCAGCTAAGGGATCCGAGGGTTTCAGTATATTATAATTTAGGCGATAGGCTGACAACCTGTCACTACAGCAATATACCTACAAATCTATCTTAAATAACCCTCAAAACTTTGTCAGACGTGGCGGAACGACCTTTGTTTAGGTCGTTTGCGCTCTGCCTACCCCATTAGGGATAAAGGCGTGATTATATGTATGTATGTATGTATACTACTATCAAAGACAGCGACTGCGACTGATGGCTTAACGTGTCCTCCGAAGCGCGGAATCCTTGTAAATTTTGGATAATTATTTCTCATTCATACGCCGTTCATTTTGGTGGAGTAGAACTTAAGGCTACGTACTGCTTTAGTAGGCGTCATCATACATGAATGAAGCCCTAACAACAAGTGACCGAAACTTTTTATTTCGAACTATACGAAAAACGGTAGTTAAATAAAAAGCAGTTCCGTGTGCATGCATGCATGTCAAAGTTTGTATGTGCAAAAGGGAACGTGAAAATAATACTGCATTTAGGATAATGCATCCATTTGTAAAGGCAATTTAGTCATTACTAGAGTGCACGTCGTGTAGGGAATTATCATGATACGGCTCGTGTATGTTTAGTATTGAGCCTATTGTTACATAACCAGGGATGTTGCAAATATTCGCACCTGCATATGCGGATCTTCCGCATGAATTTGGACATCCGCATCCGCAGTACTAAAGATGAGAGTCAAGAAACGCCAAATTTTTTTTGCAATGATACAGGATTTCACAATATGAAAAGGCTTTAAGAACCCAGCCGTTTGTGCGCCTCAAATTTATTAGATTCGTATTTAATTCTTAGCCGATTTGGCGTTCCTAGTAAATGTGACATCTTATGCACCCATCCATGTCCGTTTCATATGTTTTTTTTTCGAAACGAACTAGATATGAGTCTAATATGTATGAGATCACAAAGCCCTTAAGCGTTAAAAGACTGTAAAAATATATTTGTCGGTACAAAATGCCCTATTTTTTTCTTTTTGTACTGGTAAAAAATAATTTATTTTTAATAAACACTATTTAGAAATATATTTTTGTGCTATTTTGGCATCAATACGAAATTAATGAAAAATCATAATATCCACATCCGTGGGTGTGACTTAAAAAATCCGCATCCGTGGATGTGAAAAAATATCGGCATCCGCAACGTCCCTTGTAGGTACCTAGTTATTATTAGGTAATAAAGTAAACTATACATATTATTATAAAGAGGAAATATTTGTATTTTTGTGTGTATGTAACAAATAAACTCAAAAACTACTGTACCGATTTCAAACATTATTTCAAACAAACGCTAGAGGACCTTTTAGTAAATATTTTAACTAACGAGTTTTCAGTCCAAAAAAATATACATACATATACATAATCACGCCTTTATCCCTAATGGGGTAGGCAGAGCGTAAAAGACCTAAACAAAGGTCACTCCGCCACGTCCGACAAAGTTTTGAGGGTTATTTAAGATAAATTTGTAGGTATATTAAAAAAATATATATATATATTTAACCAATATATTATTAAAATTATAATTGATATGCAATTTTTATCATTAGGTACATTGGATAATCGATCAAATGAATTTGCTGATGAAATATTTTTGTACGAAATAGAAATATCTTTATTAGCAAGCTGACACGGTAACAAGGTCTTACCATAATTATTAAATCGCACAAGCGTGTTGCGCCAGATACTGGCATGCAAAATTACATTAAAAAAAACAGATCCCCTTTATCTCCTTTGCTTTAAAATTTTTTTTTTTTTGTGTAAAGCTTCTAAAATAAAAACACTTACATAAATCACAGAATTATAAATGGTACCTCCTGAAGCGATAAGACAGCTGCATTGTTTGTATTGTATTGTAATCAAAAATCGCCAACCATTTCGCAATGCAATACCGGTTTATGCGAATGGCCTGCAGTGGGTAAACGGTCCCCATCTTCGTGCCTCATGCACAAGGCATATTTATGACATCCATAGACTCACGATGTGACAAAGGCACTTGCACATACGTTACAAGGCGCGGGTTCTACGCTGCAGTCGAAAATTGGTTTGTTTTGGCCGAAGGAAGCAATTGTAGTGGTCATATGGCAATATCACTATCATTTAGAGGTTTCTCTGTATCTCTACTTGGGCAGAAGTCATAGTCATGTCATAAAAGTGTGATCACGACTGGGGAGCGATAAAACTACGTACGTGCCTACAATTTCAAAAGATAGACTGACAATCTGTCAGTACAGCATTTATCGTGAATCAAACTGAAGGACAACTAAATTGAATCATGGGACAGAATCCAGGACTACGTGACATGATTCAAAATAAGAATAAGCACAAAAATTGCGAACGCTATGGATGCAGTCAGTTTCTAAAAACAAAATAAAATGTATTTAAGTTTTGAGACTTTTGCGGTGGTTCATTACTATAAGATTATTATTATTTTGCACGGGATTACCTACTACCACGATTATATTTATTGTTAGAGGTAACAATAAATACAATCGTGTTAGTAATCCCGTTTAAAATAATAATCTTACTATAAAATTTATTGTATAGGTAGCAATCCAGCTTTGAATATTTGAATAAATTCGTTTTGAATATTTTGAATAATATAAAATTCCCTGTGAAAATACCTATTCTTGTATTTAAATGGAAGTTTAATAATAATGTTTCTATTTCTTTAAAAGAACTACATTATTTTGAAGGCAGTAATGTTTTTTTAATGGTGTTGTGTGCAGGTGTAGGTACGGGACTGTATCAATCACTAATTACAAAACTGGTTCTGTCCGCAAACTTAATGACAAATGCATTCAATAAATCGAACAATCTGGATATTGCTAAAACATTATGTAGAGTTTGATACTGTTGGCATGTAGATATTAGGTGTTTAAATAAAGCAAAATAATCATAATTATAGAGACCTAGGTAGGATCTAGGTTGAGATAAAAATCATAGATAAACATAATTATGTTTGACAAAGTTTTAATTATTTTTAATTAAAAGGGTAGGTACTATTTTGACATGATTTTAAACCATACTACTATTTTGATATCAGGATTAGAAAATACAAGAGGAGGTATGAGTATTCGCTCTTTACTTAAGGTACAGAAAAAAGTAGGAAGTAGGTACTGATGTAGTCGATTAATCGAAGTCTAAACATCGTTACATCGTCAAAATGAAGCTAAAACAATGCCAAGCTCAATGGTAATAAAAACCTTTGTCTGAAGAAAAAAATGTAAACAGAACTACGCAAAAAGCCTTAACAATCAGAATGAATTCACACTCAATTGCTTATTCAATCAACCGTACCACAAGATTATTGCGTCTTTGAATCATCAGTGGTAAAAGATAAAAGATGTGTTTAAAATAATCTACCTCAATTTTCCTCCCCCTGACTCAATGATGGGTCATAAAAAAATACGTTTACAGAGACATCCATTGTGTCCGCGAGCATACCTCACGTTCCTACCACATCTGTATTCATCGCCGCATCTACCATTAGAAACGACGCACCACGCATACCGACACGAAAGCAAAACACTGACTTTTACAAAAATATTTATTAAAATACTGCTTTAACTTAAACTTAAAACTAAGTTATCACTTTTCAAGGCGTTATCTCGTTGCCGTGTGGAATGTCATTGTCCTTTTCAGTTATTTCTTCACGGTCCTTGGCTGGTGGGGTCGTAGGTTCTCGTTCTTTCTGCGGGAGGGCAGTCGTAGCATCGGTTTGGATGGTTGTTGTGGTCTTAACCTGCTGCGTCGTCGTGGTGTCTTCCTTCAGGTAGGGCTTGCCACTCTCTGTGATGGGGACTTCTCGGTCGATTTCCTTGCTACGGTCGTTAGGGCCGTTAAGAGGAGCCGTCACGATCAAATAGCCGTCACTGCTGATTTCCGCACTGACTTCGCTGGCGCTTGAGTTCACCGGCAGGGTGTACGTGTGGAAGAACTGGCTGGCGAAAACGTCTCTGTCGTCGTGCTTCGCTTCATGCGATCCCTGGACGAAGATGAAGTCTCCCTTGACCTTAACCTTCAGGTCATCCTTCTTGTAGTCCTTGACGTTCACGATGACTTGAAACTTGTCGTCGTCGGCGACGATTTTCGGGCCGATCTCGCCGAAGCTGGGCAGCAACCTCCACAGGGGGGCGAACAGGTTTCCGAAGAGCGGGAAGGAGAACCACGGGGCGTCGTCGACGTCATCTTCCGAAATGATAGTGACGGGGCGAGGAAGGCCGGAGGGTTTGCTGTCTGCAGGAGGGGCGGCGACAGCGACTGCTGCGACGAGCGCAAGGACCGCTAGAAAACGCGGCGAGAGCATCTTTGTTTTTCTCTTTGTTAACACGTGTGTTCGTACCGATTGCGTATTAGTAACTGAGGCCGGCGCGGGAGTAGGAGGCTATATAGTTCGGTGGGGGGCGCGGCAAGCGCATCGCCGGACCTGCTCACGGCGATTCTAGAGTGGCGCACGCAGACGCGACGTTGGGTAAATACTAACTTCTGTTATTTGTTTAAGTCTGAAGCGGATGTTGAAAGTATCGTCTTTTTGTATCGTGTTCACGTTAAACATTGTGTTGTTACTAATTGGTATCATTGATTTATAATGTCATTAGCTAGATACTCTATATAATAAATCATTACTAATCCAGAAAATGCGTAATCGATGTCAATTAATAAAATAATTTCATCATCAGATACTTATTTATCTTCCTCCCATATTCATTAATTAATAGTTTAGAAGGCTAACTTTGAATAAATTATTTGTCATTTCATTTAAAAATAATGATTTAACGGATATTCTTATTGTATTGGAACATTTATTTAACAGTTTATTGTACACAATAAAATACAAAGAACATATACATATAAAACAAAAACACAACAGGCACAGCTTATTTCTAAAAAGAAATCTCTTCCAGCAGACCTAGGCTAGTGAAATAGCAACATTGTTGTATATCAAACGATTAATATTAATACATATATACATAAAATCACGCCTTTATCCATTTAACATGCCAATAGTTACAAAAATTTCATATCCTTCATAGTAATCATATTAAGCCAAGTAGTAGGTAGAGTTCATACCTACGTTCATACTACTGTAGTTTCAAAGATCGAAGTGTCCCTTCTGCGCAATCAACGATAATAACTTAATCTATGACCAAACAAGCCTCGACCTTGTAAGGCCGGCTTCTAGAGTAATCCTGATGCATAGCGAAATTAGCTCATTTTTCTTTCCACTTAGGAACACGTCAGCCTATACGTGCCTATAGACGTCTGAGTCAGCGACGATAGGTACTGGCGTCGATTCGGTAAGAGCACGACTTAACTAAAATAAGTCCTATAATTTTCTTTCCTGAGCGAACTAAAAGGGGCAGCAGTGTAGACGGACTTAGGCATTATAATCCTACCAGTTTAAAAAATAATGTACCTATGTCGCGATGTAAAAGTATTTAAAATAAATGATGAGTACCAAACCTTTGAAATTAAACGAATTCTTTTCCCTTTATCTTCGCGAATGAGAGCTAACGAGAAATATGTGTAGTTAAATCGTGTGCAACGCTAAATAAAGGCCATAAATTTATGCACAATTGCAAATCGTTCTGCTTGTTCGTGATCTTTGGGATTATAGAGCTGGACGCTGGAGATAAGTTTAGATAACTAGATAAATATAGTGGTTCTAAAGCGTGATTTTTCTTGTAAGAATGATAACGGGTGTAAAGGACAGGCGTCCCACAAACTGAGGGGTTGCCCAGTCAACAACACTGAACAACTTTCACCATGAAATTCTTTCAGGAAGTGAAAAAAAAATGCTTTTCCCTACAAATATCTATCTCGATCAGACAATTTGTATGGAAACACCATTTTTTTTTCTCCTTCTGAAAGAATTTCCTGGTGGAAGTTCAGAGTCGTTGACTAAGCAACCTCTATTAGTTTGCGTGACGGTGTCCCTTACACATACATATATATATTCACGCCTTTATCTTTAATGGGGTTGGCAGACCGTAAACGACCTAATGAAAGGTCGATCCGCCACGTCTGACAAATTTTGATGATTATCTAAGATAGATTTGTAGGTATATTGCTGTAGTGACAGGTTGTCAGGCCATCGCCTAAATTACGATATATTGGGACCCTCGGATCCCTTAGCTGGTTTTAACAGCATACAGGAAAGCAGCTTTCACATTCTATGTTTTTCTCTTGCTCTCAGACCAGCATGGAAGAACGGAAAATACTCGAATGTTTAATAATAGAATGTTGAATTTTATTAAACAAGAAAATGAAAGTGATTCTATGTATGTAATAGTCGCTTATGTACATTGTAGTGTACTGATAGTACATATGTAATAATACCTTATATTTTTTCCTAGGTAACATTGTATTTTATGAAATGCGCAATAGAATATTATTTCTTTTTAGAAAACATATTATTTTTATGATTCATTCGTATAAAGTTGTCGTAGGTTCAGGCAGGTTGTAATAACTTTTTACGGTTTGTTTTATAATAATTGAGGAAATTGCTTCATACCTATTAAAAAAAGCATTGTAATCGTATAACTGGAAAATTAAAATCTACTCAAGGTTTGGGCTCTTCTTTATTTAAAAATATACATACATGTATACGTATAATCACGCCTTAAACCATCGCCTAAATTGCATTATGTGTACAGAAACCCTAGCATCCCTTAGCTGGTTTTTACAGCATGCCCGGGAGAAAATGCAGCTGGCACATTCTGTTTTTCTCTTACTCTCAATCGAGCATATAAAAATATATATGAGACATAATAAATCATCTTATATTACAAGAAGTAACTTTTCGAATATGACTCAATTTTATTATGACAAGGTGCCCGATAGTGTGGTATTACCTGTCAAACAGAGGAGAGAAGAGTGAAACATTTTGAACTCTATTTCTTTGAAACAAGTGGGCTTATTTGAATACCTACGTTTTGTATGTATGTTTATTTAAGTTGAATAAATATTAGTGGCTGTACGTTAATATGAGTTCACGAGAGGCCATCTTGAACAACGAAAACTGGAAAAGTCCGTCGCGCGTTATGAGCAAAATGAATAATATACGTACAATACAAAATATTATTATTATACCTATTATTTTTTTTACTTAAATAAACAGTCTCGTAAATTTCACTTAAAGAAAAATGTTTTTTAGAAGGAACTTTTCGTTCATGCTGGAATGGGAGCGAGAGAAAAACATAGAATGTGTCAGCCGCATTTCCTCCCGGGCATGCTGTAAAAACCAGCTATGGGATCCGAAGGTTTCAGTATATTGCAATTTAGGCGATGGGCTGACAACCTGTCACTATAGCGATATACCTATAAATCTATCTTAAATAACCCTCACAACTTGGTCAGACATGGCGTAACGACCTATGTTTAGGTCGTATCCGCGCTGCCTACCCTATCAGGGATAAAGGCGTGATTGTATGTATGTATGTACTTTTCATCAAATTAAAATAACGACTGTACGCGATTGAAAATCCAAGAATTTTAAAAAGAGATGCTTCTAGATTTCGAAGAATTTCAATTGAAACCACTCTTGATATCCTCTCAAGATTCATTAAAGGATCTTCTTAATAATTTCGTCAAGAACACTCGTCTAGATATTTTAAGTGATTCTAGTTAAAAAGACAGTTGACCCAATTTAAATTTCACCTCATCGAGATTTAAATGAAGCAAATATGGACCGTTTTTTTGTCTAACACATAAATTAGGCATCATATAAGTTAGCCAGCCTTCAGTTTCTGAGAGGGGTTCAAAAATCACAAAAGACATGTTTAAAAAACATGGCGAGCGAAGCTAGTTCAAATATTTTTGTTGCATATAGATCAAGTACTACCGAAACTCCATTTGCAAGTGTGTAACAGAAGAGTTGATAGAAATATATCACGAGCAAAGCGAGCGCGTTTTTTTTTTTATTTGTCTAATATAAAAAAAATAGCTATCAACACTCTTTGTTCAAACAAGCAATAATAGACATTGAAATTGAAACGTATTGCGAGCGAAGCAAGCGCTAAATTATTGCTTTTAAAGAAACCAAGTACCAATAGAAACTTCTTTTACCGGTAAGGTAACTAGTATATCGCGCTAATGAGTTTTCTTCCATGCTGGACTGGGAGAGATAGAAAAACATAGAATGTTCCAGCTGCCCTTCCTCCCGGGCTTGCTGTTAAAGTCAGCAAAAGGGACTCGAGGGTTAAATTGTATTGTAATTTAGGCGATGGGCTGACAACCTGTCACTAAAGCAATACATATTACAATCTAAAATAGTCCCCTTAATTTTTGTCAGACGTGGCGAAAGCGCCTTTTACGAGGCGTTAAACGCTCTGCCTACCCCATAAGGTATAAAGGCGTGATTTATGTATGTATGTATGTATGAGTTATCAAACCTAGGCGCCTTGCAACCTGAATGGATTTCGGGGGGTGGGTGGTAACATAACGGGTGGTACCTACATACAAAAACACACAAAAAAGAGAAATAATAATATTTGACTAGTGTTACTAATTCCAAGTCCACTAGGCATCTCCTGACTGCCTCAAGGTAGGCTACCTACATACAAAAACACACACAAAAGAGAAATAATATTTTTTATCATCCTTAGGCAGTCAGGAGATGCCTAGTGGACATGGAATTAGTAACACTAGTCAAATATTATTATTTCTCTTTTGTGTGTGTTTTTGTATGTATACCTACATACACCGTTATGTTACCACCCCCCGTTATGGTAGGTAGGTATTACCTACCTATATTTCATCTCCAATTTTTTACTCTTTAGTATGATTTCTGTAGAACTGAGCGCATAAAATGATAAACCCGATTATCTACTCCGCCACTTAAGGTGACATACTAGCCAAGTGGCGCCCCAATTAGTAAAAGAATCATAATTCACTAAAAACGCAGTGAATCGAAAGACCGGTTCAACAAAATCAAGTAATAGTAATTAAGATAATTTTGAACCTTATAAATAAGCAATTTAGTAACAGGAAGAAAGAATAATTCACGTCACCTTAATTCCGTGATTGTTTCATTCTTAGTGGATCTGCTTGATGCACGTAAGAAGATAATTTTAATAAAATTGTTAAGATCGTGCAGTACATTAAAAAAAATCCAAGTATCACGATTAATAGCCAACTATGTTCTTTGATTTTATAATACCTACTTAAATACCTTGGTACTCGGTGAGATTTTTCCTTATGGAAAATTACCGGATACTTTATCTACCTTTGCGATCATTGGTGTATCTTCCTACAGTTTTTACATCATCATCTCCCTTATCCTGTATCTCACGGGGTCGGCCAACTAATCTAGGTGATTGAACGAGGGTACTGGTTTTTACACAGAGCGGCTGCCATCTGACCTCTGCAACAAAAAAGGGAAACCAGACCCAATCCTAGATAGGTCAGAGTTTTCAAGCTGCCAATGCTTAGCACTGGCCTCTGTCATGGCTTAACGACTAATATCTACGGTATTAAACGATATTAACCGGGACCAACGGCTTAACGTGCGTTCCGAAGCATGGTTACAGTTTTTACATATGTTTTTATATAAATTGAGTAATCTAATGAAGTCATTGTATTTGGTTCAATATTGATAGTTATAATATTTACAAATTTCTTTCTTTTCAACTTGCTTATTTTTTTTTTCAATTTATTACAACTAGCTTACTGCCAGCGGTGTCACCCGCTGCTGCTAAATAAGTTTTCTCGTAGGAATGGTGTACTTTCCCGTTGTAAAAAGTAGCCTATGTTAGTCAAAGTGAACCCAGTTTTCTAACGGTGCAATATTTTTTGAAATCGGTCCAGCAGGTTTTGAGTTTATACGTTACATTATTCACACAAAAATCTGGAAATGCAAATCTTAAGCCTTTTTAATATTATAGTGTAGAAGACAAATATATTAACTGGGCTCGATTCTAGATACCACCGGCTAAAACTAAAATTAAAATCTATCTGTCACAAATAAAAAAATGAAAAATACAGGTGACTTATACATTATGGTTATACACTTTGTCAGCTAGATTATAGCGCTTTTGCACGTTTCCCCAGTATTTCTGTCAATTTAATCCGACGGCGGTAAAAAATAACAGATAACGCATAAAACCACCAACTATGAATCAAAAACCGGAGAGAATAGATTTCCTGCCCATTTCCAATGTTTTTAGTCTGAAAGTAACAAATAGATTTTAATTTTAGTTTTAGCCGGCAAATCTAGAACCGAGCCCACGAAAGAATCAACGATTTGCTACTAATACTCTTCCAGTATCAGTACTATTAGTTATGCTGTGAATGTTCTTGTAAGTTTCCATATTCTCTCATCCAGCTAAATAACGAAGTCAGAACATATTTAGGATAACTTTGTAAAAATCAAAGATGGCATCCACCTCGCTTTCACACTGCTTTTCTTCCTGCTTTAGCACTCCTCAAAAGTCTTTCAAAAAAGCTCCATTTTTCAATTTCTAAATTATTTCTGGAAATCTAGACTACTTAGTAAGCAGTATGTATTGCAGTTTGTAGAACACAGATGCCACACAGAGACAGAATTTTCGAAGATAAATGCTACGTTGCAATTTTCTTTCCTACGAATCTACCAATATCTGGATTAACCTGTCGCTGTCCCTCATTTCTGACTGTATTTATAACACAGGATGTAAGGAACGGTGTCCCGGAAACGGAAAGGGGTTGCTAAGTCAAAATTTTTCACCAAATAAAAACTTCAGAAAATTAAATAAAAAATGTATTCCCAATTCCCAGACAAACTGTCCAATCGAAGTGATAATTAAATTTTAAACGGAGAAATCAAACGAAAAAAAAAAAAAAAAAAATTCAGTTTCGTTGACTGAGCAACCCCGTTCAGTTTTCACGACACCACCGCTCCTGACACCCTGTATATAGTTTTCCTCTTTTAATCAGTTCTTTCCTATTAAAAAAGTAATACTTTTCCCACAAACAGGTCAGCTGTTTAAAGCTGTGGTAAATTAACCACTTGTTGAGCAATTGTTTACCTTCCCATATAGGGGTGATGTATGGACGGATGCCCATTGTGGCCGACTATGACGTCAGTGTAAGGATTGTTGTACACCACGACTGATGTGCTTGGAAAATTACGAGGTAGCAGTAGCAGAGCGAGAATGGATCAGATTAGCATAACCTTTATTTTTCCGCAGGTGTCTTAAAATTCAACTTACATTTATGTCCAAGGAGCGGGTAACAGCATACTCTGTGTTTAATTTCTAATGTTAAAAATATGATTGCTGTAGGTTTTTTTTAAAATGTCTTTTTAATACAGCATGAGAGACACGCTTGTTAATTTATTTTTGTCTTTATTATATTTAAAATAGAAGGAAAATTCCTCCATTTACGTCCAGACCATCAGAACAACGCAAAAATATATAATTTTGCAATGTGTATTGTTGTAAACTTAAGTTGATAAAAGAAGAAACTAATCAATATAAAATAAACAAAGTAAAGTAACTGTAAAATATATATATATATGATTGAATTTATATTATCTCCCGGCGCGGGGTGAATTTTTTTCTCATACATCAATGGTGGGTTACTACCTTATCGTCAGCTACTAAGTACTTTGCTCGTGTTCATTCATTCGATATATTTGTGGCAACAGCGGTAAAATCCGCAGCTGTATGTATTTTTTATTCGGTATAGAGTAGGCATACCTTTACTTCAACTGCCTCCGTGGTCTAGACAGAACGGGTCTGAGCCATGGGCTCACGATCCGGAGGTCCTGGGTTCGATTCTATTGGTCTATTTATCACTTTGTGGGATATTCCGAGTTTAGCTTAGGACAATGCAGAGTGAATAAAATGTGTACCTTTCACAGTGGATGTAGTTGCACTCCAAAGAGGCAACTGTACGAGTATATCTAGTGTCTTTAGGATCTCGATGCGGAAATTATGTTTCGATATTTGAAAGAGGTTGTTACAAAAACTTTCCTTTTCCCTTTCTTAGAATTATCAGAAATGATAGTTGACAAGTACGCTGCCAACCTACGAGTTTACTCGTAGGCGTCAAATTAAATTGTATGGGGACATTTTTTGTTGACAATGAACGTGTTAAAAAAGAATATGCCTTATTTCTGTGTCATGTTTGTCAATTTATAAAAATCTATTTCAGCCGTTTTTAAATGTTAGGGTTAAAATTTCCAATCTAAATATCAAATCTTATTTACGTGTGCATCAAAAATTTCAATCTCAATTAGATAGGAGCTCTTATTTATGGCCATAAATAAATCGTATTTTAGAATTTTCAGCACACCGCTCCTCTAATTACCAAAGAACCAAACCTCTCAAAATTTTACACCAAAACTAACTTGAACTTTTATTGTATAACAAAGGGAAAGTGCTCTTAACGTTAACCCTCCGTTTACACTTAGCTAGTTTAACTTGAAGTGCTATTTAATTCATCTACACTGAGTTGCGAAGGTGGTCGTGCTTGGAGGATTAAACTATTTTTTTAATTACTAATAGGCAACCCATTTGTCCTCCATCTCACTCACCTGATGGAAAATGATGATGCACACGATGATGGAGCATGTTTGCCTAGATAGTGCCTATTCACTCTTGCCTTAAAAAGGCCCAGGTTATATTGTTCCGGAAACAGATCTGCAGGCAGGGACTATAAATAAAATAAATATATACCGGGTGTAAGTGACAGCGTCCCGCAAACTGATAGGGGCTGTTCAGACAATGAAACTGCACAACTATCACCAGGAAATTCTTACAGGAGACGAAAAAATAAATTTACCTTACTATACAAAATTACCACCTCAATCAGACAATTTGTATGAAAAATCTTTTTTTTTCACTTTCGGGAAAAAAACCTGTTCAGTTTCGTTGGCTGAGCAACCCATATCAGTTTGCTCAACGCTGTCCCGTGCACCTCGTATAATGTATTTCAACTATTGACTGATACTTAGACATATAAAACACTCTAAAGGAAAATAGTTCTATGAAAATTTTATGATAATTTATCCGTAACGATTTGATGATTAGCTGATTAGGGTTTCTAGTAAAACCAATATTATTAGTATGAACAAATAAGATAAATAATTTCTTCCATACTGGACTGGGAGCGAGAGAAAAACAGAGAATGTGCCAGGTGTATTTCCTCTCGGGCATGCTGTAAAAACCAGCTAAAGGGTGATCAGAGGGTTACAGTATATTGCAATTTAGGCGATGGTCTGACAACCTGTCACTACAGCAATATACTTAAATACAAATCTATCTTAAATAACCCTCAAAACTTTGTAATACCTTTGTTTAGGTCGTTTACGCTCTGCCTACCCCATTAGGTATAAAGGCGTGATTATAAAATTATGATGACTGGCATACGTAAAAACTGCATTTAGCATTTGTATTTGTGAAACTGCTATAAAATCAGATAAACAAATGTTATTCATAATGAAAACTGCAAACAAAGAGCAGCGAACCGCAATCGAAGGTTGCACTAAGCGGGCGGTGGAGTGTGACTTTCTTCTCTCCTGATGAAGATCGTATAGGATCAAAACGTCGAGGGCTAACCCTCCTTTCAAAACAATCAAGCTCATCAGTTTTATGTACTATAAAATCAAAGGAAAACACCTTATTCCATTGGAAAATTAACTCCTAAGGCGGCTACTAATGTCACAATCAGCTGTTCAAGGTACACAAGACAACACAAATATTAATGCATATTTGCCTATACAAAGTTGGGGATTGGGACTGAAGTTGGATTAATTTCTGGATAACAATTAGAAAGTTATGCGCCTGGAGTGGTCGAATCCGTTTCAAAAACAAACAAGGAGAACCGTGCAATACCTAAGATTTATTCCAGAGATGGATTTAAAATGTTACCCCTTCTTCTTCTTCTTAGCGACTGGATTCTCGAACAACCCGATGAACCCTGGTATTAGTGTTTTTGAACCACCTATTAGAACAGCTATTAGGCCTCTGACATGGTTTGTGTAACGACCACAATCAAAGACAGCGAAATGGACCGACGGGTTCACGTGCTGTCCGAAGCACGGAATCTTTTCTTTTCGGACAATCAGGTGATTTAGTCTGCAATGTCCTAACCAACCTTGGGGAATTGACAAATATCAACTTTGTGTTTCCCCCCAAGGAACCGAACCCAGGACCTCCGGATCGTAAGCCCATAGCTCTAACCATTAAACCACGGAGGCAGTTTACATATTATGAGTTAAAGATGCTGTCGCAGGTGGCGCGACGAGCTGGACACATTTTCGAATGACTGGCGCCTGGAGGTTCGAAATAGGGATGAGTGGAAGGTGAAGAGGGAGGCCTTTGCCCAGCAGTGGGTTGATGTAGGCTTAGTAAGATGAGTAGAAGTATTAAACTGTGAAATGGTCATTCACAAAAAAAAAACTTTTTAGATTCGATGGAACTGAACTGAATAGTTTTCTCCATGGAACGTAGGTAAAAAGAAATACGAAGTTGGATTCTCCTATACCAACCCAAACGCCAAACGTTTGTGGTAGACGGTTGACGCGTGCATATTTATCTTATGACCCTTATTCATAAAAAGATTGTTATCTAGATTTACCCGATCGCTCAATAAGTTTAATGTCAATACATACATACATATAATCACGCCTTTATCCCTAATGGGGTAGGCAGAGCGTAAACGACCTAAACAAAGGTCGTTCCGGTACGTCTGACAATGTTTGGGGGTTATTTAAGATAGATTTATAGGTATATTGCTTAGTCGCAGGTGGTCAGCCCATTGCTTAAATTACAATACGTGGGACACTCAGAAAGATTTGCGACACTAAAAAAAATTGTTCTACAGGTACATATATTTTTATTAAATCTTTTCAAAGTACTCTCCACCAGCCTCTATACAAAGATTCATGCGTCTGAACCAGTTTTCAAAACACTTTTTCCAGTCCGCCGTAGACACCTCGTTTACAGCCTGCTCGAACGCAGCCAGCGCATCTTCCGGCGACAAAAATTGTATCCCCTTGAGCTGATTTTTTATTTTTGGAAATAAAAAGAAGTCACACGGTGCTAGATCAGGGCTGTAAGGAGGGTGACCCAGGAGTTTGACTGGTGTGCTGTCCAGGAAGTCCCTCGTTTTGAGCGCGGTGTGTTCAGGCGCATTGTCGTGGTGGAGCAGTAGTCCGCGGAGCCCTGTGTTTGGTCGCTTGTTGCTCACAACAGAAAAAAACTTCTGGTAAACATTTGGTAGTATACCATTCGGCGTTAATGCTTCTTTGATCTCGTAAGGGAATTGAGGCCAAGTGGCCAGTCAAATTAAAAAAGCTGGCGATCAAAATCTTCCCCCCGCTTCGAGATCGCTTCACTTTGGGAGGCGTTGGTTCATTTTGAAACACCCAAACTGTCGACTGGCGCTTGGTTTCTGGATCGTATTGATAAATCCAGGACTCATCACCTGTTACGATGTCGTAAACATGCCGAGACGAGCCTGCTTCAAATTTGTTCAGCATATCACGGCACCATTCCACCCGGGCCTGCTTCTGAGCGTCGGTGAGGTAGTGCGGCACCCAGCGCGATACTATCCTCCTCACGCAAAGATGCCCTTGTAGAATCTCGTGAACGCTTCCCGATCCAATCTTTAATATGTGCTGAATCTCCTGATATGTAATTCGCTTATTATCTTGGATAAAATTTTTCACTGCTAGCACGTTTTCTTCCGTAATAGCCGTCAAAGGGCGACCGCTTCTTTCTTCATCCCCCAAGGTTGGTCGACCGCGCCTAAATTCGTTATACCAACGATACACGGTTGCCTTGGAGGGGCTTTCATCCATAAATGCCATTTGAAGTCTATCGAACGATTCATCCGGTTTCAGGCGACACTTGAAATCGTAAAAAATCATAGCTCTAAAATGTTCCCGGCGCAGATCCATTTTTCAGTAAGACACGATACTTTGAATTGGCTCGCAAAAAATGTGGAAGGAAATTTTGAAAATGGAACACATATATTTTTACTTACAAGTAATCATATTTTCAAAAAAGATTCTAACCGGCCAGTCTGCCATATATAAAAACTATTTATCGCAATACTTTCTGAGTGGCCTGGTATACTGAAACCCTTGGATCACTTAGCTGGTTTTTACAGCATGCCCGGGAGGAAATACACCTGACACATTCTCTGTTTTTTTCTCGCTCCCAGTCCAGCATGGAAGACCGAAGAAGTAATGTTAATGTTCTTATTAAATGGTTGTACCCAAATGAGGCCCTGTCTAAAATTAATAATGCGGGTTGAGTTCAACTAGTTGTGTGACTTCGATGCTTTACTAAGCTATGTTGTAGATATTTACGTAGACGTGTCCTTTATTACGTATAGAGTAAGCAACTACAACAAATGCCTACTTATAATTTTGCATTTATCACATTGACTCTTAAGTTAAATTTATTTCTTATCATCATCGGTTGGTAGGTATCATTCTAGTTTTTTTGTAGGATAATAAATAATTATCGTCAAAAGAGTTTTACATACATACATATAGTCACGCCTTTATCCCTAATGGGGTAGGCAGAGCGTAACCGACCTAAACAAAGGTCGCTTCGCCACATCTGACAAAGTTTTGAGGGTTATTCAAGATAGATTTGAAAGTAAATTGCTGTAGTGGCAGGTTGTTAGCCCATTACCTAATTGCAATATACTAAAACCCTTAAAATCTATTTAAGTAGTTAAACTTTTTACATATATACAAATAGTCACGCCTTTATCCTTAATTGGGTAGGCAGAACGTAAACGACCTAAACATTTGCGTCGCTCCGCCAAGTCTGACAAAGTTTTGAGGGTTATAAATAATCTATCTTAAAAGATAGATTTGTAGGTATAGCAATATATTGCTGTAGTGATAAGTTATCAGCCCATCGCCTAAATTACAATATACTGACATCCTCGGATTCCTTAGCTGGTTTTTTACAGCATGACCAGGAGGAAATGCAGCTGGCACATTCTATGTTTTTCTCTCGATCCCAGTCCAGCATGGAAGAAAGAGTTTTACAAATATCACAAATAAAAAAACCCATATAATGTCAAAACTAAATAAGATAGATAGATAAACTCTTTATTGCACATAAATCGTACAGATTAGAAAAACATTAAAATAACAGTGTGCGCAAAGGCGGCCTTATCGCTTCAAGCGATCTCTTCTTAAGTAAGATTTGTAGAGCTAATAAATCTCTCTTCTTAAGTAAGATTTGTAGAGTTAATAGATCTTGGATCCAATCTATTTTACTTTGATTATGACCATCAAAATATTCAGCAGGTCATCAAATACTCCTGCTGTTAATAATGAATTATATGCACGTATGGTAAAATTCGTTTCAAATAATGAATAAAATCTAATCTACCTTGAATTTCTTGGAATTTCTTCCAATCGTTTTTAACTACTATTCTCATAGACCGAATTCATTAACTTATCAAGTTAAATCATCATCTCCCTAGCCTTATCCCGTATCACACGGGGTTGGCTTCCTAATCTAGGTGATTGAACAAGAGTATTGGTTTTAACACATAGCGACTGCCATCTGACCTCCGCAACCCACAAGGGAAACCAGACCCAATCCTAGATTAGGTCAGAGTTTTCAAGCCGCCAATGCTTAGCACGGGCCTCTGATAGGGCTTAACGACTAATATTTACGGTATTTAACGATATTAACCGGGACCAACAGCTTAACATGCCTTCCGAAACACGGAAAAAGCGCCGAACAAACGTACATATGAAAATCGAAAACCGAAAAACACATTGGTACGTGGTGGGATTCGAACCACGACCTCTCTCCCGCTCAGGAGGCAGTGGCCCTATCCACTACACCATTGGGCTCTCTTAACTTATTAAGTTAAGTGTAGTGATAAAATGTCTTCGGTTTTGAATGCAAGCAACAATTTTATAGTTTTTATTTATAATTATGATTTTGTATGATTAATCGTCTCGATATATAATTTGTTTCTTTTTTTCAAAAATAAAAACTGATGCAACTCGGTAGTGATTCAACATAATAAAACAGTTACGCAAATGAGCAATTTTACTCGATGCAAAACGGAAAATGCATATTGACACAGAAAACAAATAATGATTATGCAGTATAAAGCACGCTTTTGTCGCTTTACTCATCAATTCTCCCATTATAATTTATAAACAATAAAACAAATTAATAAACAAATTGCTAACATAACAAGGTTAAAATAAATTGATGTGATGTAATTTACCTATATAAGTTTAATTTTACTAATAATTTTAATTTCTTAATGAGTTTTGTCCTCAGTTAAAAAATAACGATGATGTGTACGTACATGAAATAAACGAATATTCTATACATACATACATACATATAATCACGCCTTTATCCCTAATGGGGTAGGCAGAGCGTAAACGACCTAAACAAAAGCCGTTCCGCCGCGTCTGACAAAGTCTTGAGGGCCATTCAAGAAAGATTTGTACGTATATTGCTGTAGTGACAGGTTGTCAGCCCATCGCCTAAATTACAATATACTGAAACCCCAGATCCCTTAGCTGGTCTTTACAGCATGCTCGGGAGGAAATGCAGCTGGCACATTCTATGTTTTTCTCTAACTCCCAGTCCAGCATGGAAGATTCTATAGATAGTAATATTATTGTCCACGTTATATCCGCTTCTCGACAGTAAATATTTCGACATTTCATTTAATAATAAGCCTGTTGTGTCTTTTTTCTTTGTGTTTATGTTTTTTTCATGTCTTTTATTGTGCAGAATAAATTGTTAAATAAATAACTATGAAATTATGTTTCTCTCCAACGGTTCCCATAGGAAGTCAAAGACTAGCCCGTACAACTACAAGTTTCTTTGGAAAGATGGCAACTGATCAATGTTTTTATGATAGAAAAAAAGAAAATAAACCTTTTAAAAAGTTAAAATGAATAATTCACCTGCTTATTTACCTGTAGCAGAGATTTCGATGTTTGCGCCTAATGGTGTAATTTTCATTTACAGTATCATCGTCATTACCGTCTGAGATAACCTAATGATTTCCTGCATAAATAATATAATAATACTTCCATGCTGGTCTGGGAGCGAGAGAAAAACATAGAATGTGCCAGCTGCATTTCCTCCCGGGCATGCTGTAAAAACCAGCTAAGGGATCCGAGGGTTTCAGTATATTGTAATTTAGGCGATGGGCTGACAACCTGTCACTACAGCAATATACTTACAAATCTATCTTAAATAACCCTCAAAACTTTGTCAGACGTGGCGGAACGACCTTTGTTTGGGTCGTTTACGATCTGCCTACCCCATTAGGGATAAAGGCGTGATTATGTGTGTGTGTGTATGTATAAATAATATAGCGCAATATAATAAAATACATCGTTAGTGAATAAGCAGATTTTACGATGAACCTACCTGAGCTTCCATTTTGTATTACAGAGGAATTTAATAAAACCAGGAACTAATTTAATACGCAAGATTTTAATACGTATCACAAGTTGTTTTATACTTATTGTATAACAAAAGTCTGTTTACTGGATAAAATGGTGGTAGATATTTACAAGAACTACAGAGTTGGTTTCGCGAGCAACTCACAGTGGACTTGCTTTTGTACTGCTTCAAAGGTCAAAACATCAATGATCATCTTGAGGATGTAAAATCTTGATTAATGACTATAGTAGAGAGTGACTTAGAACTGGCTCTTCTCGTGCTGCCACCACTTCTTGCCGGTGGTGACTTTGCTCTCGTTGGAGTGCATGATCTCGCTGGAGCAGACGAAGAAGGAAGTCTTGTCCTTGAAGTACTCAATGTTCTTGATGAAGTCGTTGCACTCAGCCTCGGAGGGCACGCTCTTGGCCAACAGGACGGCGAAGTTCAGACCGGGGTCGGTGAACATCATCAGGGTGTAGTTGTCGGTGATGTGGTAGACGACGAAGTGACCGACCTTCTTACCCTCGCAGGTGCATTGGGTCTTGAGACTTTCAGAGACGCCGTGGTAGGAGTCGACGTAGTAAGCGGGCCAGATAATGTGCTTGTTGCCGACGGTGAGCTTAGCCTTGCTCACTTTGTCGTCAGATCCGCAGCTGCAGTATTCCTTCAGGTCGGCGACGTGCAAGGGCTCGCAGTCCTGGACAACGGGCTCTTTAGCGAAGACTTTGACGGCTTTCCATTCGCCGACGAAACTGTCGATGTGGTTGGCTGCGGTCAGAGCCAGCAGGGCGGAGATGACGAAGAGCTTCAACATTGTCGTATCTGTAGTTGACGGTAAGTTTGAAACTGAGTACATGCACCAAAAATGCGGCTTATATCATTACAGCTATCTGTAAAAAATATGCAGTAGGGTCAAAGATGATAAGATTTGGCTTTACGTGGAATTTTTTATATGATAACATTGAACTAGGGTGTATATACATGGTACAAGATAAAACAATACTCTGTTACATATATACATATAATCATGCCTTTATCCCCTCATAGTGGGGTAGGCAGAGCGTAAACGACCCTAAAACAAAGGTCGTTCCGCTACGTCTATTAAAGTTTTGAGGGTTAATTAATAAAGATTTGCAGGTTTATTGCTGTAGTGAAAGGTTGTCAGCCCATCGCCTTATTACTCTGCAAACCATTAAAATTATATTATTTAAAAAAATAATGATGTTTACTAAAAAAAAACTTTTTCGGTATTTACTACATTTAAATTGTATTTTATTTCCACCACAATTCATTAATTGTGCAACAATTCCGAAATATCCATACATACATACATACATAAAATCAAGCCTTTATCCCCAATGGGGTAGGCAGATCGTAAACGACCCAAACAAAGGTCGTTCCGCCACGTCTGACAAAGTTTCGAGGGTTATTTAAGATATACGTATTTGTACGTCTATTGCTGTAGTGAAAGGTTGGGAGCCCATCGCCTAAATTACAATATACTGAAACCGTCAGATCCCTTAGCTGGTTTTTACAGCATGCTCGGGAGGAAATGCAGCTGGAACATTCTATGTTTTTCTCTCACTCCCAGTCCAGCATTGAAGAAATATCCACATAATCAAAATAAATATTCAAACATTAAATTAAGCTCTATAACGCCACCTTATTTTAAAACAATCTTAGGTTGACTAATTTTATCTTATTACCAGCATTCAATGTTATTCCTCTGACCATATCTGACCTAGACCTTAGATAATGTATGATAGTGTTGCTACCCTGATACTAACTATGTTGTTTTGTAAAATATTTTGGAAGAAATGTTATATCACTATTCTTCCACGCTAGACTGGGAGCGAAAGAAAAACATAGAATGTACCAGCTGCATTTCTTCCCGGGCATGCAGTAAAAACCAGCTAAGGGATCCGAGAATTTAGTATATTACAATAGACAACGTGCATATAACATATTTTCAGTTCCTGAACCAATTTTCTAAAAACATCTCAATTTATGAAAAGAACAGTGAAAACAGAAATAAAATTGATCAAAAAATCACCGAGATATACCATTATAAAGATAGACTATCTATCTCTCTCTTCGAAACGACAATTTATGTGGAATAAGTATGCCGCTCCTGTCTTATGACGTCACATGATAGTTCGGACCTCTCTTTTTAACTAACCACTTTAAGGCATTATAACTCTTAAACTAATGAATATTTTGCGAAAATTCCTTCACATCCGTTCATCTATGGTGACAATAATTCTTACTTATAGTTTAAAAAAAATCATGAGTATTCCCTATTTAGGCGATAGGCTGCCAACCTGTCACTACAGCAATATATACTTACAAATCTATCTTAAATAACCCTCAAAACTATGTCAGACGTGGCGGAACGACCTTTGTTTAGGTTGTTTACACTCTGCCTTCCACATTAGGGTTAAAAACGCGATTATTGGAAGATGGACAGATTCCACCTCTAAACTGGACCGCAATAATCGCACAAGGTTTTGCCTGAAACCTGTAACACATGTGCTGGTCTAAATTCTACGTATGGGCCTATACAGAGTGTTAAAGATGTCAAATGTGCATAATTTTTTTTTTATTGCAATGGGTTTCCTTTAACGATTAGACAACTGAAGAAGAGTAGAGCGAACTTACTAAGAAGCCTCGAAGGAATCTTAAAATTTTCACATACCCACGAAATACAAAAAACTTGGGGCTATCATATTCGGTAGGTATTTATTCTATGTATAGGTATGTAAGTATTTTTATTTTTTTGTTTTACTAGTCTCTGTTAATGTTGCATTTTCTTGTCCCCTAAAAATTATTCACTTTCTCTTACTACCATTGGGTTGGCTGGAAGAGATCTCTTCATAGAGATAAGTTCGCCCTTGCACACTATATTTGTAAATTACATTTCTTTTGTGTTTATGCAATAAAGTATATATATCATATTTAAAACATATTTTTATTTTCTAGATATTCTTCGCATAAAACTCTCTATTTTTGGTTTATGAAATTATTATACCGTCTATAACACCCGATATACGATCGGAACACGCAGCAAATCGCAGCGAAATGCTGTTTATGTCACGGCTTCATTTAAAGAGCTAAGGGATCTGGAGCCGCTTTTTTGTACCGCTTGAACCGAATTCGCATACAAAAGTGAAACATTCGCATGCCAAAATGTGTGACAAACGCATGCGAAAGGTACTCTTTCGTATTCGCATTAACTTTCGAGCTGTTCAAAAATACTAGCATTCCATAAGTGACCGGGGCTTGTTAAGGGGATCTCAGGTGCACGCCAGCGCCCTCATCAATTAAAAAATCATTACTCACTGAAAACTCAATTAATTGAAAATCCGGTAGATCAGATAGACGTATAGGTACTGACATTTATTTTAAGCATTATAAATTAATGATTCAGTGTTCACTGCAATTAAAGATAGCAAAAGTGCTAAAAGTGGCCATTTTTCGCAATTTTTCTATCTGTTACTATAACAAACTATAACTGGCAACTTTATGAGGTTTTAAATGACCTTCATTGCTTTAACCTCAATCTGATCTACCGGATATTCGATTGACTGTGCTTTCAGTGAATTATGATTTTTTGACTGATGAGGGCGCCACTTAGTCCAGGGAAGCCCCTTAAGCGTAAGCAGTTCTACGAGTATAAAAGAATTCTGTGAAAAATATTTCGGCTATAAGTATTAGAAGTGAAATTGTAGGTACAGTTTTTTACGTACTAATTAACTCCTGGCATCTGAAACTGAACCCAATACCAATTTCACCTGTCATCTTCTTCTTCTGTCGAGTGGGCATCGAGTCTATCGACCTGATGAACCCTGGTGTCAGAGTTTTTAAACCGCCTAGTAGCACAACTATCAGGCCTCTGACAGGGTTTGAGTAACGACCACTATCAAAGACAGTGACCGGGACCGACGGCTTAACGTGCCCTCCGAAGCACGTTATAATGTTCCTGTTACCTGTTATAATAAATATCTTCCATGCTTTAGGTACTGGGAGCGAGAGAAAACCATAAAATGTGTCAGCTGCATTTACTCCCGGGCATGCTATAAAAACTTTGTTTTAGGGTCGTTTACGCTCTGCCTACCCCATTAGGAATAAAAACATGATTATACGTATGTACGTCATCATCTCCCTAGCCTTATCCCGTATCTCACAGGGTCGGCTACCTAATCTAGGGGATTGAACGAGAGTACTGGTTTTTACACAGAGCGACTGCCATCTGACCTCCGCAACCCAGAAGGGAAACCAGACCCAATCCTAGATTAGGTCAGAGTTTTCAAGCCGCCAATGCTTAGCACTGGCCTCCGATATGGCTTAACGACTAATATCTACGGTATTAAACGATATTAACCGGGACCAACGGCTTAACGTGCTTTCCGAAACACGGAAAAAGCGCCGAATAAACGTACATATGAAATTCGAAATCCGAAAAACACATTGGTACGTGGTGGGGTTCAAACCACGACCTCCCGCTCAGGAGGCAGCGGCCCTATCCACTACACCATCGGGCTCCTTATACGTATGTACGTATTATTTTATTATTGGTATTATTTCACTCATAATAATATGTAGCTTAGTTTAAATCTTTTTCAACTTTGGCATCAAATCGCAGATCAAATCAGATTCCACCTCTAAAGTCTGGAACGCAATAATCGGACAAGGCTTAGCCTGAAACCTGTAACACATGTGCTGGTCTTAATTCTACGTATAGGCATACCGAGTGTTAAAGATGACAAATGTGCATCTAAGATTTTTAAAATTGCGATGTGTTTCCATTAACGATAAGACAACAGAAGGAGTAGAGCGAGCTTACTAAGTAGCTTCGAAGGAATCTTAAAATTTTCACATACCCACGAAATACAAAAAACTTGGGGCTTTCATATTTAAAACATATTTTTATTTTCAAGATGTACTTCGCATAAAAAATATTATACCGTCTATAACACCCGGTATACGATCGGAACACGCAGTAAATCCAAGCGAAATGCTGTTTATGTCACGGCCTCATTTAAAAGGCTCAGGGATCTATCTGTAGCCGCAGGCCATTAGACATACGAGACTGGGGCTGGTTAAGCAGTTCTATAAAAGGATTCATTGAAAATTTTTCTATTGTAAATTCTATGTTATTTACATACATAGTGTAAAACACAGTCGCTTTCTCTGCCCCTATATCCCTATATATTAAAACTACGCAACGGGTTTCGATGCGGTTTCTTTTAATGGATAAAGTGATTCAAGAGGAAGGTTTATGCCCTCATGTTTAAGCTGTGCCCGCGATTTCGTACACCCGGTTTGTATGGAAATCACGCAGTGTCGAACATACTGAAAACGCGTCTCCGCGCGTAGGAGCGGGATCTGCTAACCCGCGCGCGGAAGCGTGTTCGCATTGTCTGATCTTTGTTTTTGTATGGAAAACACGCTTCCACGCGCCTAGCAGATCCCGCTCCTACGCGCGTTTCCATACAAACTGGGGTACTTACTCAATATTAGAATGGTTTGCATGATTATTTCTAACCTAGGCTGGACACCAGATAATACAAAAAAACTCAGTCAAATAAAAAGTCCCTTTAAGATCGGTTAAAACCGATCAGACTTCAATTTCCTGCCTACCCCCTAAGTCAGGTGGCGTGATTATTTGTATCGTTAATTTGATTTTAAGTAAGGGATCCGAGGACTTCAGTATATTGTAATGTAGGCGATGGGCTGACAACCTATCACTACAGCAATATACCTTCAAATCTATCCTTAATAACCCTCAAAACTTTATCAGACGTGGCGGAACGACCTTTGTTGAGGTCGTTTACGTTCTGTTTACCTTATTAAGGATAAAGGCGTAACTATTGGTATGTATGTAAACAGTTTAACTACTCAAATAGATTTTTAATAGAATTTATGAATTAGTACATTTGTAAGAATTGAATTTATAAAGTCTTGCGCTTATAGAAATATTAATACAATTATTAGAAAACAAATTGGCCCAACAAGGTACACTAACCAAAACCGGTACACCTGCCCTACGGCCTTCGCTTATATTGTAGACCGCGGCGTAGGCGCGGCGCGGCACGGCGCGGCACGGCGCGGCACGGCGCGACAAATGATTATTTGTGTGAAAATGTATAATATGCTAATGTATATATAGGTACGCTTTGCCTCTCCGCGCTCTCCGCTGCAGGTTCAGTGCCGCTTTAGTCTCATACATTTTCATACAAAGAATCATTTGGCGCGCAGTGACGCGCCGTGCCGCGCCGAGCCGCTTAGATGCAGCTACGTCCTAGTGTGGTCTAACCTTTTATCTTATAACCATATTTCTGTGGCACTTTGCAGCCATGACCAACTAAATCATCTCGCGTTTTACTTCATAATCCTCAAAGTTACTACGTAAGATGAAAGACATCCTTTTTCTCTGTTCTCTAGGATATTCTCCAGGCTTCATAACTAACTGAACTTAAGCTAATATTACATTTTCCTTTAACCATTTTCGCTAAGGGACCATCCTCTGCTTATTTTCTCTTCAATTCAAATTCCTAACAAGTTTCTTTCAGAGTAGTCGGCTTAGTGGATCTTAAGGCTCTGGAAGGCAACAATAAGCGCCTTAAGTTGGCCTGGGATGGATTTACAAGACTACAATATATTATTATCGTACGTACGGTACCTTTAAAATGGTTTTGGGGACCAAATGTCATTCTTGGAGCAGTCTTATCATAAATAATGCACAAGCTTCAAGTAAAATTTTCTGTAGGTATACTCCGGAGTCAGTATCGCAAAGTAATATAATTATTATTTGCCCTTTTTGGACGAAACTCTATTAAATCATTTAGTCATCAAATTAACACTTGTATTCAAACTGACATTGTCAATAACTGAACTGAAGTTTTCCATTTTATTTATTTTTATTTTCATCAAAATTACAATTTTATTATCAACGACTGAAAATGGACGAAAATTTAAGCAATTTAGATTTAGAGTACAAACGATATCTTCAAATTATGAGACCTTACTTGGGACAGCTTGTTGACGAAGAAGCTATCAAACTTTGCAACGCGTGGATACAAAGGCTATCAAGCAGTAGCGATAAAGAGAAACCTATGCGTAACAAATATATATTCGTTCTATGCTATCAACTTGCAAAAGGTATATTGGATAAACCATTCCTGAAATTCCCTCCAAAACACGAACTCCCAGTAATCTCCGAGATCACAGACACCGCTTCGTCTTCTGATGTAGTATATTCCGATGATGATGACAAATGTACAAGAATTTTATACAACAACAAAAGAACTGCTATTTCGGATACTGAATATCAATCTAAAGAAAGCAATTTCGATAATACAGAGAGTGATAAAAGTACTTACACGATGCATATGTTAACTTCTGAAGATAAATGTTCTAAAGCAACTAGGAAACAAACCATTATGTGCTACACTTGTCCACAACTGATGAGCGCTTGTGCTGCTGAAATATGCAACGATTTATGTAGCCAGGCCCAAGACCAAGACCAATATGAGTATCGGGCAAACAATTTGATTATGAGATTACGAGAAATTAAGAAGCAGAACATTCTACTCAATAATGAACTTATAGCTTTAAAAGAGGAATCAAAAGGTAAAACCAGTTGTGAAAGCTTAATAAAAGTACACACTGCTACCAGCGCTTGCTTAGGAGCTGAAAGTAGTGCAACGGTAAGATCGATGAGGAGCAAACTGCAGTCAGCAGAAGAGGATCGACAAAATCTTATTCAGACTTTAGATAGTTTACAAGAACAACTAGACAACATGAATGATATAAAAAACCGAGAAATTGAGGAATTGGAAGCGAAACACAAAATGGAGGTTTCAATAATTAAAACTAATATGCGAGATGACAATAAAACTATTTATGAAAAAAAACTTGAAGAGATTAAAATATATTATGAAGAGCTAATAAAGGATATTAACGAGACCAATACGATAGAAATAAAAAACGTAACACAATTTCAAAAGGAAATTATTTCAAATAAGGATAAAATTATACAAGAAAAAGAAAATGAACTAAAAGAAAGGCAAAAAGAAATAATTGCTAAAACAAAAGAGCTTGAGCTAAAAACAGCTACTGAACTTCAAGAGAAAGATAAAATCATACAAAGCAAGGAATCTGAAATTATCACCTTAAAAACTAGGCTAGAAGAAGAAAAATCCAACTTTCATTGTATCATACACAAATTCTTGGATAAACCAGTTGAAGATCCGTCTGCAGAAAATATGAAATTAAGAGCTCAGGAGCTGGAAAAACGTTTAATTAAGATGGAGAAATCTAAATCAAAATGCATAAAAGCTTACGAAGCGAAATTCGCCAATTTACAGCGAGAGAAGCATTTGGCTGAGTGCTCTTTACAGCTTCAATTAATGCGGCAAAGGGCTCAAGTCGTCAACGACTTAGCTGATGAGAACCAGGGAGAGTTAAATACGGCTTTAGACAAGCTGGAAGCGAAGTATAAAGAGATAATTGCTAACGTGCAATCTACGGCAATAGAAAGGAGGTTACATGATGAGATGACCATCAATGCGATTGTGAAAGCAGCTTGTTCTTGCAGTTTACGCAATGAGGGAAACCATGGCCAGTTGGCTGGAAAAAATGTTCCCGCTAAACGCAATCGGGAGGACACTCAAACTTGTGATAGCGAAATTTCAGGTTAGATTATTTACATACATACATATAATCACACCTATATCCCTAATGGGGTAGGCAGAGCGAAAATGACCTAAACAATGGTCATTCCGCCACGTTTAACAAAATTTTGAGGGCTATTTAAGATAGATTTGTAGGTATATTGCTGAAGTGATAGGTTGACAGCCCATCGCCTCATTTGTAATATACTGAAACCCTCGGATCTGAATCTCTTAGCTGTTTTTTACAGATTGCCCGGGGGGAAATGCAGCCGGCACATTCTATGTTTTTCTCTCACTCCCAGTCCAGCATAGAAGAAAGTTAGTTTATTTAATTTTTGTATATACGTATATTTTTATTCGTAAAATCATCAATCTTCTTATTTCTTTACAGCAAGTAGCTTTCCACATAAAACAGTACTCAAAATAGTGTAACATGCATTTAACTTACTTAATTTGTCTCAATCCTCAATAAAATTTAACTAATTCACTCTTGTATTCCTTTAGCTCAGGAAATCAGAAAATTGGTTGAAGTTCAAATTATCAAGTCTACTACGCAGCAATCCAAACGTACTTGTAATTGCAATTAAAATTTTCTTTACACCTACTAAATTTGTAGGTTTTTACGTATTTTTGGTTATTTATGTGAAAGTTACCCAATAAATAAGTGCTGAAAGTTACACCCTACGCTGTATTATTTGATTTTCTAAACCAATAAGATTATTTTGTTTTGGAAACTTATTTCTTTATTTTGTTTTTTCAGGTACTCTACGCCCTGAAATGAGTACTAATAAATCTTTTGATGACGATAGCACCCGTAATGGCTACTGCCTAAACGGCGAAAAGTTTGGTCAACTTTTAGAAAAGGTTTACATTCCCCAAAGGGATTATGATTTACCACAGAAAAAATAAAACTCTTGTGTGTATTCTAGAACAATTTCGAAAGTGTATTTACGGTAAGGGTTTTTATTATTATATTAAATTATTGAAGTAAGAATTATATTTATAAATTTTGTGTTTAATTTACTTTTTTATCTAATTTTATTACTCGTACATAAGGATCCAAATTATTTATCCCATGAAATTCTCAGCGAATGCTATCACTGGACCGGGAAAAGTTTAAGTAGGGAGATAAATACATAAAACGTTTATTGCTTAAAAAACATCACACATAAAACAAAAGGCAAACACAAAGAAAGAAGAGATGAAAATAAATAAATAAAGACATGACAAAATAAGACAAACTAGTTCCTACATTCTGTTGAATGTGTGTTGAAGTGATGCAGAGGGTCATAGCTCAGTGTATTATAGCTCATAAAGATCAACACTGATTTTCAGCTTTCACCCAAATGGAAGAACGTGGGTCCTTCAAAGTAGATAGGTAAAGAATCAAATAAATGTTTTATAAACTTAAAAAAAGAAAATCAATTACCTACAACAAAAAATATATAAATATGTGAAAGTCAAAACGTGTTTTTGCATTAAAATATTGAATTGGTAATAAATACATAAAATTGCTTTTATTATTTATTATTAAATTATCATAATAAATAAAAAATAAAATATTTCTTCCATGCTGGACTGGGAGCGAAAGAAAAACATAGAATGCGCCAGCTGCATTTCCACCCGGGCATGCTGTAAAAACCAGCTAAGGGATCCGAGGGTTTCAGTATATTGGAATTTAGGCGATGGGCTGACAACCTGTCACTACAGGAATGTACCTACAAATCTATCTTAAATGGCCCTCATAACTTTGTCAGACGTGACGGAACGACCTTTGTTTAGGTTGTTTACGTTCTGCCTACCCCATTAGGGATAAAGGCGTGATTATATGTATGTATGTATGTATTTTTTAATATCATTACTAAGCAGGAGAGAAGCTTTTGTCCTGACAACACTTTCATTACACATACAGCACATAAAAAAAATCTTCAGCGAAACTATTTGTCCAGCTGCAAAATTAAATATACCTATGTATTCCTGACTGGCGCGTCCTAGGCGCGGGGGTGGGCACCACTCGCTTCAGTAGGCCGGAGGGAGTCGGTGGCTAAGTTCAGTCAGGGACCCAGTTCTGCGGGGTATATAGTGGACCCCTGCCCAGGGATACGGATGAAGACCTTAACGGCGGCTACAGCGGATAATATGGAATTCGGTACGGTGTACGTCGGCGGATGAGGCAACGGATTCGTAGTACCGTAGGCGACAGTAGGGTCCAACCTAAACAAGTCGGCAACTCCTGCAACCAAAGCGTCTCCACACGTAATGACTTGTCGTTCCTGTGGATAAAGACGTTGAGGTCGAGAGAGGAGCATGAATGCTGGGCAAGTTCGTGTTCCTTCAATGCGTCCCAGGCGATGCAGCGCCAGGCCTGTGTAGAGGTCACTTCACCCGCATCTTTTACGGAAAGATGTGGGAAACAACACGGGGAGTTACAGTTACCGGTGATAAGTCTGCGCCAATGGACGTCACGCGCGGGCGCCAGGGGTGACTCTCGACGGTAGGATAGCCCATCGTGGTTAATTGATCAGTTACCGCCTGCCCTAGCTGGGCAGCCCCTAGCCAATAAGGTACTGATCCGTCCCTCGTGTTGCGCTTCTATAGGTGTGTGGAGCAGCAGGCACGTCACAATGTCTGAAACAAGATGAGTTTTCGCAGCACCTAGAGCTCAAAAGAAAAATAAACATACACATATAAACTTACCGACTATGCGCTTCGCCACTTGGAATGTGAGAACAATGACACCCGGTCAAAATCCCTCACCTGACAATATACCGCAACTTAGAAAAACAGCTATCATCGACAGAGAACTATTTAGACTCCGAGTTGACATTGCTGCTCTCCAGGAAACTCGCCTTGCTGATGAGGGAAGCCTACGCGAAGAAAATTACACCTTTTTCTGGAAGGGCAGAAACTCTGATCAACGTCGTGACTATGGCATTGGTTTAGCTGTGCACCATAAATTGCTTGCCTGCACGGAACCTCCTGCTTTTACATCAGAACGTCTTATGTCTCTGCGAATGATTACCTCAACTGGTCCGGTCACGTTGATTTCTGCGTATGCTCCAACACTCACTGCCTCATCCGACGTCAAAGACAGCTTTTACAAAGATCTACGTATACAAATGGAGTCTATAAGTAGTTCAGACAAACTGATAGTGCTCGGGGATTTCAACGTCAGAATTGGCAGCAATTCATCAGATTGGTCCGATTGCATGGGAACTCACGGCATTGGGAACATGAATGATAACGGTCAACGTCTGCTCGAGTTCTGCACCTCTCATGGCCTATGCGTCACTAACACATTTTTCCGGAATAAGGTGGCTCATAAAGTTTCATGGAGGCATCCCAGATCGGGACACTGGCATCAATTTGATTTCATTCTTAGCAGAAAGCGTGACTTGCGTGATACTCTTAACACTCGTACGTATCACAGTGCAATAGGCGACACTGGTCATTCTTTAGTGTTGACTAAAATGGGTATTCTGCCGAAGAAAATACACTCAGCAAGACCGAGACGCAAAATAAGAGCACCACTGGACACCTCAGGCTTGACCGACGTAACGACTAGAAACCATTTTTCTGCGGCTGTACAAAGAAAGCTTGACATCGACACCTTGCAAGCCTCCCAAAGTCTTGAATCTGCTTGGACGAACTTTAAAGACACGCTCATGCAGACAGCTGTTGAATCTTTTGGGAGAAAGGTCCGTAAGCAAAACAAATGGTTCGCCGAATACGAACAAGTCTTACGCCCCCTTTTAGAGGGAAAACGAAATGCACACACAGAATACCTGAATAACCCATCTGTCGCTCGCTACGAGATTAGGTATAAAAATGCGAAATCTAACCTACAACGCATTTCTCGTGAATGTGCAAACTCCTACTGGACTGAATTGTGCATGAACATTTAACAATGCCATGACGTAGGAAACTATAGGGGTATGTATTAATTACGACTCTATTACAGGGTAACTGAATCCTCAACAGCCTAGTATTTTATCAATATAACCTAATTGTATGAAATTAAAAGAAAATTGTATGTTAATCTATGTTTTTCATATAATATTAGTTAAGTTTATTTTGTTTTTAATGTAAGCGGATAATGACATCGAGACAAACTTTATTAAGGTTTAGCGATGTCATTTAACTTGTTAAATTGTGTTAAGTAAATGATAATAATAAAATAAAAAATAAAAATAAATAATCAAAATATCAAGGTAGCAATCGGCCCCACCATCAGGAAGCGTGCTACCATAAAGGACCTAAATGGCGAGCCAATCACGGAGAAAAGCAAGCAGTTGGAGAGATGGGCACAACACTACACTGATCTATACGCAGAACCTATCTCAATCAGCGCTTCGGCTCTAGAATCCCTTCAAGATTTCCCAGTAGCATCTGACCTAGATGAAACACCTTCGTTTGAAGAGCTTCATAATGCTATCATGAGACTAAAGTTTTTGGCATCTTCTTTTCTGTTCTTCTCTTGGTGGCCTTTAAAGATTGTGATGTTGGAGTTCATCTGCATACAAGAAAAGATGGTCGCCTCTTTAACATCAACCTGTTAAGGTCAAAGAAGAACAGGTTTGACCTATTAGCCAGAGAGCTCCTGTATGCAGACGATGCTGCACTAGTCGCGAATACAGAAATTGGCCTTCTGGAACTGATAACCAAATTTAATAAAGCATGCAAGCTTTTTGGGATGACTGTGAACAGTAAGAAAACCGTAGTTCTGGTTCAAGGTACGGATTATGCACCTCAGATAATACTTGGTGAGGACATCCTTCAAGTAGTTGACAACTTCTGCTACCTCGGCTCCACTACTAGTAGTAAATTGTGCAACAATAAAGAAATTGACACCAGAATAGGCAAAGCTGCGACCAACTTCGGAAAGCTACAAGCTCGAGTTTGGAGGAACAACAACCTGAAACTCTCTACCAAGATCATAGTCATGCATAACATAGTCTAC
The DNA here is from genome assembly GCA_949820665.1 of Scrobipalpa costella. Classification (NCBI taxonomy): domain Eukaryota; kingdom Metazoa; phylum Arthropoda; class Insecta; order Lepidoptera; family Gelechiidae; genus Scrobipalpa; species Scrobipalpa costella. The sequence goes on from OX463299.1 coordinate 9,382,398, forward strand.
AAAACATGCGTCCTAAGTATTCTCCTGTACGCATCCGAGACGTGGACTACCTACTCGAACATGCATGAACGCCGCCTAAATGCTTTCCACATGCGTTGCTTACGCGCAATACTAGGAGTCACTTGGAAAGACCAAATGTCCAATGGAAGGGTTCTTCATGTTTCTCGCACTTGTAGTATCACTGCTACTCTAAAACAACGTAGGTTACGGTGGCTGGGCCATGTTTTACGAATGGACCCCGATAGACTTCCACGTGCAGTGATGCTGGGCCAGATCGCAGACGCCAAAAGACCAGTAGGACGCCCGATGCTTCGTTTTAAGGATTCTTGCAAACGTGACATGTTATGCTTTGGCATTAACCCGAACACCTGAGAAACGGAAGCCGTTAAAAGAACCGAATGGCGCGGCCTACTGCGTGATGGCATAAATCATCATGACGCGGCCTGGCTCGATGGCCTGAAGCAGAAGAGACTTCGTGCAGCTCAGGAACCATGTTCAGACTCACGCTTCACCTGTGATCTCTGTGGCAGGAAGTGCCGAGCTGCAATTGGACTCTACAGCCATAGAAAAAGATGCGCCGCATCTCTTACCTCCGACGGCGCACAAATCTCTTCCCAATTAGTTGACGCTGCAACAATCATCTGAACAAGATGTCGTGGCCAATGATGATGATGTATTGTAACTTGTTTGATCTTGGTTCTGTTGGTATAATTAGAATGCAAATTACGAATTAGCATAGGATTGTATTAGTTTCAGGATTAGTTTGAGGGACAAGATGATAGTCATGTTATGCCCTACGTTTGAACTAGCATCCGATTAGATTAAGGGTATTTGCTAAAGTTTAGCTAAACGATTTTTACAAGAGAAAATTATAAATAGGACTTTTTATCGCAGTACAAGTATGTAACCTATCTTTATTTAAGAGTTTTGGAGAAAATACAAAAACTATCTTTTTTATCGGGCTAAGTGTTTTTTCAGAAATTTGGAAAGTAGTTTCGTGAAAAGTTACTTACATTATTTTAAGGGTACCTACACACACTGTTCCTTCAAGGATGCAACTTTACTCAATGCCATGTGTTCAATGAGTGTCCCTTAAGGGACCCATGTCGATATCTCAAGTAATAAGTATAATGAGAAAATGAACTTTTATTAAAAAGTGGGTTTGCTCTTGACTCCAGTCTTGGTTGGGAGCGACTGAGACGGAGTCGACGATGGAGCGAGATCACCCAGAAGATGCTTGTTCACTCGAATTTGAAAGTGTAAAGCCTTGAAACAGAACAATTTATTACCTTAACACCCTGTATTTATCTGAGCCTCGACTTATGCTCAATTTCTCCTACACTTCGTACAATAGAGGCCCATGTTACGCGACACTTATCGAATAGCTCAGATTGTTCCGTCAGGCGCTACAGCGGACATCTTTGAGATTGTCGGAACTATTCGGTGAAGAACTACTTCAACTATTCCCGGCCTTTGTGTTGAATACAGCGGTAGGTAAGTTCTTCCCACAACGAGGCTAAAATTTCGGGTAGGCTGGGCTCTTTATCCGTGTCAAACTTTGCCACATACAGCAACAATATCATGCATAGAATAATAGTCAAGCCGCAAATTTCTTTCAAGTAATTAAAAAAAACACTGACTATTGATGATTGATGGATGACCCTCTTGTCCATCATGCAGTATTCCCAGTGTTACTTGTTTTTCATTACTTCCACTTTAATTTTTATTTTTTTATTTTTTTAAATGAAAATTAAAGCCACTCCAGCACGAAGCTCCACCACAATAAAGGTTTTCTTAAGTTCTACAGGGTTACAAGTTCTACGTACGCAAATAAAATAATAATAATAGAAAATGGCAAACAGGTGGGGTCGTCTGCTATCTACACAGCCCACGCTAGTGATTACCTACTCAGTGCCCAGCCCAAATGATTTGACCTAGACCCCATAGTCTTTTTTTTTACAGCTTTGAAGTCTATAACTTTATGTAGGATAAACGAAACTGGCAACACTTTTTTTGTTTTGTCTCTACTGTTGGTAAATTTCTCTAAAATTATTGTTTGGTGCAGATAACAGCTTGACAAAAAGTTATAAGCCGGTTTGGTTGTTAAAAAAAAATAAGATAAAAAAACGATGGGGCCTAGGTCAAATCTTTTGGGCTGGGTAGATAGCTGACGACCTATCTGCCATGTTTGTATGTTCAACATTCTGCCGAACCCCTTATTATACAGGGGTGTATGAGACCTTTGAGACCCTCTAATTTTTCCCGTTAATTCCTCTAATAGGATAAAATAGCTTATTCATTGTATAAGTAATTTTATTGATTTTATTATTTCTATAGTTACTTTGAATAGAAAAAATATATTTCATTCATTCGCGTTTCTTTCTATAGAATCAATAAAACATCAGTTTAGTTAATAGCTGTCGCGTATTTGAAAGCCGGAAATTGGCTGCAACGGATTTCCTGTGTCCGTGAAGTCCTGTGTAGTCTGGACAAGACATGAACTACAGCGATAATTGCAACTCTGATATTGAGGAGTTCTAGCAACGAATAAGGCCCAGGACTTTTTATAGGTAAGCGACATAGACTGCATCCTCCACTATGAGCACAGGGCGTGCACTCCATACAAGCCGGCGATTTTCGTACTACATGCGCAATAATATGCTCGTACAGGTTTGAAGTGGGTTTGTGTTTGTGTGCCGCCATAGTCGAAACGGCTCGCGTACCAGTTGGCGCGGGGGAGACGAGATGAGGTAACATTTTAAATCGGGGGTAGGAGTGCCATTTGTTTAGCGTTGGCTAATATTATATTTTCTTTCCTATGAGTATACTTAAAAAAAACAGTCATAAAAGGGAAGTCCTGGAAAATATTCCCTTTTCGTAGCTGGTTACGAACCAACCAGTTACGAAACTTACGAAAGTGGCTGAAGGAGAGATATTTTTCTAAATTGATAATGTTTTTTTAATTATTATTATTAATGGGTTTGCTCTTGACTCTAGACACTAGGTCAGCGATGACCATGATAGAGTCGACGATAGAGCGAGCTCACCTAAAAGATACCTGTTATGGCACTGGCAATCTCACGCACCGACGGAACACAAGCTGTTTGGCGCCGGACTCCGGTAAGAGGGTGGTTGCAAGCCAGGCGGCCCCTTGCGGAGCCTACCACCACTTTGTTGGAATAGTTCAGCCAGACTTATTCACAGGCAAACCTGTGTTGCTGTTACCCGGGTCGGACCTCTAGGAGGTAGATCCCATCCCACCTCAAATTAATTCGGACGCCCAATAAATAAATGCCTAGGTTTAACTACTCTAATACCAGAAGATTAAACCTGTTCCTCACTGGAGACCTACGCACATGATACTTATAGTAAATTGTTTCCTGAGCTAATATTTTAATGGCGCCCATGAAATTCAGACCAAAACACAGAAATGTTAATACTTCTACTTTTCATTGCACAAAGCTCTGCAACTGTAGATGATTGCAACAATCTTCAACAAAATCTTAATAGACTATGTCATTACTGCACAGTAAACAAATTGAAACTCAATGTAGAAAAATTACATTTCATTACATTTACTCGAAAGTCAAAACCAATTTAATTTATTAAAAATTATTCAACAAAGATTTGAGACGTGTGACTGAGATGAGAGACTTAAGAGTTCAGCTTGATAGCCAACTATTATTTAGACCTCTCACGTTGACTTAATTACTGCAAAGGTTTATGGTTTAATATTTAGACACATACAATTAACTTGTAAGATTCCATCTTGAATATGCTTCAACTGTTTGGAATCCCCAATACGCGGTTCACGTGGATGCTGTAGCGAGAATCTAAAACATATTCATGTAACGTATTAAGTATAGATACCGTGGTTGTTGTGACAATGTTTATTCTTTAAAGGACCGTCGACAGCAGAGAGATCAAATGTTCTTATATAAAATTTTAAACAATGTCATAGAATCTCCTGATCTGTTAAGTAAAATATGTTTGAAATGTACAAGAGTCAACACCCGTTCTAAAAATTTTGCTAAAAACCGTTTCATTATCAGAACATGTCATAAACACAATGAATCCTAGAGTCGTATTGATATATTTAGTGAAAAGTTTCAAAACTATAGTAATGCAATCAAGAATAAATTCAACAAAATATAATAATGTAATTTCCTAACATAATTTATAATTTGACACTCTTCATTACATAGCTTTAATTTTAAAAAATCTAATGTATTGTAAAATTTGGAATACAATATGTATTTTTATTTTAGTTTTTCAAAATCGACACATGTATATGTATTAATTTATTGGCTTGTGTGATATTTATATAAGTTTATGTTAGTCAATATTATTGCTGTATGTTTCCCTATCAAAATAAAATAAAGCATGTTCGTATTTGTATTGCTAGAAGTCGATAATAACTTTTCATAACATAGACCATGACGATTTCTCTGTTAAGGAAATATAAATCGGAATTTTTAAATCAATTTCAATTCAATTCACTCCTATTCAATACACTTCACGAATTGAATTTCAATTTGAATCTCAAGTCGGAAAACCTTAAGGATCTAAGAATCCGTCAGATTTGGTACGATCTAAAATACAATACAATACAAAATTCTTTATTGCACAAAGAAACACATACAACAGAAATAAAAAGGAACAAACGTGACAGTACAATATAGGCGGCTTTATTGCTAAAGCAGCAATTTCTACCAGGCAACCTTTGGGTATAGAAATTGTACAAGCAGAAAGCGGGATAGTGCATATTACTACATATAATACTTAGACAATATTTACACAATATTAAATAATAATTTCAATAAAAAAATATACTGATACATATCTTATGATAAACTAATACATAATATATGCTACATAAGATAGGATACTCTATGTTATATATCAGAGAAATTGGTGGATAGAATATCACTACATATACTTACTTAAATGATACTTATAAAACCTTTTGCTCTAGCGTGATTATGATAACCTTATTCCAGATTAGAATTGCGTCACCCTATCTCGTTAATTACACAGGCGTCGGAAAGCAGAAGGGTTCCTTCCAGGGAATCGGCAGTGAAATTCCCTATGCAGCATGCACTCTGCTCCCCTAAGGCGTCACTGGTATAATACCTAGTACTCATATTAAGTTTCAAGGCCTGCAAATGAAATACTTGGCTTCTTAAGTGTCGGTCAACTTGCAATTACCTGACTGTAAACCCAAATGCCTGATTATTTGAGGATTTTTAGCACTCACAATGCTATTTCATTTCATATGAAAGATAGAAAATAATAGATTCGTATCAGGCAGGGCTCGAACATGCGTCTCTAAAGACCAATAGACCGGTATTCCAGAGACGCAGGTTCGAGCTCTGCCCGAAACGAATTTATTATTTTCCGAATGAATGAAGACCAAATCTGATCGTTTGTAGGTCCTTCCAATAAAACCACTTGACTTTTTGACTATTGAAAACCCTTTTCGATATTACAAGGCTTGTCAATACTAATTTCTAATTTATAATAAAAAGACGCCCAGTTCAATTCAAGGAGGACTTTGGAAATCGATTAATGTCTCAAACAATTATCGATAAAAGTCAATCATTACATTACTGAGTCAATGGTTTTCCATCAAACCCGATTGAAGGAGAATACTTTTGGGGTGAAGTTAAAAGGGAGTTAGCGCTAAGTAAACTTCTTATTTCACGATGAAGACTTTGTTTATTTTTCATGCTGGTCTGGGAGCGAAAGAAAAACATAGATTGTGTCAGCTGCTTTCCTCCCGGGCATGCTGTAAAAACCAGCTAAGGGTCTGAGGGTTTCAGTATATTGTAATATAAGAGATAGGCTGACAACCTGTTACTACAGCAATATACCTACAAATCTATCTTAAATAACCCTCAAAACTTTGTCACAGGTTTGTCACATTTACGCTCTGCCTACCTTATTAGGGGTAAAGTCGTGATTATATGGAAGTATGTAAGATTTTGGTTATTATTAGCTGATTATGCACATGCATATATTGTTGCTAGTGTTGGTAACTAATAATAGTCCTCCTACCGATTTTTAGTGATGGCGGCCAATCTCCCAGAGATCGTCCAACTAGGCAGGACTAGTTTTTAGTGTCAAAGTATTTGCGCTACACTCAGGTGCACTCTCTATTCTTTCAATCTCTTATTCTGGTGGGACCAGAGAGAAATCAGGCGCGGGACCGTCTATTTACATGCCCATCCGACAGCATGGATCATTTTACTCTTTTCGGACAATCAGGTGATCAGCCTGCAATGTCCTAACCAAACTAGAAACAACAACACAAAATCAAGGGAATCGATGGTTCAGACCGCTAGACGACGGAGGCAGTTTGTAACTATGCTATACTTAGTCTAGTGATCTATGCCTTGGGCTCCCGAACTAGAGGTTCCATTTCCACAGGGGACTACGATATTGAATAAATTTCCTAGTATATAGTCAGGACAATGCAGTCGATCAATGATTCCATGCTTCGGAGGACACGAGCCATCGGTCACTGTCGTTGTCTTTGATAGTGCGTTATACATACTACGTAAACCACCCTGATTCTGCGGTGATTCTAGTCGTTCGGTCAAAGGAAATATAAAATATTAGCATTCGGTAAAAATCGTTAGAAAACCGCCTTGCTTGATACTTTATCCCAAATCTTCCTTTCCTCTATGTAAAGGCTGTTGACTAATCCTCTGGAAAGTGTTTGCGTAATTGAACGCCCTTGCGCCTTTGTCAGGGCCATTGTAACTTAAATTGGAAATGTCAATTTTATGGACCACACTCAACGGGGTGAAGTGATTGGTGCTCCAGCTCGATGGCTGGTATATGCTGTGTTTTATGACCCATATTTGGTAGGGAAATATTAATATTGCAGTAGGATTTCAATAGTGATGAAAATCGAAGTTACGCCCTATGGTGACAGAGCATCAACCATTCTTAAAAAAAAGGATTGCATTACTTCGATCCGATACTTCTGTATAACACGAAGAGAATTTATGACTTCTAGCTAACAATAAACTAATATAATTCGAGAACAATAAATAAAACACCGTATTAGCTTTGCTTTCTTGAGTGGAAGTAATTTTATAATTGCCAACATACCAAATTATACATACAAATTTGGATACAACTTCTGTGTCTAATATTTAAAAAAAACTGTTTTTCGTTGTGGAGATCATGTGAAGATGAGTCATTTTTAACTTTATACTAGAGAATAAACCAACATTTCCCTTTTGCAATGAAGGATGCGTTCTGTTGCACACGAAAATTTTTCAATATACAGTATGTAAGGGAGTAAGCTCAGTCAACAAAACTTAATAAGAAATTCTTTCAGGAAATGTGAAAATATTTTGGCTTCCAATATACAGCCAGCAGAATAAGTAAGGCCCATATTAACAATCAGCACTCGAGACTAAAAGCGAGTTTGAGTTTGTATCAGAAATGTCATTTAGGTACATTATGACCGTCAAATCCATACTTAATACTGCTCTCAATCTTGAGACCGCTTTTTGAATTCGGACCTTAGTGACATTCATTTCAAAATAGGTAGGTACTTATAAATTACCATTTCAGAGTTTATGCGTAGCAGACATACATAGATTTATTTGCGAAGCGTATTGAAGCGAAGAGTATTCAATTTTACACATACGCAGTTTCATTAGGTGGAAGCTAATGTGTTAAAGTACACATAATATGTCAACGTCACGCTTTCCTATACATTAGTATGAGTATCTTCTCATTTAGGGTAAATATTATTACATAGTTAATCCTACTGAATAAAATGGGACAAATTACCACTCTCATTGTAGTTTGCTACGGAATCCCAAAATAAGTTTTTCTTTGTTTGATATAAATTTGACAGTTAAACTATCATCAACAAAATCTAAAATTTAAAATGATCTTTGATCTTATGCTACTACTTTGACAAAACACTAGACTTTTTTCTGGATTATGACCAGTATTTTGTCAAAGTCCGGGTTTTGATTACAAGTCAAATTCATAGATGAAATGCTATAATATTTAGTAGAAAACCATAGATGAAATAATATAATATTAAATTACGTTACATGGACAATTGTAACAACAAAATATTTTTTTTCCAATTGGCTCAGTGATGACTGTTGGGAAAAGGGTAGCTACCCGCGTGGTCGGGTGTTGTGACCAGGGGACCGAAGTCCAACCGGACAAGTTTGGAACCTGTATAACTGCAGATTGCTGAGAAAACTTCGATACCGCGTTTCAGAACTTGTGTTTCTTGATGTGGCGCCATCTGTCGGCTACAGTACTCCCCCTTAGACTGGAGGTCGATACCATAGTTGCTGTTCATCCAGTGAGTCGGAGGTCTTGGTGCTGCACCCAGTAAGTCGGGTCTCTTATTGTTCTGTCTACCCAGTGAGTCGAGCGTCATCGGTGTGGTGCAATCAGGCGGTGAGTCATGTGACTGCGATGTTGTGGTGTTGTGAGCTGTGGTCGCCAGGAAAGTCCAATTTAAAGATTGCGATGATGATGTCCGGTGGTGATCCATGGCTGAAGGATTTCGTCGGGGTCACCAGTTTCGGAGGTAAAAGTTGAAGCCAATTGGCTTAGTGGTGATGGTTGGGAAAAGAGTAGCTACCCGCCTGATCGGGTGTTGTGACCAGGGGACCGAAGTCCAACCGAAAAGTTGGGAACTTATATATCTGCAGATCGCTGAGAAAACTTTAATACTGCGTTTCAGAACTTGCGTTTCTTGATGTGGCGCCATCTGTCGGCTACAATCTCATGTCTCTTTTTTTTTTATTAAAATGCATAATAGCAACCGATATTGATTGTATCATAAAACCAAATATATACCACTAGTTTTTAATCAAAAACTGGATTTCTCAGGACTTTGACAAAATACTAAACTATTCCTTGGATTAAGACCACTATTTTGTCAAAGTCCGGGTTTTAATCCAATTCCGAGTTGTTTGGTCAAAAAACCGATTTCATCATATTCCTGCTACATAAATGCGGAGGTCGGCGTTTATCGAGTTGAGGTTATAATATGTCGCTTACAATAACTAACCGCAGATGTGGGACTCCAGGGTCCCATACAAATTATATTTAGTTGGACCGTTTCTTAGGGATGTAAGTGTGGTGTGTGGGTAGTTGAGGGCAACAGGTAATTGAATTTATACAGGGTGTTAAGTGGCGTGACGGTGACTTCATCAGTTTAAATTAATTGTGGCTGAAACACATACATTTTCATTAATATTTTACGTTCCGCGAGAATTGCAAGTAATTCTTCATTTTATAATCCGAATACACTAAGCTTTTTATTACAAATTTGCAACACATTTGTACTACAAAGTTTAAATGCCTACTTAATATGAATTATTAAATTATGGATGATAAAATGGTGAATTAGTTGCATTTCTCGCGGAACGTAAATTATTCATGAAAATGTTTGTATTTCAGGCACAATTAATTTAAAACTGATGGCGCCATTGTCGCGCCACTTTCACCCCTGAAATTGATGGATGTAAGATGAACGCTACGTGTTTTCTTTTTATTCAGATGGATGGGTATTTAAATGGGATAAAACCTTGATAAAACGAGCTGTGTATTTAGGTATTATTATTATTTTACGACTAACATCATCTCCCTAGCCTTATCCCGTATCTCACGGGGTCGGCTACCTTATCTAGAGGATTAAACGAGGGTACTGGTTTTTACACAGAGCGACTGCCATCTGACCTCCGCAACCCAGAAGGAAAACCAAACCCAATCCTAGATTAGGTCAGAGTTTTCAAGCCGCCAATGCTTAGCACTGGCCTCTGATATGGCTTAACGACTAATATCTACGGTGTTAAACGATATTAACCGGGACCAACGGCTTGACGTGCCTTCCGAAGCACGGAAAAAGCGCCGAATAAACGTACATATAAAATTCGAAAACCGAAAAACACATTGGTACGTGGTGGGATTCGAACCACGACCTCCCGCTCAGGAGGCAGCGGCCCTATCCACTACACCATCGGGCTAATTTTTTTACGACTAACACTACCACATAATTCTGTCTTCTAATCTTATATAGCCCATACCATACCACAGCTGGGAGTGGTGTACAAAAGTTTCTCTCTCTCATCAAATTTCATTGGTAAGCCTCTTGATATTCTTTAGTTTAAACACTTCATGGAAATGCGTAAATGTTTTTCATATTTTTGCCACTACTTTTTTATTAGAATTCTTTTTTATTCCTTTGACTTTTACAAAAACTGAGCGGTGGCCGACGTCATCTTACGCGACATACATCGCATGTTTGCTTGTGGTGTTCGCTGTAATATTTTCTTTCTCGCTCACTGATTATACATCTCATGTCGTGCGCGCGGAGTCGAATACTTTCTCGTTCACACACTGACTATCTATCTCACATGGATGACTTCGGCTGATGCAATTTTGCATCAGTGATGCAAGATGACGCAACCTACGCAAGACACGCACTGCGATTTGGTTGCATCAGCGACGTCACGTAAGGCAAGTGAATCTTATTTAAACGTATTCAGTTTAGTAAAACAATACTTTAAAAAAATACGTGATGTGTGCTGACGTGTTATGCAGCTTCACACTAGACTTACGCCACCTACATCACCCACGTACGTGGACCACGCCCGTTGACGAGTCATCTTACGCGAAACACATCACGTGTTTGCTCGTGTTGTCCGCTGTGCTATAATACTTTCTGTCTCGCTCACTGACTATCTATTTCGCACGGATGACGTCACCCATGTCCGCCCACGTCGTCTGTCATCAGGTAAGGCAAGTATGAATCTCAACATGGATTTTTCATACATTTTTAATAAACTGTAGTCCCATTACGGCCATCAGCACATGTCACGTACTTCACGTAAGTCTAATGTGAACGCAACTTAAGTCAAGTAAGTATTTGATTTGTGTGACAGGTTGTCAGTATACTGAAGCTCTCGGATCCCTTAGCTGGCTTTTACAGCATGCTCGGGAGGAAATGCAGCTGGCACATTCCATGTTTTTCTCTCACTCTCAGTCCAGCATGGAAGTATCTTTTCTTGACTTCTAAAAATAAATCGTTCACAAAACACGTTAGATTGAGAAGGAAATGAACTAATATTTCCTCAGCAATGCAGGCCACGTACTAATACTAAAGAATCTCTAGTTCCTACCTACTGTAATAGCTCTTGGTGATATGATAACTATGATTAGCTTTACTGGAGCCACAAAATATAAGAGACTAGTTTTAGTTCAAGCATTCTAGATAAAAACAATGGCAAAATTCGTGACAGACATTTTTCTTTTGGGATAATAATTATGTTCATCATAAACTGAAGTTTAAATTTACCTACCCACCCCCTACCCCGTTCGCGTCACCCCTGTCGCGACCCTGAATTTCAGTTTCTTGCAGTTTATGGAAAAAACGTACACGATACATGAAAAGAAATGAAAAGTGTGTATGAATGAAATTATTCTTGATATATTTGCTATCTATCTGTGGTAAACACAAAAAAGGTATTTCTTGTGTTTACCACTGATATTTTTGCTAAAACTAACAAAAATGAAGAAACACACACACCATCTTTCGTGGCAGATTGTGCAAAAATTATAAGGCTCGAATTTATAAAGCGATCTCAGGATTGAGAGCAATATTAAGTATTGATTTGAAAAACCAAAATGTACTGAAATGACATTTCAGTACATTTTGGTAGCTGACAGTCTCAAGTGTTGTTTATCAATACGGGCCTAATAAATGCCTTTTTTGTGTTTACTACAGATACACTTTTCATGTATCGTGTACGGTTTTTCTATAAACTGTACGAACCTGGAATTCTGAAACGCAGGGGAATGTCGCGCACGGGGGAGGGGGTGGGAGGGTAACTAAATTTTAACTTCTGTTTATGATTAACATAATTATTCCAAAAGAAAAAGTTTTGAAAAAGTCTATCAAGAGTTTTTCAAAACTTTTCTTTTCTTTTTTTTTCAAATTCCAATTTCTAATTTTTTCCGAATCTATAACTCTTGAACTATTTTCCCGGGATATATTATTGTGCTAAAGGCGTAAAAGCAATAAAAAGTAATGTTTCAACAGAAAAACACCATCATCAGCTTATTTTTTGCAGTAGGTATAGACATGTAACGTCACTTTGACAAGATTAAAATCAGCAGTTGAGTTTTTGTCTCATGTTTATTTCAAATATTTTTAGAAAATGTTAAGGCTTAATTTAAATATATAAAGTTGTATCTACGTCCGAATCGACACCACTAACTAGCGTTACCTTCCTTTTCTCTTCTCTCATGATAATAACAGGTAAAGATTTTAGTCAATATTTAGTGATTTTGTGCGTATACGAATTGGCAAAATAAGAACATAGAGTACATCTTCCATGCTGGCCTGGGAGCGAGAGAAAAATATAGAATGTGCCAGCTGCATATCCTCCCGGGCATGCTGTAAAAACCAGCTAAGGGATCCGAGGGAAATATACAAAGCTATCTTAAATAACCTTCAAAACTTTGTTAGATGTGGCGGAACGTCCTTTGTTTAAGTCGTTTACGTTTTGCCTAGTCCATTAGGGATAATGGCGTGATTATATTATGTATGTATGCAGTACATAGAGCATGTATTTAAAAGTAGGGATAGATCCGCCTGAAGCTGCCTGAAGGTGAACCCTATCGTCAATCTTGTCTGAAACTGCAAGTTTCGAGGCCACAGTTTAATGGATAACCTAGAAATAGATCAATTAAGTGTGCCCAGAATATCTATCCGGTTTGCTCCAAATAAACGTCTGACATCTTTGCTCTTGATAGACATTCAGGCACTTCAGATTGAAGGTTGAATTTATTTTAGTCTGATTTCAAAACTCGCCTTTCTTTGCATATCTGGTTAAACTAGGTCGCTCTCCTATTTGACTATTTTCTGGAATAAAAACTAATAATCTAAGGACTTTTTCTTTAAATAATACATACATACATGCATACATAAAATCACGCCTTTGTCCCTTACGGGGTAGGCAGAGCGTTAAACGCCTCGTAAAAGGCGCTTTCGCCGCGTCTAACAAAAATTGAGGGCAATTTTAGATTGTAATGTGTATTGCTAATGTATAGTGACAGGTTGTCAGCCCATCGCCTAAATTACAATACAATGTAACCCTCGATTCCCTTTTGCTGTCTTCTACAGCATGCCCGGGAGGAAGGGCAGCTGGAAAATTCTATGTTTTTTTATCTCTCCCAGTCCAGCATGGAAGAAATAATTAATTAATATAATTAATAATAGTTTCGGTTAAACGCTGCAGAAATGGTTTATTTATACAGTTACTGTTGAAAACTGCAGTAAACTGAGAACTTAGATGGTTTTATGGTACTGCGAATAGTTCTATCTCTATAATAGAGTAAATTTTCGAACTTTTACCAAAAACAGCCTGCTGAGTTGCCTTGTAAGGTCCATATCACGGTTAGGCTTTAGTTAGGCAAAACTTTAAATTTCTCTACTTTTTTGCGCGGAACTGCGAGACAAATGATTCTTTATATGATAATGTATGAGATGTATAATGTATGTATGTAAATTTTATGTGTGTGTCTTTATAAAACAAATAAATTGACTATCTATCTATCTATGTACACTGAAGCAGCACTGGGGCTGCAGCGGAGCGCAGCTATGTCAGTTCATACATTTTGACAGATTTTGTCGGGCAGTGCCACGACGACGCGCCGCTCCGCTTCGCTGCAGCTACGTCATAGTGCGCTCTAACCTTAAGTGTAAATGGATATTTAATGTATTACCTTATACTAGACAGACAGATTACAGAGGGCCGCTGCCTCCTGAGCGGGAGGTCGTGGTTCGAACCCCACCACGTCCAATGTGTTTTTCGGTTTTCGAATTTCATAAGTACGTTTATTCGGTGCTTTTTCCGTGCTTCGGAAGGCACGTTAAGCCGTTGGTCCCGGTTAATATCGTTTAATACCGTAGATATTAGTCGTTTAGCCATATCAGAGGCCAGTGCTAAGCATTGGCGGCTTGAAAACTCTGACCTAATCTAGGATTGGGTCTGGTTTCCTTTTTAGGTTGCGGAGGTCAGATGGCAGTCGCTCTGTGTAACCACCAGTACCCTCGTTCAATCCCCTAGATTAGGAAGCCGACCCCGTGAGATACGGGATAAGGCTAGGGAGATGATGACCTTATACTATCCAGTTCAATGTCTTTGTTTGTTATTGTCATATCTGGTATTTTTCAGAGGTAAACGGTTTGTTCCAGTCCAGATACATCCAGAGCTAAACGAGTTAGTGGACGGATGTTAGAACACTCAACGGCCATTACGGGAGGGATACGGTTTATTTCTAGCAAGAGTAGGTACGCACGGTCCTATACATAATAGAGTCAAATGCATGAAGTCTCGCCTTTATCCCTTCCGGGGAAGTCGCTCTGTCTAAAGATTAAAAGCGTTTTTGTCACGTCTGACAAATATTGAAGGTAGTTTTAGATTGAAATATGTATCGCTTTTAGTGACAGGCTGTTCAGTCCATGGCCTAAATTAGCACTACTGTTACTTTAAAAAAAATAACAATTCAAAATAAAAATGCTTCCATTAACATCTACATGCCTCTGACTGTAGTGTTTTGTGAGTTTTTATGCCGTTTAAGCAAATAGCCTTCTGTACAGTAAAGTTGTGTCATGTGGGCTAATCGTAGATTTAGGTACATCACAACCGTTACCAAGATAAAATGCCTATATTGTTTAGTTGCTAGAAAAATTGCCGTTGGTGGCCGTTATTCGCAATTTATCTTCCTGTTACTACAAATTTATAAGATTCTAAATTATCTTACAATAATAATAAAAAAAAAAAAAAAAAATTGTTTATTTCATTAACTTAAACAACATATATGAAATATAGGGGTGTTACCTCCATTTAGGCTTAAAAAGACCTGTGTTTGGAGGCAACGCTCTTTCGTACTAGTCTAGGTTACAAAAATATGTGCTTAAGTAAGTAAAACAACATAAACATAAACAATGCCTTAACAAAATTATACGTACAAACTAAAGTGAGTAGTATGTGTGTGTGTGTGGTGTGGTGAGTGATGTGGTGTGTGGTGTGATGTGGTGAGTGTGTGGCGTGGTGTGGTATTGTGAGTGTGTGTATGTGTGTGTGTGTGTGTGTGCAAGTGCATTTATTAAATTAAATGTTTTTTTAATTACTTGACTCAGTTGGATTGTTGGATTCACTGCGTTTTTTGTAAATTGTGTTTTTTTTTCTATTACTAATGGGAATAGCTAGTATCGCCACTGGCTAGTATCGTCACCTTAACTCGCTTGGTGCACAAAGCACAATTTTCACCTAACCTAGCTTGAGTACCAATTAGTTTGTAAGAGTGTTTCATTAAAGAATTCGAGTATTTGTCTTTTTGTCAGTATAATTTTAGCCACTACGAGTTGAATCATGTTTACATTATTTTCACTAAAAAATTATCGATGTTTCTGTTTTTTCTGCACCAGCATATTCCTACGTGTCTTTTCCACTTTTGATCAAAGCATTTTGATTCACGAGAGGTCACCTTCTTCTGAAATATCTGGCTTTTGTAGACAAGCCATTCAGCCAGTGTCAAATGCTAGATGACGTCATTTTTCAACCGAATATTTTTTTAATAGATATTTGACCTGGAAACGAGTCCTTTCAGCCCAATCGAATAACATCAAATTGCCTTTATACACGAAATAAAACTCGTCCATTTGTGAAACGGCAAAGAGACAAATTGACACAAATGATGTAAACATGATTCTTTCACGTGTGAAATAGGATTTTGTAAACGAAATGTACAAATACATTATGGCTTTTAGGATTCAATTTAGTACTAATTCATCCCACATAGTTACATTCCTTTTTTTTTAATTCCTCACACTTTCAAATACTACATACATACATATAATCACGCCTTTATCCCTAAAGGGGTAAACAAAGGTCATTCCGCCACGTCTGACAAAATTTTGAGTGTTATTAAAGATTAGATTTTTAGGTATATTGCTGTAGTGACAGGTTGTCAGCCCATCGCCTAAATTGCAATATACTGAAACCCTAGGATCCCTTAGCTGGTTTTTACAGCATGCGCGGGAGGAAATGCAGCTGGCACATTCTATGATTTTCTTTCGCTCCCAGTCCAGCATGGAAGATACTTTATAAATACTTGCACAACTAAAAGAAAAGTGGTTCATTCGAGTGGGAAAACATCTGAAAAAATAAAAATATTTAGGTGCCATTTTTCAAGCCCGTGCATATTCCTTTTCATTCAAATTGTATTCGACTTAGAAGTGAGATTGAACGTCCATTTGCATGAGACCCTTTTTCACTACGTTCGCAATATGCGAGGTACGTATGACGTCAGCGAATATAGCACAGGGTATGACGGATAGTTTCCCAAAAATGCTAAAAGAGTAATTTCAGGAACTAAGGTTCTATCACTAACTAAGAATCTATTCTGTATCTAACACGAACTAAGGTTTCTTCCATGCTGGACTGGAAGCGAGAGAAAACATAGAATGTGCCAGCTGCATTTCCTCCCGGGCATGCTGTAAAAAACAGCTTAGGGTTTCAGTATATTATAATTTAGGCGATGGTATGACAGCAATATACATATAAATCTATCTTAAATAACCCTCAAAACTTGTCAGACGTGGCGGAACGACATTTATTTAGGTCGTTTACGCTCTGCCTACCCCATTAGGGAATAAGGCGTGATTATATGTATGTATGTAAGGTTCTATACGTAAACTAGTATAAAGTACTAGTAGTGTACTACGGCTTGTATTTGTGAAGCGATCTCAAACTAGAGAGAAATAGTAAGTATGGATTTGACAGGCCAGTTTGTACTAATATTACATTTCTGACACGAACTCTAACTCGCTGTCCCTCTTGAGAGCTGATTACAAATACAGCCCCAAGTTGTCAAGATTTTCTAGTCTTCTCGGGTCTCATTACAAACCGATTTTGGTTCATGATCTAGATTGTGACGCTGAATATACTATCCATATCACTTTTTTGGGAACACGCAGTATACAGGGTAAACCATGTCAGAGGCCTGATAGTTGTGCTACTAGGCGGTTTAAAAACTCTGATACCAGGGTTCTTCGGGTCGATAGTCTCGATACCCACTCGACAGAAGAAGAAGAAGAAGTATACAGGGTGAAATAAAGGGTGTAGTAAATAGGCTAACTGCCTCCGTGGTCTAGTGGCTAGTGCCATGGACTCCTGATCCGGAGGTCCTGGGTTCGATTCCCAGGGTTGATCACACACAAAGTTGATATTTGAGAATTTATCACTTTGTGAATTTTTCCCCAGTTTGGTTAGGACATTGCAGGCTGAATCACCTGATTGTCCGAAAAAGAAAAAGATTTCGTGCTTCGGAGCGCACGTTAAGCCGTCGGTCCCGGTCGCTGTCTTTGATAGTGGTCGTTACTCAAACCATGTCAGAGGCCTGATAGTTGTGCTACTAGGCGGTTTTAAAAACTCTGACACAAGGGTTCATCGGTTCGATAGGCTCGATACCCACTCGACAGAAGAAGAAGGGTGGAATTTTTAGACCGCTCCTCCAGGGCTAGTACCTACCCTAAATAATGACGAAAGCCAATACTCAAAGGAAACATTTGCTTATTTTCAAAACAAGCAAAACTGCCTTCACAATTTTTTAATCGCCTGCTTGACCTGGGAATCGAATTTGCTAAAATCGATATATAATAACATCCTGTATTTTTGTAACACCAATACAAATGGTCAATAATAAAGAACATTTTGTTCAAAAAACATTACATGTCAAATTTGTAAAAGACTATGAAATTTTAAATCTAAGCACTTTAATCACTCATATAATTTACAATAACAGTGCAACCCAAAATTTTAGTAACAAAATTTACAATGTAGTTTTCATGGTCTTTTTTAAATGTAAAACATAATGTTTATTAGAGATAATCCTCATAATTGACTCTTTTCATTCATCTACAAAAAATATGGGGATGTTATTTTTTGAAATTTTTCAGTTTCGATCCTCGGGTGTGGCAGTCGTATTGTCAAACATACACACCTACTATATTTTCTGCGCTGCCAACTAAATAAGTTAATTTGCGGTAAATAGTATCCTTTATAAGTACCTACATTCTGCACGAATGAGGAGAGAACGTGAACGATTACCAAGGAGGAGGTTCTACAACAAACACCCACATTTTACGCACAGGTTAGAATATCTAGTCTACTGGATGTACAGTGTCCCGCAAACTGATAGGAGTTGCTCAGTCAACGAAACTGAACAACTATCAGCAGGATTTTTATTTCAGGATAGGAAAAAAAATAATTACCTTCCCATACAAAATGACTACCTCGATCAGACAATTTGTATGGAAATTCAAATTATTATTTTTCAGGGCCTGGTGGTACTTGTTCAGTATCATTGACTGAGCCACCCCTATCAGTTATAACTGGTATATTGCCTTTACCGCAATCCAAGGTCGCTACTTCTAGTCGAAGGATCCCAGTTTTCACGGGTCACCACTCCCTACGCGGTTTTAGGGTTATCTCACTCCACGCCAAAACTGTTAATAACGTCGAGATTTGTAGCAATTCGTAGTTGCAAAAATCACGACTTAACTTAAATAAGTCTATACCTGTCATTTTCTACCATGAGAGGGCAGAAAGGGACGGCAACCATTTTAGTCAGGATTTAGTTAAGTGTATCCTCAAGGAATCGGTACTATTATTAAGTTAGGTTATATAAAATTTTAATATAAAACATTAATATAAAAAATCGAAAAGCTCTTACGCGGGTTTTAGGGTTAACCCATCTTACGCCAAACATGAAAATAATGTCGACATTGTTAAAGTTAGATAATATAAAACATTAATATAAAAGAGCTAAAAGTCACACTTGGCTGGGATTTGAACCTACGGTCTTCTGCGTACCGTGCCGACGCTCTAACCAGGTAAGTAAGGTAAGATTTTTTACTGATTGATAAAATACTAACTTTTAAACCGAAAATATACCTATTAGAGTCTATTGAGTTTCCCCATATCGTAATGCCATACATAAGTGACCGGGATTGTCTATGACGTACATACATACATACATATAATCACGCCTTTGTCCCTAATGGGGTAGGCAGAACGTAAACGACCTAAGCAAAGGCCGTTTCGCCACGTCTGACTAAGTCTTGAGGGCTATTCAAGAAAGATTTGTTCGTATATTGCTGTAGTGACAGGTTGTCAGCTCATCGCCTAAATTACAATATACTGAAACCCTCAGATCCCTTAGCTGGTTTTTACAGCATGCTCGGGAGGAATCCACCAGGTTCGGAGTGCGGAGAGTCTGGTGATCTGTAATACAGGTCTCCTAGTACGGACACCAGTCTCTCACATAGATAGATTCAAAATTATATTTATGTCAATCTCACCTAGTTTTAAGTTTTACTTCTATGTGAAAGAAAAATAAAACTTTTTGTAAATGCAGCGGGCACATTCTATGTTTTTCTCTCACTCACTATGACGTCCCAATGAATTATATTGAATAGCCCTATTTTCATCGATGACGTCAATAGGTTTAATAACGAATACGGTGAACACACACAGTCTGTCTGAAAATAAAACTGGTTCACTTCCGTTAAAGGAAATGAAAGTTCTTTGGAAAAATAAACTGTTTCGGAGAAGCGATATCTTTGACAGAGATATCTTCCCAATATGGTAAAGTGAGGACAAGGACCAGCACTTAGTGGATAATAAATCAATTATGTACAAAATTTCGGTGTACAGAAATACAAATAAATATACAGGGTGTTAATTTAATTATTTCAGTAACAAAAAAGGAGCCAATAAAAATGTAAAAAAAAGAAACTCAAAAAGAAAAACAATAGTCTGTATATATTATGATTCTAAGAGCTGCGTCTAGCCGCTGCACTATAACTGTTCCAGCTGTATTTCCTACCGGGCATGCATTTGAGGGTTTCAGTATATTGTAATTTACTGACTGACAACCTGTCACTACAGCAATATACCTACAAATCTATCTTAAATAACCCTCAAAACTTTGTCAGACGTGGCGGAACGACCTTTGTTTACGTCGCTAACGCTCTGCCTACCCAATTATGGATAAAAGCGTGATTATATATGTATGTCATTTTACGTTACTGAAACAGCCTCTAAGCTATTAGCACACAATTAAATTAACACCCTGTATATCGCTATAAATAAAGATAGGTTGTCAAAAACCAGAATAGGGAGCTAATGTTTTCAGTGTCCATTGAAAACTAAAGTTAGTATTTTTTTTAAACATGAATAACATTACATGAATAATTCCGATTTATTCCTACAAAAATAACAAGTAAAATAGATTCTTTCAACCCACTGCTCTCCTGACTCTGTATCATATTCAACGTCATTGCAAAAACTGTCACGTGGTGTTATGCAAAGTATAAGTAAACAACGAAAATACCCCGATATTTTCTCTATATGCCTATGTGGCAGAAATATTTGATAATTCGAATATTCGCGAAAGTCCTAGGGATATCGCAAGAACTCTGATAGTTATACAATGGTGAAAATATTGTTTATCTTACTGGATAATAGTACATTACTCCGAGACCGCATAACAAGCAATTTAAGGTCGAATAAATTTGGAAGGACGAAACGCAGTCGAGGCTTAACTTAAATTAATTTATTTATATGTTATATTTTTAATGTCTGAATGTTTTTAATTTTTAATTCTGAATGTTATGCTATGTTAATTTAAGTTTTTTGTGATAAATATGAATTTTGTGATATGGATCTTTGGTCTGGAATAAACAATTTTATTATTATTATTTTATTTTTATTAAAAACAAACATCAAATTAGCGATTCCTCCATAGTATTCTGACATTTAAGATTTGCATGGCGCCTTTGACAGGCGCACACTACGTTCATTCCATTTAGTAAGTTGAAAAAGTTCAGCCTTAAAATAATCAATAATATGAACTTAAAAACATCGAAACCATACTAGTCTGTCCTTAAACACTTCGCAAAGCGGTCGTTAATTTCATTGTTGTCATTTGGAGAAATTGCTGGCGTCTGCAAACATTAGGAAGTTTATTTTTTTAATTTAATAATGAAGATTTTTTCGAGCAAAAATATATTTGCCAAAAAACCAGCTGTTCTCTAGTTACATTTGATATCCTTCTTCTTCTTAAATTTAAGTGCTAGGCACTTGTTATCCTTAACTCCGATTAATCCAAGAGATCTTGTTTGGGTGATATCGACGAATCAGCGTTCTTATTTCATAAAACTTAGCAAACATAACGTTTTGCAATTGTTTTTTTTTTTTTTACCATCGTCGAAATTATCCGTGATTTTGCAAATCCCTAAGATTTTCGCGAAGATTCGAATTATTAAACCTTCCTATTACACCTACTACATAGCTGATTTGCCGACCCACTGGGTATCAGTCAATAAGTTTGCAAAGGCTTGAGACATGCTCTGAGTTGGAAATAAGCCCGCCAATAGATGATATTTACGTATCAGTTGCCACTCATAGTCCTGATTTATTCTAGGAATGAATAAATAAATGTAATTCTAGGAACTATCTTTTCGCTTTGTGGTATTTTGTGGTAAACTAAATTAATAAATGAGCCTCTATGTTATTAGGTTATTACAAAACTTACCTATTTGTATTAATTTTATTTAAACGACTAAATGAAATGATGGGTTTTGCTACGGTAAGTAATAGTGGACAGGACATTGGTCATATTAAAATTCTTACTGAATAAAGTTCTAAGCCTTTAAAAATTAGAGGAGCAACAAACATATACTCCGTTATTTTTACATTGCGTTTTTGATATTAACTTGTTTTGCGTCCCATAACCTGTTTTAGATTTACATACAAACATATAATCACGCCATTATCCCTAATGGGGTAGGCAAATCGATAACGACCTGCAGAAAGGTCGTTCCGCCACGTCTGACAAAGTTTTAAGGGTTATTTAAGATAGATTTGTAGGTGTATTTGTGTTGCTGTATTCACAGGTTGTCCGCCTATCACCTAAATTGCAATATACAGCAACCCTGGTGAAATGCAGTTGGCACAGTCTATGTTTATCTCTCGCTCCCAGTCCAGCATGAAAGAACTTGCTTTGCTTTACTTTACAATTTCAAAGAAAGTCAACCGCAAAACATGTGTTTGTGACAATGTTATCGTCTGCGGTTCCATAATTTGAACCTTCGCTAAGTTGCAAAGACAAAAGCAGTTTATGAGCCGCAAAACGTAGGTATCGATAACTCAACGTTAAAAATACGAACTAACACAAACTTTTTCACCTATTTCATTAGGTACTAGATTTACTTATTTCTTAAATCATTATTATAATATAATTATTAATTATAATAGCTGTAGTGACAGATTGTCAGCTCATTGATTAAATTACAATATAGTTAAACCCTCGGATTCCTTAGCTGGTTTTTATAGCATGCCCAGGAGGAAAAGCAGCTGGCACATTCTACGTTTTTCTCTCGCTCCCAGGCCAGCATAGCAGGAAGATGACATATTTTTTTAATTCAGATCATGTACAATAGGAAAATAGGATACTCGTAGGTACCTAATCATCATATTTTTACCTTTCTTTGGTATCTACCCCTAGGGAGCTTTCCTACGTAGTCAAATAGATTGGTTGGTACAAACTAGAATAGAAAACGGAGGTTCCCTTCTAATAATTATACAGAAAGTCAACCAGAAGAATAGACTTCAATAAAGGTTGGGCCACGCTATGACGTAGCTGCAGCGCGGCACGGTACGGTACGGCACGACAGGGCACGGCACGGCGCTGCTTGGCGCGACACGGCGCGGCTTGGCGTGGCAGTGCAGCGGTGCAACACTACACGGCAAAAACTGTCAAAATGTATGAACTGCTATTACTCTACACCATACTGCACCTAGCTTTAGTCTTTGATATCGGTGCAACCGTGTAATTTGCAACTATGATGGCTAGCCACTAGACCAGAGTCATTTTATGATAGTGATCATCTTTCTAAACGATAAATCTACAAGCTAAGTTACAAATAATTGCCGCATTTGATCCCATAGTGTTTATTGAAGTGGAAAACTGTACTTGATACATACATACATACATATAATCACGCCTTTATCCCTAATGGGATAGGCAGAGCGTAAACAACCCATACAAAGGTCGTTCCGCCACGTCTGACAAAGTTTTGAGGGTTATTTAAGATAGATTTGTAAGTATATTGCTGTAGTGACAGGTTGTCAGCCTATCGCCTAAATTACAATATACTGAAACCCTCGGATCCCTTAGCTGGTTTTTACAGCATGCCCGGGAGGAAATGCAGCTGGCACATTCTATGTTTTTCTCTCGCTCCCAGGCCAGCATGGAAATGTACTTGATGCTGCACTGAAAGCAAAAAAGCATAGATAATTTTATGTATGATATACTGACAGTTTTATGTATGATAGACTTGCCCTGCAGTGAGACATCACAGGCTATAAAAAAAAGAGATATGACCCTCTACACAAATAGTTTATGGAAATTATCTTCAAAAATAGTAAGATGATGTAGTGGACAGGAGAGCCCAATGGTTTAGTGGATAGGAGAGCCCGATGGTGTAGTGCATAGAAAACCTCATTGTGTAGTGGATAGGGCTGCTGCCTCCTGAGCGGGAGGTCGTGGTTTGAATCCCACCACGTACCAATATGTTTTTCGGTTATCGAATTTCATATGTACGTTTATTCGGCTCTATTTCTGTGCTTCGGAAAGCACGTAAAACCGTTGGTTCCGTTTGATATCGTTTAATACCGTAGATATTAGTCGTTTAGGCATGTCAGAGGTCAATGCTAAGCATTGGCGGCTTGAAAACTTTTACCTAATCTAGGATTGTGTCTGGTTTCCCTTCTGGGTTGTGAAGTTCAGATGGCAGTCGCTCTGTGTTAAAACCTGTACCCTTCTTCAATCCCCTAGATTAGGTAGCCGACCCCGTGAAATACACCCGTTAGGCTAGGGAGATGATGACATTTAATAATAGTAAGATGGAAACTGTTTTAGTAAGCTGTTGACGCTCTGATTTTATCATGTAAGGGAATGTCACTCGTAGGCATGAATGTAACTGCGTGGGTATGTATACGTATTGAAGTTGTCTGTAAATTTCAAGTAGAGAGTAATAAATAACCTTGAATAGAAATGTACACTTGAAATGTCGTACACAAATCACCAAGCCACTACAAGTACAAGTGCCAATTAAATTTCTACGCCAATTTTGACATGATCTTGAATTTCGTAGGCATATCGCCTACATTGTGCTTGCATTGAGTTTACATAAGGCTGAAATTGCTGAATGAAGTACGTAAAATACAGGTACTGATAAAATATTATGCTGTGAATATCTCAGTACCTACTTCAGTTGAATACATCGTGAAAACTCAGGTTATAATATGCGTTGACAAAGAGAAAGAATGACTTAGTCTAGTAGATAGTATGTCATAGTAGTCATGGTCAAGTCAATTAGATGTATTTTACTACGTTTAAGTACGGATAAATACACCTATTTATTAAGGTGACCTTATAAATTAGACATTCATAGCTCGTTGAAGTAACACGAAGAAAAATTGCCGTTGGTGGCCGTTATTCACAATTTTTCTTGCTGTTACTACAACGAGCTATGAATTGCTAATTAATAAGGTTCTAAATTATCCTAAATACTATAACTTGATTCTGTTGGACAGGTTTTTCGATTCAATTCTTTTTTAGTAAATTTTTTTTTTTTTTACTCATGGGGACGCAACTTGGCTAGTATGGTCACCTGAAGGAGTTTACATTGAATGTCATAAATTTAAAATATTTAAGAAAGTTTGCTGCTAGCCTCGTAATAAACTTTGCACAGTTTTCAATCTCATAACCACGGCAATTCCTAGAATTACTTAGTTTAACCGCAACCAATTGCTAAGACACCTAGCTCCCAACTATCTATACTATAAGACAGACCTAGAATACTGGCTAGAATTAAGGAAGGAATTTAAGAATAGCTAAGTTTATAAACAATAACCATAATCCAGAAAGTTCCTAGTTTCCATGATGTTATGGCTAGACAATCAAAATATTGTTCGACTGTGTTTCCTATTATGATAATAATTTGGAGGTAAATACTTCCGTAGTTTCCTAAATACCCTAAATAGTTGTGTTTAGAACAATGGTGTCTATTTTGTCTAACAAATTAGTTAACTGCTTCCTTTGTCTAGTTGTCTGAGCTTAATTGTACACAAGTAAAATGAGAATACAAAACTGAAGGAATAACGACACAACAGTCACAGTTTATTCCTACAAGGAAATTTCTTCCAGGTCACCTACGGAAGTAAGACTATAATTTGAGAGGCAGGTTAGGCATTTATTAGTCATCTCCTCGTTTATAAAGGATGTTATAGAAAGGGAATTTACATATTTTTTCCAGGGTAGGCTCGTGCCCCTCGTTGGGAATGTATACGAGCTGATGATGATGATGATATTTTTTTAAAACGCTTATAAAACACCTTTTACGAAAGAACAAAGGTAGGTTAATATAAAAACCATACGCCGTACGAAATTAACAATGAGCATAGCAACATAGATACGTTCATATAAAAAGCATACGCCGTACGGAATTGACAATCGGCATAGCAACATAGATAGGTTAATATAAAAACCATACGCCGTACGAAATTAACAATGAGCATAGGAACATAGATACGTTCATATAAAAAGCATACGCCGTACGGAATTGACAATCGGCATAGCAACATTGATAGGTTCATATAAAAAGCATACGCCGTTCGATATTGACAATCGGTATAGCAACATAGATAGGTTCATATAAAAACCATACGCCGTACGATATTGACAATCGGCATAGCAACATAGATAGGTTCATATAAAAACCATACGCCGTACGATATTGACAATCGGTATAGCAACATAGATAGGTTCATATAAAAACCATACGCTGTACGATATTGACAATCGGCATAGCAACATAGATAGGTTCATATAAAAACCATACGCCGTACGATATTGACAATCGGCATAGCAACATAGATAGGTTCATATAAAAAGCATATGCCGTACGAAATTGACAATCGGCATAGCAACATAGATAGGTTCATTTGAAAAGCATACGCCGTACGGAATTGACAATCGGCATAGCAACATAGTTTGGTTTATATGAAAAGCATACGCCGTACGAAATTGACAATCAGCATAGCAACATAGATAGGTTCATATAAAAAGCATATGCCGTACGAAATTGACAATCGGCATAGCAACATAACTATGACGTAGCACAAAATATTGAAAACGTCATAGATATTGGAGACAATTTTGATAATGCTAAATAAAGATATTTTCATTCATATTCTTACCAAAATTATACATTCTTAGGCCCGTATCGATAAACAGTTCTTGTGACTGACAGCTAGTTTGAGTTCGTATCAGAAATGTAATTTCAGCACATTGTGACCTGTCAAATCTATATATATATCTTGAGATTGCTATATAAATACGAGCCTTAATAAAGCATCAAAACCTAATTTTATTAGAATTATGTAGAGTCAAAACCTTTTAAATACTTATTTGTTCGATGTGTTTCCTTTTCTTCCATGCTGACCTGGGAGCTTTTCCTCCTGGGCATGCTGTAAAAACCAGCTAAGGGATCCGAGGGTTTCAGTATATTGTAATTTAGGCGATGGGCTGACAACCTGTCACTACAGCAATATACATACAAATCTATCTTAAATAACCCTCAGAATTTTGTCAGACGTGGCGGAACGACCTTTGTTTGGGTCGTTTACGCTCTGCCTACCCCATTAGGGATAAAGGCGTGATTAAATATATGTATTTTCTTTCAGTTAATAAACTTATTCCGTAACACCCTGTATTACCCAATACGTTATTCTTACAACAAAATTATCTAACAAAAGAAACTTTCCTTCAATCATCGGTTCGCAGAAATAAACATAAACAAACCCAGAGTCAGAGCGTTGACCGAGAGACAAGAGAAAGTATGGCGAGAAAGCATGCCTAGTGTTACTGTGAAGGTATAAGGAAAATTATTGCGAATACTTAACCGGGTTTCTTCCATGCTGGACTGGGAGAGATAGAGAAACATAGAATGTTCCAGCTGCCCTTCCTCCCTTGCATGCTGTTGAAGTCAGCAAAAGGGACTTGAGGTTTACAGTGTATTGTAATTTAGGCGATGGGCTGACAACCTGTCACTAAAGCAATACATATTACAATCTAAAATTGCCCTCAATTTTTTGTCAGACGTGGCAAAAGCGCCTTTTAAGAGGCGTGAAATGCTCTGCCTACCCCGTAAGGGATAAAGGCGTGATTAATGTATGTATGTACTAAACCGGGTAGGTAGAGCATCGATGACTTACACCAAGGTCTTTCCAACCCTTACTTTTAGATTGATTTCGATTCGCTTAAAAAATAAAAAAAACATCAAAACTTTTATCTGGTTTTTATAGCATGCCCGAGAGGATAAGCAGCTGGCACATTCTACCTTTTATGTCGCTCCCGATCTTTTATGGAGGATAAGAGACAGTATAACTAGAAAGCATGTTAGTGTTACTGTGAAGGTATAAGGAAATTATTACGAATACTTAACGAGGTAGGTAGAGCATCAATGACCTACACAAAGGCCTTTTCGACCCTTACTTTTGTATTATATATAATGTAATGTATTTAGGATACTTATTTGCACTATCCCGCTTACTGCTACGCATTTTTCTTTCGCCCAAAGGTTGCCTGGAAGTAATTGCTACCCCAATAATAAGGCCGCCTATGTTGTACTTGTTTTTTGTTATTATCTGATGTGTTGTATGATTTGTTTTCTTACGTGCAATAAAGTATTTTTATGTTATCTTTTAGATTGATCTGTATATTGCTGCAGTGGCAGGTTGTCAGCTCATTCGATTAATTAGAAAAACCATCGTATCCCTTACCAGGTTTTTATAGCATGTCCGAGAGGAAGCAGCTGGCACATTCTACGTTTTATGTCGCTCCCGATCTTTAGTGGAGGATAAGAGAAAGTATGGCGAGAAAGCATGTCTAGTGTTATTGTGAAGGTAATAAGGAAAATACTGCAAAAAATATACCTGGGATTGTGTAGACATAAGTAGGTAATGTTAGTGATATGTAAGTGGATGCAGCTATGCGTGGTATATCATCAGTGGTAGAAGTGCCTCCGTGGTCTAGTGGTCAGAGCCATGGGCTTACGAACCGGTGGTCCTGGGTTCGATTCCCAGGGGGGAAACACAAAGTTAATATATATCTATCTATTTAGCCTATATTAGCCCACTGCTGAGCATAGGCCTCTTCTTTTATGCGCCATTCTTTCCGATCCTGTGCTTTCCGAAACCAGCTCTTTAAATTGATAATACTTATTATTATTATTTGCATGTAGTCAATTCTACTTTTCACGGCACTGAGCCGGTATTTACAGATCCAATTTGATAATACTTATTATTATTATTAAATTCTTTATTGTTTTAAAAAAATAAACATAAAAGTAAACTTAAAAATTAAAACAAAAGGCGAGCTTATCTCTATAAGAGATCTCTTCCAGCCAACCTAATGAGGATGAAAGAAGGGAAAATCACGGGAACAGATATAATAAACGTAATAACATTCATAATTATAGTAATACTAATACACACTAATATATTTCAAAAAAATAAACTAATACATAACAATATCAATATGATATATAATTAAATGGTATAAAATATATTGAAATGAATCTAAATATATAAATGTCATAGAGAGTTAATAAAATGCTCTTTCAGTCTCTTCTTAAAAGTGAAACTCGAGGGACTCTCTTGTAGAGTTTTTGGTAATTTATTCCAAAGTTGTATGGCTCTTACAGTGAAAGAATTAAAAAAGAATTTGGTGTTCGATCCAGGAACCTCCAACACCTTTGTGATGCAGGCGCGCCTAGATCGAGGGTCAGGAAGTAATAATCGGAATCGGGAGCGGAGATATTCAGGAGAGGAAGGGTCCTTAAGGATTTTTTACAGGACGGTGAGGATGTGCACATCACGACGAAGTCGGATAGGGAGCCATTTAAGTTGAGCGCGAAATTCTGAGACGTGATCAAATTTGCGAAGTCCAAAAATGAATCTAATAGCTAGATTTTGTAAGCGCTCAAGTTTGTTTAGCAGCTCCTCAGTCGCATCCAGATAACAGACATCAGCATAATCGAGGATGGGAAGGAGAAGTAAGTAATAATTTTAGTGTGAAAAGGAAGGAAATTTTGGAGTCGTTTGAGAGAATGGAATGAATAATGCATACGTCTACTAACCTCATTCACCTGTGCCGACCATGACAAGTCACAGTCCAAAATCAACCCAAGATTCTTAACTTTGTCAGTATAAGGAATGCATATGTTGTTATAAAAAATCTTAGGTAGATCTGCAACCTTAATCCTACAACTGAGCCTGCTGCTACCGACAATCATTGCCTGAGATTTGGTAGGATTTACAAGTAGTCCAAAACTCCTTGCCCACAGCAGCAAGATCTGCATTGACAGCATCAACTGCCTCTCTAACGTTAGTCAAAGAAAAATGACTGTAAATTTGAAAATCATCTGCATACAGATGGTAGGGAGAAGAAATGACTTTAGAAATGTTGTTTATAAATATTGAGAAAAGAAGAGGAGAAAGAATGCCGCCTTGCGGAACACCAGCAGATAAGTTTGACCAGTCCGATGATCCGTCATCTGTCTTCACACACTGCTGGCGCCCATGAAGATAAGAGTGGAACCATTCGATTACAGCAGTACAACGTTAAGAGAACGGAGAGAACAAAGAAGGATATCAAAGTCAACACAGTTAAATGCATTGCTGAAGTCTAATAATACAACAATGGTAAATTTGGTATTATCCATAGCATGACGGATATCTTCAGTAACATTCAGCAATGCACTAACTGTGCTGTGAGAAGGACGGAAACCGGATTGAAATGGGCATAGGAGATGATTAGAAGTAAGGAAGGAATACAATTGATGATGGACCACACTTTCAAGAACTTTTGAAAGAATGGGAAGGATGGAAATTGGACGGTACTGAGAAAGGGAGGTGGGATTGGACGTTTTAGGCAGTGGAATAACAAACGCTTTCTTCCAAGCTGTAGGGAAGACATTTGCCGTCAGTGAATAGTTTGTAATGTGAGTGATAACGGGCAAAATGTCAGCCAATATGGTAATGATCATGTTAATGCTTAGCTCATCACTACCCACTGCCTTTGTGGAAATGGAGAGGATAATTTTCTTAACGTTATCTACAGTGACCGATTGAAATGAGAAAGAATTACAGTCAGGCAGGTCAAGGTTAGATAGAAAAGAAATAGAAGAAGACTTGGTAAGATTATCAAAAATTACAGGGTTAGTAGAAAAGTGACTGTTGAGAGCCATAGAACCTGTAGGAGTATCCATGGCCTTGCCAATGCCTAGAGACTTTAAAAACTTCCAATTTAAAGCCTGTGAAAGATTTTCTAAAGAACAGTGAATATAGCGACGCTTTGCATCCCTACACATTCTGTTGCAGATGTTGCGAAGTTTTTTATAAGCAGCAAAATGTTCGTTAGAAGGTTCCTTCTTTAACCTGCCTTTTGCCCTATCCCTCTTTGCCATAGTTCTTTTGATAACCGGTGTCAACCAGAGAGCCGGAAAATGTTTGATTCGAACACGTCTGACAGGTGCATGTGTGTCAAAGAGCTTCGTCACAAATACTTATATCATCGATAATATTTATATTATCAATTTATCACTTTGTGAGGTTTTCCTCAGTTTGGTTACGACATTGCAGGCTGAAGTACCTGATTATCCGAAAAGTAAAAGGATTCCGCGTTTTGGAGGGCACGTTAAGCCGTCGATCCCGGTCTCTGGCAGGAGTCGTTACTTAAACCATGTCTAAGGCCTAATAGCTGTGCTACTAAGCGGTTCGAAAACTCTGACACCAGGGTTCATCGGGTCGTTTGACTTGAGCATCCACTCGCTAAGAAGAAGAAGTGGTAAAAGTAGTACGATACGTCGATTCAATTAATGGTGCCCATGTTATGACGTCCTAAATGTGGAAAGGACGGATGGTGCTACTACTTCATGGTTTTTATGATTTAAAAATTAAAATTAATTCTTTTCCGATACATGAAAAGTTAGTCCTGATGTGTTCTTCCAGATATGTGATAAAAATTACATTGAATCTTTGCCCATTTATAGGCTAGATAAAATAACTAAAGAATAGAAAATTAATAATACTACTACTACGTAGATAATTTTACTCTATATTTACAGGTTCATCATGATTCCCTTGCCCTTATCGTATTATTTGGGGTCGGCGCTTCTTACATTCATCCTTGTCAGCCGTCAGTTCGGTACTCACGCCTGTTTTCAACATTCATCTTTCGCACAGTTCTTCCATCCACATTCAAATTCAATACCCTTTTAAATACATAACTTTAATCTCTCCGCATTACATTTCCATACCACGGTCTGAAAACTCTGACACCAGGGATCATTGGGTCGTTTGACTTGAGAATCCACGCGCTAAGAAGACCACATAAGCCGATTTCATCTCCTCTTATATGTTATGAGCGCAACTTTCAAGCTTCCTCTTATAGAAAAAGTTGCTTATTATGTTACTCCCGATGATCGTAGCTTTCTAATGGTCAAAGAAAACATGTTAAAACTAAACATCTGCTAATATTTTTCATTTTATTTGCTACAGCTATCAAACCAAAGAATTTCCTCAATTTCCCTCGCAATCGAAGTGAAAAGCAGATTTTAAAACTCGTGCACAAAACCACTTTTGTCCCATTTTACGCGTGAAATACATTTCCGTCAACACTTTTCCCATGCTAACGCCAAAACCGGTGAAATGTCAATTGTTCCATACTAATATCGATTGCGATACTTCAAACAACAATGGCTCTATGTTCTCACCTAGATTTTTCTATCTCACTGTACATTGGTGTAATACTATGACGTAAGCAGGCATGTTGACTGGGTGGCTGAAATAAATCATTACATTTATACTTAAAACTGATAGCTAAAAATACTGTGGAACACATTCATAAATTTTAAAAAAATGCACATTAAGATTTTTATCGAGTTAAAAATATAGAAGTTATTGATTTGGGTAGACAATATTTACTGGCGAGTGACGACAATCCAGTATTTTCATACAAAAAAGCGTTTTTGACATTTCATGAATAGTTGCTGATTTGACTAGAAGGAACATAGCGTATTAAAAACGCGTTAATTAGGAAGCTCGTATGGTAATTTCATGTTATAACAATTTTTTTATCAAACATAGTTTTAAGTGATATATCACAGCACTGATTTTCCTATAAAATTAACCCGTCAACATATTTTTGGATATTTTGATCTATGTACGACCCCCGCAGCCTCGTTGGCAGTGTACCTGCCTGCTAAGCAGAAGGTCCCGGGTTCGATTCTCGGCCAGGGCAGACATTTGAATGATGACTTTAAATGTCTGTTTCTGGGTCTGGGTGTTCTTTGTGGTTGTTTCTGTGTATGTCCATGGCACCCCGATACAGGGAATCCTAGTGGGGGCTATGAGTGTGATCGTGTTATGTTGTGTTGTATGTTTCTTTCGAAGAATGCTCTACTTACTTAAAAACAAAAAGTTATATTCAAATCAGCTTGGACAAACTAAGTAAAGTAATGGTCAGATTTTGCCATCTTTGTCGACAAACTATTCAACTTCTATTAGAAATGCTATGCATTCAAAATGAGGAAGCAGGAAGCACGAGTGCGTTGTCCACCCTGAGATTTAAGGATTATAAAGCCGTGGCTCCAGCTCTGAAAGATTACACGAAACCCCCTCTGTGCCCCGCGGGGGTATGTTTTGGTGCGCTGGAGTCACGGCTCAAGGGTAGCAAGTTGGTAGCAAGCACACCACCATACAAGTATATTTATTCTAGGCACCGTATATAGGCAGAAGTATCGTTTGAGGTATATAGCATTGCGGTGTAAGTAGGTAAAGTTCCAGAGGAAGGACATTAGGTTAAAACCTAATCTAGAAGATTGAACGATAGTGGTGGTATTTACACAGAGCGACTCCCGTCTGACCTTCGTAACTCAGAAGGGAAACCAGACCCAATCCTAGATTAGATCAGAGTTTTCAAGGCGCCAATGCTTAGCACTGGCCTCTGAGATGGCTTAACGACTATTATCTACGGTATTAAACGATATTAGATTATTAGACCAACGGCTTAACGTGCCTTCCGAAGCACGGAAAAAGCACCGAATAAACGTACATATGAAATTCGAACACCGAAAAACACATTGGCAAAATGCTACTCAGCTTACTGTTATTGACTAAGCATCTCAATAATTTTCTGCACTATATGCATTAATATTCTAATATTATGCATCTTCTTGTCTTATCTTGTCTATCCTGAATCATTCAATGGCTGGGCAAAGGAATCCCATCCTCTTTATACGGGGTGTAAGAGACAGCGTCCCGCAAACTGATAGGGGTTTCTCAGTCAACGGAACTGAACAACTATCAGCAGGATTTTTTATTTCAGAAGTGAAATAAAAAAGAAAACATACAAAATTGTCTTATCCAGAAGGTAATTTTGTATGGGAAGTTCAATTGTTTTTTTTTATCTTCTGAAAATAATTCCTGCTGATAGTTGTTCACCTTCGTTGATTGAACAACCCCTATCAGTTTGCGGGACTCCCGGTATAAATCTGTCGAATCGTAATATTTTTGTCTTTAGCGGCAGTCTTAGCAGATATATCAAGCCCCATAAGTAGGTGCATAAATATTCTTCAAACCAAAATATCCACACAATTCGGCAAATTGAAGGCCCCTTAGGAACATAGATAATCTTCGGATCAAAGCAATATATCCACACAATACAGCAAATTGGAAGGATAAACCAATACTTACACAAGTTTGCATCGATTGAGACAATACCACACTGGGGTGGGATGGGATCTGCCGTCTAATGGTGTACCACGGGCAACGGTAACACAGGCTTGCCTGTGAATAAGTCCGGATGAACGCTCCCAACAAAGCTGTGGTTGGCTCCGCAAGGGGCCGCCTGGCTCGCAAATAACCTGTCATCGGAGTCCGGTGCCAAACAGCTAGCTGTGTTCCGTCGGTGCGTGAGATTTTCAGTGCCACAACAAGCATCTTCTGGGTGATCTCACTCCATCGTCGACTCTGTCACGGTCATCCCTGACCTAGTGTCAAGAGTCAAGAGCAAACCCATTTCTAATTAATAAAACAACGAGTTTAAGTCTAGTTACACTGTATGAATTAATATAATAGTCTTCAAATTCTGTCGAATGGTACTTAGGCACGTATTTATAAAGCAATCTCAAGATTGAGAGCAATACTAAATGTGAATTTGACAGGCTAAATTGTACTGAAATTACGTTTCTGATACGAACTCAAACTAGCTGTCAGGTTCAAGTGATGTTTATAATTATGGGCCTTAATGTTTTACTCTATAGCAACATCCTGAGCAGAGATATCAAACTCCTTAGGCACATAAATAATCTTCGGTTCAGACCAATATATCCACACAATTCAGCAAATTGAAGGTTAAATCAATACCTACACAAGCTTGCATCGATTGAGACAATACTGTTCCCACACCGGGGGATGTATTTCTGGATAACTACTTATTGTAACCACTCACTCGCAATCATTCAATTGATAATGTCCCTGAGGGGAAACTAGGGATACAAGGCATAGCTATATTATAAGGCACTGGTATATTTATGTGTATAAATCGTCTGTCATAAACGTATGTATAAGGCCAATGATGGGCTAGGTATACTATGCTCTGGATCATTTTATTTGTTTTATCATACATACATACATACATAAATCACGCCTTTATCCCTTACGGGGTAGGCAGAGCGTTTAACGCCACGTAAAAGGCGCTTTCGCCACGTCTGACAAAAATTGAGGACAATTTTAGATTGTAATATGTATTGCTTTAGTGACTGGTTGTCAGCCCATCGCCTAAATTACAATACACTGTAACACTCGAGTCCCTTTTGCTGACTTCAACAGCATGCCCGGGAGGAAGGGCAGCTGGAACATTCTATGTTTTTCTATCTCTCCCAGTCCAGCATGGAAGAAACAGGCTGTTTTATCATACGCCTGTTTTATGGAATACAGAATACTTTTACTTATTAGTAAGTTTTGGTCTACTTTTACGTATTGTTGAAAATTTATTTCTTTCTTATTAAGTAATAGCTAGGTTCAAAGTTCACAAATAAATCTTACGCATCTCTATGCTAATCTGACATAATAAATGTATTTGCATCATGCTCAATCAATTAAAAATGAGGTAAAAAATATACTCCAAAAAATTGCCTCATTTTCGTAATGACGAAACTAGATACGCATGCACAAACTAACTATTTACATGAGAACTAATGAGATAGCCGAATGAGCATCTCGAGAGGTGTCATTTTCATCAAATTTTCTTGGAAAGCGTTATCTCGTCCTAACAAATTGAAACATTTATTATTCAGCCCGCGTGCAACATTAGGGGCTACGTTTTGTTACGTGATGACCCTGACGCGTCTTTGGCGTCCTTTTTCGGCAAATCTCCTCTGAAGTTCACTTTTTATATTATTTGAGATTAGCTCTTTTTTGGTTAACCTTTTGCGACGGGAAGCGGCTAGGAAAGTAAAGATCGGCCGCGATTTTTGTGCAGCTGTTAGTGTCTCTGTAGTCAAGAGTCAAGACAAAATGTTGGCATTTTGTAGTTTTCAATTTCTCCGCTTGAACAAAAATCGTGGTCGATCTGAAGAACCTTGTTACATAGGCGTAAAAATTAAAAAGGATATAAGGTACGAATCCCGCCTTTTTTCTTCCATGCTAGACTGGGAGCGAAAGAAAAACGTAGGATGAGCCAGCTGCATTTCCTCCCGGGAATGCTATAAAAACCAGCTAAGGGATCCGAGGCAATAGTAGAATATTGCAATTTAGGCGATGGGCTGACAACCTGTCACTACAGCAATATACCTACAAATCTATCTTAAATAGCCCTCAAAACTTTGTCAGATGTGGCGGAACGACCTTGTTGACCTCTGTCTTCCCCATTAGGGATAAAGGCGTGATTATACGTATGTATGAATGTATCCCGCCTTAAAAAACTGTGTCCATTGCATAACGACAATAAGGAGGTACCTATGCAACACTAGATACTCCATCAACTGCCCATGAAACAAACCAGTCATTCCCAAGGACATAATAATATCACCTTTGCTCCTCTAAATAATTAATTTTCATCGTGTAGACCCACTCATTCCCTAATACAGCCGAGCAGAAAATTTTACGCTTTTATAGCAGAAATATATTTCTATTTTGTAATCTTCTTCTTAGCGAGTGGATTCTCAAGTCAAATGACCCGATGAACCCTGGGTTTTCAAACCGCCTAGTAGCACAGCTAATAGGCCTCTGACATGGTTAGAGTAACGACCACTATCAAAGACAGCGACCGGGACCGACGGCTTAACGTGCCCTCCGAAGCACGGAATCTTTTTTGTTCTTTTCGGACAATCAGGTGATTCAGCCTGCAATGTCCTAACCATACTGGGAAAAACCTCACAAAGTGATAAATTGACAAATATCAACTTTGTGTTTTTCTCCTGAGAATCAAACTCAGGACCTCCGGATCGTTAGCCCATGGCTCGAACCACTAGACCACGGAGGCAGTTATTTTGTAATGCAATTACTGTATTCCGCCAATGCGTGAGATTTCCAGTGCCATAACAGGCATCTTCTTTGTGAGCTCGCTCCATCGTCGACTCTGTCACGGTTATCCCTCACCTAGTGTCAAGAGCAAACCCATTGATAATAAAAAAAATGCTTAATGGTATTTTGTTGATCAAGAATCAAGAAAATTACTCGTACCTATATATTGTTTTCAGGACTAATTTGATAACAGTCACATTTTCTCCCAACGCATTACCTATAATCTCGTCTCGCTTTTAGTTAAGAAATATAAACAATTATTGGCAATGGTTTAATATTTTTTTACATGTTCGTTCGTTATTAATATTATTTATCCAACATTCCCTGCCCTACCGTCGAATTGTAGTCCCCCTGCCTCATCTACCTGTTGAGTTTGTTTACAGTT
Source organism: Scrobipalpa costella (assembly GCA_949820665.1). Lineage (NCBI taxonomy): Eukaryota > Metazoa > Arthropoda > Insecta > Lepidoptera > Gelechiidae > Scrobipalpa > Scrobipalpa costella. The sequence continues at coordinate 9,419,571 of OX463299.1, forward strand.
TGGCCGTAGTAGCCCGAAGCCTGAAGAATTTTCCAGAAAAATCAAATAACTTCTCAAACATCATCATTCAAAAATAAACTCTACCCCCCTAGTTTACAGCCCTATTTTCTTGAATCATTTTTGTGACTAATGGCGATTTGTTTCATCCAATCAACTTAGCAATAAATCCGCCGGTATTTTTTGCTATTAATACCGATTTGAGTCTTTAGGTAATAAAGTTGATATTTGCATGCTGAAGTCGGTCTACGGCGTAGTAGGGAGGGAATAGCGTTTGAAATTGCCATAACAGGTAGGGTCAGCATGTTTATAAGGCATGTTTGACTGTCTGAAGGTTAAGCATCTTATGTAAGTCGGAGGTAATGTCCAATCCACTTGATAATGGTTTCCCAAGATGATATTCTACAATTAAAACTTAAGAAATAATTGTGGCAGAAGTATCTAATATTTTTACAGTAATCTGGACAGTAAGGATAGATAGATAAAGCGTTTTATTCATATGTCTACAACACACATGTATATTTTGCAAAATAAAAAGACACATACAATAAAACAAACAAATAAATCAAAGCAGTTTACACAATATGCACATATGTATTGCAGTGATGTGAAAGGGCCAAGGCTCAGTGAATTTAACCCTAAGAGTTTTTTTCCCAAAAGGCAACACTGATTTCAGCCGTCACCTGTGATGAGTGACAAGCGGTTAAAAAACGTCCGAGTAAAAACTGTTATTTTAAATTAAGGATCGGCTTAACGATGTTCCAAAAGCCGCATAAGAGACTTCTAATGATGACCAACCTCTCTGCAAGAGTTGCTCTACTGCTATAACATGATGATATTTCTTGGCATCACCGTTCTATTTTAACTAAGCTTCAAAGGGACCACAAATTAAAAGAAAAAGAATCGTTTGAAGTATATTTCTTGCTTATGATGTAATGATTTATAACCTTTTATTATCATTATTGCACGAAACCCTACAAAATATCCGAATAGGTACATTTTGTAGGAAAACATCAAATAAATTTATTTCCTAAGTAGTCTGCTTAGCGACTCATATTACTTTTTATTTTCTTTTTATAAATAGAAACAAAAACAAACAAATCCCACCTACTTCAGACTTTCCTGGAAATTCTACTGAAGAAATTTATCAAATTGTTTTGTAAAAGTATCTTACTACTTGCTTGATTGTTCATTACTCGATACATCTAAACATTTTAATGGTAAAGTACCAAAAATACAAGGGGTCTGTCTATACAATTCACGCATTACAAATAGAAAATTTCATCCAAAACGAGGCGAGTTTCCCAGAAGGCTGGCAGTATTGCCTCTCTGAATCGCTAGCTAGGCTTATTCTAGCCCTCGGTCCCCGGATGCATTGATGAGATGTCTGGATAAATCGTGTAGAAAACTTTTAGCGGCCGGACCCCATGGGCCTATGGTCTCTACCGCAAAAGGGACAAAAGTGTATATATCGCCTAGGCACGAGTATTTTCTCCTTTTATCTGTATCTCCTTATAGTAGAGGTAATGTTGGTTCATACACAACCTCTTTATAAACAAATACCTATCTACAAAGTGGATGTAAATATGCCTAAGCTGATAAGACACAATCACTAATTCTCATTAGGTGACTCATTAACTTTTTAAAACATTATGATGTACCTACGGGAAAAATCATTTCTCTACATATTAATGTTAATTTTGCATAACATATCTAAAGAGATTTTAAGATAGTTCTGTCACTATCTCAAACATAGAACTAGAACCAGAGCTAAAGGTACTGAACTGCAGGTTCGATTTAAAAAAAAACTGCTGATTCTATGACTATGAATGTGATGATCATTTTTAAATGACGTAGCATTTCTCTGCATAATAGTTCTTGTATGATAGATGCTGCATCACTCAGAGAAAGTACTATCAGCCAAACACGTGTGTAAAACAACAATAAACAAACAAATCCGTGATTGACGTTTAGAAAACACGAAAACTGGTCTAGCGTCAACAGAAAAAACAAGTTCGGCAGCTTTGGCAGAAACACGAGATAAAAAAAAGTTGCAATCAGTGACCCAGTGCGGTTGCTAACGGTACACGCACACAGCGGTCGATAACCTGCGCGTGAGCATGTGTTGATGCAATCCTGGTCCAGGGGTACAAAACGATGGCTCTGGATCAGTTGAAGGAAACGTTCATATGCCATGATTACGAATAACTGTGGTAGAAATACTCCAGAATTGTGATGATTTCAGGGTTCTGAAAGTCATTGTGGTCAAACCGATATAAAAAGATATGAAGACAGTATTATTATTTATTTTTTTTTCGTTTTTTGAATCATTTATTAAAAATAAAAAACATAAAATATGCATGATTAAAGTTTATCCCATTTTAAACGTATAACTATTAAATATTGTGATTTTTTGGTGACTTTGATCCTTTTATTCCAATTATTTTAACAATTTGCGTGTTATAAAGGTAACCGAAAAGTGAACTACAAAACATGAAATTTCCAAGTAAAACCTTGTTAAAGGATAACTTGAGAGTTATTTCAAGGTTTTTCCATGTTTAATTTTAGATCAAGTGGTTTAAATAAAACATATGAGACATAGTCATCCTCTTAGATTCAGAAAATTACAAAGTTAATTCAGGTGAAACTAAAGCAAACAAATTGTCCAATGAAATATTGATTGGCTTAGCTGTTCATAATAGCTTGTACTTATCACTTTGTGAGGTATTACCAAAATAAAATAGTGGTCGTTACTCAAAACCATGTCAGAGGCCTAATAGGCTAATAGGCGGCTTGAAAACTCTGACACCTGGGTTCATTGGGTCGTTGTTAGACTCGAGAATCTACTCGCTAAGAAGAAGACTAGCTTACAGCTAGTCATATTACCTAGTAATACTTATGAGTCAATATACATACACTTGAGTCACTGCGGCAAATAAACAAACATACTTTCTCAAACTGTTGACGACGACTGCACTAGTGGCGGTTCTGAATGGAGTACGTTCTCGAACAGTCGCCCCACGCTCACCAAGCCTATATAAGCCGCGGCGACCACACGCCGACCAAGTATAGTTCGAAAGCGAAACGATCGAAAGCGACTGCGACTAACACAGTGACCATGAAAGCGCTTATCCTCCTAACGTTACTCACCCTCGCGTCCTGCGAGAAAAACAAACATGTCGACCCCTTCAAAGCTCTGGACCAACATATCAGCCAAGCATTTTCATACCAATACCTATGGCCATGGAATCAACTCATGAAGGCGGCAGCTCTTCTCGACGAAGAAAACTTCAGTGAACCACAAATCGTCTCCAAACCAGACAAAATGGAAGTCAACATGAATGTCAGGAGATTCAAACCTGAAGAACTGCGCATTCGAGTGAAGCACAGGAATATTATCGTTGAAGGGAAACAGAACATGGATAATGACAACAGATTCATGGCAAACCACTTTGTGCAACGCTTCGTGCTTCCAGCCGGCAGCAAACAGGAAGAAGTGTCTGCAGTACTCAAGGAAGGCATCCTGACCATCTCAGTTCCTAGACACGAAGTTCCTCCACCACCCCCAGAAAGGGAAGTACCAATTGAAGTTGTACTGCCCTCTACCACAGAAAAACCAATGGAAGTCCCAGAGAAGAAGACCGACAAGCCCCCTAAGAAGGCATCTGAAATCACACCCAAAGTAACTGAACCACCGACTAAAGCTCCAGAAATCGTAACAGAGAAGCAATCAGATGTCGAGAAGAAAGTTCAACCACTTGTCACATCGCCTGCGACTCCTTTGGAACAGCTAGACCTAGTTGAAGCCACAACACATGTAGGAAAAATCAGGAAGAAGGAGCTTAAAGAATCCAAAGTTGTAAAAGATAATGAAGTAACCAAAGGCCTTGAAAACAACGGATTAGACTACGCATTAATTGACGCCGAGTGAATGTTTTGAGTGAATGCCTGGAATAAGTTATTTGTGCCAAAAGACTGATTCAAAGTACTCGCAAGCTTTAAACCGGGAAAGTCTCCAACAAAAAAATATGGTAATACTTTGTGAGATTGTTCTGGTCGCAGCGGTGCTGTGTTGTGATTTATAGGGTATATTTGTTGTTGCGAATAAAGATGTTATTAAGTATACTTTCTCGTTTCATTTTCTTGACAACTGGGAAATTTTCCTATCCCGGGTATATTATGTGCTTTCCTCTCCCTGGCTCTAATATAGTTATTTAAATACAAGCTTGGCCAGAGATTTTTCATTACGATTACTCAGATCAAGTCTGCAACAAACAGGTTCTGTAAAAGAGTGGAAAATAACGTCTTTCAATTTCCTCAACTTTCTTTTCTAGATTTTACATCTAAATTGTAATGGTAACTAGAAAAGTTTGTATTTAAACAAGAACAATGCTAAGCTGTAAAGTAAACACAGTAAGTACCATTACTCTGAAATATATGTGCAAACATTTAACATAACCGGAAATTAAGCATTTACAGCATACCGCGGCTTCTCTTTGATCCGCATTTTCGATTAAGTCTTAATCCCTAACTTTGCAAACTTTGGGATACTGAGGATATTCAAATGAGATCTAGATCTGCTTTAGTTAAATAATTAAAACGATTAGCCTTTTATTTGACTTTAGACTTTCAGGTCAATAAATGAATCTTAATTGAAATCTCCAGAACAGTTTTTTTTTTAAGTTTTTGTAGGTTACAATAGAGATTCAAGATTATCAATTTCAGAATACATCTAGCTACTGGATTTTCAAAAAAATTAACCCCTGTCATTTAATTGCAGTAGCCAGATTTACTCTACTAAATAAATGATTAAATAGCCATCCATTTCTACTTTATTGGATAAACCCATAGATCTAGGCAAAATACATGACAAAGTCTGTATTTTTTTATTAAGTAATATTATATCGACGAAGAGAAATAAATTTAAATTATCTACAGGATATACAATAAAGGTATATTAAACAAAATATATTTTTATTACGCTAGAATTATTTGATTAAAATATATTTTTAATTTAATAAAAAAAAAAAAAGAATATCACTAGCTACGACATATAATGAAATGACTGAAATCCGTATCAAAATAATATTTTATTGAAATGTTTAATAGTTAGCATTTAAATGCATGGTAGAGTTACAGTCAAATTGATTTTAATCAAAAGTCTTTATATTAATAAGATTTTTTAATTTTTGTATTGGATTACTTCCTTGCATAGAAAAATATACAATATTTCAGCTGAATCTCTTCCCGCTGTAAAAACCAGTTAAGGGATTCGGGGGTTTCAGTGTATTGTAATTTAAGCGATGGGCTAACAACTATCTATCACTATAGCAACATACAGATATATTAAAATAAACCCTCAAAACTTCCATTCTGGACTGGGAGCGAAATATTCTTCCATTCTAGACTGGGAGCGAAATAAAATCATAGAATGTGCCAGCTGCATTTCCTCCCGGGCATGCTGTAAAAACCAGCTAAGGGATCTGAGGGTTTCAGTATATTGCAATTTAGGCGATGGGCTGACAACCTGTCACTACAGCAACATACGTACAAATCCATCTTGAATAACCCTCAAAACTTTGTCAGCCGTGGCGGAACGACCTTTGTTTAGGTCGTTTACGCTCTGCCTACCCCGTTAGGGCTAAAGGCGTGATTATATGTATGTACCTATGTATGTACTTGATTGATTCAAGACGTAGTTTCTGGAATGAGGTGGACCATTGCGAATTGCATATACCGTAAGTGTAATGTTATGATACTTCGAGCGGAACCGGGTCGAATCGTTTGTATACTACTAACACACCTGTCGATGTATAGCAAACATTTACGTAGAATAACAATTATCAAGGCTTCCGATTCGATTATTAAACTGATGTAAACTGACCCAATGTTATCCCATGTTTGGTTATGTTGTATATGTATATGTTATGATTTTATCATCTAACGGTAGTGCCGTAAAGTAATAAACGTACGGTTGTGATTGTGACACAGTTTTAGCGTATATTTCTGTTAAAATGTATGGAAGAATTGAACTTATTTTTGACAACCTTTCTCTCAGGTCCATTTAGTTGTGACTTGTTGCTTAAAGTTTGTAATTGTAAAACAATGTAATTAACATGTAATTAACATGCATATTGCATATTATATAACCTGGATAATAGGTAGGGTACACTGGTCCAACTGGTTTTTCCATGCTGTACTGGGAGCGAGAGAAAAACTTAGAATGTGCCAGCTGCATTTCCTCCCGGGCATGCTGTAAAAACCAGCTAAGGAATCCGTGGGTTTCTGTATATTGCAATTTAGGATGGGCCGACAACATGTCACTACAGCAATACACAACTCTATCTTAAATAACCTAAATAATCTAAAATTGCCCTCAATTTTTGTCAGACGTGGCCAAAGCGCCTTTTACGAGGCGTTAAACGCTCTGCCTACCCCGTAAGGGCTAAAGGCGTGATTTATGTATGTATGTATCTTAAATAACCTTCAAAACTATGTCGGACGTGGCGAAACGACCTTTGTTTAGGTCGTTTACGCTCTGCCTTTTATATTAGGGATGAAGGCGTGATTTTATGTATGTATGGACACTGGTCCAAGGATTGTCGGTCGTTAGGGCAGGAAAGTTTTTGAGTGATAACCAAAGACCGGAAGTTACATTCTAGATAGATAGGTCTTCTACACGTTGGGCCGATACCGAAATTCTAGTGAAGCTTCTGGAAGTTGGATGCAAGCTCCACTGGACAAACACGGGACCGATCAACGCAGGGATCCTTGTGGTTGAGGTTTATATCCTGCAATGATTTACCAGCTGAGACAGCCACGTTGGATGTTTTAAATGTTATATCTTGCTATGTCTGTTTGTCTACTTTTATTTATTTAACAATTTATTGCAAACAGAAATATGCAAGGGAAAAATACATAGGACAGAAAGACACAACAGGCACACTTATCTCTAAAAAGACTACCTCTAAAAACTACTTTAAAAAGTATATAGAAGAGAAAAGTAAGTATAAGGCCTGTGCAAACCAAGTGTAAGGGAAACTGATAGGGGTTGCTCAGTCAACGAAACTGAGCAACTATCAGCAGTTTTTTTAAAGTGAAAGAATATGTCTGTTCCATACAAATTGTCTGATCGAGGTGAACATTTTGTATGAAAAAACCAATATATTTTTTTTCTTCCTGAAATAATTTCCTGGTGGAAGTTGTTCAATGACGTTGACTGAGCATCCTCAATCAGTTTGCGGGACGCTGTCCCTTACACCTGGTAATATGCATGTAATTGCTTTCACAATTACAAACTTTCAGCAACCAGCCACAATTAAATGGACCTGAGAGAAAGTTTCATCGAAACCTATTCAGGCTTGTGTACTAACAAGCCCACAACGAACAAAACAAAACTATTACCACGATTAGATAGAAACTGTGTTGCCATTGTGACAAAGTGTCGAGTAATAGTTCGGTAACTTGATTAACAATAGTTCTAAACAATAGTAGGTATGCTGAATGGTGTCTGGTTAGAATAGCATCACGTCAACTTATAGTCCTTTCCCTGTGTAAGAGGTTTAAAAATATATATTTTTTTCTTTTCTTTTTACATTCCTTAAATAAAATTCTGAATACGTGACTTTCCCGTAGGCTCTCAGACAGGGACAGCATCATTAGTCTTCATTCAAGTTTTTATCTCTTCCCTCTGGCTGGTTTCATAAAAGTGGATCCAAGAAATTTATATTATGCTTGCACTACACTCACCGATCTACATATCCATCTGGCTTAGTAAATTATACGTCTGACACCAGGGTTCATCGGGTCGATAGACTCGATACCTACTCTACAGAAGAAGAAGAATTATACGTCTAACCAAATCAACAGTTGATTGAAGTGGCTTTTGTAGTAACAATAGGCAAATCTTGCTTTTGGACAATAAGTATGACTTTTTTGAAATTATCAATTAGCATTATTATCACTATTAACAAACACATGTGAAAGAATTTTCGCAATTAACTAATTAGTTTAGGAGTTATGATGCTTTAAAGTTGTTGGTTAAAAAGAGAGATCCGAACTAGCATGTGACGTCAGAAGACAGGAGCGCCATACTTCTTCCATATAAAATGTCGTTTTAAAGAGAGAGATAGTCCAGCTTTATAACGGTAAATCACAATGTTTTCTTGGTCAATTTTATTACTGTTTTCACTGATGTTATTATAATTTTGGATATTTTTTGAAAATATATTAAGGTTCCGAAAATATTTTGCGTGCATGTACTCTATTTTGCTACAGATTAAAGTTCTAGTAACCGAAGTTGACGCCAATTTAGGTCTGCGGGTGCTAAGAATTCCCTGGACTGGAATGTAACAAAATGCCACAATATGTAAGTACATAATTTATTTTACAGCTGGCAATACCTGTAGAAAGCGACAATAAGCACGTTCAAGTTCCGTAAGGAAGGCTCTCGCCTAGATTACTCTGTCATTGTTGTATTGTACGCCACAGAGCAATGAATACGCATTGTATTGTGTATCATGTATGGTAATTCAGACACAACCTGGTTTCCCCTTCTTGGCGTTGATGATTTTGTATATGTCTAAGTCTACCTGTGTAGGCATTTATGTTTTTAGATAGGTATACAAATCCCAGAATGTAACTAAATATTATCAATACCTAAATTCTAAAAAACTTACGAAAGTTTATGACTATGTTCGGTAAGTTTTGATACAGAAACATCAAAATAATAAAATCAAATGAGATGACTCAATACGCGAGTTTCTTTTTTCCGTAGATAAATTAATTGTTTTGTACTGAAATAACAGTATTTTAGTAAAAAACATTAATTTACCTCGCGTATTGAGTCTACCCCTAAGTTCAACGATTATAGTTACTCTGTGGTTCAACCTACCGCTAAGCATTGGCGGCTTGAAAACTCTTTCCTAATCTAGGATTGGGTCTGGTTTCCCTTCTGGGTTGCGGAGGTCAGATGGCAGTCGCTCTGTGTAAAAACCAGTACCCTCGTTCAATCCCCTATATTAGGTAACCGACCCCGTGATATACGGGATATGGCTAGGTAGATAGTAGATTGAGTCAATCCCTATAGTCATCTATAATCATCAGTCAACAAGTTATTTAAATACAAGCACATATAGTACTCGTAATATGTATTATGAAAATAATCTTTAAAATAAAATGAATCAAATTACTTGATAACCACTATCAAGTTCCTTATAATTTCAACAGAATCATTAACCTCACTGTCTCAATCATATGATTATTATAACTTTATGTGCTCGTATATAAACAAGTTCCTTAATCAATGTTAGTTTTTTTTTTCAGTCTATGTTGGCGTAACGCCCGCGTTACAGTCCGAATGGTGTAGTAGATAGGGCCGCTGCCACCTGAGCGGGAGGTCGTGGTTCGAATCCCACTTCGGATTTCGAATTTCATATGTAGGCGCTTTTTCCGTGTTTTGGAAGGCGTGACTGAACGATATTAGTCGTTTAGCCATGTCAGAAGCCAGTGCTAAGCATTGGCGGCTTGAAAACTCTGATCTAATCTAGGATTGGGTGTGGATTATCTTCTGGGTTGCAGAGATCAGATGGCAGTGCTCTGTGTAAAAACCAGTACCCTCGTTCAATCACTTATGTTGGGTAGCCGCCCCATAAGATACGGGATAAGGCTATAGAGATGATAAGTATATGTTAGCGTAAGTTCTGTAATATCATATGGCAACAATAGGGTTAAGCTCAATACAGCACAACTAGCAGTGTTAACAGTAGTGTAGAGTTAAAACTTGTAATCACCTTTGAGACTTTATACTTGCACTTATTTTATAGATAAAATTTTATTGTTAGCTCACTACAACACTTGCTTATTAACACTGGTTTCCGCAGCCGCTTTATTAAACTATGTAAAAAATAACGACAGAGTAGAAAAATAACTTCAATGATACTTCCAAACTACAAAACTAAACCATATATATTTTTTTTATCTTATTGAGCGATTTTAATTCTTTCTTCTTTCTATGATGCACAATGATGCCAGGAACACGTTGGTAGTAGTCTCAACTCTAGGCAGTAATTGGACCACGTCCCATAGTCTTTTCGATGATTCTTTGGCGAGTGAAAACTTGTGTGTAAATAGCCTTGTAAAACAAAGTAAAAGCAACAAATGTATAAGATAGCAACAGCTGCGGTAGCAGTACACAGGAGCTGCTGATGTTTACAGCATTCACTATGAAATACTCTGGGAGTCTAAAGCTTTACCTTCTACAACTTGATACTAATAAGACTGTTATTGCTCGTATATCTATAACAAACATCATCAAAATATTAACTGCCTACGTGGTCAACTGGCTAGTCCTATGGACTCCTGATCCGGAGGTCCTGGGTTCGATTCCCAAAGTTGAAATTTGATAATTTATCACTTTGTGAATTTTTCTCAAGTTTGGTTAGGACATTGCAGGCTGAATCACCTGATTGTTCGAAAAAAGAAAAAGATTTCGTGCTGCGGAGGGCACGTTAAGCCGTCGGTCCCGGTCGCTGTCTTTGATAGTGGTCGTTACTCAAACCATGTCAGAGGCCTGATAGTTGTGCTACTACTACTACTAGTTGTACTACTAGGCGGTTGAAAAACTCTGACACCAGGGTTCATCGGGTTGATAGACTCGAAACCCACTCGACAGAAGAAGATCAACAAATTACTGGTTGGATAATGTAAAAACAAAAAAATACTTTTAAAAAAAGAGCAGATTCCACCCATAGATTCCACTCAATAATTTGATAAGAAAATATTGTTTTAGTTAAACAGTGAAATTCAATTGAACTTCTACAGCGATCAATTATACCTAGTGTTTATTTATGGGTCCATGTTCCTCAAACTACATAAGACCCACCCTAAAAATGCCCTAGGTCAAGATCCGATCCAAGCCTCGGTGGGTGTAGGGCGTGATGAAAATACCTCTTCTGTCCTCTTCAGCTTTGAATATAAGAAATTTTACGTTAGTAATTTCCCCATCAGGGAATTAATAGTTGTGCGTCTTTTAGTATCATACATACATACATAAATCACGCCTTTATCCCTTACGGGGTAGGCAGAGCGTTTAACGCCTCGTAAAAGGCGCTTTCGCCACGTCTGACAAAAATTCAGGGCAATTTTAGATTGTAATATGTATTGCTATAGTGACAGGTTGTCAGCCCATCGCCTAAATTACAATACACTGTAACCCTCGAGTCCCTTTTGCTGACTTCAACAGCATGCCCGGGAGGAAGGGCAGCTGGAACATTCTATGTTTTTCTATCTCTCCCAGTCCAGCATGGAAGTAAGTTAGTATCATGCTAGTCAAAAGATGCGAGAATGAAAGGGGATCCTCGCACTTATCCTACTTGCAACTAAATATGCTTTGCTCTTGCGAGCTTAGCTTGTTTGGATAGAAACTGATTCCAACTCTTTAAGGGGGCCCTTTCGCACTTGTATCTCTGTCGAGATAATGCAAACATGTGTATTTGTACCATAAAGCAACTTCAATTCTTGGATAAGTATGTTATATAACAACAATTGCAGTAAACGACAATATCAAAGGAACAGTCTGTAAAGACACTATACATTCTTGTTTATTAAACACCGAGGTTGCATTCTACTTGTACCAGGAAAACAGGCGCGGTGGGAGCATCGTAACACGAACCAAAGCTGAATCAGCTGTTTACAAGTTAAGTAGATATGTGCGCTGAGCACTGCAAATGTAGAGTATCCGAAGAATTTTTCACAGTATTACTTCAGAAGTCTTTTGGTATTTTTCTAGAAAGTATAAGAATAAACTTTCAATTTAAATCTACCTACTACTAATCTTCCCACGGTAAAACTTATTTACCAGTGGGTGACACCGCTGACAGAAAGCTTCTTTTAAATACTCATGTAATGAGCATCTTTGCGTAAAGAAAAACCGAAATCACATAGTTTTTAGATTGTTTTATTTTTGTTTGAGTTTTTTGTACTTTCTTGTTTAATAAATTAATCTAATATTAAGGCCCGTATTTATAATCAGCTCTCAAGTGTGACAGCGAGTTTAAGTTTGTACCAGAAATGTTATTGCAATACAAAACGAACTGTCAAATCCATACTTAATATTGCTCTCAATCTTTAAATACGAGCCTTAATTTACAAATATCAACTACTTTTAACGGCATACGATCCGTCTGCATCATAAACAGTCCGGTAAGGAGAATGCTTTTCGGGACCGTATCCTGACTTATGATAAGCATACGGTTCATACTCCTGATGATTATATTCCTCATAACCCTGGTCATGATGATGATCATGTTCGTACACATATTCAACGTGTTCAGGGTGCTGTTTCTCCTGTTTCAAGTATTTAGTCAGCCATAGGAAGAAGCTCCAAGCTTTGATGGCTAGAGCGTAAAGAAGGTATCCATATACGATCTTCAGGATGAAAATCTTTGACGCAGCGACGTAGAGGAAATGACCTGCGGACAATAAAAAAAACATAAATTAAGGGATGATAGATAACCTACTACTTCCGTGCTTCGGAAGGCACGTTAAGCCGTTGGTCCCGGTTAATATCGTTAAATACCGTAGATATTAGTCGTTAAGCCATATCAGACGCCAGTGCTAAGCATTGGCGGCTTGAAAACTCTGACCTAATCTAGGATTGGGTCTGGTTTCCCTTCTGGATTGCGGAGGTCAGATGGCAATCGCTCTGTGTAAAATCCAGTACCCTCGTTCAATCCCCTAGATTAGGTAGCCGACTCCGTGAGATACGGGATAAGGCTAGGGAGATGATGAGATAACCTACAACTAACTTCCATGCTGGACTAGGAGCAAGAGAAAAACATATAATGTGCTGCATTTCCTCCCAGGCATGCTGTAAAATCCAGCTAAGGGATCGGAGGGTTTTTGTATATTGCAATTTAGGCGATGGGCTGACAACCTGTCACTGCAGCAATATACCTCCAAATCTATCTTAAATATCCCTCAAAACTTTGTCAGATGTGGCGGAACGACCTTTGTTTAGGTTGTTTACGCTCTGCCTACCCTATTAGGGATAATGGCGTGAATTAATGTTATGTAGATAACCTAAAGAATGGATAAGGGGTAGATATGATAAAGAAATACAATTCCAATGAAACTTATTGGCAAAGTTTTGTTTCACTTGCGGCAAAGTTAGTTATCTCATAGGAAAAAGGAATTTTGGCGCTGTTACTTCAGGTTTTTATCTAATTCAAATACAATTTCAAACTTTCTTCCGTGTCACTTACATACTTTGCGTATGATAATATCTCGTCAAAAATGAAGCCGGAACGTATCACAGAAGCCGTATTGGGCGGAAATTAATCAAACAAAACATTAAAAGTTATATCGTTTTAATTTTAAATAAGCAATTTATTTTCGGATGTATCGCGAAATGGCTTGTTAAATACATATTTTGTATTAATGGTTCCATTTGGAATTATTTCCGAATGTTTCGTAGAATTTAAAATGTCCAATTTGTGATTCTTAATGTTTGCACATATTTTACTATTTAAATGGGCATTGTTTTATTTGTTTGGTTTACGTTTACTTATATTTATTACGTTCCTATAACACATATATTTCTAATTTAAACAAAAAAACTACGCACCTAAGGACGCTTGCTGAAAATATTCAAGATGGCGTCTAGGACATTTCCATTTTCTACTCCAATCTTCTTATGCGTTTGATTTTTTTTTAAATTTCCTTGTTTCTTATAGCGGATAGCATCCATGCTATGACCCCCATCGTTTTGAAAGTGGTCAAAACCAGTAGAACAGCTACAAAAAGTTTAGCTAAACCAGCTTTTACTGCTGCTACTATAATCAGATTTACTGAAAAAAGAAAAAAAAAACTGTAGTATCAAATAGTTCCTGGCCCAACTAAAAATTATAATAAGTAAATTTAGTAACTGCCTCCGTGGTCTAGTGGTCGGAGCCATGGGCTTACGATCCGGAGGACCGGTTGATGTTTGTCAATTTCATTGCAGGCTGAATCACCTGATTGTCCGAAAAGAAAAAAGGATTCCGTGCTTCGCAGGGCACGTTAAGCCGTCGGTCCCGGTCGCTGTCTTTGATAGTGGTCGTTACTCAAACCATGTCAGAGGCCTAATAGCTGTGCTACTAGGTGGTTTGAAAACTCTGACACCAGAGTTCATCGGGTCTTTTGACTCGAGAATCCACTCGATAAGAAGAAGTAAATTTAGTTGCGTTATTTTCATGCAAAAGACAGATATCTACGAAAAGAAACGTTTATTTTAATGTTTGTTTAATAAAATACCATAATTTTATATAACATCTGTTTCTTAGCTAAATTATTTATTTTATTTTAAAAGATTAAGTTAAGCAACTGGTACATAGTAATGTATTATACTCTTAGAATATGCTCATGAATTTGAACCTTTCATTCCATACCCCACAAAATATATTTTTATGATTCTGTTAAAAAAATCATAACATCAAACCAGGACACGGCTTTCGAATTGGACGTTTCGAAAATAACAATTCAATGAGAACCATCTCATCATGCAAGAATCAGAGTTATTTTTAAATTTTCCCGTTCTCCGTAGATTACAAAGGATATAATCAAGCAAAAGGCTTTAAAAGAAATAAATTAATTCTGTTTAGGTTTAAAAATTCAATACGTCGGGACTTAAATCAACTTGAACTATGCCTTTTCCTTAAGGTTGAATCCTAGCTAGGGTCAAATTCAAAAGATTTCTTTGACACTCTTGCTTTGTCTCTATTTGGGTTCCGCTTCCTATGTCAGAATACTAGATGAAAACTTCGGTTACACTTTAAACTATATTGTACTTAAAACGTTGGCAACTAAATGCTATGGGGTTTTTTTGATAACAGAACCGGCCTTTGTATTACTATACATATTCAGTAAATAATAGTAATAGTAGTAATATTATGTTAGGCGCATAAAGAGATAATATTACGTGTACAATTTTCTTGCATGCTGGTGTAGCGCACATAGATGGCGCCACATCAAGATACAACAGTCCTGAAACGCGGTATCGAAGTTTGCTCGGCTATCTGCATATATTATACAACGTCCGAACTAATCCAGTTGGAATCCGGTCCCCTGGTCACGTGGTCACAACACCCGACCAGGTGGGTGATTACCCTTTTCCCATCCGTCATCACTCGGCCAACTGGCCTCTCAAGGAAATGCTCCTAAACTGGCTTGGGAGCGAGAGAAAAACATAGAATGTGTCAGCTGCATTTCCTCCCGGGCATGCTGTAAAAACCAGCTAAGGGATCCGAGGGTTTCAGTATATTGTAATTTAGGCGATGGGCTGACAACCTGTCACTACAGCTATATACTTACAAATCTATCTTAAATAACCCTCAAAACTTTGTCAGACGTGGCGGAACGACCTTTGATTGGGTCGTTTACGCTCCCCCATTAGGGATAAAGGCGTGATTATATGTATGTATGTACAATTTTCTTGGGTTGGGTATGGTGCCTATAGAAAATACTTCTACTACTTCAAATGATTGTCACGAAAAATTTATTTTATTTAACAATTTATTGTATACAAAAACATCATAAAAACAGGACATACAAAACATAGACACAACAGACACAGCTTATTTCTAAAAAACAAAAAATCTTCTTTATCCTCTTTTTATTATTTTTATTTGTCGTATGGCATTATTTGCTACGAGGTCCAGAGGACAGTGCAGCAGCCGGTATTGCTGCACTCTTAGCACCGCCCGAGGTCACGTGTAGGGTTTTTAAGGTAGTTGCTACGGACGTAGAGCAACATCGACCAGTAACGACCACTATTAGAAACAGTGACCGGTTTAACGTGCCCTCCAAAGCACGGAATTATGACTTGACTTTATCCTCTATTATCTTCTCTTAATACAGAACCAATACTGTAATTAACTTGAACGCTCTTTTCGTTTCTTTTAACCCCAAAGTATTCCAACGTTTTCATTCGAAACGGGAAACTGTCTTTTGTAAAGGAATTTTCAATTTGTCAAGACCGAGCGACCTCTACAGTCTACACTTGTAACTTTCTTTTTCATTAATTTTTCTTCCAACTTTTTCAGACACCTCCACTGAAAAGGATTTGAATAAAAGTAACCCCTTTTCATGGCGGCTCTAGGAATTTTTAATTTTATTCACGTTTTTCAGGTTTCAGACTGGCGTCACGTAAATTAATCTGGCTGCTGGATTGCAAAGAACTTTATAAGGAATGAACGAGATTTTAGTTTTCTACCTCGTTGGTGGAAAAATTCAAAGATTTATGACATTTTTTCTATCCATTTTGAATTCTTAAAGTATAACTAATTTTATACTTTGTTTTCCTACTTTTTTATACTTTGACCCCAAATAATGGGATAAGGGCAAGGGAATGTGTTTTTATCAAATTTATATTTCTTGAATCTGGTAACCGTACAGTTATGTGTTTACTACATATTCCTATATTTTTTCTTATAAGTATCTCTGTAAACACAAAATATTTATTCAAATCAATTCGAAACGATAAGGCCAGAAGAAATGACATTGCAGCCAGAGTAGCTTTGGTATTAATGTTAAGGATTAGTATAATATAATTATATTTTTTAAATGTGTTTTTACATAATATTACGTAACATTTACAAAGTTATATCTTTAACAAACATTTGTGCAAATATTGTGTAGAAATGGTAGAAATAAGGTCATTTCAACCATTGCCGACACACGATTAGAATCTGATTTTCTCTAACGGTTATACCATCGTAAAAAGGGACTGCTTGCGTTCCATTCTACGGACTCTACAGATAAGAATATTGAAGCAAAAGATTGAAAAGCAAAACATTTTTCATAATATACCGAGATTACGGTTAACGACTACAGTAGATTATAAACCTAGGTTAAATTAACCTTAGTGTAGATACAAGGTTATAAAGAGTACCTAATTTTATATTTACGTTTTTAATTAAAAAATCCTCAAATATCCTAAGAAAATTTCTGAATTTGACAAACGTTTGTTCGTAACTGTAAAAACACAGTTTTGATGTTTGTTTAGATTTCTAAATTTTCACTGTTGAAATCAATTTATTATACAGAATTTATATTGCCTAAAGACGGAACTATCTCAATCCCATGGGAAAACTCACTAAGCCGCAGGTCAAACTAAGGTCACCAAAGTTAGTTAGCAGGTTTAAGTATTAGCCTTCAAAATAAGCCAACCGTTGAATATCTGGCTGACGAACAAAAGTGTGGTTTAATATTATTTATATAGAGCTACTTACTTAACAGTGCAAATTTGTAGCCCTTTCCTCGGCCCTCGACGACTTCCACTTGATTATTCTCATTGCATTCAACAAGAGATATTATATTACACAATACCACCGCAGAAGTGAGTAAAGACTTCATCCTTCCTTATTATTCTGCTCCGAGTCTCAATCTGGCTGGAAGTTATTATTTTTAGCACAAAAAGTCAGTGTTCCTCTTTCAAACAAATATGAGTCGCTTTTCTTTTATCTTTCCCGCCTGTTTTATTTTTCTCTTTGTGTTCGTTCGTGCCCAAACGCCACACTTAGGTTATTGTCACTTGTGTAAAATCATAACGTATCCTATTCCTTGCTTATTCCATTCAGGCATTATGTCATAAATATGTCCTATTACGGCGAGATAAAAACAAAATACGGTCTTGAAAATACACTGAACCACCGGGAAGGTTGAACACATAATGCTTCATGAAGAATTGTGCGTAGAGCTGAGCGAAATGTGTAAATTATTGTACAATATGTGTAAATCACACGATAAATATTGCGTACCGTGAAAGCGCGTTAGTGAAATGTTATGCTAAAATATGAAATGTCTCGTAAGACTCCCGAATATATTTAGAAAAGTAATTTGAAATATCTTGAGCAACACATTTTTACACTTTTCTTTTCAAGGAAAGTTTTATTAGGATCAAGTTTTCGGCTCTTACGGAAACTTTTTACAATCAATGTTTTTTCGCTAAGAATTTAAAGTAGCCGACCACAAATTAATATTATTCCACGGAAACGTCACTCATATTGCTTGTGATTTTCTTTTTATTTTTAACGCCTGATTATTTTGGTACAATTTTCAGAGGCAATTTTCCTCTTTATTTTGACAAAGTTGATGCGACGACGCAAGTACTACCTATTGTTTCTTCTTTTGTCGAAGCGTGTTGCTGATTAACACTTGTAATTTTTAACTAGTTTTTGACAAAGCATGTTGTAGTTGTGGATTTGGTATACAATAAACTAACTTATTGTTTATCAAAGAGTTGTGGATTTATTTTTCTGCCGTTGTATGGAATGTTCATTATCAATTTTGCCAAATAAAACGAACAGAAGAATCATTAAGTACCTCTAAATTTGAGGGTAACAAACAAGTTTATCCAATGCTTCATATTTTACATTGAAATAAATCGGTTTCCATAAGCGTTTTCCATTTATTTTTATTTGAAATAGGCCGTAATTCGATAAGTAATCCCGCAGTCGACGTCTAATATTTCCGCGGGATAACGCCTGGAGGGCGGCGTGTAGCAATCATCGTTAAATTTGGAAATAATGAGCGCAGGCACTTTACGACAGACTGTATGATGGTAAGGATGGGAAGACGGCGGTGGTTTCTGTACTTTTAAATTAATTTTAATACTTAGAATGTATTTATCGTTATTATTTTATACCGATTTTGTTATCATTCAAAAGCCTATAATTTCTGTGGTCTTATGAAAATATTGTATAATATCTTTTTACATATACAGTCTTTAAATAATGACAACAAATAAAATTATGTTATGACAACCTATAATAATGTAACAAAGGTAAATTGCTTTTCTATAAAAAATAAAACAACATTTTACAACCGACCGTTGCGACCAATATTTAAACGACAGTCGATCAAATCAAATTTACCTAATATCTGTCGGGTTTCCCCATCACTACTGGAATATTCGTAAGAGCAATAATGTCTGCACCATCCTGATGGCTGATGAACCTCTCCAGTACGTCGGTGATTAAAGAAATTTACGTGCCTCGTGAACCGAACACGCATAATCACTCCACGACGTCGTAAAATCGTCAAGCGCTAAGTAATTTCAGACATACACGGGGATAAATTTCTGAACGTCACTTTCTTAAGCTAAAATTAGCACGACGACATAAATATTTGAACGTATGAATAGGCGGTATGGCGAAAAGCCTTTAGTCTCAATCACAAAATGGGACAAATAAAAAAAAACTATTTTTTTTTTTTTTATATATATAGGCGAGCATTTGTCCGCCATCTCATCTGGTGGAAAGTGACGATGCGGACTATGTTGAAGCATACTCACCTATGTAGTGCCTATTCACTCTCGCCTTGAAAAGGCCCAGGTTATATTGTTCCGGAAACAGATCCGCCGGCAGGGAGAAATTAGCACTGACAGTTTGAGTAAAATCATACCCTATTACGTGCAATGGGTGGATGTGGGCTGACGACTGATGATGATGAAAATAATTTGAGCCAGAATGCAAACTAAAAAAATAAAAAAAATATATAAATATATAAAAAAAATTATTGTGTACAAAAAGTTTACAATAAATATTAAACTTAAATTTAGTTCACAATGGTGAGCTTCTTTTTCTTATCGTATCTATCGTGAAGGCTTCCAGTACTCTGCAAACGCACCGCGACGTCAGTGGCGTTGTAAAGGTCTTCTTGCGTGCAAGGTGAAGGGCTCGCGGGACAAGACAATAGATGTGCCATTGTTTGAGGGGAGGCACCACATTCGCACTGGTTGTTCGTGCTGTATCCCCATCTGCACAAATTGTCCCAAGGTTAGCTTACCTCTACAAAAACATCTCTTCCAGCCTAACTGTAAAACTGAATATGAGATAAAAAAAAATATGGGGTGTAAGGGACAGCGTCCCGCAAACTGATAGGGGTTACTCAGTCAACGAAACTGAACATCTATTATCACCAGGAAATACTCACAGAAAATAAATGCTTTTCTATATAAACTGTCTGATCGTAGTGGTCATTTTGTATGGGAGAGTCATTTTTTTTTTCAACTCCTGAAAGAATTTCCTGGTAAATGTTGTCCGGTTTGAAGGACCATGTAAAAAATCTAGCGCCCTAATGGTTGGTAGGTATAGGGATATATAGATTTCTGAATTCAACTTCAATGAACTGTAAAATATCGTTGATTATATTTGTTGTATATAACGATCCGTCTAAATTTCAAATTCAAGGTGACCTTTTTGACAACTGTCTATTTGTATTTATAAGACAGCTAAGTGAGACAAATAAAATGATTTAAGTTTATGAAGATGGTTAAGGTGTTCTTAACGGTATCGTTGACTGAACAATCCCTGTATACGAGGAGAAATCATGGGAGTACAGAATAAATTTAATTTGATTAAATAAAAGTGACACAAGTAATTTTGACGTCGCTAAATTAGTTTGCATCATGGGTTTGCATTATTAATTAATACTCGTACGAACACGTGTAAGTGTCAAAATTAAATGACAACACTTAATTGGTTTTGACGAAATTCATCATCAAAAGGAAATTACTCGTATATTTATCAAGATCAAACGTTTCACAGTCTTGATTTATTATCTACTGATCCAATTTATTGGGTCACCGACCTTTCTGGAACTTATGAAAAGTTTCGAAGTTTGCGTCAACATTAATTTGAGTCGTTTAAGTTCATGTCGTCAATATTCGAAAATAAATAAAAAATATTCATTTTTGGAATAATACGTCAATCGTCGTAAAATATCCCCGCTTGCTGCGTCTTTCTTAGACACTCTGTTTTCCCTAGAAGCCTAAAGGCGTGATTATTATTTGTCTATATAAGATATGTACGTCAGCTATGTAAAATATGATAACCAACAATATTCATTCGCTTCAACAGTCCCTCGGGCCCTGGGTGCGTTTTTCATGAAATGAATCCAATTACCCTAGGAGAGGCGGGCCTTGTAAGACGCAAGCCTAATAGGGATAGATGCCGTCTGCTTATCGATGGGTACGAGTATTGGGTGGAATTGGGGAAAGAATGAGTGAGGAAAATATACAGGAGTTCTGTAGGAAATAGATAAAAAAATATTCATATTTCCATTATGGACTGAGACTGAGAGCTAAAACAAAACAAAAGTAGAATTAAAATTAGTAAAGGCGTGATTGAACGATGAATCCAATTACCCTGGAAGAGGCGGGCCTTGTAAGACGCAAGCCTAATAGTGATAGATGCCGTCTGCTTATCGATGGTTACGAGTATTGGGTGGAATTGGGGAAAGAGTGAGTGAAGAAAATTTACAAGAGTTCTGTAGGAAATAGATTTAAAAAAACCTAATTCCATGGTAAACTGAGAGCAAAAACAAAGCAAAAGTATAATTAAAATTTGCAAAGGCGTGATGAATCCAATTACCCTAGGAGAGGCGAGCCTTGTAAGACGCGGGCCTAATAGGGATAGGTGCAGTCTGCTTATCGATGGGTACGAGTATTGGGTGGAATTGGGGAAAGAGTGAGTGAGGAAAATTTACAAGAGTTCTGTAGGAAATAGATTAAAAAAAACCTATTTCCATGGTAAACTGAGAGCAAAAACAAAGCAAAAGTATAATTAAAATTTGCAAAGGCGTGATGAATCCAATTACCCTAGGAGAGGCGAGCCTTGTAAGACGCGGGCCTAATAGGGATAGGTGCAGTCTGCTTATCGATGGGTACGAGTATTGGGTGGAATTAGGGAAAGAATGAGTGAGGAAAATATACAAGAGTTCTGTAGGAAATAGATTACAAATAAATCTCTTTCAATGGTGGACTGAGAGCAAAAACAAAGCAAAAGTATAATTAAAATTAGCAAAGGCGTGATGAATCCAATTACCCTAGGAGAAGTGAGCCTTGTAAGACGCGGGCCTAATAGGGATAGGTGCAGTCTGCTTATCGATGGGTACGAGTATTGGGTGGAATTGGGGAAAGAGTGAGTGAGGAAAATATACAAGAGTTCTGTAGGAAATAGATTTAAAAAAATATATTTCCATGGTGGACTAAGACTGAGAGCAAAAACAAAACAAAAGTAGAATTAAAATGAGTAAAGGCGTGATTAAACCATGAATCCAATTACCTCGGAAGACGCAGGCCTAATAGTGATTAGATGCCGTCTGCTTATCGATGGGTACGAGTATTGGGTGGTATTGAGGAAAGAATAAGTGAGGAAAATAGACAGCAGTTCTGTAAATAAAAAAAGGGAATAGATAAAAAATAAATTAGTTACTATTTCCATGGTGGACTTAAATCAAATTTGCTACTTTTGCTCCATTGAAGATTTCATCTTAAATCCGACGGCCAAAGTTTTTTAAGGTCCGTATCTATAAACAACACTTGAGGCTGACAGCTAGTTCGTATCAGAAATTTAATTTAAGTACGAAATGGCCTGTCAAATCCATACTTAATATAGCTCTCAATCTTGAGATCGCTTTATAAATACGAGCGTAAGATAATTAGCAGGATTTTATGACTATGAATTACATCTCAGCAGTACATCTCTTATATTTGTGGTTGTCTTGTGTTGCCAGATGCCGTTCGCTTATCCAGGATGTGCGATAAAAATAGGACACAGTTATAATAGAACAGTATGATATAAGTGCGGTAAGTTGATAAGAAAAGCCGAGGCGATATTGCTAGGCATATTGCGGGCTACAACAAACCAGAAGTGAGATAATATCAAAGCGCACGTATGTCATACGACGTTTTATAACATAATAGCGAGAAAAATAACAAACAAACAATACAGTGAACAGAAAAAGCGCTTTATCGTTTTTTTAAGGCAGAGGCACAAAACAGCCAGTATTACTGATAAAGTAAATTTATATTTTGTGTTTTTATTACAGATAAATTTTGTTGAAAATAATCCTGTGGTAATTTATTGTCAAAATTAATTTAAATGTTCATTTATTATATTTTATATCTCAAAGTTAAATTCGGTCATATACTGTGGACCACTATTCTGAAATATAATAAATAAACTCTTTGCTAAGATAAAAAATACCGTGCGTTTTAGGCAAACCGTAGGATTTAATAGGTCATCCCACTGCTGAGCAAAGGCCTCCTCTTTATCTCTCCAGGCGTCTCTATCTGCAACCTCTGTCGGCCGTTGTGCACAGAAAACATCCAATTACATACATACATACATACATAAATCACGCCTTTATCCCTTACGGGGTAGGCAAAGCGTTTAACGCCTCGTAAAAGGCGCTTTTGCCACGTCTGACAAAAATTGAGGGCAATTTTAGATTGTAATATGTATTGCTTTAGTGACAGGTTGTCAGCCCATCGCCTAAATTACAATACAGTGTAACCCTCGAGTCCCTTTTGCTGACTTCAACAGCATGCCCGGGAGGAAGGGCAGCTGGAACATTCTATGTTTTTCTATCTCTCCCAGTCCAGCATGGAAGAAACATCCAATTTCCCTTACTTATTAAAAAAAACTCGTGAGTTTTATACAACATTATCGCACTCGTAGGTATTACATTACATTTTTTACACACAAGTGCGTAATAAGATACAATACGATATTGAAATTGGTGCGATAAGAGACCGTTTTCAAGCAAATGTGTTATAAATATTATTCCGATTTTCAAAACATTTAGCTTATTTAGATTATACTACATTACCATAATCGTACTGAGGAACCCTAACCAAGAAAAGATGCGTCGTATTTTCTCAACCCTTACATCTTTTTAGCCTAATACGCCTAATTTTCTTTCTCTGTGAAAGCTTAGATGTAGACTTTTATACTTTTTCTGCCTTCCGTTTGTAGTCGACGGAAAACACATAAGCTACGTTCCACAAAATATATAAAGGTGTCTTTTCTATAGTACATTTATAAATAACAACACAAAGGACCTGACTAAAATAAGTTTGAGAGTAATTATCGGTTTATGAGAGAACAGAAGGGAACGGCAGTAAAGATCCTCATGAAAATGATAAATTTTACCCATATTGCAAATTTGGACCTCTATTAGCTGATTGAATATTTTTCAGGAGAGTGAATTTCAGTCAAACTCAATAAAGAACATGACTGTAATTTACATAAGGGAGAAATAAAAAATAGGTTTATGATTAGGGTTTATTATAGGAATTCCATCTCTTTAAGGGGATTCCCTGGCGCCCTTATCAGTCAACATACATATAATCACGCCTTTATCCCTAATGGGGTAGGCAGAGCGTAAACGACCTAAACAAAGGTCGTCCCGCCACGTCTGACAAAGTTTTGAGGGTTATTTGAGATAGAATTTTAGGTATATTGCTGTAATGACAGGTTGTCAGCCCATCACCTAAATTACAATATACTGAAGCCCTCGGATCCCTTAGCTGGATTTTACAGCATACCCGGGAGGAAATGCAGGTGGCACATTTTACGTTTTTCTCTCTCTCCCAGACCAGCATGGAAGTATATCATCAGTCAAAAATCATAATTCACTGAAAACATAATCAATCGAAAATCCGGTAGATCAGATTGAGGTAAAAGCAATGACGGTAATTTAGAACTTCATAAAGTTGCAACTTAGTTACAGATTCAAAAATTTGCGAGAAGCGGCCACTTTTAGCACTTCTGCTATCTGTAACTGCCGTGAATACAGGTTATTAATTTATAATGCTTAAAATAAACTTCAGTACCTATACTTCAATCTGATTTACCGGATTTTGGATTAATTGCGTTTTCAATGAGTATTGTTATTTTTACTGATGAGGGCGCTGCTGGCGTGCACCGGGGATCCCCTTAATAAGATTAATTTCATGTAACTTGGCCGTTGTAGAGTGGTTTTGCATTATTCTCTACAACGTCAAAGACACGTGAAATGAACCTTATTGAAGAGCTAAGAATTACTATTATAAACCCTAGACATAGGTCCCTTTTTAGATCTCATTACTTTTTGTGCAAACCACGCACCTACACCACCTATGCACATGGCTTCCACTTTCACATTTATGTTTTTGGTGGGTTTGTTTCCCACTAGGTGTGTGTTTGTTTCCCACATACACATTTCACATTGCACCTACAGGCGGTTCTGTTATCACATCATCCGCAGTTCCTCAGCTCAGTACGCGCCGAGATTTACATCGCCATTTGTTTATGTATCATAGGGTAACCATAAAACTATCACCTTACTAATAAGTATATAATGGTACCAATTCGTAGTTGCAAAAATCACTACTTAACTAAGTCTAGATACATACATATAATCACGCCTTTATCCCTAATGGGGTAGGCAGAGCGTAAACTACCTAAACAAAGTCGTTCCGCCACGTCTGACAAAGTTTTGAGGGTTATTTAAGATAGATTTCTAGGTATATTTCTGTAGTAACAGGTTGTCACCCATCGCCTAAATTACAATATACTGAAACCCTCGGATCCCTTAGCTGGTTTCTACAGCATGCCCGGTAGGAAATGCAGCTGGCAAATTCTATGTTTTACTTTCGCTCCCAGTCCAGCATGGAAGAACTAAGTCTACGCCTGTGAGAAAACAGAAAGGGACTCCAATAATTTTAGTCAAGATTTAGTTAAGTTGTGCGCTTTACGAATCGATAGCATTACCTGCCTATTTAGGTACTTCTTCTGCCTATCTGTTTTCGGCTCCTTTTTGCTAGATCTTCAGCAGTCACTGCTCCATACCTGTTTTTACGGCTGCGATACATAATATAAAAGCCTAAAGTCGTGTAGAAAACAGCACCAATGATTTGCTAACCAAATAGAGACAGGCGCATTTCAGACATTTTGATTCCGTTTTTGTTAAAAATCTTATATATTTTATTATTTATATCTCTTTTTCTTCGGTTCGGCTTATAGATAATCTACTTAGTATAATTAGATGAGTACCATTTGTGTTGTTAAATATTAACTTTCTCATTGAAAAACACATGTCCAGCAAATGCATGCATCTTTTACTAAAAGACCACCAGAGTCACAGAAGTTTAAATAAGATAAGTCTAAGTGCTCTAAGTGGTCACTAAAAATATCAACTTAAGTCACAAAATCGAGCAAGGCGTGGCAAAGAGAAAAATAAAGTACCTAGTACCACGAAGCAAAGCTAGCCCAGTAAAAACTTCAACATCGAACTAAGTGTAAAGTTATGGAGACGGCAGAAAGTTTCATACTTACTAACTTGCGGTACTAAACTGTTAGCAGACTGCATTTTAAATTAACCAACTTAAAACCTACACTAACTTAGGAACCGGTAGCAATTATATTTTTTTTCTCTATCTAACAAACGGTGGATTGTACATAGATACACACATACAATTGCGCCTGTATCCCCAATGGGGTAGGCAAAGCGTAAACCACCTAAACAAAGCAGTTTATCAGCCTACCGCCTAAATTGCATTATACAGAAACCCTCGGATCCCTTAGCTGGTTTTTACAGCCTGCCCGGGAAGAAATACAGCTGGCACAAAACATGCCTTTGCGATAAGGTGAAGTTAGTTTTTTTTTTTTTTTTTTTGTTTTTCAGCAAAACTTCAGCTAGCTTCAATATTGTTTAACTCAATCTCACAAGCCATCTTTTTGTGGCGTATGTTATGCCTTGTAGCTAATTAGGAGTCCTTAGGAAGATACGTGAGCCCGATGGTGTAGTAGACAGGGCCGCTGCCTCCTGACCAGGAGGTCGTGGTTCGAATGCCACCACGTACCAATGTGTATTTCAGTTGTCGAATTTCATATGTACATTTATTTGCCGCTTTTTCCGTTGGTCCCGGTTAATATCGTTTAATACCGTAGATATTAGTCGTTCGTTAAGCTATGTCAGAGGCCAGTGCTGTTCGGTAAATTTTGATACAGAAACATCTGATAAACTGAGATGACTCAATACGCGAGTTTCTTTTTTCCGTAGATAAATTAATGGTTTTTACTGAAATAACAGTATTTCAGTAAAAAATATTAATTTACCTCGCGTATTGAGTCTACCCCTAAGTTCAACTATTATAGTTACTCTGTGGTTCAACCAACCGCTAAGCATTGGTGGCTTGAAAACTCTGACCTAGTCTAGGATTGGGTTTGGTTTTCATTCTGCATTGCGGAGGTCAGATGGCAGACGCTCTGTGTAAAAACCAGTCCCCTCATTCAATCACCTAGATTAGGTAGCCGACACCGTGAAATACAAGACACGGCTAAGGAGATGATGATAAGGAGTATCCTCATCATTGGGAGGATTTATATTTATAGAAATGTTCTTAGACATATCTAAGAATATAAGTTTTCTGGTCACCCTACAAGACAGACATAACTAATGCTCTACGCCACGGGCAGACTTGCATCCGCAGTAAGAATAGAACGTGGAAATAGACGCAAACCACCATCCATAGTCTAACGAACGCTGCAAAATAATAAGGATTTCTTACCGCCATTTCGTTCGTTGTAACTGGCGGTGTGACTCGCACCACTTTGTCTGCATGGTACTGGCTGTAAGCCAATTTTTGCAAACTCTGCGATAGATATAAGAACCGTCATTTTTTTCTTTAATAAAATTTGAATTTACTAGAAGGAGAATATCCCTTTACGAGAATACCAGCGCAAACCAGATTTATTATGTAGGATTTAACGAGAACGGATATATATTATTTTATTCTAGACTGGGGGAGGTTTTTACATAATGGTTGGAATACTTACTAAACATAATACATATACTCACGCCTTATCCCTGGTGTCAGAGTTTTTAACCGCCTAGTAGCACAATTATCAGGCTTCTGACCTGGTTTTGAGTAACGACCACTATCAAAGACAGCGACCGGGACCAACGGCTTAACGTGCACTCCGAAGCAAGAAATCTTTTTTTCTTTTTCGGACAATCAGGTGATTCAGCCTGCAATGTCCTAAACAAACTGAGGAAAAATTCACAAATTGATAAATTCTCAAATATCATCTTTGTATTTCCCCCCTGGGAATCCAACCCAGGACCTCCGGATCGGGAGTCCATGGCACTAGCCACTAGACCACGGAGGTAGTTGAAAAACAACTAAACGGCCTATTTAGGACCGCGGATTTGTCGCAAAGTCTGACAAAATATAGATGATAATATCGAGTGTAAGGGACAGCGTCCCGCAAGCTGATAGGGGTTGCTCAGTCAACAGAAGTGAACAACTATCTGCAGGAATTTTATTCAGGAGTTCAAAATTACTATTTTTTAAATGAAAGAAATTCTTGGTGATAGTTATTCAGTTTCGTTGACGGAGCAACCCCTTGCAGTTCGCGGGACGCTGTCCCTTACACCCGGTATAAATTCAAAATCAAATTAAACTCACACTCTGATAAATAAATACAATAATTTATTACAACTAAACATAAGTTATTTTGTACATCAATTACTAGGCTAAAGGCACATCAAGGGTTTTTATTATACAACCAATTGTTGAAGGACCCCCCTATTTCCGTCAAACTTGGAAGCCCGTAGTCCGGCCCTGGGTACACGTTTTCCGTATTAGGGTTGCCACCTTCTGGAGGTCCAGGGGGTCCATAGCTGTATCCAAGAGTATTATACTCCTGATTGGGGGGTCCAGGTGGACCATACACAGCGGGGGGTGAGGGGCCCTTCATCTCAGTTTTCTGGTTCATGAAATAGTTGAGCATTATTCCGGCGAACGCGAACAGTTTTTGGAATATCATGAAGAAGAACATGAACGAAGCCACTTTGAAGATCGCCACCTTTCCAAATATAAAGAACAGGATCATTGCTGAAATAGAAAACAAAATTGCGATAAGTCGGCATAATCCATGTGCAAAAGTGGGTACCTCATCAATCTTTCTTATTTTTCGGATTGGGTAAAATCTAGGTTGGTGTGACTGATCTGTCATAGATTAGTACATACATACACATACATATAATCACTCCTTTATCCCTAATGGGGTAGGCAGAGCGTAAACGGCCTTAACAAATCATCTGACAACGTTTTGAGGGTTATTTAAGATGCATTTGTACGTATATTGCTGTAGTGACAGGTTGTCAGCCCATCGCCTAAATTGCAATATACTGAAACCCTCGGATCCCTTAGCTGGTTTTTACAGCATGTCCGGGTGGAAATGCAGCTGGCACATTCTATGTTTTTCTCTCACTCCCAGCCCAGCATGGAAGTCATAGATTAGTGATGTATTATAAAGCTGCGTATAAACAAAACACGAAACATAAACCCGCGGTGAAGGGAGGGGCAGGGTTTCTAAAACATTTCCCTCCCCTCTCTGCCTCGCAGGGGTATGTTTCGTGTTTTCGATAGCCATATTTGTGAAATAAGGCACAAAAACTAACTTCCAAACATTTTAAAAATACCGCAGCTCTATGAACTTTGGTGGGTTTTACATTATTTATCAAAGCTTTAATAAATTTAGTTTCTCCCTGTATTTTCATTGAAGTCAAATATTTTTTTTAGTCATGCACTATATTTGACACAGCTTTTTGATCTAGAGGTTTATAAATGATTTATCCTGTATGATCATAGTAGTCAAATATATATTTACTAGCTTTTGAGTTTTCATGGAAATATTATTTTCTTATGTTTATTGATGGTGAACGATTCTTTAAATCCTATCAATATTTTTTAAGTTTATCATATGTGTTACTAAAATAGACTAGTTATTAGAATTTTAATGTCATATTAACTATCATCAAGTATGTTCAATTTACGTAAAAAATGTGACAAGTATTTTAATAATCGTAAAATTGGGTGTGCTGTAAAAATCAGCTAAGGGATCCAAGGGATTCAGTATATTACAATGTAGGCAATGGGCTGACATCCTTACACTACAGCAATATACCTACAAATCTATCTTAAACAATCCTCAAAACAGCAATATACCTACAAATCTATCTTAAATAACCCTCAAAACTTTGTCAGACGTGGCGGAACGACCTTTTTTAGGTCAATTACGCTCTGCATAGGGATAAAAGAATGACTATATGTATGTATGTAAAATTGAGTGTTTTTTTTACTTTCGTCACCATTATATCTAATACGCAATTAAATGAATTACCAAAGCACGCAAAAATTAAACTTACAACAAATCAAAATCAATACACGACATCTACGGTTAAAAGAACAAAAACCGTAAAATTCAAACAATAGAATCGCAGCTAACTACACGTATCTAACATATCACATTTCGTGACCCGTAAATAGTCTAAAGCAATTATCTTTAATAATACTTTGACAAATGAATGCTCCAGCGCATTGCTCTAAAAATCGCGTAAATAACAGATGTCACTGTTATCACTACATAGTATAAAACAAAGTCACTTTCTCTGTCCCTATATCCCTATGTATGCTTAGATCTTTAAAACTACGCAACGGATTTATGCGGTTTCTTTTAATAAATAAATAATATTGATAAAGTGATTCAAGAGGAAGGTTTATATGTATAAAACATGCAGAATATAGTAGAGAAACACTCATGATTTCCGTGCGAAGCCGGGACGGGTCGCTAGTTTTATTATATGCGACAGTTAGTTCAAAGTCAATATCACTTTTATTTGTATTGTAAAGATTTTTTGCGACTGTTATGATACCTACCTATTATAATGTCATATATATAGAACGCCATCTTCTTCCGTAGGTATGGTATGGATATTTTATGACTGGTACCTATTAGTGTAGTGGATAGGGCCGCTGCCCCCTGAGCGGGGAGGTCGTGGTTCGAATCCCACCACGTACTAATATGTTTTTCAGTTTTCATGGCAGTCGCTCTGTGTAAAAATCAGAACCCTCGTCCAATCCACTTAGGTAGCCGACCCCGTGAGATACGGGATAAGGCTAGGGAGATGATGACCTATTAGTGCCATATGGATGGAGAAACAGCTTCTTCTTCTTCTTGTTGTGTGGATTCAACGAACGATCCGATGAACCCTAGTGTCAGAGTTTTTAAAACATCCTGCGGTTCGTTAAACCGACATTTCAAAACCACCTACAGGCCTATGACGTTATTTGTGTATCGACGACACGTCAGAGGCCTAATAGCTGTGCCACTAGGCGGTTTGAAAACTCTGACACCAGGGTTCATCGGGTCGTTCGACTCAAGAATCCACTCGCTAAGAAGAAGAACTATCAAAGTTAAAGCCGACGGCTTATCGAGCCTTCCGAAGCACGGAATCATTATAATTATCAGACAAATTCAGGCCATTGCCCTAAACTAGAAATAACCTCATAAAGCGATGTTGATAATGACGTCCCCTAGGAAAGCAGAATGCTAGAAACAACAGTATTATTATTTTATTATTAAATTCTTTATTGTTTTAAAAAAATAAACATAAAAGTAAACTTAAAAATTAAAAAAAAAGGCGAGCTTATCTCTATAAGAGATCTCTTCCAGCCAACCTAATGAGGATGAAAGAAGGGGAAATCACGGGAACAGATATAATAAACGTAATAACATTAATAATTATAGTAATACTAATACACACTAATATATTTCAATAAAATAAACTAATACATAACAATATCAATATGATATATAATTAAATGGTATAAAAGATATTGAAATTAATCTAAATATATAAATGTCATAGAGAGTTAATAAAATGCTCTTTCAGTCTCTTCTTAAAGGTGAAACTCGAGGGACTCTCTTGTAAAGTTTTTGGTAACCAGTACCACATTTTATAAGTGTTCTTCTTCTGTCGAGTGGGTATCGAGTCTATCGACCCGATGAACCCTGGTGGATCCTTTTCGGACAATCAGGTGATTCAGCCTGCAATGTCCTAATCAAACTGGGGAAAAATTCACAAAGTGATAAAATCTCACATATCAACTTTGTGTTTCCCCCCTGGAAATCGACCCCAGG
The DNA here is from genome assembly GCA_949820665.1 of Scrobipalpa costella. Taxonomy (NCBI): domain Eukaryota; kingdom Metazoa; phylum Arthropoda; class Insecta; order Lepidoptera; family Gelechiidae; genus Scrobipalpa; species Scrobipalpa costella. Next base: position 9,451,364 of record OX463299.1, read on the forward strand.
ACCTCCGGATCAGGAGTCCATGGCACTAGCCACTAGACCACGGAGGCAGTTGTATAAGTGGCATATTGGATATATACATTTTAATAAACTTCTGAAAATTACTGTAGTTTGTTCTAGGTTATCATTGGCTAGTCGTAGTATTAGCTAGTGGTACTGGGTTCGATTCCCAGGGGGGTAACACAATGTCTTCTTTCATTTCTTCTTATTTTTTTTCCATGCTGGACTGGGAGCGAGAGAAAAACATAGAATACAGCTGCATTTCCTCCCGCGTATGCTGTAAAAACCAGCTAAGGGATCCGAGGGTTTCTGTATATTGTAACTTAGTCGATGGGCTGACAACCTGTCACTACAGCGATATACCTACAAATCTATCTGAAATAACCCTCAAACTTTGTCAGACGTGGCGAAGTGACCTTTGGTTAGGTCGTTTACGCTCTGCCTACCCCATTAGGGATAAAAGCGTGATTATATGTATGTGTATTTATTCAATACAATGTTGATATTCGTCAATTTATCACTTTGTGAGGTTTTCCTCAGTTTGGTTAGAATATTGCAGGTTGAATTACCTGATTGTCTGAAAAAGATAATAGATTCCGTGCTTCGGAGGGCACGTTAAGCCGTCGTTCCCGGTCGCAGTCTTCGATAGTGGTCGTTACTCCAACCACCAGTAGCACAGCTATTAGGCGGTTTGAAAACTCTGACACCAGGGTCCATCGGGTTGTTCGACTCGAGAATCCACTCGCTAATAAGAAGATTGGCTAGTGCTTGTTTAAACAGAAAACTAATTAATAAAATCTTGTACACCATTAGTTTTCGGAGCATTATTAACAGAACTTTCGACATAAACAGAAGATATTGCATAGTATCTCGGATCGCGTGACTATTCTTCTTAACTTTCTTGATTGTTTTCAAAAATATTAGGACAAGCATAAACAACAGAAGTTATTAAGTGTCTATTCTTTTCATTTGATAAATTGCACTTTATTATGAAAACTTTGTACATTTGATCTTATAATACCGGGTGTAAGGGACAGCGTCCCGCAGACTGATAGGGGTTGCGCAATCAACGATGCTGAACAACATTCGCCAGGAATTTCTATCAGGCGACAAAAAAAAATTGACATCCCGTACAAAATAACTACCTGGACCAGACAATTTGTATGAAAACGCATTTTTTTTTTTATTTTCCTGATAGAATTTCCTGGTGATAGTTGTTCAGTTTCGTTGACTGAGTAACCCCTATCAGTCTGAGGTGCTGTCTGAGGTGCTGTCTGAGAGTGCTGAGATGCTGTCCCTTACACCCCGTATTGGAGGTAAAATTTAATGTATCACATGGTAATCCCTAATTAATGCTGTTGTGTACTTTTGTTTGATTATTGATTTATTGCAAATTACGTGGTCTGAGCCATGGGTTCACGACCCGGATGTCCCGGGTTCGAATCCCGGCTGGGGACAATGACTTTGTGTTGTTGTTTTTAGTTTGGTTAGGACATTACAGACTGATCACCTGATTGTCCTAAAAGTAAGACGTGGCGGAACGACCTGTGTTTAGATTGTATTCGCTCTGCCTACCCCGTTAGGGATGAAGGCGTAATTATATGCATGCTATAGATATGTGTCGATAGATGCAGTATAGATGTATACTAGTATATACATAAATATAATTTGTATTAATACATAGTATTAATACAAAGTCGCTTCCCGTGTCTGGATGTCCGTCTGTCCCTATCTATGCATGCTTAGATCTTAAAAACTATGCAACGGATTTTGATGCGGTTTATTTTAATTCAAGAGGAAGGTTTAAATGTAAATACATGCATCATATAGTAGAGAAACACTGATAATTTCCGTACAAATACGGGGTGGGTCGCTAGTGTTAAATAAAATAGAGATTCAGAGGTATATACGTAGAATTATCAAGATTTACATTTCAAAGATATTCAAATTACACTGACTACCAAGATTTTCAACTAATTGATCGATATTTGAAACTTACTTAAAGCTAGTGATAAGATAATGTTAACAAGCCATTTTTCCCAGGAGATAGTTCCAGACAAGAATAATTACTTTAATTAATAACTTCAAGTCTATTTTTTTAGGTTATTTCTCCCTTAGCATATTTATAAAAATAGTCGATTTAAGTTGTAAATAAACAGTCTTCTATTTTATTTACGACTAACGAAAAATCTAAGTTTGTATAGATTAATATAGTAACTAATAAGTTACTTGAATTTAGGCCTTGTAGGTAGGCCAACTTGGTCACTAGAATAGTCATCCCATAGATAAACCAACACTTACGCAAATATAAGATACTTAGCTAAAGCAAAACGTAAATTAAAACTTACCCCACAACTTAAAAACATTTTTCCTTTTCTTACTAGCTCTCGCATCTCCTGCAACGAGAACCTCGTTAACGTTGTCTGAACAATAGCAACACGCTACCAATACTAAAATAACCGTTACAACTTTCAACATTTTTAACGAATAGAGCGTATCGTAAAATATTATGGACTCTATTTCCCGCGCTGCTAAACTTTTTAAACTTTTCTTTTAAATCCGCGCATGGGTCCGGCCAGTACGTTTTGTTCTCAAACTTTTCATAAATAACTTTTTCTATTATACTTCTTTTTTCAAATTCCACTTTTGGCGGCAAGTTGGGACCAGTCTGTTCGGCTTGGGTTCCGGCCAATAAATAAGGTTTGTTTTCAATGTCCCTCGTGTAAATTCGTTGTAAGAAGAAAGTTTCCTTTTGTTTTCAGCATTTTAAACAAATTGGCGGTGCGTTTTCCATTTCTGTGACTAATGTACGTGTAAGGAAACGTTTGTTTGATTCTATTGTCACGGTCGCGTTCGCGTTTACTTAGTAAACGTTTAAAACTGTAGTAAAAATTTCACTACCATTGAGAGAACCTGCATTTGCATAACAAACATCTGTCGGAAACATTCCTAGTAGTGGCAAAAATTTGGGTTAGGAAATTTCACGTAAGATAATAGGCATGTAAGGTAGAAATGATTTCATAATAGGTGTTTTCTATTACTTGCACAAAAGATTCCTACTCTACTTCTCATTTTAGATAAAACATCACTTGAACCATACTTTTACATTTAAAACCTTACGAGGGCCATTAAAATTTACAGAAATATCTTATCCTTTTTTCGTAGAAAACCAATCAGAGAATAAAATTATACAAAGCTGAATCCTTTCAGGGAAATAAAAACAAATTAACTCGTTTTTGCTTTTCTAAATTCTCCCCACTGATCGAGCCTTCTAAAAAAACCCATCGAAGAAAATACGTCTTAATGGATCACAAAAAAAGTAAAAATCCTCTGAACCTTTATGTTTTTTAAATGAAACACAGATTTGAAATGTTTTCGGCTGCCTTTATCAGTTCAATTTCAATCAGTCTGTCTGTCTAATATTACCAATAAGGATGAAAGATCTGTTTTTTATTTGTTACTGATTGATAAACTAAAAATCTGTCGGATGAATATTAAAAAAAGTTTTTACAAGAGTTTTTGTTTCGGAAAGGTCTTACCTTGTTTATTCAGAGATACATACATATAACCACGCCTTTATCCCTAATGGGGAAGGCAGAGCGTAAACTACCTAAACAGAGGTCGTTCCGCCACGTCTGGCAAAGTTTTGAGGGTTATTTAAGATAGATTTGTAGGTATATTGCTGTAGTGACAGGTTGTTAACCCATCGCCTAAATTACAATATAATGAAACCCTCGGATCCTTTAGCTGGTTTTTACAGCATGCCCGGGACGAAATGCAGCTGGTAAATTCTATGTTTTTCTCTCGCTCCCAAGCCAGCTAGGAAGAAAAAAATTGGAAAAACATGTTGTTTGTTTTTGTAGTAGGTAAGTTCCTAGACTACTGAAACAGATATTATACATATAAAATACTTAAATACCAGGCCACTCAGAAAGTATTGCGATAAATAGTTTTTATATATGGCAGACTGGCCGGTTAGAATCTTTTTTGAAAATATGATTACTTGTAAGTAAAAATATGTGTGTTCCATTTTCAAAATTTCCCTCCACATTTTTTGCGAGCCAATTCAAAGTATCGTGTCTTACTGAAAAATGGATCTGCGCCGGGAACATTTTAGAGCTATGATTTTTTACGATTTCAAGTGTCGCCTGAAACCGGATGAATCGTTCGATAGACTTCAAATGGCATTTATGGATGAAAGCCCCTCCAAGGCAACCGTGTATCGTTGGTATAACGAATTTAGGCGCGGTCGACCAACCTTGGGGGATGAAGAAAGAAGCGGTCGCCCTTTGACGGCTATTACGGAATAAAACGTGCTAGCAGTGAAAAATTTAATCCAAGATAATAGGCGAATTACATATCAGGAGATTCAGCACATATTAAAGATTGGATCGGGAAGCGTTCACGAGATTCTACAAGGGCATCTTCGCGTGAGGAGGATAGTGTCGCGCTGGGTGCCGCACTTCCTCACCGACGCTCAGAAGCAGGCCCGGGTGGAATGGTGCCGTGATATGCTGAACAAATTTGAAGCAGGCTCGTCTTGGCGTGTTTACGACATCGTAACAGGTGATGAGTCCTGGATTTATCAATACGATCCAGAAACCAAGCGCCAGTCGACAGTTTGGGTGTTTCAAAATTAACCAACGCCTACCAAAGTGAAGCGATCTCGAAGCGGGGGGAAGATTTTGATCGCCAGCTTTTTTAATTTGACTGGCCACTTGGCCTCAATTCCCTTACGAGATCAAAGAAGCATTAACGCCGAATGGTATACTACCAAATGTTTACCAGAAATTTTTTCTGTTGTGAGCAACAAACGACCAAACACAGGGCTCCGCGGACTATTGCTCCACCACGACAATGCGCCTGCACACACCGCGCTCAAAACGAGGGACTTCCTGGACAGCACACCAGTCAAACTCCTGGGTCACCCTCCTTACAGCCCTGATCTAGCACCGTGTGACTTCTTTTTATTTCCAAAAATAAAAAATCAGCTCAAGGGGATACAATTTTCGTCGCCGGCAGATGCGCTGGCTGCGTTCGAGCAGGCTGTAAACGAGGTGTCTACGGCGGACTGGAAAAAGTGTTTTGAAAACTGGTTCAGACGCATGAATCTTTGTATAGAGGCTGGTGGAGAGTACTTTGAAAAGATTTAATAAAAGTATATGTACCTGTAGAACAATTTTTTTTAGTGTCGCAAATCTTTCTGAGTGTCCCACGTAGTTTCATTCATTATGTAATATTTATCTCTATCACTCTGGAACTTATTTGCCTAATTTTAAGGATTTTAGTACTCACACTGCAATTTTATTTCATATTATATAAAAAAGAAAATTATAAATTCTGTGGATCAGTTGGTAGAGTAATGGACCGGCATTCCAGAGACGTAGGTTCGAGTCCTGCTAGAAACGAATTTAATAGTTTCTTTCTTTCATATTATATGAAATTTATTTGCCGTGGATCTAGATGTTATTCATACGCAAGAAGTAGGTATTTATATCTATATGCTCGGTAATTCACCCTCTGATAGAATTTTAGTCATACATACATATAATCATGCCTTTATCCCCTAATGGGGTAGGCAGAGCGTAAACGACCTAAATGAAGGTCATTCCGCCACAATCCGTCTGACAAAGTGTTAAGGGTTAGTAAGGATAGATTTGGAGGTACATTGCTGTGTGACAGGTTGTCAGCCCATCGCCTAAGTTACAATATACTGAAACCCTGAATTTTAGTCATGGTATTAAAAAACCTGCGTAATTGCGACATGTTAAAAGATTCTGCGAAATTCTAACTAAAAAGTCCCCTAACAACATCTGCCAACACTGGTAACCTCTCATAGACTTAAAAGTGGGGGCAGAGATGCAATTAGAAAATAAAATACATACATACATATAATCACGCCTTTATCCCTAATGGGGTAGGCAGAGCGCAAACGACCTAAACAAAGGTCGTTCCGCTACGTCTGACAAAGTTTTGAAGGTTATTTAAGATAGATTTGTAGGTATATTGCTGTAGTGACAGGTTGTCAGCCCATCGCCTAAATCACAATATACCGAAACCCTCGGATCCCTTAGCTGGTTTTTACAGCATGCTCGGGAGGAAATGCAGCTGGCACATTCTATGTTTTTCCCTTGCTCCCAAGCCGGCATGGAAGAAAATAAAATATTCTAATTAAGATTAAAAAAAAATATGTTACTCTATACTATTAAGAAAACACTTCTTACACTAGTTCCACTATATATTATTTACTAGCGACCCGCCCTGGCTTCGCATGGATATCATCAGTGTTTCTCTACTATATTCTGCATGTATTATACATTTAAACCTTCCTCTTGAATCACTCTATCCATTAAAAGAAACCGCATTTAAATCCGGTGCGTAGTTTTAAAGATCTAAGCATACATAGGGATATAGGGACAGAGAGAGCTACTTTGTTTTATACTATGTACGAATAGTGATTAAAGCGACCGGTTTCGTTCTTCTTCTGTCGAGTAGATTGAGTCTATCGACCCGATGAACCCTGGTGTCAGAGATTTTAAACCGCCAAATAGCACAGCTTGTGTAACGAACGATCAAAGACTAGGACCGGCAATAAAATAATGTTTTTCTTATGAGTTTTCCCTTAGATTTTAAACTGAAATTCTGAAACTGCCAAAGAGAAATAAGGAGTATTTTGCGTGAAAACTTTTTTTTATTTACTTCAGTATTTTTTTCCTAAATCTGTCCCTGTCCTTTCTAGCACCATCAAAGCGGGTAAATATTTACGCGGCGTAATATTAAGCTGGCAGCTATCCGTTTCTCTCGTCGTTTTAATTTCATCTCATTACTTCGTTTCGTTTAGTGTGGTGGTAGTACTGTAAATACAGCCAGATCTAGTTTTGATTCGCAAATACTGGGTATTAAAAATTTGTATCGCAGTTTTATAATAAAGGTAAATAAAGTTTCATGTCTTTTTATTCAAAATAACATTTCTAAAATAAATGATACGTGTTGGCAAATTAGTTAAATTACTTCTTCTTCTGACGAGTGGGTATCGAGTCTATCGACCCGATGAACCCTGGTGTCAGAGTTTTAAAACCGCCTAGTAGCAGTATCAGGTTTGAGTAACGACCACGATCAAAGACAGCGACCGGGACCGACAGCGGCATTACGTGCCCTCCGAAGCACGAAAACCTTTTTTTTTTTGACAATCAGGTGGTTCAGCCTACAGTGTCCTAACCAAACTGGGGAAAGATTCACAAAGTGATAAATTCTCAAATATCAACTTTGTGTTTCCCCCCGGGAATTGAACCCAGGACCTCCGGATCGGGAGTCCATGGCACTAGCCACTAGACCTACTAGATTACTAAAACTACTATTTCATTATGTTGTCATGTCCAATAGCTTAAACTTATTTTAGAAAGAAAATCTCACAGCTTTACCTTTATTCTAAAACTGAGTTGGAAATACTTGTAGATACGGTACGTACTGCAGCGAATACTCATTTGAAAATGGTTTGAAAGGTATTTCTATCTTATATCAGGTATGATATCAAGGGAAAAAATATATTTTTATGCGTTACTTACCTAGACGATTTAACTTTAGATCATTCATTTATTTACTTAAAGTAGAAACTTCGCCGATTATTTTAGTGTAAAGTACGTGTTGTATTTTTTTAATTTCATAAGCTTACAGATAACTGCAAAATATCATATTGATAGAATTAGGTAACCTACCTATTTATTCAACATAGGTCAGCATTTGGTGAGAGTTTAATTCACTCGAAAGTAAGTGGTAAATTCCTAAATCATAAAATTTATAAATTAGTACTAAAGTACCAAGTTAATTAGGTCGGATTTATTAGAATAAACACACTTTATCAATGACATAAGATTGATCACAATGTCACAGGCGAAGCAAATAAATCATCAAATTTGCGTAAACGAAAGACCAGTTTATTCACTCAAGCTGTTGTGTTGGTAGTCATTAATTTCTCCATGGGCCGAGAGATTGGAGCCATTTCGCACGTTCGAGAAGAAATTAGACCCAATTAGGATAATGGACCATATTGGCACTGATTGTTCGGTTCAAAGAGCAGAAGAAAGATGGATAGAGTACTAAATGATTAGTTAATAGTTTTTTTGGTTTACTGACCCCGTAGTTGGATGGATTCACTTGTGTAGATTGCACTGCATTCAGCACCGAAGCTTTATAACAACATAATCTCGCCTCCATCCCTAACGGGGTAGGTAGAACATAAACGATTTAACAAAGGCCGTTCCGCCACATCTGACAAAGGTTTGAGGGTTATTTAAGATAGATTTGTATGTATATTGCTGTAGTGACAGGTTGTCAGCTCATCGCCTCAATTACAATATACTGAAACCCTCGGTTCCCTTAGCTTGGTTTTACAGCAGGCCCGGGAAGAAATGCAGCTGGTACATTCTTTGTTTTTCTCTCGCACCCAGGCCAGCATGGAAGAACAAAATTTATAATAAAATGACTTCTAATAATAATTGTGTACCTTATAGGCAGATTTCGCCTAGTTTGTAATTTTTAAGGGGCGAATGATATTAAACTACCGCTATCGCTGAGAAATAACAAGCAGTCCGTTTAGACCCACTGACCAAATACTTATTCGACAAATCTGGTAATATCTTCATTAGTATTTCTTCTTTAATACAGAAAGAAAACAAGGCGAGTTGAATGCCTATGTCCAACAGTGAACTATTACGGCTACGAGTTTTCAGCTTGCTGTAGCATCATCGTTACATTAAGGTGTATCCTAACGGCAGTTGAGGAGGTAGATTTCAAGATATGCAACCATCGCCCGTAATAGAATAGAATAGTTTCTTTCTCAGACAACGCAGATCCAATTTGCAATGCCTTAGAATATTGTTCAAATCAGCGCGCGCTATGACGTGGCGGTTACGTCCGTGGCCGCGTCAGAAATGAGTGAAAAACGCTCAATAAAAGCAAATTACATACAAACTCGGATTAAAATATATATTATCCCGAAGGAACCTTGAAAACGCTCCTAATAGTTTAGAAGGAATATCAAATTTACTGATAAAAACAGCTTACTTCCAGTTTTTTTTTAGCATAGGGACTTATTTATTTACTTCCATGCTGGGAGAGATAGAAAAACATAGAATGTTCCAGCTGCCCTTCCTCCCGGGCATGCTGTAGAAGTCAGCAAAAGGGACTCGAGGGTTACAGTGTATTGTAATTTAGGCGATGGGCTGACAACCTGTCACTATGGCAATACACATTACAATCTAAAATTACCCTCAATTATTGTCAGACGCGGCGAAAGCGCCTTTTACGAGGCGTTTAACGCTCTGCCTACCCCGTAAGGGATAAAGGCGTGATTTTATGTATGTATGTATGTATGGACTTATTTATGAACACTTTGACCGCTTTTACACTTCGTCCGCTAGATTTTCACGCGCTTTTGCACGTTTCCCCATTATTTCTGTCAATTGTATCCTCCATATCATATGACGGCGGATAAAAATTACAGATAACGCGTAAAACTACTGACTATAAATCAAAAACTGGAAAGAATAGATCTCCTGTCCTTTCCCAATTTTTAGTCTGAAAGGGACAAGAAGATTTAAATTTTAGTTTTAGCCGGTAAATCTAGAATCGAGTCCATTGACTCACAGCCGTCTTCCCGCTAATATGCTAGAACTAACACAGTTCCAAATCTAACTTACTTGTCGTGTAATAACTTTATGGAAATCACCATTGTTTTCAACTCAATGTCAAAGTTAGAGCAATAGTTAGCAGCAGTTGTTGAGTGACGGCTGGCAATTGTATTGATTCTGGAGTTTGTATAATGTTACATACATTCATACATAACATCTCGCCTCTTTCCCGTAGAGGTAGGCAGAGATCACATCCCTCCACTTGCTACGGTCCTTGCAAACTTCTTTCGCTTCATCTACATTCATCAATCTTTTCATGCACGCTCGTCGGTTTAGGGTACTCCTGACCTGACTTTTCTCTAGAACGTCCTGAACGTCCCTTATTTGGTGTATAATGTTGAAGGAAGCTATGTTATAATGTCAAGTAGTTTTTATTTAGGGCTGGCCGTATTTATAATTAGGTCTCATGAGTGACAGTGAGTTTAATTTTGTATCAGAAATGTCATTTCAGTACGAACTGGCCTGTCAAATCCATACTTAATACTGCTCTCAAATTTGATATCGGTTCATAAATACGAGCCTTAGTATTGCTATCGATTCGTAGGAAAATCATGACTTAAGTTATTGCCGTGTCCTTCTGTTATCTCGTGATAGAAAATGACGGGTATAGACTTATAGTAGTTAAGTCGTGATTTTTACAACTAAGAATTAAATTGCATTGTGAATCATTAAACTAAAGTTAAATTAAAATCTAGTCAGACGTAGCGGATGGATCTTTGTTTGTATCGTTGACTCTCTGCCTTCACCTTCAGAATTAAAGGTGTGAATTTATGACTGTACGCATTAAATAAAAATAAAACTACATATTCTTTGTCTCCCATTTACGAAAATAATTCTCGTTGTAAAAATAGTCAATCTGTGATTCCAAAAATGATGTCAAAGACACTGAACTACTATTATATAAGCAGTGGTCAAAAATGATAAAGATTCTATAAATAATATCCCATTTATTAATGGAATGATGTTTTGGAGTAGGATTTACCAATGGGATAATATTGGTAGGATCTTAATCATCTTCAACATTGATTTTTGAAGTACCATATATGCGAGTATTTGGATGTTTGTTACTTCCTAAATCCTGATTGAGTCATTCAAATTTATTTATTTTGTATGAGATGACTTCATTTTAATAATACCTCTTATATTTTTATATTCATGTAATATATTTACATTATTTAAGTATGTTCTTCCATACAGGACTGGGAGAGATAGAAAAACATATAATGTTCCAGCTGCCCTTCCTCGCGGGCATGCTGTAGAAGTCAGCAAAGGGGACTCGAGGGTTACAGTGTATTGAAATTTAGGCGATGGGCTGACAACCTGTCACTATAGCAATACAAATTACAATCTAAAATTGCCCTTATTTTTTGTCAGTCGTGGCGGAAGCGCCTTTTACGAGGCGTTTAACGCTCTGCCTACCCCGTAAGGGATAAAGGTATGATTTTATGTATGTATGGTATGTATGTATTTAAGTATTTTGCAGTAGTATTATTAGTTTTAAATTTTGTGCACGTTTTATCCGTGTATATTTATAAATTATTACTTCTGTAAGTCTGTTGTAAGTTTTTTTTTTTAAATAAGCAGTGCCTGTTGTGTATTTGTTTTTTATATCCTGTTTTTATGATATATTTGTGTACAATAAAAAAATAAACCCCACCCTCTTCAATATAATAAAATCACTGGTACATATTATATTCTGTATAAATATATATTGTGTAAGTTATCATGTCCTCATAGTTCAGCTACCCAGCTCAAACTTATCCTATCAGCACTTTGAATTCCAAGTTCATTAAAGTGTGTAGAGTCCCAAAGTCATCAGCCATCTCCAAATTCAAGACCCAATTGCAAACGCGAAGTGACACTTTTAAATTGTTTTCTTGGCTTGATAGATTGACATCTGTCGAGCGAAGAAAAGTGGGAAGTTCTGAATTTTTAAAATAACCGCTGTTTCTACCAGTTTTCCATATTTGGACGGTAAATAAGCTAAAATGGTTACAATGGTTATAACTGCTTCAGAAGTCTAGTAACTGCTTCTGTAGTCTAGTGGTCAGAGAGCATGGGCTTACGATTGGGAGGCCCTGGGTTCGATTCCCAGGGGGGAACACAAAGTTAATATTTGTCAATATATTACTTTGTGAGGTTTTCCCAAGTTTGGTTAGGTCATTGCAAGCTGAATCACCTGATTGTCCGAAAAGTAATAGAATTCCGTGTTCCGGAGGGCAGGTTAAGCCGTCGGTCCCGGTCGCTGTCTTTGATAGTGGTCGTTACTCAAACTATGTCAGAGGCCTAAAAGGTTGAAACGAAAAGGTTTGATACCTCAGATACCAGCGTACTTCGGGTCGTTTTGCGACTCGAGAATCCACTCGCTAAAAAGAAGATAGCGTAGAATATAAATAGAATCAATGCTAATAAGCAGACTTTGAGGAGCATTCATTAAGTAGAATGTAGTGAAAGGTATTAGCAAATCGCTCGCAGGATTTCCAACTCAGTTTTAGAATAAAGGTAAACAAAGTTTTATTCAAAAACACATTTCTTCCATGCTGGCCTGGGAGAGAAAGAAAAACATAAAATGTGCCAGCTGCATATCATCCCGGGCATGCTGTAAAAACCAGCTAAGGGATCTGAGGGTTTCAGTATATTGTAATTTAGGCGATGGGCTGACAACCTGTCACTATAGCAATATACCTACAAATCTACCTTAAATAACCCTCAAAACTGTCAAACGTGGCGGCGCGACCTTTGCTTAGGTCGTTTACGCTCTGCCTACCTCGCTAGGGATAAAGGCGTCATTATATGTATGTATGTACATTTCAAAAATAAATTTTACGTGTTGGCAAATTAGTTCAATTACTTAAACTAATATTTCATTATGTTGTTATATCTAATAGCTAAAACTTATTTAAGAAACAAGATCTTCGATTCAAAAACATGAAACTTTGTTTACCTTTATTCTAAAACTGACTTGGAAATACTATAGATTGCAATACTATAGATGGCAATACTCTGAAACGGGCTGATCCAAAAAATATATATATTTCACGTAGAAAAACGTAGGTATTTACTTAATTTCACCGTCATTATTTCGGCCAAGCTATAAATAATCTTGCGGACAATACCGAGGCCGAACTCCACAATAAAGGGTGTTAATTTATTATACTTCCCGCTGATAAACTGCCATGGAACACCTTGTAGAAATTTATTTCAACAGAGACAAAGAGTTTTAATTTATCTAAGTTGAGGTACTTACAGGACTGGGAACGATACAAAAATGGTTCCAGATGCTTTTCTTTCGAAACATTCTTAGGCGATAAGCTGAGCTGAAAACCCACTATCAGCAATACACACACATTAGTTATAAAGCTATCTTAAGACTGAGAGCAATATTAAACATGGATTTGAGAGGTCATTATGTACTGAATTGACATTTCTTATACGAACTCAAACTCGTCAGTCTCAAGTACGGATTATAATCGGGCCATGAAACTGTAATTTTGTGGAGAAAATAAACTGATTATGATTATTATAATATAGTAGGTAATAATAATGCTGTAATTCTTTACAGACGCAGTAAAAGCTATTTTTTTAAATCTATTTGTCACTTTACTGACTTTAAGAGCCCGATGGTGTAGTGGATAGGGCCGCTGCCTCCTGAGCGGAGGTCGTGGTTCGAATCCCACCACGTACCAATGTGTTTTCGGTTTTTGAATTTCATATGTACGTTTATTGGGCGCTTTTTCCGTGCTTCGGAAGGCACGTTAAGCCGTTGGTCCCGGTTAATATCGTTTAATACCGTAGATATTAGTCGTTAAGCCATATCAGAGGCCAATGTTAAGCATTGGCGGCTTGAAAACTCTGACCTAATCTAGGTTTGGGTCTGGTTTCCCTTCTGGGTTGCGGAGGTCAGATGGCAGTCGCTCTGTGTAAAAATCAGTACCCTCGTTCAATCCCCTAGATTAGGTAGCCGACCTCGTAAGATACGGGATAAGGCTAGGGAGATGATGATGTCACTTTACTGACTAAAGAAATGGTAAGAGGACAGGAGATCTACTAATCTCTCCGGTTTTTGATTTATAGTCGGTGATTTTATGCGTTACCTGCCATTTAAATCAGCCGTCATATAAATAGTGGATAAATTTGACAGAAATAATGGGGAAACGTGCAAAATCGCGTCAAAATCGATCGGACATTATTTTAGTTTTAGCCGGTGGTATCTAGAATCGAGCCCGTTCACTGCCTAATAGTCATAGCCCCATCCAGAATACTTAACTTGTTGTTAATCATCATCATGAGCCTCAGTACATGCTAGACAAAAGCATCTCCCACCATCTCAATATTTAGTCTAAAATAAAATTAAGATTTATTTCATGCTTCTATATTTCTGTTTTCAATATTCCACTCCATTAAAAAGCTCTGCGGACGAGTCTTGGCAAATTCATTTATAATGGGATTCTAGCCCAAACAATATCTTTAAAAGAATCCCTATTATATTCGAGATCTCTATTTGTGCCACGGCAGACCCTATTGTGTTTATTTAGGGCTGGCAACTGCTCACTTTTTGTAAATATGTAAACTAGAATTTGAAGAAAAATCGAGTTTCGTTGGACTGTGGGATTTTGCTTGATAACCAGCATTGATTGAACTACAAAGCGGCGTAAGCACTTTTGACATGAACGACAAAAAGAGAAGCAATTGATACATTCTATGAATCTTATCGGTCCTAGTCTACAAAATGAGAAAGTTATCTACGAAATTCATAAGTGACGAGGGTCCTATTTGTGATTGCAGGCAAAGGGCTGATTACCTGTCACTGTCACTTCAAGCTTCGATTTTGTGAAATTACTCTGAAATAAACGGTGTCAGAACAGACAAAAAATGATATTGATATTTCTTTTCTTAGTTGGTATTTTGAATAAAATTAGTGCAGAATGCCTGGTTCATAAAACTGAACTACATACATCTTTAGAGATGTATCCTGTCAAATGTACCTCCAAAACGAAAATTTTACAATCTACGTACATTCCATTTTACAGTTTAAAAAAGTTTTCTTTTTCATACGATAGATTCGCCAAAGATACGAAAAATTTTATAGGATGTCAAATTTCTTAGATATTCAAAAATACTTTGTTCATTAAGTCGTTCCGATTTTTGAACTTTTACTTAGGTGCTGGGCTCGATTTTAGATACCACCGGCCTAACCTAAAACTAAAATCTATCGGTCACTTTCAAACAAATAAAATTTAAAAAGGACAGACGATTTCTACTCTATGGTTTTACAGTTTCTCCGCTAGATTTTGACGCGCTTTTGTACGTTACCCCATTATTTCTGTCAATTTTATCCACCATATGATATGACGGCGGATAAAAATAACAGGAAACTCATAAAACCACCGACTTTAAATAAAAAACCGGAGAAAATAGATCTCCTGTCCTTTTCCATTGTTTTTAGTCTGAAAGTCAACTACCTCCGTAGTCTAGTGGCTAGTGCCATGGACTCCCGATCCGGAGGTCCTGGGTTTGATTCCCAGGGGGGGGAAACACAAAGTTGATATTTTAGAATTTATCACTTTGTGAATTTTTCCCCAGTTTGGGTAGGACATTGCAGGCTGAATCACCTGATTGTCCGAAAAGAAAAAGATTTCGTGCTTCGGAGGGCACGTCATTCATACATGTGTATATTGATATTACTTTAGACTTTAAATGGACTCAAGCTCTAATACAGATTTATCAAATTGCTGTATATGTATGTTATTAACAACATATTAATTAATACCTAGCTTAACTACATTGCAGTCAATCTGCCGCCACGTTTTGTGTTGTATAATGATGTCTAGCATATGTTACTGTCATTCGAAACACATTATGCTCCTCATGCTAGATCTCGTTTGCTGTATAGTTTCAGATAATAAACCTCATACATACATATAATCACGCCTTTATCCCTAATGGGGTACGTAGAGCGTAAACGACCTAAATAAAGATCGTTCCGCTATGATTAACAAAGTTTTGAGGGTTATTTAAGATAGATTTGTACGTATATTGCTGTAGTGACAGGTTGTCAGCCCATCGCCTAAATTGAAAATTTATTGAAACCCTCGGACCCTTCTTAGCTGGTGTTTACAGCATGCCCGGGAGGAAATGGAAATGTTTTTCTCTCGCTCCCAGGCCAGCATAAAAACATAGCACAAATTTATTTATTTTCATTTTCTTACTTAAACGTCTTTTTTAACTTTATTGAGCAGTCATCATGATTAGACACAAGGCAGCCCTGACCACAACAATGGTGGACATTCCAGCTGCTGCTTGATATTACAGCGCTGAATGCAGGGCACAGCTTCATTCCGTTTCAGGCTCGTATGCTGACTGTTTCCTTTATTACTACTATTAGTTTTACTGCACTGTTATGTCAGCCATATAGGATCTTTATTCTTTTTGTGATGGTGATATGTCAAAGTTATTTGAAGAAATGGTTTATTTTAATGTGTGAGTAACAAAAAACAAAATGGCTCGAAATAAGCATGAACTGTATTTCAAGACATCGATAAATCATAAGAAAATTCACATTTGTAAGGACTTTCTGTTTATTTTCAAATTATTGAATATAATACCAGCTCACAATGTTATCAGTTGGTAAACCACTTCATCAATGGTCTTCAATTTCAAAATTGCTTTTTAATTTGTTTGTTAATTGCTCTGGGCATTGTTTTCGACCAGTCTGGTTCAAGATTTCAAGACAGTTACCAAAATGAGTTTGTGTTGGTTTATAATATTAGTTATTTCACTAAGTTTAAAAGAGTCGAGAAGTGATTGGCAGAAGAACTCAGAACCATGGAAAACCACAGAATATGATCTCAATAAAGACTTACACTCAATTAGACCAGTAAAGCCATTAAGGAAAGAAATCAACGATGATGCCGAAAAAGCTTTTGAAGATTTTGCCAGGGAAGTAATAGCGCACGATGAACTGTCGATCAAATACTGCGAAAAAAACACGGTAACTGATCCACAAGAAGTCTACAGCCATAAATATTACAAACTTATTCTCCCTTTCAAAGATTATAACCCAGACTATGTACAAATAAAAATTAAACACAGAGTAATTTACACTGTAATTGGTCTTAAATTGCAATCGAATAATGAAGCACGTTTTGAAGATATAAGGAGACTTTCTGATTTTGTTAATACTAGAAAAGCTACTTGGGCACCAACAGCCGCAGGACTGCAAATAACAATTCCGTACAAATTCAAGATGAATAAAGCATCAGAAAACTCATGTCACAAAAAGTTTGACATCATTGAACAAGAAATAATAGTGCCTCGCGACAAAAGTGAAAAGATGTGGGACGTTGTAGATGTCAATAACAATACAAATGATTATTCAGATAATAAAACAGCAAGCACAGACCAAAAAATGGTGGACCACATTTTTGGTACTGATCTTTTAATTTTGCAACCTGCGGTAGACAATAATGAAATATTGGATATGAAGAAGAATTTGTCATATAAAGTAGATACTGATATAGAAACATCTAATGTGCCACACAACAATGGAGTTGATATGAACCTACTTGATCAAATTATGAAAAATATTTCAGATACGCAACCGCAGATTCCTGTGACAACCGAAAACACAATAAACGTCGATGTTATAGACACAGTTATTAATAACTTTACCAAAACAAATAATTTGTCCATTGATCAAAACTTATTAGATCACATTTTTGAAATAAAGATGAGCGTAGATAAAGCAGAAAATAAGGACCTCGAAAAAGAGCAAACACTACCTGATCAAAATTCTAATATACCATTAAAAGATCAAAAAGAAGACCAAAATAATACTGGCATTCAGATCAATCAAAACTTGTTAGACCTAATTTTTAATAATAAATCACACTCACAAACTGATTTAATATATATAACTAATAATTCAGGAACTGATATGAACACGTTTCAAAAAAGTGAAAATACTAGAAAAATCGGTTCTGAAGATGGTGAAATTGATCAAAATTTGCTAGATCTAATTTTTAATAATGACAAAAGAAAGACTACGAGTACAGAGGGTGATCCATATCCGGACATGATTTATGTTGAGTAATTCGCAGTAATAAGAGTAGAATTGAAAATTATAAACGTAATGATAATGACTGTAACCTATTCAATTCATTGGACTATTGTGATGTGAAAGATCAGTGAACAATGGTTGGTGGTCACGATGATAATGAGCAATGTACGTACATAAATGACAATAATTTTAAGTAAAATAAGTAATTATTTAAAAAAAACTGTTTAATTCAAATTGATTCTCATTACATTTGTGTTAGTTCGACGTCAGATCTTAAAATTAATGATTATGTTAGTCTTACAATTTTAATAAATCTTCATCAAACGTCATTGTAAATTATTATTAGTTTCCAAGTATTATTGTCATAATTATCAAGTTAGTATTAAGTTAGTTGTCCTGCTAACAGTCCTTCTAAGGCGGTTTAATTTAATAAAACACTTTTAGTCCATCCGTAATTTCTTTGTTTCATTACCAAACCCCAATATGAATGCATCGATGAATCTAATGACATTTGGGTAATTGTTTTAAATGAATCTCGTGGATTATTCGAATAATTCCCTGGGAGCGAGAGAAAAACATAGAATATGCCAGCTGCATTTCCTCCCAAACATGCTATAAAACCAGTTAAGGACCGAGGGTTTCAGTATATTGTAATTTAGGCGATGGGCTGACAACCTGTCACTAAAGCAATACATATTACAATCTAAAATTGCCCTCAATTTTAGTCAGACGTGGCGAAAGCGCCTTTTACGAGGCATTAATCGCTCTGCCTACCCCGTAAGGGATAAAGGCGTGATTTATGTATGTATGTATGTATGTATGGATTCGAATAATAGATTGGATTAGATATAACAGAATTTGTTCCTTGGCAACAAATTACATTTCGCCAATCAGCATGCACAGCGAAATTACTGTCACAATACCTACTAACTAGATATTATTACTGTGATCGGTAACTCACTAAATCAGGTTAATATGATCACAAATTAATATACGACGTTACCAGTACTAATTGTTCCACTCTCTCGATTAGAATTCATCTAGAGTATAAAACAAATTAAGTGTGTAAGGGACAGCTTCCCGGAAATCGAAAAATAAGGAGATGTGACCTTGGCTACGACAACAATTTCAGACTTAACACCTAGTCTTCTTCTTAGCGAGTGGATTCTCGAGTCGAAAGACCCGATGAACCTTGGTGTCAGAGTTTTCAAACCGCCTAGTAGCACAGCTATTTAGGCCTCTAACATGGTTTGAGTAATGACCACTATCAAAGACGGCGACTGGGACCGAAGGCTTAACACCTAGTTATGAGGCAGAAATATATTATACAGTTTTTTTTTAAATAATAATTACACATTTTTTGTTTTATTTTCCTGGAAAATTACTCATTAAGTTACTTTGAACATTTAGGCCGGTATTTATAATCGCTACTTGAGATTGACAGAGAGTTTCAGTTCGTATCAGAAATGTCATTTCAGTACAATATGGCCTGTCAAATCCATACTTAATATCGCTCTAAATCTTGATATCACTTTATATATACGAGGATAATAATTTCTTTACAAGCGTGATTATAGTGTTCTTTAAAAAATATGATAGCTATTATATTATTATTATGAACTCTGAGTTCCAATTTTTTTTTTGTTTTTGCTAAAGAGTAGGGGTAATCCACCTGGTCGTCTGATAGGCACGCACACACTATCTGTCTATACAACCGTACTTCTATCATAAACAATAATAATGTCTGTCCGAATTAAACAAACAATAATACGCCTTATTTAATCAAAACTGGAACTACGGTGAAGTTCTCATGGCTCATACATATTGCATTGGTAGAGACAAATGACAGCGTAGCTCCCATAAACTACTTGTTAGTTAATGATAATGACCATCTTTTATCAACATAAATTAGTAAACCATTTTTGTGGTCAACACTCACTTATCAAATCATCTAATAATTTGTTTTACATCTCAAAACGACGATGTGAATAATAATTTTACTTCATCAGTATACGACAAGATTCTAAAGAAGTTGGTAACATGCGAGTGCTGTGGATAATAGTTTTGTTAACATTTTTGACAATAGCCGTAGAATCGAAAAACGGATGGCATAAGGGTAAAGGCGGCTGGAGCAAGCATAAAGACGGCGACGATAGCTATCATAAACATCCAGATGGTGACAAAGGTGATACCAATGGAAAAAAACCAGATGGGAATGGACAAGGCACAAACGGAAACGGCGGTAACAGTAACGGACAAGGTAACGAAAATAAACCTGATGACGGAAACTCAAATGGACAAACACCTCGACCGCCTCCAGCAAGAACCGTTCCCGATAAACCCGAAGAAGCTTTCCAAGACTTGGCCAGAGAAGTCATCGCCGACGATCAACTTACTTCCAAGTTCTGTGAAAAGAATCAAGTAAAAGGTGTCACAGAAATCTACGGTACTGATTATTACAATCTAATAATCCCGCTTGGGGATGATGATCCAGACAATATTGAGATCAAAATCAAATACCGTGTGATATACATCAAGGGTGAAACTCCCAATATAGATACAAGATGGAGTTCCGATAATGATAATAACTTCAGTCTCATCAAAGCGCTGCCCGGTTTCTTGGATATTACTAAGGCAACGTGGGATATCAAAAATCTCAAGCTTATAATCACCATTCCATATAAATTTAAATTCAACAGTGAGCAGTCAGTAGTTTGTGATAATGTTGAAAATACTCAAGAAATTATAGTGCCCCGAGGTGGTATAGGTCGTGGAATAAACGATCTGGATAATATATTCCCTGTCCCAAAGAAGGATGAAGAAGTAACGACAATCGCTCCTATTGATCCAAACCTGCTTGACAAGATATTTGGAAGAAGATAAATCATAATAATATAACATCTGACTATTATTTTTCTGCATCATAAATACAATACATTTCTCTATCATACGTTCTTCTTTTCGTATCACTATCATACGTGAATCACGTCTATATCTCTTGCGGGGTAGATATGCATCTTAAGCATCTACGGCCTAATAAAAGCTGTTTTGCCGGGTGTAAGGGACAGCGTCTCGCAAACTGATAGGGGTTAGTCAACAAAACTGGCCAACTACCAAGTTTATTTTTCTTTTTTTTAGGAAGTGAATAAAATTTTTGCTTTTCTATACAAATTGTCTGGTCGATTTTTTTTATCTCATGAAAGAATTTCCTTTTGAAAGCTGTTCAATTTCGCCAACTGAACAACCTCTATCAGTTTGCGGGACGCTGTCCTTTACACCCGGTATTTCAATTCGTATATGGGTTTTTTTATGTCCTAACTCTCAGTCCAGCCATCCGCAGTAATACATTTTAAAACAGTAAATAGCTTTCTTATCATAATTTAATCACACTTGTAAATATTTCATTTAAATTGCCTTAAATTAATTTTAGAAATATATTTTCCTTGTTCTATTTTGCCGAATATGATTCATACTTGAACTGTTTCTATTTTTTGTGCAATAAAATAAATACTTTTTAATTATGTTTCTATGTGTCTATTTTATTGATGACTTTCTAAAAAAATATATAACTGGCTAGACTTACCCAAAATGTTTTACTTTCATAAAAACTAATAAATAGGTACCTACTTGCTTAGAATAATATTATTTTGTTGGTTGGTTGGAAGGTTATCAACTTAAGGTTACAGATCACATACAGTACGCATTATTTGTCATGCGTACTCGTATGTACATGATTAAGATAAGAAATTATGTTTTGCATACATACATACATAAATCACACCTTTATCCCTTACGGGGTAGGCAGAGCGTTTAACGCCTCGTAAAAAGCGCTTTCACCACATCTGACAAAAATTGAGGGCAATTTTAGATTGTAATATGTATTGCTATAGTGACAGGTTGTCAGCCCATCGCCTAAATTACAATATACTGTAACCATTATGTTTTGAAATAATTTATTTACCTAATTGTATCACAATTAGCTTAAGAACTAATACACTTTTTTACCAGCGTCTTCCCAAGGCATAGTTATTAAAGTCATCTTTCCGGACATCCACTAATTCAACTTCATTTTTCAAGTCCACTGCGTACGTTGTTGCTTCCACAGGGTCAACGTGTGTGTTTGGTATTTCATTATCTATGTCTCTCTCGCCTTCTTGAATGCCAACATCAGCATCATGATGAGTGTTTTTGTTGTCAGTCTCTTCCATTTCTTCCCTGTCGCGAATGTTAATTTCCTCGTCACTTTGAGGGTCCTGTGTAACAGGTGCCTCTGTTGCTACTTCGGGTTTGCTATTCAATGGGAATACCACCTTTAAGACTCCCATATCGTACGTCCATGTTCCGTTTACGTTGACATAGCTTGGCAAACTCTTGATGTCGAGGTAGGAGCGTTGGCTGCCACCATCAAACTTATGTACCGCTTGTACCAAGACTACACCTTCTCTCGCTTTGACCTTAATGTCATTCTCTTCATATCCATCCAGATTGATTGTGATGACGTATTCATTTCCTTTTACTCCGCGTTCAGATGATTTCACGGGGAAGTGTGCGGTGAGCTGGTTAAGTACTTCGTCAATTTTCTGCATTTCCACGGCCATCTCTGCCCAGAAACGTCGAGTGTCGAAGACCTTGCCATTGAAGAAGTCTTCTACGCTGTCACTTGGAGGGGTCCGCCTGAATGATCTGTGCTCAAGGTGTCCAAAGGAATTAAATTGAGGCGCTGCACTGGCCAAAGCCAGAAAAGCGATGAACCACAACGCGATCATGTCTCAAGCAAAATTAATTTTATACTGTACCGTATTTGCAATGAGATGTATTTATACCCTAGCGGATGGACGGTCAGAGGTTATCGCTTATCAGTCTGTTCTAGAAAGAGTAAACTTAAGTCGGGGCATTTCTGGGAATATGTTTATTAAGTACAAACAATTATATTATGTTTGTTTCCTTAAGTAGGTGCATATTTTAATTATTTTTAGGGTTGCGTAACTCTATTAGTGAGACATCGCTGTCCGTCCCTCTGTCACCAGTATCTTATGAACTGTGACAGCTAGAGAATTAAAATTTTCGCAGATTATACATTCCTGTTGCCGCTGTAACATCACATACTAAAAATAAAATAAATTAAAATTAATAGTTAGGGGAGCTCCCATACAACAAACGTGAATTTTTGTCTGTCACCACGTCACCAAGCTGAATCTCATGAACCGTATTAGCTAGACAATTGTAATTTTCAACGATAATGGATTTATTTTGCTGCTATAACAACAAATACTATAAATAGAATTAAATATTTTTTTTAGTGGGGCTCCCATATAATGAACGTGATTTTTTTGCATTTTTTGCATGATATTAAAAACGGCAAAAGGTAAACGCCTAAAATATTTACAGTACATTGAGTTAAAACTTTAAAGAACTTTGAAAGAAATAAGAACTTTGAAAGAAATAAGAACTTTGATAATAAATAAATAATTAAATTACAACAAAATAAATATTTAAGGGGGCTCCCATACAAAAACTTGATTTCTTTTCCTTTTTTTTCTTTATATTAATAACGGTGGGCAATTGGTAACAAATAGTTAAAATATAGTATCTAAACATTTTATAGATAATCGCTCACTCGCACCCGGCCGGTTTTTATATTTTTTATTCAATTCTTCAACAATAGCGAACACTATAAGATAGTTAGTTCTACGTATATTTTATCAATATTTATTGCTATTTTGTTGGTTCACCAAACTACGCTATAATCTTAGAGCATAGCAGTCTAATTAATCTGGTATGCTGAAATAACAGACATACCAAGAACGAAATTTTGCTAGATTCCGGTAACCGCTAGATAAAAACATACAGACGAAAACTAAAAACTAAATCTCTTTATAAAATTAAACTGGCTGCATAATCTATAAAAAGCCCAAATTATCAATGATTTCAAATTAAGAATTTGAATCATAACCTGAAGTTGAAAACAATTTTGTGTCATTTCCCTGTTTGTGAAATAAGCGTGAATATTGTGTGGTTTTCTTAGCGAAAAGTGTCCTAAATAAGGCAACTACGATGAACATAAACACTTCTCTTCTACCGTATCTTCTAGACCGCCGCCGAGGGTTCGACCACTTTCTCAGCGAAGAAGACCTTTTCAACTCGATCATGCCTTTCATGTCTGGAGACAATATTCTCCGCGCCCGGGATGGATCTATGGGCCTGAAGACTAATAAAAACAACTTCCAAATAAACCTGGACGTCCACCACTTTTCTCCTGAAGAGGTGTCTGTCAAAATCGTTGATGGGTTTGTCGTCGTCGAAGGTCAACATGAGGAGAAAAGAGACGACCACGGTTGGGTCTCTCGCAAGTTTACTAGGAGGTAAGTTCTATCTGGACGTTGTTTAAGACGCCATATATCAATTGAAGTGTACTTCTTCTCTATCGCTTGTCATTATAAGTCTGATCTGAATGCCTACTATTTGTCAATAAAGTGTTTGAGCAGTATGCCTTCTTTAGTAAATCTCTATCACGCAGTAGTAATAATAACATACACACATACATACGCCTGCAACATCCGCCTTTATCCCTAATAAATGGGGTAGGCAGAGTCAAAGGTCGTTCCGCCACGTCTGACGTAAGTTTTGAGGGTTATTTAAGATAGATTTGTAGGTATAATGTTGTAGTGACAGGTTCTCACCCCATCGCCTAAATTACATTATATACTGAAACCCTCGGATCCCTGAGCTGTTTTTTACAGCATGCCCGGGAGGAAATTCAGCTGGCACATTCTATGTTTTTCTCTCGTTCCCAGGCCAACATGGAAGTAAGTAGTAATAGTAAAAGTAATAATATTCGTGCATTTTTCTTCCATTGCTTCCATGAAAAACATACAATGTTCCAGCTGCCCTTCCTCCCGGGCATGCTGTAGAAGTCAGCAAAAGGGATTCGAGGGTTACAGTATATTGTAATTTAGGCAATGGGCTGACAACCTGTCACCACAGCAATACACATTACAATCTAAAATAGCCTTTTGAAAGCTCCTTTTACGAGGCGTTTAACCTACCCCATAAGGGATAAAGGTGTGATTTTTTTTTTTTTTTTTTTACGAGCAAAAGACCGACAAAGGTACACTGAATATACATATGAGGATTTTCAATATCTTCATCTGATGTTTAAAACTACAGGCATTTTTTTCGGATTTGAGCAATTTTCTGGTATTTGTTTATGATCAATTTTCACATTAAGTTTAACAGCTTGTTTATACTCAATTTTCATTTTCAAGGTACCCTCTCCCAGAAGGCTGTGCAGCCGACGCTGTCCAGTCCAGGCTGTCTTCCGACGGAGTGCTGACCGTGGTGGCGCCACTGGAGAGCAACGCCAACGAGAGGGTGGTGCAGATCGTGCACACGGGGCCAGTCCGGAAGGAGAGCCAGGAGTGTGCCATGAAGTAGAGCACT
The DNA here is from genome assembly GCA_949820665.1 of Scrobipalpa costella. NCBI lineage: Eukaryota > Metazoa > Arthropoda > Insecta > Lepidoptera > Gelechiidae > Scrobipalpa > Scrobipalpa costella. The sequence continues at coordinate 9,476,549 of OX463299.1, forward strand.
GTATTAGATTGTGGAATAAAGTTATGTTGTTGGTCTATATTTAAATTATTTATTTCACTTTTATGCTTCACTAGGAGATAGAAAAACAATGTTCTAGCTGCTTCTATTTCTAGAGATAACGTAGAAAGCAAATTGTGGTTTTATAGGCGATAAGGTGAACTATTATTATAGCAACACAGTTTTCTTTTCTAAAATTATACTTGACTTTTTGTCATTGGGCTCTTTTAAAAGACCATTTAAGCTCTGCCTATGCCTACCCTATAAGATATACAAGCGGGACTATCTTAGCAGTCCAGGCTGTCTTCCGACGGAGTGTTGACCGTGGTGGCGCCACTGGAGAGCAACGCCAACGAGAGGGTGGTGCAGATCGTGCACACGGGGCCAGTCCGGAAGGAGAGCCAGGAGTGTGCCATGAAGTAGACCACTGCATTAGATTGTGGAATAAAGTTATGTTGTTGGTCTATATTGAAATTATTTATTTCACTTTTATGCTTCACTAGGAGATAGAAAAACATAGAATGTTCTAGCTGCTTCTATTTCTAGAGATAACGTAGAAAGCAAATTGTGGTTTTATAGGCGATAAGGTGAACTATTATTATAGCAACACAGTTTTCTTTTCTAAAATTATACTTGACCATTTAAGCTCTGCCTATGCAAGAGACAAGCGTGACTATCTTAGCAGTCCAGGCTGTCTTCCGACGGAGTTCTGACCGTGGTGGCGCCACTGGAGAGCAGCGCCAACGAGAGGGTGGTGCAGATCGTGCACACGGGGCCAGTCCGGAAGGAGAGCTAGGAGTGTGCCATGAAGTAGAGCACTGCACTAGATTGTGGAATAAAGTTATGTTGTTGGTCTATATAGGATTGTTTTATTTTACTCTATGCTTAACTAGTAAATAGAAAACATAGAATGTTCCAGCTTCTTCTATTCCTTGACATAACGTAGAATGCAAATGCGGGTGGCGATGGACTATGAGTGATATGACTAGAAACTCATTTCTCTTCAAAATGGCACTCAACACACTTTTTTCATTACGCCCTTTTACAAGGTCTTTCTACCCTGTAAGAGATGCAAGCGTGACTATATTAGCAGTCCAGGCTGTGTTCCGACGGAGTGCTGACCGTGGTGGCGCCACTGGAAAGCAACGCCAACGAGAGGGTGGTGCAGATCGTGCACACGGGGCCAGTCCGGAAGGAGAGCCAGGAGTGTGCCATGAAGGACCACTGTATTAGGTTGTGGAATAAAGTTATGTTGTTGGTCTATATTGGATTGTTTTATTTTACTCTTATGCTTCACTAGGAGATAGAAAAACATAATGTTCTAGCTGATTCTATTTCTAGAGATAACGTAGAAAGCAAATTGTGGTTTTATAGGCGATAAGGTGAACTATTATTATAGCAACACAGTTTTCTTTTCTAAAATTATACTTGACTTTTTGTCATTGGGCTCTTTTAAAAGACCATTTAAGCTCTGCCTATGCCTACCCTATAAGAGATACAAGCGGGACTATATTAGCAGTCCAGGCCGTCTTCCGACGGAGTGTTGACCGTGGTGGCGCCACTGGAGAGCAACGCCAACGAGAGGGTGGTGCAGATCGTGCACACGGGGCCAGTCCGGAATGAGAGCTAGGAGTGTGCCATGAAGTAGAGCATTGCACTAGATTGTGGAATAAAGTTATGTTGTTGGTCTATATAGGATTGTTTTATTTTACTCTTATGCTTATCTAGGAGATAATGTTCCAGCTGCTTCTATTCCTAGACATACTGTGGAAGGCAAATATGGGTTTCATAGGCGATGGGCTGTTGACCAATCACTATTACTATAGTAACACATTTACTTTCTAAAATGGCACTCAACACAACTTTTTTCATTTCGCCCTTTTACAAGGTCTGCCTACCCTGTAAGAGACACAAGATTAGCAGTCCAGGCTGTCTTCCGACGGAGTGCTGACCGTGGTGGCGCCACTGGAGAGCAACGCCAACGAGAGGGTGGTGCAGATCGTGCACACGGGGCCAGTCCGGAATGAGAGCTAGGAGTGTGCCATGAAGTAGAGCATTGCACTAGATTGTGGAATAAAGTTATGTTGTTGGTCTATATAGGATTGTTTTATTTTACTCTTATGCTTATCTAGGAGATAATGTTCCAGCTGCTTCTATTCCTAGACATACTGTGGAAGGCAAATATGGGTTTCATAGGCGATGGGCTGTTGACCAATCACTATTACTATAGTAACACATTTACTTTCTAAAATGGCACTCAACACAACTTTTTTCATTTCGCCCTTTTACAAGGTCTGCCTACCCTGTAAGAGACACAAGATTAGCAGTCCAGGCTGTCTTCCGACGGAGTGCTGACCGTGGTGGCGCCACTGGAGAGCAACGCCAACGAGAGGGTGGTGCAGATCGTGCACACGGGGCCAGTCCGGAATGAGAGCTAGGAGTGTGCCATGAAGTAGAGCATTGCACTAGATTGTGGAATAAAGTTATGTTGTTGGTCTATATAGGATTGTTTTATTTTACTCTTACGCTTATCTAGGAGATAATGTTCCAGCTGCTTCTATTCCTAGACATACTGTGGAAGGCAAATATGGGTTTCATAGGCGATGGGCTGTTGACCAATCACTATTACTATAGTAACACATTTACTTTCTAAAATGGCACTCAACACAACTTTTTTCATTTCGCCCTTTTACAAGGTCTGCCTACCCTGTAAGAGACACAAGATTAGCAGTCCAGGCTGTCTTCCGACGGAGTGCTGACCGTGGTGGCGCCACTGGAGAGCAACGCCAACGAGAGGGTGGTGCAGATCGTGCACACGGGGCCAGTCCGGAAGGAGCCAGGAGTGTGCCATGAAGTAGAGCACTGTATTAGATTGTGGAATAAAGTTATGTTGTTGGTCTATATTGAAATTATTTATTTCACTTTTAAGCTTCACTAGGAGATAGAAAAACATAGAATGTTCTAGCTGCTTCTATTTCTAGAGCTAACGTAGAAAGCAAATTGTGGTTTTATAGGCGATAAGGTAATGAACTATTATTATAGCAACACAGTTTTCTTTCCTAAAATGATACTTGATTTTTATTTGTCATCGGGCTCTTTTAAAAAACCATTTAAGCTCTGCCTATGCCTACCCTATAAGAGATACAAGCGTGACTATCTTAGCAGTCCAGCCAGGAGTGCGCCATGAAGTAGAGCACTGCAGATTGTGGAATAAAGTTATGTTGTTGGTCTATATTGGAATGATTTATTTCACTTTTATGCTTCACTAGGAGATAGAAAACATAGAATGTTCCAGCAGATTCCATTCCTAGACATACCGTAGAAGACAAATCGTGGTTTTATATAGGCCGATAACCTGATGAATTATCACTATAGCAACACAGTTGTCTTTTCTAAAATGACATTTGACTTTTCGTTTTAGTCATTGGGCCCTTTTAAAAGACCATTGACGCTCTGCCTATGCCTACCCTATAAGATATACAAAGGTGACAATTTTAGCAGTCCAGGCTGTGTCATGAAGTAGAGCACTGCATTAGATTGTGGAATAAAGTTATTTTGTTGGGTCTATATTTGATTGTTTTATTTTACTCTTATGCTTAACTAGGAAATAGAAAAACATAGAATGTTCTAGCTGCTTCTATTTCTAGACAATGTAGAAGAAAAATAAGGCATTTCATATTTTTTTTGTCTTTTTTATACTGTAAGTCAACACAACTTTTTAACTATAGTCTGTCAACGTCGTGCTTACCGCGCCCTAAGGGTACAGACGTTGGCGGGGACGTGGTAGCACGCGGCGATTGCGAACATGAACACATTGCGTCGTGTTCGCTTACCCTCCTGCTTCACCGCCCGCACCCCCGTTACCGCGTCCCCGCGCACGTCTGTACCCCTAAGGCGCGGTAAGCACGACGTTGACAGACTATAGGACATAGCCTAACATAGAATTTTCCATCTACTTCTATTTTCAAACATACCTTAGAGGCAAAATAGGGAAGGTTTCATAGGCGATGGGCAGTTGACCTATCACTATTACCATAGCAACACATTTCTTTTCTAAAATGGCGCTCAAAACACGACTTTTTTATTACGCTCTTTTACAAGGTCTGCCACCCTATTAAATATACAAGCGTGACTATTTTAGCAGTCCAGGCTGTCTTGCGACGGAGTGCTGACCGTGGTGGCGCGGCGCCACTGGAGAGCAACGCAGAGCACTGTATTAGATTGTGGAATAAATCCGCTTCCATGCTGGACTGGGAGCGAGAGAAAAACATAGAATGTGCCAGCTGCATTTCCTACCCGGCCATGCTGTAAAAATCAGCTAAGGGATCCGAGCGTTTCAGTATATTGCAATTTAGGCGATGGACTGACAACCTGTCACTACAGCAATATACCTACAAATCTATTTTAAATAACCCTCAAAACTTTGTCAGACGTGGCCGAGCGACCTTTGTTTAGGTCGTTTACGCTCTGCCTACCCCATTAGGGATATAGACGTGACTATATGTATGTATAAAGTTATGTTGTTAGTCTATATTGGATTTATTTTACACATAATATATACATAAATAAATAGGAGAAAGTATACAAAATAGGTCAATAAAAGTACATACATACATATAATCACGCCTTTATCCTTAATGGGGTAGGCAGAGCGTAAACGACCTAATCATAGGTCGCTCCGCCGCGTCTGACAAAGCTTTGAGGGTTCGTCCAAGTTTGAGGGTTATTTAAGATAGATTTGCTGCTGACACATTCTTTGTTTTTCTTTCGCTCCCAGTCCAGCATGGAAGCATTTATTTTACTCTCATATTGATATAGAAAAGCAATGTTCCGGCTGCTTATTATACCAGGGTATACTGCATGTATAGGGTATAGTGAAAAACTAAAGGTTTCAATGGCTCACAATCCCAACCCATGCCTAAGCAAAAACACAAGTTCCACCAGAACCACTATAATACGATAGAGCGAATAATGTATTTTCGTAAACTGCCATCTTGTAGAGAACATATGAACTAGCACGACAGAGTTTGGCAAAACAGCGGTATGGTACCAGAATGAGGCGCTGACGTGATAACATTTGGTTATGTTAGTTCTTCATAAATAATACAGATGACGCTTCAACCGTAATTACACGCTACCATATCTCTTATGGGGTAGGTAGAGTCGTCGTCGAGGAATCTAAATTTTTTTATGTTCACAGGTAGATTTTTTGGAAAAACGTAAAAAGCATAGAAGTAATCTATGTGTGATATGATAGGAGCTTATTAAACTCTTATAATATCAGTATATATTACAATCGAAAAACATAGAATGTGCCAGCTGCATTTCCTCCCGGGCAAGCTGTAAAATCCAGCTAAGGGATCCGAGGGTTTCAGTATATTGTAATTTAGGCGATGGGCTGACAACCTGTCACTACAGCAATATACCTACAAATCTATCTTAAATACATACATATAATCACGCTTTTATCCCTAATGGGGTAGGCAGAGCATAAACGACCTAAACAAAGGTCGTTCCGCCACGTCTGACAAGGTTTGAGGTTTATTCAAGATGGATTTGTACGTATATCTATCTTAAATAACCCTCAACCCTACCTTTGTTTACGAGGTCGTTTACGCTCTGCCTACCCCATTAGGGATACAGGCGTAAATATATGTATGTATGTATGTATTACAATCTAAAATTGCCCTCAATTTTTGTCAGACGTGGCGAAAGCGTCTTTTACGAAGCGTTAAATGCTCTGCCTACCCCGTAAGGGATAAAGGCGTGATTTATGTATGTATGTATATAATTTCCATGCTGGTCTGGGAGCGAGAGAAAAACATAGAATGTGCCAGCTGCATTTCCTCCCGTGCATGCTGTAGAATCCAGCTAAGGGATCCGAGGGTTTCAGTATATTGTAATTTAGACGATGGGCTGACAACCTGTCCCTACAGCAATATATCTAGAATTCTATCTTAAATAACCCTCAAAACTTTGTCAGACGTGGCGGACGACCTTTGTTTGGGTCGTTTACGCTCTGCCTACCCCATTAGGGATAAAGGCGCGATTGTATGTATGTATGTATAATATCAGTATGCGGTATTAGCCTACATATCATATCATCAAAATTATAACGACCTTAAAATTGCTACCCGGCAAAAAAAACAGCTAATGCATTATATAATGTATGTATATTGTACAAACCTGTCAATTCGTAAAAAAGCATAGACATTTATTTAAATCTAATAGGGAATTGAATCCGAACTACAGACTGCGTGGCAAGGATCTCCTGGTGCAACCAGTACATCCAAGCCTAGAAATACCAAAAAAGAGCCCTATGTATAGAATTATCTTCATCTACAACAAATTACCAGATAATATAATAAGCGAAATTAAATACCCAACATATATGACAAAACTTAAATCATTTCTACTTGAAAAGGCTTATTATATTGTCGATGAATTTATGAGTGATAAAAATATAATAAACAAATAAATAAATTAAATAATATGTAGTTGTAATAATTCGACATGTTTAATTATTTTTAATGACTATTGATGTTTATTTAAACTTTTACTAATATGATATTTTGACACTATTGTAATGTTTTAAATTGATTGCTAATTAATATTGATTGTTATTATCTTATTATGATGTATTAGACTGTAATTATGACAAATATGTTATTTATGCTAAACTGTCTCCTCTCTCAGACTTTGCTATGCCCTAACAGGGTGCATCTACCAGACATATATATATATAGATACGCGTGGCCCAAAGAGTGACGTCCAAAGGAAAAATTTTGATTCCTTAGGTCAAGGGGTAGCCAAATCACCCCCATGTATGTTCAGCGATTTTTAGTAGTTTAGGAGTTATGAATTTTTTTGCTAATTTTCTAAGAAAATTGACCTCAGTAGATTAATTATTTTTTATTATTTTTTTGGATAACTTTTTTTTATTTTTTTTTATTTTTGTGACATCCTCTTAAATTGTTCTTTTAACCATAAAAGTTTCAGCTTCCTAGCTGTAATGTAAGTTAGTTATTTTTTTATCAAAAGTTCGAATTTTACGATCGAGCTAGTCTGCTCTGAATTTTCAACTTGAAATTAAAAATTGAAAAAGATAATCTCATGGTCCCTTATACGTCACTCTTTGGGCCACCCGATATATATTTTTATACAAGACCTTTTTGAATATACATGTATTGCAATGAATAAATGAATTGAATTGAATATATGTTTATTATAGACATAGGTCGAATATAAAAAGATAGTTTGGCCCTTCCATACAAATTGACTCGAGCCGCTGATACAATTTGTATGAGAGGTTAAGGGGGCATTTTTTTCCATATTTCGACCTATGTTCCTTTAGAAAAGTTGTTGAGTTGTATCGGTCAGTTATTTATTTTTTTACTCCCTGTAATTTAGATATTTTTTGCAACAGTTTAAGTACGAAAATTAAACAACAAAGTATTTACGACTAGAAATTGTTTATTTATACGAATAAACTTGTCATCTTATTCATCTTACATAATACCTTATTCAATACCTTACTAAATTGATGTAATCATGTTTTTATCGTAATACTAAAATAATTCCTTATTTAATACCTTACTAAATTGATGTAATCATGTTTTTATCTTAATACTAAAATAATTCCTTATTTAATACCTTACTAAATTGATGTAATCATGTTTTTATCTTAATACTAAAATAATTCTTTATTCAATACCTTACTAAATTGATGTAATCATGTTTTTTATCTTAATACTAAAACCATATTATAATATAACACATGGAATGTTCATAAATGCACAACACTGGGAACTTTCAAGATGGAGTCTTCTTAATCTTGTTGTCCTTTGTTTTCCAATGGTTCCTGCTGCTGTTTCTTCACTGGTCCAGTCTGAACAATAGGAACAATTCTTTCATTCTCAACCTTTGGCTTAGGTTTCAACGGAGCAGTGATAGATAGGACTCCGTCAGAAGACAACCGCGAAATTACAGAATCTTCTTGAATGCCTTCTGGTAGTGGATATCTGCGAACAAAGCTTCGTGAGATGTAGCCGTGCTCATCTTGCTTCTCTTCATGTTTCGCTTCGACTATTAAATAGCCATCTACGGTTTTAACAGAGATATCTTCAGGAGCAAAATGTTGCACGTCCAAATTGATTTGGAACTTATCTTTTTCTTCCTTGATGCTTGATCCGACATCTCTTGCTGCTGCTTGAAGGTTTCTCCAGGGTCTGTAGTAATCTTCATTGGCTTGAGGGATGGCGATGACTGTTAGATAGTCTTGAGGGGACAGGCCTAGACCGAAATGTTGATCGTAGAGTTGTCTGGGTCTCGGGCGTCGGCAGCGGTCGCTTTCAAGGCAAAATGGATAGAATGCCATTTTTGGTACAAGTGTTAATTCACTGGTAACGCGATTCAATGCACAATATCACTGGGAATGGCTTCCGAATTTCGCCGGCTGCGTATCGTTCACGTAGCTTGTTTACTTTCTCAATGCCGCTAGTCGGTCGATGACGCGCCATATATACCCAGCGCCCTCTGGTAACGTCGCGAACATTCTAGAACTTTTGCCGGCGTCACGCGCATGCTCCCGAAATGTCAGGGGCGCACCACCTTTGGTTTGTTGTACATGTTTGGAACTCCTGCTATAAAGATTGGGATTTGTATTTCTTGTAATTTTTGTACAATATAATAGAAGAATCTGTATAAAACTTTTTCATTGCATTGTTTATTATATTCTTTGTCCACTCTCTATTGTCTGAAGTGAGACTTTTTTTTAATACTTGTAGTTACACTAACAGTTGTATCGGTTTCACTAACATATTTTTTTGGGTGATACAAAAGATAACGTTTATTTTATTTTATTAACGGCCTTCCTAGTAATTGAATAACAGGCGACAGGTTTTGTTTAATATGTGATTTTTTCTGGTAGGAATTGGATACAACTATAATATCCATGAGTGCACAAGAACCCAAATTTATTTGTTCGATGAATATTAATTAGAGGCGACCTTATTCAATTTTCTGCCTTATGGCTAGGGCAGAAAATATTTCCAGGCAACCTTTGTGATCATCATGTATAGTATTAATTTACAATAATAACATACATACATACATACATAAAATCACGCCTTTATCCCTTACGGGGTAGGCAGAGCGTTAAACTCCTCGTAAAAGGCGCATTCGCCACGTCTGACAAAAATTGAGGGCAATTTTAGATTGTAATGTGTATTGCTATAGTGACAGGTTGTCAGCCCATCGCCTAAATTACAATACACTGTAACCCTCGATTCCCTTTTGCTGACTTCTACAGCATGCCCGGGAGGAAGGGCAGCTGGAAAATTCTATGTTTTTCTATCTCTCCCAGTCCAGCATGGAAGCAAATATAACAATAATAACGATATTTAAATACAAAAATAAAAGGTGAATTTAACCAACATCTTCATAATAATAATTATGAAGTATTGATAAATGTTATCCATCCAACAAATAGGTACAAACATTTTAAGAATAAAATACTTATAATTTTACGATGAAAGTTGTACTTTGGTCAGTTTTGCAATTATTGAATCATCATCATCATAAATTTAAGAGTTTTGCTCTTGTCTGTGAAGTTGAATAAAGAAATATAATTTTACTAATTATTAAATTAATCATATATTATCTGAAATGTCATGATTAAGTTGCAACAGGCATGCGTAGTGTTGTAGGTAATCTACCTATGGTGACATATTTTTATCAGGTAGTCCATCATCTCCTGTATAAATTAAGGTTGAAGCATAGAAGAACCAAAGAAACCAAAGGTTCAAAACTCCTGAAGTAGTACCGCTACTCAACACTAGGTAGCGCTAGTGGTAACTTTCATTTCTAGAAAAATCTCCATACGTAACTTAGCATAGAATAATCTCGAACATAGCTCGAATATGAGCAATTAACTAAATAATAAGTTTATTCATCGAGATTTATGTAATAATCGGTACGTCAAATTATTTTGACTATTATTTTGACTATTATTTTGATTTTTACATTGCGTTTTGCAACTGAGAAACAAAGAACAGAAGTTCCGCTATTCATATCTAGATGGCGCAAGCAACCACAGGGTGACCTGAATAACATCGTCTGTGCCACAAGTCACGATTCTTTGTGATTGTATTTATGTAGAGTTTACTCACTAAAATTGTAATAGATATGATTACTTATAGACGATGTTTCTGTACTGAATATTTGTTTAGTCGATGAGTCACGTTGCTATAGATATTCTTTGGCCTTCGAACACTATGGACTTGTACTTACACTATTAATAAACTTAGGTAGAGTACCTAATATCGGTTAGTAGAGTATAACTAGGGAAAAATAATTGAAAACGTTGGTAACATGACCTAAAAGTGTTTGTCTACAATGTTACTCAACATTGTATACCTTTCTATCCTATTATTATTTATTTTCTATTACCTAATTAAAATAATTTATAGTTGCAATACCAATATTTAATGTAGCCGATCGTTAGCATTCTATTCAAATGTCAATTAGTTAACACTCAGCGTTTTGTCATAAAAACACAACATAACCTCAAAAAAATACAACAGTCCAGGCAACCGGCAACATTTTTCAACAACTCTTTTGTATCTCTCTCTAACACGCACAGTTGTATATCTTTCCCTCGCGCTCTCCGCGGCCATGCCCCTCCCGTCTCACATCAGTCATTCGCCTTTGATTATCAGCTACAGTTGTGTGATTTTTGTTATTTTTGTAGAACGAATGTAAAAATTAGCTGCAAAATGGCACCGTCATCGAAGTTAGGGCGTGGAAAGCCCTTAAAAAATCAAACTAAAGAAGTTTTGCACAAGATTTATAGATATTTTGAGACAGAGATAGAAAGAGACCCGAATTCTACGGTGACGGCGGCGCAACTCGTCACGCATTCAACCGGCATTTCAATGAACGCGATCAAACGCGTGCTCTCCGAGTACAAGGACAAGGTCAACGTGAAAAAAGAATACAAATCCACAAAACGAAGATCGAAGAAAAATATCACTTCGGATGACTTCGACGCTCAAGCCATAAGAAAAATAATCCACGGATTTTACAACAATGACGAAGAATTTCCTATTATGAAAGACTTGTATCTTATTATGAAGGGCGACATCGATTATCAAGGATCACTTTGCACTCTACGTAGAGACGTCGCAAAGTTGGGATTCAAATGGATGGAGAAAGAGGACAACAACAGTATATTGATAGAGAAACACGAGATAAGATTCGCAAGGGTCCAGTACTTAAGTAAAATCGAGTATTTCCGAGCTCAAGGTCGGAACATTGTTTACACCGGCGAGACGGCTATTGAAAGCAGTCGCTTATCATCAAAGCCGAAACCTGATGGAAGTTCCACAATGCTGAAACAACCGGCAAAGTCCAGGCTTGTCTTATTAATGGCTGGAGATCAATTCGAAATTTTACGCAACACACTTTTTATGTATGATTCTAACAAAAGGGATTTAAAAGACGAAAGCGAGTGCCGGCGTGAAAACTTTGAACAAATGGAGAACTGGTTCAAGTTTCACTTGTTACCTGTGCTAAAACCAAATAGTGTTGTCATCATTGACGGTGGATCTCCTTTCAATAACAGAGTATTAAATCCAGCGCCCCACTCTAACTCTACAAAAAAAGAGATGATGGATTATTTAACAGTGCGAAACGTACCCCATTCTCCAGATATGTATAAACCACAGTTGTACCAACTTGTGCAACTGAATAAAGACAAATATTGGGATTATAAAACTCATGCGTTATTGACAGAACACGGACACACAGTGCTACGGATACCACCTTACCACAGAGAATTAAGTCCTATAAAAAATATTCTTACAACTGTGAAAAATTACATAGGAAAGGACCTGTGCTTAAACGTGGAAAGTGTTATGAAAATTGCCAAAGAACGAGTGCTGTCATTATCTAAAGAAGACTGGAAAGTAGCATGTAGGGTCGTAGAGGCTGAAGAAAATGACTTAAAAACAACAGATAAATTAATCGACGAGATCTCAGAAAGTCCTTTCAAAAACGCTGACGAAGAGTCAGAAGAAAGTGATCAGGACGATAATGAGTCTGATTCTGATAGTGATTAAAATAAGACTTTGTTTTTAGTGTGATAAATACCAAAGACTATAAATGCTTATTATAAGAAATTGTTTTTGTTAAAAGTGATATAAAGTTTCAAGAGGACCATTACAGAGTGTTAATTAGGTAGATGATCGATGATGATATAAAGATGATTGTTACATTAATTACATTGATTGTGATTAATAATAATACAGTTTCATTTCTATTTTTCCTTAAATGTTTTATTATATTTAATTGTACCTATCCTATCCTATACAAATTAATTTCCTACAATATGGTAGTACTAGTATATGGTATGGTAGTTCTTACATGCTAGCCTGGAAGCGAGAGAAGAACATAGAATGTGCTAGTCGCATATCATCCCGCGCATGCTGTAAAAACCAGCTAAGGGTTCCGAGCGTTTTAGTATATTGTAATTTTGGTTGGCTGACAACCTGTCACTACAACAACATACCTACAAATCTGTCTAAAATAACCCTCAAAACTTTGTCAGACGTGGAGGAACGACCTTTGTTTAGGTCGTTTTCGCTCTGCCTACTCCATTAGCGATCAGGGCGTGATTATATGTATATATGGTAAGTACTATGCTCTATGGCCGCCTATGTTGTACTTGTTTTTTGTTGTTATCTGTTGTGTTGTATGATTTGTATTCTTACGTGCAATAAAGTATTTTTATGTTATGTTATTTCTAGGCACTAAATTATAGACCTAGACGTAATTTTATGACCCAATCACAATAATAATTATTATGAACATTACATTTCGGCCCAATGTAAAAAATAACGTATATAAGTTTAATGTTTTTTCTTTGTGGTAGTTCTAGTACTTACTCGTACACTAAGTAACATAAGTAGCTTATTCTATTTTAACATAAATAGTTACATACATACATACATATAATCACGCCTTTATCCCTAGTGGGGTAGGCAGAGCGTAAACGACCTAAACAAAGGTCGTTCCGCCACGTCTGACATAAATAGTTCTTATAACATAATCACTTATATTACTTAACTTTGGACAACGCTTTAACGTTATCGGATATAAAAGATGGTTCTGTGCCTAGGAGGGCACGTTGGCGACCCGTGATGTGATTAGACTATACCTAAGAGCAATTACTGACTATACTCAATCTCTTCGTTCAATTTGTAGGCTGTCAAGTTTATTTTTAATGTCTGAATTATGACATGACATAATATGACAAATAATGCTAAATGAAAATTCTAGTTATTTTTCTGATAACGAAATAGAATAGGCTAGGTTTTACTCTTCAGTTTTACATTACGACATTTTATCTTATTGAATAAAATGTCTGCTTTTCCCGTGTTTCTACAAACTGATCGACTTGGTCGACGAGATATGCAGCCTTCTAACCATCGCTTGGTCCTAGGACTATCTCCTGATGGTGCTCTGACCCTGGTCAATCCACCCAGCCATACTTGGGCTCAACCTTCAATTCGCAATATCAACATTACCGGCCGGGACAACTTTGAAATCAATTTGGACGTCCACCATTTCGCTCCCGAAGATATTTCCGTGAAGACCATCGATGGATACCTGATAATCCAGGCAAGTCATGATGAGAAGCAAGATGAATATGGTTGGGTTAAGAGGCAGTTCACAAGACGCTATGCTTTGCCTGAAGGTTGTGATTTAGATGCTGTCGAGTCTCGTTTGTCGTCTGACGGTGTTCTGACTGTGATTGCTCCTCATGCCGCTCCTCCGAGGAATGAAAGGACTGTGCTAATAGTGCAGACTGGACCTGTAAGGAACGTCGTTGAGGCAAAATCCGAAGCAGGTGATGGAGAAGCACCCGAGACTATTGCAGCTACTTTGCAGTAAGGGAAAGATAATGGTGAAACAGAAAGAAATGCCTTATAAATTCTAAAGTATGAAAGTGAATTCTAAATTTAATTGAAAACTGTCATGGCATGTACTACGTATAGGTATCCCTTTCGAAGCGCAGTCTTGCAATAAGTAGGCAAGATGCCAGGCTGAGGTTTTGCTAAATATAGGCAGTCCTTTGGCTCGATGCTGATGTATTTTATTTTGATTATTAATTGTTGTTGTTTGTAACAACTATCTTTGGCTTTATGAACCGTTTTGTTATGTTGATGTTTTGTTTTAGGAGCCAAAAATAAAGTGTTTGTAAATTAATTCTAGACTTTTAATAATATTGTAACCATCTTGCTGTAGTTTACTTACTGTACTGGTTTCACTTAATGAGTAAGTACTTCTTCTTACCGACTGGCGTTTTTACTGGATAGGATTTTTGTAATGAATTATTAAATCAATGGGAAACACAATCTTTCTTCTTTTGTGTCAAATCCGATTTAATAGTGGGAACAAAGAAATGGACCAAAGAACATTATACCACATAATTACCTTTTTCAACTAGGTACTAAGATATGAAGGTAAAAATTTAACTATCAGCGCAAAACATACAATAGTGCTATAGATTCGTAGAGGGCACACCAATTATTGCTGTCCCTTTCTGTTTGTTTGTGATAGAAAGTGACAGGTACAGACTTTACGAATTGCCACCATTGTAGACGGCTGTGTGCATAGCGGGACCTTTTTTTTTTTTTTTTTTTCAATTCATCACAATTGCAAATTGACAAAGTCGTTAAAGGCTGTTTAATACTACATCGTACCATAGAATATACATAACAGTTAAAATGAAGTAGGGTTCAATTTCAAATGCACTGGTTATTATTGATACCGATTGAATCATTTAGCATTCCATGTTACTAAACTCTAAATTGGTGCCTGCCTGGGTTTTTACCTAAATAATAAGCCTTACAACCTGGTAAACCCCATATTCGGTGAAAACCAGGAAATAGGGTACCTTTAGGCAGGATTATTTTTTAATCGCTATTCGTTCAGTTAGAAGTTTGTATAATTTCCTACTTTACCATAAAAAATATTCAACATTAGACCGTCTTTGTCAGCCATGCATAACAAAAGAATCGTAAATCAGAATAATCTGTAAGTACTACAGACTACTGTTACTATTTGGCATACATGTATCAATCACCATTCGTTTATTACCGCCTGATCCGTATTTTGCATAGGTGATATTCTTCCATGCTGGACTGGGAGAGATAGAAAAACAAAGAATGTTCCAGCTGCCCTTCCTCCCGGGCATGCTGTTGAAGTCAGCAAAAGTGACTCGAGGGTTACAGTGTATTGTAATTTAGGCGATGGGCTGACAACCTGTCAGTAAAGCAATACATATTACAATCTAAAATTGCCCTCATTTTTTGTCAGACGTGGCGAAAGCGCCTTTTACGAGGCGTTAAACGTTCTGCCTACCCCGTAAGGGATAGAGGCGTGATTTATGTATGTATGTATGTATGATCATCGCTATATTTAGAGTTGGAACTAAAGTTCAGCATTAGAGTATGGGGAAAAAATATATCGAACTTCACTTCACTTTTATAAGAGCAGGGCATGGTAAAAATATAATATAAATAAGGAATCTCTTTTAGCGTTCCGTAGTCAATAAAGTAAACCTTAACATTTCGCCATGTCTGTCTGTCCGTCCGTTTGTATGCCGCGCCCCTGTTAAAAACTCAGTTTTACACCTATTAACATGAAATTTAGTACGAAGATAGATTCTGATGACAAAAAAGCAGTCTAAATATATTATTTTTGGACTCATGCAAGTAAAAGGAGGACAAAAAAATACATATGGGCGTGTCCGACACGCTCGTGGTCAATTTTTTTAAGGTTTTTTACGACATATTTATTACATAACTCTCGCGGCGGATATACGTATAAATGGTAAATAATCGGAGGTGAACTTCAGTATAACTCCTTATAAATCGCATCGCAATTATAAATATTTGTGCAGTGAAAATAATAAGTAGGTATAGGTATGTCAATATTTAAATAAATAAACAAAATGCAGATTTATCAGCAAGAAATCATATTTATTTACAAGACTACCAACTTATAAGATAAAATTATAATACCACAGATTTAAATTCAGTCTTAAAATAAAATTAAAGCACCATGGCACTTTTAAGATTACGACTTGTTTTCCAAAGATTCCACTTGGACAGGAGAACCAAGTTGCTTCTTGATAGGTCCCGTTTGTTGAATGGGAATGATCTTCTCGCCGGTCGAAGGCAGCGCAAGCACCTTTGGAGCAGTCACGGTCAAGACTCCATCCGAAGACAACTTCGACTCAACAGCATCAGGCAAACAACCCTGTGGTAGAGCGTACTTCCTCACGAACTGTCTGGACACGTATCCATGCTGGTCCTTCTTCTCTTCATGTTTTCCTTCAATCATCACTTGCCCGTCGACCACTTTGACGTTTATTTCTTCAGGTGCGAAATGCTGCACGTCAACGTTGACTTGGAACTTTTCATCGTCGCAACGCACTTTGCTAGACTCCAAAGCCAGCTGATTCATTGCCTGCGACAGATCCTCCATTGGTCTGAAGTAGTCTTCCCAGCGTCTGAAGACGTTGTCCCATGGTCTGAAGAATTCTGGCCTGAAAAACTCCGGAGCGAAGAAGTCGCGAGGCATCAACTGGTTAAAGCCGAAGAAATCGTCAGGGCGGCGGAAGAAGTCACGCTCCATCATCCTGAATGGACTGTCAAAATCGTACATCCTTGGAATGATCGACATTTCGACTAGTTTTATTTGGCTTTCGTTTGTTACTCTCAACTCTTACTCGATTCGCTTCTTGTTGTTCAACTGAATGTAGTTCGCGCACTCTCCCGCGTTTATATACTCTCGTGGTTAGCGCCACCTCTTATCGAGTAACTGTACTGTAAAGTTCGAGAAATGACCGACTATTTCTGGAAGCAGCCCGATTGTGATAAACGCTACGAGTGACGTTAGCGTGCTTCTGGAAAAGGTAAGTTCTCGAATTGGTAGGGTTATACCGTAGTACTATAGCGCCCCTTGGTGTCGAGTAGCTGAAGTAACAATATTATTATTTGTAGAGTTAGGTTATACAGTTTTCTAGAAAAGTGAGCACAACAAGGCTTACATTCCCGTAATAATTTAAGTAAATAACACGACGTGTATTATTTACACAATAATTTAAGTTAATGAACAACTTGGTGATTATCGTACGATGCCGTAAATGCAAGTAAAAAATATTTTTTAAAAGAAAGAACGCAAAGTACCTATTTAGAGGTCGTTATCTTATTAATTAGCTTAATCAAATATTATTATGATTATTAAGGGTGTATATTTTATTATTTTTTAAGATATTATGTACCAAGATAGATAATCATCATCATATTAGCTTCATAAGATAATTAGATCGTTTCTGCTTATTTTTCTTTTATATTTGTTTGTGTCTCTTTATGCAGCTTGACAGCCAATCAGCTAGAATCTTAAGTCTTACTCATAGGTCTTACTGGCTCTACATACTGGCATTCAATACCTATAATTTACATAGATAAAACTCCCTCCCGCACACGGTGCGTGATAGTCGTCACTTTTTCTCTTCCAAATTAATTCGTTATTGTAATATTTTTATATGTTTACTAGTGATGTGTTATTTATATAAATTATGTTTTATTATATTAGTATTATACATTATTTATTCATAATTTATGTTGATATATGTATATTTATTGTATTTTATGATATTAGAGTTTGAATCGTATTTAATGAAATTTTACCTATATTTTAAATTGTACACGCCTTATCTGCCTCAGCTGGGAGAGATCTTTTTAGAGATAAGCTGTACCTATTGTGCTATTGTTTTTATGTTTGTGTCCTCTGTATGAACATGATCATACAGAGGACACAAATGCAATAAACTGTAAATTTATGGATATTATTTATCCGATCGTTCTACGGTACTACTGTTATATTCTGTGGTATTTCGTCGACTTTAAAATCCACATAAATACATACGTTACTTCTGGCTGACCGTGACCTTGATAGTTCATCACGCACCGCACGACCCCTCAAACCAGCTCTACCTACCCTAATCAAAAATGCAACGGTCTTTGCAAAAATTATGTTGTCCTTGTCTAAGGGGCCAAGGACCGACCCGAGGTAGTTCATTCATCTCTCCTCTACCATCCCTTGAGCACTTGTTATAAAACCGGTATTTTTTCTTCAAACAATGCAATCCCAAGGGTGCGGCTAAACAGTTTAGTTTTTGCATATCGGAGCGCGAAGTTTTTGTATTGTTGTTAGATTAAAATAAAAATGCTCTAGATTCTAGATTATTCTTTAATTTTACTTGGCCAACGGTTGGAGCTTTTTTATTCTAAGTAGCTTTATATTTAAAGATCATAAGCCGCATAACATAAGCGCACTCCGTGGTACTAGTGCTACTAGTAGGCATATCTTTTATAGGTTTTAAACCTATAAAATTAACACGAACACATAAACATACTAATAAAAATAAAAAGCAACCACGTTGCCAACGTTAACACTATGCAAAATATAATAACAAATACATTATAGTGTTGTACAAAAAAAAACAATAATATAAGCTGATCGAACGGATCAGAATCACAAAATAAATAAACAAAAGCAAGGTGTTTGTTATCATGGGTGTTATACATGGATGACCTACATAACCTGGTTGGCAGTGCATGCAGGCTACCTGCTGTCCAAGGGTTCCAGGAACAGTTTCCATTTAAGGGTCGGCCGGAGTAGTGAAATCCCATACAAATGTAGTTTCGTTTTTATTCCTAAACAGTTTAAACATTCAAAACCAAACTTAACCATACTTCGTACACATGGCCAAATGCATCATTCTTGGACGAATCAACATGTCGATTGTTGGACGAATTCGTCCAAGGCATCATGTCTATGCTTCTAATTAGGTTTGGTTTGAATATATTAAGACGTACATACATACATATAATCACGCCTTTATCCCTAATGGTAGGCAATGGGTAGGCAGAGCGTAAACGACCTAATCAGAGGTCGTTCCGCCACGTCTGACAAAATTTTGAGGGTTATTTAAGATATGTTTGTAGGTATATTGCTGTAGTGACAGGTTGTCAGCCCATCGCCTAAATTACAATATACTGAAACCCTCGGATCCCTTAGCTGGATTTTACAGCATGCCCGGGAGGAAATGCAGCTGGCACATTCTATGTTTTTCTCTCGCTCCCAGACCAGCATGGAAGTAAAAAAAAAACAACAATTTATTCCCAAAGACCAGTGAGCAAACGCCCTTAGACTTGTGTAGATAATATCCATAGAAGTCAGAGGGTATCGGCGGGGCTTCAGAGCGAGGTAGTGACATGCGGGCTACGATACAGCCCAGTTCATTAGTGGAATAAAAATAATTAATAATGGAGAAATGGTTGACTTTTGTCTTGGTATTTGCTGTGGTGATACGGTAAGAATTTGCAACTATTTTATTTAATTGTGAAAACCATATATTATGCTTAATTGGTTTGTTCAATCGAATTTTTAGATGATAAGAAAAAGTTAGACATTGTCCTCAACAGTCAATTGTTTAAAAATTATCCGTCTCTTGTATTATCAGACTATAGTGTTTACAATTCAGTTTTAGAATAAAAGTAAACAAAGTTTCATGTCTTTTAATCGAAAATCTTGTTTCTTAAATAAGTTTTAGCTACATAATGAAATAGTAGTGTTAGTAATTTAATTAACACGTAAAATTTACTCTTGAAATGTGTTTTTGAATAAAAAGACATGAAACTTTGTTTACCTTTATTCTAAAACCGAGTTGATCACTTGCGATTGTAAAGAAACTATTGTTAATTTTTAGATGTGAAGCCAAAATTGTAGGGAAGCTGTGTTTCCCGAAGGATTTCCAGTGGGGTGTCGCCACTGCTTCTTATCAGATCGAGGGAGCATGGAATACTTCAGGTAATAATCTTAGTCCCACCTGGACAGTATAAACTCCATAACAGTATACACTCCATGCCATACTATGATAGAAAAATGTACACTGCCCCGATACCTTAGCGTATCATTCGTCCATGCTGGACTGGGAGAGATAGAAAAACATAGAATGTTCCTGCTGCCCTTCCTCCCGGGCATGCTGTTGAAGTCAGCAAAAGGGACTCGAGGGTTACAGTGTATTGTAATTTAGGCGACGGGCTGACAACCTGTCACTATAGCAATACATATTACAATCTAAAATTGCCCTCAATTTTTGTCAGAGATGGCGAAAGCGCCTTTTACGAGGCGTTAAACGCTCTGCCTACCCCGTAAGGGATAAAGGCGTGATTTGTGTATGTATGTATCATTCGTCCAAAAATAATACACATTTGTGAATAATATTGCAATTTAGGCGATGGGCTGACAACCTGTCCCTACAGCAATATACCTACAAATCTATCTTAAATAACCATCAAAACTTTGTCAGACGTGGCGAACGACCTTATTTAGGTCGTTTACGCTCTGCCCACCCCATTAGGGATAAAGGCGTGATTATATGTACGTATGTGAATAAGGAAAACTTTGATAACGCGAGCAAAATCGAACCCTCTACCTCCACAACGTTTAAAAATAACATGATGATCAAACAAGTTCTAAAACTCATACATACATACATACATACATAAAATCACGCCTTTATCCCTTACGGGGTAGGCAGAGCGTCAAACTCCTCGTAAAAGGCGCTTTCGCCACGTCTGACAAAAATTGAGGGCAATTTTAGATTGTAATGTGTATTGCTATAGTGACAGGTTGTCAGCCCATCGCCTAAATTACAATACACTGTAACCCTCGAGTCCCTTTTGCTGACTTCTACAGCATGCCCGGGAGGAAGGGCAGCTGGAACATTCTATGTTTTTCTATCTCTCCCAGTCCAGCATGGAAGAATCTATCTCTCCCAGTCCAGCATGGAAGAAAACTCAAACGAAAATATACTTGAGAAACCGAACGACCTGCTCAGCAAACGCTACCTAACTGCGTCCGTGGTCTAGCGGTCAGAGCCATGGGCTTACGATCCGGAGGTCCTGAGTTTAATTTCCAGGAGTTGCAATACGAAGTTCCTATTTGTCAATTTACCACTTTGTGAGGTTTTTCCCGTTAGGACATTGAATCACCTGATTGTCCGAAAAGAAAGAGAACTCCGTGCTTCAGAGGGCACGTTATGCCGTCGGTCCCGGTCGCTGTCTTTGATAGTGGTCGTTACGCAAACCGTGTCAGAGGCCTAAATAGATGTGCTACTAGGCGGTTTGAAAACTCTGACACCAATGTCAATAGGGGCTTTCGCTAAGAAGAAGAAGAAGCAAACGCTGCATGTTCTATCTAAGTCCAAGACAATTTATTACTTCCAGGCAAAGGCGAAAGCATCTGGGACCGTTACACCCACACGCACCCAGAACGAGTCTTCGATCATCAGAACGGCGATGTCGCTGATGATTCGTACCACCTTCTCCACGAGGATGTGCGCATCCTTAAACAGCTGGGCGTTCAGTTCTACCGGTTCTCCATATCCTGGCCAAGGATAATGCCTTCAGGGTTCAGCAAGTAAGATCAGACACACGAAAACTTTTATTTTCGTCCATGCTGGACTGGGAGCAAGAGAAAAACATAGAATGTGCCAGCTGCATTTCCTCCCGGGCATGCTGTAAAAATCCGCTAAGGGATCCGAGGGTTTCAGTATATTGCATTTTAGGCGATGGGCTGACAACCTGTCACTACAGCAACATACCTACAAATCAATCTTAAATAACCCTTAAAACTTTGTCAGACGTGGCGGAACGATTTTTATTTTGGTCGTTTACGCTCTGCCTACCCCATTAGGGATAAAGGCGTGACTATATGTATGTATGTGTATGTATGTAAAACCTTTTTTTTCTTCGTTTGCCATTTAAAGATTACTACAAATGCCATCTTGTCTGGTGATGACGAAAAACTTCCACGATAAAAGGATACACAAATGGACAGTCTAAATAGTCCAACACCCTAAGCCGAGTTCCGACCCCAGTGAGCGTTCTTTTGGATGAAGCTTTCATTTCCAAATAATAAAAATACTTTTAAACATCCAGCTGCACGTAACCAAAACATTTTATTATTTCTTCACAGTGAAATCAACGAAGATGGTCTCAGATACTATTCAGAACTTATAGACCTGCTGCTCGCAAACAATATCCAGCCCCTGATCACCATGTACCACTGGGATTTGCCCCAACAGCTGCAAGACCTGGGAGGGTGGACTAATCCTATAATCGCTGATTACTTCGTCGACTACGCTAGAGTAAGCTATCTCTTTAGACAAATCAAGATTTATATTGTACTTCTACGTGGATGATCTATCAAAATGAAAGAAAATTCTTGACGTGTCCAACTTATTCCAGGTCAAAGTTAAGAGTTTTCTTCTCTACAAGAAAAATAAAAGCTGCAAACACTGAACCATTCCAGATTTATAGCCGACATGTTAACGAATAAACCTAATGTTACAGGTAATCTTCAGTGCTTTCGGGCCCAAGGTCAAAGCCTGGACAACCTTCAACGAGCCGTCCAGCTTTTGCCAAGAAGGGTACGGAGGCAACGACGCTCCAGGCGCTAGATCAAGTGGTCTTGAGGACTACATGTGCGCCCACAACGCGTTGAGAGCTCATGGAATGACCTACAGAATGATCAAGAACGAGTTTCCCGATAGGAGTAGAGGTGGGTATTACATTTTTTAAGAATTTATAAGGGATGAACTTTGTCTGACTTATTCAAATGACACCAGAAAATATTCGACTAAGTATTCTAAACTAACATCTTTGATTTACAGATGTAGGAGTAGGAATCTCTCTGGACATGAATTGGAAGGAGCCTGCAACTACGTCCGAAGATGACCAGAATGCTGCTGAAATTGCCAGACAATTTACGGTAAGTAAAGGACACAAAACAGTGTGATTCATGCTTGTGCCTTAATTACTCTCATAAAACACAGTGCAGTCATAAAATGATATATGCTTGGAGGTGCCATAATGTCCTGTTATTAAAGTAGTATCACGCCTTTCCATATGAACAGTGATTAGTATACACACCTTGTTTTTTTTAAGTAGCTTCCTATTCTTCTTGCCGTGTGGGTTTCGACTCAATCGACCATATTCCTCTAATCACATGTACTAAATTTTTCAGTTCGGAATGTACGCCCATCCAATCTTCTCTAAAACCGGAGACTACCCTCCAATCATGCGTCAGCGCATCAACGAGATCTCCAGACGCCAGCACTTCCCCAGATCTCGTCTTCCAACCTTCACACAGGAAGAAATCGATATGATCAAGGGCTCAGCTGACTTCCTCGGGTTGAACCACTATACTTCGAGTTTGGTGATGAAAGGAACTGGAAAGGTGGACCTGAAGCCATCTTTTGCGAACGATATGGGACAAATTCAGAGTCAGAGGGAGGATTGGCCGAAGAGTAATTCTACTTGGTTGCGTGTAAGTTTATTGCATGTTTTTATTATAAAGATCCCATCCAATCGGATTTTTACCAATTGATCAGTCATCACCAAAACAAACTTGAAATCAACTGCTAACCAGGGAAGGAGTTACATGCTTTATACAGGAACCACTATTAACAGCCGGAAAGGCGAGCTCAATATGGATATTTACCCATTTCTTGACTTTACTCCTTAGTAGCCATCCGGGTCGTTGTTCGACTCAAGAATCCACTAGCTAAGAAGAAGAAGTAGCCATTTACGACACCACTTGGGCAAGACTTGCTGTAATGACATGAGACACTCCAACATGTTTCAAATTATGACTACAATAAAAACTACATTCTTTTACATTCCAGGTAGTCCCATGGGGCTTCAGAAAGACCCTCAACTGGATAAAGAACACCTACAACAACCCACCAGTAGTGGTGACAGAAAACGGCATGTCCTTAGAGCCTGGTCTCCAGGACACCAGACGTGTGAACTACATTGACGCTTATCTAAGGTCACTGCACACAGCAATCACGGTTGATAAGTGCAATGTACAGGGATATACGTATTGGAGTCTGCTAGATAACTTTGAGTGGATGAGGGGATATTCGTAAGTTGGACTTTTCTGTTACTTTTGTAATGCATATGTGGTGTAAGGGACAGCGTCCCACAAACTAATAGGGGTTGCTCAGTCAACGACACAACTAACCGCAGGGTATTATTCCAGGAAGTAAAAATAAAATTTTTGGTTTTCCATACATATTTTCTGATCGAGCTGTACATTATTTATGGGAAATTCAATTTAGTATTACATCTCTTGAAAGATTTTCCCGGTGAGAGTTGTTCATTATCTTAGACTGATCACCCCATATCAGTTTGCGGGACGCTGTCCCTTACACCCGGTATATTTTCGTTTAGATATATTTCAACTTAGGTCTTTCGTTTCTGACTGCCCAGTTTTGAGCAAAGAATGTTTCAACACTTTTTTCGGCAACTTACTTTTTTGGATACGGTAGGATTTTATTATCTCTCAAGTAGATAAATAACCTCTTGACTTCTTATCTTACTTTATGTGCATTACTTAATATTCTTATCATAATTTACTTCCTTAAAAATTATGTAAATTCCAAGTTTATTGATAACTTAGAGTAACGAAGGCTGTTAATTACTTAAGTTACATATTAAATGTATGTGGCATTCTGTCTGGCTGGAACAGGCTTATCAAGTGTGACCTGACCTTTAGACCCCGTTGTGCAATGTCCTTTATCAGTTATTACGACATTGGCCAATATAGATTTTATAAAGTTTGATCATTCATAATTTTAATGTAATTATTACGTTTTAGGGCCGTATAAATAAACAGTACTTGAGACTGACAGCTAGTTTGAGTTCGTATCAGAAATGTAATTTCAGTGAAAAATTGATTGTTAAATCCATGCTTAATTTTGCTCTCAATCTTGAGATCGCTTTATAAATACGAGCCTAAGACACACAGGAGCGTCGTGACGACCTCAGCATACTCCTCTAAAAAAAACTGGTAAAGTTAGGTTGAACAGTAGGAGTGGGTATCACCACAGATAATATAATACTATACTAGTATCACATAGACAGATATGGAACTAGATACAAGCAACTTTTTACCGCCGGAAAATACCTTCCGATGGAAAACGCATTCCATGAAACACGAAACCGCTAAACATTTTGAAAACTATTAAATCACATACCTACATAAATCACGCTTTATTCCTTACGGGGTAGGCAGAGCGTTTAACGCCTCGTAAAAGGCGCTTTCGCCACGTCTGACAAAAATTGAGGGCAATTTTATATTTTAATATGTATTGCTATATGTATATTATATGATTGTTATATGTATATTAAATCACACACCATCAAATACTGGGTGTAGGGGACAGCGTACCAGAAACTGATAGAAGTTGCTCAGACAACGAAGCTGAACAACTTTCACCAGAAAATTATTTCTGGAAATAAAAAACTATGCTTTTCCATACAAATTAATGTATGGGAAAGTCATTATTTTTTAAATTTCCTGTAAGTTGTTCAGTTGCGTTGACTAATCAACTCCTATAAGTTTCTGGTACGCGGTAGTAGGACTTTGTTACATCACAACACAATACTATTGGTTAACACCAAACCGCTAGGTTTCCATGGTGGCAGAGCAAGCAAGAGATAGACAGATATATTCGGAAAGTGGTGAACAAAGGACGGCTGCACAAAAGTTTTCACAGTTGTTCTAAAATCAATTGAGTGCATCATCACCTAATCCGATATATAATTTTTAAATGACAAATCATTAAATTGAGGCACAAGTCATGACATTTATAAGTTAAGAACGTATTAATTTAAACATTTATTTATTTAATCACTAATGTAATGAATGAACTATTAATTTTTATTTTTTTTATGACTATTGTGAAAAATTAATTTTAATTGAAAATGTTTATTGTGATGATTAGTAATTATTTTGAAATTTAATTAGAAAATTGTATATAGTATGCAGCACCATCACCCGGGTTCATATGAGAGACTAACTTATTTATGTAACAACTGTGTACCTACCATATGATTGCAGAATAAATAAATAAATATATTCGATAAGGGATCCGAGGGTTTCTGTATATTGCAATTTAGGCGATGGGCTGACAACCTGTCACTGCAGCAATACACCTAATCTATCTTGAATAACCTTCAAAGCTTTGTCAGACGTGGCGGAACGAAATTTGTTTAGGTCGTTTACGCATTGCCTACCCCATTGAGGATAAAGGCGTGATTATATGTATGTATATATGTACAATTACTTAATTAAATTCTAGTGCAATCCGTCGTATTTATTAATTATTATTCCCTTGTTACCAGCGAACGCTTCGGCCTATATGAAGTGGACTACTCATCTCCGCAGCGCACGCGCACTCCGCGCTACTCCGCAACTTTCTTCGGCAAGATTGCGCGCACTGGCTGTATACCCGCACAGAAGTTTAATTTGATATACAAAGACTATAAATTGTAGTTTTTTTAAATAATTTCATCATATTTTGTAAATCATTTTAGCCGAGCAGATTTTAGCTACGATCATAATAGCTCTTACCTTTTTGTTGTAGTAATAATTAATTACTTCCATGCTGGCCTGGGAGCGAGAGAAAAACATAGAATGTGCCAGCTGCATTTCCTCCCGGGCATGCTGTAAAATCCAGCTAAGGGATCCGAGGGTTTCAGTATATTGTAATTTAGGCGATGGGCTGACAACCTGTCACTACAGCAATATACCTACAAATCTATCCTGAATAACCCTCAAAACTTTGTCAGACGTGGCGGGACACCTTTGTTTAGGTCGTTTACGCTCTGCCTACCCCATTAGGGATACAGGCGTGAATATATGTATGTATGTATGTAATAATTAAGGTTAGACCGCACTAGGACGTTGCTGCAGCGGAGCGGCGCGCGGCGCGGCGCGTCACTCCGCGACAAATGATTCTTTGAATGGAAATGTATGAGAGGTACCGCACAGAAGCGGCATTGAAGTTGCAGCGGAGCGGCGCGGCGCATCACAACGCTTCATGGCGCGGCAATATCAGTTCATACATTTTGACAGATTTTGTCGCGTAGCGACGCGCCGTTTCGCTCCGCTGCAGCTACGTCATACATACATACATATAATCACGCCTTTATCCCTAATGGGGTAGGCAGAGCGTCAACGACCCAAAAAAAAGGTTATTGCGCCAGGTCTGACATTATTACTACTATTGAGGGCCATTTCAAATAGATCGAAAAGATACTTCGAATAGATAGCTACGTCATAGTGTGGTCTAACCTTTAAAGGTATTAATGGGTACCTATTTTGCAAACAGTTTAACACATCCGGTGAGCATCAGATCATGATTACGTTTTTTTTGTAATAGGACTTTCTTTCTGACTATACAAAATATTTTGATAAAATAAAGCTTTATTTATTTATACTGAGTTTAACTTTGACTGTTATTATATTGCATCTTAGTATTGCATTGGTTATTTTTCATAATATGAGTTTATAATAATAAAAAACCAACTTTTAAACAATATCATCATAAATATATTCAAAAAGAAAATACATCCAGGCAATCTTTCTTAAAACCTACAATTATTGTAACTTTATTTAACAGTTGGAATTGGAAGACCAAACTAAGGACACTTTATCATATTTCTATATAATTATATTTTTAAATTTTATTACACTAACTGTAATACGCTCTTATTCATACTTACATTATTAATAACATTAGGTATATAAAAATACATTTATATGATTTATACTTATGTACTGAAATATTGTAACAAAATGTACATCCGACTTTTTCAAGTGTGTATAAATTGATCTACAATATGTACAAAAAATAATGAACAAATAATATAAACACAAACTTTTCCGTTGATGCTAACTTTGTAATGTCAGAATCAGATGGGATCTTCTTAGCTGTACCTAAAGGTAGATTATAATGGTACTTTATACTGTGTTGAACTGCCTCCGTGGTCTAGTGGTCAAAGCCACGGGCTTACAATCCGGTCTTGGGTTCGATTCCCGGGGGGGAACAAAAAGTTGATATTTGTCAATTTATCACTTTGTGGGGTTTACCCCAGTTCGGTTAGGACATTGCTAGCTGAATCACCTGCCACGTTAAGCCGTCGGTCTCGGTCACTGTCTTTGACAGTGGTCGTTACTCAAACCATGTCAGAGGCCTCATAGCTACTAGGCGGTTTGAAAACTCTTGATGCGAGGATTCATCGAGCCGTTCGACTCGAGAATCCACTTACTAAGAAGAGGACTGAGTTGATATTGAAAATTAACTTGTTTTTCACCGGTAAAGTATCTGGCAGATATTGCGAACCGGTAAAGAGTGAATTACCGGTATTATTATAATATGATATTTCAAACATCAAAACCTTTGGGAAATCCATCTTACTCGTCTGATCTTTTGCTGTATTTAGAACGACCAATTATATATATCTCACGAAACTAAATAAGTGCTTCTCACTTTAATTCAAGTCCACTTTCAGGAAAAGGCAAACTTCATTTTATGTCTATCATACTGATCTGATCTTGTACTATTTAGAACGACCAATTATATCTGTCTCACGAAACTATCTAAGTGCTTCTCACTCTAATTCAAGTCCAATTTTGGGAGAAGGCACATTTTATTTTATAGGTCCGGGATCTTTGATATCTTTCTTCATTCCTAACTCATTATCATTGCCTACATTCGGCTCTAAGCGCCCGTATGGCCCCGGTGTATTAGCGCCTTCAGATGTACTTGCGAATTCTTCTGTGCCGTGTTGCAAAGATTTAGGCGATCCAAATTGATTGCCTATAAAAAGCGCAATATTAAATAATCTAAGAAAGATATTACCTACTGGTTTTCAGCTAAGGTAATTTTGCGTATAAAGTTTCTGTACACAAAAATAATGAAATTTGTATTATACTATCACTACATTAACGGAATATATTCGGACAACCGATATAGTCCATAGAATTTTAAGATAATAGGTCACTGACCGGACTAATCATGGTAATATTCGGTAATACTAGATTACAACTTTAAAACAGACTAATTTTTACTGCATTACAGATACCAACTGCTCGATAAGTACATACATAAAAATATATATGCCTGTCCATGTACACAGAAAATTCCTTCAATTACTATGACCCTGTACAGATAATACATAAAATTATTGACATTGGGCTAGGCCCCAAAAAACCTCAAATACAGATTATACATTATTCTAAACTTTTTGAAAATTGCTAGTCTAAAAACCTTTACAAAATATTAATATTGTTTTGAATAATATCAGTTATAATATCGTTAATGCAATGAACAAGTGTCTATTGTAATTCAAGGACACATTTTCAATGGTTTATTTAGACTTTTCCTACATTTTTGGTGGGTACTTAAAATTGCATTTGGGCACGAGTGTAAATATACCTTAATTACTTATCTAAAATATGTATTTATTACATATTGAATTTTATTTGATCTTAAAATTTAACTAGTTCAAAATATACAGATATTAGCAAAAATACTTTTAGAACTTGGACCACAGATAAAAAAGATTAATACAGTCATTTTATGTGCGTTTCCAGGGTGGAGTGGACGTTTATAAAATTATTACCAACATAGTACTCTCGCCTTAAAAAGGCCCAGATTACACTATTCCTGGAGCCGAATTTTTGAATCACTCAGCGCATGGCAAATCGTATGAAAATCGCATGCGAAAGCAACTCTTTCGTATGCGCGCATTGTAGTTCGAGTGATTCAAAAATATGGTTCCTAAAAAAAATCTCCACCCTGCTACTTCAGCACATTAATAATGATGATCTACAAACAACAGAATCTACACTACTCGACTCTACGCTACGTGTATGGCGATAAATAGTGCACGTCGGTTAATTTTGATTTCGACTGTCTTCCTTCAATGGATTGATGATCTATGTGCGATATTTACTGCCTAGTACTGTACTATCTACGCTGGGGGCATCTTACACTGTTTGCAATCCTCCATGCCGTCGCTGAACTCTTCAATCTGAAGCGTGATCTCAAAGAAGTCGTATTTGTTGTGAACCAGCCGAGTCGCTTCATCTAGCACTTGCTGGGGGGACACGCCGTTTCCTGCAAGTTACATACATAATGTCACACCTATATACTTTCCGTGGTAGGCAGAGGCGTTGTACTAAACTTGTCAAATGTAGAGAACGATTTCAAATGGAAATGTTTATCGTCAGACCATCGTCGTCCCAGTCGACTAACCCTCAGCTTCGTCTAATATTTTTTACATTATTCTCGGGAAAATACTTAATCTGGAACATTCTATAAAAAACTATCGTCTCCAGTCGGGCCTGGAATGTGAAATTCTCATACCACATAGTATAAAACAAAGTCGCTTTCTCTGTCCCTATATCCCTATGTATGCATTAATCTTTAAAACTAAACAACAGATTTTGATGCGATTTCTTTTAATGGATAGAGTAATTCAAGAGGAGGGTTTATATCACGTTTATATGTATAATACATAATATAGTAGAGAAACACTGATGATTTCCGTGGGAAGCCCCCGGCTTCGTCGGTAGCGATAGTTCGTTAGTAGATAATATTTATTTATTAATATTTGTTTATTGTACACAAGTAACATGAGAAAGACAATACACAAGGAATACCGACACAACAGGTACAGCTTATTTCTACTAAGAAATTTCTTCCAGCTGACCTACGGAAGTGAGACTTAAAATGAGAGGCAAATTAGGCGTGCACAAATAAAGCATAATATTAAAATAATACCAGTAAATTATAAATTACATAAATAACTAATTATATAAACACTTAAAATCATAATCATTATATATACATGAATATATATAAATGTATATATATACATACTAGTACTATACGGACTTCCATGCTGGACTGGGAGCGAAAGAAAAACTTAAGAATGTTTCAGCTGCATTTCCTCCCGGGCATGCTGTAAAAATCAGCTAAGGGATCCGAGGGTTTCTGTATATTGTAATTTAGGCGATGGGCTGACAACCTGTCACTACAGCAATATACTTACAAGTCTATCTTAAATAACCCTCAAAACTTTGTCAGACGTGGCGGAATGACCTTTCGTTTAGGTCGTATACGCTCTGCCTACCCCATCAGGGATAAAGGCGTGATTATATCTATGTATGTACTATACGGAAAGTGAAAGGTAATGCTCTTTTACTCTCTTTTTAAAGACAGCGACAGAAGGACTGTCACGGACCGTGTGCGGCAGCGAATATACACTTACGGATAGCAAGGTGAGCGGAGAGAGCAGTTTTGTCCAAGGAGAGTGCCCACATACGCAGATTGTGGACTCGGACTACACCGGGAATACCAAGAAAGGTATTCGCAACTTCCTGCAAAAAAAAAATGCAATATCACGTATGTTTTCTTAATTCAATCAAACTTCTATGCTGGACTGGGAGCGAGAGAAAAACATAAAATGTGCCAGCTGCATTTCCTCCCTGGCGTGCTGTAAAAATCAGCTAAGGGATACGAGGGTTTCAGTATATTGCACTTTAGGGGCTGACAACCTGTCACTAAAGCAATTTACCTACAAATCTATCTTAAATAAATAGCCCTCAAAACTTTGTCAGACGTAGCGAAACGACCTTAGTTTAGGTAGTTTACGCTCTGCCTATCCCATTAGGGATAAAGGCGTGATTATATGTATGTATGTATTCAATCAAACTCAATTCAGTCAATTTAGATACGTACCAAGGCAAGCAATCATTGAAAATAAACAATCTATAATTACACTCGCACTCATAGCAACCAACTCAAGGCAAAAAATTTAATCAAAACCCAGAACAATACATACATACTATCACGAATATATCCCTAATGGGGTAGGCAGAGCGTCAACGACCCAAACAAAGGTCGTTCCGCCACGTCTGACAAGTTTTGAGGGTTAAGATAGAACTGTATATTGCTGTAGTGACAGGTTGTCAGCCCATCGCCTAAATTACAATATACCCTCGAATCCCTTAGCTGGTTTTTACAGCATGCCCGGGAGGAGATGCAGCTGGCACATTCTACGTAATTCTATCGCTCCCAGTCCAGCATGGAAGATATAAACCCAGAACAATCTGTACAGAAGGCGGATACCGCCTATGCTAAGTGAGTATTATCATCTCTTGACATGAGCCAAACACAAGAACAACATGAGCATTAGTAATAAGTATATTTTACATTGTAATGTATAATACAATATTACTTCTATGCTGGACTGGGAGAGGTAGAAAAACATAGAATGTTCCAGCTGCCCTTCCTCCCGGGCATGCTGTTGAAGTCAGCAAAAGGGATTGGAGGGTTACAGTGTATTGTAATTTAGGCGATGGGCTGACAACGTGTCACTATAGCAATACATATTACAATCTAAATTTGCCCTCAATTTTTGTCAGACGTGGCGAAAGCGGCTTTTACGAGGAGTTTGACGCTCTGCCTACCCCGTAAGGGATAAAGGCGTGATTTATGTATGTATGTAATGTATAATTAAGCGAGATTCTGATCTCACAGTCAAACTGTATGTACAGTTTTGTGGGGCAATGTTTAGTAGTTAAGTTTTACATTGTACCTTATAAAATAAATTAATAAATAAATAAGTACCTGGAAGTCAATTCCTCTGGGTTTCCCCTCCATGAGGACCAGCAGGGCATCCTTGATGATGTTGAAGGTGGTGATGAGCACCAACACGGAGAACAGGAACGTACAGATCGGGTCCACGAGAACCCATTCCGGCTAAAACAGATCAATGTTCTCAATGCAAATACAGGACAGAAATCAATGCCAAATGACACCGTTTTCAAATGATATCAGTAAGTTATTTAGTTCCCAAAACATTTAAATAAAAAATATCTTGTTAAACATTGAAAAGTGACTACAAATTTGTTTGATCAAAATTAGTATCTTTCATGCTGGACTGGGAGCGAAAGAAAAACATGGACTGTGCTGGCTGCATTTCCTCCCGGACATGCTGTAAAAGCCATCTAAGGGATCCGAGGGTTTCTGTATATTGCAATTTAGGCGACAGGCTAACAACCTGTCACTACAGCAATATACCTACAAATCTATCTTAAACAAATCTCAAAACTTTGTCAGACGTGGCGGAACGATCTTTGTTTAGGTCGTTTCCGCTCTGCCTACCCCATTAGGGATAAAGGCGTGATTATATGTATGTATGTATTTAGTTCCCAAAACTTTTGAATAAAAAATTTTTAGTTCAACATTGAAAAGTGACTACAAATTTGTTTGATCAAAATTAGTATCTTCCATCTATATCTGCCTCCGTGGTCTAGTGGCTAGTGCCATGGACTCCTGATCCGGAGGTCCCGGGTTCGATTCCCAGGGGAAACACAAAGTTGATATTTGAGAATTTATCACTTTGTGAATTTTTCCCCAGTTTGGTTAGGACATTGCAGGCTGAATCATCTGATTGTCCGAAAAGAAAAAGATTTCGTGCTTCGGAGGGCACGTTAAGCCGTCGGTCCCGGTCGCTGACTTTGGTAGTGGTCGTTACTCAAACCATGTCAGAGGCCTGATAGTTATGCTACTAGGCGGTTTAAAAACTCTGACACCAGGGTTCATCGGGTTGATGGGCTCGATACCCACTCGACAGAAGAAAAAAAATGCAAATACAGGACAGCAATCAATGCCAAATGACACCGTTTTCAAATGATATCAGTGAGCCTTGTTTAGTTCCCAAAACTTTTGAATAAAAAAATATTTAGTTCAACATTGAAAAGTGACTACAAATTTGTTTGATCAAAATTAGTATCTTCCATGCTGTACTGGGAGCGAAAGAAAAACATGCTGTAAAAACCAGCTAAGGGATCCGAGGGTTTTAGTATATTGCAATTTAGGCGATGGGCTGACAACCTGTCACGACAGCAATATACCTACAAATGTATCTTAAATAAATAGCCCTCAAAACTTTGTCAGACGTGGCGAAACGACCTTTGTTTAGGTAGTTTACGCTCTGCCTACCCCATTAGAGATAAAGGCGTACAGATAATCATGTATTTATCATATTAAAATGATAAATGACTAAACTGCTTTCACTCTAATATGCCAAAATTAACAAAATGCGTAAAGCAGTTGAAAAAAAATCACTATCACTGTTACCTTAGCATCAAGAGATAGACCATTCGGTGACGAAAATTTTTAAGTGGGATTTTGTAGTTTTGACATTGGTTTTCTCAGCATGTTGATGAGAAGTTTAACTAACCTTGAAATATATGACAATAGCAGCGATGAACACTCCGAAACTCTGCAAGAAGTCGCCAATGACGTGGATGTAGGCTGCTCTCACGTTGATATTCTCAACATGATGTTGGGAAGGTGCCGAATTTGAGCTCTCTACGTCCGGGTCTGTCGATCCTTCCTTCTGAAACGAGAGCAACGGTAAACCCTTCATCGTTACTGACTGTTTCAGACCACATGTACATATTATTTATCTACTTTTACATTATTTTTTTCATACAAAACATAATAATGTTTATAATATACTAGCAACCCGCCCCGGCTTCGCACGGAGATCATCAGTGTTTCTCTACTATATTATGCATGTATTATACATATAAACCTTCCTCTTGAATCACTCTATCCATTAAAAGAAACTGCATCAAAATCCGTTGCGTAGTTTTAAAGATCTAAGCATACATAGGGATATAGGGACAGAGTAATCGACTTTGTTTTATACTATGTATTTAGTGATTGTAGCCTCGGCCATTTGTAAAATGCAATATTTGTTAAAATTAGCCAATCGCGGCGCAAACTACTTTGCAAGACGTCGAGAGTACTTATTGTACTCTACCTACATCTAAATTGTATTCAGAACCAAGGCCAATGTTAGACTATTTCACAACCTCTTACCAAAGACTTTCGTTTGAGTATCACTACATAGTATAAAACAAAGTCGCTTTCTCTGTCCCTATATCCTTATGTATGCATAAATCTTTAAAACTACGCAACGGATTTTGATGCGGTTTTTTTAATGGATAGAGTGCTTCAAGAGGAAGGTTTATATATATAATACTTGCATAATATTGTGGAGAAACACTGATAATTTCCGTGCGAAGCCGGGGCGGGTCGCTAGTATTGAGTAAAAGACTGACCTCACTCCTTACTACATTATATACGTAGTTTCCAATAGTACTAAGACTTAACATGCCTACATTATAAGACCAGTATGCATATTTTACCTTGTTATTGAGTACGGGGTTGCTGCTTCCATGCGAGTGACCATGGCCGCCGCCGCCGTGACTGTGCCCGTGTTGATGAAGTGTCAGGCCCATACTATTTACAAAATTAATACAAATAATAAAGTAAATAAAAATAAAATAATCATAAACTTAGTTTATATCTTCCATGATGAACTGGCAGCGAGAGAAAAACATAGAATGTGCCAGCTGTAAAAATCAGCTATGGGATCCGAGGGTTTCAGCATATTGCAATTTAGGCGATGGGCTGACAACCTGTCACTACAGCAATATACCTACAAATCTGTCTTAAATAACCCCCAAAACATTGTCAGACATGGCGGAACGAACTTTGTTTAGATCGTTTATGCTCTGCCTACCCCATTAGGGATAAAGGCGTGACTATATGTATGTATGTATAAACTTAGTAGACAAAAAACAAAAGCTCTCACAACCAAACGAAGGCTGGAGTATTTAGTTGTGAATTATAAAGATGTTATTTTGCGATGGGTTAAATCTTGACTCCGATCTGAACCAGTGGTGATCGAGATAGAGTCGAAGTTGGAGCAAGCTAAAACGCTTATTCACGCAACAACAGGACACAATTAGCCAGTCAGCTAACCTCATCGACAACTATCTATCTCGATCACAGCTGGTAAGACAGGAGTCAAGACACATAGAAAAAAAATACATACAGCCTTATTTTTAGTAGAATCAAAATATGTACATATTTCACTCACACTAAGTTAACAAGAACACCGATACCCGAAGTGATCAACATTGCGGTGGCCTCGATCTCGAAGTTCCTGTAGATGACTCTCTGTACTGCCATGTAGACCAGTACTCCTGTCACCACCCAGATGAGCAGCACTGATGTTAGCGCGCCTATGACTTCTGCGCGGTACCAGCCGAACGGCATTCTGGAAAAGAGGATAGGGTTTGTAACATAAGGCGGAAATTAAGAATGCATTGGTCTGATCTACCCTTACAAAAGACATCGAGTCTTGGAATATTATATTGATTAAAAACGAGAAATGTATCGTTCCGTGATCATAATGCATGAAACTGCGTTGACACTCATACAAAAATGGATAACCACGGTAATTTTCCCGTTTTAATTCA
This sequence comes from Scrobipalpa costella, assembly GCA_949820665.1. Classification (NCBI taxonomy): domain Eukaryota; kingdom Metazoa; phylum Arthropoda; class Insecta; order Lepidoptera; family Gelechiidae; genus Scrobipalpa; species Scrobipalpa costella. Next base: position 9,512,894 of record OX463299.1, read on the forward strand.
ATGTAATGTTGATAACCGTGAGACTAACTTGGAATATTATACTAAGTACATATCTCTATATTCTACCTTGTTTCTTGGGGAAAGTTCCTTGTTCCTCATTTATACCCCTTTAAAATGAATGAACTTTTATTTTCCGTGATTATAGTGAGTTAGGTGGACATTGAATTGACCAATACCACTGATAACTATTTGTCATTTTAACGGGTTCTTACCATGATTTATTTGTTTTTGTCTACCCGTGACCATAATGTTAGTAACAGCATCGAAATATCGGGAACTCAAAAATAAATAAATCTTGATAAGAAACCGTAAAAATGTGTGATAGTTATAGTGAAAAACCGCGTAACTCATGCGAACGAAAGTTGAAAATTAAATACCACTGATACTTAAAACAATTGGTAGTGTTAACTATGGAACATAAGGTAAAAGAAAACAAAAATGTTTTTCGGTAGTGAATCACAGCCGAACGACAGTTTTGGATGGAAAAAAGATATAACTTACCTCCTCGTAGCAGGCCTGTTGGCTACCCATAACGCGAACAAGGAGATCATGAAACTAGCGAAGTCTGTCAGAAGATGAGCTGCGTCTGTAGCTATCGCTAAACTGTTCGATAGCACTCCACCTGTAAGGTACCAAGATGGATTAAGACATAGCTTTTTTTTTATTATTAAAAATGGGTTTGCCCTTGACTCCAGTCTAGGTCGGGAACGACTGAGACGGAGTCGACGATGGTGCGAGCTCACCCAGAAGATGCCTGTTCACTCTAACTTTGAAATGATGGGGGTTGAAGGCGTTCGGAAACATAGACGCAGGTAGTGAGTTCCACACTTTTGCCGTGCGCATTATAAAAGAGTTTTGGAAGCGTTTATTGTGATTATCTTTATTCTTCCATGCTGGACTGGCAGCGAAAGAAAAACACAGAATGTGCCAGCTGCATTTCCTCCCGGGCATGTCAGTTTCAGTACATTGCAATTTAGGCGATGGGCTATTAACCTGTCACTACTGCAATATAATCTAACTTTGTTAGACGTGGTGAAACGAACTTTGTTAAGGTTGCCGAACTTACCTTTGGCTGGTTAGGCTTTACCTACCCCATTAGGGATAAAGGCGTGATTATATGTATGTATGTATTAGTATTGAGTGATGTGGTTTTGTTGATGACCTCGACACGACAGAAAAAGAAGTCACTTAGAATGATAGCTTCATTTTTGAATCCTATAATTTGATGTGACTATTAAGAAACTACTTAAAGATTAAGTGGCGGCGTATGGCGTAAGTTCGTCATCATTTCTTGAGATCAGAGATGGGTTTCAAAGAGAGAAGGTGATTCTTCTGTCGAGTGGGTATCGAGTCTATCGACCCGATGAACCCTGGTGTCAGAGTTTTTAAACCGGCTAGTAGCACAACTATCAGGCCTCTGACATGGTTTGAGTAACGACCACTATCAAAGACAGCGACCGGGACCGACGGCTTAACGTGCCCTCCGAAGCACGAAATCTTTTTCTTTTTCGGACAATCAGGTGATTCAGCCTGCAATGTCCTAACCAAACTGGGAAAAATTTACAAAGTGATAAATTCTCAAATATCAACTTCGTGTTTCCCCCTGGGAATCGAACCCAGGACCTCCGGATCAGGAGTCTATGGCACTAGCCACTAGACCACGGAGGCAGTTAAAAAGTGATAAAAAAGTGATGCACTTACCTATAACTTCTCCTATCATAAATACTACACACAATATACTAGCTATGATCAGTTTTCTCCGCGCTCTCTTGTCTACTTCCTCATTTCGTTGCCTGTGACAATGTCCTGAAAAGAAAGAAAATCAATATTAGAATAACTTTACGTTTTATTTTATGTAATGGCCACAGATAGGGCTTGAATCTGCGAGCTGGGAATACTGTTTTACCGCTTTATCAACTCAACTAACTGCGCTATCTGCAGATTGTCTTTTTACAGCTTTCTGAAAGGGTAGCCCACATCAACAGACTATCAAACTGTAATCTCATTAAAATTATACCGGGTATAGGGGACAGCGTCCCGTAATCTGATAGGGATTGCTCAGTCAACGATACTGAGCAGCTATCACCAGGTTATTTTTTAGAATATGAAAAAAGAAAGGAACTTTCCATACAAAATGACCACCTCGTTTAGACAATTTGTATGGAAAACCATTTCTTTTTTCTCTTCCTGAAAAAAAAACCTGCTGATAGTTGTTCAGTTCTGTTGACTGAGGGACGCTGTCCCTTACACTCCGTATATCAAAATATGGCTGTCCATGACGTATAGAATTCATCACTCATCAGTCAAGAGTCAAGTCAAGAATATTGTGTTTCCAAGAGATGCTAACCTAAACAAAGTGAGCACGTGGAATAGGTTAGTTTAAGGTTTAGCCAGTGTTTTGATATCAGAGTGCACTGTTGAATGTTTGCCTATTCTGGTTAGATATCTTGCCAGCTTGATGTTTAACTGGAATTTGGAAGCGTTTGATGGTCATTTCAACACCTTTGTCATATTGAAAGGAGCTGTTATTTCTGATATAAACATCACCATGATTCATGAGAATTTGTGCAAGGAATTCAAATTTTTTTTTTTTTTTTTTTTTTTTTTTATATATATAGGCGAGCATTTGTCCGCCATCTCACCTGGTGGAAAGTGACGATGCGGACTATGTTGAAACATACTCACCTATGTAGTGCCTATTCACTCTCGCCTTGAAAAGGCCCAGGTTATATTGTTCCGGAAACAGATCCGCCGGCAGGGAGTTCCACTCCTTAGCCGTTCGCATTAAGAATGTGGAAGCGAACCGCTTCGTGCGAATTTGTGGTATATCCACGACATAAGGGTGGAACCCCTGTCCACGCCTCGTGCTCCGGAGATGGAAAGGGGAGGGGGGTATAAGGTCATGAAGTGCTAACGCGCACTCCCCGAAATGTATCCTGTAAAATACCGACATGCACGCCACTCTGCGACGGTGCTCAAGGTTCTGTAGTTTTGCCTCAACCAGTGCTGAGTCTCCAATGAGCTTCTTAGCGCGTTTCTCGATTGAGTCTAAGGCAGCCAGCTGGTATTTAGCTGAACCGTCCCAAAGGTGGCAGCAGTACTCCATACACGATCGGACTTGAGCTGTGTACAACTGCAATAGCTGTCCCAGTGTGAAGTATCGCCTCACCTTCGAGAGGATACCAAGTTTTTTGGCAGCTGTTGTGGCCAGAGACTCAATGTAACGTCCAAAGTTCAAGTCGGACGTAAGGCTCATACCAAGAAGCTCAAGATGGTCAGAAATCGGTACGGATACATCCCGGAAAGTTGGAGCCAGGTTAAAAGGACTCCGTTTTGTCGAGAATAGACACGCCTGGGTTTTGGATGCGTTGAACTTGACGAGATTGGCATCGCCCCACTCGGATATCACCCTTAGCGATGAGTTCAGACGATCCACCATGGACTCCCGACAAGACTGGATTGTTTCACTGTTGGCCCTTGCACTGGACAGATATCTGTCAACAACCGTGCTGTCATCAGCGTACCCAAAGGTATCGGGTGTAAACATGTCGTTGATATGCAGCAGGAATAAGGTTGCAGACAGGACAGAACCCTGAAGAACTCCGGCATCAATAGCCTGTTGTCCGGAGGAGCAGCCTTCTAAGACCACTTGTATGGATCGTTCGCTCAAGAAGTCCGAAATCCAGTTGCAAAGGCCAGCAGGTAACCCGTAGGCGGGAAGCTTGCCAGTAAGGCTAGCGTGCCAGACCCTGTCAAAGGCCTTGGAGATATCCAGAGACACGGCAAGTGCTTCACCATGTCTCTCGATAGCCTCGCTCCATAAGTGAGTGGCATGCACGAGGAGGTCCCCCGTCGATCGCCCTCGGCGGAAGCCGTATTGGTGATCGTTAAGGAGATCATTATCCTCAAGGTATGCCAGGAGCCGATTATTCAGTACACGCTCCATAATCTTGCAGAGTATAGAGGTTACCGATATGGGTCTATAGTTGACAGGGTCTGCTCGACAACCTTTTTTGGGTACAGGTTGCACATTTGCAAGCTTCCACGATTTGGGAACAACACCAGTCTCAAGTGAGAGGCGGTACAGGCGTGTCAACACCGGAGACAACTCAGGCGCACAGTTACGCAGGACGATTGCAGGGATACCGTCAGGGCCACTTGCTTTATTCACGTCTAGATTTCGCATGGTTTTAAGGACCTCTTTTTGCCGGATGCGTACGGCTGCCATAGAGCAGTCGACACGAGGTAACGGGGTAAATTACATAAATGTAGGCATTTTTCTGCGACGCAATATTTAAATCCACAAAGTTTGTTGGAATCTATGGAGTTTAAATATTTACTAGTTCACAGACCTAATAAGTATTTCACGACTGCGTCACTGTTTTTCGCAAATCCTTGTAGAAGTTTGCGGTTGCGTGGAATTGTCATAAATCACAAAAAGTATATCATTATGTACGAACGACAGGTTTTTACAATTCTTAAAATTCCATGGAGTTATTGTGCATACTGTAGAAGACATGACTATTGTATCGTTTTCTTTTCATATTCGTTCCACTAAGGCCAACATTTTTAGAACGGTTTTGCAGTCTTACATTCAATCTATGTATAAAATTGTACTCCAGTTTACGATTTAAATATGAAATCAATACTTTACTAAGATTCGAACCGATACTGTACCTGAGTGCACTTAGTCATCAGAGAATAAACATTACTTTGTCTTAAATTTGTATTTTATCATATTACTAATCAGCATCACTATTTAACTTGGCTAAAAGATGAGCAAAAAGCGTGCGCTAGATTCTAGGTTGGGTAAAGCGATGGAACGGAATTCCAAGATGTCAGGTTCAAATCCCGCACTTCTCAAGATGACTTACTTTCAGCTTCACTAATACTGCCATTTCTCTCTGGACCATCAGCGCCATCTACACCAGCACAGCAACTTTGAGACGGATTCCCGTGTACGCAGAATATCACCCGTTTTCCTTTCGTGTTGTCTGACCCGTATGATACCATGCCATCTTTGTACCTGGAAATTAGAAAAAACATAAAAACTTTTTGTCGTGGAGTCACGTGTGGTGATAAGATTTGGTACTCCTAAACAAAAATATTTGAGCAGCTGAGACAAGTCGGCATAATCAGAAGTCCAATTACTTTTATCTGCGTTTCTTGGGGAAAGATTTTACAGTTTCAGAATTGAACCCTTTTGCCTTATATACGCATTTTTTTGCAATGATGTAGCGAGTATTCATTTACAGAAAGTATAAAAATTTGCCGTGCGTTCGAAGTTCAAAACCTTCATAACTCGTTTTAATAATCTTATTTATATTGTACAGAAATCGACCATATTTAACAAACAAGACGTAGCTGAATATCCAACTTTGGCATCACTAAATTGACGATACGCTTCACCTTTTTTGCCGTATCATTTGGATAACCTATTAAAAAAAAACACTTAAACAAAGCGCATCGTGCGAAAACACGTGTTTACAAATCGCTTTGATAATGAAAACCTTTGCAAAACATCTGTGAACGTGAATGTGAAACGAGAAAAAAATTGCGCTGGAAAATGCGTGCGTAAAATTACACACAACAAGGCTACTTTGTAAACAAGTTATAGAGATTATAGCTTTTAAGTACTATCATTAGAAGGTAATAGTTTATTTATCCCGATACAAATACTCCTGGTATGGAGAACGAGAATATGGGATGTTTCATGAGAATTTATACTCTACAGCGGAACTCCAAACTGGAACTGATTCATACGGGGTGTGCGGGACAGCATGAAACAGATCGGGCTTGCTCAGTCAACGAAACTGAACAACTTTCATGAGGAAATACAAACTTTCAGAAATTTAAAAGATACTTCCATGCTGGACTGGAAGCAAGAGAAAAACATATAATGTACCAACTGCATTTCCTCCCGGGCACGCTGTAAAAACCAACTAAGGGATCCTAGGGTTTCAGTATATTGCAATTTAGGCGATGGGCTGACAGCCTGTCACTACAGCATTATACCTACAAATCTCTCTTAAATAACCCTTAAAACTTTGGTCAGACGTGGCGGAACGACATTTGTTTAGGTTGTTTACGCTCTGCCTACCCCATCAGGGATAAAGGCGTGATTATATATATATATATCTAAATATTTAATTTTAAAAAATAAGTAATACTTTCCCATACAGAATGACTACATCAACCAGTCAATTTGTATGGAAAAGAAATCCTAAAACAGAATAATGGTGAAAATTGGTTCAGTTTTGTTGACTGAGCAACCGCTATCAGTTTCTAGTACGCTGCGCTGTCCCCTACATCCGGTATATTGGATGTGATCTAGCGACGGAATAGTTATAGCGGCAACTGCCTGGACATTCTAGTGTAGTAGACAATAGTCAGTAGGGGAATAAAGGATCAAGTCTATGGTATTTCTAGATAGCTACTAGAATCATTCGCTTGCTCCTATCCCATTTACTTGGGGTCGGCGCAGTACGTTTTCTTCTTCCATTCATCCCTGTCAGCCGTCAGTTCAATACTCACACCTGTTTTAGACATATCATCTTTCACGCAGTACATTCATCTTTTCTTTGGTCGTCCTCTCCCAACATATCCATCCACATTCAAATTCATAGCTACTAGAATATAGGTAAACAATATTTCATGTCATTTAATCGAAGATACCTACATACATATAATTACGCCTTTATCCCTAATGAAGTGGGCAAAGCGTAACCGACCTAAACAAGGGTCGTGGCCCCACGTCTTACAAAGTTTTGAGGGTTATTTAAGACAGATTTGTACGTTTCAAAGATCATGTTTCTAAAATAAGTTTTAGCTATAAAATATGAAAAAAAAAACAACGAATTACTAGTTTTTGTAATTTAACTAATTTGCCAACTATCTATTAATTTAGAAATGTGTTTTTTTAATGAAAAGACGTTAAAGGTTGTTTGCCATTCTAAAGGCTATTTGGAAATACTATACTACTTCCATGCTGGACTGGGAGAGATAGAAAAACATAGAATGTTCCAGCTGCCCTTCCTCCCGGGCATGCTGTTGAAGTCAGCAAAAGGGACTCGAGGGTTACAGTGTATTGTAATTTAGGCGATGGGCTGACAACCTGTCACTATAGCAATACATATTACAATCTAAAATTTCCCTCAATTTTTGTCAGACGTGGCGAAAGCACCTTTTACGAGGCGTTAAACGCTCTGCCTACCCCGTAAGGAATAAAGGCGTGATTTATGTATGTATGTATGTATGGAAATACTATAGTGGGTGTTAACAGGTTAGTCTAGAAAATAGCTAGTAGTGTCTTAGTGGATCTACAGCATCGCCTTTCGTCTTTTCTATCTGGTCTGTCACTCTTGTCCATACTAGAGTCAGAAAAAACCTATTGCAATTAAGCAAAGTCGATTTCTGGAAATAATCTTGAAACAAATGAGATTATTTCAGGAAATTGTTCATGGATTTTCATAAAATTTCGCTCTAATGTGCAAGTATACGAAATTTTATAAATAGTTTCTTGAAATAATTTCATCTGTTTCGGCCTGTACAGATTACTTCTTTGCTGACTGTACACTACATAGTAACCAAATTTATTTCAAAGATGCGATAACAATAAGTTCTTCTTCTTTTGTCGAGTGGGTATCGAGACTATGGACCCGATGAACCCTGGTGTCAGAGTTTTTAAACCGCCTAGTAGCACAACTATTAGGCCTCTGACATGGTTTGAGTAACGACCACTATTAAAGACAGCGACAGGACCGACGGCTTAACGTGCCCTCCAAAGCACGAAATCTTTTTCTTTTCGGACAATCAGGTGATTCAGCCTGCAATGTCCTAACCAAACTAGGGAAAAATTCACAAAGTGATAAATTCTCAAATATCAACTTTGTGTTTCCCCCCTGGAAATCGAACCCAGGACCTCCGGATCGGGAGTCCATGGCACTAGCCACTAGACCACGGAGGCAGTTCCGAAAAGTAACATTATGAATACAAATTAAGTAACATTTATTCGTATACATTAATGAAATAATGATACATTGAATCACACCTAACTTCTACAATGTAACAATCAGGCCAATAATTTATTATAATACAAATTAATTTTATCAGAACATAGGTAATCTTATTATCATGTGTTACCTTGATAAAAATTTAAATTATCGAATCACCCTTAGTTACCTATTTAACGGGATCCCCAGTGCACGCCAGCGCCCTCATCAGTTAAAATATCATTACTCACTGAAAACGCAATTAAGCGAAAATCCGGTAGAACATATTAAAAAAAATAGGCACTGAAGTTTATTTTTAAGCATTATAAATTAATAATTCAGTGTTCACGGCAGTTACAGACAGCAAAAGTGCTGAAAGTGGCCGTTTTTCGCAAATTTTCCATCTGTAACTACAACGAACTATAAGTTGCAACTTTATGAGGTTCTAAATAACCTTTATTATTTTAACCGCAATCTTATATACCGGCAATATACCTACAAATATATCTTAAATAACCCTCAAAAATGTCAGACGTGGCGGAACGACCTTTGTTTAGGTCGTTCACGCTCTGCCTACCCCATTAGGGATAAAGGCGTGATTATATGTATGTATGTATGTATGATCTACCGGATTTTCGATTGATTGTGTTTTCAGTGAATTGTGTTTTTTTGACTGATGAGGGCGCCACTTAGCCCAGGGAAGCCCCTTAAGAAATGTTTTGGTGATCGTGAGCATAGGAGTTATTTTCCCATGGTAAATGGTAGTTTTTATTTTAAGACTTTTTAAAAGTTTAACACAATAAAAAACGATGGCTAACAACGGTTAACGTTACCTAAACATATCCCAAAAATAAATGTTATTATAGTTGTTTATTGGGGTCACTGATCGAAAAACACTCAAATATTAGGTATATATGAAAATGTTAAATATATTTTTACCTGTTTATCAGTAGTACCTATTACCTACCTGTTTACCGATTTAAAGTTGTGATAAAAATATCTTATCAGTAAGGGTAATAGTATATTGACCTGATTTCGACCTTCGATGGGAGAACGTGTAAATAATAGGGTTGGGTGCATATTACAGGTACATGCAGAATTTATGGTTTATACCGAAAAACCTAAATATTAGTCATGATATGAGTAACCTTCCATGCTGGACTGGGAGTGAGAGAAAAACATAGTATGTGCCAGCTGCATTTCCTCCCGAGCATGCTGTAAAAACCAGCTAAGGGATCTAAGGGTTTCAGTATATTGTAATTTAGGCGATGGGCTGACAACCGGTCACTATAGCAATACACTACACTTTTCAATCTAAAATTGCCCTCAATTTTTGTCAGACATGGCGAAAGCACCTTCTACGAGGCGGTTAACGCTCTGCCTACCCCGTAAGGTATAAAGGCGTGAATTTATGTATGTATGTATGAGTAACAATTCTAAGTATACCTACTCTTTCCTTATTTCATAAAATTTAAACAAACAGGCGAGCTTATCTGTTTTAGATATTTCCGCCAGTCAAATAGTGAATAAAAGGTGGGAAGAAATAATTTTGCTAAGAAAACTAGATTTCCACCATCGATATTGTGGTATGCTTCTTTAGTATAAGTTCACAATATTAATTTATATCAGTGACTATATTTAATAATACGCAGTTCAAAGTCCATACTAAATATTACAAATGAGAAAGTAACTCTGTCTGTCTGTTTGTTACTCTTTCACGCCAAAACAACTAAACAAATTGTGATAAAATGTGGCACAGTGTTAGATGAAACCTGGAGACGATATGTTCGTCTCTAATTTTTACATACATACATAAAATCACGCCTTTATCCCTTACGGGGTAGGCAGAGCGTAAAACGCCTCCTAAAAGGCGCTTTCGCCACGTCTGACATAAATTGAGGTCAATTTTAGATTGTAATGTGTATTGCTGTAGTGACAGGTTGTCAGCCCATCGCCTAAATTACAATACACTGTAACCCTCGAATCCCTTTTGCTGACTTTTACAGCATGCCCGGGAGGAAGGGCAACTGGAACATTCTATGTATGTATAGGTATTTTTACATCGATAAAATATCTTATTGCCACTCTAAAACTCAGCTGCCGGTGAAACCGCAGGGTGGAAAGCTAGTACGAACATACATATAATCACGCCTTTATCCCTAATGGGGTAGGCAGAGCGTAAACGACCTAAACAAAGGTCATTCCGCCACGTCACGCCACGACTTGTAGGTTTATTGCTGTAGTGACAGGTTGTCCGCCCATCGCCTATATTACTACAATACACTGAAACCGTCGGATCCCTTAGCTGGTTTTTACAGCATGCCCGTGAGGAAATGCATACATACATACATACATAAAATCACGCTCTCATCCCTTACGGGACAGGCAGATTGCAAAACGCCTCCTAAAAGGCGCTTTAGCCACGTCTGACATAAATTGAGGGCAATTTTAGATTGTAATGTGTATTGCTGCAGTGACAGGTTGTCAGCCCATCGCCTAAACTACAATACACTGCAACCCTCGAATCCCTTTTGCTGACTTCTACAGCATGCCCGAAATGCAGCTGGCTTATTCTATGTTTTTCTCTCGCTCCCAGGCCAGCTTGAAAGAAGGCTAGTATGCGAATTGCGTATATAATGGGCGTACCTATGTATCAATTAATTATTAAAGGACTGCGTGGTCATCATTCCCACCATTCCTGCGGGATCGCGCTGCCCTACTAGACAAACTAACTCCGTTAACTGCCTCCGTGGTCTAGTGGCTAGTGCCATGGACTCCCGATCCGGAGGTCCTGGGTTCGATTCCCAGGGGGGGAAAACAAAGTTGATATTTGAGAATTTATCACTTGGTGCATTTTTCCCCAGTCTGAATCACCTGATTGTCCGAAAAGAAATAATTCGTGCTTCGGAGGGCACGTTAAGCCGTCGGTCCCGGTCGCTGTCTTTGATAGTGGTCGTTACTCAAACCATGTCAGAGGCCTGATAGTTGTGCTACTAGGCGGTTCAAAAACTCTGACACCAGGGTTCATCGGTTCTATAGACTCGATTCCCACTCGACAGAAGAAGACTAGACAAATACTAGGTAGTTTTCTTATCAGCTTCCGGCCTGATAACGCGGCACGTGAAAGTCAAGCCTCGACCACGAACACTTGCACGTGTTTCGGTAATGATCTCGTTACGATACATAGTTTTTATTTTGTGCAATAAAATCTTTTCGCGAGCCATATGGAACTTAACCTACTTTAAGGGTTTAATCTTTACAAACATACATATAGTCACGCCTTTATCCCTAATGGGGTAGGCAGAGCATAAACGACCTAAACAAAAGTCGTTCCGTCATCTGACAAAGAAAAACACATAGAATGTGCCAGCTGCATTCCCTCCCGGGCATGCTGTAAAAACCAGCTAAGGGATCCGAGGTTTTCAGTATATTGTAATGTAAGCGATGGGCTGACAACCTGTCACTATATCAATATACCTACAAATCTATCTTAAATAACCCCCAAATTTTTATCAGACGTGGCGGAACGATCTTTGTTTAGGGCGTTTACGCTCTGCCTACCCCATTAGGGATAAAGGCGAGATTATATGTAAGTATGTATTTTATATCTAACCCGCGCTTCAGCTCTCAAGATTATAACTAGACAGGTTTTCATCTACAACCAAGATTTGAGATTGAAGAAATCGCAATAAATTTCTTGGGAAAAGTTGTTCAATTAAATAAATACATACAAATTATTTAGTCTAATATACAATTTCTTGTACACATAACATCAACTATTTCATCTAAAATCTTGCGTCTAAAGGCTCGATTGGATACACACATGCAACAATAATAACAATTTGATACGCTATTCGGAAGTTAATGAATAAACGTCACGAAAAAGCCTACGTAACTAACTTAAGAAGTGTTACATAAAAGAAATCATGGAAATATGCACATTTTACAGTGTGAATTCCTAATGGGTTAGGCAGAGCGTAAACGACCTTAACAAAGGTTGTTCCGCCACGTCTGACAAAGTGTTGAGGGATCTTAAATAATTAAGATAGAATTGTAGGTAAATTGCTGTAGTGACAGGTTGTCCGCCCATCGCCTATATTACAATATACTGAAGCCCTCGGATCCCTTAGCTCGTTTTTACGGCATGCCCGACAAGAAACGCAGCTGGCTACAATCTATGTTTTTCTCTCGCTCCCAGCCCAGCTTGGAAGAAACAGGTAAAGTCGTTAGTACAGTACAGTTGGTACAGTCTCCCAAAAAAATATAAAAAGTTTACTATAATACTGTTTTCGTTAAGAGCATGGATACCATATTAAGTACATAAGTACCTTTTCTTCCATGCTGGACTGGGAGCGAAAGAAAAACATAGAATGTACCATCTGCATTTCCTCCCGGGCATGCTAGAAAAACCAGCTAAGGGATCCGATGGTTTATGTATATTGCAATTTAAACGATAGGCTGACAACCTGTCAATAAAGCAATATACCTACAAATCTATCTTACCGTCAACACTTTGTCAGACGTTTGTTTAGGTCGTTTACGCTCTGCCTACCCCATTAGGGATAAGGCGTTATTATAAGTATGCCTGTACCTTTAGACCAGAAGTCGTATAACTTTTATCAAACAAAGTGTTATCATTATCCCAAGATAACAAATTGTGAATACGAACATTACCTACTTGTGTTTACGAGTAAGGCGGAAGACTTGGTGGTATGTAGTTAAACATAAACAACTCATGTTCTATGCATACTAGATAATAGTCCATTGTTTTCATTCTAACAAACATACTACATAATTTTTGTTATGACACTAATTTTTACAGCGACAGGGACGAAAGTTGAGCAAAAGGAGAGCATCCTAGGGCATTGACATAAAACACCACTTTTTACTGATGTATAATGCCTCATTTCCACGGGGAAACCGGTGACTGAAGTGAAAATGACACTATAATAATGTTAAAAATAGATTACTTCCATGCTGGACTGGGAGCGAAAGAAAAACCTAGAATGTGCTACCTGCATTTCCTCCCGGGCATGCTGTAAAAAACAGCTAAGGGATCCAAGGGATTATAGAATAGAATAGAAAACACTTTATTCTCCGGTTCACAGTACAAAACACAACATAATCATAGAACAGTATACAAAATATCTTAAAACAGGTAACACTATTAATTACAACAACGTGTGAAACATGTAAACAACGTAAAACCATTACTACAACTGCTATGCTATGTACTGCGCCAGAGAAAAGGAGCTGACTCAACATAAGTCGCAGCAGAAGCCACGACTTATTATGTATATTGAAATTTAGGCGATAGGTTGACAACCTGTCACTACAGTAATATATCTACAAATCTATCTTAAACAACCCTCAAAACTTGGTCAGACGTGGCGGAACGACCTTTGTTTAGGTCGTTTACGCTCTGCCTGGGTAATGGGGTCATTAGGGATAAAGGGGTGATTATATGTATGTATGTAAAAGTAGATCAACCCGGATATATCTTGGAAAAACACTATAGATGAAAATTGTTGCAAATGGGATCATTTAGATACATGATACATATTCTAGCAGTGCTTTGAAATTGCAGGTAATGTTTATTAATTGGTTGCTAATAGGTTTGCATATTTATAGGTGTTGGTGATGATTGTATAACCATATTTATTATTGCCATGCTGGGCTGGGAGGGAGAGAGAAACATTGAATGTGCCAGCTGCATTTCCTCTCGAGCATGCTGTAAAAATCAGCTAAGGGATCCGAGGGTTTCTGTACATTGCAATTTAGGCGATGGGCTGACAACCTGTCACTTCAGCAACATACCTACAATCCATCATAAATAAACTTCAACACTTTGTCATACGTGGCGGAACGACCTTTGTTTATGGCTGACTCCATTAGGGATAAAGGCGTGATTATATGTATGTATGTAATCTTATCTACTATACTAAACCCTAGATATCAAAGTAGCTCCGCTTCCTGTTTATAAAAAAAAATATTAATTCTATGTAGTAAATACACAAACCACGCCCATATTCCTCACGGGCTAGTGAAACCGTCAAAGGCTAAATTATTGTGACAGATATTTCAGAAATAGTGCGAGTACACACTTACCTATTTACTTATTGGTAAGATATAGGAAAAAAGCCTGATACGCCTGACACAGGATGTTTATACTTTACCATATTATATGTAAAAAAATAATACTTTACTTTTACATATAAATATCAGAAGCAAAAAATTAACACGATTAATCTGGCTAGATTTACGTCAGCTCATATTACCTACCTGAGTATGTTACCTAAGTAGGTTTTTATCATCATGTTGCTAACAACATGACGATAAAAACAATGCTAATGATAACAACAAATTGGAAGCTAAAGCTAAAATCTATTAAGATTTGACTAAGAACAGGCTCCAGCTAGCCAAGTACTGTCCCTAATATTATATTTTCTTTGATACTGTATTATAGTTGGTAAGGACCCTCCCTATATCAAGAGGAATACGGCAAATTGACATGCTTTACAGAAGGATTACATGTTAGTTTAATTTAATAGCGAACTCTGCTGCTCATTCCATCGATTCTCTATATAATAGGGTTTTTTTTTGTCATACATATAGTCAAGTCTTTATCCCTAATGGGGTAGGCAGAGCGTAAACGACCTCAAAAAACGCCGTTCCGCCACGTCTGACAAAGTTTTGAGGGTTATTTAAGATAGATTTATATAAGTGACAGGTTAGCAGCCTATCGCCTAAATTGCAATATACAGAAACCCGGATCCCTTAGCTGGTTTTTACAGCATGCCCAGGAGGAATTGCAGCTGGCGCATTCTATGTTTTTCTCTCGCTCCCAGTCCAGCATGGCTAACCAGTAGGCTTTTATGTCACATGCAGAAATATAGGCTAGGACGCAGACATACCATAGGACTAGTCTAGATATTACAATAAAAACTTACAACAATAAGGGCTTGCTGTCCTCCGCCATTTTCGACTTCTAGCTTCTTAACCACAAATCAGTATTTCTAAAACCACAAGTCTAGATTTTACAAATTCACCACAACTCGAACACCATTAGCTCACTTCTGATAGTTTGAACAATGTCGACAGAGCACTTTTGTTTACAAGTATAAGTTTACAAGTATAAAATAAGAAAACACTATAGAACACGTGTTTCTAATTCGAGTAAACGAACCTCGAATGTGTTGTTCGATTTCATGCACTTTTCTCGACACGTAAACAAAATAATGACACGAAGGTTTTGGTACTATGTTGCAATATGGATACTCAAAAGTAAAATTCGACAATATCTAATAGGTCGGCTTCCTACCAAGATTGACGTAACACTAATTGTTTCGTTGATCGGCAGTGTTATCTCAAATAAATCGACTATCACAGACGCTCCTTAAAACGCACCGTCTACAAGAAATTATAGACGACCTTATCTATAATTTCACTTACAACTCTGGCCTCTGATAGTCGGTTTTAGAAACTGACAGATATAGCGCAGCAATGTATCAAAAACCAGTAATGCATTTGTCAAAATAGTATATTAAATACTCAGATAAGGTTTCGATGTGCAAATACAAGTAGCGATAAACTGGCGGTTCGTGTAAATATAACAACCACATTCCTACATAAATGGGAGAGATTGTACGTACTATTACACATAGGCAGCTCCATCCTACGACTCGTTTTAAACGAATACCTAGGCATGTCCTTACCGACAGACGGTAAAGACCCAATTACGCGTGCAGTCAATGCTGCCAACGCAAGTCGAGCCACACTCAACACAAGCTCTTCCAGCAACCGCGCACCCTGCCGCGCCGGCGGGATCGCGGGCGTCCACGTTTTGATCCCCACTTTGGGCGATACAGGTACATTCTCTCTGATAACGAATTCCCAAGGCAACACCGAGTCCTAGTGGGCGCCCTTAGGCATTTGCATATAAGGATGTATATTGCGTGAAACACTAAGTAGTTTTTTGCAAACAGGTCCTTTAAAAAAAACTATTGGACAGCAATGTAACTAATACACAGTATATATGTATATGCTTAAATTGACATTATCGAATGTATACCGGCCCACTAGTTCAACTTATATTTTCCTGTGGCCTAAGGTTGCCTGGAAGACATTGCTGCTTAGCAATAAAGCCGCCTTTTTTTTCTTGTATCTTTTCTGTGCAATAAAGTATATTCTTATCTTATCATATTGACAATGATATTGAATCAAAGATTAACTGATTTAAACAACAACAAGATCCGGACATAAGACATCTTTGTTAAATTTCCAGTTTACTTAAATTTGCCTTGTTATTCTGGAACCTTGGTTTAAAACCCAATATCATGATTTAAAAAAATGTTAACCATATTTTAGGGTGTGACTCTACCCATAAAAACTGAACAACTTTCCCCAAGGAACATAGGTCGAAATATAAAAATAACACGGCCCTCCCATACAAATTGACTCGAGCCGTTGACACCATTTGTATGGGAGAGCAATTTTATTTTTCTTATTTTGGCCTATCATGGGTAGAATCACACCCTAAAATATGGTCAGTTTTTTTTTACTCTCCCCATACGCTTATTTAACGACAATAAACATTTCATAACCTATTGTTTAATTTAATGATTCAATTAGGGTGGCAAATCTAGATCCAGATCGATTTTATTAAGACTCATGATATATATTTTTAAAGAAAATATTACCTTTTATTTAGTTTCATGGATAATTCACCTCTTTCAGTTAAACTCAAAACAAATGGACCAAACGAATAGGTTTAAAAACGAATTAAATTTTACTGTGATACTGACTGTAGATATAATTAATTAACTACCCATTATCATACGTGTTTCAATTTTAATTGTGATTAATGTCTTGTTTATACTAATGATTAAAAACAGAGCTATACAGATAAAAAGATGCATATTAAATAAATACAACCATAAATAATGAAAACGCTTCACTTGACTGTACTACCAACCACAGAATATAAAAACTAAATTATTATTATTAACTTCCATACTTCGGAGTGATAGAAAAACATAAAATGTGCCAGCTGCATCTCCTCCCGGGTATGCTGTAAAAATCAGTTAAGGGATTCGAGGGTTTCAGTATTGTAATTTAGGCGATGGGCTGACAACCTGTCACTATAGCAATATACAGATCTATCTGGAATAACCCTCAAAACTTGTCAGACGCGGCGAAACGACCTTCGTTTATGTCGTTTACGCTCTGCCTACCCCATTAGGGATAAAGGCGTGATTATATGTATGTATATTGTCCCACTGCTGGGCAAAGGCCTCCCCATCGCTTTTCCACCTCCCACGATCTTGGGCAATCTCCCACCAATCCTCGGAATAGGCATCGAGGTCGTATACCCCTTCGATGTTGAATAACTAAATTGAATAACTAAGTAAGAATAAGATAAAACGAAGGGAGGGGCGCAAAGTGCGAGTTTCTAATGCTTCTTCTTCATTGTGATATAGTTTTATTTTATTTTGTGACATAGATATAATTTAATTTTATTTGTAATAGACTCGCTTGTGACTTTCTAAAAGTGTTCTTAGGAATCTATTTGGAAATAAATGATTTGACTTTGACTTTGAATATCTATAGGGATTTTCTATAAGAACGGTAGATGTTAAATAGTAAAAAAAACAAGCTAAATGTTCAATAGGAACTGGTGCGTATATGTAAGACACGTTAAGCTGTTGGTCCCGGTTTATATCGTTTAATGCCGTAGATATTAGTCGCTAAGCCATGTCAGAGGCCAGCGCTAAGCATTGGCGGCTTGAAAACTCTGACCTAATCTAGGATTGGGTCTGGTTTCCCTTCTGGGTTGCGGAGGTCAGATGGCATTCGCTCTGTGTAAAAACCAGTACCCTCGTATAGTATTATATTATCTGTGCCCTCGTTTAATCATCTAGATTAGGTACGCGACCCCGAGAGATAAGGCTAGGGATGATGACTTTAAATATAAAAAATATACCCTAAAAAACTAATAACGCCCCTGAAATATCCATACTATAGTATTTCCAACTCAGTTTTAGAATAAAGGTAAACAATGTCATATCTTTTTATTCAAAAACACATTACAAAATTAAATTATACGTGTTGGCAAATTAGTTAAATTACTAAAACTACTATTTCATTATGTTGTCATATCTAATAGCTGAAACGTATTTTAGAAACAAAATCTTCGATTAAAAGACATGAAACTTTGTTTACCTTTATTCTAAAACTGAGTTGGAAATACTATAAGTAATATTATAAATGTGAATGTAGATCTAACTGTTCGTTTATTGATTTTCTCATCTAAACGGCTGAATGGATTTAATGTAAAACTGAGATGTCGAAAACTAATAAGAACTTAAAAAGGTAATATTTTACAATAACGAATCTTCTTCTTCTGTCGAGTGGGTATCGAGTCTGTCGACCCGATGAACCCTGGTGTCAGAGTTTTCAAACCGCCTAATAGCACAACTATCAGGTCTCTGACATGGTTTGAGTAACGACCACTATTAAAGACAGCGACCGTGACCGGCGGCTTAACGTGCCCTCCGAAGCACGAAATCTTTTTTCATTTTCGGACAATCAGGTGATTCAGTCTGCAATGTCCTAACCAAACTGGGGAAAAATTCACAAAGTGATCAATTCTTAAATATCAACTTTGTATTTCCCCTCTGGGAATCGAACCCAGGACCTCCGGATCAGGAGTCCATGGCACTAGCCACTAGACCACGGAGGCAGTTAACTAACGAATTAATCATATGAAGATAATCAATTCTTATGCAATTAAAATACAATAAAATAACAGTTATACCCGTATAATGTGATACCCGTGCGTATAAAAAAATACGCATTTTCTGATAATGTAAATAAATATTCCTTCCATATTGGCCTGGGAGCGAGAGAAAAACATAGAATGTGCCAGCTGCATTTCCTCCCGGGCATGCTGTAAAAACCAGCTGAGGGTTTCAGTGCATTGTAATTTAGGCGATGGGCTGACAACCTGTCACTACAGCAATATACCTACAAATCTATCTTAAATAACCCGTCTTCTTCTTATAACCCTTAAAACTTTGTCAGACGTGGCGGAACGACCTTTGTTTAGGTCGTTTGCGCTCTGCCTGTCGGAATGTTGTCACATTAGGGATAATAAAGGCGTGATTATATGTATGTAAATAAATACATGCACTGCGCAATTTATACGTAATTCTTCTTCTGTCGTGTGGGTGTCGAGCCAATCGACCCGATGAACCCTGGTGTCAGAGTTTTTAGACCGCCTAGTAGCACAGCTAATAGGCCTCTGACATGGTTTGAGTAACGACCACTATCGAAGTCAGCGACCAAGACCGACGGCTTAACGTGCCCTCCGAAGCACGGAATCTTTTTTCTTACAGACAATCAGGTGATTCAGCCTGCATTGTCCTAACCAAACTGGGGAAAATCTCACAATGTGATAAATTGACGAATATCGACTTTGTGTTCCCCCATGGGAATCGAACCAAGATGAATTATTTATTTGTTATGTATACAAATACATTATATTTAATTTAAAATGAAATATTTATTTTAATAAAGGCCTGATGGCCGATGGTTGTCAACCCCACTAGAAGACTCAGTGTCAAATATTATCTAACATGAGAAGGTTGCACTTGACTTGAGTTGGTTATTGTTTCAGTATGATTAGGTAACTTTTAACAAGCACTTACTGATGTTAGGGCCGTATTAATAAACAGCACTTGAGACTGACAGCTTGTTTGAGTAAATATCAAAGTGTAATTTCAGTACAATATGGCTCGTAGCCTCGTATTTATGAAGCGATCTCAAACTTGAGAGCAATATTAAGTATGGATTTGACAGGCCAGTTTGTACTGAAATGACATTTCTGATACGAATTCAAACTCGCTGTCACTCATGAGTGCTGATTATAAATACATACTTAATACTGCTCTCAAGCTTGAGATTTTATAAATACAAGCCTTACACCACTACAGTTAATAGTTACAACAGTTACAACAGTCCTAGGGGTCTCCCCCTGTAGGTAATTGCTGTACCTATTCACCACGCTAGGTGATTGCAGTGCAAGATACCAGGTCACAGAATATATAATAGTAACCGCGTGTAAGGAACAGCGTCCCGCAAACTGATAGGGGTTGCTCAGTCAACGAAACTGAACAAGTTTCACCAGGAAATTATTTTAGGAGATGAATGACCTTCTCATACAGAATGACCACCTCATCACTTAAAACCATTTCTTTTACTCCCTAAAAAAAACAACTGGTGATAGTTGTTCAGTTTCGTTGACTGATCAACCTATTAGTTTGCGTGACGCTGTCCATTACACCCCGTTTTACACAGAGAACGTATCTGACACTCTCCGTTCTCTGTTTATTTATTTATCGTAGGGCATAATTTGCTGCGAGGTCTGTAGCAACATCGACCTGTAACGACCACTATTAGAAACACTGACCGGGACCGACGGCATAACTTGCCCTCCGAAGCACGGAACCCCTTTTCTCTTCGGACAATGACGTGATTCAGCCTGCATTTTCCTAACCAGACTGGGGAAAATCTCACATAGTGATAAATTGACAAATATCAACTTTGTGTTCCCCCTGAGAATGAAATCCAGGACCTCTGAATCATGAGCCCATGGGTCTGACCACTTGTCTAGTTAAATACCTGGATATGTCGGCAATTTTGGGATCACCAGATCTTCCGATCATAGGATCCTCTTATCATAGGATTATATTATCATAGGATTCCTATAGCGTAAATAATCTTATCAGACATGATGATAGAATGATTTAACTACAAATTCTCCGATTTTATATAGGATAGCAAGATCTGGAGCCGGCTTTAAGACATATGGTGACGCCGCCCATCACTACACTAGCACATCTGGTTTCCGCCGCCCGCGCCGCGGAGTTAAAATCAGCTGATCCTGGAATCCATGCTGTCCTGGGAGCGAGAGAAAAACATAGAATGTGCCAGCTGCATTTCCTCCCGGGCATGCTGTAAAAACCAGCTAAGGGATCCGAGGGTTTCAGTATATTGTAATTTAGGCGATAGGCTGACATCCTGTCACTACAGCAATATACTTACAAATCTATCTTAAATAACCCTCAAAACTTTGTCAGACGTGGCGGAACGACCTTTGTTTGGGTCGTTTACGCTCTGCCTACCCCATTAGGGATAAAGGCGTGATTATATGTATGTATGTATCCTGGAATCTCCCGATTTTGAAGACCATCCATGACATATAGGATACTTCTAATCTGACAATAATAATTCTAATTTTAAGATAAGTAGACAGCAAGGGTAGACAAATTATCAAGAACTTCAAATGCATTATTGACGTACGTATTTTTAATATTAACGAACCTTAAGAAATACAACCAGTATTTGGGATGATCTAAGTTCAAGGGTATACATGCAATCAGAGTTCATGAATAATTTAAATCCAAATAAAAATTAAACTATAAGTGCATCGACCGAATAACATTTTTAAACTTTTTGTTATTGTTACGGTTTTAGCCACAGAGGAGTCTAAAAATAGATGTGTACGAAATATAAAGAGTCATCGAAGTTTTGAGAAGCATATAAAAAAAAAATAAGATCCACAATTACAATAATAAGGTTCATAAAATCCATGACAACTGAAAATAAATCGTACAAGTATAATAGGGTCATGCAAAATCAGGTTTATATAAAAGTTTAGTATTATAGCCGTCCCTTTTTGTTCTCTCATGATTTACACACGCGGTGACGTGTCCAAGCCAAGCTCAAGCCAAACGAGGAGAACTGGCCAGCAGCACCGGGTGCATACTTACAGGAACCATTTGGAGCCACTTTTTACCCCTTCATAACTCGAAAACTACTAAACTTAAATACACCAAATTTGGTTTATATATTTAAATATTCTAGATAAACAAGTACTCCAAATTTTATAAACATAGATCAAACAGTTAGTTAATAATTAATTTTGAAAAATCGTAGTTTTTATGACTGATTGACTGACTGACTGACATACATATCGAAAATCAATTATTCAAAAACCCACTGACCTAGGAAGCTGATACTTGGAATGAATATTGATTATAATGACAGAAAGTTAGAAATGTAAAAAATCATAAATAAAAAAAAATATATAAAATAAAATAAAAAAGGTGGCAGTTTAAATTAGGTGAATGTTTGTTTGAAAATAAGTGCATTAAGTAGGTCCTTCTCAAGATATTTAAAGATTTATTAAAGTCGCCGTTCTTAAAAACAAAAAAATAATCAATAACCTAAACCAAAACTAACTGTAATTAAAATATTAGTACCCCTTCAACATAATATTTTTTTAAATATTTTATTAGGGACACAAAAATGTTGGCATCCCTTAATGTTAATAAGCATTTAACCCCATTCCAGCTTAGATAACTAACATATGTATTAACCACATAGACTTTATACTTTACATTATGTATACAGTCATAGTGAATAGTAAATTTGTCTGCCCTAGTTTAATGTTTTGACCTGCCATTCAAATAAATAAATAAAAGTACATTCAATAGATTTAGGCTAGTACGTGTTTTAAATGTGTGTTGAAAGTATTTATTTAATGTCTATTTTCATTGGTATAATGGTTCAATATAGATTAAAAGGAATTACATTTTAAACTAGTTAATTATTTATTTATATATGCATATTTTGATCACAATATTTTAAAAACTACAATATTAATAATTTAAATAAATCTTATATCTTCCACATTATAAGGCATTAAAATCTATATATAAATCAATGAAATTAACATAGTTGTATTGTAAATGTAAAATACCTTCAATATAAATTATCATAAACTTGTTTTACTTATATTTTAACTGAAATAACTAAATTATCAGTTCATAATATTGTAAATTGTGCCTCACTCGTTAAAAATAATGACTTGCAAAATTCATTCATTTTCAAAACTTTTCTCTGTCACTTCTTTAGATTTAGACCTAAGGAATTTAGAAGCAAATTTCCGCCAAAAGTGGCCGTTTTTAGCAATAGTTTCGATAGTAAATGCCCGGTACTATTTGCTCCTCAATTCATTGCTTCTAAAAAATCCTTAGGTCTAAATCTAAGGAAGTGACAGAGAAAAGTTTTGGAAATGTCTATATTTTGCGAGCTATGATTTTTTAACGAATGAGGGCGCCACCGCTCGCGGAGAGTCCTCTTAAAATATAAAGAACTAGGTTTCTGTACAAAATATTGAACAAAATTTAAAAGAAAAACATTGTATTAATTTTATTCAATTCTTACTTATTTATGAACATACAACATTTAAATTCCCACCAAACTCGTGTGAAGATTTAGTATCAACAAAGTTGTTTGAATTTTACCGCGTTTTATCAACAAACACGCGAAAACCGCCCGAGATCGACTCACGAGTGTCGAAAGGTCACCAGGAGATAACGCATCTAAAAAGGTGATTAAACGATAACCAAAGAATGTTATACTTTACTCACTCTTTCACTGTAGGCTCGTCCATGATTCTGTCTCCCACCAAGCACCCAGGAGTCTCAGATTTCGCAGTAATATGATAATCTTCTACATCCTCCAAAATCGCAGCTCGATCCGCATTGGTTTTGTTCAATTTATCACTAGACAGACTCTTCGATCTATACCGTCCGTTGATTGGAGTTAAACTCTTATCGGTAAACGCACTGAAACCATTCACTTTGCCATCGTTTTGATATTTTTCGCTAATTATATTTGATGACATCTCGGCAACAAACACGACGTTAGGCATTAGCTGTCAATCTCAGCTGGCGGGTGACTGACGCGAGGAGTGAGAATCGGAACGTTTTGCCAGCCGCCGCGCGCTCGGACAAAACAATGCAACGCGACCTAGTTTGCAACAACACTGACCAACATTGAAACAGCCCACTAGTTATGAACATCTCAACCGGCCGTATTCTACAAACACTATTCTGTTACCAGAAAAAAAAACCGGCGCTGAATACAGTTCAATTTCAATGCCGATTGCGCGTTGAGGCGAGGGTGAAGGCGAAATTTCTATTATGTAATTGGTATGACGTTTGTTGTAAAAACAATACATAATACTCGCGCTCAAAAAGTTAGGAAGTAAACTTTTAGGAAGAAACTATTGAAGATACTTCCGACCAACGAGCTTCCTACGAAAGATTAAGACGCTTCCATGTCTCAATGACCTTGAGCGTTTTGCTTACCTGACACCCCACCCACCCGTTCTTTCCCCTGATCTTCTTCTTCTGTCGAGTGGGTATCGAGTCTATTGACGTTTGTTACGTAAAGGAGAATAAACTTGGCCATCTATCGGATTTAGCTTGTACTACTACAACACGCGATGGGTTCTAGTTTGTGATCATCTTCTTTACCACCGGGTATATTTTTGAACCATGTGATCCATAAAATACTTTATAATTAAAAATGCAAATATTACGGGTGTTCTCTTGGTGTTCTACTCATTAAACTAAACAACTTTTCCTAGAAAACATACAACTGAAATAATATGAAAAAAAATACAAATGTGTCGATATATACTATCACACTACTGATTCTAATTTATTATGTACATATTCAATTTTCCAAATTATTATTTTATATAATATTAAATAATTATTTATAATAATATTAAATTATTATTTTATATTTTATTCGAAAAAGTTGTACAGTTTCATGAGTAGAACACACCGTTATCATTATTTACACTTTATTCAAAATGATCCTATAAAATAGTCCAAGAGCTTGCGAACATTTTAAAGAATTAAATTATTATGTTTTATTGAAATACAGCAAGAATTTTTATTCACTAAGGAAATTTTAAGGGCTTGTTATTGTTGGTGAGATTATGAAACTGTTTTTTTTTTTGGAACGTAAGGTGAAAAAAATTTACTAGACACGATAGATTTTTTTTTCATATTTTAACCTATATTCCATCGAGAAAATTGTTCAGTTTCATTGTCTAAACAAGTCCTTAAAATTTCTTAGGTAAATGATATACCTCGGTTTTTTATGTATGTTCTTCTTCTGTCGAGTGGGTATCGAGTCTATCGACCCCATGAACCCTATGTATGTAAATGTACCGGGTGTAAGGGACAGCGTCCTGCAAACTGATAGAGGTTCCGCAGTCAACGCCCATACTACTTTTACCCCTTTACCAGCAGTTTTTTTTTAAATACCTACGTTTCCGTCATTGTTACATCTGGTTTGCTATTAAGTAAGATTTGAAAATTGTATTGCTGTATATGATGTAACAGACCTTGTATTTACGCGTAAATTAATTACAGCAAGTTTAAACCTGTTTAAGAGATAAAACAAATATAATTTTGAGATGCTGTCCGGAGCAAAATGACTATGTGAAGCAATTTGCTAAAATCTTACTATAATAAATACTTTTCACTTATAATATACCCGGGCTCAAAAAAATCACCAAATTACAATAACAAAAGAAAAAAAACTAAATTAAACCGACGACTTTTTTTTCGATTTTATATGAAATTAATATTTTTAGATGGCTTGTAGAGGGCTCAAGATCTGTATATTTTTAAAATTGAATTATGTATTTAAAATCATGAGAAACCACAACATTTCATACCTCTTGGGTAAGTGAATTCTAATGTTGTATGGGTCTACCTAGACTTTCATCTCCTGAAAGAATTTGCAGGCCGCTGTCTCTTATGCCCGTTATGTATAAAATATGCAATTTTCAATTATTAGGCATTACATGGCTGTAAAATCTAGCCTAGCTATGTATTATTTTAGATTATAATCTATAGCCAGTCATTAGTATGTATCTTATGTAAATATATTCATTAAATAATTAAGTATGTAGGTCAATTTATTTTAAAATCTAACAGAAGGTAAAAGATTATTATTATTAGGTTTTTTGTGTCTTAACTCTGGTCTTCTGCTATAAGGAATGACATTTTGTAAAGGTAGTATTAAAAGGCGATTAAAATTTGGAAAGATATAATGAAGTACAGAAATATAATCTCTTGAAGTTCAAATCATACATACATATAGTCACGCCTTTATCCACAGTGGGGTAGGCAGAGCGTAAACGACGTAAACAAAGGTCGTTCCGCCACGTCTGATTAAGTTCTGAGGGTTATTTAAGATAGATTTGTAGGTATATTTCTGTAGTGACAATACGTCAGCCCATTGCCTAAATTACAATATACTGAAACTTTCGAACACTGGTTTTTACAGCAAGCCCGGGAGGAAATTCAGCTGGCACATCCTATGTTTTTCTCTTGCTCCCCGGCCAGCATAGAAGAAATGATTCTTAAACTATATGACTAGAAAT
The DNA here is from genome assembly GCA_949820665.1 of Scrobipalpa costella. Classification (NCBI taxonomy): domain Eukaryota; kingdom Metazoa; phylum Arthropoda; class Insecta; order Lepidoptera; family Gelechiidae; genus Scrobipalpa; species Scrobipalpa costella. Next base: position 9,539,204 of record OX463299.1, read on the forward strand.
AAATAAATCTACTAAAAATAATAGCTTAGAAGGTATACGAGTAATAGTAATAAAGGTCATCAATTAAATATGAAGTTTTGATAAATTTATGATTCTTCTACTGATGTGTGTCGCATTGTGTAGTTTTTCTTCTTTTGTACTAATGGATAACTGAAACAGAAAACAAATATTATAGTGATGGTAAAAAGAACATAATAAATATATAATCTACTGATTATTTCGTATGGATAATTTTGATCTTCCATGCTGGCCTGGGAGCGAGAGAAAAACATAGAATGTGGTAGCTGCATTTCGTCCCTGGCATGCTGTAAAAACCAGCTAAGGGATCCTCGGGTTTCAGTATATTATAATTTAGGCGATGAGCTGTGACAATAGCGTCATACATCATCATCTCCCTAGCCCTATCCCGTATATCACGGGGTCGGCTACCTAATCTAGGGGATCGAACGAGGGTACTGGGTTTTACACAGAGCGACTGCCATCTCATCTCTGCAACCCAGAAGGGAAACTTAGGATATCTAAAATCACGCTAATAGACTTAGAGGGTAGGCAGGAAATTTAAATTTGGCTGTTTCTTAACCGATTCTTATGGAACTTTTTTATTCGACTGTGCAACCTTTAAAATTAAAGTTAAAATACAACAAATTACGCCTCACGACTTACGAGGTAGGTAGAAAATTAAAGGTAACTAATTAATTAAAGGTAACTTTAATTTTAAATATTGTTCAGTCGAATTAAAAAAGTTCCATAAAATCGGTTAAGAACAAGCCAAATTTCAATTTCCTGCCTACCCCCTAAGTCTAGTAGCGTGATTTTAGGTATCCTAAGTTGCAACTCGGGTAACACACAGATGAATAAAAAAGTCCCATCGAAATCGGATCAGTAGTTTTGTTGTGATGTGGTAACATACAGACAGACAGACAGAATGACAGACAGACAGACAAAAACTTTCTGATCTTTATATCGTTAATAACGCTTGCTGCAATTATTTTTTGTAAATATATTCAATGTATAGACACGATCCTTCTAGAGATTAATTATATGTATAGATAACCCTAAAAACTTTGTCAGTCGTGGCGGAACGACCTTTGTTTAGGCGTTTACGCTCTGCCTACCCCATCAGGTATAAAGGCGTGATCATATGTATGTATGTATAATTTTGATAACGCCTTTATTTGGATATGTAGTTTATTCCTGTTCTTAAAATAGTTTGAGCTCTTGGACTATAATTAAACTTACAAGTGCTGTAAATGTAAATTCTAAATTAACATGTCTTAATTCTTCTTTGCTAGACTAGGGGCGATAGAAAAACATAGAATCTTCCAGCTGCTTCTTTTCCCGGACATACTGTAGTCAGTAGAGACATGGAGTAATATAATATACTTACTCCGAAAAGGGAAACAAGGTTGTGGAATACCGTTATAATCACAAAGTTTACATAAACCAAATGAAAGCTGTAAGTTTATTTTCACTTACTTTTGTTGGTCCGACGACGTAATGCTATGAACTCTTGTGATTCAAGATATTTGTGCAGAATTTTCGTTTTTAACATTTTGTTAATGGCTGCTGGAAAAAAAACAATTAAAAATTTATGAGAAAAATAATACAAATTATATAAAAATTAAAAAAAGTTAATTAGAATCGAATATTGGTAAGGATCGATCTCGTAATACTGCGATTGAAAGCCTCTAGCACTGCCACCGCACTAATGTGGCTGACACTTTGTGTGGCGAAATTATGCATTGGTTTGTAGACAATATGCAATCTTTACGCTGTCAGATAGAATAAAACATTCCAATCAAACAGCTATCAATATTTTTAGAGAACCAAGATATTTTTGTTATTTCCTAAAAAAACATTGCTGAACCATTTGCTACATTCTACAGTAGCTGACTAATAAAATAGTAGTAAAATAAAACAAAATAATATTATGTTGAAGTAAATACTTACTGTTTTTTATATTTTCTAAGAATTTTAGAGAAACTCATCAATAATAATCAGTAGATAAAGAATAATTCGCACTAATATTAAACAATGAATATTAAAAGTCTTAAACACAAAATGTCCAAACAGAACTTACGAAAACTATTTTTGCCTGACAAGAGCGACGCAGGTTCCCCTCGCGAAGGCCGTGGGCCGTCTGCCGCCCGTCGCCCGCGCACGGACCCGCCCTTTGCGAACCTCCCAGAAATCAGATTTTATTTTTTTTCTCCAAAACTAATAATCGAAATAAAAAAGCAAGCAGATCACATTTTAGTGTTTATGATTTATAACGTTCAAAATAATTATCATAAATGCAAGTCGTTAAGTGCAAGTAAATAATAAAAGTTTAGTGAATGTTTTAGACACGGAAAGAGGGCCAGAAGAATTCGTATTTCTCATTAATTACTCAATATTTTTAAATAATCTTAAGAGTGTAATGAAGAGCTGAGACCAATCTACAACATATAATTATTTTATATTTTTTATGTAACGATAAAGTATACTTTATAGGCCTTGCAAGCGACCGAAATATCACGAGAGCCCCTTAAACGAAACGTATTTTCTCGAGAAATTCCTGCAAGGCCTTGGGTCATCATCTCCCTAGCCTTATCCCGTATGTTTTGGGGTCGGCTACCTAATCTAGGGGATTGAAGAAGGGTACTGGTTTTTACACAGAGCTACTGCCATCTGACCTCCGCAACCCAGAAGGGAAACCAGACCCAATCCTAGATTAGGTCAGAGTTTTCAAGCCGCCAATGCTTAGCACTGGCTTCTGAAATGGCTTAACGACTAATATCTACGGCATTAAACGATATAAACGGGACCAACAACGGCTTAACGTGCCTTCAAGCGCCGAATAAACGTACATATGAAATTCGAAAACCGAAAAACACATTGGTACGTGGTGGGATTCGAACCACGACCTCCCGCTCAGGAGGCTGCGGCCCTATCCATTACACCATCTGGCTCATCAGCCTGCAAGGCCTTGGGTACTCAGGAAAAAAGTATTTGAAGTGTATAGCCCTGCCAGGAATTAAAAGTACCTGTCATAGAGGTACCATAGAGAAGGACTTATAGGAAGTGACAGGTATAATATTACTATAAATTATGCCTTGACTTGAAGATCTAACTAATAAATATGACATTATGATTGTTTCCTTTCGACGTTGTGCAATCAGAATCACCATGGTCATCAACGTCATAGTGTTCCATGGTCTGGAAATTGAAATGCTGTAACATGCTGCTTCCGAGGCTGGACCGAATGGTCACTTGACCTTAAACGTGCTTGGTTTTTAAAGTAATCTACACCTATCCTTTAAATAACTCGAGTCATTTACGTATAGGCCTTTAACTTAGTCTAATATAATAGAGATGACATGTACTAGTCAAATCAGCGTCTTGTTATGGAAGATTTTAAAGGGATACTTTTTGGAGGGTTTTTGAATGGTCCCATATTTAATTCCATAACATTTATTGTAATAATATAACTTAGCATAATATGTTGATGCCTAGCATAACATGAAAAGCATATTTGTTCACGCATAATATTTTTAAGCACTACTGGAAGTAGCATAACAATAAAAAATCATAACCATAATAAAGCATTATGTTTAAAAGCTTACAAAAAGAGTACTATAACAACCAACTATTGAGTGGCTAAAATTCTTTTGCGCAAATTGCTAAATTTTATTGTGATTAAGTGTTTATTTACAATCTTTTGTATGTTCGCGCCCAAGGGCCACCCCGCCGCACTTTAATCTACTGTCGCATACACATACATATAATCACGCCTTTATCCCTTATGGGGTATGCAGAGCGTAAATGACCTAAACAAAGGTCGTTCCGCCACCTCTGACAAAGTTTTGAGGGTTATTTTACAATAGATTTGTAGGTATATTGCTGTAGTGACAGGTTGTCAGCCAATCGCTTAAATTACAATATACTGAATCCCTCGTATCCCTTAGCTGGTTTTTACAGCATGCCCGGGAGGAAATGCAGTTGGCACATTCTATGTTTTTCTCTGTCGCTACTCGCTTTTTGTATTCGAGTAGTAGAAATCATTTGCGATTGTGACTATGAGCGCACTGCTAACAACTGTGCTCAAAAACTTAGTATTGAAAATACTTAATGCCTAATACTATAGTTTTTTTTTGTATGGGATAACTCACTCAAATTGTACCACTGTATTATTACAATAAAAAACATGCTTAATGACTGTTATGCGACTGCAAATTAGTCCAATTCAAAATAGTACAACATATTGTTATGCTTACAATACAATATGTCAAAATATATTTATGCAAAAGTATCATTATGCCAGTAAAGTTATGCGAAACTCATTACGCCATAGTAAATTAGGAATAAAACTTTATGCCACTAAAATGCTTGCTAAAATGTCACCCTTTTTGAATAGCTTATGTTATATTTATACATACATACATACATACAATCACGCCTTTATCCCTAATGGGGTAGGCACACCGTAAACGACCTAAACAAAGGTCGTTCCGCCACGTCTGACAAAATTTTGAGGGTTGTTTAAGATAGCTTTGTAGGTAGCAATAGCTGTAGTGACAGGTTGTCAGCCTGTCGCCTAAATTACAATATACAAAAACCCTCGGATCCCTTAGCTGGTTTTTACAGCATGCCCGGGAGGAAATGCAGCTGGCACATTCTATGTTTTTCTCTCGCTTCCAGTCCAGCATGGAAGATAGTTATACTTATAAGGTGTAGAATCTCAAAACCCTCTAACTTTGGTAACTTTGCACGCGGAACGTCACAATCATATTTATCGCCTCTCTAATTTTCAATATTTATTCCAAGCGCTATTTATTTAACTTTATGCACAAAAATGTTAAATGGGCGGACTTAACGCCAAAGGCATTATCTACCAGTCTACCTTAGGGCATATGGAAAAGGCAGGTGCAAAATTTTATCCTAATAACTAACTAACTACTATTACTACACTATTGCTAGATATACCTTATTTAATTAACGTAGAGTTATCAATACCAACGTGTTTTGCGACCAACAAAAAGCTTTTTCTTTGCAACTTAGCAGAGGTTCAAATTACGGAACCGCAGACAATAACCTTGTTACAAACATGTGTTTTGCGGTTGACTCTCTTTGAAGTTGTAAAGAAAAAACAGTTTATGGGCAGCAAAACAAGTTGGTATCAATTACTCAACGCTAAATAAATGAAGTATAGCTAATGCTATCGATTCGTACAGCGCACAACTTATATAAATCTTGACTAAAATGATTGGCGGCCCTTTCTGTTGTCTCATGACAGAAAACGACAGGTATATACTTATATTAGTTAAGTCGTGATTTTTGCAACTACGAATTGGTACTTTTGTTGCTCAGTTTCCCCTAGGTATTCCTGATAAACAAATAATAAATAATTCCAACTATGTAATGTATCTAACTTATTATCAAAATAAAAACTAATCTAGACTTACAACAACTCGTAAGAAACCATACTTTTTCTCTACCATAGCTCTTATCAATCATACCCAGTAACTGTGGTATAATATCGCAACAAACTTTGTGGTAACAAAATTGTGGGAAACATTTTTATCTGGCAAACATAAACATTACTAGCTGATAGTTGAAAAAACGCAAAAAATATGTTTTGTCTAGGTCACAACACGAATAGTTCTATGCTAGTAGAAGCCTCTGTAAAACATAACGGTAAAATATGGGCCAAGTTCTGTGCTTCAGTGCGTTGGTGCTGTATCGGGTGTACAGTTGTTGTATCGGACATTAGAACTAATAGGAGTTGCTCTACTGTTAACGAAACTGAACAAGTTTCACAAGGAAATTCTTTCAGAAATAAAAAAAAAGACTTTCCCATACAAAATGACCACATTTTATTTTATAATTGCTTGTAAGAATCGTTGACTAAGCAACTTATATCAGTATCAGTGCGCTGTCCCTTTCATCCAGTACTTAATTATAATTTTTAAACAAATAATCTTGGCTTAATTTTAATAAGCATTGATAAATTCTAATATTTACTCAAGAAAATAATAATATTCATAATTTACTATATTCCGCAACGTCACATAAACATGATCTTTTGGGAATCACTGTTTTTTTATTTGACGTTTATTCCATGTTGGACTGGAAGTAAGAGAAAAATATAGAATGTGCCAGCTCCATTTCCTCCCGAGCATGCTGTAAAAACCAGCTAAGGGATCCGAGAGTTTCAGTATATTGCAATTTAGGCGATGGGCTGACAACCTGTCACTACAGCAATATACGTACAGGTATATCTTAAATGACCTTCGAAACTTTGTCAGACGTGGCGGAACGACCTTTGTTTGAGTCGTTGACGCTCTGCCTACCCCATTAGCGATAAAGGCGTGATTATATGTATGTATGTATGTTATATCTTACGTTTTGTTACATATACTACAAATGAGTCTGTTCTATTACAAAGAACTTGGCCTAGGTACACAACTTAGCTATAATCTAAAATCAGCTTATGAGTATTCAGATGCAAACCTTGCCGAAGAGATTTGCTACGTTCACGGTCCGCGTGGCAGCCATTGTTTCTTGTCTTCATTGGTAATGGTTCAGTGAATCTGTCTTTAGTTTTAGTAATGACATAGTCTGAATAGAACATTCTGAAACTACTGAAAATTCTAAGATATTGTATAGTGTTTTAAGCCTTCGTTTTTCAGTAAGATGATTATTTTGAACGGGATTACTACCATGAATACCAGGCCACTCAGAAAGTATTGCGACAAATAGTTTTTATATATGGCAGACTGGCCGGTTAGAATCTTTTTTGAAAATATGATTACTTGTAAGTAAAAATATGTGTGTTCCATTTTCAAAATTTCCCTCCACATTTTTTGCGAGCCAATTCAAAGTATCGTGTCTTACTGAAAAATGGAACTGCGCCGGGAACATTTTAGAGCTATGATTTTTTACGATTTCAAGTGTCGCCTGAAACCGGATAAATCGTTCAATAGACTTCAAATGGCATTTATGGATGAAAGCCCCTCCAAGGCAACCGTGTATCGTTGGTATAACGAATTTAGGCGCGGTCCACCAACCTTGGGGATGAAGAAAGAAGCGGTCGCCCTTTGACGGCTATTACGGAAGAAAACGTGCTAGCAGTGAAAAATTTAATTAAAGATAATAGGCGAATTACATATCAGGAGATTCAGCACATATTAAAGATTGGATCGGGAAGCGTTCACGAGATTCTACAAGGGCATCTTCGCGTGAGGAGGATAGTATCGCGCTGGGTGCCGCACTACCTCACCAACGCTCAGAAGCAGGCCCGGGTGGAATGGTGCTGTGATATGCTGAACAAATTTGAAGCAGGCTCGTCTCGGCGTGTTTACGACATCGTAACAGGTGATGAGTCCTGGATTTATCAAAACGATCCAGAAACCAAGCGCTAGTCGACAGTTTGGGTGTTTCAAAATGAACCAACGCCTACCAAAGTGAAGCGATCTCGAAGCGGGGGGAAGATTTTGATCGCCAGCTTTTTTAATTTGACTGGCCACTTGGCCTCAATTCCCTTACAAGATCAAAGAAGCATTAACGCCGAATGGTATACTACCAAATGTTTACCAGAAGTTTTTTCTGTTGTGAGCAACAAGCGACCAAACACAGGGCTCCGCGGACTACTGCTCCACCACGACAATGCGCCTGCACACACCGCGCTAAAAACGAGGGACTTCCTGGACAGCACACCAGTCAAACTCCTGGGTCACCCTCCTTACAGCCCTGATCTAGCACCGTGTGACTTCTTTTTATTTCCAAAAATAAAAAATCAGCTCAAGGGGATACAATTTTCGTCGCCGGAAGATGCGCTGGCTGCGTTCGAGCAGGCTGTAAACGAGGTGTCTACGGCGGACTGGAAAAAGTGTTTTGAAAACTGGTTCAGACGCATGAATCTTTGTATAGAGGCTGGTGGAGAGTACTTTGAAAAGATTTAATAAAAATATATGTACCTGTAGAACAATTTTTTTTAGTGTCGCAAAACTTTCTGAGTGTCCCACGTATATTTGTTGCTACCTCGATATTTTATAGCCCAAGTTCTAGCATTTTTGTGCTTCGGTCGTAGACCTCTTATTCGTTTTTACGAAACTACATTTCCCTTTACCACATGGGATTTAAAGCTTAATAACAAAATCTTTAGGTAGGTACTTTAATACGACATCAACTATCAAACTGGCCAGAACTTAAAAAGAAAAAAGATGAACATATTTTTTTAAAAAAAAAACAGAAATTTTCAGATCTTTTCATCATCCTATACAGATTTGATTTCCTCTAGGGATTTTCTCAGAATATATCCAGCTGCCAACTGCATTGACAATACGGCCACTTCAATCATCAACGAGGAAGCGCGTTGAATAGGTAATTGCCCTCCTTTGTACCTATATACGGCTATATAATGACTGGCAGATGATCGGCGCATGCACAATACCTGACATCCCTGCAAATATACCACTTAATCGGAATGCTGTATGTATGGTGTGAATTTATACATAATGGAAGATTGCATAAGTTATTTACTACCTTTATATATTAAGCGATCTTCCACTTGCCATTACATAAATTTCCACATTAAGTTATCATGCTGGACTGGGAGCGAGAGAAAAACTTAGAATGTGTCAGCTGCATTGCTGTACAAATCAGCTAAGGGATCCGAGGGTTTTAGTATATTGCAATTTAGGCGATGGGCTGACAACCTGTCACTACAGCAATATACCTACAAATATCTTAAATAACCCTTAAAACTTTGTCAGACGTGGTGGAACGATCCTTGTTTGGGTTGTTTACACTCTGCCTACCCCAATAGGGATAAAGGCGTGACTATATGTATATGTATGTATGTAAGTTATCGCATAACTAGAATATGGGAGCTCCAAATATATATATTTTTTTTACTTGAAATATGTTTGCTCTTGACTCTAGCCAGAAAGGTCAGGGATGACCGTGACAGAGTCGACGATGAAGCGAGCTAATCCAGAAGAAGCCGGTTATGACACTGGCAGTCTCATGCACCAGCGGAAGACAGCAGGCTGTTTGGCGCCGGACTCCGGTGAGTGGGTGGTCGCGAGCTAGGCGGCCCCTTGCGGAGCCTACCACCACCGCTTTGTAGGGATCGTTCAGTCGGACTTATTCACAGGCAAGCCTGTGTTGCCGTTGCCCGGGGGTGGAACACTTTTTTTTCAGTCTGGACATGGATAAAATAGTTATTGAATAGATAAATGGCCCTGAGTTAAAGGAGCACAATGTTTGTCCTAAAACCTTGTATAAGTAGTATTAATTAGGTATAGTTGTCGGCATGGTAATATTTGTACCTAATATAATCATCGTTGCCTATTACAGTAAGTATATTAACGATAATAACCTGTACATAAGGCTTTGACTGAGTTTTTAATAGTCATACGAAATAAGTCACGTGGATTACAAATAACTATTTAGTTACACTTTTAAAATAATAATTAGAAATGGGTTTACTCTTGACTCTAGACACAAAGGTCAGGGATGACCGTGACAGAGTCGACGATGGAGCGAGCTCACCCAGAAGATGCCTGTTATAGCACTGACAATCTCACGCACCGACGGAACACAGTAAGCTGTGTGACTCCGGTGAGACCACCCGGCTGCGAGGCAGGCGGCCCTTTGCGGAGCCTACCACCGCTTTGTAGGGATCGTTCAGCCGGACTTATTCACAGGCAAGCCTGTGTTGCCGTTGCCCGGGGTGGACCACTAAGAGGTAGATCCCAACCCAGCGTTGCTCCAGAAAACTCATAAGACTGCAATAGACCCGTAGAATGATAACTGATAGATAAGGCATGAAAAAGTCTTTAAAAAACATTTCATTCTTTTCGTATGTTTAAAAGATTTCTATATAAAATATCAATTTAGGTTCAAAACTATTTGGTGGGCTACATCAAATAATTTGCCCATGCTATTTCAAATGCAATGGAAAGCGTGTTACGTAAATTATTGTTATAAATATGCTCCACTCATGCATAAGTGCGTGAGACTCGGTGCTGATTTCTAGTAGTGACCCAAAAATACTGTTTATTTAATGACGTCATAAATAAGATGTAAAAATAATAAGTGGGCTAGGAATGTAGAACGCCACATGTCGGACACTGTGACTTAGTAAATAAAATTGTAAAATTGATACACCTAATTGTGTTGATATGATCAACAAATAAGTATATTTAGATATATGTGATTTCACATATTTAAATTTTAAATTTAAATATGTGAAATCACATAAACAAACAATTAAATTTAAATTTCAAATAAGTGTACCTCATCAACATCATCAACATCAGCCACAACAGTCCACTGCTGGACATGGGCCTCCCTATGGCTATTTATTTATTATTATTATTCATACATACATACATATAATCACGCCTTTATCCCCAATGGGGTAGGCAGAGCGTAAACGACCTAAAAAAAGAAGGTTGTTCCACCACTTCTAACAAAGTTTTGGGGGTTATTTAAGATAGATTTGTGGGTATATTGCTGTAGTGACAGGTTGTCAGCCCATCGCCTAAATTGCAGTATACTGAAACCCTCGGATCCCTTAGCTGACTTTTACAGCATGCCCGGGAGGAAATGCAGCTGGCACATTCTATGTTTTTCTCTCGCGCCCAGGCCAGCATGGAAGACTATTAAGAAGAAGAAGATTATTGTTCATTATTTTAATATCTCCTCCTTTTGTAATTCCTAAAACTGTTTCCAGTTATTCCAACTTTCATGCAAGAGTTCGCGCACGCAGTACAAGCAGTTTTTATTCTGAGGTTTGCGGCGAAATATTCAATGGTGAAGACTTGTGAAGACGAAATAGGAAGCGCGGTTTTCAAAACAAAAAGAACTAAGACGATTTAGATCCATTCGACCGGAATTAATTGAATACAAATCAAAATCACTTCCTATTCCTGACTGTCGGTCGTTCTCGCCATTAGGTGCTTTTTCACGCGGAAAGAGACTCTTTATTCGTAATTAGCTGAAAAAGTCATGGAAAAGATAAATCTTAAATGTTTATATATAGTTACGTTAGGTTGTTTATGAACGAGATTTCTGAATATTTGCAGTATTCGGAAGTGAAACTGTCAGTAATAATTTAAGAAATAGATGGACATATCGTCTTAGTAATTTTATGTAGAGGTATGTAGACCCATAGAGAAATATAACATAGGTATTACCACAGAGTATTACGGTAGAGCGCTTTTTTAATTAAAAAAAAGAAATGCAATTGAATCAGGACCAATCAGGACACATTTCCACAACATCTAATCCCTTCTCTTTTCCCTTACCTATTCACATACCCACCTTATATTAGTACCCTTTTCGCCTTATACCCAGATAAGGAATTAATTCACTCGTTGTAAGACTTAGAAAAAAAATGCAATATACAGGAAATACGCCTCCGCTATTTGGAGGCATTGGGATTGTTTACCACCATGTCACCACCCTGATTGGTGAGCGCAGACAACAAGTTTATATTCGCAGGAAACGGAACTACAACTTTCCTGGATTAAAGAGTAGTAGTATCTACATTTATCAATGTATTTTTTTACGACAGCCTCTAAATTTATTTTGAAGGCATCGAGATGCGGTGGTGCTATTATATCCAGACACACCATGCTTCAGTTGCCTGATAATATTTTTCAACTAAGAAACCAATCGGTCACAAGCGGCACACGTTTTCTGCTCGATGAGATTTACCAGGCGTTATCATAGACATTGCAGCTTTGCTAAACTAAAATCTGCAGGAACAACTTCATTATTATTATCAGTTTATATTTGTCCCCATAGAGGGGCACGAACCTACCCTAGAATAGGGCGGACTTCAAACAGACAACCTTTCAATTTCTTCGTAGGTGTGTGCAACAGATTTGCCCAAGATGTTTTCTTTCACCATAAAAGCGCCGAATAAAAACATACATAAATGAAATTCGGAAACAGAAAAGTTTGTCCTCTTGAGAATAATGATTTTAAATTCACTACAATACTCGTATTAGTAATTTGTTACCAAGGAAAATATAAGCACATTCTTATTTATTTACCCATTAATGTGTTTAATTAAGCATAAGAGGAACAAGAGGTAATGAACTTGACCTGGATTTCTAACCTTTATGGCAGCCAGCGTGTCTCTTTTTGCTGTCTTCTTGTATTGTTTAATTATTCAGATTTATTTAGAACACTACCCGTACGCCCGTAGGTATATAATATCATCATGAGGATCAGGACAAACCTACCAATCTTCTAGAAAAAGGAAATGAAGATGCTAATGTCGCAATAGGAAATTATTCTGTAAAAACTTTATTGAACGTATTATTAAAATAAGGGTTGGACCCTTTAAATTACTTCAAAACAAAGGCTCTTAACAAATTAAAATATATAGTAAACGAAAGTTTAGCAAGACCTTGATGAATTACGATTATGATAAACCAATTTTATTCAACTCTGTCGCAATTTACGGATCATAGCAATCGCACCCAAGAGAGCAACACATAGAAGAATGATCTTCGTCGTGCTTAAAATGTTGACAGAAGCGCTGATAACATCAATAGGCTCATACAGATGATTAGGAGGGAGTCCACAAGCTATGTCATCGTAAGTCACGGCTTGAGGTTTCAAGACACGGAGCAGATGGACGTAAGCAGCATGTCCAGCTTCTACAGCTGAAGTCATGTCTCCATCAGCAAAGATATCCAACGCTCCCCATTCCAAATATTTCGTACTGCTCTCTGTCACCAATTTTCGCAATATCATGTACTCCTCTAAACGCGGGACACTTATTTGGTTATGAACAAATTCGGTATAAGTCACTGGGTTAGTAGCTTCTGCTCCAAAAAGATTGACGAGCTGTTTTACGACCTCGTCTTTAGAACTAGATACATCTCGATCAGATTTTAAGTATCCTGTAAGAGCAGCGTACTTGTCAGCAGTGCGAGTCTTTGTCATGGTCGGGCGTTCCATGGCCCACGCTATAGGACCACGAGCACTTAGTATGTGTCCACTGAAACCCAAAGGTTGCCAGAAATTCATTTTGTATTCGATTATGAACTTCTTAGCTGCACCACGTTCCATCGTAGATATGACGTTCATTTCATTTTCAGACAGCAAATTGGACCCTATCACAATATTGCGCACTTGATCTGGTCTTAATGCCATGGCTAGCAATTTACAAATGTAGTCTGTCTCTCCTATTTCAGGCTCAAGGATCAACTGTTCATCTGGTGAGGTTCTGATCTCCTTTATGGGTTCAGTTGAGACCGTTATGTCCGCTATGCTCATTTGAAGTTTATGAGCTAGACGTTTTCTGAAATGACCTAAAATCTTTTCACGAAGTCTAATGTTGTCTCCGTCGACAATGTTCTTTGAGCTACTGACTCGAAAACATTGATGTAGATAAAATAGAACTGATATCTTATCTGCACTGACCCCACAGACTAATTCTACAATTGTCCGCATAATATTTTTAGACGTAACAGAGTACAACTTAGTAGACATATGGTTTTCCATTGATGTTTGGTCAAGATCATGAAGTCTTTGCTTGTCCGCTGTAGTCTTCGAATCAAATGATTGAAAAAGATTATTCATACTGCAGTCGAGCAAGGTTTGGTACTGCAGCAATTCAAATCTTTCCAAAGAACCTAAATAATCAAATTCGTGATAATTCTCCTTACAACGAACTTTATTGCCATTTAAGTCTTCGTACAGTTTGGACAACGGAGACTTTATCTTTTGTGTTTCTAAATACTCAGGTATTGGTATGTTTAACTCGTTCGAATACCTTTCTAAGAAAAAGTGGATGACATGATCACAGACAGTTTTCGGCTTTTTGTGAATATTTGTTGAGCTGGGCGTTGCACTTTTTGGGTCATCTTTGTTTTCATCGTCGCTACTGTTTTCATCTGGAAGGTCCTGGAAGGCGACTGAAACGGCTTTGCGCTTGTTAGATTTACCCTTGCCATCGACCAGATCCAGGACCACGATGTCCATGGTGTCACCGAACTTCTTCTTGAGGTTGTGTGCGGTCACGATCCCTGGGAGGCTGCATCCTAGAATGATGACGTCTGCCTTAATATGATTTGTGAAATTCTGTCGTTTTACTGATTTGTAACTTTTTGGCATTACCAAATGCAATAACCGTTTATTTTATATTAATTATTTGTATAATTATATTATAGATTTTGAACTATGGTACTATTTCAATAGATAATTTCGAGGATTTTGTATATTGTTTATTTTCTTGGTTTATTTTGATTATTCATGACAGTTTGAGCAACCATGACATGCCAATAACCATGACATACTTCAAATCTCAGATTCAAAAGTCCTTGTATTTATGCAGGTTCTACTACTAGTATACCCAAAAAAGTCTACGTGCTCATGACTCAAATTGTTTTTTTTTGTTTACCCGCAGTTAAAATCAACTTCGTTTTCAAAAAACTTTCAAGTTACTTCGATAGTAATTACTAATTTAACTTAGTCTTTTGAGGGGTAGAAAACATTTTGCATTGTACTGATTGGGTAACTCACGGACAGAGACCATGATAATATCGAATGGAAAAGTCAACAAAATATGTTTATTTCCTGAAAGAATTTCCTGGTAAAATTTGTTCAGTTTCGTTGACTGAACAACCTCTATTACCGGTATACATGATGTGTACCACGGCAAAACCTCTATAAATAACATATTAGTATCTAACTCTATAGTATTTACAACTCAGTTTTAGAACAAAGGTAAACAAAGTTTCGTGTCTTTTAATCGAAGATCTTGTTTCTAAAATGTGTTTTAGCTATAAGATATGTCACAGTGAAATAATCGTTTTAGTAATTTAACTAATTTCCCAATAGGTACGTATAATTTATTTTTGAAATGAGTTTTTTTAATAAAAATACTTCCAACTTTGTTTACCTTTACTCTAAAACTGATTTGGAAATATTATAGTATATGATAATGCAGCTGGAATTGCAATTGTAACTAAGATAGTCAGCTGTTGTAAATCTCGTTATATTATATATATCTACTAGCGACCCGCCCCGGCTTCGCACGGAAATTATCAGTGTTTCTCTACTAAATTATGCATGTATTATACATATTAACCTTCCTCTTGAATCACTCTACCCATTAAAAGAAACCGCATCAAAATCCGTTGCGTAGTTGTGAAGGTTCTGCCATGCTGGCCTGGGAGCGAGAGAAAAACATAGAATGTGCCAGCTGCATTTCCTCCCGGGCATGCTGTAAAAACCAGCTAAGGGATCCGAGGGTTTCAGTATATTGTAATTTAGGCGATGGGCTGACAACCTGTCACTACAGCAATATACTAACAAATCTATCTTAAATAACCCTCAAAACTTTGTCAGACGTGGCGGAACGACCTTTGTTTGGGTCGTTTACGCTCTGCCTACCCCATTAGGGATAAAGGCGTGATTATATGTATGTATGTATTTTGTGAAGATTTATGCATACATAGGGATATAGGGACAGAGAAAGCGACTTTGTTTTATACTATGTAGTGAGTAGTGATGATATACAATGATGTCGTCATTAGTCATTCGCGGAGCGTCGTGATTCTCGTGATAGGCAAGTGCCAATGACGTGCCCCTGACTCCCGCTCAGGTCAATAACATTGTATAACACGATAGATTACTACAATCGCTACGGGGATTGTCCCTTTGATGATAAGATTTATCAATACCGAAGATGACATCGATATGTGTAGAACTAAAGTTTAATTATGGGATCGATTCTAAATTTGCCGGCTAAAACAAACATTTAAATCTATTTGTCACTTTCAGACTAATAGATTTTCATTTTTAAACATTGGAAAAAGACAGGAGATCTATTCTCTCCGGTTTTTGATTTTTAGTCGGTGGTTTTATGGGATATGTGTATTTTTTCAAAATTGACAGCAATACAGGGGAAATGTGCAAAAGCGCGTCAAAATCTAGCGGACAAATTGTAAAACCATAGAGTATATATAAATCGTTAGTCCTTTCTTAATTTTATTTTTTTGAATGTGACAGATATTTTCTAATTTTAGTTTTAGACGGTGGTATCTAGAATCGAGCCCTATGTGTACCTAAAATCAAGAGTTTCAAAAGCAAGTTTAAATAAATCACAACTTGAGCGAGTTTCTCTATACTTCCCTTGGTTATAGAGCTGTCCATAATAGTAATAGTATAGCTTCAGCTTTATATTTAAACCTACGCTCTGCAATGACGTCAGCAAAACATCTTAAAGTATCAAGTCTTATAAACTGTTTAAATCATGATGAAACTCTATACTCAATGTAAACTATTTGATTGCATGTGAGCGATCGTAGACGCTCCTCTTTACTTTAAAATTGTCACACACATTGTTGGAGTTAATTGAAGGAATAGGAATGGCGTCGTCGTGTTATACACATACTATTTACGTAGGGACACGGTAGAAAAGAATGATACAATCTATTACTATCAATTATGAACATTACTATCTATTACATGAGCCCGATGGTGTAGTGGATAGGGCCGCTGCCTCCTGAACGGGAGGTCGTGGTTCGAACCCCACCACGTACCAATGTGTTTTTCGGTTTTCGAATTTCATATGTACGTTTATTCGGCGCTTTTTCCGTGCTTAGGAAGGCACGTTAAGCTGTTGGTCCCGGTTAATATCGTTTAATACCGTAGGTATTAGTCGTTAAGGCATATCAGAGGCCAGTGCTAAGCATTGGCGGCTTGAAAACTCTGACCTAATCTAGGATTTTGTGTGGTTTCCCTTCTGGGTTGCGGAGGTCAGATGGCAGTCGCTCTGTGAAAAAGCTAGTACCCTCGTTCAATCCCCTAGATTATATGATGATAGCCGACCCCGTGAGATACGGGATAAGGCTAGGGATATGACTATCTATTACATCAGATAGTAACATATAGTAACACTGTCAATATATAGTAACGGCGTCGTTACAGACAGATTGAAATGCTGTAATTTATTATGATTAAACCATAATTTGAGCCGTTTATTATCACTAGCGGATATTTTGATTTTTATGGAAAATTAAGCTCTAATAAATGTAATTATTTTTATCGTTATCTTGCCGTTATTTCAACTGATGCGTTAATATTATCGTTAAAAATGATGCGCCTCATTGGAAACGGTTATTGTATCTACTTAATACGTGTAAAGTCCATAAAATATGTGTATTTCCATGCGGGCCTGGGAGCGAAAGAAAAACATAGAATGTGCTAGCTTTATTTCCTCCCGGGCATGCTGTAAAAACCAGCTGAAGGATCCGAGGGTTTCAGTATAATCTAATTTAGGCGATAGGCTGACAACTTGTAGCTACAGCTATATACTTACAAATCTACTCAAAAAACATTGTCAGAGCTGGCGAAACGACTTTTATTTAGGTCGTTTACGCTCTGCTTACCCCATATTAGGGATAAAGGCGTGATCATGTGTATGTATGTAAAGTCCAAAATTGTTGCCGTTCTTTGTTCTTTCAGGATAGATATATAGGTGATGGGCTGACAACCAGTCACCATAGCAATATACAGATATAATATTTAGGATAGACTCTTTGATCCAGAACCTATAACAGTACGAAATTCTTTCATGCTGGACTGGGAGCGAGAGAACAACATAGAATGTGCCAACTGTATTTCCTCCCGGACATGCTGTAAAAAGCAGCTAAGGGATCCGAGGGTTTCAGTATAATCTAATTTAGGCGATAGGCTGACAACTTGTAGCTACAGCTATATACTTACAAATCTACTCAAAAAACATTGTCAGAGCTGGCGAAACGACTTTTATATAGGTCGTTTACGCTCTGCTTACCCCATATTAGGGATAAAGGCGTGATCATGTGTACGTATGTACAGTCCAAAATTGTTGCCGTTCTTTGTTCTTTCAGGATAGATATATAGGTGATGGGCTGACAACCAGTCACCATAGCGATATACAGATCAGTTTTCGGTCTGCCTACCCGATTAGAGATAAAGGCGTGATTTTATGTATGTATGTATGAATTCGTTTGTTTTCTATTTATAAACTTCAATTAATCTTTGACACCATGGAAGATATAAATATCAGCGCTTAGCATACTGGAAGGAGTCAGATCTAATTTCCATTTAATTCCTGTCTAGACTTACTTAAAGGGAAGTCTTGTGTCTAAAGTGTAAAGATATTCTTGTAGAGAAAATAATGAAACCTTTACTCACTCGTACATACATACATATAATCACGCTTTTATCCCTAATGGGATGGAAAGCGTTAACGACCTAAACAAAGGATATTACGCCACGTCTGACAATGTTTTGAGGGTTATTTCAGGTAGATTTGTAGGTATATTGCTGTAGTGGCAGGTTGTCAGCCCATCGTCTAAATTACAATACTGAAACCCTCGGATCCCTTAGGTGGTTTATTCAGCATGCTCGGGAGGAAATGCAGCTCTCAGATTCTATGTTTTTCTTTCGCTCCCAGGCGAGCATGGCTCACTCATACGCCTAAGTAAATTAAAGAGTAAGTGCATAATGTTTAATCATTCGAATCTTCGCGAAAATCTTAGGGATATTACGAAAATATGGATAATTCAACAATGGCGAATTCATTGTCTAATCTTAGTAGGAAAAGATAGTTGTTTTGCGAATATTCGAATTATCAAATTATCCTAGGACATACGACAAGGTTTGTGAATGTATTCTTGTAAATAAAATCATTTTTAACCTACCTACAAAACAAACCAATAGTAAGTATACTTAATAAAAACAACACATGTAGGTAAATGTACGAAGTAGCTTTGTTTGGTGTAATTGCAATTCATGTTACCGCTTAAGCTCAAGCAATAAGATAAGATTGCATTGCAAATAAATGCAATGACCAATTAATTTATATACGAATTAAGTACCTGAATCAGGTCGTAATCAAAGTACAAGATAAGCTTGACTAATTACTACTCAAAAGCCAATGGTAAATCTCTACTTCTGTTGCTACCTACTTATTATAGTTAGAAGGTATTTGCCATTTTTACAAGGCTAATTGGATGGATTGTTGAGTCCAGTGTAAAATTTTATATCCACAGGCAATGATAAGAATAATCAGAAGAAGAATCAGCTTGAAATTCTGTCACTGAAGAGCTCGTGGATATAGAAATATAATAATCTTTGTTTCATTCCAAAATCTTCAGTTCCATCGCCTAAATTGCAATAAACTGAAACCCTCCGATCCCTTAGCTGGTATTTACAGCATGCCCGGGAAGAAATGCAGCTAGCACATTCTATGTTTTTCTGTCGATCCCAGTCCATCGTCCAGTCGTATTGTAATAATTCGTTCACACATTTTTATTCATTTTTAACATAATTTTGGAATTTTAACAATGCTGTTGCCCATTTTCTTGTTTTATCCCACTAGTCGATCCGCTAAAGAAATATAGATCATGCTAACCTAACACAACGGGCGTTTCATATAATTCGAACAGTGCGAATAGATAACATTTCGTTAATTTGGCTATCTGTAAGAAACGCTGATTTTATCTCAAAGAGCCTTATTCGAACCAATCTTCAATCACATGATCTCTACTCTCTACTTCAATCACTGATAAGCTGATATCGATAACGCTGATTCGTAGATAAGCGTGTATATATATGCCTACTCTAAAGATTTACCTCAAGTCTCGGCCTGCAAAGATTCTATGATCTATTAGTTGTTGTCCAAAAGTACAAAACAAATGGAAAAATAAAAGAAAATTAAGAGTTAAAAGTGCTCTGAAATGTTCAAACAAATGCTCTGAAATGGTTTGAGAAGAGCATGGAACAGACTAAAGTTGAGAATGATTCCAGAAAGATAATGTATATCCATTATCGAACTTGACAGCGCTTAGGTATCACCCAAAAAGCGTACAATGGAGCCCTCGAAACCCTTCACTTTCTTTTACTGATCGCAAGGGAAGCAAAGCTGCTGGCATATTCTACATGAGCATGGAATAAAAACCAACAACATTTCCATGACTCACGCAACTTGTTATTTATCTAACGACATTCGAACGAGGTATAAACCTAAATCTGAGAGACTGCAAACTCTCGATAAGCCTTAACGCGATAGGCCGTCGCCGGCGCAGGCGCTAGTCGCTAGGCGCGCAGACGTGTGCCCGCGCACGTACGCCACAGCGCATGCGCGGCTCCATTCGCAAGACATCGGCGAGACGAATGCGAAATTGATTTGCAATCTTTTCTTTTGTATAAATTTTGATGTCTCGAGTATAGCTGATGAAATCTGTCAAAGCCGGGCACCATCAGATTTTCTAATTCGTTATTGAGTACGGTAACGTAGGTAAACTGATGTAATAGTCCTATTCGCACCTCCAACAGAGCTAAGTAGAAAAGCGTTTTTAACAATGTGACAATCTTCTGCACAATACAATGAGAACTTTATAAATCTCTTAGATTTTCACAGAGATACAAAAGACACAAACCCGAAACTACCTGAAATGAACAAAATTGTCTACAAACTATAATTTTATGATATAAATAGAACAATGAGACAACAAAATCATACTCAAAATCTACGCCAAATGTCTATGACGCCTACGCCGTAGCCAAAACCGTAGCATCCATCGAATATACCCTTTTTCCTAGATAAATATTCCCAATAATTCCGGTAGCAACAACCTACATTTAAGATCTCGTACCGGACAACAATGGAAACACACGTATCTTGTATAAAGCGCGAAACGAGTTCAGTCCCGTCTCAAAGTCAGATTCGCAACTGCATAGCGGGGCCAAGGGGCGGCTCCTCATTAGGCCGGCTGCTAGTAAATATGATGATTCGCAACACATACAATGTTGGCAGATCAAGTTGCAGTTGCTAAGGTCCGGATTTATAAAGCGATCTCAAGATTGAGAGCAATATTAAGTGCGGATTTGAAAGGCCATATTGTACTATAAAATTACATTTCTAATATGAACTCAAACCATCTGTCAGTCTCAAGTGCTATTTATCAATACGGGCCTAAGAGTAGGATGATGTAAAAAGTATGTTATTTGGAGGATTTCAGTGTATGGAATTAGTGAGAGATAGACTCCTCATTAAAGCGACTGCTAGTCTAAATATGATGATTCGCAAGACATACAATGTTAGCAGATCAAGTTACTGTTGCTAAAAGTAGGATGACGTAAAAAGTATATTGTTTGGAGGATTTCAGTGTATGGAATTAGTGAGAGATAGGGTCCTCATTAGCCCGGCTGCTTGTCTAAATATGATGATTCATAAGACATACAAAGTTAGCAGATCAAGTTACTGTTGCTAAAAGTAGGATGATGTAAAAAGTATGTTGTTTGGAGGATTTCAGTGTAAGGAATTAGTGACAGATAGGCTCGTCAATTAAGTTGGTTGCTAGTCTAAATATGACGATTCTCAAGACATACAATGTTGGTTAATAAAGTTGCAGTTGCTGAGAGTAAGATGCATAAAGTATAATGTTGTTTTTTTTGCTTTTGAAGAAGATTCAGTGTAAGGAATTAGTGACAGATAGACTCCTCATTAAGTCGACTGCTAGTCTAAATATGATGAATCGCAAGGCATACAATGTTGGTAGATCGAGTTGCATTTGCTAGGATTGAGATGAAAAAATATGTTTGCTATTTGAATAGGATTTCAGTGTATGGAATTAAAAAATACCAACTCTACCGGATGCCGCGTGACTTAAGTTAGTTCCATCTATTGTAATTCATGCAATAATGTATAACAAATGAATAATTCACTGTTCGAGTGTTTTGCTCATTGTACTACTTGCAAAATAATTCAAGGTCAGTCCACCGAAATCAGTTTAATGTTAAGAGGTAATTCGGAGATAAAAAAATTATGAATGAACACACGTCAGAGGATGTCCTCAGTTAGAAATCAGAAGGTGAGATTACGAAATGTTTGCTTACACTTATTCGCAATCAGTTAAGTCAATATTGCGGTTAGGTGTAAACTATATACGTAGTAAGTAAATAATGTGAGACGTACTTACCTACTTGACCTAGGCACTGAAAGAAGTAAAGGCAGCAAAACACACAGGCGTTACTTACTGCGCGTAAGGTTGCGCTCAACACGCTGTCAATGCTTTTAGCATTGCCTCCAACACACATGCGTCACCTTACGCTCTACGCGCGCATACTGGCTGAGAGATGCGCCAACGTAGAGTTCATCGCTACGCCCGCGTAGAGCGTAAGGTGACGCATGTGAGTTTTAGATTACTTACTATGTTTTTATGGTCTAAACAACTTAGTTAGAATACAATAATACTTTTTGGTAAATAGTACATACATACATACATACATAAAATCACGCCTTTATCCCTTACGGGGTAGGCAGAGCGTAAAACGCCTCCTAAAAGGGGCTTTCGCCACGTCTGACATAAATTGAGGGCAATTTTAGATTGTAAAGTGTATTGCTGTAGTGACAGGTTGTCAGCCCATCGCCTAAATTAAAATACACTGTAACCCTCGAATCCCTTTTGCTGTCTTTTACAGCATGCCCGGGAGGAAGGGCAACTGGAACATTCTATGTTTTTCTTTCTCTCCCAGTCCAGTATGGAAGAAAAATTGGTAAATAGTTCATACAGAAAAGTATGCTTTGTGAATAAAGCAAAAAGATAGACAACATGTTAATTTCCTGAACTTCCAGTTCTTCCTGAGTGTATGAAAAACATATCAGGTGGTCATACATATTTTGCTTGACGAAGGTACGTTTAGCACAGATCACAGAATAGATAATTTTATAGTATTGACGAACTGTTGATATCAGAGCGAGTTGTTGGTCTGAATCTGATTAACTTGATCTTATCTCGATCTTCTCAAAACTTTCATGCTGTTTTTTCACGCCTAATTAACTTATTTTTTATCGTTGGACGTCTAATAAATAAATTGCTTTATCACAGATATTGGATACAAGTAGTTGGTTAAAATTATTGAACTGGCTATCCATCCACCCACCTTGAATTATTTTTACATACATACATATAATCACGCCTTTATCCCTAATGGGGTAGGCAGAGCATAAACGACCTAAACAATATTCGTTGCGCCACGTCTGACAAAGTTTTGAGGGATAGAATTATAGGTATATTCAGTATTGACAGGTTGACAGCCCATCGCTGAAAATTGCAATATACTGAAACCCTCAGATCCCCCCTGGTTTTTACAGCATGCCCGGGAGGAAATGCGGCTGGCACATTCTATGTTTTTCTGTCGCTCCCAGGCCAGCATGGAAGCTAGTTAAATTAGATACTTCAAAATATAATACACAAACTCACACACACGTCATACTCTTATGCTGGACAGTTTTTCTAGTAAGAAAGAAACCATTTTTGTTTTCTCAAAACTTCCTTGACGAATTGCCTAGCCTAGACAGTAGTAGCCTGTCAAGGAACCAAATGCCTGATTGTATTTAGAAAAAAATAAATTGTTACAATTTACTAACATGTTGGCGGCAATTCTGGACGATAGTGCAATTCTTAGCTAACGTTGTCACTTTCTTAACTTTGACATAAGAACAGGATAGCAAATAAACACATAACTTTGACAATCCTAATCTTAGGTAAGACGCTTTTAATAAGAACTGACCATAGAGCATGCTTCCTTATTTTACGCAATTTAAGCAGTTAATTAGGAATGTCAAAGTCATGTGTTTATTTGCTATCCTGTACTTATGTCAAAGTTAAGAAAATGACAGCGTTAGCTAAGAATTAGAATTAGGATTATGTCGTCTATATTATATTTCTAACTTTATATATATACTTTTATTTATTGCTATGTAAATTTTACTTATAATTCTTTCTTAATGTTTAATATATTTCTTCTTATATATTTATTAGTAAGTATATTGTTTGTGTTGTTTTATGTTTGTATTGTTTTGTTCTAGGTGTGGTGTGTTCAACTCCTGTTGATTTTGTCATCGTGTCGTCAATATTAGTTTTTTTTTTCCCTTTCCTACCCCAACGTGTAATATCTTCATTTACGTGATGTTGGCGGAATTGTGACAACACAAAAGCCATATAACCTAAGAATTGAATTTGAATTGAATTGAATTGATTATGTCGTCAGAATTGACGCCATTGTAAACATGTGACGATATCGTCTGCAATAAAGTAATCCTGTTTACAATATATTTATAATGATGAATGAGATACATAGTCATAGTCAAGTCACTGCTGATAGAAAGTGGGACTTTGGATTCGCAAAATGATGTCGATGATTCCTGCAGATAAGATTAAGCAATATCTATTGTATGTATTTTAAGTCTTAATGTGACGATACTAGCCAAGTGGCGCCCCCTTTAGTAAATAAACATAATTCGCAAAAACGCAGTGTTACGAAAAACCGATCTAACAGAATCAAGTATACAGTTATTAAGATAATTTAGAATAGTAACAGGAAGAAAAATTACGAAAAACGGCCACCAACGGCAAAATTTCTTCCTGTTACTATAACCTATCTTAAATAACTATAACATAACATAAAAATACAAATCATACAATACAACAGATAACAACAAAAGACAAGTACAACATAGGCTATATATAAATTTATCTCAAATAACCCTCAAAACTTTGTCAGACGTGGCGGAACGACCTTTTTTTTAAGTCGTTTACGCTCTGCCTACCCCATTGGGGGGGGTAAGGGTGTGATTATTTATACGTAATTTAACTAGCCATTTTTTTCTCTACATTCTAAGCTCTTTGGCAAACTTAGAGAATAAACTTTCAATGTTAAGTTAGCACTACGATAGATTCCGTAAGCAAAAAAAAACGATCGAAACATAAAACTTTTAAAAGATTATCTGTTTCTGTCTGTAAAGGTTCTTTATAACGATCAGCCATGTTTTTTTTTTCCTTCTCTTGACTCACCTTTTATTGGAATTTTATAGCGTTTGGTTATAATTCATGCTGGTGTAATATCAGCTGTAGACATTATCTACGTCAATGCATCTTGTGACGAAATTACAATACAAACAAAGATACTGCAGTTGGTTTATACAACCTACCTACCTATATGTGTTTACTTTACAGACTGAATTCGAATACTCACACAAACGTACATAAGCGAGGAAGATCGATTCCAATCTAGCATTGGGTTCATTCTACACTGTGAACAAACAACATAATGTAACTTTTTACAGTTTTTTATTTATATAAGTTACTAGCGACCCGCCCCGGCTTCGCACGGAAATCATCAGTGTTTCTCTACTATATTATGCATGTATTATACATATAAACCCTCCTCTTGAATCACTCTATCCGTTAAAAGAAACCGCATCAAAATCCGTTGCGTAGTTTTAAAGATCTAAGCATACATAGGGATATAGGGACAGAGAAAGCGACTATGTTTTATACTATGTATTGATACGTCAACGGCACAGTTGCGGACCGAGAAATTTAGACGAAATTTAAATGGCAATAAAATCATAACTACTGGAGATTTTGGAATGAAACAAAGACAATTGTATTTCTATACCCACGAGCTCTGCAGTCACAGAATATATACTACATACTACAGTAGCAGAATTTCAAGCTGATTTACGGTCCATTTCACACTTCGCATTGCCTGTGGATATAAAATCTTACACTGGACTCAACAATCCATCCAATTGCCTTGTAAAAATGGCAAATACCTTCTAACTAAAATAAGTAGGTAGCAACAGAAGTAGAGATTTACCATTCACTTTTGAGTAGTAATTAGTCAAGCTTATCTTGTACTTTGATTACGACCTGATTCAGGTACTTAATTCGTATATAAATTAATTGGTCATTGCATTTATTTGCAATGCAATCTTATCTTATTGCTTGAGCTTAAGCGGTAACATGAATTGCAATTACACCAAACAAAGCTACTTCGTACATGTACCGACATGTATTGTTTTAATTAAGTATACCTATTGGTTTGTTTTGTAGTTAGGTTTAAAATTATTTTATTTACAACAATACATTCACGAACCTTGTCGTATGTCCTAGGATGATTTGATAATTCGAATATGTATTCGCAAAAATCTATCTTTTCCCACTAAGTTTAGACAATATGTTCGCCATTGTCAAATTATCCATATTTTCGTAATATCCCTAGGATTTTCGCGACTATTTTAGGACTTTGTTTTATACTATGTAGTGATACCGAACGTTCCACACGGATCTTTCCGTACGTGTGTTTTAACTCTGTAGTATTTCAGAACTTTAGTATTTAAGTATTACAGAAGAATTAAATTTTCTGTGGAAGGATGCGTCATATTTATGAACAAAACAGCTTTGGAGA
Organism: Scrobipalpa costella; assembly: GCA_949820665.1. Taxonomy (NCBI): domain Eukaryota; kingdom Metazoa; phylum Arthropoda; class Insecta; order Lepidoptera; family Gelechiidae; genus Scrobipalpa; species Scrobipalpa costella. Next base: position 9,565,466 of record OX463299.1, read on the forward strand.
ATAGTATGAGTAAATATTTTTGTTTTGATCTGTTGCAGTTTTAACAGGAAAATAAAGTAAGTATATTTAAGGTTACATACCTTCATAATTTTTAACTTTTACATGGACAATTCCGATAGTAGGAATATTACAGACGGATTGTAAAGTTTAGATTAAATAAAAAAATAAAATAAAATTAGAGATCGCATATAACTTAATAATCTTAATATTTTTGTATACTACTCTACAGCAACGACATCCTCTGCAGTTGTTAAGGAAGGAAACACAACTCTTCTGCACTTCGCAAGGGGACCAGAGGCAGCACCAATGGCACCAAGCTCAATCGGATGACACACGATGAGGGAGCGCTCGGGAAGACGCGTATTAGAAGGACTATCTTTGACTATCAATATCTATGTCAAATCTTCTTCTGTCGAGTGGGTATCGAGTCTATCGACCCGGTGAACCCTGGTGTCAGAGTTTTTAAACCGCCTAGTAGCACAACTATCAGACCTTTAACATGGTTTGAGTAACGACCACTATCAAAGACAGCGACCGGGACCGACGGCTTAACGTGCCCTCCGAAGCACGAAATCTTTTTATTTTCGGACAATCAGGTGATTCAGCCTGCAATGTCCTAACCAAACTGGGGAAAAAATCACAAAGTGATAAATTCTCAAATATGAACTTTGTGTTTCCCCCTGGGAATCGAACCCAGGACCTCCGGATCGGGAGTCCATGGCACTAGCCACTAGACCACGGAGGCAGCAAATTATGTCAAATTATAATGTTGGAATGCTAATCAAGCCGTATTGGAATAACATATTATATGTGTTCAATTTGTCCACTAATGGCAAAAGCACAATTTGCTACATCCTAAAAGCCTATCAGTATCAGTGTTTATGTCTATCAGAGAAGGACTGTAGGTGTATTATTACCTACACAAAAATATGATGTATTTTTTTAGTCTACGTTTATGTCCTCATCTCCCTAGCCTTATCCCGTATCTCACGGGGTTGGCTTCCTAATCTAGGGGATTGAACGAGGGTACTGGTTTTTACACAGAGCGACTGCCATCTGACCTCCGCAACCCAGAAGGGAAACCAGACCCAATCCTAGATTAGGTCAGAGTTTTCAAGCCGCTAATGCTTAGCTCTGCCCTCTGATATGGCTTAACGACTAATATCTACGGTATTAAACGATATTAACCGGGACCAACGGCTTAACGTGCCTTCCGAAGCACGGAAAAAGCACCGAATAAACGTACATATGAAATTCGAAAACCGAAAAACACATTGGTACGTGGTGGGGTTCGAACCACGACCTCCCGCTCAGGAGGCAGCGGCCCTATCCACTACACCATCGGGCTCTCTTAGTCTACGTTTATGTATCCAAACTTATATGATGTCAAAATAATTACATCAAATTCAAATGAGAGATTCGAAAATCGTTCACCAGGAATGCGAAACCTGGCACTTCTGCTAATATAAAATCGTGTCTACCAATACGAATGCTTGCAATATGGACTCTATCTGTTGCAATTAAGGTCCAGTATTCCGCCTATGGTTGGTTCAATATAGAGTGTTACAGTTTGCCAAGGGAATTGATATTTGCAATGGGTGCAGCGACCTGGCAGTCTGATCTCGATCACGTAGGCACATCTCAACATGCGTTTTTTATTACCTATATATCTGAAGGCTCTAACTGAATCAGTCTCCCAAAGTCACCAGATCATATGACAGAACTCAAAAATATCACAATAGCCCTTCTGAAAATGTACGGCGATAGTTATTTTAAATTAATGTATAAGTAGCTTATAGGTAGCTTTTCTTCCATGCTGGCCTGGGAGCGAGAGAAAAACATAGAATGTGCCAGCTGCATTTCCTCCCGGGCATGCTGTAAAAACAAGCTAAGGGATCCGAGGGTTTCAGTATATTGTAATTTAGGCGATGGGCTGACAACCTGTCACTACAGCAATGTACTTACAAATCAATCTTAAATAACCCTCAAATCTTTGTCAGACGTGGCGGAACGACCTTTGTTTGGGTCGTTTACGCTTTGCCTACCCCATTAGGGATAAAGGCGTGATTATGTATATGTATGTATGTATAAGTAGCTTTCAATATATTAGTTTCCCCTTATATTTTAATTTTTCTAAAAAGTGATGAGTGATTTTTTTCATCTCGGTTATCATCCGTGATAAAAACGTATCGTGTTGAGTGCGTTACGTAGCCGATAGCGTTTTTGGTAATTTAAAAATCAGTTCCCAATTTTGAAAATATTTATGTATAGTTTGAACGTAAATAGAGGGTGTTTATAATACATACACACATATACATATAATCACGCCTTTATCCCTTATGGGGTGGGCAGTTATAATATTTCCGCAAAACCACACATTTAAGAAAATTACCATAATACTGAGTAGAAATTAACCAGCTCATTGAAAAGCCGCTCGTAGAATAAAAACCTGCTATTTTCAAGTTCGCTAAATACATATTTAAATTAAATAATTTAGGGCACGCCGTCAAACACAAACACCGATTATTTCAGGGTTTATTTTTGTCTTGTTTTTAAAGTATCAAGTTTTTAGGTTGTTTAACTGGTTTGCACACGCAAGCCATTTGCGTAAGAGGTTGAATGGTAAAGTAAACTAAAATATTTTAATTCATTGTTACTGTACTGTGCAACCCTACAAAAGGAAGTGTGGAGCTGATTTTGCATTTTGTAAAATAAATTACTTTCAAAAACTTTACCTTATCGAATAAATTTCCAAAAATAAGGAAAATTTGCAAAACCTTTCTGTTTTAGGTAAATCCTTTAAAATCATTTTTATTTTATTCCGTGTTATTTCTTAATTTTTTAATCTGAATATAATTAATACTTTCAGCAAAGTTTCTCAAAGAAGTTTTTCATCATATTATAACTTTACAGCAACATGTTATTAGACCCTAATCAAGTAGTGATTACACAAAATGGTAGGAAGGTTTAAAAAATTGAGGATACGTTTCCAATTTTATTTAGTGAGACAGTGGTCTAGTGGTCAGAGCCATGGGCTCACGATCCGGAGGTCTTGGGTTCGATTAAAAACTCTGACACCAGGGTTAATCGGGTTGACTATAGTCTGTCAACGTCGTGCTTACCGCGCCCTAGGGGTACAGACGTTGGCGGGGACGCGGTAGCACGCGGCGATTGCGAACATGAACACATTGGGTCGTGCTCGCTCACCCTCCTGCTTCACCGCCCGCACCCCCGTTACCGCGTCCCCGCGCACGTCTGTACCCCTAAGGCGCGGTAAGCACGACGTTGACAGACTATAACTCGATACGCACACGACAGAAGAAGAATAAGTGAGACGGTCAAAGACAGAGGTCATGGTACCCATTGCGACAAGAGCTAAGTCACGTATTCTGTATAAAAAAATGGGTAAATAAACAATTAGTAAGTCTAGAAGCATTTTTTTTTCGTACCTGATACAAAATAATAAAGATGACGAATGTCACACCTACCTAAGATTGGTAGCTGATAAAAAAATAGGGAAAAAACACAAAATAAAAGATAATTCAAGTACTTACAAATAAGTCAACGAATAGACGCAGTTACCAAAGAATGTATATGAGGACTACCGTACAATAGAGAACGTATAACTAAAATTTAATTATAAACGCAAAAATTGAAACAAATTACTTAAAAGCAAATTTAAGTTGAATTGAAGAAATTCAATTGGCTCGCTTCTAGATTTGCCGGCTAAAACTAAAATTAAAATCTATTTGTCATTTTCAGACTAAAAACATTGGAAAAGGACAGGAGATCTATTCTCTCCGGTTTTTGATTTATAGTCGGTGGTTTTATGCGTTATCTGTCATTTTTATCAGCCGTCATATGATATGGCGGATGAAATTGACAAAAGTACTGGGGAAACGTGCAAAAGCGCGTTAAAATCTAGCGGACAAAGTGTAAAACCATAGAGTATAAATCGCCTGTCCTTTTTCAATTTTATTATTTTGATAGTGACATATAGATTTTAATTTCAGTTTTACCCGGTGGTACATAGATTCGAGATCTGATAACATTAGCTCGGAAAAAGATTCATTATAAAAAAAAACCTACATTCACTCTTTTCGATCCTTAAATTCGCAGACTCCAGCAATTTCTACAAATGACAACAATGACCATTAACGACCGCTACACGAAGTATATATATATATATATATACGCATTCAGTCTTAAAATAATAAGAAAATAATAAAATTCAAATTTAATGTTGTGTTCATATATATATATACTTTTTTTAATTTACTAAATCTTCTTCTTCTGTTGAGTGGGTATTGAGTCTATCGACCCGATGAACCCTGGTGTCAGAGTCTTTAAACCGCCTAGTAGCACAACTATCAGGCATGGTTTGAGTAACGACCACTATCAAAGACAGCGACCGGGACCGACGGCTTAACGTGCCCTCCGAAGCACGAAATCTTTTTCTTTTTCGGACAATCAGATGATTCAGCCTGCAATGTCCTAACCAAATTGGGGAAAAATTCACAAAGTGATAAATTCTCAAATATCAACTTTGTGTTTCCCCCCTGGGAATCGAACTCAGAACCGGAGTCCATGGCACTAGCCACTAGACCACGGAGGCAGTTAACAAACAACAGTTTAAAAAATGGAATGAATGAAGGAATGGAATGTCCGCCTGTCAAAGGCGCCATGCAAATTTTAAATGTCAGTACATTATGGAGGAATCGCAAGTTTGATGTTTATTTTTAAGTGTATTGTTATTGTTTCCTCGCAAAATGAAAGAAAATACTTTACTTCTTCTCAGCCGAAATAGCAATACATGATCTCGTTTACATTGGAAAGCCCCGACTAAGGCCGGGAGGCCTTTCAATGAAAACTCGACCGTATATTGCTTTTTTTACGGTCTCGGAGTAATGTACTCATAAACTGTTCTATGCAAAAATACAAATTAGTACCTGTAAACATCCAATAACATTTTCAATACATACATACATATAATCACGCCTTTATCCCTAATGGGATAGAAACAAACAAAGGTCTGCCACGTCTAACAAAGTTTTGAAGGTTATTTAAAATGGATTTGTACGTATATTGCTGTAGTGACAGGTTGTCAGCCCATCGCCTAAATTACAATATACTGGAACCCTCTGATCCCTTGGCTGGTTTTTACAGCATGCTCGGGAGGAAATGCAGCTGGCACATTCAATACATATTTGTTGAGTAATTAAGGACTAGTCTAAGACGGGACCGGATATACAGGAAAGCAATGAAATAAAATAGTATTCAATTTTACTGTAAACTACGCTACGCATATTTTTTACATACATGTCCCATACAATATAAGACTTAGTTAACTGTAAGCTACCAACTGTACAGCTGCATATCGTGGTCTTGTTAATAAAAATATTATGATTTAAGGCGTGGGAAAGGTTTTCAAATGTACCTTTTTTAGGATTTGTCATTTCAAACATTGATAGCGACCTTAGATTTGAATACTTCTAGGTACTAGTTATGGATGCCGGAAGGAGGTACTAAATTCTTGCTGCTTCCAGCTTATAGTAAAATATTTCATAATATGATAAATGGCAAGAAACATAAACAAACCATAAACAAACTAACAGTTCATCATATTTTAAGGCAAAATGTATTACTCCGAAGTGTTTAAATCAGTATTATACCTTCAAAAAACATATCTGACAAAATATTTTACTTCATGGAAAACCTGGCAGGTTTTCCATGAAGTCTACCAAAGGCTCCTCATATTTGTTTTTTTTTTTAATTCAGCTAATCAATGCTTAACCCGGAATGGACACAAGTGACTTATACGTTTGTACTATAGAATGCGAATACCTCGTGCTACGCACATTCTGATACCAACCATGTTATCAACATACATACATACATACAATCACGCCCTTATCCCTAATGGGGTAGGCAGAGCGTAAACGACCTAAACAAAGTTCGTTCCGCCACGTCTGACAAAGTTTTAAGGGTTATTTAACATAGATTTGTAGGTGTATTTTGCCTGCCCATCGCCTAAATTACAATATACGGAAACCCTCGGATCCCTTAACTGGTTTTTACAGCAAGCTCGGAAGGAAATGCAGCTGGAATATTCTATGTTTTTCCCTCGCTTCCAGGCCAGCATGGAAGAAATGCTTGACCCCACTATGGATAAAACTGATACGACGTTTTTCCGGCCGGCATTACACCTGCGACAGCAAAATCATATTTATAATATTCTCTTCTTCTGCTATAAGCTTTCCGGCTTTTTCCCGGTCTTCGGCATCCACTGGTGTGACATCGTTCCCTTCCATATTCGCTTTTACGACGTCAAGCCACCGCTTCTTTGTTCTGCCGCGTGATTTAGGGCCTTGAACAGTGAGGTCGAGGCATCTCTTTCCGCCGTGGTCTGGTGGTCTACGACTTAAATGCCCATACCATCGAAGACGAATTTCTTGCAGCTTAATATTATGACAAAGAAAAACAGCGCTATAAGTTAAGTCCGCTGTTATTACATATTGCAGCTGATTAGCTGACTTATTTATATTTAAATACCTATAAATATGATAATGCCTCCGTCGTCTAGTGGTCAGAGCCATGGGCTTACGATCCGAAGGTACTGGGTTCGATTCCTAGGGGGGAAACAAAAGTTGATATTTGTCAATTTATCACTTTGCGAGGTTATCCCCAGTTTGGTTAGGATATTGCAGGCTGAATCACCTGATTGTTTGAAAAGAAAGGGAGGGCACGTTAAGCCGTCGGTACACGTCTTTGATAGTGGTCGATACTCAAACCACGTAAGTGGCCTAACTGCCTCTGTGGTCTAGTGGCTAATGCCATGGACTCCCGATCCGGAGGTCCTGGGTTCGATTCCCAGGGGGGAAACACAAAGTTGATATTTGAGAATTTATCACTTTGTGAATATTTCCCCAGTTTGGTTAGGACATTGCAGGCTGAATCACCTGATTGTCCGAAAATAAAAAAAGATTTCGTGCTTCGGAGGGCACGTTAAGCCGTCGGTCCCGGTCGCTATCTTTGATAGTGGTTGTTACTCAAACCATGTCAGAGGCCTGATAGTTGTGCTATTAGGCGGTTTAAAAACTCTGAAACCAGGGTTCATTGGGTCGATAGACTCGATACCCACTCGAAAGAAGAAGAAGAAGTGGCCTAATAGCTGTGCTACTAAGCGGTTTGAAAAACTATGACATCAGGGTTCGTCGGGTCGGTTGACTCGAGAATCCACTCGCTAAGAATAATATGACACTATGTTATAATATAGTATATATATTTTCGTAAAACCTCGTGACGTTCTCACATAACTAGTACATACATACATACATACATACATAACGTCACGCCTCTTTCCCGGAGGGGTAGGCAGAGATCACATCCTTCCATTTGCTACGATCCTTGCAAACTTCTTTCGCTTCATCTACATTCATCAATCTTTTCATGCACGCTCGTCGGTTTAGGGTACTCCTGACCTGACCTTTCCCTAGATTTCTCACATGACTAGTATGAGTGTATATGAGAGGTGTGTGACCAAGTACCACCAATGAATGAAATGTATTTAAAGTTTAGTGAATTTCAACTGTGATTCATTGTACTTTATTTAAACTACATAGAGTTTGGTTTGACATGCTACTTCCTCTTTAAAAGATAAAACACGTAGGAGATATTTTGTTTCAAGACTAAATTGCAAGACTTAGGGACCATAGCTTCGTTGATACGTAGTTAGTATACAAAACATTTAAAAGTAAATTTAAATTAGTACCTACTGGTATTTTCTTCCATGCTGGACTGAAAGCGACAGAAAAACATAGAATGCGCCAGCTGCATTTCCTCCCGGGCATGCTTTAAAAACCAGCTACGGGATTCGAGGGCATCAGTGTATTGCAATTTAGGCGATGGGCTGACAACCTGTCACTATAGCGATACACATTTCAGTCTAAACTAGCCCTCAAAACTTGTCAGACGTGGCGGAACGACCTTTTCTTTGGTCGTTTACGCTCTGCCTACCCCATTCGGGATAAAGGCGTGATTATGTATGTATGGTATTTCAGACGTGTCATCATCATCATCATTTCAGCCTACATCTACCCACTTCTGATATAGGCCTCTTCTTTTGATCGCCATCTACACCGGTCCTGTGCCTCTTGCATGACGTGTAAGAGCAATTAATTAAAAATATCTTGTATACAGCAATATACTTACAAATCTATCTTAAAAAACCCTCAAAACTTTGTCAGACGTGGTGAAACGACCTTTGTTTGGGTCGTTTACGCTCTGCCTACCCCATTAGGGATAAAGGCGTGATTATATGTATGTATGTATCTTGTATACTACTAAAAGTAGTTATAGAGCCCGATGGTGTAGTGGATAGGGCCGCTGCCTCCTGAGCGGGAGGTCGTGGTTCGCATCCCACCACGTACGTGTTTTTCGGTTTTCGAATTTCATATGTACGTTTATTCGACGCTTTTTCCGTGCTTCGGAAGGCACGTTAAGCCGTTGGTCCCGGTTAATATCGTTTAATACCGTAGATATTAGTCGTTAAGCTATATCAGAGGCCAGTGCTAAGCATTGGCGGCTTGAAAACTCTGATCTAATCTAGAATTGGGTCTGGTTTTCCTTCTGGGTTGCGGAGGTCAGATGGCAGTCGCTCTGTGTAAAAACCAGTACCCTCGTTTAATCCCCTGGATTAGGTAGCCGACCCCGTAAGATACGGGATAAGGCTAGGGAGATGATGATGATCTTGTATACTACTAACATACATACATATAATCACGCCTTATTATCCCTAATGGGGTAGGCAGAGCGTAATCAACCTAAACAAAGGTCGTTCCGCCACGTCTGACAAAGTTTTGAGGGTTATTGAAGATAGATTTGTAGGTATATTGCTGTAGTGACAGGTTGTCAGCCTATCGCCTAAATTGCAATATACTAAAACCCTCGGATCTCTTAGCTGGTTTTTACAGCATGCCCGAGAGGAAATGCAGCTGGCACATTCTATGTTTTTCTTTCGCTCCCAGTCCAGCATGGAAGCATAGTTCACGTGATTGTAATAAATCATAGTAGCAAACTATCAACCCGTAATGCAAAACTTCCCCGTATATTTTTAATTTTGTAAACTTTACACATTCATGGGAATCTAATAAAATCCCAATCAAGGTTAGCTAGCTAAACAGTATACCGGGTGTAAGGAACAACTTTCCGCAAACTAATAGTTATTTATTGCTCAGTCAACGAACCAAATGAACCACCTTGATCAGTTTTATTTTATGAGTTGCCATTTTTTTTTTCCTGAAAGAACGCTTTTGTGAAAGCTGTTCAGTTTCATTGACTGAGCAACTCTTGTCAGTTTGTGGAAAGCTGTCCTTTACACCCGGTATAAAACATAAAATAAAAATACAAGAAAAAAGCTTCGTATAACGCAGTTAATGTGTTAAATATTAATCGTATTTAAGCTGTCGAGTGTGGTGGCCACGCGCACGTCGGACTTGCCAAATTTCGTCTTTATATAATTTTAAAAAAACCTGTCAATCACCTTTATCAATAGCTTATTATTTAGAATCATCTCGCCGAAGCAAAACGTGTATAATTATCGCGGAGTTTAAGGTTTTTTAAACATAATAAACTCCAAAGCAAATTGCAAGCAATATTCAAACCTCTTGGTGGTCAAGTTTATTATTTATTCAAGTCGTTTTCTTAAATTGATTTTAATCAATACATAAAATACGTGATACTATTCTTAAGTTTATTTAAATTGAAATCAATACCATAAACTCGATATTAATTACTTACTTGCTTATTAATTATTCGTAAAACAAAACACTACGAGGTCGGTCATCTCTAGTTTTATCTTAAACTATTTGTCGATAAACTTAACGCACTACCTACCTACCAGACGGTCAAATTTGCCGTTTCGTCAGCTGTGCCTACGTGCGGTGGACAAAGAAGAAGATGAAAACACACGGAGTGAAACTTGGAGCGTGCCCGTTTAAGAAGTTTTTGAGAATATATGGAAAGTAAGTACCTAGAGTATAGTCAAAATTAAATTAAAAAAATATTGTTTATGATAATTTTTGTGTCGATTATTTAATTTATTTTAGGTATGTTGATTCCCAGATTGAAAAGAAAAATGTAATCTAAAGAACAAAGGTGAATTAATGAAGTGAATTAGAAAGTTGATTTATTTTTTATACATACTCGAAAGAGTTGATCAATGTGGTCACACCTATTTCAATCTTTAATGCAACCTTTATATAGTTTGTAAGTTTTAGTATCGAGTAAATGTTAATTTGTTGATTAATAATATGATGTATAGATAATTCTTATAGAGACAATACAACTGTTCAATTAAAAGAAAATCCTTTATAATTATATATAAACACACACACACACACACACACACAATCACGCCTTCATCCCTAATGAGGTAGGCAGAGCGTAAACAACCTAAACAAAGGTCACTCCGCTACAACTGACAAAGTTTTGAGGGTGTAGTGACAGGGTAATATATTAGATTTCAAATTAAAGAAAAATACAACATGATATATTTTTTATGTCAACCGAATCAATCCTGTTTTATTGTAAGCCTTTATTAAAAAACATAACTTAAATAAACTATAAGTAAATATCATCAAACAGTAGCCACAAACAATAAAATAATACCGTAATACATACCTATAAAATATAAGATTATATTTAATAACTTCTATTTACATTTACACGTGTATAGTTTTTATAGTTTTAATTTAACCCGGCGGGAACCTTGAAGAAAATGTGGTATTAAAATCTAGTGACATATTTCAATTAAAATAGCTCACTAACCCTTATATTTTTGAATTGAACTTGTCATTAAAACTTTGGTTATGTCTTATGACAATTAGGCACACAAGCTGAAAAGGTTCAATGGAATTCTATGATATTTTACTGTTAATAATTTTACGATTACATTACATTCACTACAGCTTGCTTAGCATACAAATGTAGGCGCAGGTCTATGCAATCAAGATCATAAAACAGAAAACATGGCCGTTTTACTACTCCTTGGCAGACTAAGCTTCATTTTCAAGTAAATCAAGATAGTTTAAAGATTAATTAATAATATGCTTACAGTACTGTATACTTACTGTTGTAAAATTATTTTGTCCGAATTGTTTGTTTTTTGTTCGAACTGTTACACATACATAAATATAATCACGCTTTTATCCCTAATGGGGTAGGCAGGGCGTAAACGACCTTAACCAAGGTCGATTCGCCACGTGTGACAAAGTTTTGATCCCTTAGGATCTGACGGTTTCAGTGTATTGCAATTTAGGCTATTATCATTATATAATCATTATTAATATCAAATGATAGCCCTCAAAACTTTGGCTAAGGCTGGTTTTACAGCATGCCCAGGAGGAAATGCAGCTGGCACATACTATGTTTTCTCCCAGTCCAGCATGGAATAATTTCGAAATGTTATAAGTATCTTATGGACCAAAGAGTCTATCATAAATATTTCTTAGCAAAAAGGGTGTTCTAGTCTTTTTTGGGGATTGTCTTATCTTCCTTCAGCTAAATAGTTGACGTCCAGAACAAAATGTTTTTTCGTATGTTTCCACGTGTTCGTTATCTCAATTCCTGACTGTACCTTGTAAGGCATTCATTAAACGTCTAGTTAAACAGAGCAAAAAAATTAGGTTATCTAAATATTAATAAACTTAGTTCTTACCTTTTTCTGGTAAAATTCAGATTTTGAAATACTTAAGACCAATAAGTACATTGTTTTCCGAGCACAATTTAATTGATAAGAAAAACAATATTTGTACCCAGGTATATTCTGAAACCAATCTAACGATAACTTGTTAATTTTACATACATACATACATATAATCACGCCTGTATCCCGAACGGGGTAGGCAGAGCGGAAACAACCCAAACATTGGTCGCTCCGCCACGTCTGACAAAGTTAAAGTTATGAGGGTTTATTTAAGATAGATTAGTAGGTATATTGCTGTATTGACAAGTTGTCAGCCCATCGCCTAAATTGCAATATACTAAAACCCTCGAATCCCTTAGCTGGTTTTTACAGCATGCCCGGGAGGAAATGCAGCTGGCACATTCTATGTTTTTCTCTCTCTCCCAGTCCAGCATGGAAGTAATTAAGTTAATTTTAATATTGTAATAATAATTCTTCCACGCTGGCCTGGGAGCGAGAGAAAAACCTAATATGTACCAGCTGCATTTCCTCCGGGGCATGCTGTAAAAACCAGCTAAGACAACCTGTCACTACCGCAATATACTTACAAATGCATCTTAAATTACCCTCAAAACTTTGTCAGACGTGGCGGAACGACCTATGTTTAGGTCGTTTACGCTCTGCCTACCTCACTAGGGATAAAGGAGTGATTGTATGTATGTATGTAGAAATTAAGAATGGGATCCTTTTTAGCAACAGTATTCCAAAAATATATAAACATACATACATACATACATAAAGTCACGCCTTTATCCCTAATGGGATAGGCAGAGCGTAAACGACTTAAACAAAGGTCGTTCCGCCACGTCTGACAAAGTTTTGAGAGTTATTTAAGATAGATTTGTAGGTATATTGCTGTAGTGACAGGTTGTCAGCCCATCGCCTAAATTGCAATATACTTAAACCCTCGGATCCCTCTGCTGATTTTTACAGCATGCCCGGGAAGAAATGCAGCTGGCACATTCTATGTTTTTCTCTCGCTCCCAGTCCAGCATAGAAGATATATAAACAAATATATTTTTTATAATTAGTAGATTTTGTGTTAACTTAATTTATTTAAAAAAAATGTTTAGGTACGAGTAGGTAAAATATGTTTTATAGGGGACTCTTACTCGAGTTGTCGAATACGTTTACTTATGTTTTTAGGTTCGTATTTATAAAGCGATCGCAAGATTGATAGTAATATTAAGTATGGATTTGGCAGGTCCTTTTGTACTGAAATGACATTTCTGTTACGGAATCAAACTAGCTGTCAGTCTCAAGTGCTGTTTATAATTACGGGCCTTAGATAAGGTAGGTACTTACTATCCGTGAAAATAACACTTATTTCGTTGCACACGAGCCACTGACTGACTCAGTAGAAAACCATCATGACTAACAAATTATCTGCTACACTTATGAACACTTATTACAAGGATTGTGAAAATCTACTAGATTCTTCCACGCTGGACTGGGAGTGAGAGAAAAACATAGAATGTGCCAGCTGCATTTCCTCCCGGGCATGCTGTAGAAACCAGCTAAGGGATCCAAGGGTTTCTGCATATTGCAATTTAGGCGATGGGCTGACAACCTGTCACTACAGCACTATACCTGCTAATCTATCTTAAATAACCCTCAAAACTTTGTCAGACGTGGCAAACGACCTTTGATTAGGTCGTTTACGCTCTGCCTACCCCGTTAGGGATAAAGGCGTGATTATATGTATGTATGTGAAAATCTAAGTAGTACTTAGGTACGAACTTTTTATCTCTAAAATTTTAGTAGTCATTAAAAAGTCAAGCGTGTATTTGATACTTCCATGCTGACCTGGAAGCGAGAGAAAAACATAAAATGTGCCAGCTGCATTTCCTCCCGGGCATGCTGTAGAAACCAGCTAAGGGATCCAAGGGTTTCTGTATATTGCAATTTAGGCGATGGGCTGACAACCTGTCACTACAGCAATATACCTGCTAATCTATCTTAAATAACCCTCAAAACTTTGTCAGACGTGGCAAACGACCTTTGATTAGGTCGTTTACGCTCTGCCTACCCCATTAGGGATAAAGGCGTGATTATATGTATGTATGTGAAAATCTAAGTAGTACTTAGCTACGAACTTATTATCTCTAAAATTTTAGTAGTCATTAAATAGTCAAGCGTGTATTTGATACTTCCATGCTGGTCTGGGAGCGAGAGAAAAACATAAAATGTGCCAGCTGCATTTCCTCCCGGGTATGCTGTAAGATCCAGCTAAGGGATCCGAGGATTTCAGTATATTGTAATTTAGGCGATGGGCTGACAACCTGTCACTACAGCAATATACCTAGAATTCTATCTTAAATAACCCTCAAAAAACTTTGTCAGACGTGGCGGAACGACCTTTGTTTAGGTCGTTTACGCTCTGCCTACCCCATTAGGGATAAAGGCGTGATTATATTTATGTATGTATTTGATTACATTTCCTATTATCTTTTATGTTCAGTAGCCAAAATAGATTTTAATATCTATCATTCAAAATCATTCCTTTGACTTTTTCATATTTTTTCCACAGACGTCATGTAAACAAAATTATACTGATTTATTGAACTCGTATTCAAATTTTCAAATAAAAGTTTAGGGGAACGTCTAACTCTCAGAAAATGCATTAAACTTTTTATTAGACTGTGTGTTTTATTAGCTGTCTTATACTAAATATTTTGCAGGCCTGAAGGTGAAAAATCTCTACTTTTCCTACTTTAAAAATGGAATTAGTCACTGATCCCAATTGATCGTATTTATAAAGCGATCCGAAGAGTGAGAGCAATGTTTAGTATGGATTTGACAGGCCACATTGTACTGAAATGTCATTTCTGAAACGAACCCAAACTAGCTGTCAGTCTCAAGTACTGTTTATCGATACGGGCCTTAGTAACTCAAATAAAATAACAAGTATTTTGAAAAAGAATTCCAACATCCCGACTATTACGGGTAAATATCAACAACCTATAAAAACGAGTTTTAATGCATTAATTGATATAAAATTGAGTTGAAACATATAAATCAGATGTATTTATGTAAAGTCCTTTTAATTACCTTTATTTGATACCCCAAACATTCTGCGCCGACCCCAATTAAAGGGATAAGGGCCAGGGAATTACCCCACTCGATAGGTTCTGTAAAAACATTATTTTGGAGACTTCAAATTCACGCCTAAAATCCGTCATTATGAATTTTGACAAATAACACCTATCTAAGAACACTCGGATGCTTGAGACCAATCGAACGATACCCTAGTTGTCGAATTACATCCAGCCGTTTCGGTTATACTAGGTAATAAAGAAATATTAAAACATTATACATACAAGATACGCGCGAAAATCGGGTAAAAAGACTTACATAATTTAGACTAATATATTTATTTCTGTATACAGCAGTTCATACTTGCAGCCGGAACTTCCCCGACCAGGGAATTCCTAAGACCTTTCGAATTCATTGGCGTAGGTATAATTTCAGAATGTCAATTTCTACCTTTAAACCACATTTATATTTGAGTGTGACTTCCCAAAGTGTATTCCAAATGTGCCTGATTAGGTATTTTTAACATTTATTTTCCTACATAGCATTTTCCTACAATCGTGGCTAGCTAGCTGGATACGTAAAGCTGAAGACTTCCCCTTAATGCTTAATACCAGCAGCGGACTGACGCATCTTAGGAAGATAGTGTATTAAAATCAACGAATCTGTATTTTAATAATATTAATTACTGAATCGACTATAAAACGTATCTTATTTAACATTACATAAATAATAACTTAAACAATAATTAGGTACCTAGTTACTATATTTTTTTTTGTATTTACATTTATTTCTGATGAAAACTCAATCTTATGAAATAGGTATATCTTTTGCAAATATTCTTATCGGTACGTAGCGCCTGCGCCTGCTGTCTGCTGATACACGCCGGACGCAAATCCGCTACCTCTACGTAACGAGATAACCATTGAACAAGACCCTTTGTCTGACAAACTATCCTTAAACGTTGATACAACGCAGGAGGTCTGGTTATACCGGTCGCTTACACCTCGTGGCGACAATCAGCGACCAACACAAGAAGACCTGCCATTTCGCCAATTTGAATAAAGAACGTCACGGCAAGAGCTCTCATTAAATTGGCAGTATTTGCGCTACGTTTGGATTGGAGTGGGGGGAAATGTTGGTCTTATATTCATGATCGCGGCTCCACCGCTTCAGTCTTAACCCGACGTTCGCGTGACGATATCAAAACAAAAAAATGTGTAACATGTGCACTCGTGACGTAACTGAGATTAAACCCGAGTCGATAAAAATGGATCCCCCAGAAATTGTGCATAAACAGAATAATAGTTTAGAGCGGTTAAAGAGGAAGCACAATATCAAGACGAACCCTGCCAGTGAGGAGAAGCAGAAGGAGGTGGAATACCAGCCTGATCTTCTTTCGGTGTCCACGCAGCTGACCAAAGTTGTATACGATGTCTTCAAGAAGACCATGGTTCGGCTTCAGGAGACGAAAGGATATGTGTAAGTTTCTTTTTTGTTTTATCACCTGCGCGGATGGTGTAAAATATTTTCATGGATGTTTTTTTACGGTATTTTAATTATTTTTACATTTCAAATTAAACGTAATACAATCTGTGATTTAGAGAATAAATAGTCATGAAAACATTGGAAACTGACGATAAACTAACTGAACTGTTCAACAATAGACGGACGTCTCATGACTGATGGATGATGATGATAAATCAATAACATGACAACTTGATACATTGAACTTTATTCAATCCTTATCTAAATCACGGTGGAAGCTAAAGATCAAATGAACTTTCACTTAAAGTGATAATGAAGACACTATAACCCCCGATAAAGTTCACAGGTGGCCTGGATGAGATCGCTCCTAGCAATAGACTATTTATTTAACAGTTTATTGTACACAGAAACATACACAGAACAATTACATAAGGAATCAAGACACAACAGGTAGTGCTTATTTCTAAAATGAAATGTCTTACAGCAGACCTAAGAAGTGAGATTGCATAAAACGTAACGCGGATAAGACGTGCACAAAAAGAATACAAATTAGGTACATGAACAGTAAATAAGAATATACCTACTGAATTATAATATACTACGATCATACAATACCTAAATAAATTATCATTAATACCTGTAATCATAGACAACATTTTTTGAGATAAATCTTTCTCAATATATTTTTCAATAACTCTGACGATTTACGTGATAGCTCACGTTTGTTTCGATAATCGCTATGGAGAATACAATTTTAGCAATACGTACGTACACACTTGATTTTTCCTTTCGTATTGCTAGAAGTTTATATGGGCATATTACAATATTCACTTTATATAAAAAAAAAAACTTCAATTTGATTAGTATACCTACGTACTCGTATATGAAACGGACTTTAAACTGACCCACTCATTAAAACAGGCTGAAATACGCCAACAATAGAGTTACTTACTATACTATAAAACTAAAAGTGAATATTTTTTTTAAATTGAATGCTTGTTGCTTGCAAATTGACAGTTATATGAAATACGTGAAAGAAACACTCTAAAACAAATCGTCCATGGTCATATCGTTTCAATACCTGACACTTAAACCTAGAAATTCAGTAGACTCTAGTATTAGAGTTCTCCAAGATACAGGCTTTCGCTTAGTTTGGAGATCAGGGTTCAACATTTAATTTTGTACAACTGTATTCACAACCAAATTCAACAATCTGTACTTTTTTATATTGTGCAAATACTGTTTTATGATTAAATAAATTTGATTATTATTGATTATTATATTATATAGTAGCCTAACTCTACTTACCGAACATAAAAGCATTCGGTATACTTAGATTGTATTTTTTTTTATTAAAAGTAGTCTATTGAATTACCTTCAGTAAAACCATGATTCACTATCTCTTTATAGATTCGTTGGCCAAACTAAATCACGAGGTCACTTTATCTGCAGATCTGTCTGTCGCAGTTTTATTTTATTTATTGCACCAATAAGATAATAATATACCCACCTATTTTATAGTGAGAAATTTTATCATGCTTAAAAATATCCCATCACAACCTAGACTGGGATAGTTCAATGTGAAAAGATTGACATACATACATACATATAATCACGCCTTTATCCCTAATGGGGTAGGCAGAGCGTAAACGACCTAAACAAAGGTCGTTCCGCCACGTCTGACAAAGTTTTGAGGGTTATTCAAGATGGATTTGTAAGTATATCGCTGTAGTGACAGGTTGTCAGCCCATCGCCTAAATTGCAATATACTGAAACCCTCAGATCCCTTAGCTGGTTCTTACAGCATGCCCGGGAGGAAATGCAACTGGCACATTCTATGTTTTTCTCTCGCTCCCAGGCCAGCTTGGAAGTAACATTGACATTATTTAACAATCAAAGAAGCTGGTCAAGAAATCTATTGTCTTGCTTTATATCCCTACTTTTTACATTCTGTTGAAGAAGTAATTTCACATTAAAATATATGTCAAGATGGTTTGCACATTTATTTTGATCGGCATTGACCCATATAAACTACGTAGGTACACATACACACACAAAGATACACTGTTTTTAAAGAATAGGTAAAACATTAATCTACTGTGCTATGGCGGATAAAATTGACAGAAATACTGGAGAAACGTGCAAATGCGGGTCAAAATCTAGCGGATAAGGTGTAAAACCATAAAGTATAAATCGCCCGCCTGTTTCTAATTTTATTATTTTAAAAGTAACAGGTAGATTTTAATTTTAGTTTTAGCCAGTGGTATCTAGAATCGAGCCCAATATGTCCCAAAAACGATGTTCTGCTGCAACTGCACGTCATCGACTCTGAAACAATTGATATTATCGTGTTTGTTAATACAAATAAAAATTCTTGTATGAAATTTCGATGTCTTTCTCTGTTATCTTACTTTTTACAATTTCTTTTATGAATACTAATAATAATATTCATTTATGAAATGTTTTGCACATCTTCAAAATGTGCATAAAATTCCCACCAAACCCTGCATATTTTTTTATTATTACTCTGCCTGACTTACTAGAAGTACGAGTAGCCACCCTTAAGGAAGTCCTTATCGCGCATCCTTATCTTAAGCTCCTGCCGCCAAATGACTGGTCTGGATGTCGCCATTAACTGTAGAATTCTGGCGCCAACTAAGTATTAATGACCGTTGCACAAAGATAAAGTACAAATGTATTATCTTATTTCTCTCAGAACTAAAATAGGAATATGCTACTAAAATTTAATTTATATAAGAACCATCACACATTTTTTAATTTCGTTCATTTAGCTTATATAGTTTGTCCATTCAAATTCAAAATCATTTAGCTTATATAGTTTCTTCCATGCTGGCCTGGGAGCGAGAAAAAATCATAGAATGGGCCAGCTGCATATCTTCCCGGGCATGCTGTAAAAACCAGCTAAGGGATCCGAGGGTTTCAGTATATTGTAATTTAGGCGATGGGCTGACAACTTGTCACTACAGCATTATACCTACAAATGTATCTTAATTAACCCTCAAAATTTGTCAGACGTGGCGGAACGACCTATGTTTAGGTCGTTTACGCTCTGCCTACCCCATTAGGTATAAAGGCGTGATTGTATGTATGTATGTATGTATGTCCATTCAAAAATAAAAATCTGAGTAAATTTTGTCGGTTAGTTTAGTTATAATATGTTTTATAGTCAACAAATAATCTAAATATAGAGTTTATTATTTAAGTTCGCAATACGCCTACTTAAACTTGTCCTTCAACCTTCAAATTTTATTTGTTTTTAAATAGCCTATAAAATACTTCCGTTTTCCGCAAATCCGCGATAAAACTAACATCAAAACATCACGAGGCTTCCTACTCACCTGTCATATTGTATTTCCTATTGCCATCACTTTTAAGAGCAGAACGGATGTCTTCGACCCTTGGCCACCACCCAACTCAGTCACAAGACCTGAGGCCGACGTGAGTGAAGACATGCGTTCAAACTTCACCTGAACGAACATGTTTATACCGTCATCTTGTTATTGTAAACTAACCACTTTTGTCTTCTGTGCGCAGTGAAAAAACCGCTTTAAACAATCGTGATAAGCGTCATAAAGATTGTTCATTTAGCGCGTGCCTTTAGCAACGTGGGAACGTTTTTGAAACCTGATCGTGAATGGAGTTGTAAGATAAAGAGTTTTACAAATTAGGGTAGGTAAGGTATGCCAACGGAAATGATAAATATAACTTCCTTGACAAATCATACTCCCTCTTCTAAGTACATAGGGAACAGTGAATACTTCTATACACGTGTATCTACGAAATGTCCTAATGCCTTATCTTTAAAGTTACCTATATTTCAATCATTTATAAACATTTGTTCTATAAGGTCAACACTAAGAAAGGTGTGTCTTTTATAACATAACAATGGTTTTTCTTCCTGAACCTTCTCATAGCCAAACATAGACTAGTAGGCAAAGAATATTAGTGATAGGACAGAACAAACAGAGTAAATATGGCTATCTTCAAGAAGGTAAAAGAACGTCTGGTGGTACCTATTTGTTTTTATTTTTTTCTTTTTTTCTTCAGATAAGTTAACCAAAGATAGAGACAGATTAGAGATATTGCGTCGCAATATAATATTACTGTAAAAAATAAACACTTATACTTATTTGAGTGCTCCAGTGACTTGGTTTTCCAATCCGCGGATAACAAGACAAATTTAGGGTGAAAGATAAACAGACTCTACGATAGAGTAAGTTTCACTATAGAACCCAGTCAAGCCTAATAGTCATGGTTTTTCTTCCATAAATAGGTAGGTAGAGCTCTAAGGATTCCATTAAAAAAATGATTTTAATATCACTTCAGGATAACTAGGAGGCGAGGCTCAAAATCTGCTAGCACTACTAATGTAGGCTTCATTAGTAAGTTTCAGCCTAGCCTCCTAGTAATTCTAAATTTTTCCTTACATTTACTTGATATACATAGTACTTATTACAAATAGCTGGACATGTTTCCAGACGTGCCAATATTTGAAATATTTGACATGCTATTAGCATACCTGTGACTCAAACTTAAGTTTGGTAGCAAAAACATTTGACTAAGTCGCAAACAATTCAGTACGTGACAAAATAACAAACATACTAACAAATGAGCAGGAATGGAAGGCGAGTAACGGTATTTGCCAATAGTCAATACACATTTGCAACCATGTTGACTCTTAGCTGTTCAAGCATAGAAGTAATTAAATCGGGCATGCCTTTTACATACTACATAGTACTTAATAAAAAAGTTATTAAACAAAAAGTATTATTGATTCCAATCAATTTAACATAGGTACTTGCATTATATATTATATATTTGTTTTTACAAATTCATAAACGACACATTATGAATTATGAAAAATAGTAGTGGAACTATGACGGTAATTTGAATAAAGATAATATGTAAAGGATACGCTATGTTTTTCTATTAGACGAAAATGGTTTATTTTTATCGATAGTGACAAAGATAACGAAACAAAAATAGAATAACACGGAACAGCAGAGTGATTAATGGTACCGAAAACCGATAAATAACAGACCAATAAAAAAATCGAATAGTCGAAAGTTCACGAGACATAATTATCATATCAATCATACGTAAAATCCTATATAATCTCAGTTACCAAAATACTGACGGGCAAAAAAATTTACAAATGTATATTCGCTGTATCAATACAGCGTTTTACCGCATTTTAAACGATTCGACACAAAAATAGCTTATATACATACCTACATATAATAGTAGTAGTAGCTATGTACGCATATAACAAGTAAAATGTCATACATTGTCTTGCCAACAGGTGCGTGGGAGTGGCTCAGTCGTGTAGGTAATGGCCGGTGCTTACAGTTTAACAGTCTTCAGCGACACTGAAAATTTGTTTGCATATTTTCGCTTCTTTATTATTATTTGCCTTCTAATTTACAGCGGACGTTAAGATAATTTTATTGCGTCAATAAGACAGCGTGACTTTCTTTTTTCAATTTGAGATATACGTAATATCTGGCCTATATTACTAAAGAAGAAGGACATAGGCTTAAAATACCGTTTTTGCCACGTATGTGACAAATTTATAAGGGAATTTCAGATGGATTGTCTTTTTATGTAGTGAAATACAGCCGGATACCTTTATTTACTTTACCAATTGAAAAAACAGAGAGTTGAAAAAAAAAACACTACCTTACCGTACCTACTAAAAGTTTCTAATTTTATTTCGCAATCGAACGTCACATAAATTTTACAATTTATTTGTAGGCTTCGTAAGAAGTTTCTAGCCAGACTATTAGCCACTAGTTCGTTTACAAGTCAATTATCGTGTCTATTTGGCGCCAAACAAGAAAATACCAGTTCCCATAATCGCCAAGTTTTCTGATTTACTGATATAAGATTGAATATATTACAATACATTTTCGAAAATTATAATAATCCCGCAGTTCCAGTAGTAATAAGCTGTTGTAAATTGTGATTAAAGCCACACGGTTCGAATTAATTTCGTTTACATAATTACATTTCATTACAGTACAGCGATTTCCGTTGTTATGATCATGTAATCAGTAATACATTCGTGACTCTTATTAAAAGCGTGTTTGAAGTAACAAGATTTAACATTTAACTTAACGAAACCGTAGTGTTTGTTGTCATTGCGGAAATTGTCATAATCACTAACTATAAAATAAAAAATACTAACCAAGAACTGATATTGAACCTCTGATATTGGTCCTACCTTATGAAAATTCAAAACAAATAAGACTTATACATAATAAACCTTAAATAAACCAAATCGAATGTGAGCTTTTCAAATCAACCTTCTGGAAAGTATCTACTTCTCGTAAATTAGGTTTGACTTAATTAACAATATTATCAATAAAGAAATGTCTCATAATTTTAATAGAGTATAAGGCGTAAAGCGAATATTAATAGACCAATTTACATAAATGTATAAATTTATTAAGATTAATGACCTTTGCTACGGCGTAGCACTTTCGTAGCGGTCGTAGGCGAAAACTAGCTCAAATAGAAAACTGAATTTATTAAAAAGGTTTTAACATATTTTGCTGTATTTTGATTTTAGTGTGGACCAAATAACATGACATAATATAGACCAAATAAAAAAAAAGCTGAAGTCGTGTCGTACCAGGATGTCAAGAAACTTACACAAAATCGATCTGAATGGCGATTACTTCACAGACAAGAGACCTGCTGTTAAATTTAAAGAAGATATGTTGAATACGATATTTTTTTTTAAATATCGACCCTTTCGTACAAGATAATACATTCTTTTCTGGAATCATTTCAGCGTACTTTAGCACACACTTTACCTTTTAATACCTACACTTAACGATTATTTCCTTAATTATATATGTTACTGGCCATGCTTAAGCTGCTTAAGGCTATTCAACATACTTACCCATCAATAAAAAGTAAAACAAATACATAAAATAAATTCTCATTTTTATGTGTAGGTCAACAGAAATGGCAGGGCTTCGAATAAGGATACATCTGTGTCTTTATATGGCATTCAGAGAATATCTCTTGATGTACAACTATAAATAACTGTAAGCATAAACAGGTACTGGCATTGATTAATATCTGCGCCCTGTAATTACCAGATATAAATTTTATTGCTTTGCCATTCCGAAGCTATGCCTCTGTAATTGTAAATGCAATGGGATAGAGTAGGATTCCATACTAGATGTACATACATACATACATAAAATCACGCATTTATCCCTTACGGGATAGGCAGAGCGTTAAACGACTTGTAAAAGGCGCTTTCGCCACGTCTGACAAAAATGAGTGCAATTTTAGATTGAAAAGTCTATTTATATAGTAACAGGTTGTCAGCCCATCGCCTAAATTACAATACACTGTTACCCTCGAGTCCCTTTTTCTGACTTCTACAGCATGCCCGGGAGTAAGAGCAGCTGGAACATGCTATGTTTTTCTATCTCTCCCAGTCCAGCATACTAGATGTCGTAACTAGTACTTGAACATCATACGTGGTGTTAGATACAGCGTCCCACAAACTGATAGGGGTTGCTCAGTCAATGACACTGGACAAATTCCACCAGGAAATTCATACAGGACTGAACAAATATATTTGGCTTTTCCATACAAATTGTGTGATCGAGGTTGACATTTTGTATGGAAAAGCCAATTTTTATTTTCGGGTCGTTCGACTCGAGAATCCACTCGCTATGAAGAAGAAGATTAACATAGCATAAATTTAAAAAGAAAATCCTTATGCATAATGCATTTTATTGCAAGCACTGAAATAATTGCATAATTTACTGCCGCTCGTGTAAATGTAGGTAAATATTTTTATGTCTTGTGTAAATATTTTCCAGTTTATGAAAACTTTCGTTCTTTCATGCTGTACTGGGAGTGAAAGAAAAACATATAATATGCCACCTGCATTTGCTCCCGGGCATGCTGTGAAAACCAGCTAATATACCTACAAATCTCTCATAAATAACCCTCGAAACTATCATCTATGTATGAATATTTTACATTATCCATGTTGGGCTTCCGAGAGAAATATATAGAATGTTCCAACTGCATTTTCTCCCGGGCATGCTGTAAAAACCAGCAAAGGGGTCCGAGGGTTTCAGTATATTGCAATTTGGGCGATGGGCTGACAACCTGTCACTACAGCAATGTACCTACAAATCTATCTTAAAATAAACCTCAAAACTTCGCCATGTGGCGGAATGACCTTTGCTTAGATCTGCCTACCCAATTAGGGATAAGGGCGTGATTATATGTATGTATGTATTTTACATATGCAAGTTGAAAGTGAAATAGTTTTATCACAGAGCGTGAAGTATTTGAATGATACCGGAGATTTGTTTATCGACGTCAGGGAAATTTCCTTATTTGTTTGTTTTGCTGACGACATTTCAATCATACTTAAGATTTCTATTATAAACGGCTTTCAGTCTTGCAAATAGGTGTGTATAATATTGACTTTTGTTGTAAATGAAGATCAAATATAATATTTTCTTAATGAATATTCATCAGGGCTTGGTAACACTTCTTATCGTAAATTGAACTTGATCATTAGGTATTGTAATATCAAATACAAATAGAAACAGAAAAATCAATAAATATAAACTAAACGTATAAAGTAATTGCAATTCTTTTATTATTATAATATTACCAATTCAGTTTCAGAATAAAGGTAAACAAAGTTTCATGTCTTTTAATCAAATATCTTGTTTCTAAAATGAGTTTTAGCTGTTATATATGAAAACTTATGTTTATGAGATAGCAGTTTTAGTAATTTGACTAATTTGACAACGTGTATCATTTAGTTTTGAAATGTGTTTTTGAATAAAAAGACGTGACGTTGTTTACACTTATTCTAAAACTGAAAATACTATAGTTAACAAACTGACTTGAATCTGTCACGAGGAAAATATAAGACACAATAACGGGCCAACCAGAAGGGATGTCAAATATCTATTAATCAGTTTTATTTCTAGTATAACATCGTAACTCAAATTATTATATGGCCAAATAGATGTGTTATTTATACAGGCCAAAAAAAACCTTTACAGGTAATCAGTGCTTTTACTTCCGTCACTTTAACATGGTATTTAGGCTCGTATTTATAAAGCGATCTCAACATTGAGAGCAATATGGATTTGGCAGGACATTATGTACTGAAATGACATTTCTAATACGAAATCAAACTCGCTGTCAGTCTCAAGTTATGATTATAATTATGGGCCTTATTTAGCTATCCTGATAATAAGTAGTACCCAATATTGTTACTACTGTCATTGACCACAGTGATTCTGTTCACACAGACAAGCCCTAGACAATCTAGTGTCAAGTTACAACTACGTGTGAAGTACGGTAGTAAGTAGTTGCTATTAGGATGACTGTTTTTCCACTAGTCGGTACGGCAACAGCGCGATAACAATATTGTCACGATACAGTGGCCCTGTTTTCCCGGTAAGACGGTAATATCGTTCACCTAGTTCCACTTAGGCTTAGGCTAAGGCTTCCTTGCTGGACTGGGAGCGAAAGAAAAACATCGAATGTGCCAGCTGCATTTTCTCCCGGGCATGCTGTAAAAACCAGCTAAGGGATCCGAGGGTTTCTGTATATTGCAATTTAGGCGATGGGCTGAAAACCTGTCACTACAGCAATATACCTACTAATCTATCTTACCCTCAAAAGTTTGTCTGACGTGGCGAAACGACCTATGTTTAGCAGACCGGCGATAATACCTGTGAGAATCAATGCCGTGACGTTGCCGTTGCAAGTGGAAAATCGTGGCATATACGAATATTTTCCCTGGTATCGTTGACGATACTATGCCGTTGCCGTGGACGCCGTCTAGTGGAAAAACGCCCTATGACTGATTTATCGCCGAGCGTCGCATGCGCAGGTCAAATAACTCTCCGTCGACAAGTGATGCGCGGCCTTGGATTGCGTAATGTGACGTTTAGAGTTAATAAACTTTGTTTTATTACATATCAATCATCACATAAGCTTGATTTATATTATAGGAAATTCTATGTATAGTTAGATGTCTCAACTATTCGTCTAGATAGACAATAATCTAAAATTAACTCGCAATATAAGCTTACGTGATGTTAATTATTTTAAGATAGGTAGGTCAAAAATATTATCTTCCATGAACTCTGCTGAGTTTCTTTCCTATAAAAACAAGCAGTTTTTACTGTTAAAGCTATTAACTAAACATAGCATCAGTAAGTTTGTTTATGAAAGACCTATGATCCCATAAGGTCATAGGTAACATAACTCTATATTTATCTCTCAAATCGGTCTTCTAGATACTTCACACACAATCAGAGTAATGACCTCGGTTAACATGGTCTGGTCGCATATAAGTTGGCACACAAAGATAATATGACACTTCTGGACGAAGATAGCAGAGTCGTAAAGACACTGATTACTTAAATCCATCTAGAAAGTGCGAAAGGGCTACTTCAGAGGCAATGAGTTACATTTATTGCTTTACAAGTTACGACCTGACGTGATAGAGACGTATAATAAAACAGTATTTTATCATCCTGTAAACAATGGAATCTGCCTTTACTATGTTGCTGAACTTTGAATTAACTAAGTTGGATTAAAAATGTTAGAACAACGAACTGATGCTCACTGATACAAATTCAATATACCTACTTACTTAGTGCAGTCAGCAAAGGCGATATCTGGGCAGGCTGGGGTCGAAATTAATGAGATTATTTCAGGAAATTGTTAATGGATTTTCATGAAATTTCGTACGTTTGCAACAAATAAACGAAATCATAAATCCATAAATATTATCTTGAAATAATCTTATCCGTTTTGAGCTGCCCTGCCCAAGTATCACCTTTGCTGACTGTTCCTATTTTTATAACTAAGTACTGTATTCATTTTAAAAATAACTAATTTTATGGATATATGAATGTATTTCTACAAGTCTTAAATATAGAATTTATTACAACTACCTCGAAAAAATGTTAGTCATGGGTAGTCTAGGAATCTATAACAGTGCCATAAATATGTGCGTCATTTTCCATAAATTGCATCTAGACTCAACCACTGATGAAATAAGTTTACTTGTTTACTTCACATACATACATATATTATAATCAAAAAGGGTAGGCAGAGCGTAAACGACCTAAACAAAGGTCGTTCCGCCACGTCTACACGGGTTGTCAGCCCATCGCCTAAATTGCAATATACCGAAACCCTCCGATCCCTAAGCTGGTTTTTTCAGCATGCCCGGGAGGAAATGCTGCTCACACTTTCTATGTTTTTATTTTGCCCCTAGTTCACTATGGAAGCACTTATTTACTGTTACTGTTCACTTCACTTACTATTTTACGTACGTATGCAAGTCGCCTACGTTTAATTCTTATTCGCCTACGGTAGGAAATCCCATGATTTCAATTAAATGCATCTTCCATATTATCATTAGTTTGTCTGTTTCTAAGTCACGTAGGACTCTACCACAATCCTCTAGAAATATTTGAAGTCAAATTCGTTCCTCTTTTTTACTTCTGTGGTTGGGTCAGCTGCCAGAAAAAAAATCTTGCATACATACATACATATAGTCACGCTTTTATCCCTAATGGGGTAGGCAGAGCGAAAACGACCTAAAGAAAGGTCGTTTCGCCACATCTGACAAAGATTTAAGGGTTATTTAAGATGGATTTGTTGATATTGCTGTAGTGACAGGTTGTCAGCCCATCGCCTAAATTGCAATATACTGAAACCCTCGGATCCCTTTGCTGATTTTTACAGCATTCCCGGGAGGAAATGCAACGGGCACATTCTTTCGTTTTTCCATGGAAGAAATAAATAAAAATAATTACTCGTATTTATTTAAGTTTTAGCCATTCTGTGCACTGCATATAGAATATAGGTTCAACAGAAACTTGTTTTTAATATGAACAGGTGTAAAATCGCTTGCGTCTGGGCATGCCACGTCACATGTGCTTGCGTCATGTCATGCGCTGTTGACAGAAATTATTGCAGTTATTCTGGTGTAAATATTTTGTTACTTGATTGTCACGCTATTTAATAAGATAAACTAAAAATACAGCTAACAAATATTTGATGTGCAATATTTATTTGACTTTATTATTTTAAGTAATAAAATGTTAAGTCTAGTTTTTTCAATTTTCAATACTACCATCATCACATTCAGAAATATATTAATTTTGAACATAAAAATTACTTTATGATAAAGTTAGAAATTAACAATTTAGTATTACTTCACCACAAAAATATGAATGTATTCCCATTTACAGTATGGTTGGTTACCCGTGAGAAAATCATGTAAATATAATGTGGGAAAAGTCTAACTATAAAAATATATTTTTAAAAGATTGTAATCCTTCAAACGCCTTATTACATAGTTAATTTATCAACAGGCTATCCAACAAATTTAACAGGATGATACTATCTGTTTCATAGAAATTTTAGATAAATGTTGATTCTAGACATGATGGTTGTTGCCGCGCAATGCTTTGCAATATTCTAAAACAAATCCTTCATAATGAAAGGAGTTAATCTTGATTAATGGCTTGTGTAATCAAAATTTTGCCAATGACACGTATATATTTGTATAAAAACAAAAGTCGAAGTCAATGAAAGGAGGATTTGAGTGTGACAGACTCATAAGGAAATTATTTTATTTTATCCTTAAGTATTTAAGGCGCCATGTAATCACCTGCCTTTACGACGACCGGACGACCATAAACATGATCATTTGCGTTTATTACTTGTAACTTGTACTAATGAGAACTACTTATGATAATGTGCCTAATTGTTTTTAAATAGAGGGGGTACCTATAAGATAATAATGACTACAAAAATATTATTTAAATAACGAGCAGAAAAAAGTGTTGTTTTAAGCGTAATATATTTAACGTCTAAGTTCTTACTTATCTTGTTACGTAAAATAAAAGTGGATTTTGGAACCTAAAAACTGTATAGAAATAGAAAAAAAAACAAGTAAAAAACACAATACAGGCTGCAAACATTCTCTCAAAATCGCTTTACATTCAATACAAACTGGAAATCGCAATATAATGCAGAATCTCTCCGAAAAACGACACAACCATTTCTCAAAAGAAGCGTTTTTGTATAATTTCGTTTGCAATTTACAATTCAACAATGAACTTGAATCTGTTGAATGACTTTACAATCGAAATTGAAACTGATCTCTTTTGTATGTAAAATGTTACCGCCCACTGAGAATTGATAAAGGTATCTGATTTTGAGTCTTTTACAGGTAGTCAATCAAACATTATCAGATTGTGTAGTACTTACTGCTGCTGTAGCCATCTCAATTTTCTGTTTCATTTAGCATATAGGAAACTTCAGATAAGCGAAAATTATCAAGAAGAAGACGAAATTAAATTCCAGAAAATTCGCGCGATAAAACCATTTCATTTTCTCGTGTTGATTTGTCAAGAAGCCACTGAAAATGCTTTCCGAATGATAGATTGCTCTGAAACCTGAAATAATAACCCAAGCTTGCCTGATATGACTATTTATTCCATCACTCGCGACTCATAACAACAATACTGGAACAAACAACAATATTATTTGAAGTAAAATCTCTTAAGCCGCTTGCTGACGTCCTTTCAAGAGATCCGTGACCCGTTTCAGTGACGCAACGCGTCTGCCAGAATAAATAAGATGTGTTCGTCAAAACATCACACGCTTTATACACAGCTCGGTGACCTAACAAACGGGCTTAAAAATCCGGAATAGCAATATTTCATTATACTTTTCCTCTAGGCTAGCGCATTCCTACTATCAAATTGATTTGATCATTATCTTATTGAAAATATCTTTATGGTTGGTTAAACTATACGTATAGAAATAGCTATGGGACGCTACCCTCGTGTGTACGTGTGTTCATTATATTACTCCTATCCTATAACTGTATCAATCGATTCCATGACGTGATTCCACTTTATGATATGATTTACACGCCTACTGTCTGCTATCATGTATTATCGTCATGACATGATTAAGTTGTTGATATTAGAACGAGTTCTGCAGTATAGATAGGATTCACTTGGGTTTAGGTGATTTGCGCATGATATTTTATGACAAAATATTGTCTTCTAGACAATTTACGTACTTATAAATGGAGGGGTGTCTAGAATCGAGCACATGTACATAAGATTTAGAATCATAAAATAGTTCTAGAATAACCGAAACTTTATTACTAAAAGGCAGTGTTTAAGTACGTTGATTTACTATAATCACCTAACGGTAATAAATCTGTAATAGGTAAATCTGTAGGAATGCAGAAATATATTTTGGCAACAATCCATACAGCGTGACCTTTATTATTTCTGACTCTTTTGACTAACAGCTTTGAAGTCGACTTTAACAAAGCTTAGCTGCATTTTGTTATATTGATTAATGCCTTTCTTCTTGGATCTGCCTACGAAATGGGACTAAAGAGCTGCATCTTTGATTCTGTCTCGGTAACTCTTATCTTGACTATAATCAAGAGCAAAAAACATATTGCACCTGCAATAAATTAACTTTAAATAGTTCTTCCATGCTGGACTGGGAGGGAGAGAAAACGTAGAACGTGCCAGCTGCATTTCCTCCCGGGCATGCTGTAAAAGTCAGCTAAGGGATCCGAGGGTTTCAGTATATTGTAATTTAGGCGATGGGCTGACAACCTGTCACTACAGCAATATACCTACAAATATATCTTAAATAACCCTCAAAACTTTGTCAGACGTGGCGAAACGACCTTTGTTTAGGTTGTTTACGCTCTGCCTACCCCATTAGGGATAAAGGCGTGATTATATATATATATAAATATTTCTACCCGTATCAGATTGTACTAAAGCTTATTCGTATGGCACTGAACGGGCTTCAACGGGGTTGGTTAAGATATAAAATAATATCAAAGAACACATGATTCACTATGGCGTCAAATATGCGTCAGCATGGGCGTCAGCTAAAATATGTTTGCAAATGGCTGACAAATGATTTTACTCCGATTTCAATTGCAGGTGGCTTTGCCTCGTGTGGCACGTGCTTAGTTATTAAATCATTATTGCATCATACTACACATATTTGGTTAGTTTGATAAACTTAGCAGTTCGACCTAGTAACTCAGGTCAAAGAAATTTGATGACGACTAAAAAAAGTACCTATAAATACTTTAAATATATTTAGTCAAATGAGGGATCGAATAACTTACATGTCTAAATACTGGGATAACGAGTGAAATAATGTGGGTAGTATTGTTAGATACTCTGTGCATTTATTTCTTCGACTTCCATTCCGTTAGACGAGATGAAGTCAAACTTTTATGACTCGAGAGACGCCAAATAATATTTGAGAGACCGTGTTTGATGTATGTTTATTGTATTGTATTGCTCAAAATAATTTGTGTTCCAAAGCCCTATTTCTACCACGTTGTAGATATCAACTCTTGCGTAGTTCATACAGCTATCGCAAAGCACATACTTTCCAATTAGTATGTAATATCGGAAGGCGCCGTTATCAAGTTTTACGTTTTTCCATTGAGCCGACGTGATAGAGCGCACGTGGGCGACTCCTGCGCCGATTTGGAAACTTTTATTCGCAGTCATGAACGCTATTGTATGGAGATGGCTTCAGTACGTTTCATTAATGTTATTCGCTTCTAACACTTCAATACAAGCCGCGTCTATGCCAATTGTAATGATAATAGTTGTAGACATAGCGTGATGCTAATAAGTTTTCAATAGACCAAAGATAAACAAAAAAGACAAACAAAGAAATGCCATTCATTTATATTTGTGTGCCTTAAACTATAGTCAAGAGTATAAAAAAATCCGTATCCCTAGACTATTTATGAAAAATAGTTCATAAGTGAGTTGCCTAACACAGTATAAGTGTATGTTAGTTATGTAGCTCCTAGCTTGTTAACGACGCGCTTAGAACCTTTTTTTTTCAGCCAACTACAATTTCCATTTTCCAAATTCTCAGTGACAGTGATTTTCATTATTTTAATTTGCAATGGAATTGTTCAGTTGTTGACTGACACTCGAAGTAAATACATGTTTCAGATTTCTTAGAAATTTTTATTTTTCTTGAATCAGTTGATCGTCGATCCTTTACAATTCCATCTCAATGAGAAACCTATCCTAGGCCTAGGCCTATCATTTTAATAAAAACATGATCGTAAATAAAAAATACTCAGATAAATCCATAACAGATATTCACCACAAGAGATAACCATAAAGCAGGATGACAACTTTAATAGAATAGATAAAATACTAGCTTATCTGACATTTTACTATTAACCCCATATTATAAAACTAGTGTGTAAGATTATAACACAATAAAAATACTCGTTAACAATAAACTGGGCCTGGATCAGTTGGTCTAAAATCGTTTAAAGATTTGCTGCTAGAAGTTACTGCCCTAGCAATTTTCATATTACACGTCAAATGTTTGCCTAGTTACGACAACTATGACAAGTAGCAAAAACATATTTATTTGACAAGCAATATTATTATTTATACTCTTGCGGTTTTCCCACGATATTTATTTTGCGATAAGTGCAACAATACAAATATGTTATGAGCACGAGTGGCACATGGTCTCAACAAGTTATTCCCATATTATTTATTAGTAGTATACATACATATGCAAATAGACACAAATTTTGAAATGAAAAATACATACATACATACATATAATCACGCCTGTATCCCGAACGGGGTAGGCAGAGCAAAATGAAAAATAGGAACAGGAAATCAACCAAAGAACTGTTGACGTAAGGTAGAGCAGTGTATATACGCTTATATAAGTAGAGCTAATTAAAAGATTATTTGTTTTGCTATAGACGTCGATTAAAAAAGAAGGCGAACTATACTAATTATTCCAATAACTACTTATTATTCCAATATATCTATTAGTTTCATTGAATAACCTAATAACCTGTTAAGGTGTATCCCAACGGCAGATGAGCAGGTAGATTTCAAGATATACAACCATCGCCCGTAATCCGTTACGTCCGTGGCCGCGTCAAAAATGTGCAACATATGCCCAAAAAAGCTTATTCCATAAAAACTACGAGTCGTATTAATAAAAGCTATGTTGCGATTTTAGATAATCATAATACTGATATTTTCCCGAAGGAACCATTAAAGCGCTCCTATTAGTTTAGAAGGAATAAGACACATCTTTACTTCCAGTTATTTTTTTTATGAACTAGAATAATTTTAAATGTTGCAATTGCAAGCCATTCTTAGGTGTATATTTTCCTATTCGTTTAGGAGAAATAAACTCTTAAAAACAACCATTTGCTGTTAGGAATCACCTATGCTGAATCTGTGTCATTAACACCTGACAAACCGCATGTGTATCTGATTTATTTATAGTTCTACACACGAGGTTAATATTATACTTTTCATTATACAATACGCATGACTAATGAATGAAGAACCGATTACGACTTCAGTCATATGACTTTTGTTTAAAATACCTACGTAGTGACATATGTAAGCAAGTTTGTAGTAGCAAACTGTAAAGATTCACGATAGTTTCCCACCATCGTCATAGATTGTATAATAGCCATCGTAGAGGGTCAACCTACACGTCATAGTATATTTGTAGCGTAGTATTAGTATGAATGAATCATAGTTTGAATGAAGCTATGGCATAAGACATAACGTAAAATTGATATTTATACCGTTAGAGAGTCATGCATGCAACGAAATCAAATACAATAAAAATGAGTGATTATTTCTTAAAAAATAAACTCTTTATTCCAAACTAACTCTTTCTTCCTTTGTAAACTAAACCACAGAAAACATACTACGTGCAAAGATAATATAGATAAGAAGGCCCAATTCCAACAGGATAGCCGATATAGTATCAATGGATGTGTCTAACTCCTCATTCCTACATATACACATAAAGTCACGCCTTTATCCTTTACGAGGTAGGCAAAGCATGAATAAAACGCCTCGAAAAAGGCGCCTTGGTCACATCTGAAAAAATTAAAACAATTTTAACTGGTAAATATCGCTGACATCTTCATTTCTTCTTCCACAGAATCCTGACCCGCACCTCCCAGCCGTTCCACCTGGCGCTGGCGGTGATAGTGCTGCTGGCGTGGCTCAGCAGGCCCGACTCCGGTTCCAGCGTGAGGGGCTGGCGCGCCCTGTACGTTGGAGCGGTCGCCACGCATCTCGGCGCGCAGATCTGGATG
This sequence comes from Scrobipalpa costella, assembly GCA_949820665.1. NCBI lineage: Eukaryota > Metazoa > Arthropoda > Insecta > Lepidoptera > Gelechiidae > Scrobipalpa > Scrobipalpa costella. Next base: position 9,599,968 of record OX463299.1, read on the forward strand.
ACTCTAGTCTCTGGTAAGTTAGAACTAACTTACATTATCTAAGTATGTCTGCCGCAACAATCCACTATACGTAAATGGGTAGTTCTCCTTGACGGAAATAATTTGACGGAATTTATTATGACTATTAGATAAAAACAGTTTTGTTTTACAAATATTATTAAGTGACCCACATCCAAAAAGCTATATATTATTCACATTTAAAAGCTTGTAGCTGTAAAATCATTCTAAAGTAATGTTTTATCGCGGAACATACTCGTGTCATTTCCGTCAATCAGGAAAACTACCCACCTACTGGACAACACTGGACATGGCTTCCCCAATCGAGGAGTGGCATGACGTCATCAATAACTTTAAATATCCAGCATAGAGATAAGATTTAGACCTGATAAGAAAACATTTATCTATAGATAACACGTTTAAAAATTATCTGGTCTGAAATGGGAATGTCATCCTTTAGGTTTCGGGTTTTAAAATTATACTGGAAGAATGGCTATCTCGTGGTTGAAATAGATGACGTGAATGATAGTTATCAACTTTCATCACCATTCTTTTGTGACGGTAATCAATCTAGGTGCTAGATAAAACGAAATGTTTATGTTCGATTCCATTTAGGCATGCTTCACTACGAGTATCAAAATAATTCAGTCGATTAAAAAATCTTTAGGATTTATTTATCTCAAAGAATGTTGTAATATAGCAGGTACAGAAATCAATGTCAATGACTTGATGTCAAATTTTTAATGATGAGATATTTAGGAATAAAACAAAACCCACTTTGTCAAATTTGACATGGCTGTGAAATGCGACACAGCTACAATAAATACAATGTACAACCTCATCAACCTTGTATCCGAAAGTTTTATCCAAGTAATTAATCACAACTTCATTAATCATAATATTTGATTAATTTTGTTAACTATAACTACCTTAACATTACGTAGTAATTAATCAGTATGACAGGGCGGCGTTCTCAATAAGTTAACGACCTCATAAGGTACTGCAGCTTGTAATTTCATGTGCAGATTCCATCACATTCGGCGCATGCGCATACTTACGTCTGTCCAAATAAAAACGCCCGAGGCAACGGATTCAAAGAACTGCAATTTTTGTGGCACGTGACGGAAATTATTGCACATTCAGCTGTAAAATCATACAATACGACAAGCAATAGCATAAAATACATACATACATACATATAATCACGCCTTTATACCTAATGGGGTAGGCAGAGCGTAAACGACCTAAACAAAGATCGTTCCGCCACGTCTGACATAGTTTTGAGGGTTATTTAAGATAGGATTCTAGGTATATTGCTGTAGTGACAGGTTGTCAGCCCATCGCCTAAATTACAATATACTGAAACCCTCGGATCCCTTAGCTGGATCTTACAGCATGCCCGGGAGGAAATGCAGCTGGCACATTCTATGTTTTTCTCTCGCTCCCAGGCCAGCATGGAAGTGTAAAATACATGTTTTGCCTAATTAATTCGTGCCGAAATAAAAATTATACAATCCAATTCTGAGAAAAACATATTGTGCCAACAATTAAATACATTTAAAATTAACTTAAACAAAAAGAGAAAGACGATTTGAACACCGCCGGAAAAACTTGTATTTTGACATTGTTTAATACAAGTTTCAACATGGGATGCGTCTTCGTAATTTTTTGTATGGTAGCACTGATTATTCGTATTGAATTCAGCAAATTGTGATTGCAAGAAGGATGTTGCATAAATTAAATATATAAATTGAAACTGCAGTCTTTAAATGCTTCTTACTTCTTACTTTTATTGAGGCAGCCAGTAAGTGCCATACAAGGTTTTAAAAATGTAATGTGTAATAAAATACATTGTAGTCTGCACTCTTCCAATGTCAATTTTATACCTACACGAGAGTTTTGGTGCAAACTAATTGGGAACAATGTATGTGACTACGGACACCTCCAGGGTAATAAACCTGATTTATATTCCGATCGTAAAATGCAGTACCTACCTACCTATACATAATGTACGATCAAGGTTGTAGAAAGTATAAAACTGCTAAATATTTGAAAACCAATGCTGGGTATTAAACATCAATTTCCTACTTTCTCAAGACATTGTAGTCGTAAGTTTTTTCAGTACCTACCTGTTACATATAACCTTTTACAATGTATTTAGTGAAACCAACGCTTTAATAACACAATTATCGTAGCATTGTTTTTTATCTCCATTGACTTACGAGACAAAATATTGACACAATATTTTTACAGCTATTAGCGTAAAGGTTTTACTTTTTTTTTCTTTACCTCAAAGAACCTGATTAACGGCGCCGTCATATAACATAAGATTGCACACATTTACCGAGACAGAACACGCATGAAATAAAACGGTTGTCAGTTGTGTGCTTATACGGATTTTAACAAAATAGCAGCCTGTCCAGGTACTTATTATAGCACCTTTGAAAGATTACCGCCTTTTAAATAGCAGTTTCATTTTTGGAAATGAGACCCCATGAATTAAATACTTGAGTGGTAGTGCCGCCATTGGCAAAATTTATAATTTTAATTCTAAAGCCTAGTCGTAGTAGCAGAAGGACATTATTAGTATAAAACATCGGAATGTTTCGGGCATTTTGCAGGCGCCTTGGGTTGGCAACAATCTGCTGTCGATTGTAAATACTAAACAGATCTCAATTGTACGTCAACAAATTGTTAGTTCAGTAGGCCGTGTCACTAGCTCACGGCGAAATCTTCCATCGGGCGCGGTTCAGGGTTCTCAAACTCTCAATTCGCGAATCATAAACGATGTGACAACTGCGTCAGAGGCCACCAACCGCAGCCGCTTGAGGTCGATTGATTCGACCCCTTTAGAACTCTCCGGATCCGACCTCGACGTATGACGGAAATGCGATGGAGATCTATGATGGATTGGCAATCATCATATTAGGGTCTTAAGTTTTCTAGAAGTTTTGATCAATGCCGATCAACAGCGTGTTTTCTATGTATTCATACTTCCGAGCTAGGGAAGTAGTAGATGGAATTTCGTCTTTTGAGAAAGAGTTTTCCTCCTTTAATTGACAGGATAAAAACATTTCTATGTCAACATGATTGGCTGATTCTTCAAATCGGTTTTGAGAACTTGCGTCACTAGTTACGAGATTTCAAAAGTTTTCTCTTTGCGTTTCCTGTTCTACAACTTTCGTGCAATCACAACAATTAGTTCTAATTGAAAGAGACAACTTCACTCTTAACATGGTTCGGACCTTTTATATGTCACTAAGACTGGATTTTATGTCTTCATTATGAAAGTAGCTTTCCGTATTGGCACATAGTAACACGTAGAGAATGTCGAGTATTTTATTTCCACTTTAATTGGATATGGTGCAGTTTAGCTTTAGAATAAAAGTTTTATTTTTCCTGCATAACAGAATAAGCAGTTTGTTACGTAGCTATAATTAGACCGACTCTTCTTTCTGCCTATTGTGTTCTTGACCTGGGGCTGGTACGCTTACTTTCTTCGTTAATGATACTTTGCCCTGTCTTTGATTCGACATCAGCTGGTGTAAAATCTTACTTCCATACTGGACTGGGAAGGAGAGAAAAACATAGAATGTACCAACTGCATTTCCTCCCGGGTATGCTGTAAAAACCAGCTAAGGGATCCGAGGGTTTCAGTATATTGTAATTTAGGCGATGGGCTGACAACCTGTCACTACAGCAATATACCTAGATCTCTATCTTAAATAACCCTGAAAACTTTGTCAGACGTAGCGGAACGACTTTAGTTTAGGTCGTTTACGTGATTATATGTATGTATGTAAAGTCATACATGTCCGGTATACAACATCCAGCCAGCAGACTCTACATGTCAGCAATTACTATATTATCAGCTTCAACATATGTCTAACAATTTGTTCTCCTTTGTCCCCAGGCATAGTACTCTACTTCAGTCTACCCCGCCATGAGTTCGGGCGTGTACAGACCGTGCTCTTCCCCATATACTACGCGTTCAACGCCTGCGTCAGCCTGCTTGCCCTCATCGCATACTTCAGGACGCAGTGCCTGACGCGCTTCCAACAAACCTCTTATGTACAGGTAAGCATTTACAAGTTTCAGTCATTTATATCCTAGATCGTAAAAAACGTACTGTTTTTTTAACTATCCTATTCCTTTTAGATAAAATATGTGAAAAGTAACTGGCATCTATGAGGATTTAGGTATATTATTTTACTTGTTTGAAAAGCAGCCCTTTGTTTTTTAAGACATTTGAATGTTCCTGTATCTAAATAAAGTGGGTAGAACGTCGGAAATCCGCAACCGTTTCTTATACAGTTTTAATCGCGTGAAGGCCATCCGTTTCAAGGGACCTTTATAATTAAAACCGTATTAGCACAGTCATTGTGTATTAAAAAAATTAAGTAAGGAGGTCCCAACTTCACTTTTAATCGGTTCACTTCCGATTCAGGCCCTTCACTTATTAATCGATATCACGAAATCTTGGTTTATTATTCTAAATTTGAATACGATAAACTGGCGAAAAAAATAGAATTTATTGACGCAAAAAAGAAGATAAAATGTATCTAGAGATAAAAATTACAACTTATGTCGTCTTTTTGTTCCAATATTAGACCATCATTGACTTGCAACGTGATCATCGGTATCATCACTTTTCCGAGCAATGATAGTAAAAGATGGATAGCAGTCACATTGCTTTTCGCGTGTTCGATAAACGAATACGCCATATGCCAGCTACAAATCGAGTAACGACCGATAGAGTTGCCTTATCGACATTATCGATTCCTAGTTTGTAGCGTTCAACCTTGGTAGAATCGAAAGCTAGCACGCGCAAACCATGAAAGCATCTAAAGTATAATCGATTTATCAAACAATAATTTTAAAATAGCAATTAATCATTTTCGCACCATACTCAAATTAACCTCTACACATATTGACCCAATGATTGATGATTTGGCTGATGCTAAGTACATTTTAGGCTAATGCGAGTATTATTTTAATAACCATTGTTAAAGGTTCGCTATTATAAGAAAGCCTTGAATTGTCATTACGAATAATGTACTAGCGTACATGAAATGAGCATCTACGTAAGCTATCTGCGTATTCCAAGTACATTTAGCTATTATACACAATCAACTCGCATGCATAGATATTAAGCAGCTTTTTATCTACTTAAATGGGCTCCACACATAAAGTCAAAGGTTCCTTAGGTTAGATGACAAACAGAAGTTACCAAGTTTCTGCTCATTATGCTACCATGCATCTTAACAAAACTTACTCAATCGTATCTGTACATTCTAGAATTATGTTCTTTTTTTACAGTTGGCTCTCCTGCTGGCGGTGTTCAGTATAGAGGCGTACGTGCGCCTGCGCCTGGTGAAGCCAATGCTGCGCGCCAAACACGTCAAGACACAGATGGAAGAGGCTGCCGGTGGCGGACAAGAGGTAAGCAATACCTTAATTATTTTTTTTGCTAGAAAATACTTTTCTGTAAGCTTTGCGTTTGCCCTTGGCTTATCACAATGTCATCATTATTTTGACACTTTTTAATGTTTCGTGTCAAAACGAGTAAGTAAATAGCCAAGATTTTAAAAAAAAAATTTCTTTGATCGAAAGCCAAGTTTTTTTGTGGCTTTTTCCGAAGGATTAAATTATAAAAGGAGAGTCAATGTTTTGGACTCATTCCGTCATTTAGCGTAGTCTCGTGATTCATGTATCTAAATAGAATAAAAACACAGTTGCGAAATTTATATAAAGATCCATTCTGATTTAGAAACCTAAATAAAAATGGGTAGGCCAATGACACACGTACGCTGCTTTTGCGTGCCAAGATAAAAATAAAATATGCCTAAACAATTGAAAGTAACAAAAGTGTCTATCACCAATAGCAACAACTACACAGATTGAATTTTGTTTCTTTATTCAATAAAGCTTTCAAGTTTCTGTAGGTATTCTTAATCCTGAAAAACCTTATTCATCTTTGTTTTCGTCGTACCAATAGTTTCTTTAGTATAGTTTTCTAATTATCTAATTCGTTTTCCTACTGTTTCAGGTCGGTTCCCTAGTCCTAGGCGAGCTCGCACACTGCCCCCGCTACCTTCGCGTGCTGAAGACCTTCCGTTCCTACCACTCCACTATAGCCATGGGCACCATGATAGCTCTAGGCTGCTCTTTATATTCCACTATGATTATAGTTGATGCTGTCTGCGTTTAAACATGTACTGTGGTAGGAATAGGAAATAATTCAGGATTTTTCTTCACTCCAGAAGTTTCTCCAAGGAGGCATTTGGGTTTCAGCCCCTTTATGGCCACTGGCCTTTGCGTTTCCATTCAGAAACGTTAAGTCCGAATATTTTACAGTACTATGATAGTACAGAGATTATCTCGAATCTATGACGATGTGTCTTGTTTTGGGGCTGAAGAGCGATTACACGTTGATTTTGCTAAAATTGTGTACAAGATTGAGTCTTACTGCGTTTTTGGAATGGTTTCGATATTTGCACAGCAGTAAAGTAAAAGAGGAACACAGAATATGCACGATCAAAATGGAGCCCTGCACTATCCCACCGAATGCTGAAAACGAGCATTACGTTCTTGAAAATTATAACTACGAACATCACTTTCTTAAAATGAATGAAATTTCTTGAATAGGTTTAATCCAAATATAATAAAATCACGCTTTTCTTAGAAGACAGGCGTAGAAATCACAGCAAAGTCACGATGTGGGACAGAAGTTGGAAAGTGTTATGGAAATTGATATTAAGCATGAATTCAAATATTTATGAAAGAAATAAAATAATATCATAAAGATGCAATAGTAATAAGGCCTATGTTTTAGTCGGCTGTGATGTATGGATTAGGATGGTACAAAGAGAGCAGTGGGAGTGAAACAACTAAAAGAAAGCAGATTCTGTAATCAATAATCATCCTATGAAACTTAGTGCACAATAAAATTGGATTATGATTGTGATAGATTTAAATGGCGCTGGCGCAAGTTTTGTTTCCTAGAGAAACTTTATGAAGGTTGTTTCAAAATTGTATAGCTAAGTTAGATTATTTTTTCATTTAATAAGATGCAATTTTAGTATCGTGTTTATCGTCGCGTAGTGCTGATTTATTTAGCAAAGTATTATGAATTTATAATAATAAAATATTAGATGAGGTTTCTAGATTAAGCGGCATTTATTATCTTGCCATAAATAGCTATCTAATGATAATCGCTTTGTTAATGGGAATTCGTTTATTATTAAGTAGGTAATGGGCGTTGTCTTCGAAACTGCTCCATGGAAATAACGCAATTAGTCGAAAATTTTACAATTATTTGCTGCATTTTGTAACATGTAGCAAAAGTAAAAGCAAAGCCCTAAACATTGTCTATGCCTGTAGTGTATTAAAACAGCTTGATCTTTTACGACGTGAAATGCTCTCTGATTTCCTGCGAAATAATGTACTGACATTAGAGTATGTAGTACTCAGTTAGTATTAAGATTAAGATGTGAGCCCTGGACAAAACAGCCCTAATATCTTCATTCGAGCACTTTCAACCGGTACCATGTTATCATTGCTTCATTGACACACACGTGAAGCAAAACCAGCAATGTATGGCTGGTCACTTTAATAGTGCACAAGTGAGGATAGGCCCAACGTGTAAAAGCCTATGGAGGCAATAATCGTAAAGATTTTTGCAGGAAATTGAGAGGCTAAAGTCTTTACACCAACATTTCTCGACAGTAACCTGGAGCTACTTTGTAGAAATTGCAATCGAACTAACAACTTTGTTTTATAGTTTAAATTAAACTTGTCAGTCACGATTGGAGTTGGTGTTCTTGATTTAATGGCGAAAAAACACTCACCACGAAATTGGTTATAAAAAAACACTGATTTATGATGACACGTGCCGGTGAATCGGAGTCTAACAAAGTAACGAATTATTAAAACGTATCAAAGAATCAAGCAGTTTGCGCACCATACAATAGAGGCTTATAAATAAGAAATAACAAAATGTAATTTAATCCAGTTAGAAAAATATTATTCTAATTATTATTTATGTGAATAAAGTAGTAGTACCTAACGTTAGTATTTTATCTTCTAAATGATCTGGAAGTTAGCTTGTAAGTAATTGTTATTTATTTGAGTGACGAAGGTGAATTATACCTTATAATAAAATAAATACTTGACGACTAACGCATTCTTTTATTTAACTCTTCTCTCTGAATTCATAAAAAAAAGCAATATATTGAACTTTGAAAATTTTAGAAATAACAAATCATAAATTCGACCGCTGAATTTGATTCAGAAAATATTCCGAAAATCATGACTTAATATCACTACATTAAATGAATATTAACCTTTTCCTCGTTACTCATATGCGGATTCTTAATTAATATTTCGATAAACTTTGAATTATTTATGGAACAATAACTGCAAAACGAAATTACAGACTACGAAACTTCACCGCAGCTACAAAAGTTTTCAAATACTGCGCGCCATTTTCCCCTCCACAAAGTCTTGCTTTGATTGGTTGTATACAAAAAACGGAAATGGAAATGGCAAGTCGATAAATAATATTTATGAACGCAGCCACAAGAACGTTTCTTTACACGGTATAAAATTACATCATTTCAGTACAAAGAAAATATAAGTTAACTTTGCTCCGTACAAGGAGACGTAAAACAGCTGTTTGACGTTTGTCAAATGTCAAGTTATGGCCTTACGTGGTTCTCTGTAATTTGCATTTGGTAATATTTCAGAAATAAATCATGCAATCTCCGGTTTTTGCAGTTATTAACGCGGATTTTTCATCAGTGGTGTGTTTTTTTGTCAGTTTAATTCACCATACTATTCATAGATAGCCACACAGAGAGTGAAAACATGAAGTGTACCAAACGGGATTTTGGAACAAAAATGATTATAGAAAGGTGTAAAACAGTATTAATATTGTCCAGTGTAGTATGTACTCTTGCTGTGATAGTATCTTTAAATAAATTATTAAGTTATGAAGTAAAATATACGAAACCTTTCTCCCCTATACCTGCTGGTTTGTTTAGCACATATTTGGAGCCAGTGAGTGATGATTCAGCCTCTCCAATCCCCCGGAAGCAACCTGACAAGGCTCGTGACGCTGAGGCAGTTGGCTCCCTAAATGCCGCTCTAGAAATGAAGAAGAATGGTAAATCCGACAAAGCATTGAAATTATTTCAGCATGCTTTTGTACTATCACCCAAGCACCCAGATGTTTTAAATCACTATGGAGAATTTTTAGAAGATACCAAGAAAGATGTAGTAAGAGCAGATCAACTGTATATGTTAGCTTTAACAAATTACCCTGGACATTCGGGTGCTCTATCAAATAGACAAAGAACAGCAAGTATAGTTGAAAACTTAGACAGAGAAATGTTACGCAAAATTGATGAGAAACGAGATGCATTACAGTCAATACCAGAGAACAATTCAGCTTTACGAAGAGCTAAGAAAGAAGCATACTTTCAACACATACATCACACAGTAGCTATAGAAGGAAATACAATGACACTGTCACAAACACGGAGTATTCTTGAAACCAGAATAGCAGTTGCAGGGAAGAGTATAGATGAACACAATGAAATCATAGGATTAGATGCAGCTATGAAATATATCAACTCCACATTATTATACCGTTTGCGAGATATAACTATGGGAGATATTCTAGAAATCCATAAAAGAGTTCTAGGACATGTGGATCCATTAGAAGGTGGTCAGTTCAGGAGGAACCAAGTGTATGTTGGTGGGCACATACCACCAGGGCCATCAGAAATACAGAAATTGATGACTCAGTTCCTAGAGTGGTTAAATTCTGAAGATGCTTTGGAGTTGCATCCAGTTAGGTGAGAAATACTGTTTATTTTTTGGTTCATTAGGTATTTATTTTACCAAACAACATAACAATAATCAATTTTTGTAAGTTAGTTTTATTCTCTTACTATCACCACAGCTATAACAATATAAACGAAAATTCCAACAACTAGCATCATCATTATTATTTCTCTATATTTTTTTGTTATGTCCTTTGGAAATATTAATGAAGAGACAACAAAAATTGAATAGTTAATACATATTCAGTCAAGTATTAATTAAAAACCTACAACAATGATGATGAACATCAAATTTTATAAACTGGCTATTTACTAATATTTCCAGATATGCAGCTTTAGCCCACTACAAGCTCGTCCACATCCACCCCTTCATCGATGGTAACGGACGTACATCACGACTCTTAATGAACCTGCTGCTGATGCAAGCTGGGTTCCCTCCAGTCATCATACCGAAGCAGCACCGGCATCTATACTACCATCACCTACAGACAGCTAATGAAGGAGATGTCAGACCGTTTGTTAGGTAAGGTATTTGTAGAGTATAAAACAAATCTACTAACATACTGTAAAATCGCGCAACACAAAATACCTACTTATATAATTTACTTAATTAGTATCAATATTATGGCAAACCAATGTACCAAATATGTGAGTTAAATAACACCTGTAAGGCAGCTATAATAATTTAAATAAAATCCTTTCAAAAATTAACAGATAAGTTTTTTCTCTTTCAGTTTATTTTGTTTACTTTTGGCGAAGAAATCACCATTGTACTAATATAAATGTATAATAAATAATAACTACCTATAGCGCGAAAATAGAATAACAACATTTAACTGTAAACATAACGTGTTTTGTTTACCAGAAGAAGTGCTATTTTAGTTTTAAAAGAAAACTAATTTAATAGTCTATTAGTTTAATAAAATGTTGTGTGGATAAGTTCGCACAACTCTTCGAAATTTAAAAAAAATAGATGAAACTAGCAATTTCTATCTCTGAGTGACCATAATAGTTCTAAGTCCGCCAACCGTGACTGAAGTTAGGAAATTGATTGCAAACGAGATTGCGTCGCGCGATCGCGCATTTTCGTTATCAGATAATTGAATGCAAATAAGTTACGTACATATACTTATATTTGTGACGTCACACGTTTATTTTTTTAAATATGTTTCGATAACTTTCATTGTCGAGTCAAAAACAGTCACGGCTTCACCCCTTACGGGGAGGTAGAATTCTATCGCGAAAAGACGTTTCCGCCACGTTTGAGGTGTATCCTGCCGGCAGATTAGTAGGTAAATTTCAAGATATGCAACCATCGCCTGTAATGCCTTAGAATATTGTTCAAATCAGCGTGCGCTACGGCGTGGCGATTACGTCCGTGGCTGCGTCAAAAATGTGCGAAAACGCACAAAAATTCTAATTCCGTAAAAACTGCGGATTAATAAAATCTATGTTCCGATTTAGATAATCAAAATATACGGATAATTTCCCGAAGGAACCGTGAAAGCGCTGCTCCTAGTAGTTTAGAAGGAATATCAAATGTACTGATAAATACAAGTTTTTCACTTTGTTTCAGTTTTTTTTAGCATACTTATTTATGAACTAGAATATTTTTAAATGTTGCAATTACAGGCCATAAACTAATTTCTTAGATGTATATTTTTTATAATTTTCCAATAATTCGTTTAGGAGAAATAAGCTCTTGAAAACAACCATTGGCCGGGAGGAATCACCTTAAACAACTACAAATCCGTCATCAAATAAGGATAAATTCAACTACAAATCCGTTATCATAAAACTTATCTGATTGTAGAACGACCTGCATTTTCTTATTTTTTTTTTCAGTACAGTAAATCCATATACTTTTACCCCAACTCCTATAATTATTTTTGCAGTTTGTGTTTCTATTATATTATATATAAACCACGCCTTGTATCGTATATTCCAGGTTCATAGCACAATGCACGGAGCGTACACTCAACTTGTACCTGTGGGCCACGAGCGAGTACTCCCACATGGTACCGGCGATCGGTAACCCTGACGTCATCATAAGCGGTGACTTCGAAGAGGACCCGCTATGACGACAGCCACGCAAATGATAACAACTGTAGATAAGTAGGTAGAAAATTTTTAGGGGACGAGTCTAAATAGAATAAGTAAACCTATTTATTATAGAAGCTCTAGTATTATGAATGAAGTTGTAAATAGGATTTTTATTATTCTGTTTCAACAGTTTACATACTGCCTAAAAAGGGTTATTTATTTAAATTAATTTTGAAGTTCTAATAGTTCCTAAAAATATTTTTTGAAAAACCAGCTTCCAGTTATAATCTTCCACGCGTTAGATCATGTTGATACCGTTTTTTTAATAGTAATTAAACAAATGTGTAAGTATTTATATAGCAATTTAGTTAAGTTACTAATTGCCTGCTGACGGCCTTTTATTTATACCTACTTTGACTAAACTTGACACCTTCTTGTTATTGGGTTTGTTTCATTTTGCTGTGCATTCCAGATATTTATCAAATTAATTTTATGACATGACTGATAATAGCAATAACCCTTCCGTACGGCATAGCAGTAGCGTAAGTCAACGTATTTTGACTAACGCAACAGCCCTGCCGTATGCCACAATCATATTCAACTTTACACTGAGATGTGATGATTATATGAGGTCGAGAATTTTAATTATCAAAGTTTACGTCTTTTTTTGAGCAATACACTCGGTTAAGTCGCTTAGACGTCTAATCGACTTAACTGATTTTGATGAAATTTGACAGGACGATAAGTGGTAACCTAGAAACGGACATAGGACACTTTTTACTGCGGGTAAATAATTCAATGCCACAAAAAATCAAGGAATTTGTAGGTAAAGCAAAATATCATATTTATTTGACATACCGATTGATTATGTCTGGCAATAGCAACAGGCAAACTTAGCGATGTGTGTAAATATTTGATTCCCGCGGGGAATCTCAATAAGCCGCGGGTGAAACCGCGGGGCGGAAAGCTAGTACAGATATATGTATAATAAACTGCATGCTCTCAGATGATCTAGCTAGGGTAATAAGAAAATTATGTTAATTTTATGTACTTATTTGCCAATTCATTACTATTAAGATCATGTATCGCACATGGTGCTCAAATTAATATTATTATACCGGGTGTAAGGGCCGGCGTCCCGCAAACTGATAGGGGTTGCTCAGTCAACGACACTGAACAACTTCCACCAGAAATTATTTTTGTAAGGAAAAAATCGCTTTTCCATACAAAATGTCCAACTCAATCAGACAATTTGTATGGAAAAGCCAATTTTCTTTTTATTTTCCTGAAAGAATTTCCTGGTGGAAGTTGTTTAGTGTCGTTAACTTAGCAACCCCTATCAGTTTGCGGGACGCTATCCCTTACACCTCGTACAGTCCTCTACTGCGCATGAAATAGTAAATCAGAATAAACGTGATTTGCAATTATTCAATGCAATTTTCTATTTTATCGCAGTAAATTAACCAAAGATGTTGCTTGTAATCTGTAAATATATATTTTTCTTTAAAAGTTAAACCCAAGTTTCTGTGATAGTTTAGGCGGTTATACTGGAATAGGTAACTGTCCACCAATTTCACTCAAATTTAAGAGAACAAGAGGTCGATAACTTAACAGGAGACTATTATCACCCTGGTAATTTCGCAAAATGACCCTTTGAAAATTTTCTGAATGAAATAGGCTTTACAGTAGCTGCCCACCAAAAAAGTAAAGGTCATTTTGCGACCAAGGGACATTCTGCGAAGTAACGATCACCCTTTTTTCTTCGTTACATATTTTATGTTGGAATACTTACTTATATCCAGCAGCGTTTTGTTTACGCCATTTCATGAATTTCATTGAATTTTAAATAACCCTGAACACTTTGTCAGACGTGGCTGAACGACCTTTGTTTAGGTAGTTAACGCTCTGCGTACCGCATTAGGAATAAAGGCTTGACTATATGTATGTAAATTCTTTATTGATTTTAATAGTCTTCCAGTTTGTGTGAATGTGAACGTCTTATTTATTAATTTTAACATGTATGATTCTAGTACAAATCTGTAAAATATTAAATTACTTTTAAATATATAAAACATGTAAATTAACTAAAAGATCTCTTTTACTTTAAACCTCCACTTTCGTCAGTCCCGATTCCTTTATTTAGGGAAATCTCTGAGCGAGATGAAACCCGATTTTCATTTGGGAAGCCTACATCATACTATGCTGAATGCCTCCAAAAATATTTGTAGAGTAGGTACTAGGTACCGGGTGTAAGGGACATCATCCCAAAAACTGATAGGGGTTGACTCAGTTAACGATACTGGACAACTTTCAGGAAGTGAATTTTTATTTGCTTTTCTATAATATAAAATTACTTACTTATTACTAGTATTTAATAATAACCAAGCAGCAGAATTACTGATGTGGCTACCGTAGCTACCGTAGCTGTGTGCGCTAGTATTTAATTATGTTTTATGGAAATGCAAAAAAAAAAATTTTTTCTTGATGCAATTTGTTCATTCTCGTTGACTGAGAACCTCTATCAGTATGTGGGACGCTGTCCCGTACACCCCGCATTTTCAGGTGTTATGTGCAAGAAGGAAGGGATAATTTTACGTCAGGAATAAAACTCCAAAGATCAATTTCGATTAATTTATTATAATGTGCGATGTTAAAATATGTTTATTACAATAAAGCATTTCAACTAGACAACTAGGACGCCGATAGCGCCTCGGTACTGTCCGTTCATGACGCCACATACTATACAAGTTCATTTCAAGGCAAAATCAGAGTTACAATAATATTACAATTATACTTTAAAAAATCATAATAATAGTAAAAAGAGAGATTTCGTTCAGTACGATAAGAATCCTCATTGTACGCCAGCTCGATTTAGATAATGGCGTAAAATATGAGCGAGTGTATGCATACTATTTGTAGAATTTTGATGTCCGAAATATAGTTTAGTTTTATGGTGAAAATAAGCTTTCCACGTGTAATCTAAGGTGGCTATAGAAGCTAAGTGGTGCCCCCATCAGTAAAAAATCATAATTCACTAAGTGTTGGACCCGTTTTTCGATTCACTGCGTTTTTAGTGAATTATTTTTTTTACTGATGTTGGGGCTCCACTTAGGCCCTATAGCCACCTTAAGCACTAAATCAAGCTGGTGTACCTCGGACTCGGACATCATCGGCGAGCAGTGACCCTGATCTCTGATACAGAGTACCGATTTACTTTTCTTTATATTATTTATTAATAAGCACTATCTAATAATCTGTAAGCCATAGTATACATTACTTCGTAAGATCGGCGTCGAATCCCAAGTGTATTTTTGGCTAAGCGAAGCTGTACCAACATTTATAATGGACGTCATTGTTTGAAGATAATAATACAATTAGACAGTTTAGAGGTATCTGTATTTCGGAGCGAAAAAAATGCTATAAAAAAGTAAAATAAATCCAGCCTAGCACCCAACGAGTATTGAATAACACCAGATACTTAATTCAGTTTTTTATTACAAACTTGGTTTTGAAATGAAATATAGATGTTTACAAATAATTTGCAAGTGTTAACAAAAACTATGTCGGGCTAAAAGCATCGATTTTGATGGTACTGTGTCACTTTTATGTTCATATTATTTTCTTTAAAAAATATATGTTGACTAAATTAAAACCAGTAAAATTACTAACTCTATGTCGATAGCAAAGTTAATATCCATATTCTTAGAAGTCATCACAAAAAAGCGACAAAAGCAAATCAAATCAATCGCTCATTCCTTTCTTGCAAACCACCACTACTCAAATTAAAACATTACATTATCACAACATAATAAATAATACAAAACTGAAATAAATGACTTGAAGAACTTACAATCATAGTTAGTCTTTTTAAGTTATTTTACTATTTTTTTTAATGAAAAATAAAAAATATGTTTGTAATATTTTACGATTTTTATGACGATGATAATTACGTGTTCAGACGAAGTTACATTTATAAATCGTGTTTCTAAACCTAAACATATTCAAAAACCGGCTGACAGTCAAATCAAAATTAATACGAGCTAAGCTCATTGAAAACAATATGGCCGAATATTTCTCCCAAATGCATTTAGACTACCTTATTTATTTGCGAATGAACATGTTTTAATCAATGATCACGAACTACACAAGTTTCAACACAAATTAAATCAAGTAGACCGTTTTAATTATCCAACATTCCTTATTAACTTGCAACAAACGTCACATGTAGAACAAGTATTTAAAACAACGTCTACTCACATTGATAATGACGACATTACAATGAAAACAGTTTTATAATACACTTCGAGAAGAAGACATCTGAATCGTCCATTTAATCCACATTGTATCTCTTTCATACTTTCACGACGTGAGTGAGAAGAATAGATTTCAATGTGTACTCAGAATCGAAAGAAAATCCTTTTTCGTGTATAATAATGAATGATATTACTCTACAGCACGTCTACTTTACAACCACATGATAAATCAGAGTGCTCAATACTGATCTTACTTGATAATGAAAAACTTGATAGAGCACTCAAATGATGAGACAATATTATGTATTTCTCATAGTCTAATTTCTGCTAGCACCATACTTGAAAAGCCTAATCTCAACGAAATGGAATGAAAGAAATCTCAAGCTTCAGACGCATGATCATTATCATATAACGATATCTTATAATTGTAACAATCTGATGCAATTATGTAGCATACTTAACACGTTCACTGTGCGTGCATCACATGTGATGCATTGCGAGGTATACCTGAAACGTGCGTGCATCAAATGTGGTACACGCCACCTTGTGAAGTTCTAGGCTTCCAAAATCTTGCACGTATGAATTCAAACCAATTATTTGCGTTACACGTATGGACAATGAAATTGTGAAAAAGACCATGTGATTACCGGGAGCACTTTTTGAATGGTGTTGCCAGGACGTCATGTCAAAATGAAACCAAAAAATCGACTATACTTTTTTTATTGTATTTCGAATAATGATCTCAAAATTGAAATACAAATACAAACAATTCACGTATACTTTAATATGTGTTTACCTTGAGGGCTGGAGCGTTTCATTGTAAATCACAACTTTTTAGGAAAAAAAAACAAACAAACGTAATTATAAGTTCCACTCACGTCATTTGTTTTGGTACTGATACGTCACTCTTGGCTGACTTATATTTTCGTATAAATCTCAATCTACCCTCAAAAACCAATAGTGATGGTACTACGTTTGTAAGTATTACGTGCGTGCATCACATGTGGTGCACTAAGAAAAACATGAAAATCTGGAAAACCAGTTTCCAAAAACTAAAATAATGGTATAATATGTCTATGTACACATCATACCAATCTATTAAGAAAATAAATGAAAACACGTGAGGGGTCAATGTCTGATTTTCGGTTGCACAGTGAACGTGTTAAGGAACATTCAATGATCGCATACAAATTCCCATAAAGTCCTTTGCACCATGATTTTAAATTTCGTCAGAGCCATAAAGTCAAATTTTACGTACTCAAAATATAATTTAAATCAGATTTTAAAGGGCATTTTATGGTCGACCACAAGATAGCGCTTTACCAGAAACAAAAAACTTCACATTACTCTATTATCTTTCTTTCTGAATATATCAACCCCTCTAGGGCAGATGAAACAAAATGTCTAGGCAAACTAAAACTGAAATTTTAACATTTTCACAACACGAGTATTTTTTACACTATTGAATACCTAAATTGTCATGTCAAACACGCATAAGACACCTTCGCTGCAAAATTGCTTTGTACTTCACCAATCTCCCTTTATTCCAAAAAATATCTACATTTTATTTAAGTAGGCCTTTAGCTGAGTTAAATGCATCCAAGTAATAATGAAATGACACTTAAATGTTAAATGAAAGGAAATGAATCGTGGGTATATAAATTACAAGGTGCCGCATCTGCGTCTCATAAGTAATAACATAGTATAGAAAGAGTCTGGCAGATAATAAGACACGATAGCTTTGTGCTTTCAACACTCCCTATTATAAACAGTCTCATTTCCGTAACAACACGACGGCACAGTTTCATTTCCATTGTATACTAAGCTTTATTATTTACTGAGTCCGTCACAACTTCGGTCTATGAATAGTGAATTCTTTGGTAATAAAAGTAGGCCAGCTACCATATTTCCAGTATGATCAGCTATTTTAGATACTGGTTCCTTTACGCCCATTATCGCACTGGTTTGTACTGAGTTGTGACTCGACTGTTGTCAGCCATTTTGAATTTTCCATCTTTAAAATAAGGCTGTCGACACACGCACGAGAAGTTAATACGAAGCGTCAGAGTCAACCAAAACCGTACGTTAATTAAACACAACAAGCCAAAGTCTTTTACGTCGAGATCTTATTATAACATAATTGATTTGGGATCACAACAGTGATAGGAGATTCAATTTTACATAGTTTTTTTTTGCATATTGAAATGGAAATGTCTCAGTAAATTACGTTAAAACAAGTAAACAACATTAATCTCGTTACTCTTTTCACTCAAGTAAAATTTAAAATGTGATGTGTGAATGGTTTTATTCAATAATCAAATTACAATTAACCAACAATCCAATGGTCCCACCCGCGGTTCCTTCAGGCGACGACAGCAAGAATCACGATTGCAAGAGAACATAACACGACAGCTGGAGTTTAAAATTAATGACTAAAGACCGTACTCATAAACGAGTCTCGAAATTGACAGCGGCCTTAGGAAATACATAAATACACGTCGAGTTCCCTAGCGAGTGCGTGAACGGGCGATGTAACAGTCAGCCGATCGATGAATCTCTCTTTCGCGCACTGTGAGCGCAAGAGAGAATTCCGATGTCCGTCAACTATTATGTCGCTCACGCCCACTTTTTCAGGATTGGAAGCTAGTTAGTACAAAAAATAACAGAAACGGATACTCGACTTTTAAGATCGCTGCCAGGCTCGAGATCGCATCACCACGGTGCTTACACAAGGCTTACAGCGGACACTGACGCGACGTGCCGGCCTCGCCGGGCTAGTGGTGTCTGGACGGCTGTATGCGGCGGCTGATGTGCTCCTCCTGCTGCATCTTGGTGCGGAACTCGGCGACCAGGTCTCGTGATTGGTTGAGCACGGCCAGCTGCTCGTTGAGAAGCTCCTCCCATTGCGTCGCGTACGCTGGAAGGGAAATTGTGGGTAAGGCGACGAGGTTTATGAAAAGTGATGGGGTGGTTACACTATCAAATACATAATGCTGGAACGATCTCAACGATTGTCTATGCGACTCTGGATATGGAATAGTCACAATTTAGTTATTTTCGAATAAATAGCAACGATCTAAGCAACCAGCTTAGAAAGTGTCAGTATCGATACCAATGTACTAAACTGAACATTATTTAGATTTGATTTGATGTATTTCATAGTGTAATTTACCTCAGTTTGTTTAGATTGTAGTTAAAAATGGGGGTTGGATTTGTATAGTAGTATTTTTTAGATCAATGAAATATTGAAAATGTTTGAAATTAGTAAATTAAGATGTACAGCAATTTAATAAATATAAACTAAGTATTATTATGCAAAATATTTTCTCACAAGACAACCCTGAAAATAAACACATATGCACGAAGTCGCAAATTAAATCTAAAAATTTTGGATGACACCCAAGCCAATTAACCCTTCAAACGGTGAGCGACAGCAGTGGCATTATTGGTTTGCAATGATTGTAAGTAAAATACTGATTGATATTTGTTTGATGATGATATTCGTCGGTGATTGGTTGATTGGTTCGAACCTATCATCCGGCGCGACTTCCACATGCCAGTGCCGTGGCTCTGCGCGCGCAGGCGCTTGTGGCGCGAGTGCCAGCTGCCTGCAATGTGTCACAACATCAACGCTATATCCCAAAGAAAAAACATTTCAGTGAACTATGGCTTAAGCAAGTAAACGTGTAGTCAGGCCAGTCCCTGTTTTCTGTATTCAAGATTCCTTTACGATCACAAACGCAACTATTACCTCCACTGTCAGCGGAGAGACTCAAGAACTCCGTAGCAAGCGTCGTAATGATTCATACATTTGTTTGATCTGCATTGAATTTTCAGAGGCCAGAGAGAAGGGAAACTTACCACCACCCTGGTCATAATCCACGTCCCTGATCAAGGCCAGGAGTCGTATTTTTGAATCACTCGAACTCCATTTCGTATACGCAAGAGCAACTTTCGCATGCGAATTTCATACAATTTGCCATGCGAATGTTAGTCTTTCGTATGCGAATTTGATTCGAGTGATTCAAAAATACGGCTCCAGCAACTGGTAACAGCGTTGGAAAGCATGCTGCCGTGCAGGTAGTTAGATAACGCATATGTTATTATTGCATACGTAGTCATTTTTTAAAAAGACCATAGATTTGAGGGGATAAAGAAGCAAACTCACCATCATCTCCCTAGCCTTATCCCGTATCTCACGGGGTCGGCTTCCTAATCTAGGGGATTGAACGAGGGTACTGGTTTTTACGCAGAGCGACTGTCATCGGACCTCCGTAACCCAGAAGGGAAACCAGACCCAATCCTAGATTAGGTCCGAGTTTTCAAGCCGCCAATGCTTAGTACTGGCCTCTGATATGGCTTAACGACTAATATCTACGGTATCTAACGATATTAACCGAGACCAACAGCTTAACGTGCTTTCCGAAACACGAAAAACAAATTGGTACGCGGTGACATTCGAACCACGACCTCCCCCGCTCAGAAGGCAGCGTCTCTATCCACTACACCATCGGGCTCTCTAGAGAAGCAAACTCACCATCCTGGTCATAATCCACGTCTCTAGTCAAAGACAGCAGCTGGTTGCAGCGCTGTAGAGCATGCTGGAGGTAGTCGGAGATGGCTTTGTGGTTGTCGAGGACTTCTTCTTCCGCCTTTTGAAGCTCGTCGATCACTTCGTGGAACGTGTACATCTCTGCGGACATGTCGCCCTCCTAGAATAAATGAAAATTAGTCAGTCAAAGTTAGAGCAAAAATATTATTATTGTAAATTGTTACTTTCACGCAGATAGTCTGTTTGTTTACAATTTAGTACTGTACCTTATATTTATATTGTTTGTAAACTGTTGTGTTCGTCTAAAAAATAAAATAAAAAAAAGAGCAAGGTTTTTTTTACAAGAGTGACTGGAAACCGAGCTGAGTAGCGTGCCATGGAAGAAGTCTATATCCAGCAGTAAACTTATTCAGATTGATGATGGTGATCTAATGGTTTGGTATTATTAAGGTTGCCTGGCAGAAATTGCTACCCTAGCAATAAGGCCGCCTAATTGTACTCTGTTTGTTTTGTAATGTTTGTTCCTGTACAATGTGTTGTTTATGTGCAATAAAGAATATTTGTATTGTATTGTATTATAGGGGATTCGAGGGTTATGTATTGCAGTTTTGGGCGGTGGGCTGAAAACCTGTCATTATAACAATATTCATCATAATCATATGTAATAGAAATAACCCTCAAAACTTGTCAAGACATGGCGGGACGACCTTTGTTTAGGTCGTTTTCGCTCTGCCTACCCCAGGCGTGATTTGACATTGTGCTTTATTGTGTATTATTATGACATTAGCTATTGCTACATTTGGGTTTATTTTATTAGTCTGTTTGACATGTTTAAATTACTTTTATTATATAACTTCATATTTTTGACGATCATATTATCCCTGGACATTTTTATTATTTTTACAATGTAGTTATGAATTAAATGTAATTACTCCATGCTGGACTGGGAGTGAGAGAAAAACATAGAATGTGCCAGCTGCATCTCCTCCTAACCTTTTTTTTTTTTACAGCATGGGCATGCTAAGGGATCTGAGGGTTTCAGTATATTGTAATTTAGGCGATGGGCTGACAACCTGTCACTACAGCAATATACGTACAAATCTTTCTTGAATGGCCCTCAAGAGTTTGTCAGACGTGGCGGAACGGCCTTTGTTTAGGTCGTTTACGCTCTGCCTACCCCATTAGGGACAAAGGCGTGATTATATGTATGTGTATTTATGTATGTAATTATGAAATTGATAATATGAAATAAATAAATCTAATAAATTTTTTTGTATATAGATATTTGATTTGATTGTATATGATATTTTATGTAGATATTCTAGTCCTAGTCTGGGTCAGATTAGGTCGAGTCGACTGATATCTTGCCCAAAAGAAGCTTGTTCTTTGTCACTTCAACGATATTAGAGCAGGTCTTTCTGGGGCATTGTCCTGCCTAGTTCATCGAAAGGTGCAGACCGAAACTTATATTCACTATAACCCGGGCCTTACATTGAGCGAGCGTAGTTGCGCGAGATCCCCGTCCTGCGCGGGCTGCATCTCCACGTCGGCCTGCGGGGACTCGGGCCGCGGACGCCCGCAGTCGTTAGTGCCCAGCTCTTTCACTCTGTAAACAACATTGTAATGTCAAACAAAATTTTACAAATAAAAAAAAAACAGCGATCATACTGTTAACTTATAACCTTGTCTACGAATGTAACTGTTGGTGAACCCACTTGTCAGTGAACTACCTACTTATTAGTGAATCTACCCACTTCTTAGTAAACCTACTTGATAGTGAACCTACCTACTCGTTAGTTAACCTATTTGTTAATGAACCTACTTGTTTGTAAAGCTACTAGTTAGTGAGCATAGTCTATAGTGAACCTACTCATTAGTGAAACTACTTGTTAAAGAACCTACCTATTTGTTAGTAACAATAATTTTAGTGGACTTGTTTGTGAACCTACTTGTTTGTAAAGCTACTTGTTAGTGAGCATAGTCTATAGTGAACCAACTCATTAGTGAAACTATTTGTTAAAGAACGTACCTATTTGTTAGTGACCATAATTTTAGTGAACTTGTTTGTGAACCTACTTGTTAGTAATGCTTCTTGTTATTGAGCATAGTCTATAGTGAACCTACTCATTAGCGAAACTACACACTAAGGGACCTACCTATTTGTTAGTGACCTCACTTTTAGTGAACTTACTTGTTTGTGAACCTACTTGTTAGCTAGTGAGCATATTAATCTATAGTGAATATATTCATTAGTGAAACTATCTGTTAAAGAACCTACCTATTTGCTAATGAACCTACTTGTTTGTAAATCTACTTGTTGCTGACCTTATTTATTTACTAGTGAATCCACTTGTAAGAGAACCCTACTTGTTATTGAAACTATGATATGTATTTAGTGAGCCCGTCTACTTGTAAGGGGGCTTATTAATGAACCTACTTTTGGTCTGGCCTGGGATCAAGAGAAATTCTTCCATGCTGGAGCAATGGAAAAATATAGAATGTGCCAGCAGCATTTCCTCCTGGGCATGCTGTAAAAGCCAGCTAAGGGATCCGAGGGTTTAAGTGTATTGTAATTTAGGCGATGGGCTGAGAACCTGTCACTACAGCAATATACCTACAAATCTATCTTAAATAACCCTCAAAACTTCGTGGCGGAACAACATTTGTTTAGATCGTTTACGCATGCCTACCCTATCAGGGTATGTATGTATCAGTGGCGAGAGGTGCAATTTTATCGAGGGTAAGCCGAAGCAAAAAAAAAACCATTCAAGTACTTTACAGTTTTGACGTAACAAAACGGGAATCGGTTTGTATGAACCCTTCGCCACTGGTATGTATGTACTTTTGGTAGCCTTGTCCCTCACCTGTCGGCATA
The DNA here is from genome assembly GCA_949820665.1 of Scrobipalpa costella. NCBI lineage: Eukaryota > Metazoa > Arthropoda > Insecta > Lepidoptera > Gelechiidae > Scrobipalpa > Scrobipalpa costella. The sequence continues at coordinate 9,623,536 of OX463299.1, forward strand.
TCGCAGCGTGTTGAGCGAGTGCTCGCAGGAGGACATGGCGGGCGAGATCATGGCGATCATGCAGGTGCGCGACTTGTCCCCGATGAAGGAGTCGCGCAGCACCTGCGTCAGCTTCGACACGCGGAACGGCAAGTGGTTGTTGCCCTTCATGCCGAGCGCTCGGATGCACTCTTTGAGCGCTAACAGGGATTTGTTGATCTCAGCACTTTCCATTCCTGTGAACAAAATATAATGATCCGTATTAATATTTTACATGAGACGTTCAATCCGTTTCTTCCATGCTGGACTGGGAGAGATAGAAAAACATAGATTGTAACTTAGGCGATGGGCTGACAACCTGTCACTACAGCAATATACTTACAAATCTATCTTAAATAACCTTCAAAACTTTGTCAGACGTGGCGGAACGACCTTAGTTTCGGTCGTTTACGCTCTACCTACCCCGTTAGGGATAAAGGCGTGATTATATGTATGTATGTACGTTCATACATACATACATAACGTCACGCCTCTTTCCCGGAGGGGTAGGCAGAGATCACATCCTTCCATTTGCTACGATCCTTGCAAACTTCTTTCGCTTCATCTACATTCATCAGTATTTTCATGCACGCTCGTCGGTTTAGGGTACTCCTGACCTGACCTTTCCCTAGAACGTCCCCGATTTGATCGCGGTACGTTCGTCGAGGTCTTCCCCTTCCAACATTCCCACTCACACTCGCCATGTATATCTTTTTGGTTAATCTCTTTTCATCCATCCTCTCAACATGACCAAACCACCTCAGCATTCCTTTTTCTATACCTGTCACTATATCCTCTTTCACACCACAACGTTCCCTTATCACGCTATTTCTTATTCTGTCACTCAGTTTCACACCAATCATACTTCTTAATGCTCTCATTTCTACCGCATTTATTCTACTTTCATGTCTTTTCTGCCATACCCAACTTTCACTGCCATACATACGTGTTGGGACTAACACTCCTCTATGCACAGCCAGACGAGCCTTTTTGGACACCCTCTGGCTGTTCATAAAGGTGTGCAACGCCCCATTCACCATGTTACCAGCATTCACTCTTCTTTCAATATCACTATCACTATATCACTATCACTATCACGTTCAATCCTTTTAAATTAGGTAGTAGCCAACCCAGAGAGATATGGGATAAGGCTAGAGAGATGATGGATACGACCGACGACAGTATAGGTATTTTTATTAGTATAACATTGCAGTTTGTTTATTTGGATGAGAATAGCGTACGTCGCATTTCTATAAATTCGTACCACTTTGTATGAAACGATTTCCAACTAAAGCGGCCGTGTAGCGCACAGGGGGGTGTGGTCTGCATAGTGAGAACAATCGCCTCTGCCCGGCGGCAACTACCGAGATCTGAATTTTACAGATGGAGGCAATCTTCTTGAGTATGTAGCGGGACCTAAACGTCAACTGATTTACTTCTATTCTACTTCAAGAAGTTTGTCCCCATCTGTACCTTCACGATGGTAAATAAAGCGTGTACTAACTTGTCTGTCGGTTGGCGCTATTTGTATCAGCTCCCCGCTCGTTGCCCGCAAGATCAATAAGCGAAAATTTCCCGTGAACGCGGTGCATGCCGGGCGACCGCACCACTATTTGGAACACGGCGTGGGATCGTGACGAGTTCGAGTTCGCTGATGTCTGGAATGAGAGAAACAGGTCGTCAGATTGTCAGTGCTTTTAAACAGGTCGTCAGATTGTCAGTGCTTTAAAACAGGTCGTCGGATTGTCAGTGCTTTAAAGAGGTCGTCAGATTGTCAGTGCTTTAAAACAGATCGTCAGATTGTCAGAGTTTTAAAACAAGTCGTCAGATTGTCAGTGCTTAAAAACAAGTCGTTAGATTGTCAGTGCTTTCAAAGAGATCATCAGATTGTCAGTGGCTTAAAACAGGTCGTCAGATTGTCAGTGCTTTAAAACAGGTCGTCGGATTGTCAGTGCTTTAAAGAGGTCGTCAGATTGTCAGTGCTTTATAACAGATCGTCAGATTGTCAGAGTTTTAAAACAGGTCGTCAGATTGTCAGTGCTTAAAAACAAGTCATCAGATTACCAATGCTACGGATCAATTTTATGCAGGATGATATTAACAAAAAATATGCTAGCAATCAAATGAGACGTTACTAACCTGCCCGGACGTCCTGGCCGCGTTTCCGTGCTGTATAAGGCGTAACACCTCGTCTACATTATCGACCACTTTTTCCGTAAGACCCACTATTTGCACCTGCTGCTTGCCGTCTTCTAATACCCGAAGTTTCGCCTTGTCCGCCAACAAGTCGAATACCTAAAATAGAAGTCAAAAAATGGTTTTGTTTTGTTTTTTTGATAGCTTTTCGCCCGCGGTTTCGCATGCGTTAAAATAAACCGTAGAAATAAAGATGTAGTTTTCCAGGACCAGAACTATATCTGTGTCAGTGGTTGAAGCATAATTGAGTAACAAACATTCAAACTTTCGCATTTATATTAGTAGGATATATTTTTTTGTAGTCTTATTAGACATGATAAGAGTTCATTCCCGTCTAGCTATCCGAGAGTGTCGTGAAACCCGAATAACGTAAAGGGATGTGTCCAGAGACTGGGCAGCTGCAATATCAGTGAATGTTATCTAAATAAATGTCAACCATAGCGATTATCGCAAATGTGACTCAATCGAAGCGTGGCCCACGTCCAGATACGGATTCATTGGTGCGAATTATAATGTTCCGTCTCTCAAAGAGTTCATGAAGCAAGCTGCCATACGCTTGTTCGACAAAGCCCCAAAGTTAGCGCCTCTAACTACGTCCCCCAACCTGCGACTCGTTACAAACGAAGACCTAGGCATGTCCTTACCGACGGCGATGACCAAATTACTCTTGCATTTAAAGCTGCCAATACTAGTCGAGCCACACTCTGCACAAGCTCTTCCAGCAACCGCGCACCCCGCCGGCGGGGTCGCGGTGGTCCCTCCTTTGCTCCCCACTTTTTGGTTTACCGGCACGTACCGGGTAGATTCTCTCCAATAAGGAGTTCCCAAGGCAATGCCATATGCCGAGGTTCGAGCCCTAGTGGGCGCCCTTAGGCAGTTGCCATTCCATTTAAGGGTGTAGATTGCGTGTAGCAACTCCCCGCATTAGCCCGGTGACGCATTATATACACTTTGTAGTATGGTGCAAATAGGTACATTAAAAAAAAAAAAAAGTTGCGAATTATATATTAGTTACCTTCCCGGAGTATATCTCAAAGAACGAGGCGGACACGATGAGGTTGAGCGGCTTGTACTTGGCGGACTTGAGGAACATGAACACGTCGCGCGCCGCCATCGCGTAGATGCCCTTCTTGCAGTCCTGCGTCTTACCCTGGGAACAAAACACACGTTTTCATATTTACGCTACACCTTTGGATCATGGGGTAAACAGATTATCAGTAAATCACACATTAAACCGTCCTAGAAATGTCACGTAAATGTACATTGGAAGAGTCTATTTTAAGCAACCACGCGCTTCACCACGTGGTCGAGTATTTACTAGTTTATGTAATGTATTTAGGATACTTATTTGACTAGGTTTGCACTATCCCGCTTACCGCTACACATTATTCTTTCACCCGAAGGTTGCCTAGAAGAATACTACCTTAGCAATAAGGCCGCCTATGTTGTACTTGTCTTTTGTTGTTATCTGTTGTGTTGTATGTTGTATTCTTACTTGCAATAAAGTATTTTTATGTTATGTTACTAGCGGATAGCCCCAGATAAAGCGTCAAGCTTGCCTATGAGAAACGTACAAGACGTCATCTTGATGCAACCATGAATTACCTTTCCAATACCGAATTTCTTTGGAATTCTGGTTGGTTTGTTTCATAGTCTACTCTATCTCGGTCGCCTTGGCTGACGAGACGAAAAGCATAAAAAAATGCTAGTTATCTTCCATGCTGGACTGGGAGCGAGAGAAAAACAGAATATGCCAGCTGCATAGAATGGGCATGCTGTAAAAACCAGCTAAGGGATTTTAGGCGACAGGCTGACCACCTGTCACTATGGGAATATACCTACAAATCTATCATAAATAACCCTAAAAACCTTGTCGGACGAGCAGAGCGACCTTTGTTTGGGTCGTATACGCTCTGCCTACCCCATTGGGGATGAGGGCGTGATTATATGTATGTACCTGGAAGTCTCCCCCCATGGTGTGCGTCTTGCCGGAGCCGGTCTGTCCGTACGCGAAGCACGTGGCCATGCCGCCCTCGAATATCGTCTGCACCAGCGGCTTGGCCGTGTACCTGGAACACACCACACACGACTTCATTACATACATTATTATAATAATCTAAAGATAACTTAATGATACAATCTTGAAATTAAAAGATTTATAACGATCTACCCAGTGATATAAAGAAAACATGTGTCATAAAAAATAGATTTAATAACCATGTAAAAAAAACTTGATAGAAAGTAATATAATATATTGGTAAACGTTTATCAGTTTCTAATTGCAACATTATTTATAAATAAGATAAAAACAAACCTTGTAAAAAAAAACTAACACAGGTTATTAATTAGTGGGAGAGTATCTACTGCCTCGAACTATACTGTAGTTTGGCAGAAGCAATACATATTACAATAATAACACATTTTACAATACAACATCAATAAACAACAATGTTGTATTGTAAAATGTGTTATTCGATGAATAAACTTATTATTTATTTTACTTTTTTTGGATTGAATGACTTCTACAACGTCCTGTTCAAGTGATAATCGCGACTGCGCAACAAACGGGCAAGACACTTTGCCTTCGAGCAAAGAATTTTTAAAAGATCTTCTATCGAATAGATCGAGACAACACCTTGTTAAAAAACCTGCCCTGAGCCCCTTTTTAAAAAATAAAACAGTAGCCCAGTGGTTTAAAAGATTGTGACGAAAGGAAAGTAACTCACTTGTAAACAACTTCATTACTGCAGGTGTCATCGAAGGCGTAGTCGAAGCGGAACTTCTGGTTCTCGAGGTATTTGGTCAGATCAACTTTGTTCTTGGGCTCGTGAACTATCATCTGGTCCTTGGTCGGAACTGATATCACGTCCACCTGTTATAATTAAATATAGTTTAAAATTAAAAAAACATCGGAAGGAACGAACGGGACGGACGAGAGGGACGGGAAGGATGGAAGGGACGAGGGACGGCAGGGGCGAAACGAACTGATAGGACGGGAGGGATGGAAGGGACGAGTGGGATGGAAAGTACGATAGGGATGGAAAGTACGATAGGGATGGAAAGTACGATAGGGATGGAAAGTACGATAGGGATGGAAAGTACGATAGGGATGGAAAGTACGATAGGGATGGAAAGTACGATAGGGATGGAAAGTACGATAGGGATGGAAAGTACGATAGGGATGGAAAGTACGATAGGGATGGAAAGCACGGGAGGGATAGAGGGGCAGGAGGGGCGATCGCGACGGGAAGGTCTGACGATCTTTACCTCTTTCTTATTCATCTCCTTCTTGTTGAGCGGTCGTTTTCTGACGCACACGGTAATTTGATGGTCTTCTACTGGTTCATTCCCGGTTAGCGGCCGGAAGTCTATGGAGTTCTGGTACTCGCGGATCATTGCTAGGAACTCCCAGTTAGGGTTGCCCGGGTCCATGTTCATTAGTGCTTCCTGTAAAAAAAATATAAATATTAGAACAAAAAGGAATAAACGTTGTTGGGAAACAGTGAGGGGTTTGTGATTTAGGAGGGACGAAAACAAAATTGTCTTTCATTTCAGGATAAATATGCTATCCTGAAATGAAAGACAATTTTGTTTTCGGCGATGGGCTGAAAACCTAGTAATATGGCAATAGCATTCCTTCCGGAAATTACCTTCAATATTTATGAGTTTTAGTAGTGTCTTTGCCTACTTCGAAAAGGACCTAGGATATGTACCTTCTCCTCTTTGAGCTCGACTTGCCTCTGCCGCCGTTTCTCGCGGTTTTCTTTGGGCCTTTCGACTTCTTTAACCACGTTGGAGCGCCGCACCGCGCCCGACGCCACCGCGTGAGGCACCAACAACGTAGACGTTGACACTCTGCTCACCCTATTAGGCATGTGTAGTACGTACCTTCTCCTCTTTGAGCTCGGCTTGCCTCTGCCGCCGTTTCTCGCGGTTTTCTTTGGGCCTTTCGACTTCTTTAACCACGTTGGAGCGCCGCACCGCGCCCGACGCCACCGCGTGAGGCACCAACAACGTAGACGTTGACACTCTGCTCACCCTATTAGGCATGTGTAGTACGTACCTTTTCCTCTTTGAGCTCGGCTTGCCTCTGCCGCCGTTTCTCGCGGTTTTCTTTGAGCCTTTCGACTTCTTTAACCACGTTGGAGCGCCGCACCGCGCCCGACGCCACCGCGTGAGGCACCAACAACGTAGACGTTGACACTCTGCTCACCCTATTAGGCATATGTAGTACGTACCTTTTCCTCTTTGAGCTCGGCTTGCCTCTGCCGCCGTTTCTCGCGGTTTTCTTTGAGCCTTTCGACTTCTTTAACCACGTTGGAGCGCCGCACCGCGCCCGACGCCACCGCGTGAGGCACTAACAACGTAGATGTTGACACTCTGCTCACCCTATTAGGCATGTGTAGTACGTACCTTCTCCTCTTTGAGCTCGGCTTGCCTCTGCCGCCGTTTCTCGCGGTTTTCTTTGAGCCTTTCGACTTCTTTAACCACGTTGGAGCGCCGCACCGCGCCCGACGCCACCGCGTGTGGTACCGACAATGTGGATGAAACTGCTGCCGGACGATTACTGGCCGCACCCACTGGAGGATTGAACTGAAATATGGAAACATTTCATCAGTGTTGCTTTAAACCCTAAGCTAGTTATCTTCTGTTGCACCTTAGACACAGTAACGTCCAGACTTTTTGAAAGGCATAAACTCCTGCAGGATTTCCGCAGCTACCGCAGATCAGGTATAATGCCATTCTCGAGGCGTCTAGCAGGCAGTTTTGTGATATACTTCATCTTGCTTGCAACAGAAGTTTCTGGACATGCTGTTACCACTAGCAAACATTCAACATCTTCAACTGCTACATAAAACTAAACCCTAGACAGTAAGTCAGGAACTACCAGGACAGGATAAAGGAAAAGGAGTAAAGGCAAGGAACCTCTTTATTGTGCATCCGTCTGGTTATCGGCATATAGGGGACATTTCCGGGCTGCTGCGGCACGGATCCAGTGCTTGGCGTGCTTCCCGACCGCGATCGCCCCGCTGAAACTGGTTGTTGCTGTAGAACAAGGAAGGGTAGTTAGGAGTTAGGAGTGGGAAGGGAAAAGTAGGAGAACATGTTCGGAATCAGTTGTCAGTCCTATCCGAATTATAGTCACCGACTTTCACCTTTTCTTTTAATTTGACGATTTTGTAGCCCGACTGTTAGCTGGTCTTTTTCATAGGCTCCTGCATAACGTTGAAGAGTTAAGATGGCTTGGCTAATGCGCTTTCACCTGCTGGGTGTCTCTGGCATTAGGCGCGGCCTGCTGCGTTGCAGAAGAGCCGATTTCAGTTCTGCTCAAAGCAGATCTTTGTCATGACTTTTCAAGTATCTGCCTGTAAGCCTGCGTTTGAATATAGAAAGATTCAGAGCTCCTGATTCACTCCAGAGTACGTTCTCACCTGCTGTGTGACCCTGCTATTAGGAGCGGGCTGTTGGGTCGTAGGAGGGACATTTTCAGCGCCTCTTCGCCCCGTAGTGTCCCCGCCATGTCCGTTCGTGTAGGCGCCGCCCGCGTTTGACACTCGCATCTGATTGTTACGAGTGATCCGCGACGATGGCGCCGCAACAAAATTCGATGCTAGAATTTTAGAAGTGCAATATTAGTTTGAATTCGTTTTGACTTGTTCTGAAAGAAAAATATATAATAAGAACATAAAACAGCAGACAGAAGTTAGCTACACCTCCTCCATATTAAAAATATTAGTATTCAGTGTAAAATAAAAAAAACTACTTAAGTCAGTATACCTACACTATTACGCATGTTCACTATTTCAGTCCATGAATCATAACAACGCAGCAAAAACCACAACAAAAACAAAAATATCTCTCATACAAAACCGAAACGAATCAACAAAACGAATAGTGCAAAAAGCGGAACGCAACCCAGCCCTACGAAACAGTGCAATCAGCTGATCTACGCTTAGAGCAAAAACCAAACGCTATCCGATTGAGCAGACAAGTAAAACAAATCGGTGCATAAATTGCTACAACAAGCTGCATAAAAATTTACATAAAAATATAATTGAATTCAAAACTGAGGTTCTCCAACAGGCAGTGGCCCTGAGTTTTAAGAAAACTAAGGTGGCGCCCCCTTAGAGGGAGAAAGATGCTCTATCAATAACTATGTCGCATAAAAAACAAGCTCTTACGTTTTTTTGGCTTAAGTTCATGTTGCTCCTGTACTGCGTCTTCTATGGGTGTAACTGAAGATGAGGGACTTTCCGTCGCCACAAAAGCTTCAGCTGGTGTGCCTGGTTCGGCAGAATCGGCGACTCTTCGCCGACATCGCAACCACGAGCAACACATCGTTTGGCCAATTCAGTCTTATGTCGTAGGTTGAAAGTTTATCTTACAATAGACAGTCTTTCATTTTATCTTAGTTCCAAATGTGTTAACTCTCTGACGGATTGTTCGAAATGGCAGCATGCGTTGGCGCAAGGCAATCTCGCGATCGCCGCCCATATTAGGATCTCGCCGTACTCGAGGCAGTGAACCGTGACACATGCGAGGCAGGGCCGCACACGCAACTGCATTTACAACCTTCCTCACGGAAATTTAGCCCGAAACCCGATTCACACAATTAAACTCGATATCTACGGCCTTCAGATAAGGAAAATAAACAGATAAGTCGCCGTATATCACTTTCTCTGCGAAGCTTCGGAAAAGCAAAAAGAACTTGACGTCACAAATTACGATGCCATTTCTAACCAGGCGTAACAGACAGAAAAAGATTAGCATGGAAAATCGGCTTCAACATTTGGTCGGTTTTTAAAAAATAAACTTGTGTCGAGGCGAACATTGAGAGAGACACTGCCACGCTGAAAAGACTAACTCTAGCTCAGACCAATTACACAATTTATTCCGTGGAGGCAAGGTGGAGGCGGGCGAAATTGGAAAATAATAGCCAGCCATTTGTGACATTAGACGTCTTTGTGTCGCCAATGAAAAATGTACATTTGTGACGTCATAAAGAGCTTCAATCGATATTATCTTCGAGGTAAAGGGTGAACAGCTTGAACTTGAAGAAAATTCAATGAAGCTAGACGAACTATTAAATTATTTACTATTCAACCTTATTTGAAGCACGATTGCGAACACAATCCATTTTAGGTACATGAGTATTATTTTTAAATGTCAAGGTCACTCAAATGTCCCAGAAATGACTTTTCTCCATGGTGGCCAACTATAATTTGACCACAACGAACACAAACTGACCATCAATCATGGCCACAAAATGACTTACTATTTTCAGACCCCATTCGACTTCAACACCATTGAGAGGGAAAGTTGGTTGTAGTACTTCTGAAACTTTCCAACAGAGGTAAAAATATCCTGTCCACCCAGAATTTAGTGTATTTTCAGCACTTTATTGGTTACATGATTGGAACAATTGGAACATGTTTCCGATGGCGCATAGCAACGGGATGGCTTAACAACCGTTGGCATGGTGATGTAAAACCGATATGCGATTTCGATTCCTTTCCGATGTGTTGAACTCTATACAAATTAATGATAAGATCGATAAGTTTCTCTATCGACTTTTGCCGTAAGGTGGACAGTATGAACTTGAAGCAGATGGCATATCGATGGTGATATAATAACAAGCAATAATTAATCGTCAGGTTATATAGATACATACACAAAATCACGCCTTTATCCCTAATGGGGTAGGCAGAGAGTGAACGATCTAAGCAAAAGTCGTTCCGCCACGTCTGACAAAGTTTTGAGGGTTATTTAAGATTGTAGGTATATTGCTGTAGTGACAGGTTGTCAGCCCATCACCTAAATTACGATATACTTTATCCCTTAGCTAGTTTTTACAGCATGCTCGAGAGGAAATGCAGCTGGCACATTCTATGTTGTTCTCTCGCTTTCAGGCCAGCATGGAAGATATATAGATAGGTTGCATAATTAATCGTCGGGTTATATAGATACGTATACATCAGAACTGCATTGATTAAGTAAAATGTATAATGAAGACAGGATCGAATACATGTCAAAAAGAGCATCTCAAAGTTATTATCTTGATCAATTCCGTTAACAGTCCAGAAACAAAAAAAAAATAACTTAAATAAAAAACATTTGCAAAACGTTGCTAAAACTTAAAAGCTTAACATCCAACTGACACTTGAAAAATATAAATAAGTACCGTTACTTTCGCGCTGTTATTTGAAACGGTAAATATCTAAAGTGTGTCTAGTTTGGACCTAGATTTATTGTACAGAAGGCTCGCCCGTCTAGTTTATCGGATGCGCTCATGCAACGAGGCAATTCCTGCCTCGTGTGGGGATATTCCTGCACTATATGATGGAGCTAGGTTAAGACCTACACAGGGGATTTTTCACCTGTTTGGTACTATCTGATGTAGTTAGAAGTAAGCACTGAAATCAATAATGTATTTAAAGCTATGTTTATTGTACAAAAGGCTCGCCCGTCTAGTTTATCGGATGCGCTCATGCAACGAGGCAATTCTTGCCGCTGTGGGGATATTCCTGCACTATCTGATGGAGCTAGGTTAAGACCTACATAGGGGATGTTTCACCTGTTTGGTACTGTCTGATGTAGTTAGAAGTAAGCACTGAAATCAATAATGTATTTAAAGCTATGTTTATTGTACAAAAGGCTCGCCCGTCTAGTTTATCGGATGCGCTCATGCAACGAGGCAATTCTTGCCGCTGTGGGGATATTCCTGCACTATCTGATGGAGCTAGGTTAAGACCTACATAGGGGATGTTTCACCTGTTTGGTACTGTCTGATGTAGTTAGAAGTAAGCACTGAAATCAATAATGTATTTAAAGCTATGTTTATTGTACAAAAGGCTCGCCCGTCTAGTTTATCGGATGCGCTCATGCAACGAGGCAATTCTTGCCGCTGTGGGGATATTCCTGCACTATATGATGGAGCTAGGTTAAGACCTACATAGGGGATGTTTCACCTGTTTGGTACTGTCTGATGTAGTTAGAAGTAAGCACTGAAATCAATAATGTATTTAAAGCTATGTTTATTGTACAAAAGGCTCGCCCGTCTAGTTTATCGGATGCGCTCATGCAACGAGGCAATTCTTGCCGCTGTGGGGATATTCCTGCACTATCTGATGGAGCTAGGTTAAGACCTACATAGGGGATGTTTCACCTGTTTGGTACTGTCTGATGTAGTTAGAAGTAAGCACTGAAATCAATAATGTATTTAAAGCTATGTTTTTTGTACAGAAGGCTAGGCCATCTAGTTTACCGGATGCGCTCATGCAACTAGGCAATTCCTTTCTCGTGTGGAGATATTCCTGCATTATCTGATGGGGCTAGGTAAAGAACTAGATCTCACCTCATACGGTCTTAACCTAGCCCCATCAGATACGGTCGATTTTCTAGCTATTTGGGACTGATTGACGTAAGCCAGCACTGAATTATAATGTAAAAATATATATGTGGGAAACCAGACCCAATCTCAGATGAAGAATAATTAAATATACCAACGGATGGGTATAGGTTCATTATTATGTAATGCAATTTATTATGTTATAGCTTAAACAAGACCAAAGACCAAAGCTGCTAATAGGTAATTCAAAAATGCCTAGCCTAGTAAGTGCTTAAAAGGTTTCGGCGATATCAGGTCACTAATCTTTGGCCGTGAAGGTGACTTTTTGATGATATCAGATTATACGCTCAATATTGCAAGATTGGCCCATTAACATTAGTCAATAAGACTAGATTGAGCATTATTGAGCGTGTAAAATTCTAATTATTTAGTCACTATATACTTGTTCACATAGCATAAGCTAATATTCCTGACACATGTCAATTGCATAATTTTTTGTCATTTATAAGGTGTCTCTTTTGAAACCTACGATGTTTTTTATTTTCTACTTGCTGTTAGATGATTCATGCTATCTGAAAAATACTTAAGTCGGTATACAAGTACTACTCGTTTCCATATTCTAAGATGCTAGGAGCAAATATTTTACCAAGTCGAATAGTATACGAAGCTGCAATTTATCGGTGCAGCCCAGGTAGAAAGGAACTAATAAATATTTATAGGTTAAGTTGGAAGATACGGTTTTCCTTTCGTTCAATATTAAATTTTGTTGCAGCCTGGATGTTTTTACAATTTATTTAGCAAAGGGCTGTACTGTACAAATACAACACGACGAGCTTAGGTATGAAGAAAACATAATTACAAACACTATTATCATCATCAGCTCAAACACTGTAAAAGTAGAAATTAATATGGCTTTTACAGATACGAAACATCGTGGCAGGATCAAAAATAATGGATCAGGCACAGTTAATCATACGGGACAGGGTCAGGGACAGCGTCCCGCAAAATGATAGGGATTGCTCAGTCAACGACACTGAACAACTTCCACCAGAAAATACTTTCAAGAAATGAAAAAATAATAATGGCTATTTCATAAGAATTGTCTGAGGTGATAGAAAAGCCAATTTTTCACATCCTGAAAGAATTTCGTCTTTGACTGAGCAATCCCTATCAGTTTGCGGGACGCTTGCCCCTTACACCCAGTATAGTCATCCTTATGACTCATTAACGACTCATTAAGTACTTCGATACCTCTTACGGTTTTCGAATTATTTCAATAAGCTGATGGCTGTTTACATTTTTCTAAACTCTAACCGCTGCGGGGTCGACAAACCACCAGACCACCACCTACTCAATCTGAATCACAAGTGCGTTATCCTCGAGTCATACACAAAAACAGTGTTATTGTTTTGTCGGGGAAACAATGTGGGCTGTATGAAGAGTTACTATATGCCGGGAATCATACCTACACCGACATTCTACAAAAAGTTAACAATAGTGTAACTACTAGACATTTTAGGAGGAAATACGTCATAAAGAAAAAAAAATACACAATAATTGCATTGTTTTCAATTACCAAAATCAGTCCAATTCGAATGAGCAAAAATTCATAATATCAGGTCCTTAGACCGACAAAGGGGTGCTTTCATGATTTATTACTGGGAAGCTAGTTTAGTCTTTACCACGTCTAATTTTAATACCTCTACCGGGTAAGTCGTATGGAATTTGTATGGAAAAGCAAAAAAGAAATAATTTCCTGAAAGGTTTACCTGGTTATGTTTGCTTTCCTGTTCAGTTTCATTGACTGACCAACCCCTATCAGTTTGCGGGAAGCTGTCCTTTACTCCTCGTATATTCTGTGATCTAACTAATATGTTACCATCATCATGATCAAGTAGATATAGACGTAGACTGCCATTTTCCCAGGACACGAGAAATCCACGTGGCGTACATTAGCGGCAAGACCTTTGTTTAGTCGCGATATCGTGTGGGTTGGGATACATCGAGATGAACTATACACTATTGTACTAAACTAAGATAGATTGTTGATAATGCGCATTTGTAACTATTACGATAATGTTAGATAGTTTGAAGACAGGAAAGTTAATTGTGTAGGAATTGTTGCTAGTTTGTGGTTTAGGACAATCAGACAATAGCGTAGAAAGTTGAGTGGGTAAGCTATATTTCAAACAGAACATTAAGCTTAATAAAAATCAAAAAGAAGCACCTACGCAATTAACAGTTTAGTAACTAAGGACTGCTTTGGCAAGAAACGAGTATATAAAGAGGAAGAAGCAAGTCAATAAAAATATCCGAGTTAATCGTCTCTACCCACACAAATTGCTGCTAAAAAATATGCATACATACTACATAACATTTTAGTCTGGAGGCCTGGAGGCACTTGAAAAAAAATAGGCAGTCTTTTCCTTGTACTTTACAGTTTGCCTACAAGTTCCTAATGTCTAGTCAAGGAATCCCCAAAGGACATGAAAATAAGTGCCGTACCGATGCATATAGCATACCTACTCTCATCGGACAAGAGGAAAGTATAAAACAGAAAATAGCCAGGAATATTGCATTCCCGGCGAAAAGCTCTCTCGGAGTCGAGCCAATATTGTGATGTGTGCCTTTACAATTTTACATATTCATGAGCTCGCTTCTCATATCAGCTTTTAGTTCATAAATTCATGAGTTGTCTAGTCGATATTTGCGGAAGCGTTTTATTTTCGATAAACAGTACCTTCACAGGAAACTAGTACAAGAAAAGCAACTATAGATGGAAAGCGTTGATTATTAAAAGGCAGATCCAAGAAAACCAACTGCAACTTTAATTAATTAGTAATCAATATGGCGACAGCGACTAAACTCAGACAGGGCTGACTGGCTGAACCTGTCAATGACCAAAACAATAACTATCAAAGGTCGACCGGCTATAAACTTGGCAAGATACGAGAATACCTGAAACTCTCTTATAAGGAAACTCTCCTTGCAGCATCACTATGCGAAACACGTAGCAAAAAATTCAATTCCCAACCTATCCAGACACTGTGACGCCGGTAGCCACTTATCACAATGGCATAGAGTCCAAAATACAGCACTTACTACCTGGGACCTTTACATTTCGTTGCAACTGCGGAACGCGTCTTTGCGATATCACTGCTGGCATTGTGGAAAAGTGCACAAGTTTCCAAATTTAAAACTTTATATCACTTTCTTTTTTTATTATTTTTTAAAAGTAAAAATTTCTTGGCCGTGCCAGCCAGTGCTGCACGCGGCCGGCCGATCACTGTCCGCGCGTGGGTCGGCGGCTCGCTTTTACCTACCACGGAGTAACGCCCTGACCACCCCATGTAAAATTCACAACACCCCTAAAATAACATAACCATCACATATCTGAGCCTAACACGCCATGTTTTGATTATGATACTAGCATTAACCTGGATACAGAAGGTAATAAAAATAAGACAGCATTAATTAAAACTGAAGAAAAATTACAGCCTTTTGTTATTTTTTTTTTTGCAGCTTAAAATGGAACTCAAGGTTTGTCTGCAAATAGAACAGTTAATATTTTTGCGGCATATTTTAGTGAATGTTACGTGTGTAAAATATCAGATTATGTTTATTTACAGTAAACACGCAACGATTGATCTGAAAGACCATTATTATGAAGTCATAGGTTCAAAACAGATCATAGAGGTACAACAATGATAGGAGTTGACTAAGAAGTGTATGACAGAATAAATAACATGTTTATATCGTTCAATGCACGCGTAGCGAACATAATATTAAATTGAATGTCAATGCGTCGCTACGAGGATGGGCAGAGATAATCGTTTAATGTTATAGCGTCATCGACATGATCATAATCGCTGCAAATAACTATCGTGGCTGTCTTTGCATAGTTTGATTTTGCAGAACATTCACATTCACATGCAGAATGCAAAGTTTGGATTTCAAAATAAAGAACTCTAAGTATCTTCCATCTGTTGCCCACAGCTGAAGAACACTTAGGTAAAAGGAGCAAATACAAACATCGATGTCATAAACGAACTGAATTATTAAAGTTAAGATGCATCGTAAGCTGTATAAAACTTTGTACAGCTTGCTTAGGGTAGATGTTTGCACAACAACATACTTCAGTATAAATTCCTAAGACAACAAGATTATTACAACCAAGTTTATTTCACAAATAAACTCGTAAAGTGTCAGTCTGTTTTCCCATCGCAGCAGTGCATTGCCTCTTGGCTAGCTTCCAACCAGGTGGGAATATGAATTTACTATGAAATAATTGTGTGAAAGGACCCACGCGGCTAACTGCTATGGTAAATGGGTATGCGACTTTTATGATGGGTCATTATGAGGATTATAGCCTTTGATATGCCATATGGGTAACACCAGCTGATTCAGATTTAAATTAAAAATAATTATATGGAAAACGGTATATAATATTCGTTGAAGTAATTAAACTAAGACGACGAAAGAAATAAAAGCAAAGGATATTCTTTGAACGAACTCAATCTAATTTGTTACCTTTGCTTACAACACAAATATAATTCTAGGCACAAGACACAAAAGACAAAACTTTGTACGTAGACATAATCTGTATTTCGTAAACCACCAATAAGTCTTCCTCCGGATACCGTTGTAAGACTTCGACAAAATCTAATTATAAAACTAACTTGTTAAAGTCAAATATTACTGACCATACAAAAGTCAAGAATTTTGTACACAATGCCACGGTCAGGGTTTGACCCAAAGTTAAATGATAACAAAGGGTTTACAGGAAGAATCCTATAATTAGTTGTGCGATCATGATTGTGTTAAAACTCTTTGATTTGTGTTTACAATCGGTAACACCCCGGTCGCTTTTGTTTACGTCTTATTTTTGGATGACTTTGATATTCTATGCCAATACACCCGTTGAAAATGTGTTTTATAAGATTTTGATTTTACAGTAAACTTTATTCAGTGATAAATACTTTGTTTTTATTACTTCTACGGGAGTTATCATAATTATTATGAAACAAACTTGTTATAAAAGCTCCAAACAGTGACCTTGAAAAAGTCAAGAATGTTGAACACACTGCCACGGTCAAGGCCTGACCCCAGTTTAAACGTTAAGAAAGAGAAATGGGGTTACAGGAAGCAATCTATTAGTTGCCGTGCGGCCGACTGGTGAAATATTTTCATAACGCGGTGGTGGGTGCAAAAACTTTGAAGACGGTGGTGGTGTTAGTTATGCAAATGGCTGCTAAAGAAAGCTTTGCATATGAAATTTTCAGTGCTGTTTATGCATAGGTCACACGCTGCCGTGACATGGAAAGATAAGAGTTAGGTTAATTGATTGGTCAAACTCTCCTGTTTTAGAGTGAAACTATATATGATTCTTTCTCATACTAAAGTCGGTGCCTCAATGGTAAGCAACGCTACCCAAAGAAGTCTTCTCTCTACTAAGTTGTCACCAACCGTCTCGGAAAGCCATGTCATTCGTGTCTATACGATTCAGTCCGTCCACCTCCTGGTTCAGCCAGGTTGTATACTCGTTATGACAAGGGAACCGAGGGGGCTTAGCAATGCAAGTTAAACTCTAATTCTTTGATAGGTTTCGTAATGATTCTATAACGGAAATCCGAATTTCTCGTGATCGAATGTAGGCCGTATAATCAGGGCGCACGAACACTAATCGGATGCACGAGAGCTGCCAAATTACTATTGCACAACAGAATCGATGGTATGTTACTATGTCTGGATTGCCAGGCATGCTACAACAAATAACTAACTTCGAATGAAGAGGAAAAGATTATATATTAAAAGATTGTATTGTTTTTATGTAATTAATTATGGTTTGTTTTTATTATTATTTCATTGTTTTGTCTGCCTGTTTGTATTCTATTTGCTTATTTTCTAAGAATAAATTTCTATACATTTCTATTCTATTCTATATAAAAACTTCGAAAGAAATTGATCCGATATAATTAACATTCGTATATTTTAGCTTTTGTCTGGAAATACTCTCAATGTGGCTGAAAACGAATCTGCGAATTCAAATCGCAAAAATGTGTGTCCCCGATTATCAACTTCCTACCCTGCTAATATTAAGGCCGACAGCAGACAGTAACACCGTTTGGGATTCAGTCGTATCTGTACGTTAGATGCTATAAGCTGGGAATGGTATTGCGCGACTACACTACAGTACATTTACTTTTACGAGGGCAATAAGTATAGTAGAGCGTACCTATTCGATAGGTGGTACAGCTTTGCCAGATAAAGGTAAGCAAAAACTTGATAGTATTGAAGTAGAGTCAAATACAAGATATCATCTGGATATAATACAAATATTAGTAGGCCCTGGTAGACAAAGTCACTTAGAAAGAACAATAGGTTTCTTGTGTCATCATGATTCTTTCATGCTGGCCTGGGAGTGAGAGAAAAACCTCCCGGGCATGCTGTAAAAAACAGCTAAGGAATCACAGGGTTTCAGTATATTTTTGGACTCGAGAATCTCTAAGAAGTATATTGTAATTTAGGCGATGGGCTCACAACCTGTCACTAAAGTAATATACCTATTAAATTTATCTTAAATAACCCTCAAAACTTTGTTAGACGTGGCGGTAGGACCTTTGTTTAGGTCTATTACGCTCATTAGGGATAAAGGCGTGATTATATGTATGTATGAAACATGACTCATCATCATAACAGAACTGGGACAGTTTGGAACTGTTGTAAACATCGGAGATGGGAGCGCTTAATAAATACTTATACTTTAACTGCCTCCGTGGTCTAGCGGTCTGAGCCATGGGTTCTCGACCCGGAGGTCCCGGGTTCGATTCCCGGCGGGGGACAATGACTTTGTATTGTTGTTTCTAGTTTGGTTAGGACATTGCAGGCTGATCACCTGATTGTCCGAAAAATAAGATGATCCATGCTATCGGATGGGCATGTAAATAGTCGGTCCTGCACCTGATTTCTCTCTGGTCGTGTCAGTCAATCTGTCCCATCAGAATAAGAGATTGAAGAAATAGAGAGTGCACCTGTGTGTAGCGCAAACACTTGGGCACTCAAAACAAGTCCTGCACAGTTGGTCACCGAAAATCGGTGGGAGAGGACTAAATACTTATACGCATCGCAACTTGGGGATAAACTATGTCCTACATCCCTTCAGCAAGTTGACTCGCGACTATATCAACAAAATATAAAATTCCGGTTAATGGCAGCCAGAATTAAGGACACACGGAAACGAATATCTAACGCAATTTATGTATATTTAATACGTGTACAAGTGACATGGATACCAGGTCTTTGCCCTGGATGAAATGTATTCTCTTATCTTCAAATCATATTGTCCTTTATGAACATTTCGGAAAGCAGGTCAGTGAGACAATATCTTCAAAGCTTTTGGTGATGTGCGTCAGATGTATTGTTAGTTTACCTTTTACGATGTAGAAGGTGCTTAGATTGTTGTTGACGGTGACGTGTCGCGATATTTATCGTTTGGTTACAACAGGGTTGGGGAAAAGTAGAACTTGCTACAAAATAACGTAGGTGAACTGTTATGGTAACAAGGTTTTAAGTTTTTGGTACGGAGTCTTAGGTTGGATTTCCAAGATGATTAGAAATTAGAACTTACAAACAGCCACCCCAACCTTTATAAATTTATACATACGTACATATAATCATGCCTTTAACCCTAATGGGGTTGGCAGAGCTTAAACGAAGCCTAAACAAAGGTCGTTCCGCCACGTCTGACAAAGCTTTGAGGGTTATTTAAGATAGATTTGTAGGTATGCTGTAGTGACAGGTTGTCAGCCCATCGCTTAAATTGCAATATACTGAAACCCTCGGATCCCTTAGCTGGTTATAATTGTGCTAAGTGTTATTTTCGAAGTTACAGTCAATTTTTACTGCGATCCAATGATTCGTTCAGACCGTTGATTTTTTTATACAACAATTATAGCTACCGGCAAAGAAAAAACAGACTGCGATCTAATGCTTCGTTCGGACTTTTCACTTTTGTATACAACAATTATAGCTACCCGCAAAGAAAAAACAAACTTTGGACCCCTTTTTCACATATCGGCGCAAAGTTTGTTAACTGTGCTAACACAGATGCGATATATTAACCGCAGATATAACTCTACTGACCCATCCACCTGTTCAATCAACTGATCCGAGTCCGATGACCTTACAACCTTCCACCTAGCTCCATGTATCCGTCACTCTCTAACACTATGCTGTTAGAAAGAGATAATAGATTGCATGTTATGAGTCATCGCGTGCTGGGACGACCGGCAACGGGCAACTTCCTTTGCGAATGTCAATATTTGGAAATGAATGGGAGATCAAGAGTCGGTCGTTTTTTAGGGACTTTTGATATTCCGTTACTATAGTTGAAATGTTGTTTCTTTTTTTTTTGATCGATTAAGCGAAGATATGTATGAAGTACAGTTTTTTTTATTATGCATGAATTATACATATAAACCTTCTTCTTGAATCACTCCATCCTTTAAAAGAAAACGGATCAAAATCCATTGCGTAGTTTAATAGATCTAAGCATACATAGGGATATAGGGACAGAGAAAGCGACTTTGTTTTATACTATGTAGTGATTATAAGAATTAAACTGTAGTAGAGATCTATAATAAAACACATACAAGTAGAAAAAAAACATAAATGTTAGATTACCTTACGACGAAAAATACCAATTCGTCATGGAAAACGATGAAACCACAATTTACTACAAACAAAACCAAATATGAAACAAGTTTACACTTTTCATGGGTTTGCAAAACATTTCTTTAATATTGGAAGACTAAAGTCACAACAATGTTCTAAGTTCCCACGTAACACTCAACAAAGAAAGTTGAGATGTTACTCGGAAGGAAACTATATAAATTGGAAGAAACAAAGAGAAACTGAGACAGGTAATAAAAGAAAGAAAGTAGAAGCAATTATATACAAAAAGTGATTTTGATAATTTTAATAAGGAATGTCAATTTATTCGTTGATGCACATTTTAAAGTTCTATCTTAAACAACCCTCAAAATTGTAAGAGGTGGCGGAAAGATCTTTGTTTAGGTCATTGACGCTATGCCTACCCGATTAGGAATACAGGCGTGGTGGTATGTACATACATACATACATATAATCACGCCTTTATCCCTAATGGGGTAGGCAGAGCGTAAACGACCTAAACATAGGTCGTTCGGCCACGTCTGACAAAGTTTTGAGGGTTATTTAAGATAGATTTATAGGTATATTGCTATAGTGACAGGTTGTCAGCCCATCGCCTAAATTGCAATAAACTGAAACCCTCGATTCCCTTAGCTGGTTTATACAGCATGCCCGGGAGGAAATGCAACTGGCACATTCTATGTTTTTCTCTCGCTCCCACGCCAGCATGGAAGTAATATAATGTAATGTAAAGTATTGTAATGGTGGTATGTACGTAGTAGTTTATAGGTTATGGGAAAGTTACCTATATCATAGAATGCATCATGTTGTTGCGAGCTAAACACATTTCATCCAATAAAATTAAACTATATAACTCTAGTCTTCTCATTAACATGAAAAGAAGTTCAAGCAAACAACAAAATCTAGGTCTTATTTAGGTCAAGCCATTCATCAATTTAGGTCAAGACATTCATCAAATAGAAATAAATACCACACACAAAGAACAAAAATCCCAACTAGCAGTCTTTGTAAACTAAAATTAACAAATGGGATGACACATCAGGAACCGTTTTCTGATTCATGGACTGAAACCAGATACTTCGTAAAGTGCTTTGAAGAGACCAAATTTTTAGTTGACTGGTGAATGACCTACTTAAATACCTAATTTAACTTTGTGTATGTACAACTAAACTGAAGATTACGATATTTTCTTCGATCGGACAATCTATTTCATGAACTAGAATTTGTTTGTTTTGTTTTAAAATGGCTTTATTAATAAATATGTTTTACAAAGGATAAAGTGCCCAGTGTACCTAATTTTCCTAGGTTTTATAAATATAAAATCACTTACAGTTTAAGGCTGGGTCGCCTGTATAAACTTTATAGTCTTAAACACTTATGGTTCACAACACTGGAGTCTTAAAGTAACTAAAAAGTTAAGCTAATGATATTAACATTTTGTTCACTTTGTGAGTTCACAATTTACGCTTTAAACTAATAAATTATTGCGAAATTAAGAATTTAATCTAAACATTATTTTAGAATGTAGGTAGTAGTGCATAACATAATTGAGTGAATGCAGACGACAGTGACGGTTATTCTGGTACTAGCACGTAGTGATAAAATGGACTAGATTTAATTTATTATGAATCCGCTAATTTCCTACTAGTCAAATCGGAACTTTTTATGAAATGTCAAAATCACTTTTTGAAAATAGCAAGGTATGACGTCACTTCTTGGTAAATACTTGACTACTCAAATCAAAAACTTCTGTATGTATAACTCGATTATTAAATCTTATTGTGCATTTTTTTTATGTTGAATGAGATCCACTATATTTTAGACGTTTATACGTTTTGTTTTTTTTAGCCACCCAGTCGACGCGCCTATCATTAAGATAGATCTTATACTGGGTTGTGGGTACTGGGTAGATCGATAAATAATATGATATAACTATGGAGGAGGAAAGCTCTTACTTACTATAATAAATGATATAAATATCTATTGTAAAAGTCATACAACTCACCTTTTGTGGCCACTGGGATGGACTGTCGCGTCATATCCTAAAACACAAAACAGTAATATTAGTTTCAACATAAAATACAATCCAATTTGCAAGAATTCCTAAGAAGCCAAATAAAATATGGAAAAAAGCCGAGATCAAACTTACAATCTATTTACAGAGTAAGAAATTCTGTTTACCCAGAGAAAGGGTGCTAAATAACAATAAAAATACTATTTTGGTACAATCTAGACTAGACAGTCAGGATAGACAAAAATCTGGAAGCGTAGTATCTAAAACCTGGTGCACAGGAAAATTTCCGTGTTGAAAATAGTGTTAGTAGAAATGTTAGTTTATAGATATACATTAGAAGTGATTAACATATGATATTTTACAAAAATAGTATGTTATGGTTGTAATTTTTCGTGACTTCGTTACAAATGAGAAAAAAGGCCCACATAGAAAATGGCTTGCATTTGTAACAATTTACTTTAGAAAATCCTTCACAGTAATATGCGGGATTGCTACTGCTAGTTTGGAGAGCTTCCGGAAGAACAAATTGCTCTATTTAGACAAATATACTACTTATTTGTAGATTACTAGCTAAGTCCGAAGGTATTAGGTGGCGTTAAAAGTTTCTGGTAAAATAGTCTTCACTAGCCTGAATCAAATGATAAAGGTTGTTTCTAATTTGGTCAGAAAATTACAGTGTCACCTCTAGTCTCCTCGATAATATCTAATATAAACCATTAATTAAGTAGGTAACACTTAAGGATTGAATAGAGATAATTTTGATGAGTCTATTCAATAAACCCATAGATTCAACAAAATTCTTTAAATATTGAAACTGAACTCTCCAAAAATCCCATTGAACCATTTTCAAGGATTAAATTTTCACAGCTAAAAGCCATCCATTATAGTAACATAATTGAGTTGCAGAATGTTAACCAGGTCGTGTGCAGTCGTAGGAAAATACACAATCCAAGTTCACATCGTGTTGCGATAGTGAAAACGTTATTTGTTGCGGTTTAACGTTATTAAACACTGAGGTATTTTGTTAGAAGGCTTGGCGAATTGTTACATTGTCAAGTCTTTTGAAGAAACTGGCAGTCTGTTTCTTTTATTTTACGTTTATGAGAAATTCATATATATCTGTTTACTAACATCAAACAGTTTTAAGAGCAAACAAATTAGAATGCTATTAGCATAAGGGAGCACATAACATTTCTTACATGTGTGAAACTGCCTTGATGCTGAGGACTTTAAAGATCCGATTACCCCGTAAGAATAGTATCCAGTGAACATTTCTACTATTCATCTCTTACTAACCTTACAAATATACAGACTGTTATTCAAGACAACATATTCCCATTCTAGTGTTCTGACTGTGCCTAGATAACCTATGGCACTAGGTAAGCGCTAGTGGCTTAATGAAGCCATCCTGCTACCTAGGAAATAGAGATACTGACGGAGGAAGGAAATTACAAGCCTCGCACCGCATCACGACGCCCTACTTACATTTATTAGCTGGTGGCTTTCAGACCTGACGTAATAACCTAACCTACAAAACTATGTCCTACTTGCGATTAGATAGTACTAAAGGGTTGCAAAATATTTTTTACAAAATGTAAGTACCTAATCTATGCCAATCTGCAATTAATTAGTAAATTACTTGCTTATTTGTACACCCAAAAACTTTAATAAAATAGTAATCTAAAACATTGATGTAAATACTACACGATGTTTAAAGTTGTAACAAACACGAGTTGGCATACAACAGTCTAAGTGTAGAATGTCTAAACACTGGCGAAAATGTTTCATCATAGTTCACACCAGGAACTTGATTATAACCACTTGCGACCAGTCTTGCTCTATAGCACACGTTACCGTCCACATCATATTTTCGTTTGAAAACCCACTTCACTTGAGTAGCACTTTCTGGAGCCTCTGACAACTCCCAAGCATCATTGTCTTCAAATGACTTTAATTCATCTTCAATTGCTTTTTTCCAATGAACTTGATCTGGTCCATTCATGGCATCCTTGTATGATAAGAACTCTTCTTCTCTTCTATTCTCAGGAATACTCATATTAGCAAAACCATATCTTTCTGGCTTACGTCTTTCTCTAACTTTCTTCTCTCTATTTTTTTATCATTTTCTTTTACCTCTTCTTCAATGACGTTCTGGGGAACAGAAACATCTTCTTCTGGATCTTCACAAACATCTACAAACTCGAGGGAATCATTTTGCCCACAATCTGAGTTGTCACTTCTTGTTTCCTTTTTTAAATCCTTCTCGCCCACTGAAGCAGAATTTTCTTCTGTTGTAGTATCTTCTCATTCTTCTCGCCCACTAAATTAGTAACTTCTTCTCTTACGGTTTTCTTCTCTTGTATGATCAACTTTTGTTATAATTAATATCAAAATATGTAAGGACTACCCTGCCATCTAGTGGTCCATGTGAGAAATAAAAATATATTTAGTCTGGGCCCATAACCTGTAATAAAACACGAGTTGTTCAGTGTCGTTGACTAAGCAACCCATATCAGTTTGCAGGGCGCTGTTCCTTACACCCCGTATATTATTTTTAAGTCTAAGCCTAATGTACCTTGTTATTTAAATTGTACATATAATACATATAATCACGCCCTTATCCCTAGATAGAGCGTAAACGACCCAAACAAAGGTAGCTCCGCCACGTCTGACATGTTTTGAGGGTTATTTCATATAAGTATATATAGTGACAGGTTATCAGCCCATCGCCTAAGCTACAATACTGAAGCCTTTGAATCCCTTAGCTGAATTTTACAGCATACCCGGGAGGAAATGCAGCTGGCACTTTTTTTTATTGCTCCCAGGCCAGCATGGAAGTAAATTGTATAGTAAATATTTCTATAATGACAACAGGCTTACAATAAGCTCTATCCTAAAAGTTGTTTAATAAAGGCACTGATCAAGATGTCTGTTAAGTGTGCATCAATGTCGGTTATGCTGTCATATTATTTTATGAGTCGAGTTGAACACAACATTTCTACGTCAGCGGATCGGTAACTTTTCTTTGATAATGTTATTAATAGTAATCTACTATACGCGGTGTAAGGGACAGCGTCCCGCAAACTGATAGGGGTTGCTTATTCAACGATATTGAACAACTACCATAAGGATTTTTTTTTTCAGAAAGTGAAAAAATAATGTTGGTTTTCCATACAAATTGTTCATTTTGTATGGCAAGTATTTTTTTTTTTTCATCTTTTGAAAGAATTTCCCGGTAAACGTTGTTCAAGCTTCAAGCTAAACCATTTAACCCTATTTATTTAGACTTATTGATTTTCGATCATAAATGTTATTTTTAACATACTCATTAAAAACCTATCTTTACCTAATAATGTTTTACTCCAATCAGATTCTCAATTACCGACATATACATTCTAATTAAGAAGCTTAACAAAAAACCTAATTTACAAATTTGTATGAGCTGAGTACGTGAATGGGCGGAAGTCTAGTCGCTGAATTTCAATGGCCATGCACAATCAACATCATTCAATCATGTCATGTAATTTACTGTTAATTTTATTCTTCCATGCTGGCCTGGGAGCGAGAGATAAACATAGAATGTGCCAGCTTCATTTCCTCCCGGGCATGCTGTAAAAACCAGCTAAGGGATCCGAGGGTTTCAGTATTGTAATTTAGGCGATGGGTTGACAACCTGCCACTACAGCAATATACCTACAAATCTATCTTAAATAACCCTTAAAACTTTGTCAGACGTGGCGGAACGACCTTTGTTTAGTTCGTTTAAGCTCTGCCTACAAGCTATGACTAGAAGCGTTAAACTAAAATTTAATTAGACACGCTTAAATATTTCAATCGGTTATCTCTATTCCACTCATTGAACTGGAACTAATAAGAATAAAAAAACACCCTAGTAAGTAACCGAGCTTAAACCATTTTTTTCGTACATACATATATTCACGCCTGTAAACTTAAACGACCTAAAAAAAGGTGTCCCGCCACGTCTGACAAAGTTTTGAGCGTTATTTAAGATAGAATTCTAGGTATATTGCTGTAGTGACAGGTTGTCAGCCATCGCCTAAATTACAATATACTGAAACCCTCGGATCCCTTAGCTGGATTTTACAGCATGCCCGGGAGGAAATGCAGCTGGCACATTCTATGTTTTTCTCTCGCTCCCAGGCCAGCAAGGAAGTAACAGTAGTAGTAGTATTTTTTTCGTTCTGGTATAAAATGAATACACAAAGAAAGGTAAACTAAATCTTATCTACAAGATAATTTATGCAGTGTCTTTTAGTTTTGAGGAGAAATTTAAGATAAATTCTTTATTCTTGCCTAAATATTACAACCTCGAATCCTTTGTGAACACATGTATGTAACTGTGTGCAGTGCACAAACAATTTCCGTTACAGTCTCAAGTTGAGACAACAATTATGTGATTCACCAATAACAACTAAATGATGTCATGTCTCATTCCTAAAATCTGTACAAATACCAATGAGCTAAAAGCAACCGTAAATTTGAAATTGAAATACATACATACATACATATAATCACGCCTTTATCCCTAATGGGGTAGGCAGAGCGCAAACGACCTAAACAAAGGTCATTCCGCCACGTCTGACAAAGTTTTGAGGGTTATCTAAGATATATTTGTAGGTATATTGCTGTAGTGACAGGTTGTCAGCCCATCGCCTAAATCACAAAATACCGAAACCCTCGGATCCCTTAGCTGGCTTTTACAGCATGCTTGGGAGGAAATGCAGCTGGCACATTCTATGTTTTTCTCTTGCTCCCAGGCCGGCATGGAAGAAATTGAAATACACTTCTAAAACTCAATAGGGAACTGTACAACATGAAAACTGCTCTCAAATTTTTCAGCAGTACCACTGGATAGCACTATATATTATAGATAAAACATTAGCACAATTGTAAGAGGGGTTACTATATTTAACCACTTGCCGCAGTATATAAAGATGTTAAATGGACATAGATTTAAGATTATTTTGAATGATTAGTTGTTGAAAAAGGCATTTTATAATTTGAATGAATTTTTCAGTGTTTCCTGTTGACATTTTATAATATCAATAATTGTATTTGACATGATATATTATGTACTGTTTCTTTTTATAATTGTTTTTTAATTGATGTTGTAAAGGGATATTATATTGACATTTTTATAACAGGTTAATCTCTCAAATTTAAATATAAGTTAATATATAATGTTGAATTTTGCTGGAATTAATGTTAATTGTAAATGTTTAAATTGATTGTTATTTTAAAGTAAAAACATTATTGTACATCCGAAATGGATAAACTGTTGGGTCGAACCTGCTTACTTATAAGATCTTATGTACACAGTTATCAATAAAGACTTATCTTATCTTAATTTAAAACTTAATAGCTAAAATTTCATATTAAAAAAAAACCCTTTACTGAGAAAATACATTTTCTCTTCTAAATGTAGATATTAGCTAAAATACCTTAAAAGTAGTAAACTTTGCGAGTAGGTAAATGGTGCAATTGATACGATTGCTTATAATACACTACGTAACAAAATAGATTGGATTGCGTTTTTGTCAGCTTCGTAGTGACAATCGTATTTTATTTGTATGAATAACTAGCACACCTAGTTGCTTGAACAAAAAGTTTACCTCAATATCTATGTTAAAATTTTGGTGCCGTGACCAGGATATCAAAGCATCAAAGGGTAAGTAGTGTTTGTATAGGCTTTTCATTACGTTTGGTTTGTCAACTACAGTACGACAAAATCACAATCCAATCAGGGACAAGACACCAAAGAAGGCTTCGTGTGCAAATCAAATAGATCGTGGAGCAAAGTAATCGAGAACGTGGAAATCATAATGTGTAAAAAGCGCGTTTAAAAGGAGTTATATCTTAGAAGTAGACGTTTCCATAGACTGCTGTTATAGAAACCTATCAATTTTAGCATATTTTGATAGCATATTCTTCGCTGGGAATATCAGAGTATTGTGGTCTGCAAACAACTATTATTACTAAATGTTTGACTTATAAATCGGAAAAAGACGGAAATTCCATATGAAAATATAACAGCAACTAGCAAAGTTAAAATTACTCAACATCGTGCTTGTTAACAAAGCAAGTCTATACAGTTCAGGATCACTTTAGGCAAAATGCCAAACGCTTAGCAGTAGCTTTTTGCTCTTGTTGACTCGACCAGGCTGAACTGAGTGGCGTTAAGTTAATATGTTTCGTGCAACACCATTTGATGATAGTATAGCATTGTTGCACTACCGTAAATTCGCGTGCTCTGTTTTAGCAGGTGAAATCAGAGAATAAATTATGTATAAGTAATAAGGTAAATGTTTAGTTCTAGGTGACCATATTTAAGGGTATCAATCCAACCATCTAACCAACTCTCGTTTAGAAACAAAGATCAAAATATGAAAAAAAAAATATACATTTTGTATAGGAATTCAAATTTTTATTTTATATTTTTTGACCATTTCGACCACTGTTTCTAGGGAAAAGTTAGGTTTCGTAAAAAGGATCGTTACCATTTTTTTTTGTTTCTAGCAAACTGAACCGTTTTGCCTAATTAAATTAGTAGCAATTTAATGGAAACGTCTACCCCACTCCTTCGGAACGCCGAAAACCGTGCAAAATAAAGTGCACATTGCGTGAACTGCAGCACTGTACCGATCGGGAGTTGCGCACGGGCAGCGTGTGGCCGGCCTCGCCCTCGGCCTCCGCCCCCGCCAGGAAGCCGCCGTCGTCCGATGAAGAGCCCGACGGGTCCTTCACAGCAAGGCACAAACGAGCTTAGGACTAGGGTAACGCCAATTTTGGTACATTTCTTACTCAACAACCGCGAAATATTCTGATGGCGCGTTTTGAGAATCCTATGTTAGGATTATTTTAAGTAAAAATACGCTTTGGATAACAAAGAAAGTTGCACAATACCTATAAAATGTAAATTTGTTGGCGCCTTTCGTGCCAGTCCAGTTCTTCTTTATTATGTATCACAGGTTTTAAATAGTTGAGTTTGATTTTACTTACTGCTTTTCTTTCTTTTCTAGGATCTGTGTTTAATTGAAAAGTATTTAAATGTTAATCTTACCTCATTAACCCTAGTAGGTTTGTCATAGAAATGCGACGCAAAAATCTGTATCGATGTATACAGCAGTTGTTTTTCAAATAGAATCTCTCAAATTGCGTTAAAGCAGAGGAGCTCATCTTATGCCAGTAGTCTAATAAAATTAAATTTATTGCATTTTCCAAGAAACAGATTTTTACTCCGACTTTCACAACAAAGTAAAAGGTGCATCACTTACTATGCTATCTGCGGTATCAGACTCTGTCATTTTAATAATAATAAACTTTTTGTCTAACGTGTCTAATGGTGTTGGAATGGAAAGTGAAACTGTAGTGGCGGCGAGTGTGGAAAATCGATGAGGCGGTGTCCGACCGACGCAGCCTTACAAGTCAAGCTGTTCAGCTATTGGAGGAAGGTCGCTGGTCGCTCGAACAATCATTGTTCGGTCAGCACGCAACTACCGTGTTAGTAAACAGAAACACTACTTAGAAGTGTCCAAGCGTGCCAGTTGCCATGGCAACAACGGTGTAATAATTAAAAGGCCGCTACGTGATTTCACCTGCCAGGGGATGACGAACGGGAACATTTCTACATTGACATGGTCCTTTGCACTACACAGCTCTTTTGATTTTCTGTTGCACTTATCCACGTATCGCGATAACCGTTTGAAATCGGCTGATAGAGCCTTGTCGAATTTATTAGGATCTTAAATTAGTCTTTTGTATCATATTGTAGTTTTTATCAAGGTTCGAGTACTAGGGTATCATGACGTGTCCACACATTCGATGCACACGGACATGTGCTTTAGACTGGACTGCCGTCGATTAGCAACGTGCTTGGCGGCCCAAACAATGAGTGTTATCGCGGCTTGGTACGATTCAACCCCAAGTAGATCGATAGCATGGAGTTTCCGTGCTACTTCCACTAAAAGGATAGCTACCACTTTTGTATGACGTCACAGCAGCACTATGCGAAAATATTTAATTGCACAAAAGAGGTTTTTGTATAATTAACTTGACCTAACTACAGACGAAAGCGGACTGGCAGCTTTCTGCAATTCAATGCCTGACCTTAGTTGGGCTTTAACGCAATTCATTGCGCTTTGAATATGGTTAGCACAAATTAGATTCAAATGAAAGCAAGGCTGAAATGCCGGGTTATTATTCAAACGAATTCAAGCGCGTGAGGTAACATTGCATTAGTATGTTAGCACGCATTGTTATCTTTGAAATCATGCGTTTATTTTGCATCTGTGTTACGCGATCAGCCGTTAGAAATTAATGAGATTAGTTGTCGTCATAACTGTCTGTTTAAATTGGAAAATTGCTGCACTACAAGTGAACGAGCGCGAGATTGAAGTGGTCAGTGACTCTTGAACATCGCGGATAATGTGGCTAGTGTGAATAGGTATCCTAGGTACCAACTTAGGCTGAAAGTACTAGGCATTTAGGAAAGCATAGAAACGTGAAAGTATTTTTTACAATGTTTAGTTTAAATCCAATTAAAAGTCAATAAGAATTGTTCAACGCCCTGGCTAGGCGACTCTGGTAAAACAAATAGTAGCTTGAATGTATTCAAATCAAAAATTTTAATTGTGGCGTTTTCCTGTTCCGCAGTTTACTAAAATCTAATTTATTATTTGTTCTTATTAAACCGATAAAGACGGACTGCAACGAAACTATTGGACTGCCGAATTGCAGTGCAGATGTAGTTTGACCGCAGTTGGCATGACTACATTGAAACAGCACACCAACTGCCCGTCAACGTCCAGTTGCAGCTACATAGTCCATAGTCCAGTAGTATTATATCAATTTAATTAAAGTTTTACGAAAACCATCCAAATTATATTTGTACTGCAATTTGGCAGTTGGTTTGCAGTTGAATTGCAGTCAGTCTGACTAAGAACTTAACGTAACTAAGCGGTCAAGTACTACAATTGTATCCTCAGTGTAATAGTACCAGGCGCACATGATTACTAAAGAGCTCGCTTACCCTCGCCAATTTGTTGGGCATAGGCTGGAGGTGGCTTGTGTGGTGCTTCGGCGCCAGCTCCGGGTTGAGGGCTATGATGGCGTCGATCTCCACCTCCTTCCCCTTCGTCTCCCCCCGCTCGTACCATTCCACCGTGACGGAGCGGGTCTCCAAGTTGACCCCGGACACGATTGCCGAGTGGATGCGTCCTGGAATTCAAGGAAGAGGGCAAGTTTAGTACGATGTAAGAGGAAAAAGATCTCATTATAACTAAAATGATCCTAATGAAAATCAAATCTTTTCATTTTTCAAGAGTCAGTTTTGGTTGGTTTGCGAAAGGTAATCCTAATGCACGTTAAAATAAAAATGCATTTCGAAGTGCAAGAATATCGCGCTCCAATGTTTACCTACTACAGCAATATTTAAACAATTGTATCAATTACAAAGTCACATCGGTCACGGTAAACGCAACGAGCGATCGAAGCATATTATGTTACAATTTAATCGGTTCAAGATCGGTCATACACTGGTACAATCAATCGATTACAACAAACGGTCTACTAAGCATGAAGACAACCTTTGAGATAACCTTCACGACCTGGATTGGTAATATAAAAGAAAGGTTCTACGCTATATGGAAAAAATAAAAGGAGACCTATAAATTGTTGTCGAAATTGTTTTCATTTTCCAAAAGATATTTTTATAAAAGTTATTTAGTTTCGTTGACTGAACATTCTGAACAACCCCTTTCAGTTTTCAATACAACTTAGATTGCACCCTGTATAAGGGTCTTGAAGGGGGAGATACTGGAACAACTCAGGTGGGGTAAGGGTATGACTAGACGCTATATAAAAAAAATAAAAGGAGAGACAGTCAAGCCAGACACGGAAACTTTCACATAGAAATTCTTCAGGGAAATGAAATTAAAATTTTGTTTACCTATACAAATTGTTGTTAAGACTGTTTTCATTTTCCAAAAGTTCATTATTATAAAAGTTGTTCAGTTTCGTTGACCGAACATTCTGGACAACCCCTTTCAGTTTTCAATACAACTTACTTTACACCCTGTACAAGGGTGTTTAAGGGGGAGATACTGGAACAACAAAGGTGGCTAAGGGTATGACTAGACGCATTAATTTGAACGAGCCTTTTATGGTCTCAGACAAGGACGTGCAAAGCAAATAGCAAAGCTTTGTATGCTTGCCGAAACTCTCTCAAAGGAGTATAATTAAAAGGTAACACACATACACGCGTGCAGAATCTATGTAATGGGTATTATCTATGTAATGGGTCTTTATCTATGTGATTTTGATTGAATAACTTGTAATTTTGATTATTTGTCAAATAGAATAGGAAATTTTTGTAGACGTGTCGTGCTTATCAGAATGATTTTTGTTCTATTGCATTCCTTGAAGTTACATAATTAGGTATTTAAATTCGAGTGTTTCAGCATTGACGAATTTCTGTAACTCGCTGTCAGTAAATTCCACAACAGCGCGACGAGCTTATCACATTTCTAAGAATCACTAGACAGCGTTGAAATTGAAACAAAGAGCTAACTTGCATAATTAACGCGACTAGTTTAAACTTATACAAACTTCAACAAACGCCAAGTTTTTATAGCTAAGCATAATGTCAATGATCCCGACCCACCAACTACTACTAAACTAACTACTATTAATAAACTACTACTAAATACATACATACATGTAATCAAGCTTTCATCCCTAATGGGGTAGGCAGAGCGTAAACGACCTAAACAAACGTTGTTCCGCCACGTCTGACAGGTTTGAGGGGTTTTATTTAAGATATAATTGCTGTAGTGACAGGTTGTCAGCCCATCGCCTAAATTGCAATATACTGATACCCTTGGGTCCCTTAGCTGGTTTTTGCAGCATACCCGGAAGGAAATGCAGCTGGAACATTCTATGTTTTCTCTCGCTCCCAGTCCAGCTTGGAAGAACTAAATAATATATTACAATGAACCTGTACCTGTGTAATTTTACTATGAGCGAGCATGGTATATAAATTTTAACGAAACAATCGTTTATTAGATTGGTCTAGTCAATAATCAAAACTGATGTAAGAGAACACTGAAAATGTTACAGTCTGTCGTAGCTCCCGAAACAGTTTTAGTAGACAGCGTGGCTCTATCGACCATTTAAATAAAACAAAAGTTTACTAGGAAAAAAGATAAAAGGTGAAACTGTATACAGAAGTAACTAATTATAGCAGAGGACAAGGTCGGCGAACTCGACATACCCTACCCCACAGCCGTAGCATGTTCTAAACAAAAGGGAGCAGTAAAAACTGCATTCATTGTCACGGAGTGCCTGAGGTTGGTACCCCACTCTGACGGAGGAATACGTTTCCATTTTAAAGGTATTTTAAATTACATACTTACATATAATCAAGCCTTTATCCCTAATGGGGTATGCAGACCGTAAATGACCTAAACAAAGGTCGTTCCGCCACATCTGACAAAGTTTTGAGCGTTATTTAAGACAAATTTGTAGGTATATTGCTGTAGTGACAGGTTGTCAGCCCATCGCCTAAATACTGAACCAACATACTTATTCTTTTCTGTCGAGTGGATATCAATTCTATCGACCCGATGAACCCGGGTGTCAGAGTTTTTTAAACCGCCTAGTATCACAACTTAAATAGTTGTGATACTAGGCAGTATTACTACTATTAGGCCTACTATTAGGCCTCTGACATGGTTTGAGTAACAACCACTATCAAAGACAGCGACCGGGACTGACGGCTTAACGTGCCCTCCGAAGCACGAAATCTTTTTCTTTTCGGACAATCAGGTGATTTAGTCTGCAATGTCCTAGCCAAACTGGGGAAAAATTCACAAAGTGATAAATTCTCAAATATCAATCACCTTTGTGTTTCCCCCCTGGGAATCGAACCCAGGACCTCCGGATCGGGAGTCCATGGCACTAGTCACTAGACCACGGAGGCAGTTAAATACTGAAACCTTCGGATCCCTTAGCTAGTTTTTACAGTATGCCTGGGAGGAAATGCAGCTGGCACATTTTATGTTTTTCTCTTGCTCTCAGGCCAGCCAGCATGGTATTTTAAGTTGCAAATTTAAAAAGAAACGATCTATCTATCGATTTATAATTATAACTTTCTTACTGGATTGGGATAGGAGCTACAGAATTACTTACTTACTGCGGTGGCTCAGTTACCAGTTACCCCAAGTGGATCTTGGCCTCCGACACGAGAATTCGTCGAGCTATAGAATTGGAAATTGTATTTCTTTCACTTTTCTACATGTATACATATAATCTCACTTTTATCCCGAATGGGGTAGGCAGAGCGTACACGACCTATACAACGGTCGTTCCGCCACGTCTGGCAAAGTTTTGAGGGTTACTTTCCGTAGTGACAGGTTGTCAGCCCCCATGGCCTAAATTACAATATACTGTAACCCTCGGATCCCTTAGCTGGTTTTTACAGCATGCCCGAGAGGAAATGCAGCTGGCACATTCTATGTTTTTCGCTCGCTCCCAGTCCAGCATGTAAGAAAGTTGACTTTTCTCTAAACTTCATTTCCGTCTACTGATTCCTACAGTATGTCTGAGAAAGGTAGCAGAAGCAGCTGGAATGTTCTATGTTTTTCTATATCTTCCAGTACATTATAAAAAGAAAAGTATGATAGTTACTAAAACTGCTTATGAGTTAATTAGCTCATCTAATACATGACACCGTCGCGTCCGTTATGAATGTTCTTCCTCGAACGATCAATCTATTAGGTTTCTGTCTAGCGACGGTATATGTAAGTAATAAATCATATTGATGAGTCAGCCCCTGATGAATATTATATACGAGTTGTGCCGTTAGAAGTGGTAAAAAAGTCTTAACAACATTTTTTTTATTCATTTCAGAGCTAGGAGAATAATTTAAATAGCCCTTTATTAAATGAAGCCCTTATCAGTTTGGCGCCTTATGTTTCGTGAATTTCCTTTGCTACTGCATGTGGTGGTGATATCGCCATTAATACATAACGTTCAATGCTATTTACTGTCTATTATCGGACTTCGTATCACGTAGTCTGCAATGGTCGTAACGACTATACGTTACGACCATTGCATTTGGCTTGCTGCCTATGACACACACAAGTAACAAATACCTTTTATTGGATCACAAAATCAATAAAGCCAAACAGTATCAAGCCGTATCGAAAGCACAATGGCTCTTGTATCGCTCCGCATTTGTATAGTCATTGTATTCAAGTGATAGGCCGTAAATTATACCAGCACGATGATGGAAACCTCGTGGTTTTGTTGGCAGTTAATGTGAAATTTGCAGGGTTTTCTAGTGATTCATACTGGTGATATTCCTTTTATAGTCTATTCCACGATTTATTAGTTGGAGAGACATTTCAACATTTGGTAGAGCAAAGCATAGTAAAGTAAGAACTATCAAAATGATAATTTTGATTAAAACAAAATATTTTCAAAGAAACCAAGTCGGTCTGAATATAGTTCCTGTATCAAACTCCAATATGCCATAACTAAAGCTGTTAAAACCAGAACAAAAGCCAAAAGCTAATAGAATGGCCTATCACAATACAGACGAGCAAATATCGAACAAGCCGTAGGTAGCTACGGTCGCGGAAAGTGGAACAAACAGACAAAAAAAACACCGTTATTGGATTCGTACTGCGCGACAGATAGTGCCGACGTGCGATGTTTTGGGATACCATTTCTAGTGAAAGTGCGTTTGATCATGCGTGTATTTCGTGTACAATCAGATATTTGATTGGGCCATCGATAGACCTCGGGTCCATTTTGACGACTTAGGTAGCGATATAGGTTAGAGCGAGTGTCCTACACAGTTGTAGTGTCAAAATTGTGTTATGGATCATGTTAATTTGAAGCAAACAAAAACAGGAAATAGCTAAACAAAACTGCAAACATTGCTTTAATCTAAGCACAAATCAGCCGACCGAGGAATACATGGCCTTATGCCAAACTGTTTATCTATGACACCGGTTCACGATGACCCGTGTTTCATGGAGCTGCTGAAGAAACGGAGGGTCTTGGCGAGCTGGCTGCGATTGTTACCATTTCATTCGAGCAGCAGGTGTCATTGACCCGTTAACGCATTGCTGGGCTAATTATAATTCGGTTGCGTTTCCTTGCACCACTTTCTTGCGAGATGCTGCTAGATGCCGTTTAAGTGGGAGGTTCAGAGATATATTTTTTTTCATCTTTTTCAAATTTTGTGAGTGACAAGTGTTTTTAAATGTTTCAAACCTTTTGATCGGTAAAGAATTTAAGCTAAACCGTATCGCGTACAAACTACTAACTAAAATACTGGCGGATATGAAGAGTGGTTTCATAATTTGCGAAATAAATGGACAGTGACAGACCTGGTTGGCTAGAAGTTATTGCGCATACCAAAACGTTCATTCACACATAGATAGGTGTGCTGGATTTATGAATAGAAACTATTTACATTTCTTTTGAATTTATTATTTTGAATATGGTATAAATATATGTATAGTATAAGTATATGATACGGCTTTAAATTTTAAAATCTAAACCTAGGTCGGATAGAACTTTAAGCTTTATATAAATTCGTATGTGTGTCAGTAAATGCTCCATCAATGAACGAGTCAGAAAATATCTGGGTCAAAAGCACTTGACATGCACTATGCATGAGGGATGATAT
Organism: Scrobipalpa costella; assembly: GCA_949820665.1. NCBI lineage: Eukaryota > Metazoa > Arthropoda > Insecta > Lepidoptera > Gelechiidae > Scrobipalpa > Scrobipalpa costella. The sequence continues at coordinate 9,660,523 of OX463299.1, forward strand.
AAATAGCTACAATATTAAAAGATAAACTTTTAAAAGATGGATGTCTTCATGTCTTGCGGGACTTTATAGAAATGGCGATACATACACACATATAATCACGCCCTTATCCCTAACGGGGTAGGCAGTGCGCAAACGACCTAAACAAAGGTCGTTCCACCACGTCTGACAAAGTTTTGAGGGTTATTTAAGATAGATTTGGTATATTGCTGTAGTGACAGGTTGTCAGCCCATCACCTAAATTACGATATACTTTATCCCTTAGCTGGTTTTTACAGCATGCCCGGGAGGAAATGCAGCTGGCATATCTTATGTTTTTCTCTCGTTCCCAGTCCAGCAACGACGAAATGGCGACCAACATGCTATAAAGGTTAGTTCATGTTCAGTTGATAAATCTAAACTCAATAAAAATAAAAAATTACGGGCATTACCCCTACTACGTTTGCCGTTCTAAGCGACGGTAGCACGTCGCACCCAATAATTATCAGTGGTAAAAGTGGAATAGAAACCGACGTTCCCACGGTCAAGTTTACGGGAAACAATAGTAGTAACTACAGCTCGACTGATGTAATTGAGACTCTTTACATACAGTAATGTAAGAGAAAGAAGATTAGTCTTGAAAGGCTGAGCTACGATGGCAAAAGGTATGCAATTACACTTGCAAGCGTGAAGATGTGTTTATATGCAATATTCATTCAATATTCCAACACCGAAAAACACATTGGTACGTGGTGGGATTCAAACCACGGCCTCCAGCTCAGGAGGCAGCGGCCCTATCCACTACACAAATCAAAACTGGGAATAAGTTGTATGAAGAATCAACCAACTTATAATAAGATCTAAAGCTGGATGAGGAAAATGCAATGCTTAAATCTTATTTTAAATTCCGTTCTGAAAAGCTAGCTTTTAATTCTGAACTTCGGAGCAAAAAATAAAGAAACAGCTTCATAAAACCTTTATACTCCTCCAAAAAAAAACTTCTTTCTACATCATTTCACTAGCCGATCATGTACCAACCAGACATATTAGGCACAAACAAACCACAACACACAACAGATATCATCTTGGCGACAAAGGTGAAAGATCCGGAGAGGTCAGGATCGTGAAATGGCAGATCTTAGGCTTTCGCCGCCATGCGCCTTGTAATGGTACACCCGTAGAGTCTATGGTAGACGGTAGGGTCCTAATATGGGGCAAATAACTAGCCCAGCCACCGTTCCGCGATTTATTGTGAGAAACATCTAAGATTTTGTTCAGCTAGAGCTGAGATAGTAGGTTCAACAAATCCTGATAACTATCGATTGATTTATGTTCTTAGGAGAGTTATGGGAAATGTTTTACTAAAGTATTTCCAACTCAGATTTAGAATAAAGGTAAACATAGTTTCATGTCTTTTTATTCAAAAACACATTTCAAAAATAAATGATACGTGTTAGCAAATTAGTTAACCCACTAAAACTACTATTTTATCATGTTGTCATATCTAGTAGCTAAAATTTATTTTAGAAACAAGATCTTGGATTAAAAGGCATGAAACTTTGTTTACCTTTATTCTAAAACTGAGTTGGAAATACGGAATTTTAAAGTATAAGTCTGCCCTTTGTAAGTATCATTATTTTTCCAGTTTCGTGCCTGCTCTAGAAACTATAAATAACAAACTACATACTATCAAAGTGATCAACAGAATGACCTCATCTTCGATCAGATGATGAGCAACTGTATCCATTACTCGTAAGTGAGCCCTAAGATATCGTTTTCCCGTTACGTTATCTCAAGCCATAGCTTAACTAACTAAACATAATTTTAATTTAGTCAATTTTAATTGTAATTTTGTCAATTTCACTATTGAAATGTTTCTTTTTATGTATTTTATTTATATTTTATGGGTCTTGCGCCTGAAATAAATGGTTATTATTATATTATTATTATTAACTCTCAATCAAGACTCGAAGGAAATATTAATGACTAGCTTTCTGTCAGCAGTGTCACCCGCTGCTTATCAAATTTTTCTGTGGGGATGATGAACTTTCCCGCGGTAAAAAGTAGCCTATGTTATCAGGGTAAACGTAGCTTTCCAATGGGAAAAGAGTTTTTGAAACCGGTTAAATAGTTCTTGAGTTTATTAGTTACAAACATACATACATACATACACACACACACACACACACACACACAAATACAAATCTTTCCTCTTTATGCTATTAGTATAGTGACTACCAATTGAACGAAATAAAACCCCATAAAAAGGTTGGACAAGAAACATATTTCAAATCGCGGCCCAAAGCATTTTCATTGGGAAAAGAATCTTTATTTGAAAAAGCAGTAACGCAATCGGAAGAATGTTTAATGTGGACATTCTATTAAACATTATAGGTACTAGCTGTACCAACTAAAAGCCGAAATCATTTAAGCTTCTGCTAGCTACCTCATTACTCGAGTCGCCTAGCTAAACTCCGAGTAAAAGTCCTCATAATGAGGTGCTCAAGTAGCTGCAATTTCTCAACGCGGCCATGGCCTACATTTTATGATAAAAAATTGCGATAGTTAATACAAAGATGTAATTACCCATGTAAATTTTAAATGAAGACTTGAATGCTATACATAATATATACAGACATACAATAGAATACAAAATTATTTTATGATTTCTTCCATGCTGGACTAGGAGCGAGAGAAAAACATAGAATATGCCAGCTGCATTTCCTCCCAGGCATGCTGTAAAAACCAGCTAAGGGATCCGAGGGTTTTGGTATATTGTAATTTAGGCGATGGGTTGACAACCTGTCACTATAGCAATATACCTACAAATCTATTTTAAATAACCCTCAAAACTTTGTCAGACGTGGCGGAACGACTTTTGTTTATTTTTAGACCCATTAGGGATAAAGGCGTGATTATATGTATTTAATAACCCTCAAAACTTTGTCAGACGTGGCGGAACAACCTTTGTTCAGGTAGTTTACGATCTGCCTACCCCTTTAGGGATAAAGGCGTGATTATATGTATGTATGTATGTACAAAATTATTTATTGCACAAAGAACATACAACAGAAATAAAAAGGAACAAACGTGACAGTACAATATAGGCGGATTTATTGCTAGAGCAGCAATTTCTACCAGGCAACCTTACATACATATAACCACGCCTTTATCCCTAATGCTATAGGTAGGTACTTTAAATATTTCTGAAGCAAATTTAAATCTAACTTATTTCAATGGAAAAAAAACCAAGAGATAAAAAGTTTTTTGATGATAAGTGCTACCATATTAAGACTTAAGAGATCCTTCTTATTATTTTAAATAATCTGGAAATAAAAGAATTTAAAAAATGAGCAGAGCAGGAAAAGATCATTAAAATGCCTTAAAATTAATTTACAAACAATACGATGCGAACAAGTTTTAATGTGGCATAGCAACAATGCACGAAACCTTGCAGTTTTAAAAAAAAAATATCGTCTTTAACAATGACGTCGATTCTGTTGGACACCCATCCAATTTAAATTAATTAATTGTGTATTCTACACTGGATACCCCTCCCTCTGATACTCTGGATGGTTAAACTGATAGTAAGATAACATAAAGAGAAATAAATAGTTACATACGGGGTGTAAGAGACAGCGTCCCGCAAATTGATAGGTGTTGCTCAGTCAATGAAATTGGACATCTTTATACATAGGACATCTATATAGTATGTAACTATTTATTTCTCTTTATGTTATCTTACTATCAGTTTAACCATCCAGAGTATCAGACACATCCAGTATTTAAATTTCACAAAAAAGCTTTCCTTCATAGCCCAAGGTATGAAATTCCTCTTACTCACATCCATAGGATGGCACAAACAAGAACTACAGTACGAAATTACCCGAGGCTGCTCCAAAGCGGCTCCAAGGCGAGCCAGCCTGATTATTGGCATAAGCTGAACGGTTATGTAAGCCAAACACCGGCTATTGACCTTTTAAGGTGCCAAAAAGTAGATTATTATTATTGAAATCCATTGGAATCAAACAAAAAGCTCTACTTCACAAATTCCTCTGACCCACATCCATAGGATGGCACAAACAAGAACTACAGTACGAAATTACCCGAGGCTGCTCCAAAGCGGCTCCAAGGCGAGCCAGCCTGATTATTGGCATAAGCTGAGCGGTTATGTAAGCCAAACACCGGCTATTGACCTTTTAAGGTAACAAAAAACACATTTTGTAGTCAACGAATTGATAGGCTGCTATCATGTGATCTATAACCTGTGATTCTGTGTAGCTTCACTAGTAAAAATGTTTCGAATGAGTCATCATCATCATCATTGCAAAAGATAACAGTATCAAAAGAATGTTTAAGTTCAGGATCCAGACATATGAACCAAGATATGTTTTAATATAAAGTACCTAAATAGTTTTTCCATGCTGTACTGGGGGCGAGAGAAAAACATAGAATGTGCCAGCTGCATTTCCTCTCGGGCAGGCCGTAAAAACCAGCTAAGGTATTCGAGGGTTTCTGTGTATATGCAATTTAGGCGATAGGCTAACAACCTGACACTACAGGAGTATTCCTACAAATATATCTTAAACAACTTTGACAGACGTGGCGGATCGACCTTTGTTTAAGTCTTTTACGCTCTGCCTACATCATTTGGGATAAAAGCGTGATTATATGAACATATGTTTTAATATAAAGTACCTGCTACAAGTTATTTGCTTGTAATTCATTCATCTACTCTACTTATAAGGAATCTCGGCATTTCTACCAAACATCGAAGCTCGTACTAGCAGCATACGCGGCAAGGCTGCGCGCGCGCATGAGTCAGCGATCCAGTTCGAACCGGCTAGACGACCGGCGCCCGCGCACTCTACTAATGTTCAAGTTAGGTTATGCGCGTGTTGCAGAGCTCTGCTTGTTACTTATTTGTAATCTGAATATTCAACATAGTTAACAAACACATGTAACTTAAGGGTACTGACTGTTAGGTACGATTTGGTTATACGATGCAAACAAGTTTATTCCCTTCTCTTACAAATACTGCAGGTTTCAACCTACAATTCTTTTTTTTTTGTGTTTATACTTCTCAGTACAATTCGTAGACAGAGAGAGCTTATAACGTAAGTTCTACAAACTTGATGATAAATAATACATTATCAGCATGCATGGCCCAGGAATGAATGACGAGTTCTTAAGATAAGATTAAAATATTTTATTGCACATAAGAAATATTCATAAAACATATCAGACAAAGACAAGTACAACATAGGTGAACTTATTGCTAAGGTAGTAATTTCTTCTTCTTCATGTGAAATAACCCAGACTTATTAGAAAAACATGATCAATATTATGCACATTTCTCCAGAGAGCACTATCAGTCAGCTTCAGTATGAGGTCAGAGGAAACCACTACAACTCTAAACGAGTTCAGAAGTAAGTTGCGAGGAGTTGGATTGCTTTCCACGAAGCACAACCAATATTGATGGGTTTACTAGCGATTAATTTGTTCTATAAGGTTCGAAATAGCCTTGAAGTAAAAACTGGAATGGAAGCTCTATGTTGAAGTGGTGTATGAAAAAGAAAGTTAGATTAACTTGAATTCAACTAAGCAAAAATATAATATGTAAAGCTAATTAGGTATTTACGAGCGAAATAACGATAACGCCATTCTAACTACAAAAAACAAGTAATCATTTGGTACTTCCACGCAATAAATGTTACAAATTTTTCGCAACCGATGCGATTATTACTAGCCTTGTTTTTGTAGGTAGGTAATAGCGGACAAGATGTCTTAAAAATTGCAAATGTTCAACATTGAAACCTTCGTTCTACGTAACGCGTACGCGTGCAAGGTTCAATAATACGTTCAGGTGGAAGAAACTGTCTCAGATGATAAATTGCACACTATCTTCTTCTTCCTTGCGTGTCGATGGAAATAAAAACATAATATTTAAAACCGTTTTGGATCAGTGCGAAGCCACGAGGAAAAAATAAGGAAAATATTGCACACTATACGACTACACTAATAGACAAATATATTTTAGTTTATTTTCTTCTTTCGAGTAAAAGGGGAGGGACGGTTGCCTGTTGACATTTCAAGATAGAGGGCTAGGATGCGATTCGGACAGAGCTGTGGGATGAGAGTTGGACAAACAAGGTAAAAACGGGGAGCAAGAAATAATAACAGGCATTTTTTTTACAGTTGATCAGTTAGCGTGTGAAAAAAACATTTGCGATTCTTTTTGCAGCGGGAAAATGTCTTATTCCCGCGGGCAAATCCATTTAGTCACGTATGAAACCGCGGGGCAGAAAGCTAGTACACAATTAAAATAGACTAAGTACTGTATTATACATGCAAGCACGCGACAATCGCCCTCCACGCAAAATGTTACATGCAGATATGTTACGGTATAATTGTTTCTGACGATACGTTTTTCATTTTCACGCCAACGGGTACTTTATCTGTTGGGTAACGTATAATTTGTGATACAATTTGAGGCGATAGTTGGGCACTATCTGCGTAAATAAATGGTATGGGATTTAAATGGTGTTCTGAGTTTTAACATTATAGCCTAAATGACCCTCAACTTGGCTAATTGTTCAGAATATCCAAATTATTGAATAGAATGCGTGTATTACTGTAATAGGACGCATTAGAACTAGTTGGTTTTTATGCTGGACTGTAAAACATAGTTCATACCATAGACCTGATCATAGTGATCATCTCTTTTCTTCTTCGAAAATAGTGTACCTACAAATAGACAGTAGTAGGGGCGTCTTTTCTTTACTGATTATAAGTATTATTTATGTCCTATTTTCGGCGACACTACCCTTTAATGAGGTTCCAAACAATCCATAACAGTTGTGAAATTGATCCGACCCTAACACACGACATCGACCCGACGTATCACGCCACTCTTTTAAAAGCTCTGACGTCAAATCAAGATAAAGCCCTAAATAGAAATTGATGATTCAATCGATTGATTGACATGAACCTATTTTAGTTTAGGACTAGACGTTTTGGTACTTTTCAGTAATTATTATTATTACGATTTTATTTTAGGAACACGAGTTGGGCCGATTTGTTTATCGTTGTAATTGTAATACATACTTGTACGTTTTGGCATTTGATTTAATCTACTTGAATAATCATCGTATTCTAACAAACTTGAATTACAAAACGTAGACAAATCTTTAATACAATCCATTGAAAATCACTGACTTTAATTTCAGTCAAACACACAAGAGACCTACTTATTTACAATACAATAGACCCTTGACTTTAAAAATGGTTTCCAAAACAAGTAAAGTCCTTGATAGACGTTAAGCAACAAAACGTTTTTAGAAAAACATGGTCATTTTGCCAAAGTCGTAAAATTTATTGACCGTGTCACTCGTAAGAAGCATCCTACATAGTTTTGTATTTAAGACAAAAGCAATACATGGCTCTACACTACGATTTAAATAGGTTATGTGATCAGTGATCACTAATCAGGAAGGCATAAAATTTAGTAGGCACATATCACAGCGATCCGAACTATAAAGCTAGCAGAATATAGAACTACCTATATGGTCTGTCCTCTTTGTTAACTATCGTCTCTATAACATCTTCGCGACATAATCTGTTCTAAAGATTGATCTTAAAATTATGATAACTTTCTCATAAGGTTCGTGGGAACGTATAATATTGATTGAAAGGATAACAATGTCTTGTCAAGTTGAATCAATCAAGTATACGGAATGTAGAAATAATTTTACTTGCGTAACTAATCAGGACGTCACATAGCTAAACTGGTTATCTTTAGATGAGATGAGAGCCATAAATGCGCTAAATCGTATTCATCATTTCAGTCTACATCTACCCACTGGTGAGTTTAGGCCTCTGTTTGCCATCTACACCGGACCAGTGCCTCCTGCATCCACTGTTTCCCCGCGTTCGCCACTATATCATCAGTCCATCTGGATGGTAGTCTGCCTACTGTATGTTCTGATGATAACGGCAGCCACTCCGTTACCGATAAATCGTATTAAATTAATACATAACTACAGCATACCAAGGAGGCAATGCAGCTGGAACATAGAATGTGCCAGCTGCATTTCCTCCTGGGCTTGCTGTGAAAACCAGCTAACGGATCCGAGGGTTTCTGTATATTGCAATTTAGGCGATAGGCTGACAACTTATCATTACAGCAATATACCTACAAATCTATCTTAATTAACCCTCAAAACTTTATTAGGCGTGGCGGAATAACCTTTGTTTAGGTCGTTTACGCTCTGCCTACCCTATTAGGGATAAAGGCGTGATTATACGGGGTGTAAGGGACAGCGTCGGAACAATAACTCCCACCAGGAAATTCTTCCAGGAAGTAAAAACAAAAATTGGTATTTCCATACAAATTGTCTGATTGAAATGGACATTTTGCATGGAAAAGCCAATTTTTACTTTTACTTTCTGAAAAAGAATCCTGGTGTTAGTTGTTCAGTGTCATTTGACTGAGCAACCCCGATCAGTTAGCGGGCCGCTGTCCCTTTCACCCGGTATGTATGCAAAACGTAACTACAGCCACAACACCCCACAACTACATACTTACGCGTTATTACAAAGCTCATTTCAGAGCAACACCCAAGGGTTTCTCAAAGTGCAAGTCACATGTTGAGCACCGAGGTGGCGATGACATCAGTAAGACTACCGGTCGGGCAGAGCGACTACCATAACAGATGCACGAGTAGCACTACTACATAATTGACTTCCTTAAGTGCCACTTTGCCTAGCCTAAGACAAATAGAATTAATAAATTAGGGTCTAAGAGATAAATCATTTACATAGCAGGTAGGGAAACATACGTGGTGTAAGGACAGCGTCCCGCAAAATAATAGGAGTTCCTCATTCAACGAAACTGAACAACTATAAGTAGGAAACTTTTAGGAAGTGAAATAAATTAAATTATTTTCCATACAAATTGACAAATCGAGGTGGTAATTTTGTTTGAGAAAGCCTATTTTTTTTTCATCTCCTGACAGAATTTTCTGGTGAAAGTTGTTCAGTTTCGTTGACTGAGTAACCCCTATCAGTTTGTGGGACGCTGTCCCTTACACCTGGTATAGCTGACTGTCAAATATGAATGACTATAAATGACTTGATTTTGGCCTGCTTCACCACAGATGTTTTATCAGACGCATAGAATTTGATTTATCAGTATGTCTTATTGTCTAAATTTCGCCCTTGCATACCTTTCTGTAAACTTAATTTCTTGTATTTTAATATATATATAACCCCACTACCTCTAGAAATGCCTATACTGCGACATAAAAGTTATAAAACGGAACTAAAATTTATTTCAACTGGGTATCACCTAATATGATATTAAAGCTGCGTAGCCTTTATCAATGTCTACTCTTTTGTGTCGGGGTATACGTATATGTTGATTGAACCGTTTTTTTCCCTTGGAGTTTGAGCTTTTCCCCAAGGTCTGAGGTCCTCAAGTGCAGACCTCAGGCTGGGCAGTGAGGCCACGATGACATCAGTAGACGGAACCGCCACCCACCGCCCGCCCACGCCGAGTTGCCTTGCAAAACCTTTGCTAAGGTAGCGATTTGGGGTGCCGCGGAAGCTGGTATTTGATCATTAAGTACGTGCATTGTTTAACGATGATACGACCGAAAGGATTTCAAACAGTAATAATAATAATAAATTAACTAAACCAAAGAAAAAAGTACAATTTGTTACAATCAGATTTCGACAGTGTTTCGATTTCGGTTCTTTCCATATGTATCTTCTATTTTTTTGAAGGATGTTTGTGCTAGTCTACTTATGAATGGCATGGTTTAAAATCATTACGACACAATAAATCATCAATCAATACACTCGATTAAGGATTGGCAAAGTAATAAAATTAAATATACAATCCAAATCGGGAACATTGACCGCTCGCTCATGCAACAAGACCACAGCCTTGCCCAAGGTGATATATTGTGATACACAACATAGGTATCCAAGATTTATCGTCAACACTCGATATGTAGGACAATAAGAGGTTCTAAAGCTGTTATTAGAAATGCTAAATTATGTCCCAAACTGTTTTAATTATATGAATTTACAAGTAAAATTAATAGACGAAAGCTTGTTTTTCTAAAAGATTAATAGTTTTTTATTTAGTAGATATACATCGTCCTAGAAGCATAAATATATTATAATTTTCTCTGCCTAGACGTGCAATATTTGCTAGGAAAGATGATAACAAAATTCTTTCACTCCATCCGGACAAAACGAACACAGTACATACATACATATAATCACGCCTTTATTCCTAATGGGGTAGGCAGAGCGTAAACGACCTTAAACAAAGGTCGCTCCGCCACGTCTGACAAAGTTTTAAGGGATATTTAAGATATATTTGTACGTATATTACTGTAGTGACAGGTTGTCAGCCCATCGCCTAAATTACAATATACTGAAACCCTCAGATCCCTTAGCTGGTTTTTACAGCATGCTCGGGAGAAAAGGCAGCTGGCACATTATATGTTTTTCTCTCACTCCCAGTCCAGCATGGGACATACAGTAGCATATAGACAACCATTTGGCAACTTTTCGAAACTTGGGTATGGGGTAACTATTATCTAAGCTGTGGTATGGGTAGTTCTTACGGTCCATGGCCCAATGAATCGTCCTATCGACAACAGTCCTGCCACAACCGTTGCAAATCAAACAAACCACTTAGCATTTACAGTTTGACAGATAGTCATAATAAAACCGATAGCCTTTGCTTCGATGCAAACAAATAACTATTACGATGGCATCTAGCTAACCATTACGTACGCCGCCGGACACCATTGACAATCTATTACTGTGTCGGACGCGTGGGTCAATATAAATCATGTGATTTGTGCTTGAGGATAGCAATTTTATAAAATAAAGGATAAGAAGGAAAAGAAACCCCTTGCAGCTCGATCGTAGGGTCGATGTAAGCTTGTTGATGTAAGATATCGCAAGAGGGAGAACACCAGCTTGCAAAACTTGACTGCGAGCGCTTTTGATTAGATTAGATTTTGCAAAGCGGTCTGCGAGCTTGCAGATTTTTGTCAGACATCTACTCGTATACGGCATTTGCAAACAAATATAACAAATAATTATTACGATGGCATATATCAATCCATTACGTACGCCGCCGGACACCATTGACAATCTATTACCGTGTCGGGCCCGTGGGACGATATAAATCATGTGATTTGTGCTTCAAGATAGCAATTTTATAGAATAAAGGGTAACAAGTAAAAGAAAATGTATGAAACTATGTTATTTTCATTTGAAATGCTGGTGATTGATATTATAAATCGTTGGAAAAGAAAAACCAGCCAACGAAACTTGACCGTATATGTGTCTGCTTAGAAGATTATGCGAAGGGGTAAGAACGTAAGCTTGCAGATTTTTATATCGCATTTTTGGATTGGTAGGAGTTTTGGTCCTAATAGAAGTAGTTTAGTTTTTTTTTGTTCTAGTCCGGCGAACTTCAACTTTGTAATCATTTCCTCATAATAAACACTTATCTAGCGGGGTCCCATAGATAATCTATTAAAATGTCGCGTGGGTAGGGGCATAAATCATGCAATATTCATGCATGTATGTATATCCCTTTGGTATATTGCACGTGGTTAGCAAAATGTTACACTATGAGCAATATGAGTTTATAGAAAACTACGCAGTAACGAAGGTGACTATAGAAAGATCACTGTTTTTTTTTTTAAATTCTGGATACTTGGACTGCGTGGTGCAACGGCCTGCAGTTGCTACGAAATGGTACCTTAATAGTAAGTACAGATAAAGAATGAAAAATGTAACAATTTTAAAGATAAAATTTATGCAAATGCAGAGGGTTTTATGATTATTTTACGAGCAATACTGAAACTGTTTTTACAATATTATTATTTAAGTCATAAAATTATATTTCAAGAGAACATCTGGTAAGGTTTATTGACTACCGTGTATTTATTTTAAGGTTTAAAAGAATTTGTGGTAAAGTAAAACTTTTATGTCTGACAACGCACCTTCTTCCCTTAATTTAATGCTTCAATATCGACTACCACTACAGATAGTAAACACAAATTATGATTATGACTACTCAACACAGATGATAATCTAATAAGATCACAGAACTTATGATTCTGGTGATTCCCTCCCACTTCCGAACAGTAGGTACATCTCTAAAGCTCTAAGTTTCAGTTCATCGACTCGTATCGTTTATCCCAATCAGCCAAGTGGTCTGTGTGCCAATTATCACATCGACCGACTTGTCCAGGCTGTTAGCGGCTCGTTTAGGGTTTGACTCATCGTTTGCGGAGTGAGTTTTATAGCATTCGCTTGATTGCGTGTTTCTAGTTTAATTTGTATCAGATCGTAGGGGTTCGATCTATTCCCTATTTTTGTAATAAATTTAATAAGATCCCGAATCAATCTCTGCAATGTTAAGAATTTAGAGAAATAGCTGTAATTGTGCGAGTATTTAATAAGTTCTAATATGAATAAATATATTGAATCTGACTATAAAAAACTCACAATTTTCTTCTAATTTCTTGTATATTGATTAAAATAATTGAAAATGGAAAATAAGCAAGTAATGAGGTTAATATTAATAACCATTTCCTAAAAGTAATCAGATAAAATTAAGGTTCAATTCTTTAGCCTACAATCTATTTCTAACGCCTCACCCACAAACAAGCCGGGTAAAGTGTTGCGATTGGTCAGTGTTGACCTTGATAGCTTGAACTAGTTTACTAAACCAAATCTTATAACTAGATTGTTTTTTTTTTTATATTGTGCCAGGCACTTGTCGGTAGAGTATTCGCCTATACAATTAGATATATTGTATATCTAACAAAATAATATAAAGGTAGATCAGATAAATTTAAATGATCGCAATGTCGCACTGAAAATGCTTTTGCTTTTTCCAGTGTACATGATATCTAAGAATATGTCGTTTTTGTTCCATGCTGGACTGGGAGCGAGAGAAAAACATAGAATGTGCCAGCTGCATTTTCTCCCGTAAAAACCAGCTAAGGGATCCGAGGGTTTCAATATATTACAATTTAGGCTTCTTCTTCTGTCGAGTGGGTATCGAGTCTATCGACCCGATGAACCCTGATGTCAGAGTTTTTAAACCGCCTAGTAGTACAACTATCAAGCCTCTGACATGGTTGATTAAGTAACGACCACTATCAAAGACAGCGACCGGGACCGACGGCTTAACGTGCCCCCTTCGAAGCACGAAATCTTTTTCTTTTCGGACAATCAGGTGATTCAGCCTGCAATAACTGCCTCCGTGTGGTCTAGTGGCTAGTGCCATGGACTCCCGATCCGGAGGTCCTGGGTTCGATTCCCAGGGGGGAAACACAAAGTTGATATTTGAGAATTTATCACTTTGTGAATATTTCCCCAGTTTGGTTAGGACATTGCAGGCTGAATCACCTGATTGTCCGAAAAGAAAAAGATTGCACGTTAAGCCGTCGGTCCCGGTCGCTGTCTTTGATAGACACAGATGATGGTCGTTACTCAAACCATGTCAGAGGCCTGATAGTTGTGCTACTAGGCGGTTTTAAAACTCTGACACCAGGGTTCATTGGGTCGATAGACTCTATACCCATTCGACAGAAGAAGAAGCCTGCAATGTCCTAACCAAACTAGGGAAAAATTCACAAAGTGATAAATTCTCAAATATCAACTTTGTGCTTCCCCCCTGGGAATCGAATCCAGGACCTTCAAATCGGGAGTCCATGGCACTAGCCACTAGACTAATGAGGCAGTTAATTTAGGCGATGTGTTGACAACCTGTCACTTAAGAAATAATAACCTTCAAATCCATCTTAAATAACCCTCCTAATTTTGTCAGACGTGGCGGAACGACGTTTGTATAGGTCGTTTACGCTCTGCGCTACCCTATTAGGGATAAAGGCGTGATATTTTAATTATATGTATGTATGTCGTTTATCCCGCGGCACAGTGTTTTTTTTTCCCCAAAAAAGTGACATACGTCTTTTATTGAATATATCTACTATAAACATAATTACAAATGCAAGAGTAGAAATCCCATGTAAATTATTAATACTTGATTTTTAAATCGGATTTCGGTTTAAATTTAAATTATTTATTATTTCGGTTATTATGATTTTTTTTACCGTATTTTTAATGTAAAGGTCATGAAAACTTCGATGATTTTTCAAAAATCATTTATTAATAATTAACACATGGGAGTTCTACTCTTGCATTTGTAATTATCTTTTTAGTAGATATATTCAATAAAAGACGGATGTCACTTGTTTGGGGCGAAAAAATACTGTGCGCAGGCACAAAAACGGAACAAAAGCCAAAGTACATTTATTAAAATTAAACACATCCCATTGTACTCAAGAAGGGTCGACGGTTTAATATCTACTGCTCTAAATCAGAATCTAACATTTTCAGCAAAAGCCCGCAGTCTGCCTGTGGTTTTGTGATAGAAACCTCCATCAAATAAGGATAAACACGAAGAGAAAGAACATAGCCTGAAGCGTTATCTAGAAAAGGTCTGGCTGTATCTATCCGTGTGGGTGCTTACCGCAAAACCGCGTCTAAAAGGAAGTCAGTTTTCTACACACTAAAATAGAAAACTTTTTCTATTCTAGAGGGGTCAAAGGGGTTTTATAGCAACCTAAGCAAAATATATACTTATCTCTTGTTAGAAAAAGAATAAAGAAGAATTTCATACTTCTTGAATCAGTTGAGAGTTTGTTGTTCAGTATGCCTATTATATATATGGTTTGATATGTTTTCGACTGTTTCGTTTTAATATTCACTCAACACAACTAAACTATTATTTTTAGCGAGTGGACTCTGGAATCGAACAACGACCCGAAGATCCATTATTGTAGAGTGTTACTTACATTAATGTAAGTCTTTTCGATAACCGTGTTTCGATGTCTATTGCCTGAAAGCGAATGACTTCTATTTACAATGAACAGAAAGAAGGGCAGGCATTATTTAATAATATTACCAAAAAACTAGAACGCATTGTACGTAATTACGTGTCATTACATTATTTACGTGAAAGGATTGACCCAGTCTTTTTTTACCGGAAGCTACTAACTTGAGAAGTACCTATCGATTTTGTAGTAAAACTAATACTTTTGGTAGAACTTAGCTTTTTTTGGAAATTGGATTACTGCATTGTGCTTATATGATTTTTAAAAGTGCAAATCAATATACGAGTTTTAGCTAACACTTCTTACGTGATAATATTTAGGTATCTGGGTATATACGAGGAGCATATCCTTCGTGATAAAAACATTATACAGCTAGTAAACATCGAAAATACAACATGCATTAAATGGAGCTAAAACACGCAATAAGACAAAGACCTCAAACAAATATACTTACATGCATACGTAAGTAGTAACAGAGTCATATATCTTACAATACAGACATTTCAAGTCATACAAAACAATATTTCAAAGTCAGTAAAAATATAGGTACCTAAGTACTGCTTTTCGGTGTATCCAAAATGGCGCTTTGCTTGTTTATCATGTCACCTTGTTAGTACACAAGACTTCATCATCCAACAATCAGCAGTTAATAAAATTCTCTTTAAGCCAGTGTCGCGCCCACGCATCCCGGATGACATCAGATTAAAATCGAAAGTCGACAACAGACTATTTACATATCGACGTGGCACAGGTTCTCCATTCATGTAGGACAAACATGGGTAAACGATTTAGTTTTGACCAAATCTAAACTATGAATAGAGTCCGTCTGGCTTTTTCTGTAACTGAACTGAGAGCACTTTACGTTTGCTGCCTGGATTGGGTGTCGGGAAAGCAGACATAGATGAGAACGATCGAACGAGGAAGTCGTTCTTCCATGCTGGACTGGGAGCGAAAGAAAAACATAGAATGTGCCAGCTGCATTTCCTCCCGGTCATGCTGTAAATGCCAGCTAAGGGATCCGAGGGTTTCAGTATATTGCAATTAGGCGATGGGCTGACAACCTGTAACTACAGCAATGTATCTACAAATCAATCTTAAATGACCCTCATAACTTAGTCAGACGTGACGGAACGACCTTTGTTTAGGTTGTTTACGTTCTGCCTACCCCATTAGGGATAATGGCGTGATTATATGTATGCATGTATGAAGTCGAATACCTGGAAAGTAGTGTAGACGTCGGAAAGGACAGGAAAAGTCTATCAGAAGAAGCGAAGCACCCAGTATAGTTCTAGCTACCGCTCAACACAATTTAAAGGTTTCACAACAATTTGCGTTACACAAACAAACCCAAATTCGCGAGTGTAACTCCAATTCAATTGGTCTAATCAAGTTTTACATCCAGCATTTGGCTGTATTCGCCCACGCCCCCTGTTGTCGCAACTGTATGAAACTGGTCCAACAGTTCTATGCTGGCCAGAAAGCGATAGAAAAGCATCTAATGTTCCGTCTGCTTCTCTTCTCGGGCATGCTGTTGAAGTCAGTAGAAGGACAAGAATTAAGGTGAATTGCTGACAAGGACAACCTATAACATTAGCAATACACAATTCGTTATTTCTAAAATGACTCTCCTACCTCATCATTTATTACAACATCCTTGACGCTCTGCCTACCTCGTATGGTATACAGGCGCGGCTCTATGCGTGGCAGCCTGCGCCCACGCTGCCTGTTGACGCAAGCGCATGAAACTGGTCCGTCAGAAATGGTACGACGGCAAACGGCAAGGCGAGCCTTTCGCAACGTGATGTTGATAGTTTCAGAATGTTCGTGAATTTGGCAAAGATTATGTGGTAAGAAAACTATAATGTACAAACTTAGCCAATCACCCGATAACCACCCAGAACGTTTTAAGAGGAATATCTAGGAACTAAGAAAAACATCAGTTCTCACACAATAATTGAGTAAAACTAAGTCCGATGTTCTAAATCGTTCCCGCAATAAAACGTTTCAATAGACGAGAGATAAGACAATAAATATACAAAACTCTATTCAACAAAGCTTCTTTAGTCCCAGCGAATATCATAAAACTTACTTATAGGTCGGTAATGTACTTCTAACTGCTTTCATAGCGCCACACATGCAGAATAGGCTAACATATAACTGTAGATGTTTGTATGTGTGTCTCGCCGCGAGGGAACCCGCAGCGTGAGTCATGCGCTCGCGCAAGCAGGGGTGCCAACTGCGGAGACTATTCAACGTTAAGATATCTTGTGCGGCGACTTTTTGCTATGCTATGCTATATGGAATAGCGCTGTGGTGGTGACGATGATGGAACACGAAAAATTATATCATAGCGGCCCAGAATTCAGCCACTTCCTAGTAGCGGATTGGCTGCCGTATTGTAAAACTTGTATTGCGGACCGAAAATTGCAATGGCAGCGAGACTATGCTGTTTTACATAAGAACTTTTTTTTTTTTAAATATATATAGGCAAGCATTTGTCCGCCATCTCACCTGGTGGAAAGTGACGATGCGGACTATGTTGAAGCATACTCACCTATGTAGTGCCTATTCACTCTCGCCTTGAAAAGGCCCAGGTTATATTGTTCCGGAAACTATTTAAGGTATAATGATAACTTTACAAAGAGTTCGAACACGATGTTGTTTTTCACGTATCTTCATGGGTTTATAGTAGTCATTGGAGATTTCTATTTCCACTATCCACCTTTTCCCCAACACATCTAAGATCAACGTAAGACGACGTGGAATGTATTTTTCTGCGATTTCTTACTAAGAAGACTTGGCAACACTGCTTACAAGTCGCAAGCAACATCGCCACGCGCGAGGCTTTGCACTCGTGGCACGCAACGGACGAAAGGAACGTGTAATGTATGAAATATTACCAACGGAACGTTAATGATCATTGGTAAGACGTAATAGAAAGACATTTCTTGGAAGACATTTTTCGACCCGAATAATAAGTAGCACATAATGTTCTCAAAAGAAAAGAATTCATTGTTATCTTGACGCTGAATTTGATAATAGGGAAATTTACAAATGAAGAAAATGATCTTACAAGCCTAATCGCGACGACTCATAAATACATACATATAATCACGCCTTTATCCCTAATGGGCAGAGCGTGAACCACCTAAACAAAGGTCGTTCCGCCACGTCTGACAAAGTTTTGAGGGTTATCTAAGATTGATTTGTAGGTATATTTCTGTAGTGATAGGTTTTCAGCCCATCGCCTAAATTGCAAATATTTGAAACCCTCAGATCCCTTAGCTGGTAGCATCATCGACGATAAATAATTCATTCTCAGGCAAAAATATCTTCATCAGTTGGTATATTCGGTAGGTTAAACGCTATTAAGCACTTCAACCACGGGAGTTGTAGCATAAAGCCTCAATCACGTTTACGATAATCGGTGTCACATGATACAAATACAAAATATTCGCTTGTAAATAGATTGATTTGTTTATCATGTACGTTTTTTGAATAAACAAGAAGATAAATAAAAGAATGCATAGTTGTTTTAAAAAAACAGCAAAAGTATCAAAATATCTCGTTGGAGTGTTATCTTAAGACTTTCTAGTGATAACATCAAGGTAGCATTTCATGCAACTGCATTGCAAATATTTGACGCAGATTACTTCGCTAAATGATTCGGGTTACGTCATACATATTCCTGGCTTGGCCAGGCTAGTCATAATTATTCTAACTGAGGACTACTTTTTACGCAAAATATTAAAAAAAAAATACTTTAATATATTTAATTTTTTAGAAAAATATACAAAATATTAATATGCCCTATACATATAATAATCAAATATTTAATACGCCCCTGCCCACCCATGATCTGAAAATATATCTACTCTACTATCTTATGCAGTTAAATAATATCTTGGGTTATCATTATCAGCAGCAAATGCCAACTTTAGTGCTGCCCCACCGACCAGCTGCAGGCATTTGGTTTTACGCTGTTAATATCATAAAACGGAAGTCATAGTTTTATTTCAAGACCGCTACGAAGCATAACACAAACATACGGCACTTTCAAGTTCCTTCAGAACTAAATACATATTTATTTGTTTTACGGGGCCCTATTTCAAGCCGGTGGGGCAGGTTGTTTCTCTTAAAAAGGAAAGAAAATATTGTATAAATAGACTGAAACCATAAGGTAGTAAATAGAGTTTGAAAGACTAAATCTGAAGATTAAATCTGAAAAAGAGTTCAAAGCAAGTTAGCCTCTATTCTGGACTGGTAATGTTTTTAGGCAAGACAAAATCACATGCATGAAATCAAAACTTCTGTCTTCTCTTTATTACTACGTTTTGCAATCAGGCCAACACATACGCTATTTGGCGACTTACTTATTAAAAAACACAATATAATATTTTCTATAAATAGTCCAGCAGCCAGAAGTTGCGTTTCGAATGGGGCCCTCAGATCGATGACATAACCTTGGCTGGTGGGCGTCAGGAAGTGAACTTGGGTTTCGACATGCGAGCCCGCCATCGCCATACTACGAGCAATTGAGAATGGTTCTTTACAAGGAAGTCTTCGACAATATTCGGAGTTCCCTTTGAAATTTCCTTAAGTTAGAAACTTTTTCGTTTTATTCTTAGTAATATGCATACTATGAACGTATACAGGCCATGATGCTGAAAGTTTGATCAAAACAATCGATAAAAACAACATCAAAATCCAATATTTTTAAAAGAACACTGTAACACGACCACAGGATACAATGGATGCATCATCCCACTTGGCAGAAGAAGAAGGGAAGCCTATATATAACATGCAGAAATGTTAGAAAAAGAAGCAAAAATTAACCTACAATTTCAAATTCTTGAAGTTCGGACCCTTCATATAATAAAATATCAATTAGGGGTGCGCGTAGCGAGCAATAAAATCTAAACACAGCTCTATAAAAAGGCATGGTGTTTAGACTATATCTATGGAACTTCCGCACCATAACCTCGTCAATTTATTAGTGCGCGTGGCTCTTCTATTGGTGGCTTCCTACTCCCGTCACGGTGAAGTAACCAGCTGACGCCAATAAGTTACGAATGGGACAGCGGACAGGTTTCATACATACTTACAATCACGCCTCCATCCCCAATGGGGAAGGCAGAGCGTAAATGACCTAAACAAAGGTCGCTCCGCCACATCTGACAAAGCTTTGAGGGTTATTTAAGATAGATTTGCAGGTATATTGCTGTAGTGACAGGTAGAACATCTAACTAAATATGTATGCTTGTGTGTCTTCACTGCTGTGCAGTCAAAGTCGTAACGGTTTAGCAAGGGAAGGGTTTTATTTCGTAGCCAAGAATTATGATATATGACCTAGTAAGTGTTGATTCATATGAATATGATTTCGCAATACCGGTCAAAAACATAACCCTCCTTTTTGCTTTGCCGTAGTCGGGTAAAAATTAAGGATACCCTCAAACAATGCTGCGATGTGTTTAGTTCTTTGCTATAATCAAGAGCAGGCAGCCAGTGCTGCATAGGTAGGTATGGAGGGAAGATGGCTATTTTACGATATGTGAACATTATTATTAACTAGATAAACCACGTTATTTATAAGAAGTCGTAACTAAGCACGAAAATATTCACGTAAAATACAGTAACACAATCTCATTCTCTCCCCTATAAATGGCCATATACAAGGGGCAAGTCTGCGCCAAAGAAACCGGCTATATTTTCTGATTCTGTCTTATCCCCGTAAAGGGCGTAGCGAGGTGAGAAAAGGTGACATAGTAAACAGAGTTTATAGACGCGACTTTTACGCTGCAGTTTCACGCGCGGCTTACTTAATGAGTTTTCCCGTGAGAATCAGATATTTTCCCGCGGTAAAAGGCAGCCTATGTTACTCAGGGTAAACAAAGCTTTGTAATGGTAAAAAAATCTAAATCGATTTAGTAGTTTTTGAGTTTATTCGTTACAAACTTACACACACACAAAAATACAAATCTTTCCTCTTTATTATATTAGTGTAGATTAGGTCTATCTAAATACACTATCCACAGCAGTCCACTGGCTTGAGCTGGGAATTGAAGGATCTATTGGGGGGGTGTTTGCCGGTGGTGAGCACACCATGCCTAATACTAGCAATGCAAACGAAGTGCAACACGTTATATTCATAGGGAACACTGTTGCCCTGTATTTATCCCTTAGTCGGCTTTTTCGACACCCACGGGTGAAGCTGGGGCGATATTTAGCGTACATAAAACACTGGAACTCAGAATACCAGTGATAAAAGTTTTGAATACACTTGAAGTTGTAGAATAATAAAAATTATACAAACTAAAAAATCCATACGGCCTACAGAGATCAGCGTCGGCGCGTGCGTCGCTCCGTATAAGGCAGGCGGCGGCAAGGCCGGTGTGTCCCAGTGCTACTTATCATGCAGAATTAAAATGTGCTATGATTCTCCCATCTCAACAATCATACCATTAAAAAAATGCGAAATACAACATGGGTATAATTTTCACTGCAAGTATTTTTATTTTCATCATCACCTCATATAATATGAAAGAAAATAAAAAAAATGTATTTATATTTATTATTATATGAATTTCTTATTTTGTTTCTTTCATAGATTTTCCGGGCCAAGTCTAACTGGCCAATAGGAATGAAGATCTGGACTTTGTTCCCATTCACCCTGCCCATGTTGTTGCTCATAGCAGAGAGTAGTTACCAGAAATGTCTCTGGAGGATGGAGCCTTTTTTATATTAACAGTTATGCAAACAGATTTGTGGATTTTGGTCACATGCAAAATAACATATTGCTGTTGCATAGTTGGCTTCATGAAAAATATTTCCTTTCCTTTGGAAAACCACAGCAAGAGGATCATTAACTTAATTGCCCAGTTAAAACTATGAGAAACCAAGTATGGACATTCTTGAAGGATCAAATCCTCATAGAGCATAGAGAGATAGACTCGTCTTTACCAAGGCCATCTATATTATTTGGAAGCCATGCATAAATTAGAATCAATTGGAAAATAAGAATATAAAAGTAAAAATTGTTTAGCAAGTTGTAAGGTTGTAGATTGAGTTTTAGTTCCAGGCATCAGCTTTAAAAGTTTGAGGACATCTTGTCTCGTAATGCATGCAAAGCAAGCCAATTTGTTGGTGGTGGCTCGGACAAGACTAGTGGATTATAAAGACCTGAGCATTTCCCAGAGTGACCAGTTGGAAAGACAGGCCTAACCATTGCCATAGCGGTTCTAGACTTTTAGTAAATGTGGTATTATTGTGAACATTTGATTGACTACTGTAGAAGGTTTCATAATGAGGCAAACAATACAACACAAATATACTTTAGTGAACAAAGTATTACACACAGTCACACACACAGTAATAGATACTTTGTTACTGTGTTTTTGATCTGTTGAAGAATATCATACAACAGTAGTAGAACTACAAGAAAGGTAAAAAAGCCTAGCAAGCACCATATTTTTTAAAATTATGGAATTATTAACTTAGATGTGTTTTATAAATGAGAGAAAAATCTAATTAGATTACTCTTTATGTGACAATAACTTAACAAAAATTACATTTACCAAGGACTAATTAACCTCAATTCCAACTAAAGCCTGAGATGATGAATAGGTACACAAACAGCATTGTATTTGCTTAAAAATATATGTACCAAATAAATAATTTCTCATTCCCAACTTTAATGAAAAGTACACATATCTTTCTTAGTTACCCGGAGTTCAAATTCTCTAAATTTGATACCTAGGGAATTTCTTTCTGTGGGTCTTTAAAAACCGCTACGTTATGTTGATGACCTGGACAAAATTGGTCATTAGAGCATAGACTAGTCAGCACAAAAGAGCATGCTTTCACTTTCCTACCACACCACTTATCAGCCTAGAACAAAGATTTCATTGATGGGACGTGTTGGTAATGGCTTGATGAATGTAAACCCACGTTCATTGGCTCAAAAGGCAGTAAATTATTGGCGAAAAGACGAGCTGATTCATACACGATCGCAAATTGTGAATCACTTTGGAGACAAACAAGTTTGAAAAGCAGCGCTTATTGTTGGATCGCAAACAAGTCAACAACGTGGAGGTGAGCTGAACCCGGTCTAAAGGAGATATATGTAGCAAGGAAGTACTCACCATCTGTTCTTTTTATGTTGATGTTGATCCCGGACTGAATCTTGATCGAACCGTCATCCATTTTTGCACTGGTTTATGCACCACGTACACTATAGAACATTATTTCGTAATGATCCTAGGTTCAAAAATAGTCTAACACATTTGGAAATTACACATGAGAGCCGGTGAAAATTACAAATAAATTTCTACACCCAAATTGACAGTTATATCGAGCTAGCTACACACTTCAGACTGGACGTTTGAAATTTGTTTCACTACAACAGTCAAATCAATCACTTTACTTTCTAATCTTCAGCCACCGCAATTGATTTAAAAATTTGTGAAGTACAATGAAACTAAAAACTGAATAAATAACGAATGTTTCAAATTATTTCGGTTAAAACACGAAATTCCAAAAAATTATCAGTCTGAACACCAATGCATCGAAAGTTGCTGTTTTGTATTGCCAACGTAAAAAATATTTTATACCTTTTTTTCTTTTGGACGCGTTCATAGGTTCAACAAAATATTAATTCAAATCGATCGATTTACGAAGGTACAACACTATTAAGACCATAGACCATACAAATCTTTGAAAGGGGCTCGTCAAAGGGGCTGGAAATCCGTCAATCAAGAAAATTAGCACAAGATTTTGCAGCATTTTCTGTAATTATTAGAAGGAAACATGGAAAATGAATACAAAATATCACACAAGGCAAAAAAACGAATCAAAGAAGTAATGAGAAAAGCTCGACCAGGTAAGAATTTCATTGCATTTGAGTGTACTATACCTATAAACTTCAAAGTTTTCGCTATTCACTGTTAATATTCAATTTCTTATTTATTTTAGATTCTGTCGTCATATTTTACTTGTAATGACCATGTTGAATATAAGCTTTACAACACAGCATTGTGTTTGACTGGGACTTTTAAGGGACAAAGTACTAGATTTCTAGAATGATCTGAAGGATAGCATCATTCATTACATACAGCGTCCTTGCCTAGCGGCTAACGGTTATGGCCTTCATAACACTCTCTTGGTAGATAATTTTGTAATATATACTTCCATTCTTCTGGACAATCCATTTATTAAATCCTAACCTATAATATGATTAACCTCATTTTGAGTCAAGAATTTGATGATCCTTTTTGAAAAGCTAGTCTGATATCTGGAGATTAAAGTATTATCTGATATCTTCTGTTTATAATGCGATAATAAGAAAATAGCTTCTTCAATTAATGTTACAATAGAATCTTTAAATTTCATTGTACATTGATGCAATAAAAGTTTGTACATGTAATACATTATAGATTGCAAACCCTCATTTTAATAAGCTTTGTTACAGAATTATCTGATAAATACCAATGGACAGCTTTAAAGTATGCCAGCAAATTTGAAGAATTTCTGAAATGCAATGATAACGTTGACAGAATTAATGAGGATGAAATCAGCCCTGAAGAGTTTATACACAAATATGAAAAAATATATAAGCCAGTAGTTATAACAAATGTTCAAACAAACTGGAAAGCCAACCAGAAATGGACTTTAGATAGACTTGCCAAAAAGTATAGGAACCAAAAATTCAAATGTGGCGAAGACAATGAGGGTTATAGTGTTAAGATGAAAATGAAGTATTACATTGAATACATGAGGACAACGACTGATGATAGTCCGCTATATATTTTTGATAGTAGTTTTGGAGAGCACCTGAGAAGGAAAAAGCTTCTTGAAGATTATGAGGTTCCTAAATATTTTAGGGATGATTTGTTTAAGTATTGTGGTGAAGAGAGAAGACCTCCTTACCGTTGGTTTGTGATGGGTCCACAGCGCTCTGGCACAGGGATTCATATTGATCCCCTTGGCACAAGTGCATGGAATGCTTTAGTGTTTGGACACAAGAGATGGTGCTTATTTCCTACACAAACACCAAGAGAATTGATCAAAGTAACAGGAGCCATGGGAGGGAAGCAGAGAGATGAAGCTATCACATGGTTCAAGTTGATATATCCTAAGACTCAGCAAGAGACTTGGCCAAAGGAATACAAACCGGTATGAAAATTATTATAATATGAGGGTGGAGTGATAAGTAAGGTAAAAATTTAAAAAGGAATGAATTTTATTGAACTATTATTAATTATTTTTCAACGTAGTTTCCCTCTTGAGTCAATGCTCTTCATCCAGCATTTGTCTAACTTTTCTATCCCTGCCATATAATACGATTTAGGCAACCCTTTGAAATAGGCATTGGTTTCGTCCATGATCTCCTCATTTGATCCAAATCTTTTTACACCAAGCCATTTTTTTTTATTCGGAAACAAATAATAGTAGCAAGGGGCTAAATCTGGAGAATAGGGTGGGTGGGGAAGCAACTCATTGCCCAACTCGTGGAATTTAGCCATGGCAATCGCGCAGGTGTGTACTCGTGCGTTGTCCTGGTGAAACAAGATTTTCTTCTTGGCCAAATGCGGTCGTTTTTCAAGTAAAATTTTGAGAAATTGATCTAATAAATTAGCGTAATACTCGCCATTGATTGTTTTTCACTTCTCTAGGTAGTCAATATGGATTACCCCACGTGCATCCCAAAAAACTGTAGCCATAACCTTATTGGCCGATAAAACTGCTTTTGCCTTCTTCGGAACTGTTTCGCCAGCAGCACTCCACTGTTTTGATTGTTGCTTGGTTTCTGGTGTAAGGTAATGGATCCATGTTTTATTAACCGACGAAAGTTATAAAACGACGAAAAAAATCAGATTTATATTGCCGTAACAACGCCAAACTAGCCCCTGAAGTGACTACTTCGTGTGACTACACGCACGCGTTTTTGATCAATAGACAGTTAACGCGGCACCCATCTCGCGGACAGCTTCTTCATATCTAAATGTTAGTGAAAGATATTGCGCACACGTTCGTCTGAGATGCCTACTATCTCGACTATCTCTCTCACTTTGATTCTTCGAGTAGTGACCTCAATGGCCCCCCTGCACGTTCAGCATTACTTGTCCTTGCCCGACCACATCGAAAATCAGAAAACCACTTATGAATCGTTTTGATCAACGGAGCAGAGTCCCCTTAATATTTATCAAGCCTTTGTTTCGTTTCTGTTATAGATTTTTTGCGCAAAAAATATTGTTTAATCAACACACGAAATTTACTTTTCTCCATCTTTGCGAAAATGTGTCCATTTGTTTTTCTTTAATGGCCGCCAAAAAAAAAAGTAACCGGCTGAAAATTTCAATATAGTACTTCAAAGAGTCGCAAACAAAGAGGTTGCATGCAATTTGAGATAATTTTCTTCTAAGATTGATTTTTACCCTATATATCACTCCGCCCTCGTATACTAATGTAATATGTTTTTTGATAATTATTATAATATGTTTAAATAAAAAGAAATATTGACTAAACATTTATTACAGGTGGAAATACTCCAGAAGCCAGGTGAGACGGTATTTGTTCCTGGAGGCTGGTGGCATGTGGTCCTGAACATGGATGACACAGTTGCTGTTACACAAAACTTTTGCAGCCGCACTAACTTTCCTGTTGTGTGGCATAAAACAGTCAGAGGCAGACCAAAACTTTCCAAAAAATGGATCAAAACTCTTGAAGCTAAAGAGCCAGATTTGTATAAGGTTGCTAGCCAGATTGACTTAAGTCAGAGCACTGGAGTGGCTTCAGACAGTTCCTCTAACAGCAGTTCCTCCAGTAGTGACAGTGATAGTAGCTCGACTGACTCCAGTGGAGATGACAGTGGGCAAGAAAGTATTTCAGCGCACAAGAAAAAGCGACGAAGAAAGTTATGAAAAGACCAATAAGTTTAACAATAGGATCAAATTTAGTTTTAATCAAATACAAATGTATTCTGACTGCCTAGCGGCATAATATTTAATCAGCAATGACAGGAATAATCTTCCTTATTAACTCATTATGAATTTACGATAGCTATCCTGATAATTTATAAGTGAGTGTCTATATTCTGTAAACATGCCTATTTGTATTACTAGATGTAAAGCAATTTACTCAGTTATTTTGTAATAGTAAATTATTTTTCGTTAACACAGACATTTTGTAATAATTTCAATAAACTTTTATTGCATAGAATTCATTGTTTTGTTTATTATTACACTTATTATTTGCATATTCGGATACTTCCACTGACTGTGCATTGGCAAACTTATTTTCGAACTGCCCATTCCAACCGTTTTAACTGCTCATTAATTATTAAACTTTTTTTGAAAATTTATTTATTCAAGTACAGAAACATTTTTGATTTGTTTTTTATTCAAGTACAGAAACATTTACAATAAAGACTAATAAAATATAAACAACAACCAAAAAAAAACCACAATAATCGAAGAGCCCGCCCCGCATCGCACCCGGTGAAAAAGTGCTAATAATGCTGGCTGCGTTTCCACGCTGGATGGCCAGCGATATATATTGCATCAAGTATGACGCGGTGCGGGGATCTCCACCGTTCCGCCGCGAGCGTCTGCCAATTTCGGCAATTAATGCCTTTGCCGCCTTGCACCACACGCCCGCTACCTCCACCGAAAAAGGTACAAAAATGTAATTATTGGAGAGGCAAGCATATTTCCCGTCTTTTTATGATGCTGCACACTCCGCAGCGGCGCCTGGTGCTCGGACTGTGCGTGATAAATGGCTGGCAGCAAATGTGCTTACGCATGTTGCGTCCCACACTAACCAGCGGCCGCGCTCCCAAGGGACTAGTGTGAGTCCATCTGGTCTTTTGCCGTCATCGCGGCACAAGCCGGGTGGCTCCAAGGTGCACGGAACTCCAGCAGATACCAAAGCTCTCCGGATGATCTCGTTAAGCATATGGTGCCTCGGGAATCTTCCAGCACTTTTGCCACAACTTAACCCGTGGTAGCCTTTGTTATCTACTGCAGCCCTGCACTTGCAGTGATGTGGCTCACAAATCACGCAACCCAATCTCAACGCAACTGCTACTCGTAGGGACCCGTCATCGAGCATAGTACCTAAATGCGGAGATGGTAGTGCCCGCAGCCAAGCACCGGATTCTGGGCAGCCCGCTGCCTTCAGTCGTGTCGTATCTGTGCCAGAGGCATTGTTTAATTTTTTTTGACAGTTTCCTTGCATAACTGATCATCCCAACTTCGCTGCACCGCAAGATTGTCTGGACGAGTACCAGTGGGACACATCTGGGACCAGACGTTCCCGGCCTCCTCCGTGTAAGGAATGCTAATTCTGGCACCGTTACAAGAGATAATCCTAGAAACCAGATCTAACACTCCATAGGACGAAGCCAGGAACGCCGGTACTCCTGTGTCTTGCACGCAGCGAATACCTATACCCCCATGTCGTATAGGTAACGAAGCCTGTATCTACTGTGTCTCCCCAAGTTGGACATTTGCATATTCCTTAATCCACAAAAACTATGCTACCGAGTTTAAAGCATTCAGCATAACCTTAATATGTAGCTTATGCTTTTTCTGCGAGTTAACGAAGTCGCGTCACTCAAGGAATAAATAATATGTCCGTTTGCTAATAGCATGGCTGATAGAAAATGAGCTTATGATAAGGGACAAGTGTGCTTATGATAAGGGACGAGCGTGCTTATGATAAGGGACGAGCGTGCTTATGATAAGGGACGAGCGTACTTATGTTAAGGGACGAGCGTGCTTATGATAAGGG
Organism: Scrobipalpa costella; assembly: GCA_949820665.1. Lineage (NCBI taxonomy): Eukaryota > Metazoa > Arthropoda > Insecta > Lepidoptera > Gelechiidae > Scrobipalpa > Scrobipalpa costella. Next base: position 9,689,232 of record OX463299.1, read on the forward strand.
ACGAGCGTGCTTATGGTAAGGGACGAGCGTGCTTATGATAAGGGACAAGCGTGCTTATGATAAGGGACGAGAGTTCTTATGAATAGGAGCATCAAGTAAAGGAACAAAATGCTCTTAGTAGCATGTTATTTATCTGTACACACATTCAATTCAAGCAAAATTCGAATGCGGCCGACCATGTTAAGTAGAACATATTGATTCAGAATTATTTTTTTATAATTATGCGAGGCATTTGAACTTTACTTGACTGTGTTTAGACAAAATATCCTGCTAGAACATAACATTGAGCATTTTGTTCCTTTTCTTGAGTATGCCCCATCCCTAGTCTTATCCCGTATGTCACGGGGTCTGCTACGAAATCTAGGGGATTGAACGAGGGTACTGGTTTTTACACAGAGTGACTGCCATCTGACCTCCGCAACCCATAAGGGAAACCAGACCCAACCCTAGATGACCTGTAACATGGCTTAACGACTAATATCCACGGTATTAAAGGATATTAACCGGGACCAACGGCTTAACGTGCCTTCCGAAGCACGGAAAAAGCACCGAATAAACGTACATAAATGAAATTCGAAAACCAAAAATCAAATTGGTACGTGGTAGGATTCGAACCACGACCTTCCGCTCAGAAAGCAGCGGCCCTATCCACTACACCATCGAGCTCCTTCTTGAGTATGCCCGTTCCTTTTGTATAAACATGCTCGTTGTTTTTCGAAAGCACGCTCCTTCTTTTTTATAAGCAAGTTCGTTTCTTTTTCGAAACTTTCTTTACAGCATAAAGATTATTTATTCCTTGATAGTGAGTGGCATCATTTTTATTTATTTTTGAATTGAATAACTTAAAAGAAATCTTACTCGGTGAACATAATCGATCGATTTCGACTACACCACTAGCAAAGATAATCTGTCATTCCAACTGGCAGAAAAAAAAACTGCTCTGTGGTTTTCGGCAGCCATTTGTTATCCTTGCCAAAGTTCCCGTGAAACCTTTCATCAAAATGTTGAAATCAGCATCTGGCAGACTGGCCAATGTCCTGAAAAGGTCTTTGATTCCAACTGTGAGGGTCAGTGCAGTGGTTCCAGCCAGGCGGGCGCATGGCGGTCCAGTTGAGACGGACGAAGAATTCGACTGCAGGTTATCCTCTTGCGATTTTGACGTTATGTAACTGAAAATGCTGATAACCGGGCTAGAATGTGCTAAATTCTGTTATTTTACCTTACACCGTGGCGTGTTATCACACCGGCTATCTAAATTACCAAAAATCTAGTTCGTTACGTCTAAGCTGAGGTCTGCATGGTTTTATGACGTAGTTGGTTGGGTGTTTCCTCGATTATCATCGATTTTTTCAGTAGATGTAGGCTAAGTAGTAACCCGGTTAATTTTATCAGCTAATAGATTGACCAGTTTGTATCTGAAAAATTTTAACCATTGTTTTAACAAGTTATTGCTTTTTCTTAAAGTGTAGTAACAATATACACACCTCAAATATTGATATAACCTGATTCATATATCTTGTAACTGTGGCTGTATATTTTTTTCACAATACATGGTCTTTTCAGAATTTATGATTCATTGTTTCATTGTTACCTAATCACAACATTAACTATTGTTGCAGATATGAGGCATTCTTCAACAGACACGACATTGACGGCTGGGAAATCCGCAAAGGCATGAACGACCTCTGTGGTATGGACCTTGTGCCAGACCCAAGGATCATCAGAGCCGCTCTGTGCGCCTGCAGGAGAGTGAACGACTATGCCCTCGCTGTTAGGTTCATTGAGGCTTGCAAAGACAAGTGTGGCCCCAAAATAAATGAAATCTACCCTTACATCATCCAAGAAATCAAACCAGTTCTTACTGAACTTGGAATTGAAACCCCTGAGGAACTTGGCTATGACAAACCAGAATTAGCTTTAGAGAATGTTTACGAGATGTAAGGTCACCCGGTGGTAAATAAGCTGTAGAAAAATTTGTATAATAGTTTTGTCGTTGACAGTTTATTTGATTCAATTGTGAAGAAGCCTGCCTTCTATTTGAGTATTTTTAGATCCACCATGATTATCATCAAGCTTATCTAATGAAGAATATGAAGCATTAGAGGAACATCTTTGTTGTTTCATTTTATACAAGTTATTTATACAATTTCTTTATTGCTCTAAATAATAAACTTTGTCAACCAACCAGCAACTACAAATAAATATTAGTTATATTGTAATTACAATTAATATGTGTTTTATTATTTTTATCAAGTATTAAGCATTTACAAAAATAAATCCAAGGTGATCACTGCATATAGCAGATAAGATACATTAGAAACTAAGGTTTGATAACCCAATTCAACATCCAGCTACTACTGATGCTGCAATATGCTGCTGAAAAAATAATTTCTTTTCCACTTTGGGAAATACTGGCCGGCATATGCATGTTCGAAACCCCCCCATCCTTTGTAAGCGCCCAGCCTGGTTGTCCAAAGTTTTTATTTTAGCTTCCCGTTCCTTATCCAGTGATCCTAGGTATAAATCATTTTCTATTTTAATAATTCATCCACACAAAAATCTTTAGAAGCACACATTTATGCAACCTAAAAAATTAAGTTCTATAGTCTTCAAAATAAGTGTCCTTATTTTAGTGTGGGTTTCGAGTCGATCGACCCGAAGAACCCATATGTCGGCGTTTTTAAACCGCCAATTAGCACAGCTAATTGGTCCCTGACATGGTCTGTGTAACGAGAACTATCAAAGACAGGGACCATGCACTCCGAAACATAGAAACGTTTTTCTTACAGGCAATAGAACAACAGAGCTGCCTCCGTAGCGTGGCGTGTCGAGCCATGGGCTCACGATCCGGAGGTCCTGGATTCGATAATGATTACTTATATTTTATCTGTTTCCATCGTCGTAGGAATCGAACCTATAATCGAGAGCCCAAGGCTCAAACTTGTAGATAGTTAATCCGTCGTTAGTTACGACCCGTTGTTAAGGTGACATAGTAGTTAAGTGGCGCTCCCATCAGTAAAAAAATAATATCTCACTAAAAACAATGAATCGAAAATCCGGTCCAACAGACTCAAGTAATAGTTATGAAGATAATTTAGAGCCTTATAAATTAACGATTCTTTGTTCGTTGTAGTAACAGGTAGATAAATCGTCGTTGGTTGCCGTAATTCGCAATTGCGATATCTTCCTGTTACTACAACGAACTGTGAATCGCTAATTTATAAGGTTCTAAATTATCATAATTACTATTACTCGAGTCTGTTGGACCGGTTTTTCGATTCTCTGCATTTTTAAAGAATTATGATTTTTTTACTGATGGGGGTGCCACTTAACGTATATAGTCACCTTAAGGGCACTTACTACTGAAAAACATAGAATGTTCCAGCTGCCCTTCCTCCCGGGCATGCTGTAGAAGTCAGCAAAAGGGACTCGAGGGTTACAGTGTATTGTAATTTAGGCGATGGGCTGACAACCTGTCACTATAGCAATACACATTACAATCTAAAATTGCCCTCAATTTTTGTCAGACGTGGCGAAAGCGCCTTTTACGAGGAGTTTGACGCTCTGCCTACCCCGTAAGGGATAAAGGCGTGATTTTATGTATGTATGTATGTCAACGTCAATGCACGTGCTTTACGAATCACGCTTAACAAAACCATAAATCGTACGGTTTGCGCCACCAGAGTTTTTGAACTTTTATAAAATTAGTAATTAAAATGAGTTACTTTTGTACGTAAATACTTTAATGATTGCAATATTCACACTCATACAATTATTTACAACATTAAATTAATCTAACAAAATTGTGCTTCCATTAAGTACAATTATTTCGCAAAAAACGATTAAACTCAATAATCGGAAATAATAATTTAAATAAATTAAAAACTGACATAAAATTTAGCAAATTAAAACAATTCTATGTAAATTTAGTCTTTGCAAACAAATAATTTGGAAAAATTATAAATAGATCAATCCATTTTGTACTTTTCTAGGTCGACTACGTTTATGACTAGTCCTAGAAGTTTAAATCTTATTCTGAATAATTTCTAAATAGGCTCATTTACAAAAAGATGTCGGAATCGAAATACAGCTAACATTAGCTTTATTCAAAACTGTACATTCATTTAAGGTAGCGATACAAGCCAAGTGGCGCCCCCATTGGTAAAAATATCATAATTCACTAAAAACGTAGTGAATCGAAAAACTGGTCCAACAGAAACAAGTTAAACGTAAATGAAAATAATTTTGAACCTTACAAATTAGCGATCCATAGCTCGTTGTAGTAACAGGAAGAAAAGTTTCCGTTCGTGGCCGTTAATAATTAAGAACCTTATAAATTAGCGATTCATAGTTCTTTGTAGTAACAGTAGGAAAAATTGCCGTAGTGGGTGTTATTCGCAATTTTTCTTCCTGTTACTACAACGAACTATGAATCGCTAATTTATAAGGTTCTAAGTAATCTTAATCAGGGATGTTGCGGATCCTGATGTTTCACTTCCGCGAACGGGAATGTTATGATATTTCTAAATTAATTTTGTATTGATGCCGAAATATCACAAATATATTTAAATCATTTTTACCCAAACTTAGAGAAAAAATGTGGACATACTGTTCCGTTTTTTTTTACAGTCTTTTAACGCTTAAGAGCGTTCGTACACTCATATCTAGTACGTATCGAAAAAAAAAGTATGAAACGGACTTGGAATCGATTATTTTTGGGGCGTAAGGGTCCTTAAAACCTTTTCATATTGCGAAATCCTGTGTCATTGCTACAATTCACTGTCGTTTCTTGACTCTCACCTTCACTACTTTACACATCCGCATTAGAATCCAAATCCATTCATTGGATGCGGATGTCCAAATTCACGCGGATGATCCGAATCCCTGATCCCTGATCTTAATTACAATAACTTGATTCTATTGGACCGGTTTTTCAATCCACTGCGTTTTTAGTGGTTGTTTTTTACTAATGGGGCGCCACTTGGCTCGTATCGTCACCTTAATATTACTATTTGTATACGACTATACACAGATAATTATTATATTTTGACTAGGATTAGTGAGTAACATTTACGAAGTTATTTACTTATCATGATCATGTACAACTTACAAAAATTGATTACAAATAAACAGTTTGTTCAATATTCAGCAAAACACGTACGAATAATGTCTCGCTTAAAATCTGAATTCGATAAACAAGTAGGTAGGTACTTTAAGTTCGTTTCGCAACAAATTAGACTACGTAATGACTAGGTTACTTATTAATTACTCGAAAATGGCATTCATGGTATCAAGGGTCCATCTCTCACCCTGTATAAAGTATATTAGACTCTTTGTTATTTATTTTATAACAGACTAGATTTTAATAATTACATTTAATAATTCAGCTAAGTTTTATACAAAAGTTTAAAAGTAGATTTCACAATCATTTCACTCAGACTAGTATTACTTTTGTCACCTTTAGCAACTAGAATAAAAATAAAATATGCAACAAATAATACGATATAACAATCAACAGACTAGGTAACTTAAATTACACGCAAAAATATTTTAAAAGGAATGTAGGTTGCTATAAAATAAATAGTTGGTTTATACGCTCATTAACATTCTTCCACTTGTATAAAATAAATAGTTGATATTGCACAAATCAGAAATGAAATAAATTACTATACTAGTAAAATAAATTATGTCATAAACAATTAATTTCATAAATTGTTCCATTTAATGGCAAGGTGCATTGACTATCAGTAGTTAATTTAAAACCAAACAATCACTCCGAAATCACTTCAATATTCAATTCATGGACATTTTCTATACATTGCTCCTGTCTATCCTAAAATAGGAGCATCTTAAAACTTTTTAGATTTCCGGCTTCAAACAAAGTCATCATCATCAACATCATTAGCTCCGTCATACATACTTTTTCTGGTTATATTCCATCAACAATTTTATACAGAACATATCATTCATTTTATTCATGTACGCATTATAATAAATCAATTTAACTACAATTCGGTAATAGTCCTTATTCATCCTGATACGATCTTCAATGAGAACGTCATACATACTTTGAAAAACGTCGGCTGCTCAAAAACCTTTACTTTTGATAAGTATTATCTATCAACAATCAAGTGTTCAATGATTAGACTAATAGGTACCTACGATGGCCTCTTATTCCATTTATTGGTAGGTACTACGTATTACTATACCGACACAAAGCTTCTTGGTAACATTCCTTGCGGAATACACCAACCGCTTATGTGGAATAGAGATTAAAATTCTAAACATCAAATACGAAGATTACTTATATAGTAATCAAATTACAATGTTGCCTGTCGTAGGCTGGTTGAAATCGCTCAGACCCCCTTAGTAAATCCCGGAAAATTGCTACAAGATATTTTATTGTATTAATGGCTTCATTTATTGTTCAATATGACTCTCGTTAGTTTCCCCACCCGGACGGAATTTTGTATAAGTGGGGGATTTTGTACATTATGAGCTGATTCTAAAAATATGTAATATCATTATATTGAGGTCACCAATATTAAATGAAAATTAAAATTGACAAAAAAATAATTTTGAGCTGCTCCAGATACGAAACTGTTTAATAGAGGTATATATCACAAAGAAAATATTGAACAGTTTCGTTTTGTTTTCTTCTCAATTTTAATTTTCATCCAATATTCATGTTATATGATTTTAGAATCAGCTCATAATGCACTTGCATTTGGTACGAGACACAAACGAACGATTTTATTTCACTTATAAAAAAAAGGAAACTTATACACAACTGCTTTAGAGTGGGGAAACTAAGAGAGTCATATTGGGAAATAAATGAAGCCATTTTTAAAACAAAATCTCTTGTAGCAATTTCCGGTCAAACCGAACGATTACTACAAGCCTAGTCGATTAATTCTATTTTTTTTCTGTATAGCATCGAAGTCTTTTGCACAGTTATGGAAGTATAGTTCCACTAGTTACACCCTAAACTATAACACCCGTGTGTGGGAGCAATATCACTTGGGAAGTACAAGAGACCACCCATAACTTCATTTTTGTCCCGACTCCCACCACAGACATTGTAATTAATACCAGGTGTAAGGGACAGTGTCCCGCAAACTGATAGAAGTTGCTCAGTCAACTACACTGAACTACTAACAGCAGGATTTTTTTTTTGGGAAGTGAAATAATAAATTGGTTTTTCCATACAAATTGTCTGATCGGGATAAACATTTCGTATGGAAAATCTCTCAGCAACTCCTATCAGTTTGCGGGACGCTGTCCCTTACACCTGGTATAAGGTGTAAGAAATTCAGTTTTAGCAGATGGCATCTAGCATTAAGAATTAAAATGTAATGTACATTGCGATGCCTTAGTAATAGTCATTGATTTGAGATGTCGCTGGGGACCCAGCGCATTTTACTCTTCTGTAGTAATAGTAAGCTAAAGAGGATCTTGGCCACCGACACCATTACTTAAATGTACGTCCGCGAATATCACAAGTCCTTTTAAGGTGACCATACTAGCCAAGTGAGGGCGCCACTTCGCTATTCGTAAAAAAAACATAATTCACTAAAAAGGGATCGAAAAACGGGTCCAACAGACTCAAGTTATAATAATTAAGAACCTTATAAATTAGCGATTCATAGTTCTTTGTAGTAACAGTAGGAAAAATTTCCGTAGTGGGTGTTATTCGCAATTTTTCTTCCTGTTACTACAACGAACTATGAATCGCTAATTTATAAGGTTCTAAATTATCTTAACGGTTTTTCGATTCACTGCGTTTTTAGAGAATTATGTTTTTTTTACTACGGGGGGCGCCACTAGGCTAGTATCGTCACCTTAACTCAGCAGCGTTCCATCAATCGAGATCTAATCAAAGTATTGTTGCCCTACACGAGTTCCAGTTTATCCACTATGAGTCAATGACGTAACTCACAAACCACCCATGGCCCTACCCGCCGTTAGGCATACGGGCCGAAACAACGGGAGTGCAGAGTCCATAACGTAGTAGTATGTATGGGGGGGAGTAAGTGTCTACGTTTCCTAATCTAGAGAGGGAAGGGCGGTGTGCTCGGTGTCTGCCTGCGCCGCCACGAGGGTTAGTAGCTAGGAGTCCGCCGCCACGGCGTCACGTTCCGCCTTAACCTGCTGCTGTGGAAAACAGTCGATGGTTCATACAAGATTCTCTTAAGGTTGTGGGAGTAGGAGGCCGCTTATGTTGTACTTTTGTTATGTGTTTTACTGTTGCATGTGTTTCCTTAAGTGCAATAAACTATTATAAATTGAAATTGAAGATGTGCAGTTTAAACAATTTTCGGGACATCCACTACAGTGAGGTGTTACAAAAAGTAAAAAAAACATAGTATTTTTGTTTTGCTCGGCCATACTTGTTGTATTGCGTACATACACGCACCCCTGTGTGCGGAACAACAAGTTTACTATGCCAACTAACAGAATAAGGCAATGTGCGTATACGACAATTACACACAACCATGGCTAAGCGGCAAGGCTGTCGTTAGATAAAAATACTAAACAAGTTGGATTGAAATCTAGAATTGCACGGTGGCGTCCTTGAGGCTGAGCACCTGCAGTATACTGACCATGGCCTTGGTGAGCACGGTGGCGTCCCAGAGGCTGAGCACCTGCAGTATACTGACCATGGCCTTGGTGAGCACGGTGGCGTCCCTGAGGCTGAGCACCTGCAGTATACTGACCATGGCCTTGGTAAGCACGGTGGCGTCCCTGAGGCTGAGCACCTGCAGTATACTGACCATGGCCTTGGTGAGCACGGTGGCGTCCTTGAGGCTGAGCACCTGCAGTATACTGACCATGGCCTTGGTAAGCACGGTGGCGTCCTTGAGGCTGAGCACCTGCAGTATACTGACCATGGCCTTGGTGAGCACGGTGGCGTCCTTGAGGCTGAGCACCTGCAGTATACTGACCATGGCCTTGGTGAGCACGGTGGCGTCCTTGAGGCTGAGCACCTGCAGTATACTTACCATGGCCTTGGTGAGCACGGTGGCGTCCTTGAGGCTGAGCACCTGCAGTATACTGACCATGGCCTTGGTAAGCACGGTGGCGTCCTTGAGGCTGAGCACCTGCAGTATACTGACCATGGCCTTGGTGAGCACGGTGTCGTCCTTGAGGCTGAGCACCTGCAGTATACTTACCATGGCCTTGGTGAGCACGGTGGCGTCCTTGAGGCTGAGCACCTGCAGTATACTTACCATGGCCTTGGTGAGCACGGTGGCGTCCTTGGGGCTGAGCACCTGCAGTATACTTACCATGGCCTTGGTGAGCACGGTGGCGTCCTTGAGGCTGAGCACCTGCAGTATACTGACCATGGCCTTGGTGAGCACGGTGGCGTCCTTGAGGCTGAGCACCTGCAGTATACTGACCATGGCCTTGGTGAGCACGGTGGCGTCCTTGAGGCTGAGCACCTGCAGTATACTGACCATGGCCTTGGTGAGCACGGTGGCGTCCTTGAGGCTGAGCACCTGCAGTATACTGACCATGGCCTTGGTGAGCACGGTGGCGTCCTTGAGGCTGAGCACCTGCAGTATACTTACCATGGCCTTGGTGAGCACGGTGGCGTCCTTGAGGCTGAGCACCTGCAGTATACTTACCATGGCCTTGGTGAGCACGGTGGCGTCCTTGAGGCTGAGCACCTGCAGCACCTGCCCCTCCGCGCCGCCCTGCAGCATCACGCTCGCCATGCCGCTCACACCGCTCATTGAGATCGCCTCTAGAGCCTCGCCGTTGTTGTCAACCTAGGAAGATCATCAGGTCAATGAGAAAGATCAATATAAAAAGTTTTCAAATAAAAAAAAAAGTTATATCGGGTGTAACGGACAGCTTCCCGCAAACTGATAGGGGTTGCTCAGTTAACGACACTGAACAACTTCCAACAGGAAATTCTTTCAGGAAAAAAAGGCTATTCCATACAAATTGTCCGATCGAGGTGGACATTTTGTATGAAAATGCATATTTTTATTTACACTTCCTGAAAAAATAAAAAACCTGATGGAGGTTGTTCAGTGTCGTTTTCTGAGCAACCCCTATTAGTTTGCGGGGACGCTGTCCCTTACCCCGTATAGAGCAGCTGATATATTGCCAGATTTTACTGCATGCTGCTATATCCTCTACAGAGTTCAACATGACATCAAATTTGCTACCACTTCATAATACTCTAGCGCAATAACCAAACAGTTTTTTTATCAGATTATCACCACACTTCGGATTTTACGGTGCTCGAATGCAACCTCATAATTCTTGATACGATGTATGTTATCATTATCATATTCATGCAGAACAAATATGTTTTCAGCACGTTAACAGACATTATGTATAAAATATGGAAAACAAAACAAATAAAATATACACACCTTATCATGCAGACAAATATCAAAACAACTGAAAATACGTGCAGAAAATAAAAATAAAACAAACACTTAAATTGACAAGTTTATTGCGTGCTTTGCACTGTAGCACAACTAATATCATGGATCAAATGTAGTATCTTATTTTAAAGCGATGAAAGAGAAATTTAACATATCACACGATCATACTTTCATCACTCTAAACAACAATCATCCTCTTTTCAAATTTATTTCTACTATTATAATCAATTCCAAAACACAACGAATATTCCTACACATACTATTCAACAGCTTAACTCGCATAATAAATACTTATATAATTGGCAGGCCAATTCATAAAACCGAGAATGAACAATGAGCATTGCTTAAGTTTATTTTTAAATACACTAATCTTTGGTAAAAAAAATATCTATTAACTTTCTTACGTAATAAATAAGACACATTTATACTGTAATGAAATGACTACCATAGGATTTGGATAATGGTCTTTCATATGGTATCGATCTTGTTCTCAGGTCTAACAATTTTTCAATATTATCTGGGACCTAGATATAGACTTACCTTTTTATCATGCCAGTTTATAACAAATGAAAACTCGATATTAACTGCCTCTGTGATGTAAAGGTCAGAGCCATGGCCTTACGATCCGGCGGTCCTGGGTTCGATTCCCACACGGGAACCCAAAAGTTGATATTTGTCAATTTATCACTTTGTGAGATTTTCCCCAGTTTGGTTAGGACATTGCAGGCTAAATCACCTGATTGTCTAAAAAGAAAAAGGATTCCGTGCTTCGGAGGGCACGTTAAGCCGTCGGTCCCGGACTCTGTCTTAGATATTGATCGATACTCAAACCGTGTCAGAGGCATAATAGCTGTGCTACTAGGCGGTTTGAAAACTCTGACACCAGGGTTCATCGGGTCGTTCAACTCGAGAATCCACTAGCTAATAAGAAGAACACGATATTTGCAACTTGATGTGAGATTTTTTAAATGAAATGTGATGATCCCAATGTACTCCAGAAATGTTAGGCATCTATCTATACAATAAAGGAAACAAGGTCGTAAGAACAAACAAATAAACATTCACAAACAGTATAAGTGTGTCGGAAGGGGTACTCACTACATTTTCACAATATGTTTAAACTCTGGCAAAAAGGAAACAAACAACATGCATACAATTTATACTATTCATCTTAAAAATAACGAAACATTTTAGAAACGTAACACTTTCTAGACTTGATAATAAAATTACAAAAAATAATACGGGGTTCTCACTTTATCATTATAATTTGTTCATGAAAATACCTAAATAGAACGTTTTCCAGGACTCTGAAAAAAAATATAAGGCTCTGAAAAATCCCGTCTTTTAAAAAGTCGCGTTTCACGTGATACGATAAATGCCCCCTGTACAATAAACTAAAAACACAAACGAAAATGTGAACATTTTACATACATTATGTGCATTTTAACGGTACAAAACTTAATACTATATGGCAAATACATGCAGTAGGCAAAATCACAAAGGTTCATTAATAATTACAATTTGGCAATTAAAAAATAATAGCCCGCTTTTAGCGGGTATGGGGTAAATAAGATATTTGCAATAAGAATATAAACCATCTACGGTGGTAACTTCGTAAGCACTATCTTAAAGATCGTTATAAACTAGTAACATTTAATTAAATATCGTATCTACTTCACTGGTGAAGGGATAGTCTTTCTACAACACAATGGCACGGATTCGATGAATCAAATCAAATATTATTATATTAACATTGTACTTTATACATCTTTGGGTATAATAAAACTAAGTCTTTCGTAAATATTACAACATTAGAAAAGGAATTACATTCATCTTTCTTTTATGAATTCCTCTTTCTTATCAATTTGTTTTAAATGGATATGGTTATCTTATAAACCTTTAATATGGTTCTGAAATCCAGAACAATCTATCATATCTCTCCTCTCGAATACTTGCAAAATAATTCATTGTATGCTTATTTGGTGAAATAAATACTTTGCCTACAAATAGCTAAGCCATTATAATAAATTGATTAGCAACTTAAAATTTATTTTGTAAAGTAAAAACAGCTTGTTTCGTTGCTTATGGTTATGGACTGATAGCTTTCCCATGTCTATGTTTATTTTGTGAGTTTTCGACGGTTTAGTGGGCTGTTTCATACATAATTTAGTACATATACTTATGTACGTACTTATGTAGTACATACATACATTGCTATAAGTCCGTAAAAAATTCGACCGACATCAGACTGTCGTACTGATGATGTGAAATCAAATCCCGAATTACTAACTTTTGTTTTCAAAATAAACAAATAGTCTATTCAAATTTATATTTAGAAGCCTATAAAAAAATTTAAAGGTAAACAGACATCAGGCAATATCTAAAACAAGCGTCGAGCCTCAAAAAGTTTCTAGCTGCAGAGACAAAGCTCCTTAGAAGCGCGCTGAGATAACACACTACTACAGAAATAAGGCAGGATGGCTTCAGCATGTATTTAACAGCAGGAGCGCACCGCCTACTTGCTATAGTTTACCTATCAGCGCGCAGTCGTGCGAAGCTTCATCTCTTCAGTACTATGGCAACATCTACAACAGGCGTGGACTGTACGAATACACAAGCATGCCGTTCGGTTTCAAAAGCACCCCTACAACATTTCACACAGGAATACAACAGGCGTTCGGGTGCGGGGAGCGGGGTCTACTACTGCGGTTCGATCTTAATGGGCACCTGCACGAGTGGCGCGACGCACACGCCGTCCTGCGCCTGCATGGACGCCACCATGCTCTGGTACACCGACGCCGACACCGGCACCGTGATCACACCAGACACCGACACCGGGTAACCTGCACAGATAATCACACATATCAAATATAAAAATAGCTAAATTTGTGTTTGTCTGTTTGTTTTTCTCGGTTGATCAGCTAGACTATTGATAATGAATAGTTTAGTGGACTACGATACGGATTGCTGTTTTAGTGTAAGAAATTGTGTACGTACCATGTCCGTCTTCTCCCGTGAGTATGATCTGTCCGTCGTGGTTGAGCGTGGCCTCTGCGACAGCATTGAGATCAACGGCTACTTCGCCGTCCATGGTTTGCACCACGCCGCCTTCGCCGCTGTGGAGCTGTAAAATATGTTACATTTTAGCAGTCGTTCGGGATATGTTGACGCATGGTACGTAGGCTGGCAATTTTTTGCGCGAATGGTCTTGCAGCTTTTAGAAATGCAGGTTCTTCGGTCGGATCGCACGAATTTTCGCTGTGAAAAAGTCCTGTCTAAGCGTATTATATAATTAGTGTTAGTTATAATAATCGTTCGTAATTCATCTAGAATTTTACAGTCGTTTTCTTGCAAGAGCCCTGTACAAAACAGATGTGTCGTTCTTGCGTATGTATGTCAATGCCCACAGACAATAGGTTAAACCTTAACAGTAATTTATCTAAACACAACACGTCTAGAAATAACATGCAATTATGTAATTCTACTGCAAGTGTTTAGAAAAGCAAGGGATTTTTTTCGGTATTACATCAACATCATCTGTTGTGTAAGGTACCACCGGTTTCAACATACAAAAATATGATAGAAAAGATAAGAACAATAACAATATTTTTTAATTAATTCCTTCCATGCTGGACTGGGAGCGAGAGAAAAACATAGAATGTGCAAGCTGCATTTCCTCTCGGGCATGCTGTAAAAACCAGCTAATGGATCAGAGGGTTTCAGTATATTGCCATTAAGGCGATGGGCTGACAATCTGTCACTACAGCAATATACATACAAATCCATCTTAAATAACCCTTAAAACTTTGTCAGACGTGGCGGAACGACCTTTGTTTAGGACGTTTACGCACTGTCAACCCCATTAGGGTTAAAGGCGTGATCATATGTATGTATTAGTTAATAAGTGACCGGTTTAATTTAATTTTGATTAATGCATTGAAATTAAAATTTTGCATGGTAGCTATGACAGATGTAACTCCTATACATTTGAGACATAGTTCCGTTTGTTTTCCTTCGGTAAGGCATCTGTCGCAGCTATCATCGTAAATTTTACAGAACAGTAACCAATGTTAACACATTTAATGTAATATATAAAATGAGCTCTACAACCACAACTAACATCGACTTAGCCTAAGTAAGTAGTGTTAAAAAGTGACAGTACCTGCGGTATACTTACGACTTGCGCCGTAGTACCATCCGGCAGCGTAATGATAGGGTTGTTGGGGTCTACCTGGATCAGAGACACCGACCCGTCTGGGTTCGTGATTGTCTGGAGTACTGCTGGGGCGTAGCCTGACATCTGGACATAGCAAATAGAAGACATTAGAAGAGGCTGTTTTGGGTGTGTCACAAAAGGAAGAAAAGTGAGGTTCATGGTCAGAATATACCATACACCATACATTGCTAAATAATAACGGAGAATTTCTATAGTGCATGTTCAACGCTTGATATAATGATGATTTCCTACGTTAGATTTGTACTTAGAGTAAATATTGAGCGGCTTTGACCTCGCTCAGTTAAGTCTCGTATTACAAGACGGATAAAGCTGAAGTCGACGCGGGCGACAATAAGTTCAAGTTGTTACATAATTTGTGAACAAAATATTAGCGTTTGGTTGCTATTACTGCCGGATTGAAAGGCGTTTTAGTAGCTATTTCCAGGACTAAAAGAATGTGTGATGTTGAACTATCAAATAACCTTTTTTGATAATAGGTAGTTTAGTAAATATGCAGCAAGTTTATAAGTGTCCTAGGGTTTAACTCTTTATAAACCAGACGCACGTATGTTTCTTTAAAAAAGACTTCTGCGAGGTGACATAGTCTGCCCTGAGCTAGTATCGAGTGTGTGACGCTTGTTTGTGCCTGACAACTACTTGCGACGCCGCAGCCATGGTCTCCTGGCAGTACCCTCTCTACGGACTGAACATCATGCACACTCTCCGCTGGTACAATACCGCTGGTAGTACCGCTTAATACACTCATGGACATATCTCCACAAACAGACCATTTTGCGGATCCTATCGCAAATAAATATAAAGAGTGTTTGTGTTTTGCAGAACGTAATTAATGTTATTTTATTTTTTTGTAAATACTAGAGTAATGTTACCTTAGTTTTACAGTGCAAAGGCTAAACTGTAATGCTGCAAAATTTATTTTCCAAAAAATAAAATTCGTATTTAATTAGTATTCGTACATCAACATCGGCCAGCGTCATCTGGTCTATGCAGACTTGCTGCGCGGTCATCTGCTGTTGTTGCTGCTGCTGCTGGCGGCTCGAGCCGCCGCCGGGCGAGTCGAGCTCGTGGGAGCTCGACATGCATCCAGACATCTATTTTAGTAATGTGATTGTGTGTTACCAGATCCCAGCGGCAATCCAAGGGTGAAGCGTGAATGAGAGAATATTTGTTTAGTAACAATGAGGGGAAGGAATTAACAATGAAGAGTTATTTATTCATAAATAAATATACCAGTAATATAAAATGAATCTAATATTATTTATTAACCATTTTTGTGATTCGTAAATGGATTTGCTTGTGACTTATCATCTAGAGGTGATATAAATGAAGTCAAAGATAAATTATTATATTCACCATAAAGTTGTGAACTCATTTGAAAAGATTACCCGGAGCACGTGCGTCCATGACACCTTCTGCTTCTCAGCCTCTTCTAGCCTCGCGCCCGTAACTTAAGTTGAAAAGTGAGGTCCGATTGCAGACGTTGCTTAGGATGTTTTTACTTACATTAGGCTGCGGAGTGAGCGGCGTATGTGGAGTGTGAGGTTTCTCATCATCATCAGTGAAAGCCGGTAGCAGGTCCTCGCGGCTGTGGTACTTGTAGCAGTTGATGACGATCTGTCTGAGAGCGTGGGTCCACGACATCTTCTGTTTCTCGTCTTCCGTACGCGCGTCCATGCGTACGTTGGCCCATGGCAGGTCCTTGGGCCACCACGGCGGTCGGGTGGATTCCCGCCCCCAGCCTGGTTTGCCGCGTACTGGAGAGGAAATAACATTGTAGAACTGGTTTTCAATTCGATTAAAATCTAGCGTGAACTATACAAATAAAGAATTTGAGTTTGATTTTGTTCAGATAATAAAATTTCTATAAAGAAACCGCAAATGACGAAATGACTATTGTTTGCTAACAAATGAGCTGCGATTACACCGTAATAATAACTGTTTTGACGAATATTGTGTTGCGGTATTTTTTGCAGACGTAAATATGTTTACGCACTTAGAAGCACGTACGTGAACACATATAAATTTCTGAGGAAAGCCATGATCAAACCTTGATGAGTCATCAGACCTCAACTCACCCATGGAGTACTTGAGCATGAGCGGTATAAAGGCGCGCAGCTGTGCTTGAGTCATCTTCTCCACGGGCGTGGGGATGCCGTCGATGATGAGCGGCGGCAGCTCGAACAGCGCAGGGTCTTCCGCTGGCGGTGGGGGCGCTTGCCCCGCGGCGCCCAGCCCGAACTGACCAGAAATTCATAATTAGTCAAAAACTCGATAACGAAGTCGACAAGTCACGAGTCTAACGGTTCTCAATGTCAATGCAGGGTTACAGTGTATTGTAATTTAGGCAATGGGCTGACAACCTGTCACTAAAGCAATATACATATTACAATCTAAAATTGCCCTCAATTTTTGTCAGACGTGGCGGAAGCGCCTTTTACGAGGCGTTAAACACTCTACCTAACCCGTAAGGGATAAAGGCGTGATTTATGTATGTATGTCAATGCACAAAAACCTCGTAAAATTATAAGAACCAAATATCAACCTTAAAAAAATCTCTCTTCTCTCTTTGACACCTCAATCTAAAAAATCTAGTTGCTAAAGTTTCTCCCCTACCTGCTGTGCAAGGGCATTCTCCAGTTCCTCCATGATCATGCAGCGCAGGTTGCGGATGACATCTTCCAGCGGTTTGGCTCCAAACACTCTGTAAGAAGTGTTGGGTTTTCCGGGAGTGGCTACGAGCACGACTGCTTGTTGGCCCACGCGGGTCGCGAATTCTTCTATGGTTTGCTGTTCGGAAATGGCAAGATATTGTACTTCGGAAGAATTAAATAATCTTTAGGTAAAAGTTGAAGTAAATGAATCAAAATTTTACTAACCCTGAGTTTCCTAAGTAATCTGTTCTGGTGACGTTTGCGCACCGAAGGGTTGGTTTCGAAAGAGTGCGGTCTCTTACGTTTCTTAGATGACGCTATAGCAGCGGCGGCCGCCATTCCGACTGGGCCTAAGGACAATATATTCTTGTATAAGACTAATAAAAGTTATGCAGGTTTAGTGAAGGTTCTGTGGATCCTGAGGTTCTAATTCAACATTAGAGCATTTTAGTAGAAGGCTGGGCGGTAAACAAAGTATGACTTATTGGGTATGCTACTTCTTAGTCATTTCTTTTACGGCATTCACGATATTAGTCGTCATGATGATGCCATTCTGACTTGGCATCTATCAGAAACTTTTTTAACTGCCTCCATGGTCTAGTGGCTAGTGCCATGGGCTCCCAATCCGGAGGTCCTGGGTTCGATTCCCAGGGGGTAAAACATAATGTTGATATTTGAGAATTTATCACTTTGTGAATTTTTCCCCAGTTTGGGTAGGACATTGCAGGCTGAATCACCTGATTGTCCGAAAAGAAAAGATTTCGTGCTTCGGAGGGCACGTTAAGCCGTCGGTCCCGGTCGCTGTCTTTGATAGTGGTTGTTACACAAAACCATGTCAGAGGCCTGATAGTTGTGCTACTAGGCGGTTTAAAAACTGACACCAGGGTTCATCGGGTCCATAGACTCGATACCCACTCAACAGAAGAAGAATCTATTAGAATATGATAAATGCTTACCTGCTGCAGCCAGCTGTTTCGTTACTTCATCATTCATGGCGGTTTTGATAATATCTCCGCTGTCATCATAGGTGGATCCGGCAGGTGATGACGCGCAATCGTCATCATCATCAGATCCGCCGGATAAACCACATCCTTCCACTGCTGACATGTCCTGGGACAGGTAGTATGTTAATGTAATTTATATATTACTTGATTTGGTCTAAATTATATCTAAGTTGGTCAGACTGTGACCTATATTCACTGTTTTGTTCATTTATTTAATTTATTTTAAACATTTCGTTGAATGTTTGCATTTTCTAACTTAATCTGTTTTTTACTTGTTTTGAACTCCGTTAAACTTAATTAAGTAAACTAGATTTTTATTTTCCTAGACTTTAATTCCAGAAAAGAAATATATTTGTGCCTTACCTCCTCAGCCATGTCCATAGACTCTGTGCTGACGGCAGAGTTCATGATGAAGTCTTGCTCTTGTTCAGGTTCCTGGTCTGAATCTAAGACCATCGGGTCTTTTCTTGTCAGTAGTAATGTGAGTTTACCACACTACTAATGCTTCTTTGGTAATTAGCCTCTTTTCTTTGGGGATTTAGTGCCTGAATTTAAACATAATACTTTTTAATTTTAGAGATCCATATTGGGTCCTATTTCTTTCTAGATTATTGCCAACAACAACATACTAGAAAATCTTCTAAATTACAAAAAAAAAAAATTAAGTCTATGCTTTCCAGACATTCATTCTATAAAAGCCTGTATAAATTTTTCACTAGTAACATAACCACTAACTATTCACAATAAATCATGTCTGCAGTCAAAATAATAACTTCTAATCCATTCCAAAATCCACATATTAACATTCTCAATTACCCTAATAAAAGTCTTGATTATTTTGAACATTATAATAAGCAGTAAGTACTGTTTTGTATAGAATTTAAATTTTATCAAAGGTACCACAAATAAAAGAATGTCTAGTGACCAATACAATCAATATCATAGTCATCATAATATATAACAAAATGATATTTTCCATATAAATACTTAAAATCCTAGTGAAAATCATACAAAGGTATGCAAAGAAATTCCATTTGGTTTACTATGTAAATCCATTTGATATATTCAGCTAACAATTGACTTCTACACACAGTGAAGGGTGACCTTTGACATTTCCATTACAGAATTTCAGTCCTAGGCCTCTCAGCAGGTCCAAAAACTGTATTCATGGGCAAATAAAAAGAAAGGGGTATGACCTACCTATATCCTAGAAATAGGTTTTGTGTAAAGTAATAGAAAGTTATTTGAGAATCTAAGTAATATTGTTTTACAGATCCTGAAACTCATAGGAAACTGTTTATAAGTGTGACTTTTCATTAGATATAGCTGAATCATTCGATTGCCCACCCCAAAAGAGTAAAGTACTTGTGTTTGGCTATTCTATTGTGTAGTAGCTAGGACAGGGCGAAAAATCAATACTTGCTTGAACATCCCACACAAGAACCTAGACCTAGAAATAAATAGCTTGAAAACTAAAGAGATACCCCATAATCGAAACAGCCATACGAAATTCGAGCTTTCAAACTCAAGCTATATCCCAAATAAAAGCTGTGCAACTAGGAAATATTACTCCTTTTAGACGTATATCGTCCATCGTTGCCAGCAAATGACGCATTTTATTTCAATGTTTTTGTTTAGACGCAATGCACGGCTGTTAGCCGCGGCAGGGAAGACAAATGTCACAAACTCTTTTGCGGCGGCGTAAAGGATAAGCCCAGATGAATGGCCATCACGAAGGGGAGTCGCGCCGTTCGAGCAGGCTCAGATAGAATAGAAAGACTACGGCTGCGTACGCACCTGCGTGATTTGAGATACATTTTGTGGCCTTATCAGCAGCTCCAGAAACTCGCTGTGATGTAACCAGACAAAAACAACACTTTTTAGGACCGTTTCACTTAACTGGACATACTTTTCACAAAATACACGGAGGACACCAGATACCCCGAAAAACTCAAATCCTCCATTATTATCGATCGGCAAAAGCGATACGAGGATCGGTTAAACTTCACTTTGCGTGACGCCATTTTGTACGAGTCTGCGCGGTGGGATTTTCGCATGGAAAGGGAAATTGCCCCTCGGTTTGCGGGGGGATAAGACTTTCAGTTTTGTAAGAATAAAAAAGCTTAGATATTCGGAAAACACTCACCGATTTCCTCCCTAAATTATTAAACTGGAATAATTTTAAAGCCCTGCAGGCTGGGCCTGGGTGTTGAGGAAAAAATCCAAGTTTATTTTCGAAAACATTGATTAATCACGTCATGAGTACAAGCGCCCCCTATGAAAATTTTCTGAACTAAATTTGACAGTTCCATACATTTTGTAAACATTTGGTTAGTATTTTCCGATAGTTTTCATTCAGAAAAAAGTGAACGATTTTCAGTGTAATATAATCAAGGAAACTTTCAATAATTTGCCAATTACTTTAATAAGTTCTCAAACGCCAAGATAATACAGCAGTGCTGATTTGAAAATTAGAGGTAAACAACTCTTGATTGTTTGTTTTATTCTTAGATTACGTATTTTTACCATGGATTTTGCTATACAAATTATCAACTTTCTTGCAAAGTTAGTTTTTGTGTACGGCTAGCTACCTCGGATAGTGCTACAAACTTGCCGAATGAACTCATTATAAATTTTCAACTAACCTCTTTCAACACTATACCTATTTAGGATCCTGAAGTACCTAGTTATAAGCTGATTTCTGAGTTTATTTATAACTATATTACCTTCATATAAAGATATGTAATCATTTACTCCTATGTAGTGCTTTATCGTTTGGCCGTCCCAAGATTTAAGATACAGCCAGTCTCTACAGCCAATTCTGAAAGCCAGACCTAAATTTCTGAGAAACGTTTAGTTTAGTTTCGAACACTGTTGTGTCCACTCATAGAATAATACTAAAATAACAGTGAAATGGGTTTTACATTACTCCACCCTGAACTTGACTCTCTGACCTGATATTGGAGCTGGTAAAATATTACATAATAATTACAACATTTGATGATAATACCTATTTAATGTAATTTTATTGCTAGTTGTTCCTGTTCATTAATAGAATTTATTGTAGACTGAATCTTGTGTAAATTTCTGTACTACTTTGTTTATCCTTTGTCCTTTTGGGATAAAAGAGAATAGGGAGATTTAAAAAAGATACCACTTTACATTTTAATTTATTTTAATAATCCTTTTTATTTATATTGCATAAAATTACTGTATATCTAAACAACATAGCTCTTAACATCTATGACTAAAATTATACATAACATTACATACATGTATAGAATTCAATAATTAAATTAAGAAATCACATCAGCAGTAAGTATTTTGTCACAAAGTGTCTTTCATCGTGGCCGGGGACGCTTTTGCTCACTGGATTCCTCAGAAGATCCTGCAATACAGTTTTCAAATTAATTCCTTTATCATATACAAAATAAAATTGGGCATTCATCAAAAACAGCAACCAATGTCCCACACAAAACACTATGATAGCACCAACTTAAGTTTATGATAATACATAGCTGAAGTGAAGATTACCAATATAAAAAAAACAAAGCCTGATAAATTCTTTAAACACACAACACTAATTCACAAATTAATTTATAATAATAATTCATATTTAATTTTTTATTGAAAAAGCTCAGATAGTAATGGTATTTTTTAAATAAATTATTGGACTACTAGTTTGAATATTAAGTATGTGCACACGCACAAGTATATATTGATCTACGCATACCTATAGGACGATGGCAGGTTTTGCCCCGCCAGTTGAACTCAGGACAGGAGTTGACAGGACAGGACTCAGGTGCCGTGTCGATAGATCTGCGGGCAGTTAGACCCGCGCCGCCCGATCTCAGAATGATTCCCGCCCCAGGCACGGCACCGGCATTTGTTTGAAACATATTTTAGACAAATACCTATAGGACGATGGCAGGCTTTGCCCCTCCAGCCGGACTCGCAGACGCAGACGCCGGCGACACAGGTGCCGTGTCGACAGATCTGCGGGCAGTTAGACCCGCGCCGCCCGATCTCGCAATGATCGCCACCCAACCCAGGAGGACAGCGACATTTGTTCGGTCCTTTGCATTTTCCACCGTTCAAACAAGGGATCACGCATTTCGCTGTAAGGGAAAATGGCTTGGTAATTTAGTTTTACGAAATACGGAGCGAATTAAAAGACTGTGCATTATCTTTAAGATTTCATATCATGTGGTTGGTTGGGATGTCGAGAGAGATAATACTCACAAAATTCACAACGCAGTCCATAATATCCTTTAGGGCATTCGCACGTATCTTTCTGTATACACTTTCCACCATTCAAACATTTTTGCGAGCATATTCCTGAAACAAACACAAGGCTTTTGTAATCATTCGTTTGTGTTATTCTTTTCAGAATCGCCGTTAAAAATGCGACGCGCTCAGAAGGTCCTTCTTTATCAAGTTAGAAGAGCGCATACGCCGGCATGGAAGAAAAATCCAGCTGTAAGTATTTTAGTAGACTCTTCTGTAAATGTCTAATAAAATGAAACATAGAGTATTAACATTGACAAACCAAATAAGAAACCAAAAGAACCGATACAAAATGCACGAGTAACATGTTAACTAAGCTATTAGGTGGTTTAAAAACTCACACGATTGAAGACACCAAGGTTTAGCGGATCGAAAGTCGACTCGAAATACTCGATAAGAAGGAGAAGAAGTTAAGCTATTACCTTTGTAAGTAACCTTCTTTCTTTTCAAATAGAAATATGCTATTCCTCTTCAACAGCTAGACCAAATACTGCGCGTAGACCATGCGGGTGAACTGGGGGCGGACCGCATCTACGCTGGCCAGCACGCAATTCTAGGAAACACCAAGGAAGGCCCAACCATTCAGCATATGTGGGACCAGGAGAAAGAGCACAGGAGGAAGTTTGAAGCGCTCATCAACCAGTACAGAGTGCGACCCACTGTGATGACGCCATTCTGGAATATTGCAGGCTTCGCGCTTGGCGCTGGTAAGTTTGTGTAATGCTTGTTCTTATGTGTAGGAATGAGTAGATTTAGATTATCGAATTGCGCATGACTAAAAGCAGAGAGATAAATTTTGCAAATTTTTGGACGCCTGTGACAGTCAGAAGGACATGGCAGTCAAATCAAATATTTTAGTCGACTACGGAAATTTACAAAACTTAAAACAAAGTAAAATATTTTAGGCACAGCACTAATGGGCAAAGAAGCTGCGATGGCCTGCACAGTTGCCGTGGAAACGGTAATCGTAGACCACTATAACGACCAGCTTAGAACACTGATGGAAGACCCCAACGTCGACAAGGATATATTAGCTACCATCACGAAGTTCAGGGACGAAGAACAGGAACATCACGATACAGGAATAGACCATGGTGCCGAACAAGCTCCTTTCTACAAAGCATTGACAGAGGTCATCAAAACTGGCTGCAAGGTCGCCATAGCTATATCGCAGAAGATTTAGAAGTGCAATATGTAGGTAGGTTACGCATTTATACAAATTAAATACTGGTATTTTCGTAGTTAGACTTGTAGTTTTATTTGAATCAGTTGAAACCTGACGGTGATGGGAGATGATTACGCAAAAAAAACAATGATTAGCTGTAGTTAGTGTATTTCTCTCTGTTACTTCTCTGCTCTCTTCTATTATTTCCTAATTATCAATAAAGATACCTAATACATTTTCGGTATCGATTTGAACTATCATTTACAGAAAACATGTTACATTAATTAGGCGCCAGAATCTCTAGTACGTTAATAGGTGTGAATTTCATAAGTTTAAAACAACCAGCAAAAACTAGAAATTATTCAACCAATCTAGAAAGTAAATTGGTAGGCTCGAGAAACAGGCCAAATCTTACCAGACAGGCACGAGCACACTCCAGGTGCAGTACAATTCCCCCCATTCATACACGTTAGGTAGCAAAGTGCGGTGCGACAGTGCTGGTACATATCTTTTCAAACTATATATAATACGTGTTATAGAATACTCACCACCCTCGCAATGTGATCCTTGATAGCCAGGCGGACACGAGCACTCTCCAGGTGCAGTACAATTCCCCCCGTTCATACACGCCGGGTAGCAAATTGCGGTGCGACAGTGCTGACCCATATAGCCCTCAGAACATTCACATATCTTTTCAAGCTATTAATGTATGTTGTAATTGTATGTTATAGAATACTTACCACCCTCGCAATGTGATCCTTGATAGCCAGGCGGACACGAGCACACTCCAGGTGCAGTACAATTCCCCCCGTTCATACACGCCGGGTAGCAAAGTGCGGTGCGACAGTGCTGACCCATATAGCCCTCAGAACATTCACATATCTTTTCGTGGTTACATCTACCTTGGTTAGCACATTTTTTGTCGCATTCTGGGTCTGGACCTGTGGAATTCGCCTTGTTTTATACATAAAATAGCGCTCACTTGCAAACTACTAGTTAACAGTGAATGTGCAAAATAAAGATGAGTCAAAACTTTCTCATACGGATTGTGTTCGATCAAATAAAAATGTCGAGAAGCAGGGGGCTTAATCTTAATAATGCTGCCTTTTTGCAGTTATTATATTATTGAGTGATTATTGTTGTTTGTATGAATTCGCACTCGGTTAGTGTATTAATTTGGAACCCGCAACTGTTGGATGGAATACATATCATGGATAATTTTAATTTGGAAAAAGTACCAAGTCTTTACACCTTTATTTGGCCGAGATTTCCAAAATAATACACCTAGTTACAGTTAACGTAAAGCAAGCGTACCAACCTAAAAAACGCAAATGCTGTGAGCAGAGGCACCGTGAGTCGAGCCAATCAGCACTCGGCGATAGCCCGGAAAGAAATGCATTCGGTTAATATGGCCTGACTGTATTCGGCAGGCTGTTTGAGTTGAGGGGCACACAGACATTAGTTAAGAATGAAGAACCATCATGGTAATCGTTGGTTTAGGATGATGAACAATACAGCAATTTTTGATTTCATTTATGTAGTAACTAATATTCAGGTCTCTAGCGTTAAATTCCTGGTTTAGAAGTTACCACAACGCGGCAACGAGAATGGGGGTTAATGGAGGCTTGTCCTCACAAAATCAGTTAAAAATACATGACTTTTTCATTGAATCTTCTGTGAGCGGCAGAATTTCAGACAGATATTTTTTTTTATTGACGTAAATTATCAAAAAAGACCGTTAAATTCAAACAGCAAATATTATGTCTGACCCGAAAGGAATATCAACGACGTGGATCGCATTTGCTCTAGTGGCCAATTAAGCGTGGAACACATGTTGAATACAATGACCAATAACGCCAATTGCTGTATTGTTCCAACCGAGGAATACAAACAACGTGATTTGTTCGTGATGATAGACAGAGTTTAATTCAGAGCCAGGTGTTTTACGCAGCGAGAGTGACGGATCTGAGTAGTTACTTCCCGAAGTTTTAATAGATTACCGTTTTAAATTATTCCCAAACAAACACTTTTTATGTATGCCTTTTACTATTTATTTTCTCACAAGTTTTTCTATCACAGATGGCTTTCACAACATTTTTTTCTAAAATAAAATAGCCAGCAAGCTAAGAATAAAAACTCCTCAAGTTCAAGTCCTCCAAGAAGATTCCTGATTTCAATAAATATTTAACCTTCTTACTCTACTACCTTTTTATCGGCCAGGATTTTTCAATATCCTGGCCGAAAAACACGAGATTTTTTTAAAATCGTGGATGCCTTTTACTATTTATTTTCTCACAAGTTTTTCTATCACAGATGGCTTTCACAACAGACTTTTCTAAAATAAAATAGCCAGCAAGCTAAGAATAAAAACTCCTCAAGTTCAAGTCCTCCAAGAACATTCCTGATTTCAATAAATATTTAACCTTTTTAATCTACTACCTTTTTATCGGCCAGGATTTTATCAATATCCTGGCGGAAAAACACGAGATTTTTTAAATCGTGGATGCCATATACTATTTATTTTTCTCGTATTTTTTTCTATTACAAAAGGCTTTCTTAACTTTTTTTTGTGATAAAATGGACAGCAACCTATAATCAGAATAAAATCTCCTTCAAGAATTAAACTTTTGTAAGAAGATTTAATCCTGCTTTTAAGATATATTTGACCTCCTTATTAATATACCTTTTTATTAATGTCCTGCCCGAAATCTCGAAAGAAATATTGTGAATGCTATTTACTGTTTATTTTTTTTTTATTATTAGGTTTTCAAAAAAATAATCAAGTGAAATAGTATGAATTCAATTCCTCAAAGGTGATTTAATGCGTAGGTATTTGATCTTAATCTGGAATTAAAGTACACGACCTGATGTACCGGTTTTCTTTCTTAAATATTTTACATAGGTTTAGGTTTTATTTAGTGATCTATTGCCTGAAATAAATTATTATTATTTCCAACGGAAATCCTTCGGTTTATCAATTATCGATGAAGACAGATCCACGCCTTCCACGTAGGGTAGGGAATAAATCAATAATATTTGCTACGGTAGTAAAAGAAAAAGAGTGAGATACTGAAACAATTACAAACTTTTCAGCCGTGTAAAACACAACATAAACTGAATCATGCTCGGGGGGTAGGTCTCGTTTACCAACTCGTAAGTGTATTATTAGTAGCGTAAGCAAACAATTTCAGCTGAAAATAGCCGAAATGTGCCGTTTTAGTACTCTTACTCTAAACTAACATTAATGTTTGTTTGTTCCTCGGTTCCGAACTCAAAAGCATGAGATTAAAAGCTTATGAACTGATAAATCAAGATGGAAGTTAATATTCTCATGAAAATGAAATGAAGAAAAAGAAGTCATTTCTCATGAAAATGAAATGAGGTGAAGGAAGTGAAAGCAAAACGCTTGTAGTTCCCAAGTTGATGTAATCATAGGTCATAATCATAAGAACTCGTACCTTCAGTAAGTACGTGCTGAAATGGGATAAGTGGGAATCAAATTATACATTTTCGTTTACGCGGCTCTACATTTCAGTTACAGTCAAAAATCAGTTAGGGATTTTCTCTACGTTGTTAAAATAGTTACAGCAACTTGAGGACCACAGATGATTAGTGTTAAAAATGCGTTGGCGATACAATACCTGTCCTTTCTAAATACACACCTCTCTGTGCGCATTCCTTCTTTAGGCGTAACCTTAAAGGCGTGCCTTTTAGCTGGATTCCTCGACCATTTTTTAGGACCAGGCCTACTTCTAAAGTCGCTACGCCACTGCTGTTACCCACGCACGGTAAAGATATACTGAACTCTGTGGACAAACGCTTATTGAAAATTTAAACAATTGTTACAGAATAATAGTAATGTTAATCGAGAAATAAAACTGGCTAGATTTTTACCTGGCTAACATGTTAGCCCAGCTGCACGAGTGCACAGTATCAGTTTTTTTTAGCCTAGGTATTTTGAAGTTCAATAGACCAACCGCTAGGCCTCTTTCATTTCGCATCATTCTAGACGGTCCTGTGCCATACGTGGTGTACACTTCCACCAGATTTGTTGTTTCAGGCAGTGTTTTTTTTTTTTTCATACAAAATTTCCACTTCAATCTTTGTATGGAGAAGGTAAAAATACTGGTGAAATTTGTTTAGTGTCATTGACTGAGCAACCCCTACCAGTTTGTGGGATGCTGTCACACCCGGTATTTCGATGGCTATTATGCTCATTATAGTATTATAAACATAATACTATAATGTGACTATATGCTTCCTATTTTTGGACAGCAGAAATCTACTCTTAAGTAAATTAAGTATAAATTACCTTTAGGATTTTTTGGCACTCTTCCCTGCCTTTTTATGGACAACGTAGGCGGTTGCAATACTTTTGGATCTGACGATGTTAGAGTATCGAAGTTGTAGAAGTACTTCTTCTTGGACTTCCATGTAAAATTCACATGTTCCACTTCTGAAGGGATTACTGGCAGCTTATGTGAAAAGTTTGGATCCAAGATATAGTGCAGTATGATCCCATTCTGTATTACAAATACTGGCATTGATATACCTGAAAAGAATATTTGATTTATTATTATTGTCGAAATAATTGACGTGGGAGTTAATCTAGTCTAACTTAGTAAAATTGGCCTCAACTACCCAAAATACTATTTTTGTTCTAAGTTTAGTTTTAAGTTTCGTTTTATGCGTTGTATAATTCGTTCACCTGTTGTACCTACCTAAATATTTGATGCTGGTCAAGGAAAACCTTGGCACAACAATAGCGACAGACACGTATAGTAGGCTGCCATTGTAGCAGTATTTATGGGTCTGTCTACGCGTTATCGTTGAAGAATAATTATGTAGGAAATGACTTCACGTCTTGAGATCCTCACCGCTAAACATCCGCACTTGTCGCTCGTCGATCCAGAGGGACAGCTCGGAGGGGCGCTCGATGTCGTTGTAGTTGCGGTACGCGTGCGCGCTCAGCATCAGCGACAACGCCACCGCCACTCCGGCGCAGAGCCGCGCGCCCCACCACCCGCGCCTCATCCTACAATGGATAACAGCAGTGCGAAATAAAAAAATGGATACACAGGATCTTAATAAAGAATTGAGAATAGTTTTTAAACGTGCCGTAACCAACCGCCGCCCCTCTGGTCCTGTAGTTATTATTCTAACGACCACTATAGATAAAGACGGCGATCGGAACGAACGGATTAAAGTGCCCTCTTACTTCCCTCTCGGCTCGGGCAATCAACCTGCCTTTCCTACAATCTATCTTTTATTTTTGCATGTTTCAAAACACATAAATAAAATAGTCATCATCACGTGAATATCGAAGGCCAAAACATAAACAAGAAGACTACTATAACTACTTAAATGCGAAGAAACGTACGATTTAAAAGCTCGAAGATATGAAACGATAATGCCCGTGTAACTGGCGTATAATTTGTTTGTGGACGTTACTATAGATGAGCCGTCACACAAAAAAAGAGGAGAAATAAAATTATCACAGTTAACATAATTGATTGGGACTGTTTGGGACGTGCTCCTACAAAAGAAGCCTCGTGAGAAACGGACGGTCAGCGTACAGCCTTGACAAGTGTGAGATGAAGGTATTTTGTAGTGTTCCGTAGTAGTTAGTTTTATAGTATGTTGCAGAATAGATGTTGGAAGTTAAAGGAGGTTAAACTTTGTGCACCTACTATACTATAGGTATTCTGGAAAATCTAGGATGGTAGCTGCGGCAGGTGCCATTCTGAAGGAAAACAAAAGAAACTAGAGCCGTATTTTTGACCCGCTCGAAAGCTAATGCGCATACGAAAGAGTGACGTTCGCATGCGATTGCCATACAAATTGGCATGCCATAGTTTCTCTTTCGCATGCGAATTCAATTTGAGTGGATTCAATTGAGATTCAATAGGTAGAGTATCTGAAATCTTTGGGAATTGCATCTGTCATAGACTCATAGCTACCAGCCATTATTTTTTTATACTAAGTGTTGCTAAGAAAACCTGTAGTAACTGTACACATCAAAGAAATTTCTTTGTCAAAGGAAATGATAGTTACAAAACACTTCGTGTATAGAAAACATAGCCTCGACTTTTCAAGTTTTCCCCAGTTTGGTTTTGTAGTGCCCATGCATTTCTTCTAGAGACCCTTTCGTTTTGTGACCTTTGGGCTAAGAAAATATAAAATAAACATTTATCTTATTTATCTGTATAAGTTGTTACTTTTCAGATAAAGTGCCATTCGGTTTGGTGAAGTTCTTTACGAGTGTGATTATTGATTAAGGTAAGTGAACAAATCGTTATAATAATTTAAATACATCAATTATTTTTTTATCAAAAACGTAGTAAACGTCTCAAACGATTAGTTGAGCAAAATTTGCTAACGCAATATTTACTTCCAATTAAATGGAGTTCATAACGCCGAACCTACCATAGGTCACCTAATAGGTACCAATTCGTAGTTGCAAAAATCACGATTCAACTAAAATAAGTCTATACCTGTCATTTTCTGTCATGAGAGAACAGTGAGGGATGCCAATAATTTGAGTCAAGATTTAGTTAAGTTGTACGCTCTTCGAATCGATAGCAGTGACACCTATCCAAGGAGAAAACATTGTTTCACTACTTTTTAATTTATATAACTGTATCCAATACCAATTTAAGTTATTTGAATCCTTTAAATTCGTAGAATGTTTAGGTTTGGTCTCTCTCTCTCCTAACTCTCTTCTTTTGCCTAGCGTCCCGGACTTTGACTCTCTATTTTTGTTTACATGATTTAGTCAAGTTCGTATTTTAATTCCTCAGGAAACCCCCTGGTACCGAATTCTAAGCCCCAACAACTTCATTAAGTATCCCCTGTCAAAAAGTAATGTCTACTACTTTTTTTCTCGCTCCCGGTGTCAAATTATGGCTACAAAAGGTGTTAACAAAAAAAGAAACACCTATATCTATGAGAAGGAAGGTGTAGTTAACATTTTTGATCTAGTGTATTTCAAGAGTAGGGTGTGTGTATACCTACCTAGTAGCAAGCAAATGCTTTCGTTTAGTGAATAAATAAGAGCGCCTTTAAAAAAAATACCCAAAAAGCTACTAGATATCTGTTACATGCAAAAGCTAGAACGATAAAAAAAACTAAGTACAAAAAAAAACTTAATGTAACTACTTTTTATTCAAAGGTAATCAATACAAAGATGCCTGAATCAATTTTTTTACGATATTTTAATTTATCAACGATATTTAAATCAAATTATAATTTGAATCAACGCTATTTGAAACAAATACATTTGAATCAAAGATATTTTAATTAAAGACATTTATAGTATTTTCAACACAGTTTTAAAATAAAGGTAAACAAAGTTTAATGTCTTTCAATCGAAGATCTAGTTTCTAAAATAAGTTTTAGCTATTACATATGACAACATAATGAAATAGTAGTTTTAGTGTAACTATGTTTGCCAACCCATAGCATTTATTATTGAAATGTGTTTTTGAATAAAAAGGCATGAAAATTGTTTACCTTTATTACTGAGTTTAGTTTAAAACTGAGTTGGTAATACTCGTACTATATTTTATTTATTTGAATTAACAATATTTTAATCAAAGATATTTGAATCAAAGCTATTTGAAATAAATAATAATCAAATATATTTTAATAATATAATTTAGTTTAGATGTATAAATCAAAGATTTAGATGTATAAAAGAAAGATTTGTTGACTCTATTTATATTCAATACCATTTATTTAACCAATGCACGAGTTTTCTATTTTCGAGGCGCAAGGAATGACAATACAGTAAATATTGTTCATAGCAATACACCATGCAAACAAAGTTGCGGGCACAGTTAGCTGTTAGCGTAACGTATTATAAATCAAAGAAAATATATTGTAGATTGGTAAATGAATGCTCATATGGGGATCTGAAAAGTCGGAAGCAGGAATTTTAAATTGTTTGGAAGTATACACACTAAAAGTTCAGACCCCTCTGAGGTCCGCCCTAGGACGACTACGACAAAGAAGATCCGGTTTTTTGGTTACAAATAGTGTTAGTTGTAGGGAATTTTATAAGGTTTCATTGTGTAGTACAACAAAACTTCATACGACGCACCGTTATCGAGTCAAATAGATGATGATCGAGTCGATGTAAGTCAATAACCAAAAACCGCCCTCGGGCGGATCTCAGTGTCAATCAGAACTTTTAGTGTGTTTAAAATTCCTGCTTTTGACTTTTCCGCCCAGAATCATTCGTTTCCCAAGCTATTGTACTTGTAGGGCAAAAAAATAAGTAATAGGTACTAGATGTCCACATATTTATGGGGTTACCTTATCTGATAAAAACAGGAAATGATTTGATTTATCATCGATAAGACCCTACTTATTATATTGTTGTGCCATCAATGAAAAGCAGTTTCATGACATCTAGGATAAAGATTATTTTCAATGATAGTAGGTACTCGTATAGTAGGTAGGTACGTTATTTTAATGCTTACTTAAAGCGCACGTGGTCAAATAGTTCCGATAACAAATGTTAAGCAATCATCGCTGTGATCAGGTCATGGATAGGTGATCGGTAGAGGTATAACAATTCGATTGTGTTCGTGCTTCGGAAGGCACGTTAAGCCGTCGGTACCGGTTAATATTGTTCAGTCTTGGGTCTGGTTTTCCCTTCTGGGTTGATGACAGTCGCTCTATGTAAAAACCAGTACCCTCGTTCAATCACCCAGATCAATTCGTTCAATTCGGGAATAAGAAAAGGCAAATTATGCATACATAAATATATAAAACTTTCACGCCTTTATCCCTAATGGGGTAGGCAGAGCGTAACCGACCTAAACAAAGGTATTTCCGCCACGTCTGACAAACCTTTCAGGGTTATTTAAGATATATTTGTAGGTATATTGCCACTCGGAACCCTTAGCTGGTTTTACAGCATTCCCGGTAGGAAATGCAGCTGGCACAACTATGTTTTTCTTTCGCTCCCAGTATGATGGCTTTATTATTATTAACTTGCAAATAAAATAACTGGATTGCGATGGACGGACAGTATAAGTTTCAGTGGCGCATCCTGCGATAACGTGTGCGAATGACCTGACTAATGCGATTTCGCTAAACTAAATAAGTTGATAGGTTGAACTTGGAAATTCCATACATGCATATAGTCACGCTTTTATCCCTAATGGGGTAGGTAGAGCGTAAACGACCTAAACAAAGTTCGTTCCGCCACTTCTGACAAAGTTTTGAGGGTTATTTAAGATAGCTTTGTAGGCATATTACTGTAGTGACAGGTTGTCAGCCCATCGCCTAAATTGCAATATGCTGAAACCCTCGGATCCCTTAGCTGATTTTTACAACATGCCCGGGAGGAAATGCAGCTGGCACATTCTATGTTTTTCTCTCGCTCCCAGTCCAGCATGGAAATTCCAATCCGCAGTTTACCTAATAATAATAATATATAAAAATATTTTCAAATTGATATCTCTAATAATTAAACGGAAGTAAGTACGTAGAGTTATTATTGCGGAGAATTTCCGTCCAATATTTGAGTAGGTACCTACACTTATACCTAAGTAGTTATAGGCACGTAATAAATAAACCAAGTTTATTTTATTTAAACACATAATGTCTTGGATAAACCCACGGATAAATTGGCCATTTCCTTAATTTCCATGTCATCTGACTTAATAGTTGCTACGCTGAAAATTAATAAATATTACAGTATATCGAAATACGGCAAAAAATGGCCCAACCCAACCATTAAGAGTATTTCTCGTCATCTTGCCCGTTTATTTTTTACTGCAGCTATAAAATATATTTGTAAGCTTAATGAATATTAATACATGGTGAGAAATGTGCAGCATCCCTGGCGTGCACTTGTTAGCCCAACAGCTCTCAGCCGGCGCGTGAGACGACCACAGTAGGGCTGGCATGAACTAGAAGCATTTTTTAAATATAGGAATAGAATAGTAAAGGGCTATTTCTACTCAAAAATAATTGTCTTAGCCTTTCTTACCTGATTGCTTAATAGAAAAATAACGAAGGTACGTAAATGTTTTTTTTTTATGGAAAGTCTCCGATAATGGCAGATCCAGAAAAAAGTTGGTGCAAAAATTTCTCATCAAACATATCGCATTGAATGTCCTTCTAGTCTATTGCTAGCGGATCTGTTTCCAGACCATTATAAACTGAAATGTCCAGATCCTTTTTGTGCGATATTTTGGAGGATTCAAAAAACAAATATTATCTAATAATATCTAGGGGCTAAATATTAGTCATAATCGTAAATGTACAGTCGCGTTAGAGGGCAACCCTACTTGAGAACAGGTAACAGGGTAAAAAGTAAAAAACTTGCTGACGGCCGCTGCTGCGCTCCTGGCTAAAGCTGCTTGCTCACTTGCACACTCGACTGGACTGGACTTTATGGGTACCAGCTTTTTCGAGTATGACCTGAACCTATGCTGCACTTAAAATTTGTTGTTGACAAGAATATTGTAGACAGTGAATGATATGATGGTGTCTCAGGTCTAGTAAGCCGGTTTTATATTTTTGGCTTATTATCTAAGTAGGTATATATAGTAATAATAATCATTTGGTGTTTATAGCACAGAACAGGGTTTATCGTGCTAAAATATATATAAAATGTAATTCTGTTGCGCTAATGTTTCTATAGATTCTTGTAGCTTTATGACTAAGGTGTTCGCCCGCAGCCGCTCGAGCTAAAGTGGCTA
The DNA here is from genome assembly GCA_949820665.1 of Scrobipalpa costella. Lineage (NCBI taxonomy): Eukaryota > Metazoa > Arthropoda > Insecta > Lepidoptera > Gelechiidae > Scrobipalpa > Scrobipalpa costella. The sequence goes on from OX463299.1 coordinate 9,723,697, forward strand.
GGTCGTTATAAAGTCGACAAGACATTGCCCTACAAGCTCGTTCTAGACTCGGCCTTAAGCTTGTCTTGCCAAAATTAGCAAAACCATATCCGATTCAGATCAATTAAAACAGAACCGGTACGGCGATTGCATTCTTCGCGCTAAAACTCGTTTTGCGTCAAATCAGAGACCATGCCATTATACGTTAATGAAAAGCCAGCTTTAACAAGCCCCTGCACTGAGCTTCACACGTTTGATCCCATACTGCCACTATTAATAACTCCCCAAGATCTGTTTACCTTACCAGATAGCAATGTTTACCTTTTTTAAGCTTTAATCTTCGAAAAACTTTCTAACAGAAAACACAGTATTTTACGTATGAAAGTAAACAATTATAGCACTCAATCATGAATAGTAGGATAGTTACAAGTATTTTATAAGATATCTAGTAAACTGTATGCAATTGATAATTCTATTCGCGTTAATCGATAGCTATCTTTCAAACAATTAACTTTTAAGTGGGATCAACGGTCTGGATAACCCTTGCTAATTTTGATGACCAACCTTCTGTTTTTATAGATATCCTTGAGGCACCTGGATGTCAGGATGTAACAAAGGCACTATACAGGGACATTATAGCACTGCACCTACTGCCGTCTTTATCCGATATTCCGATCAACGCGAGCGTGTCGCTTCGACAACAGCCGAACACAGACTGCCTATATTTTGCTCCTTTACTGGACACACAACATTATTTTACAGCTCCGTTTGTTTAAATCAAGGGAATTGAAGCTATAAGTGAAAGAATTAGGACTCCTAGAATGTTGGCTACCTGTTACGGCAAGAGCGCGATCGGATCAAAAAAGTTGAGCTTTTGTTTAAAGTTATCGCGAACTTTGTGTCCGACAAAGGAATTAAAAAGTTCTTCGTTGCGGTGCTTTGCGTTCCGCCAATTCATTTCGTTGAGATCGTGGGTTTCTTTTTCATCCTCTTGGTTGTATATTTTATTCTTATTACAATCCTGTTGTTCACCGTTACTTTGACCACAAACATGTACAGTAAATTTTCATAATAATAAGTAGTTTAATTTTACTTATTTAAAAAATATGGGAGGCGTAAGTTCCGAATTATACGTTTCGGTATGTAGTACTATTATATACTAGCTGTGCCCTCGACGTACGCCTGGTTTGTATGGAAAACACGCAGTGTCGAACAGCATTTTCAGTATGTTCGACACTGTGTGTTTTTCATACAAACTGTGTACTTACTCAATATTAGAATGGTTTGCGTGATTATTTCTAACCTAGGCTGGACATCAGGTAGTTAAAAAAACTCAGTCAAATAAAAAGTCCCTTTAAGATCGGTATAAAACGATCAGAGTTCAATTTCCTGCCTACTCCCTAAGTCAGGTGGCGTTTGAGTTTAAGTAATGCAGTCAAACAAAAAAGTTCCATCAAAATCAGTTAAAAACGACCGAAATTCAATTTCCTACTTACCTCCTTAGTCATAAGGCGTGATTATTTGTATCGTTACTTTGATTTTAAATAATGCTCAGTCGAATAAAAAAAGTTCCATTAAAATTGGTTAAGAAACAGCCAAATTTCAATTTCCTGCCTACCCTTTAAGTCAGATAGAGTGATTTTAGGTATCCTAAGTTGCAACCCGGGTAACACACAGTTGAAAAAAAAAGTCCCATTGAAATCGGTTCAGTAGTTTTGGCGTGATGTGGTAACATACAAACAGACAGAAAGACAAAAATTAAAAAAAAAACGTGTTGATCTTTATATCGTTAATAATGCCTGCTGCAATTATTTTTTTCTAAAAATATTTAATGTACAGACACGACCCTTCTAGAGATTTATTATATGTATAGATTCTGTGGTTTCGGTTCGCCCATATGGGTCGGCTAGAAAATGATTTCGTCTTCCAGACTTACCTACTTACTTGTCTACATCTCCCCAAAAAAATTACGTAACTAATTATGCCCTGACCTGCCTGAATATCTATCTTTCCCGTATCACGTATCATCACCACCGTCCTTGACCAATTATTCTACTGCTTTAATAATCCGCCCTAAGGCAACTATTTTAGGGCAGCAAAAAACGTCTAACGTAACTCAGGAGCCCTTCATCGTTCCCTATTGTGGCGGTCGACATTTGAATGGAAACTATTACGACTTTAATTTACCTGCTGCTACTGCCCATTGTTTAGTCTAACTTGCAAATCTTTTGAAAGGACTTCCAACGTATTGTGCGGTTAGTAATAACTCATCTGCAATTCTTCTTATTATAATATGAAATATTTGTTTAGCTGCCTTTGTTGTTAGGATTTACATTCGTTTGCTGATGGTTTACGATGCATTTTCGTATGAATCTTGTGTGTTGATATTTTCAAAGGTGTGTACTTATGTGTATAATGAATCCATGTTAAGTATCAGGTCAAAACTGCATAAGCTATCGTGTGACGCTTAGATCAAAAGTGGGACGTTAGTTTTACGAATTGGTCACTCCTCCCATACCCTTCAAAAATAACCACTGTATATTGGTATAGGTAGATAGGTAAGGTCTTCTTTCTCGTAGTCCTAGAAGGTAAAATATAAATCACCAATTCTTAAAAGTTTGTGCTTGTTTCTAACTAGCTTAATTTTCCGCATATTCATACTCAGAATGGGCTTAATTTTCCGGAATTTCGTTTTGAGAACGGCCTTAATTTTCCGGAATTCCGTATTTCGTATTTACGGAAATTCCGTATTCATAACGGTCTTCACTTTCCGCGATTTCGTACATAAAACGGGCTTAACTTTCCGGAATTCCTTTCTCAGAACAGGCTTATATATTCGGAATTTTGTATTCAGAATAGGCGTAACTTTCAGTAGTCAGTTGCCAGACAAAGTGCTGTATTTACAATATTTTCAAAAGTACATAATGATAGTCTATACATATAATAAATCTCTAGAAGGGTCGTGTCTGCATATTGAATATTTTTTTAAAAAAAATATTGCAGCAGGCATTATTAACGATATAAAGATCAAAACTTTTTTTTTAGAATGTTTGTCTGATGTTACCACATCACGCCAAACTACTGAACCGATTTCGATGGGACTTTTTTTTATTCAACTGTGTGTTACCCGGGTTGCAATTTAGGATACCTAAAATCACACTACCTGACCCAGGGAGTAGGCAGGAAATTGAAATTTGGCTGTTTCTTAACCGATTTTTGTAGAACTTTTTTAATTCGACTGAGCATTATATAAAATCAAAGTTACGATACAATTAATCACGCCTCAAGACTTAGGAGATAGGTAGGAAATTGAATTTCGGTCTTTTTTAAACAATTTTGATGGAACATTTTTTTTGTTTGACTGAGCATTACTTAAACTCGAAGTTCCGATACAAATAATCACGCCACCTGACTTAGGGGGTAGGCAGGAAATTGAACTCTGATCGTTTTTAATGATCTTAAATGGACTTTTTATTTGACTGAGTTTTTTTAATTACTAGGTTGGAAATAATCACGCAAACCATTCTAATATTGAGTAAGTACCACAGTTTGTATATTCTAATATTGAGTAACTACCCCGCGTAGGAGCGGGATCTGCTAGTTCGCGCGCGGAATTGTGTTTTTCATACAAAAACAAAGATCAGACAATGCGAAACACGCTTCCGCGCGTGGGTTAGCGCAAAGAAGCGTTTTCAGTATGTTCGACACTGCGTGTTTTCGATACAAACCGGGCGTAAGAAGTCACGGGCACAGCTACTGACATATATATACATACATACATAATTTATCATATATATACATACATACATAATTTATCTCTAATGGGATAGGCAGAGCGTAAATGACCTAAACAAAGGTCGTTCTGCCACATCTGACAAGGGTTATTTAAGATAGATTTGTAGGTACATTGCTGTAGTGACAGGTTGTCAGCCCATCGCCTAAATTGCAATATACTCAAACCCTCCGATCCCTTAGCTGATTTATACAGTGTGCCCGGGAGGAAATGCAGCTGGCACATTCTATGTTTTTCTCTCCCTCCCAGACCAGCATGGGAGTATATAATGATAATGAGTTAGTGCGTATTGACATTTGATACGCTTAATCTACGAATTGCTTAATCAACTAGCAAATTCGTTAGATATCAGATCGATCAGCAATTTTACAAGTATAGGTAATTAATATCTGCGGTAATAAGGAAGATCCATTTGAATTAATTAAACTGAGACGACTGTCTCGGGTTAACCCATTTAACCCCGTTAATTAATCTGGCCGGATACAAGACTGTGTATGTCGTCTTAAACTTTATGTACCTATCTATCAAACAGTTGTTAACGTTGACCGTGGTCAAGAATAAAAAAGATACTAACAAAGAAAAATATATTTAAGCAGTTTATGTGTGTGTACCTACCTATACTTGGTGTTTGAGTAGTCTTCGCCGTTTTAACGAAACATAAAAATATATTATTTTACGTTTTGATTTATGTAGTGTGATGTGATGACTTCAAATAAAACAACAAAAGATACAATTTCTTAAAATTTATTTTCTATGCAACATAAAAAAATATTCATCATAGTTACACAATAAATTACAGTTACTTAATTGCGAACTAAAATGTAAATTATTAATTCGTGAACAGAATATCGCTTCACACGATGCAGTTTACCAATACAAGATAATATTACAGTTTGTCATGATTTTAACTTCAGATATACTTGTAAATGCAACCTATTCTAAACAACATATTCCAATAGCTTAGCAATTATTATAAAATTGCGTAGACACTTTGTTTTAATTTTGTTTTCTAAGTTTATTATATGCTCTTTGCCTTGATATAATATGGAAAGCCATACTGAAGATTCCGAAAATGTCTTATTTTCTATTCGTCGACATATTATAGATTTTATTAAACAAAAACTAAGTATCTACACAATTGCACATTATTTTAACACTGTTTATCGTACAACAATAACTATCTATCAGATTTATCTGCTATTGAATATACAATAAGTTGATATTTTATTGTATTTTAACAAACATGGTTTTAAAGTTAGTATAGAATTAATAATTTAGACATCAAAATTTCACTATTCATTCTGCGTTTTTGCAGTTTTAGCTTTACAAAAGTCAGATAACTCGGCGGCGACATAAAATGTGAAACAATTATGTTGCATAATTACAATTCGATACATATAATTTCATATTACCTCCTAATATTTGAAAACATTACTAATTTGACTGAAGAAAAACACTAGCTGAGCGTATTACATTGCTTGTATTTAAAACTATTTTAGACACTAAATTCCGAATAATGAAAATTGTGACACATGATTAAACACAGTAAATAAATGCAAACTTGTGCTAATGGTACTGTTTATCATTCACTACATAGATCGCACTCGATTAAACAATTAGTTACTTTTACATTTACATAAGGCAAGTGTATTTTAGAAAAATCTACAAGATAAACTACCTTTTGTAAAAAGTTAAATGAACACATGGGAGAGTTAGGGTTTTTGGAGGAGAGGCAGTGACAACAATCACCTTGCGTGAAATATCTCTAACAATTTCAACTCGAAGGCATACTGAACCGTAACAAATTTTCAAGACAATTTCTCATCATATTTAACATTAGCTGTATAAAAAGCGACGAAACAGACGCAATTGAACAAGGCATTCCTACTATTAATTAATATACATATATTAAATTCTTACTAGACAATAGACATGATAAAGACTCCTTAACAAACAACTCAAAGGGGTTATATAACGGTGCATTCAAATATAAATATAATGCAATGTTTAAGGTACGAATGGTTACAGTGTAAGCTCTAAATCAGAACGATTAAGATTCTTGCATTATCAAGTCATTATTATAAAACTATACATCGTTAATAAAGAAAAATGGATACATAATGTCATGAGTTAAATAAAATAAAAATAAGTAGTTGCTCTGACTTCTCACTGCCGCAGTCAAGTTTTAGAAACATTCAGATTACATCCGACTGCCAGCAGTGAGATACGATAAATAAAGAGATATTTAAAAACTCAACATAATTGGTTAGACCGTGTGGAATGTATTTTTAGGACCCGACACCTTTCAGGCGAAGAAGGAAAATTATACACGAATATTTTGAAAGAAAAATAAAATACATACACTGCGAGGGAAATGTCGCGGATAAATATATTATCTTTAGGTGTTTCTCTTAGTCTGGCCAGCAGTGTACATAGAAATAGTCACGTAATGCAAAGAATATAAAATCGTTACAGTAAGATGCGACAAGCGAATGCGTTAGCTGCCTAACATTAGTTAACACGAGACCCTAGCCTTAAATCTAGACACGAGATACAATTTTGTTTTACAGGGTTAAGACGATTGCAGGCGCAATACTGAACCTATAAGAAAGTTATTTATCACAACTACCATTAAAATATTTTGGTGTGGCAACACTGGGTGAATCTGGCATTCGTCTTAACCCCGTTACAGAAATACAAAAATGGAAACATCAACTTTGAATAACTTGATAATCGTGTGGTGCGAACAAACTTCATAAAGTCGTAAGAAATATTAATACATAAAGCCATACAGAGGACTTAACTATTAAGAGAGACAGTTTCTGACGGATTTGCGTCACAACAATAATGAGTTTCAGAGGTGAATAACAATTTCGTGAGTTTTATTTTAGGTACCTCAACAATATCAGATCCTATCCAATGTATTATTTTTACTTTATATTATCTGACATAATGAATTGAAATCCAGCAATTCAATGTGTCAATAAATAGCAATTTTAAAATAGAAAATGTAGGTATTGGTTCAAAAATTTTACGAAGTAGTTAAAATAATGAGACATAGGTGTAATACAATATTTGATGCGTTTTCTTATAGCTTTTTGAGATTCGTTAAAATATCATTTTATTTATGACTAATTAATTATATTATTTTTCATTGCTATTCTTAACAACGGGTATTTAGATCAATTTAATCAGATTTTAAAGGGTCAAATGTTGAACACTACTTGATGGTGTCATCGTAACAATGCCATGTCAATATTAACATTTCATACATGATCATAAAATTGTCGAAACCGCCGTGGGTAAACCACGGGGACATTAAACTGTGCTCTGATGTATGCACGCAGTGCCGTCAACTTTATTTGGTCATCGTTTTCTGTTTATGTTCAATGTCAACATTACTACACCACTGACAAGTTTTAAGACATGATCACATTGTCTAAACTAAGCTGTCGAACAACATTATCTTGTCTGAATGTGAGACGTTAAAAAGGGTATCTACTCCGTGCCAAACTACATACGATCACAACACCGAATACAGTAACCTTCACACGATACTCCGCAAAGCACCATCATCGCTCGGTGGTCAAGCTGCTCGTTACAATACAAAAATATCTCAATTTATTATAGAAAATATATATTTAAGATGATGATCTAGATATGATTAAAATAACAGCTATAACAAGCTTGGTCATTTGCAATTGATATAGAATTATCTAGTCAGAGAAAAATATGTACTTTTTAATTTATTTGACGCTACGGAACAGTCGTAAGATGATTTGCAAAAATAATTTTCTTCAATGGTCCATGAGAATTTGTTGATCGTGATTGTAAAGATATGATTCTTAATTTTATTATTAAAATAAGTGCAATAGAGTTTTATAGACAGAGCTACACCAGAGGGAAGGGTATGATCTAAAAATATTGCTTTCAGCAAACGACTTGTTCAGATTTATGAATTGACATCGAACATTTCGATACTAAATTGACGGTTATTGCATGAAATTTAAATATTGCGTATTTCGTCTAAACGACCTCAACAGTAGGTTTGTCCTCCAATTAAAAGCAGCAAGTCTGACCACCGGCCACCAGAGCTAATATTTTTTATCCTTATTTTCTGTGACAAAAATAGCTTCTCTTAAATTCAAGTCTTCGCTACCGTATCCTTAATTTACATGTAATTGATATCGGGCCTTCGCCGAGCGCCTACAAGCCGAAACCAAGTGTCAGGATAATGAGTAATATTTTAAAATGTTATTTTTTAAATTCCATTACGTAAAATCAGTCTCATAAAGGAAACAAATCTATTTTAGCAAGTAGTATGGCGCAATTAATCAATACCTATTTTAAATCCTTGGGCCTGATTAAGAACCAGGAAATTAAAACAAGTATTATAATTAATCTGCAATGGACCAAAATGACTTGAAGTCGTATCTGTTATAAAAACCTATTAGAATCCATAGCCTTCACTATCGACACTATATGGGCCAAAAACCAAAGAACTAGGTTTCGATTTCAGCTTATCCTAACTTGGCCCTTAGCTAATAAATTTTAACTAAATATTGATCAAAAAGTCTGCCATTTGTAATTTAGCTGTCGTACTGGCAGTGTAACTTTTGATATTACATTAAATCGATTCGAATCGAATGATCTTCTGGTAAGAAATAACATTACTAGAGTGAAGTCATAGAACGCCCACGAAATCTGTCACATACCAAGGCCTTAAACAAAGCTATGTTCACTTGATGTTCACTTAGCTTAGCTGCCAATAATCAGAAAAAAATAAGGCTCACAGATTTCTTGGGACATTACCGTCGATTCTTTAGGCAGTTACAAGTACCCCCAATGCATCCCCATAAAGTTCGTCAACTCCATCATTAATAAATATAATATTTTCTCACTTCCCTTGTATCTTCTCTCTTGTCCTTGGGGATGTTTAATAATGGGTATGGCAGGGTCGCCAATTAGACGTAAGTGGGGGGTTGGCCGTTCCCCCCGGTCTGAGGCGCGCGTGGCGATGGGGGGGATATCGGAACGGGGGGCGGGGGCAGCACGCGCGCGCCCGGCACATACTGCCCGATGAACGAACCGTCCTCGGTGAAGCGACCTGTAAGGGTGTACAGTTATATTAGTTTGCAGAGTTAGCAGGCGCGCTACATCATTTTGCCGTCGCACTTTGTCGTGTGTTGAGTAATTTAAAGTAACGCCAACTTTTTTCATTACTAAATAAAGAGACGCTTAGATGATTTATATTGTAGCGCGCCACGCAGATGAAAAGATTGCGGGTTGAACTTATTAAAATGTACATCATTTTAATAAGTTCATACGTATCAAAAAATAAGTTACAGAAAAAACACGAGGAATAAGTAACTGATTAAATGAAAATAAACAAAACGAAATTAATAAAAAAACTTAAACTCATACCTCACAAAACTCAAACAGAAAATTGATGCTCGTGCACAGGCAAAACTAGGGAAGGGAAGGGACGGAAATGGGAAAAAAATTACGCCTAAGTTAACAAATACTAAATAAGTCAATGTATATAATATCTGAAGCTCGAATACTAGAAAAAAAAAAACAAAAAAATAAGTAGGACAAAAATCACTCTGATTCACTCATATATTTTTTACAACCTAGTCTTAAAATTAATGTGTACTTAATATCTATTCTAAAATAACTAAACATATCGGTGCGAGATTGCGAGAGAAAGAGATTTCAAATTAGCTGCACAGAAATATCAAACTTTGCTCATCTCAAAAAAAAAAAAAAAGTATTTATGAAGGGGACTGTGAAAAAGCCTTCATCGGTACTATTTTATAAATAGTACAATAAAGGCCTATAACGCCCTAGTTCCTAAACTAGTAATTTTAATTACAATATTCCTAAAGTAAGAGATTCAAAATATTGATTCTTAATGAAGAAGCGTTTATAAATTCGCGAAATGTTTTAAAAATAATATCATTCATCACAACCTGTTATTAAACAGACCTAAGGAATCATATGATACGAAGGCGAGTAAAATTTTGTGGGCGATTTCACCGTCAAATGTTTAAACCAATAAGAACGAAGAGCCGAATTATGTTCTACCGTCATTGGTTGTACAGTACCAGACTGTTAAATAGTGATGTAATGGCACCACTTTTTGTTGATATTGTAAACGTAGTAGATGGAATTTGTGATACTAAACATAGATCTTAATCACAAAAGGATGCTTGGAAAATCAAGCAGAATAAGTGCGGAAGTTTGCAGATAGCGTCAGATAAAAAAAAAAAAAAGAAAAATGATAAGTAAATTCTACAAGCCTGAATTGAAAACTAGCAGTTGAAATCTTTATTGCACTATTCTATCCAGGCTCATAAAACATCCTACAGGCCTGATTAGCTGACTGTTTCTGGCCTAGGTGGATTCAGGGAGGGAGTTAGGAAGGCGGGGTCAAACGAGCGTAGCGAAGGCGCCGCTGGCCGAGTCGGTCTGTCCGCTGGGCGGCGGGCGGCGCTTGCGGCCATACTGCCCAATGAAGGAGCCGTCCTCGTTCATGCCCGCTGTGAGCATGCCAAGCCAACGTCAACATAATGGACATGCTACAGGTACAATAGGTGAGTGACCAGGATTATGTCAACTCAAGTCATTACTGCGAAATATTGTAAATAATAATTTGTAAAATATGGATAATGATCCTGGTCACGGCACCAAAATAAATAAAGCTCATTGCAAAAAAAAAAACTTATGAACTCTAGGTAAATCTAGCAAGCACTAGCAAAATGATAAAATTAATTAGAGTAATAAAATTAAACTAGAATTTAAAATCAAAATTCAATGAAATCATATCCACTTGCGGTCAAATCAGAAGCTACATTATCAATAGCGACTAAAAGTGGCAATCAAAAACAAAAATTAGTAATAGAAACTCAAATTAACTTAGCAAAATATAATTAAATGTTTAAACTTTGTGCAATGCGATTATTTTTAGAAAAAGGACATCTTCCAGGAAATCTATTCTGGCACTGCCAAAAAAAAAACAACGTAAATTTTCTGGAATATTTGGGATATGTTTTCACATCAACATTTAAGATTAAAAAAAAACCGCAATGCACAAAAAACTCTCTGCACAGATCACCAATCATTTATCCATCATCATCCATCAGTTACAGTATACATACCGGTTTCTCCTTCCCCATACTCGGCCATGGAGTCAGTGTCGCTCTCGGGCCCCGGCTTGGTGCCGCTGCTCATCGAGTGCCGCGACTTGTTGTCGAGCCTGGAAAACGAAACCAGTTACCATCAGCCAACATTATATTAGTACAGTGTTTGTTAGTAGGCGGTGGGTGGAGGTTAGTTTTTGGGATTATGGGTAACATTCCTTGTTATGTGGGTAAAGGTTGGTTTTGTGGGATCATAGCTAACAGGTTTTTGAAGACTGTGTAGTCGTAATATGCACGTACGTAGTTTTACTTGATGTAGGTTTGTGAAGATTGTGAAGTCATAATATGGATGTAGTTGCTATAAAGGAAAGTAGAGCCGCGCCTAGAGGTATTGGTAGCTACAGATGATAACAAAGAATACTTTGCTAGGGAACGTTTCATTAATAGAATATTTCAATTACAAGGTATACTTGAATAGCTGTAAGATGGTAGTTGTGACAGATGTCATTACATATGTACATTTTCTTATGTACATACATACATATAATCACGCCTTTATCCCTAATGGGGTAGGAAGAGCGTAAACAACCTAAACAAGGTCGTTTCGCCACGTCTGACAATTTTCTTTTGTTTTCTATGGAAATGGCATCTCTCGCAGCTACCATCTTACAGTTTGTAGTGTTATGAAATGTTTGTTATCATTGCAGGGACAGCTAAGTGCAACTAAGCAGTATACTGACGGGTGCGTGTACTCGTGGAAGCCGGCGTCTGCGTAGTCCCGGCGGCCATGTTGCAACTCCCGGTCGTGCACGTCGTACTTGCCGCCGCGGTTGCGCCGCGCCACGCACACCAACACCAGCACCAGCAGGAGGAACGCCAGCGCTAGCATCACGCCGATGAACCAGCCCGCCGTCGCCATCTTGTCGTCGCGCATTATCATCGGACCGTCTGGAGAGGTGACAGGTTAGGATTTTGGTATTGCTTGCTAGACACACCGGCGGATACGCTTACCTCGCAGCCGACAAACTCAACCTGATGAAGTGACTCCGAATGCCACGAAACATGTCGTGAAGTACGCGACTTATTTTCCAAAGTGCCCGTTATTAAAATCTTTATTTAGAATGTCTCACTTAAGTTTAAATAGTTTGTTTGCTTGCTAGAGTTACCTTTCTTTCTTTCATGCTTTTTCTTTCGAATGATTACTAACAGCTGTGCTTTGCTTTTGCTGAGCTTTATTTTGAACGTTGCTTCTTTAATTAATCAAATACGAATTGGAATATCTGTCTGTCTAGTTTCATTTACTTTTGAAATCTGCTAAGCCTTCTCTGATTACTTACAAGTAGTATTTAGAATTTGAATGTAAATTTTACTTTAGTTAAGGAATGGAATGATCACTTACCAATAGTAGTATCGACATCGTGGATTTCACTGAAGCTGTAGTATTCCCCATCGTGCGCCGAGATCTTCACCTCGTAGATTTGTCCGGGCTCCAAACCGGTCAGAATCACATAGTCGTCTTCGGTGACGTCATTGGTCTGAGTCCAATCCGGACGTCCCTTCGGGCGGTACCACGCAACGAAGTGCGTGCCCGCGTGACCGTCCATTGACGGCATCCAACGGACCAGGATATGCGCAGTGCCTTCCTTGGCAGGCAATGTACTCGCTTGGAACACGGGAATGTCGGGTTTCGCGTTCACGACAGATTTCGTCGTTTGTTCGACGTAGTATTTGTCGCCCTCGCCGGCTTTCGTTGTCGCTCGGATTTCGATTCTGTATTTAGTGTTCGGTTCTAAACCGGCGAGCTTGGCGCGGTCGAACTTCGGGTCGATCTTGTTCTTCCTCTCCTGCAACGGTCCGATGTTCGTCCCTTGAACCTTCTGGTAGTAAATCTTGTATCCGGTCAAGATTCCGTTCTCCTCGACCGGCTTGTCCCACGTCAGAAGCATAGCGGAGGATCCGATCGGGTAGGCCGCGAACGATTTGACAGTTCCGGGTTTTCCTTCGGGAGTGACGAAGGTGAGCTTCTCGCTGGGAGGTCCGTTGTACCTGCCGTTGTAGACCATGATCTGAGCGTTGTTCTTGTTGAACGGCTTGAACTTGGAGACGAGAGTGTTGGTGGCGTCGGCCTTGACGAGGATCTCCTTGAGGTTGTCTTCCTCGCCGTCGACCCAGGTTTGGATCTTATACCCCTTGAAGTGTCCGCGGAGAGTTTCCGGTGGGACGGGGTTCCAGCTGAGCAGGGCGGTGGTGCCCGTGGTCACTTGTACGAGGGTGAAATTGGTGGGAGCTTGCGTCGGAGTGTCTTCGCCTGACCAGCCTACCACTTCCACTGGAGCCACGTTTGACGTTCCTTTGGAGTTGACGGCTATCACCTGGAGAAAGGGGGACATATTTGTAAACAAAGGGATTAACTCAAGTTTGCTGTTATTAATATCGTTAGAATATCGCTTAAAAATGAAAAGATACAAGGGTGTAAGGGACAGTGTCCCGCAAACTGATAGGGGTTGTTCAGTCAACGAAACTGAACAACTATCGCCAGGATCTTTTTACAGAAAGTAAAAAAAAATGGTATTCCATACAAATTGGCTGAACAAGGTGGACATTTTGTATGGCCAGGTTAATACATACATACATAAAATCGGCAGAGCGTTCAACACCTCGTTAAAGGCGCTTCCGCCACGTCTGACAAAAATTTAGGGCTATTTTAGATTGTAATTTGTATTGCTATAGTGACAGGTTGTCAGCCTATCTAAATTACAATACACTGTAACCCTCGAGTCCCTTTTGCTGACTTCAACAGCATGCCCGGGAGGAAGAGCAGCTGTAACATTCAATGTTTTTATATCTCTCCCAGTCCAGCATGCAAGAGAAATCTAAAAAATAAATAATCCTAAGTTTTTACTTTATTTTAGACCTTTTATTTAAGACCTTTTATTTTGTTCGACTGTAAATAATGCTCACCTTGATCTTATACGGTACGAAGGTGGGCGTGTTCCTGACTAGGAGGTCAGTTTGTTGCCAGTCTCGCACTTGCTGCTCGTTCCAGGGCTGGCCGGTGATGTTGCGTCGCCACGACACCAGGTAGTAGAACCCGGGGCCATTGTGCTCGATTTGAGGCATTTTCTGAACAAACACAAATAAAATAAGATGTTTATAAAAATAATTCGATATATTGTAATACGGCTTTTTTGAATGAAATCTATATATATAAAAATGAATCCCTATTTCCCTTGGTCACGGCATCACACCTGAACGGCTGGACCGATTTCGCTAATTCTTTTTTTGTTCTGTTCGTTATTATCAGGAGAAGTTTCTTATGAAAGAAAAAAATAGGGAAATTGCGCGGAAAATTAGAGAATTTAAAATTACTTAACCACCATATAAAATTATTAAACTTTTTTAATGTAACATTAAGACATTTGACATAAAATCTGGCAATCTATTTATGGCGTCTAAGGCAGAACAAAGTTCGCCGGGTCAGCTAGTTACATTTTTGAACTTTAAACCTTGCTCTGTCCTTGATATGAACGTCCAGAAACTTGACCACTGTTGTCAGTTTTTATGCAGATTTATTTTTGTGCACATTTCCGATTAGCGAGCGGATAGCCTAGGGAGGGCCACCTAGTGTTCAATCTTGTTCCCAATCCCTTTGATATGATGGTTTTAATACTCACCGACCAAGAGATGAGCATGTTAGTGGGGTCGGTGCCCTTGCCCTCCACATTGTCCGGGTTCTTGTAGGGTACGTCGGGCTGCGTCGTGCACACCTCCGAGTGGCCACTAGGGCCGCTAGGGCCAATCTTGTTCACCGCGATCACTCTGAAGAATTTCAAGATATATTATTTATCAAAGATGAGATATAAGTTTAGGTACAAAAAGACGGGAAACATACATACATATAATCACGCCTTTATCCCTAATGGGGTAGGCAGAGCGTAAACGACCTACACAAGGGTCGTTTCGCCACGTCTGACAAAGTTTTGAGGGTTATTTAAGATAGATTTGTAGGTATACTGCTGTAGTGACAGCTTGTCAGCCCATCGCCTAAATTACAGTATACTGATACCCTCGGATCCCTTAGCTGGTTTTTACAGCATGCCCGGGAGGAAAAGCAGCTGGCACATTCTATGTTTTTCTCTCGCTCCCAGGTCAGCATGGAAGATGATGAAGACGGGAAACCCACGGGGGAATTGGCGAAACCGAAAACCAGTCTTGAATATTGGTATAAACCTGAAGGTGTAGTTGGCCCAGGGGCTGAGCTCGACGGTCCAGGTCTTGTCGGCGTGCGGCACGTTGTCGCTGGCCACGTCCCAGATGTCGGGCGTGAACGACGTGTTGTACTGGATGATGTAGCGCAGCGTGATCGCGCGGTTGTCGCCCATGTCGTCCCAGCTGATCACGGCTACGCGACGGTCGCATTTCACGTTGAGGAGTTTGGGCGGGTTCGGCTTGTCTGAGAGGGGAATGCAAGATTTTAGACAGAAAATCATAGAGGATCAAAGAAAGATACTTAATTTCTCAATAGAAATTCCAATTTTGAATAGATATCAGCTTTGGAGAACGTCTAGCATTCAGTTTTCTCCTTTTAGATGAGGAAGAACTTTTTTCTAACATGATTTGACCGCTTTGATCACATTTGACGTGCTACTTCGTAATTTTTAGTTTGACTTTGGTAATTTAAGTTTGGCTTTGTGGTCATTTTTTTGTGACATTTTGTAATTGTTTAGTTCATTTTCAATAAATTTCATTATATTGTTCGTAATTAATGATGAAATCTAATAGCCATCAGAAATAAAACATTGCGGAACTAGGATACAAAACATACCTTGCACAGTGAGCGTAGCTTGCGCCCTCGCTTCATCGATCTCCGTCCTAGCAATACAGGTGTATTCTCCCGAGTCCAGCTCGGTGGTATCCGATATTAACAATGAGTAGTCATTGGTCATGCGGAATCTCGGCTGGTTGTCGAAGTCGATGGGCTGTCCGTCGTTCAACCAGATGATCTCGAGCTTGAGGGAAGAGTCGGCGTTGGCGTTACAACGGAAGGTGGCTGGGGAACCGGCGGCTACTTCGTAGTGTTCCGGCTTGTCAGTGATTACGGTGCGCTCTGGAAAGATACGATATTTTCTGTCAGTACTTAATATGATGTATCAATTATTGCTTGTTACACCAGCTTTCATGCCAATACTGTTATTTTCAGCAGTAACGGTTTACATTTAGTTACATTTATATTCGTTTTTTAAGGAGTTGACTTACTTTTAACAGTCAGGGATCCGTAGGCATGTTTCTCTCCAAACTTATTCTTGGCATAACACTCATATTTTCCGACATCCGTAAATGATACTTCGCGAATCACTAAGTCTCCTTCCGGGGTTATGTTGTACCTGACATAGAAAACAGTTTAATATCAATTCAATTTTATCGAACATAATTTATAGTCTGTTAAGTCGAAAAACCCTTACGTGGGCCCACCACGTGACACGTATACGCTACTAAGGCTGGTCGCCCTAATTCAGGGTAGGCTCGTGTCCCTTGATGGGAACGTATATGGGCTGATAATGATTGAATGGAGTAATACTTACTTTCCTCCAGTGACTTCTACGTTGTCCCTCAACCATTTGACGTGAGGCTTAGGGGCTCCAAACACTCGACACTTCAGCACAGCTTCAGATCCATCCACTTTGACGAGGTCTTCAGGTCCTTCTTTGATTTCTGGGGGAATTGCTGGAAGAGGAAAACGTGAAATTTTAAACAACCTAAGAAATTATAAATTTTGGTGGTCACTGATTAAATTTTTACGTCTGACATTATCAGCCCTTTATTTTTGCTTAACTTTATTCATAGAATTACTCGATCATAGAATCGATGTATCAAGGCTTCCATTGCTCAGGACGTTTTCTTAAATGTAATCTTGCATACAAATACCCCCATAATATCTTTTAACCTTGGTTGCTAGACAACAGACACACTATTTCATTTTCATATCAGGACTGTCCATGACCCTGAATTTGTTATTGTCCTAAACATTCTTAGAATTATGTCACTAGCTCAGCTCACTTTGTTCAAATGCAAAAAGACTGGCTTTAAAAATTCATCCACATTACTATTTACTGAGCAAACAATTTTACTGCCAATAAATTAACATGATAAAAATTAATAGACAATTATAAATAATTTATTTAATCAGGTACAACAGTATATTGTTGTTCAAACGACACCGTACAATGCAATAAACTTTAGATGAGTAGAGGAACCAGCTATTAACTGAAATTAACTGTAGTTTTATATCCTCTTTATGACCTAGGACCTGACCGTCAACTGATAGTAAGTGCACATGTCCTAAGGATATTTATAGCTTTGTCCCACATATCCTCACTACAGAGGAGCAGAAAAGTGAGTAATTGACGGTGATATTGTACACAGGAAGTGACTGATGGTAACAAGTCATCGTTGGCTTAAACTTTAAGCACTTAGAACGTATAAATTTAAAAATGTAGTATTAAATTAAGTATAATGAATTTATCTAACGAGACAAAAAAAATCTAAACTACGTATTACATTCTCATTAACTTAATCAGTTTAAAGGGTGAATTGCGAATCTGACACGCATCCATACATACATAGAATCACGCCTTTGTTCCTAATGGGGTAGGCAGACCGTAAACGACTTAAACAAAGGTCGTTTCGCCACGCATGATTGACTAAAAAGAGGGATCTGCTCAATGTAGACGTTACGTTACTTCTACCAATCATAGTATCGATGTCATGTCGGTCCCTCCAGTTATTAGACCGTTCACTAAAAGTGACTATGTACCAGGTGTAAGGGACAGCGTCCCGCAAACTGATAGGGGTTGCTCAGTCAAGAACACTCAACAGGATTGATCAGCAGGGTTTTTTTTCAAGTGAAAAAAAAATAAAAGGAATTTCCGTACAATTGTCTGATCAAGGTGAACATTTTGTATGGAAAAGCAATATTTTTTTCACTACCTGAAAAAGAAAATCCTGCTGATAGTTGTTCAGTGTCGTTGTCTGAGCAACCCCTATCAGTTTGCGGGACGCTGTCCCTTACACCTGGTATGCATATTTCTCAACTTTCTTGTCTTCACATCTCAGATTAAACTCTAAAAATAAACGCGATATACAAATGCCAAGATCCAGGATTTTGGGTCAGACAACAGACATCCAATATGAAAGGGATATAAATGACAGAAAATATATCCCAAGTAATAATATCCGCAGTTTCGTGTAGATTGGGGTGTGGGCGTGTGAAAATGTGCCACCGGCCGTCATAAGGATGTGTCCAATAGAACGAGTCACTGACTTTTACGATGCCAGGATAGAGTGGGATTATCTAGGAAAATCTAATAGTTTTGCCGAGAGAAAATACTCGGTGAAATTAGGTATTTAACAATCTACGGGTGGGTTGACAAATACGTTTCTTGTGTAATAAATAAAGTTGTTATCCCTGGTAAAACATTAACCACTTATCTATTTTACCTAAATGAGCCTATTGAAACGCATTATCAAATCCT
The DNA here is from genome assembly GCA_949820665.1 of Scrobipalpa costella. NCBI lineage: Eukaryota > Metazoa > Arthropoda > Insecta > Lepidoptera > Gelechiidae > Scrobipalpa > Scrobipalpa costella. The sequence goes on from OX463299.1 coordinate 9,742,143, forward strand.
CCAGATATATTTCAATTTTCTGTGTATATCTATCATGTAAGAAACTACACAATTTTTAGACAAACGTCTTTTATTCAAGCTAACCCTAAGCCAGCTCTCTTTTTTAAGTTTTTGTGCGGTTGCGACGAATATTGGTAGATTTAGTCCGTTTGTTACATATTTTTTATTGTATAAATCTTGGGCAATATGTTTTATTAATCTTGCATCCTCGGGCTATACAGGTTAGGTATGTTTAAAACTAACTAAACACGACCCAGTAAATACGATTAGTCATCTGTTTGAGGCATAGACTAAAATAAAAAGCTATATATTTATTTACAAACATATATACATACATAAGGTCGTTCCGTCACGTTTGACAACTTTGAGGTTTATCAAAGATGGTATATTATATTTCTATAGTGACGGGTTGTCAGCCTATCGCCTAAATTGCAATACACTGAAACCCTCGAATCCCTTAGCTGGTTTTTACAGCATGATCTGGAGGATATGCAGCTGGTACATTCTATGTTTTTCCATCACTCCCAGTCCAGCATGGAAGTATTTATTTAGCATGTGATAGAACTGTGCCACCGATTATTTTAATAGTAGTGGGTAAAACCACTAGACTAGTAGGTAACCTAATTCAAACATCATAAAGCCAGGTCGATATGTTCTTGGAAATAACGCCATAAAAAAATGGATTATTGCGTATTATGACCTATGGGACACAAGCATAGGTATAGGTATGATTTGTGAAATAATTATTTAATAGTTTTTTTTTATATAAACCGCTTTGTTATAAAACAAAACCAATTGATAACACTCTTTCCAATCTCGTCTCTTGAATAAGTTATGTCTTTCAAAAAAAGCAAAATAGCGTAAAACCCAGTGAAACGTCGACACAATGAGAGAGGATGAGTCAGAGGTTATCGAACTTCCCCAAATTCGTACTATACTTCGTACCTACTGAACTTTGCTGGCTCACACTAGGGTGCGCCCGGGAGGGGCAAATCCCCAGTTCAAATACGTATCACATAGCCGTTAGTAGAGAAACGCATTAATAATGTATTTGATATTTCATCCCTATTCATCATATGGGCTTACAGTACATTTTCGATTTAAAAAAAAGTTAAACTTAATGCCATTTTGGTCCATTTTTAGTATAGATTCGCCATTAACACTTCACTAAGCACAAAAACAAATCTTTATTACGACCATCAATGTTATGGACAACAGAGTGCATTAGCGGAGCCCTATAAATTATGGATAAGGTGACCATTGCGAGCTTTTGGTTTGCATATTTTTTGTTTTCACGGATAAAACTGCGACGCGCCGGCATATGGCAAACGTTAACTGTACGAGATAGTGTTCGGCGTAACCAAACGTGACTACCTCAATGTACACGAAATAAAACTATACTATAAATGGACTGTATATTTATTGACGAAAAACTACTAACAAAACTATATACGAAATTACTGGCAACACTATGGACGAACTGTCAAAAAAAGAACGAATGAAAACGGAAATTCTACAAAATATAAAATGTTAAAACTATCTGGCAACACTATGAAACAGATTGGCACAAAATCTTAAATATAAATCAATAATACTATAAACGGCACTTCACACTTCTGTTATCATTATTAATCACTGTTATTTCCACTGTTATTAACGGAACTATTTGTCGATAACTATTCACGAACTGTCGCGGAATCACTGTCACTGTTACTATATACTGTTCACTTCACTTCACTATTTCTTCCCACTATTCGATTACTGATTCGAAACTGAATCTGAAAACTGTATCACGGAACTATATCACTGAACTATACTGTATCTATCACGAAATTATATCTATTCTGTTCACTGTCCACTATTCTTCCACTATTTGGAATGATCTCCCGAAACTATATGACGAAACTATATCACGAAACTATATCACGAAACTATATGACGAAACTATATCACGAAACTATATGACGAAACTATATCACGAAACTATATGACGAAACTATATCACGAAACTATATGACGAAACTATATCACGAAACTATATGCTTGGTGCGGTCTGCGCAGCCGTTTATATACTCCAATCTCGGTACTGTAGAATTCTCGGGAAACAGCTGGCAATTCTTTTCTCGAAATGTCAAGCGTCTTCTATAATGTTCGATCGAGATAGCTAAATACAAACTGTCACTAGTAAGACAGGGATGGCGTTATATCGACTCTCGAATATTCTTGATCATACGTCAAGCTCGTAAAAAGACAAGAATAGAATACTATAGCTATCTCGTTCTATCACACGCTCTGATTGGTTGATTTGAATTTGCCTCTTAATTTAGGAATGACAGCTCTCAAGTGTGGCCATCCTAAAAAATACTCCTTATTTATAAGGGAATTAAATTAAAATATAAAATACTTAAGCGCCGTCGCGAACATACTCCCGCCGTGCGAGGTCGGTTACGGCGTCGCATCTATTAAAGTGGAGCGACGGCTTTACTGAATACTGTATACTGTGAGAATATCCAACTTCTGTAATTTACATCTGCCTTCCGAACTCCCGCCGGTATTGCAACAACTATCTATGCTAAAGCCATCTCTATCCGGGGTGGCGGCCATGGTGCAAGCGGGGAACATAACTGTGTCGGTGGAGGCCATGGCTGCGTCGGTAAGGGCCATGGTTGCGCTGGGGGTGGCCATGGCGGCGTCCCTCTTGACGCGATGACAACTCTTGCATCTGAACATGCAGCGTTGAACGTTACTGGGTTCTTTATGTACTCCAGTGTCGGACCCTCCCGCCGGTTTTGACGGTACTGGAATCGGACAACATTGCTGAACATCACGTCGGTGTCTGTTAGGGCTCTAAAAGGGTATTGACGGAATCCCCCTAGCAAGTATGGTGGTGACTGTAGATGCCGAAGATCTGGTCTATACAACTGAACATTTGAAGGAGTTTCTTCGTAGTTAGCTGTTGACGCTGCTGTGTCGTACACTATGTCGATTTCCTCTTTTGTTTGATGTAGCTCGGCGATTGGTTCTGTTTGTTGACCACGGTATTTTTTCTTCTCTTCTTTCTCGATATCTTCTGTCTTCTTTTCTTCCTTGTCATCTTCCATATTCTCCTCTATCTTGTTTTCTTCTGTCTTCACATCTTTTATCTTGCTATCTTCTATCTTTTCGTCTGCCTTTATATCTTCTGTCTTGATGTTTTCTATCTTGTTTTCTTCTGTCTTAATGTCATCTATTTTGATGTCTTCTGCTTTGAGGTCTTTTGTCTTATTTTCAGCGTGCCATTCTGTTACATCTATTTTTCTGTCTGCGTAATCATTACGTTGACTTTCGAAATCTTCGTTTTGTCTTGTGTATTTTTCAGTCATCTCTGCTCCAAAGTAGTCCTCTATCTTGATGTTTTTTGATTCTTCAGGTTCTGGTTTCTTCTCTAGATCAAACTTCTGAACTTTTTCTGTCTTCACACTTCTAACTGGTTCAGTCTTCGGATTTTCAATCTTCATTCTTCTGTTTTGTTCTGTTTTCAGGTCACTATCTTGCTCTTGCTTCATCTGAATTTCTTCCTTGTCTTCATTTTGAAAATTTAATTGTTGTTGCACCTTGATTTGGACGCTGTCTGATTGCGGGTTAAATTGGCTGTCCACTAATTCGGAGTCTTCATCTTCATTGTTTTCTCGGTCTTTGCGCTTCATGGCTTCTACCTTAATCTTTCGGTTCTGTTCTTCGAGTGTTATCCTGTTTTTTCTGGCTCTGTCTAAGTTTTCTTTTGCTGCTGCTAATTCTTCTTTGTTTTTAGCATCTTCTTTTAGAATTCGCTGTGCTTTCACGTATAGTTCACGCTGTTTAATCTGTAGCGGCATCGGCAATATAAGGTCTACTTTATCTTCCAGAACTTTTTTCTTCATGCTCTCAAATATATCGATCTGTTCCCAAAGTTCTTCATATTTCAGGTCTATTATCTTCTTTTCGGCTGCCGATTTCTCGACTTGATAGAACGCTTTCTCTTCTATGGCAATTGCTATTACCTTCTCTGCTTCCTCTTTAGCGATTGCTATTTCCTTCTCTGCTATTTCTTTGGCGGCTGCTAATGCCTTTTTTGCTTCTTCTTTTGAAATAGCTTTTTCTTCAGCTTCCAATTCTCTTATCTTCATGTCGACTAAAAGTTTTTTGATTTGTATGTTTGCTAATTTCTTTTCAGCGTCCGCTTCTTTTATCTTTTCCTCAAGTAATTTTATTTCAAGTTGCAATTGTATCATTTTGGATCTATTCGATTTCGAAGATCTTTTAGTTTTTACAGACATGTCACGATGTTCCACAAAGGTTTGTTCACCTACTGGTATCTGTTGTTTCTCTACTGCTTCAGGCTGTGACAGCTGCGGCGAAGCTGCTGACATGAATCTTGTAGCTGACATATTGAAAATAATTTACTGTACGGGACACTGATAAACACTGAAATACTGTTTTCACACGAAACTGTCTGTACTGTAACTGTATTTTACGGAATAATCGATAATCTCTATTAAACTGTCCACCAAAAACTATACTGTCCACGGAAACTGTCTCTGTACAACCACTGTTTGTACATGAATTAACTGTCTATAAACACTGCTTCACAAATACACGATCACTATAAATACACGATATAATACGGCATGTTTGTCGAAATAACACGAAATCTTTCACTATCACTACACGGAACACTGATACGATCCGGCTCGAAGGACCATTATGTACGAGATAGTGTTCGGCGTAACCAAACGTGACTACCTCAATGTACACGAAATAAAACTATACTATAAATGGACTGTATATTTATTGACGAAAAACTACTAACAAAACTATATACGAAATTACTGGCAACACTATGGACGAACTGTCAAAAAAAGAACGAATGAAAACGGAAATTCTACAAAATATAAAATGTTAAAACTATCTGGCAACACTATGAAACAGATTGGCACAAAATCTTAAATATAAATCAATAATACTATAAACGGCACTTCACACTTCTGTTATCATTATTAATCACTGTTATTTCCACTGTTATTAACGGAACTATTTGTCGATAACTATTCACGAACTGTCGCGGAATCACTGTCACTGTTACTATATACTGTTCACTTCACTTCACTATTTCTTCCCACTATTCGATTACTGATTCGAAACTGAATCTGAAAACTGTATCACGGAACTATATCACTGAACTATACTGTATCTATCACGAAATTATATCTATTCTGTTCACTGTCCACTATTCTTCCACTATTTGGAATGATCTCCCGAAACTATATGACGAAACTATATCACGAAACTATATGACGAAACTATATCACGAAACTATATGACGAAACTATATCACGAAACTATATGACGAAACTATATCACGAAACTATATGCTTGGTGCGGTCTGCGCAGCCGTTTATATACTCCAATCTCGGTACTGTAGAATTCTCGGGAAACAGCTGGCAATTCTTTTCTCGAAATGTCAAGCGTCTTCTATAATGTTCGATCGAGATAGCTAAATACAAACTGTCACTAGTAAGACAGGGATGGCGTTATATCGACTCTCGAATATTCTTGATCATACGTCAAGCTCGTAAAAAGACAAGAATAGAATACTATAGCTATCTCGTTCTATCACACGCTCTGATTGGTTGATTTGAATTTGCCTCTTAATTTAGGAATGACAGCTCTCAAGTGTGGCCATCCTAAAAAATACTCCTTATTTATAAGGGAATTAAATTAAAATATAAAATACTTAAGCGCCGTCGCGAACATTAACATTGTTCTGAGCCTTTACCCTGTTATCTACGTATTTTGTGTCTATGGAAATGCACCGTCACATACATACATACATATAATCACGCCTTTATCCCTAATCGGGTAGGCAGAGCGTAAACGACCTAAACAAAGGTCGTTCCGCTCGTCTGACATAGTTTTGAGGGTGAGTTGTCAGCCTATCGCCTAAATTGCAATATACAGAAGCCCTCGGATCCCTTAGCTGGTTTTACAGCATACCCGGGAGGAAATGCAGCTGGGACATTCTATGTCACACCATAATCAATTCACTTATTTCGTGACAGGGTTTAATGAAATTAACAAACTCTCCTAACTCATTTAAACGTGGAGGGCTTCAAATTTAGGTTAGATAAATCGTTTATGAAATGACAAACCTAACACTTAAATAATTCAAGACCCCTGTCGGACCAAAACCCCCTACTGATTCGGTAAAGCCGTCCTGAGAAAAATGTTGATTGAGATTCATGTTGACTTGAGCAGTTAGTTCTATATTAGGAGAGAGAACCTTTATTTAAAATTCACGTCACGTAAAACAAAGAGCGGCAAAGATTTAGAAGAAACTCGGAACAATCAACAGTTACATAAAGCTTTGAGATAAGTTCATGTTTATGTTATGAACTTAATTTTTCTTTCTTGTTACAAATTACAGAACAGGAAGTACCCTTAAATACAACCGTATTTCGTATCATTTCTCAAATCTACCGTTTTTAAATATCAAAGCAAACAGCATGTATATTTATTACGTTTTCAAAATTGAAATACATCGCATGTAAAATTCTGTCAAACCTTGGACACAGGCAAACTTGGACACAAATGGACTAGAAATAGAATACGACTCTGTTTATGAAACCGAACAAACACGTGCGCTGTTTCGCGCGCATGGGCGAGGCTTTTTACTTAGCTTTTTGTAACGTGTGAATGACCTCACTTATGGAAAAAAGGGCCCTAAATTACCAAGGTTTAGAATAAGATCAGAGGTTCGACACCTTTATTTATAAAATAAAAACATAATGTAAGGCGGCCAGTTAGTTATTTAGATGCGAATGCGTAAAAATAACCGTTTCTGGAAAATACAAACGAGTTGAATTATTATTATCCTTGTAGTTTTGATTCGATAATTTCAGTAAGTATTCGTAATAATGTATCTTTAGATGATATTTAGTTTCAAAGAAATGTACTGCACATCAAAGAAAACAATCTCGTATACCGTCTGCTTGTGTATTTAAATTATAACGACTGAAGAAAATCAAAGTACCTATTTAACCGGTTCTTTAGTCGTTAAAAGTTGAGGTCATTTGTCTATGAATCAATGATTTACACTCTTGGCTTTTGCCATGATTGTTGTTAAAATATAGTCAAAGATTTTCTCGTTAACGCAGCTTTAATATATTTTGTGTGAAATACAATGAAGGACATCTGTCCTGTATCCTGTTTGACTCCTTAGCTAAGTTCTTACAGTCGGTATCAAGACTTGTTTAAAAATAAGAGGTCATGGATTTATCAATCGCTTTCTGCAAAAGATGATGTCATTATGTTTATAGAATTGCTGTAGCTCGCAATTTAAACTTTGATGGTAATACTTTCGCTACAGCGCTAAAGTTCTATCAACTTACTCAGGAACTTCACTAAAGAACAGCGTGATTTATGACACCCCTCGCAGGGCTGCATTATGCCAATTGCATCATAGACACGCAACTGGGTGCAGCTGCGGTTTTTTTATAGCTTACTCTGTCTACACCCGTTTACCCGACCGCCTCGAGTAAGGCCGGGTCGGGTCGCTTGAAAAAATGCATTTTGCGCTATTGTATTGATCGTACTACAATCGTCACTAAGTTTTTATGAAAGGACGTAATTTTTTTGCGTGTTTAGTTAGTCTTCTTAATTAAAATTCGTTCTGAAGGAAAAACGGCAGATTAGCCAAATCCCCATTATGAGAGAGATGAGTAGATAAAAAGGTTGAGAAAAGACCAAAAATATTGTATCGAAAACCTAAAACGTAGAGCAACACAATTCCGTCCCGTGACCCGTGTCATCGCTGGTTATAGTTATATCAACCGCGGAGGTTTAATCCCGGTTTCCCCCTCATAACATAAACCCTTTCTAATCCTTATAATAGAATATAAATCTTATTATATCAGGCTAACGATGAAGCCACGTATATCTGTGTAATTGTTACATCGATTTATTTTGACCAGATGTTCGGTTAATTGAAGCAGATCGGCTACTGCGGTACTGGTTTATCAGACTTCACTGATTTGATGAGGCGTATAGGGTTTCACCCTATTTGGAAAGGCAGGTTTAGAGTTACAGTACGTGTATCAGGGCTAGGCCTCGTAGCTACATTAAATGTTTATAAAGTCTATTAATGTAGATAGAATATTCCGTGACACACAAAAACGAAGCCCGTCTTTCATTTATATGAAAACGAAAATAGTGATAAAATAACACAATTTATTTCCGAATAGCGGAAGCGGAATATACAACAAAAACAGGACCGAAGATAAGCTTTCAGCTAATGCACAGCTGAGAAGAGGGAGGCATGTGTCCGTCAGTAGGAGATGATTGGCAAACAACAGCTCCTTACGTAACCCCTGATAAATATAATACTTGCTTGGAATGTTTGTCAGGAATAGAGGATGTGGGCTAACCAATCAGACATATGATTATTTTATCTGATTCTAACTGTGCAACTTTGTTGGTCAATGGAATCTTAGTGATGCTTGGGACATAATAATAGAGGTCACAAGGCGGCGGTTTAAAATCCCTGAAACCAGGGTTCATCGGGATGTCTCAACATATTTTGAATTTAGGTGCCTAATTTTCAAATACCTTTTACATTAGATTACGGAATTAATGCTCGTAAACTCTTTAATGCCACTGTCACCACTGTGTTTTACCCTCTCTAAGGTTTAAGGGCCGAGATAGTCTCTTTGGTCACGCGGCAATTAATTATGAGTGACGTTTATAGTTATATTGTTCCCGTTTCCTTTGGCCGCGCGTTTGTTTTGTAATCTAATAAAGTTTAGTCGCCGAGCTTAATATGGGGTGACCGGCAGTTTCGAAGTTCAACGTGCGGTAATGTCGTTTTGACACGGACGTACTATTTAATTTTCTTACTATTGTATTTAGAAATCGATCGGTGGTTGTAAAAAAATAACATATTTCCATAGAGACAAACAAATAACTAAACGTAGTACATTTGAATACCTGCCCATTGAACTCTAACGAAAATAGGATGTTTTTACATGACAATGCAAAGCAAAAAGGGCATCGCCTTTTTATCTTTGAACGCACTTGTCACGTTGACCTGTACGCCCTGGGGCAAGTTAGAAGAAGAAACAAGTTCAAAGAAAATAATACAATATGAACTACTATGAGCAAAATAATACGCACTTTTTATAAGTTATTCGAGTACTGTTTTTTTTCAGGGTCTAGGTGTGTATTTATTTTTCAAAAACTATTAACTTAAAGTTTTTATGGGTTTCAGTATATTGCATTTTAGGCGATGGGCTGACAACCTGTCACTACAGCAATATACTTAAATAACCCTCAAAACTTTGTCAGACGTGGCAGAACAACCTTTGTTTAGGTCATTTACGCTCTGCCTATCCCATTAAGGATAAAGGCGCGATTATATGTATGTATTAACGTATTCTGCAGTGTAGTAGAATAATAATATTCTACTGTGAATCATTATATTGCACATGTAGTAAGAAATATTAGTAAATACTCACATTGCACGTTGATGTAGACATCCTTGTAGACGTATCCTACGGAGTTGGTGGCGTTGCAGCCGTAGTTGCCCGTGTCCTTCTTGCTCAACTCCACGATCGTGATAGAGTCCGAGTTCACCTAAACGGGAATATACTTCATTACTATTCATATTCTTCTATGCTGCCCTGGTGGCGAGAGAAAAACATTGAATGTGCCATTTGCATCTCCTCCCGGGCATGCTGTAAAAACCATCTAAGGGATCCGAGGGTTTCAGTATATAGTAATTTAGGCGATGAGCTGTCAACCTATCACTACAGCAATATACCTACAAATCTATCTTAAATAACCCTCAAAACTTTGTCAGACGTGGCGGAACGACCTTTGTTTAGGTCATTCACGCTCTGCCTACCCCATTAGGGATAAAGGCGTGATTATATGTACCAGGCCACTCAGAAAGTATTGCGATAAATAGTTTTTATATATAGCAGACTGGCCGGTTAGAATCTTTTTTGAAAATATGATTACTTGTAAGTAAAAATATGTGTGTTCCATTTTCAAAATTTCCCTCCACATTTTTTGCGAGCCAATTCAAAGTATCGTGTCTTACTGAAAAATGGATCTGCGCCGGGAACATTTTAGAGCTATGATTTTTTACGATTTCAAGTGTCGCCTGAAACCGGATGAATCGTTCGATAGACTTCAAATGGCATTTATGGATGAAAGCCCCTCCAAGGCAACCGTGTATCGTTGGTATAACGAATTTAGGCGCGGTCGACCAACCTTGGGGGATGAAGAAAGAAGCGGTCGCCCTTTGACGGCTATTACGGAAGAAAACGTGCTAGCAGTGAAAAATTTAATCCAAGATAATAGGCGAATTACATATCAGGAGATTCAGCACATATTAAAGATTGGATCGGGAAGCGTTCACGAGATTCTACACGGGCATCTTCGCGTGAGGAGGATAGTATCGCGCTGGGTGCCGCACTACCTCACCGACGCTCAGAAGCAGGCCCGGGTGGAATGGTGCCGTGATATGCTGAACAAATTTGAAGCAGGCTCGTCTCGGCGTGTTTACGACATCGTAACAGGTGATGAGTCCTGGATTTATCTATACGAACCAGAAACCAAGCGCCAGTCGACAGTTTGGGTGTTTCAAAATGAACCAACGCCTACCAAAGTGAAGCGATCTCGAAGCGGGGGGAAGATTTTGATCGCCAGCTTTTTTAATTTGACTGGCCACTTGGCCTCAATTCCCTTACGAGATCAAAGAAGCATTAACGCCGAACGGTATACTACCAAATGTTTACCAGAAGTTTTTTCTGTTGTGAGCAACAAGCGACCAAACACAGGGTTCCGCGGACTACTGCTCCACCACGACAATGCGCCTGCACACACCGCGCTCAAAACGAGGGACTTCCTGGACAGCACACCAGTCAAACTCCTGGGTCACCTCCTTACAGCCCTGATCTAGCACCGTGTGACTTCTTTTTATTTCCAAAAATAAAAAATCAGCTCAAGGGAATACAATTTTCGTCGCCGGAAGATGCGCTGGCTGCGTTCGAGCAGGCTGAAAACGAGGTGTCTACGGCGGACTGGAAAGTGTTTTGAAAACTGGTTCAGACGCATAAATCTTTGTATAGAGGCTGGTGGAGAGTACTTTGAAAAGATTTAATAAAAATATATGTACCTGTAGAACATTTTTTTTTAGTGTCGCAAATCTTTCTGAGTGTCCCACGTATGTATGTACTATTCATATTATTAGCTCTTGTAAATGCTCGTAAAATAATATCTGCAAAAAATCTCCATCAAAATCTGCAAAAATTTCCTAACATTAATTTGGCCGAAGTGATAAAAATAATATACTTTCAGCTCTAAAATATTCAAAATAGTAACCGACTGGTTAGATCTGCTCAGGAAATAAACAATTTGCAGTGCATCCATCTAGACTAGATTCTAGAGCACAGGTCTTTACGACCAACATAAAATACAGCAGGTTCAAACTGATATTTTCTTCTTTTCATATTGTAGTATAAAATAAATAGACCTGCAAATTAAATTATTACCAAGCAGTTTATAATAACAACACTAATATTAGAGAAACTATTTTAATTTTTGTTATTATAGTAAACTAATAATTGATATAATATTTAAATTGTGCACGTCTTATCTGCTTTAAGAAAATTCTTTGTAGACATAAGCAGTGCCTGTTGTGTGTTAATTCCTTATGTAATTGTTCTGTGTATGTTTATGTATACAATAAATTGTAAAATAAAAATAAATAAACTCATTAAAAAATATCTTATTCTCACAGGATTAACTTATTACGCCGAGTAAAACAAGTCGAAAGTATTGTAAAAATAGGAGCCAGCCTGTATTTCCTTGCTTTCAAGACCGATGCACCTATAGCACTTGCAATAGCAAGGCGGTTGTTAACTAACAAGGTCACACAACGATTATCTCGTACATAACTATCAATCTATGCTGGACTGGGAGCGAGAGAAAAACATAGAATGTGCCAGCTGCATTTCTTCCCGGGCATGCTGTAAAATCCACCTAAGGGATCCGAGGTTTTCAGTATATTGTAATTTAGGCGATGGGCTGACAACCTGTCACTGCAGAAATATACCTAAAAATCTATCATAAATAACAATGAAAACTTTGTCAGACGTGGCGGAACGACCTTTGTTCAGGTCGTTTACCCTTTGCCTACCCTATTAGGGATAAAAGCGTGATTATATGTATGTATTTATAACTATCAAACGCAGATGACCAGTCACACATGATTTGATCAAAGTATGTGCTCTAGATTTGCATACCACATGGAGTCTAAGGCCAAAATACAAGAAAGAAGCTGCTACGAAGCTGTCATCTTGTTTAAGCTAATCTTTTATATAACTGCATTTCTTTCGATTTCATTCTTTCATACGGAACGTTCAGCTCAAAAGGCTGCGTCTGACAATGGTACTGTAATATTTCTTCTATTCTTGATTCTATTACGAGACTTCAATTTGTTCTAGTTGACAGCGCAGTGGTATTTGCATAACCCCGATAATATTGTTTGCAGATTAAATTGCACATCGAAATCGAGTTAGATCATTCACTTTATAAATTCTAAATATCAAGGTTGCTGTTAGTATTTTGATTGTTAGGTTAAAAAAACTGATTTTAAAAGTTTCAATGGGATGAATCCTTGGACCAAACAACCGATGAATCATTACATCACATTAAAGATGAAACACCTTGACTCATGTTCTTATGAATGAGTTTTGATTTCTTGGTAAAACATCTGGACTGACATCGATTTTGCAGACCCAGTCACTGCATTAGATACACAAACCAAAATAATTTCAAAAGCTCTTGCTAAAGTGCACCTAATGTTTGAAATTCCGTCAGTAAAATAAACAGATGTTCAAAGTTTACTTATTCACTGAAACAAAAAGATGTGGTATCTTACCTTTCTTCTTGGGTTGCTTTCAGCTTGTTCAATGGGTTTCCCGTTGTGCACCCAGGATATCTGCGGGGTTGGAGTACCACCAGCTTTGCAGCGGATGACGGCGGTTTCGCCTTCAGCCATGTTCTGGAATGTCGGCTCCTCGATGAAGAATGGAGCAGCTGCGTGAGGAAAGAAGATGAGATAAGAATATACTTCTTTGCACAGAAAAGACACAAAAGAAAATAAAATAAAATTAAACAAATTGTAGTACAAATAGGCGGCAAATAGTAGTAAAAAAGAGTTATCGTCGCATTCATTTAATGTTTCGAATTTAAGAATTGTTTGTATGATATTATTAATTAAACTACACCAAAGATAATCTTTATATATTGCTTCTCGTCTTGGAGCAAAATAATCTTCACTGTATATAAAGTAAAAAGTTTCAATCGTTAACCTCGAAAATCTACGTCGAAAACTTTGTTAATATCCGAATTCCTTATATTTCACGAAATTGGTTCAAACAAATGCAATAACTTGGCGATTTTATAGTAGTTTATCTTTCGTAGACCGCGAAATTGCATTCCGTAGCTGCAGTTGCCAACTCGCTGCTATTTCAAATCCTGGTCCAAATCCAGATATATTAATAGGTGTCCCAGATATTTTGTGGAAAACAATATCGTGTGATTACTCGAAAAGGAAAAAGCCTAATTTATTTGTGAACTGTATTTTTAATGAACCTGTATCAGTAACAAAATCATTAATTGCTTTGTTTTCCAGATATACCAGATTAACTGCCTCCGTGGTCCAGTGGCTAGTGCCATGGGCTCCCGATCCGGAGGTCCTGGGTTCGATTCCCAGGGGGTAAAACACAAAGTTGATATTTGAGAATTTATCACTTTGTGAATTTTTCCCCAGTTTGGGTAGGACATTGCAGGCTGAATCAACTGATTGTCCGAAAAGAAAAAGATTTCGTGCTTCGGAGGGCACGTTAAGCCGGCGGTCTCGGTCGCTGTCTTTGATAGTGGTCGTTACACAAAACCATGTCAGAGGACTGATAGTTGTGCTACTAGGCGGTTTAAAAACTCTGACACCAGGGTTCATCGGGTCCATAGACTCGATACCTACTCGACAGAAGAAGACCAGATTAACTTTACAAATAATTCCGATCTATATCAGGTTACTATGAAAAATATGTGTTTAAATATAAAATGATTACTTTGTCTGGAAAAGTACACTGATGTAATATAGGAATCGCGTGACATTTATTAATTCACACAATGTTACAGCGAAAACCATTAAAACATAACACACGTTGTAATAACCCTAAAATGTATTTTTTTATAACTGGAGGCATCATAAGAAAATTCCAATATGGCTTTACGGTTTTATAAAGTCACATTGAAGCATGTGCGACATTTCCATAATAAACTGAATAAAATCCATTTATTTCTGGAGCGTGGCCATGTGTTTTAAATTCAGGATCCAGTTTAACAACAAGCCAAATTCGTCTCCGGGGAAAACATTTCTGAGATGTTTATGTTTTAATATCGTAAAAGCTAGTAGAAGAATAAATAGACACGTCGATTTCTACTTTTAGGGTTTTCGCTCAAATGTAACGGAATATAACTTCGAAAACAAAGTTTAAAAAAAAAAAGTAATTAACAAAACCTCCAAGGGATCATAACTTGAGGAAGCATATTTTAATTTATAAGTCGATACGTATTATGTTTTTTGTTGAGATGATGCTATAATAACGACGATTTAGTCACGCTTACATTGACAAGAGATGACGTCATTGTCCTCAATGAACTAAACGCTAAAGATAGCGTTGAACAAACGCGTGATTAAAAGAATTTGTCTTTCATATCAAGCATGTTTAGTGCATGTATTTAAAGACTAGACTGTCATGCAAAACTAGCTGATTTGAACAGAGAAAGAGTCATTAAACAATGGATTTATTTCAAAGTTATTCATGCCACAGCTTAGCCCTTACTCTGATTATATTTAATATTAATTAAATTTAATTTGATAAAAAATATTTTCGTGCATAAAAAAAGATTGTCATCCATCATCAATCAACGACATATTCGTCCTTGAAGTCATGTCACATTATTACGATATCTAGACATAATGAGTAGCAGACCCAATAAGATCACTCCTCCGGTCAATAAGCTAAGCCTTGCGCGACACTCGCGATGCCCGATGGCCACGCGTGGTCGCGCCCGTCATGTTATCTGTTACGCATAGTACTCGATTCGAGTAATCCACATTCATAAGTGTGTGAATTTTGTACTGTAGTAGACAGAGAATGGTAGTAGGTCAGAACAGCGACACATTCGTCTTTTAAGCCATATTATGATATTTTAAAAAATTGTACAGCCAATACGATCACTCCTCAGGTCAATAAGCTAATCCTTACGCGACACTCGCGATGGCCACGCGTGGTCATGCCCGTCATGTTATCTGTTACGCATAGTACTCGTTTCGAGTAATCCACAGTCATAAGTGTGTGAATTTTGTACTGTAGTAGACAGAGAATGGTAGTAGGTCAGAACAGCGACACATTCGTCTTGACGCCATATTATGATATTTTAGAAATTGTACAGCCAATACGATCACCGGTCAATAAGCTAATCCTTGCGCGACACTCGCGATGGCTACGCGTGGCCGCGCCGATTCGACTAATACGCATTTATAAGTACGTGTGTGAATTCTGTAGTATGACAGTAGTAATTTTTCTTCATCTTTTATCATTAGCCTTCGTTCGTCTGTAACCCAGAAGAAAATTGAAGTTGATCAGATTATTAGACGCATTGTTTTATTCTGGGAGGAAAGTTTTAAATCTCCGTGAAAATACTTAAACCTCATTCAGTACCCTTTCCGTTTGCAACTGTGATATGATAATTTTTGTTCTTTATAAATCATAAAGTTTTATAAAACGGTGTCATGAACCAGATATGAGCGTCATATCGTTAACCCATTTCCCATGTCAATTGCACCACCGACCTTTCAGCGGCGGCTCTACATTAATGACACTGTATGACCGAGCATTTTCATGCATTTTTATTGGTCACTCTAATGTTTCCATGAATTTCAAATGTGTGTCTTATATGCTAGACATTTTATTGAATATCTGCAGGGTTTTAAAGCTTCAATTACACTAAAAATACCTCTCGTCAATGTCAGACTAGCAATTTAAGTGCAACGGCGTGAATAATTTCTGCTGCCTCTTTAAAGCACATTCGAAAGCCATAAGCTCTTGGAAACAGTCCAAATGGATATGCAAAAGTCTCCATTCACAACTAAGTGTTTCCATGCGTTTATGCACTGAGCTTGAAATTCAGCTCGTATGTATTTCCGGATACTTCAGCTCGAGTTGTTATAATTACAATATTTTAATATGAAAGCCTCCGGTGAAGCCGAACAAAATAATATAACTTTTTTAGACACGAAAAGAAGAACATTATTATTATCGTCGTCCGATGGTGTAGTGGATAGGGCCGCTGCCTCCTGAGGGGAGGTCGTGGTTCGAATCCCACCACGTACCAATGTGTTTTTCGGTTTTCGAATTTCATATGTACGTTTATTCGGCGCTTTTTTCGTGCTTCGGAAGGCACGTTAAGCCGTTGGTCCCGGTTAATATCGTTAATACCGTAGATATTAGTCGTTAAGCCATATCAGAGGCCAGTGCTAAGCATTGGCGGCTTGAAAACTCTGACCTAATCTAGGATTGGGTCTGGTTTCCCTTCTGGGTTGCGGAGGTCAGATGGCAGTCGCTCTGTGTAAAGACCAGTACCCTCGTTCAATCCCCTAGATTAGGTAGCCGACCCCGTGAGATACGGGATAAGGCTAGGGAGATGATGATATTATTATCGTCGTCATGTACGATACTTTTTTAAACTGTTTTACAAAGATGTAAGTAGTTGTTGTTAATTCATGTTCTATCGAGGAATAATACTGTTTCTATTCTACCTAACATCTAGATCCGACGAGTAAGGCAGCGCAAGACAGGTTAAGTTTCCTTAATAAGTAGCTATGTTTATATATCTACAGATCTACATATTAGACTGGTTTCTAACCGGCGTTTACTCGGTGACTACATTGCAGGTTTCTGTACTCTTCCCATAAAATATTAAACATTTTTTTTTTATGTTAGCAAGTAATGTAATCATTATGCTACTATTCATACTTATTGTCACAATGGAAAATATTTCATATCTTACCAACGAGTTCATTTTAATATTTTCGAAGACTATTTTTTCCTTCATCTTAAAATTTTGAAGAATTACCAGTACCAGTGTAGATTTTCATCTGCTATCTTCTGTTACTACCTATCTAGAGGTATAAAAAAATCCTCGTGCTTCACTAATAACGTACACCAATAATTTAATATGATCAATTGCGCTAAGGAAGTGCGCACCAAAAATGGACGCCTTTTTAGGTTAAGGTCCTATATTAGGCGGGCGTTTGCGAACGGTATGGTACCTTAGTAAGGCCTCAGGAAAAAAGTACAATATGTAGTATGAAACGGTTTCTTTCGTCAGCTGCTTCTAACCTTTTTCAGAATAAGCTAATATTTTTTATTGTCAACATGAGATGTAGTGTACCATAAAATACAAGATCTCCTAACGCGTTAAGTTCTTCTGAAGAACCTATTAGCGAAATATCAACAAATCCTTCTGAAAATAAGTACATACTTTAGAGTTAAAGGTATAAATCTTACCTTCAACATTGAGCTGTATGGAGTAGGATTGCGCGCTGCCGACACCGTTGCTGACCTCACAGGTGTACGTTCCCTGGTCTTCGTAACTGGTCCTCTTGATGACCAGCGTCTTTCCGTAGTTGTCTTGCGTTATGTCCTGCGATGACCGGATGGTTTTCCCGTCTTTCGTCCATATTACTTGCGGTAGTGGCCTACGTACAAAATGTTTCGTTAAATTTTGGTAGCCATCGTACTGGCAAAAAACACTTTACCTGCAGTTTTCTATCATGAGGGAAGAGAAAGGGTCGGCAATAATTTAATTCAAGATTTAGTTAAGTCGTGTCCTCCACGAATCGATAGTAAAGTTTATATATTATTATTATATCAGCCTAAACTGTCCCAATGTTTTTATATATGAGAAAAAAATATGATAAGTTAAAACCATACTAATAACCAACAGGTATCACAATTACATTGCTTATTAATTATCAGTGAATAGAATGACCTGTGACCTATTTACGTTCCTCCAGGCAGTCTATTCTGATCCCTTTATGTAGAGGATGTCAGTCTAATAATAGAACGTCAGCTCATTAATGAGATGTCGATATTACCGCAGGTTGTATTACATGAGATGAGAGGCAAAGGTCACAGGGCACAGTCATAACATTTGATTCTACATACATACATACATATAATCACGCCTTTATCCCTAATGGGGTAGGCAGAGCGTACACGACCTAAACAAAGGTCGTTCCGCCACGTCTGACAAAAGTTTTGAGGGTTGTTTAAGATAGATTTGTAGGTATATTGCTGTAATGACAGGTTGTCAGCCTGTCGCCTAAATTGCAATATACAGAAACCCTCGGATCCCTTAGCTGGTTTTTACAGCATGCCCGGGAGGAAATGCAGCAGGCACATTCTATGTTGTTCTCTCGCTCCCAGTCCAGCATGGAAGTAAAGTAATTTGATTCTAGCCTGAACTTAAGAATCGTCGTAACAATTTTCCTATAGAAAGTACTATAAAAATATAAATAAGTCAACTTACGTTCCACCATAAATACAGTAAAGTTCCGTCCTCTTCCCCTTCAAGGCAGTCTCAACTTTCCTCGTGACGTACTGTTTGATCGGCTCGTGTTTGTTCAGGGTGGGAGATATTCCCGTCTGCTCCACCTCCAAGTAAACCTTGTTACCGAGCTTGTACTCATTCCTAAACAAGGATTTCGCCGCGCACGTATACGCGTAATCAACTGACGCATCGTTGCGGGTCACGTTCGAAAACAGCAGGTTTCCTTCCGGGTCTAAGGTCATCCGAGAGTTGTTAATAGTTTTCAGCTGGCCCTGGTCTCCTTGCAACATCCAGTACACCTTCGGCTTGGGATGTCCGTCTGGCGGGATGCAAGTGAGTTTGAAGGGTGCGCCTTCTTGCGCTGTGACAGTTTTTTGCGCTCCATCGGTTTCGTTGAAGGAGTTGAGCTCAGCTTTCCGAACGAACACAGAATTGGAGGTGGCGGTTCCCCACTCGTTGGTGGCGAAGCACTGGTACTGTCCAAGGTCCTCGTTCCGCGGAACGCTGACGACCAGCGTACCACGGCCGGGCTGCTGCGAGATACGGTTGTCGTAACTTGTGTACTCGAACGGCTTGCCGTTTTTGATCCACCTGTACCTGTTAGGACCAAAAAAAATATTTTAGGGAAATACGTAGAGTGCTATTTATTGTTTTATCAATTTATGCGTACCTTTATACGACTATAATATAATAAATGGAAATCCAGGACATTATACTACCCTATTAATATTATGTGAAACATTATTTAGTTGAAGTACGAGCGTGACCAACAAATATTACGAAAGTATTTATATTAATATGCTAATTATCATAAGTTTAACGTTTGCCTATTACCTATCCTTTTCCAGCCCCTTTTACGAGGTTTTCCCATACATATTTAATTTACCCAACTGATACTAAACAGCAACTATGGGCGTTATAGTTTATAAGCAAAGCATATTTCTCGCGCTATTTTCTATTTCCAGCTGTTATAAACGGAATAGACAGGCAACTGCGAAATGTATGAATTAATCATCTCTATTCATTCACCATGCAATCTGACTATTAGTAATAATGCTGTCCAGAGCTGCAGGCTAATTTTATTACGTGACCTAACGCGTCCAGCTCAAATGTTTACAAGGTTTAGTTGACTCATAAATGTATTCATCTTTTTATGAATGAATTTGTTAAGAATAAATATGAATAATAAATTAGTTGAATTAGACTACTTGTCCTGCCCATAAATAGATTTATTTGTTGTTAAAATATAAATTACGGTTTGCCACAATTGTGGCTTTTATTTTAGGTTTGAGGAAATAGTTAATTCCTTATTGTGAATGTAATAGTTAAGGAGGTACCTATATTATATTTTATTTAACTTTAATCCATTCAGTTTCAACCATTTAATCAATCAAGAATCCTATCTTCAAGGAAATACTTAATCCTTGCAGACATCGACAAAATAATCTATAGGTATACTCAGCCGATTGGAACTGTTCAGAGTTGCAAACCTTTCTCAAACGCAGACCGGAATCCGAGTTTAAACGCATTGGAGCGTTCTAGCGGAACCTAGAGCTAGACCCGCCTAGATCCAAGCAGTTTCCTTTAGAGCCGCTCATCTGAATGTCGTGCAATTTATTTAAAAGCAAGCCCGGGACGTAGGGGAAGAAATGAGCGCTTTCAAAACAAAATTGTACGTCTAGCACTTGCGGTAAACTTGAAAGGAAAGGGGAGAAAAGGATTTCCTTGGAACGCTAGACACGTTTTCAAAGTGTGTCGAACATTTTCCTTAAAGAAAAAGATAGTACAAAACGTTGCAATAATTTTAGAAGGAATAGGGGACGTATATACTTGTTGCATTGCAGTCGTATTTTTAGTAGGCAGTAAATCCTCAAATTGGACACAAACTGGATAACATCAGACGAGATAAACAGGCTATCTATAAATATGAGATGTGTATGGGATAGTTATGGCGGAGTAGTTACGAAACTAACTTTTTTAATAAACTCACAGTAAGCTCTTTGTCAACAATGTCCGTTGAATCGTTAAAGTGGACGAGAGCTCCTACATTTTGTTATTGAAAGAGACGGTATACTTTTTTGGAGAGACGGTGATTTATGCGAAGCCCATAATAAGCCTCAATTTGGACAAAATATTATATTGCTAAACGGAGCGTTCTGAAGGAAAACGTTATTAGATTAATAGCTCAATTGAATTACTCTATTATATTATTGTTTTTGCTCGGCAAACTGATTTTGAGAACAAAGGAAGGAAATCACGGATGTAGTTTTCTTCCTAGAGAAAATAGTCTGAAGAATATTATGAGTTACGTTCAATACCTGTAGTTGATTACCCTCCTTCGATCCCGTAGAATAGGTAGCCCACCCCATGAAATACGAGAAAAGGCTAGGGAAATGATGATCGCGCTTCTTCGATAATCAGTATCGCGGTGAAACTGCCAAATTTGGACAGAAAATGGAAAATCTCGCGATGTATTTTCATAAAGTAAACGCAGCAAAAGCGTACCGTTTACGAGACGTCATGGTTCTGCAGCCACACAAAGTGTAAGCGGATTAAAGGTCTCAAGTGGCACCGCGCAAAGCCTACGACGATACTTCCATACTACGCCACGTACTACGGGCTGCGTCTTACGTGTTACGCCATGGGGGTTGAATGCACCCTACCTTTATGCAAATACCAAGCTTTCCAGACTATTTACTTCGCTATTGAAAGTGTTAGAACTTGTTATGGAGTGGAGGCGGCAACGATATTATGCTCGTCGTGTGAGTATGATTATATTTACATTCAACTAGCGAGGGGATTATCGTGTGAACACTATTTTAGAAGTTTACGTTACGTACAATCTTAACATGATTGGGAGGGGTTGTTCTTTAGACAATTGAAATTTATTTAAAAAAATGTTCGCAATGATCTAGAAATTAATATATTACGTTACGTGTAATTTCATTTTGTCATTATAATTTTGTACTTAAAGGTAAGTAATAGGTATAATAGCCAATCGCAAACTGGTATAATATCTGCGATATGCATTCTAATCAAACAAATGGTAGGACATATTTGCAATTGTATCATCCCTCATTAAGCATAAACAATGATTGGCAAGGGCATGATGGCACGCTGACGACATAGCTGAAATATTTATGACTGCATTAGAATATCACTCATTGCGTTAGTACTTGGCTGGCTATGGTTCAGTTTTAGGAGGTTTAAAACCCTGACCCTTTACAAACTAGCGACCCGCCCCGGCAACCCACGGGAATTATCAGTGTTTATCTACTATATTATACATACATACATATAATCACGCCTTTATTCCTAATGGGGTAGGCAGAGCGCAAACGACCCAAACAAAGGTCGTCCCGCCACGTCTGACAAAGTTTTGAGGGTTATTTAAGGTAGAATTCTAGGTATATTGCTGTAGTGACAGGTTGTCAGCCCATCGCCTAAATTACAATATACTGAAACCCTCGGATCCCTTAACTGGATTTTACAGCATGCCCGGGAGGAAATGCAGCTGGTACA
This sequence comes from Scrobipalpa costella, assembly GCA_949820665.1. Taxonomy (NCBI): domain Eukaryota; kingdom Metazoa; phylum Arthropoda; class Insecta; order Lepidoptera; family Gelechiidae; genus Scrobipalpa; species Scrobipalpa costella. The sequence goes on from OX463299.1 coordinate 9,764,373, forward strand.
TTCTATGTTTTTCTCTCGCTCCCAGACCAGCATGGAAGTGCTATATTATGCATGTTTTATACATATAAACCTTCCTCTTGAATCACTCTATCCATTAAAAGATACCGCATCAAAATCCGTTGTGTAGTTTTAAAAAAATATGCATACATAGGGATATAGTAACAGAGAAAGTAACTTTGTTTTATACTATGTAGTGATACCTACGCATATTTTACCATCTGTCTATAGGTTACTTAGTTACTAGATTCCTTCCATGCTGGACTGGGAGTGGGAGAAAAACATAGAAAGTGCCAGCTGCATTTCCTTCCGGGCATGCTGTAAATCCAGCTAAGGGATCCGAGGGTTTCAGTATATTGTAATTTAGGCGATGGGCTGACAACCTGTCACTAGCAATATACTTACAAATCTATCTTAAACAACCCTCAAAACTTCGTCAAGTCTTAGCGGGACGACCTTTGCTTAGGTAGTCTACGCTCTACCTACCCCATGAGGGATAAAGGCGTGATTATATGGATGTATTATATGTCTATAGGTAGCAGTATTTTTTTTAATGGGCAATATGGACATGTTGTTACTGAAATAAGAAAGGTATGACGTTCTCACAGACGTTATGAAGTGTTATTTATTGATTATCTGTTTCAAGTTTTAACAAGTTTTCCATAGAAAAGCCATTTTCGTTCATCAGAACAGAAATATATGACTAATGGTTCCTAATTTAATTTAATGTGTGGGAGATGTCTGTCTACTCCTACTCAATCAAGAAAGTAGGACATAATCGTAAATTATCAATATATTTCTAGCTAGTCTATGGTGCAACCAACATTGTTCATAAAATGTTCTTAGGTTCTTACTCAATAATACCTTTAACTTTTGCGATGTTTAACACACTTTACATACATACATATAATCACGCCTTTATCCCTAATGGAGTATGCAGAGCGTAAACGACCTAAACAAAGGTCGTTCCGCCACGTCTGACAAAGTTTTGAGGGTTATTTTACGATAGATTTGTAGGTATATTGCTATAGTGACAGGTTGTCAGCCCATCGCCTAAATTACAATATACTGAAACCCTCGGATCCCTCAGCTGGTTTTTACAGCATGCCCGGGAGGAAATGCAGCTGGCACATCTATGTTTTTCTCTAGGTCCCAGGCCAGCATGGAAGAACACTTTACAATATCATAGATTTATAAGAATTATCTTTTCGTAACTGATGTAGGGTTGTAAATTTTTGTAGCTGTTTTAAATGTTCTATCAAATATCTAAACTGAAAGAAAGTGTGTTGTTTGAATCTCCTAGACTCTAAATTATTAAGTGGCACTAATATCCTGGATAAACCATCTAAAGTGCGGCCGCTAAGTGCATGGTCGAAATGGTGGCTGATAGGAAATACTTTATGAATGAACAACGAACAAAAAGTAATAAATCACGGGTAACTGACTGATGATGGCATAAATAAACATTATCCACTGTAAATACATTTTTAAAACGCCTAACCTTAGGATGATTGCAAGAAGAATGGAAAAGGACAATCAAATCACGCCCGCCCTTAGCAAAATTTTACATATTTCCGTCTACTAAAGTTGTTGATTTCTATACTAATATCATACATAAGGTTCTCCGTTCCATCGGGCACAGGAGGTTGAGGACGAGAGAGTGCATCTGTGTTTGCGCGTCCGCTTATGCACTTAAATATGTCCTGCGCAGTTGACTGCGGCATTATTATTATTATTACATAAGGAAGAAGAGAGAATTTATATTTTTGCATTGAATAGATACATAAACGCAAAAACCACTGGTACTAATCTATCAGGCTACATTATCTAGGAATAATATGTAGGCTACTTATTACCGCGAGAAACATATTTTTCCGGGTTCAAACTCATTTAATGTTTCGAAAAGCTACTTATTAACACTTAATTAGGCGCAGGCTCTCCCTCCGCCTCGCACTCAATGATGAAGGGTTTGTCTACTTCTCCTGGCTGAGCCACTTGGAACAGCAGCTCCTCCACTGGAAACCGTTTTGATATCCGTGGCGGTGATGTTACTGTTGTAAATACTTACTTAGGCGCAGGCTCTCCCTCTGCCTCGCACTCAATGATAAAGGGTTTGTCTACTTCTCCTGGCTGAGCCACTTGGAACAGCAGCTCTTCCACTGGAGGCTGTTTTGATATCCGTGGCGGTGATGTTACTGTTGTAAATACTTACTTAGGCGCAGGCTCTCCCTCTGCCTCGCACTCAATGATGAAGGGTTTGTCTACTTCTCCTGGCTGAGCCACTTGGATCAGAAGCTCCTCCACTGGAAACCGTTTTGATATCCGTGGCGGTGATGTTACTGTTGTAAATACTTACTTAGGCGCAGGCTCTCCCTCCGCCTCGCACTCAATGATGAAGGGTTTGTCTACTTCTCCTGGCTGAGCCACTTGGAACAGCAGCTCCTCCACCGGGGGCTGCTTTACTATCCGTGGCGGTGACGTTACTGTTGAATAATAGAAAATTATTAGGTATATGAAGTTTTTAAATGGAACCTAATCTAATCATAATCTATTCTAATATAAATAAGAAAGATTTGTATTTTTCTGTGTATGTTTTTTATGAAACTTATGAATAAACTCGAAAACTACTGTACAGATTTCAAAAATTCTTTTACTATTTAAAAGCTATGTTCACTGAGTAACATACCTTTTACCATGTGAAAATATCTGATTCCCACAGGAAATCTCATTAAGCCCCGGTTGAAATGGACTTGTTATTCAGGTGCGTTATTATTATTACGATTGTTATCATCATAATCATACAAAGATCTATATTTAATAAGAATTACTGTAAAAAACCTTATTTGCTGATGGAGGTTAATTTATTTATTTAGGTTTTAAAAATACTCAGGGATATGGATGAGTTTGCAAGCTGTCAAACATTTACTATGAAGGCCAACTCGGATCAGAAAATATTTGGGTATGAATTCGGACCGGTGCAAAAGCACCCTTACAGTTACAGACTTCCTATAAGCCCTACTTTATGGTAGCAATGGCACTTTTATAGACATAAAATAAAAAAGTTAAAATGATTCCCAACAGTAAATTATATTAGCCACTACAGGTAAGAAAGCTAGTATCAAGCAAATGAAAGTTGTAAATAAACAAACATCCTACCCATTTAATTAAACTTAGTTTAAATTTAAATTAATCGATTTTATTTATTCAAATATTTATACAACAAAAGTGTTTTGTTTTTATAATTATTTTATTATTATTATTAGTTATAGTAATGGATCAACACTGGTTTGTAATGTAATATGTATCTATGACAATTTCTAGAAATATAAATATTAATTGATTTTTTATATGCAACAACTTTACTTTAATAATATTATTGCAAGATTATTTTATAGATACATTTTATATTGGTTGTATCTTAAATATATATTTTGATTTTGTTACTTTTAATTTACCTGTAATTTTGATAAATAAATTCACTACTTTTAAAACCCTGAAGTGTTTTAGCATTACACTAATAAAACTTTGTCAATACAATAAAATTGGCTCTGTCTATTTAATATTAGAATGTATGTTTTTCTAGGACCACCTGTAGACAAAATTGCTTGAAACTGTCTGATTGCCTACACAATAAGTCTGAATATTGAAGCGGGTAGTAATTTAGCCAGCAACACAGTCATAAAAGCAATAAATCATGTCTATCTCTCTAAAATTTGATTATACCACCAGCAAGGACAAAGTAATACTGTCAATTACTGATCTAGAACACTGGTATACAAATAGGATTCCTACATTCCATAAGTTTAGTATTTTTTTTGTTACTATTTTTGTAATATTGTAAACTGTTATTTTTTAGTACAACTACATACATACATATATTTACGCCTTTATCCCTAATGGTGTAAGCAGAGCATAAACAACCTAAACAAAGGTTGTTCTGCTATGTCTGACAAAGATTTGAGGGTATTTTAAGATAGATTTGTAGGTATATTGCTGTAGTGACAGGTTGTCAGCCCATCGCCTAAATTACAATATACTGAAACCCTCGGATCCCTTAGCTGGTTTTTACAGCATGCCCGGAAGGAAATGCAGCTGGCACATTCTATGTTTTTCTCTCGGCACATTCTATGTTTTTCTCTCACTCCCAGTCCAGTATGGAAGAAAATCTCTAATGAGAACAATTGGTGGGTAAAATTCCATAAAAATGATCATTTTAACCGTAATACAGATTGTGGTTGGACCAATAGTGCTTGTAACTTCCTGTTAATCGTAAAATTAATTTCAGTGTTCAAACATTCTGCTAAGAGAAGAATGCAGGTTCTGAGTAAAGTGATAAGTAGGTATATTCAAGTTGGAAAACAGGAAAGCGCAATGTTTACAAGATTTTAGACCCTATTAAAACTACGCTACATTATTATGTCACAGATAATAGATAAGAATAAGAAAAGTTGAATGAACTTCAAGTACATGTATTGTTAGCTGCTGATAACAACATAGTGAGGAGTTGTAGCAGTGTTAAACAGTATGCAAAAGTTGTAGTACTTACAGAGGGCCGAAGCCGCTGATATCACCGCCAATAAACATATCACTCTACAGGTACCCATGGTTACTTCAGTCCGCTACCTCGTGAATCTAACAAGAAACCAAAAAAGCAGGTTTAGATACACTGAAACACATTTTCCCGGCACACATGTTCACAGCACTCGATGACCTAATCCGAATAAAGCTTCGCACAATGACACCACCCACTAAAAATAGTAACACCGAAACTACCAATTTACTGGCCCGTTATGACACAAAACTTTATTACACGGGTAAGGAATCCTTTGTAAACCCCCAAGCCGTTGTAATAACACTATTTCATGTCAATGCAACGTTAGAAAACCGCACAAACTCACTATTTGTTACTATACACGGTAAATCAATAACTACATTCCGATTCCGCAAACACAGTTATCTTATGTCAGATATTATGATTTCTCTTATTATGATAGAGAATATTACCTAGATTTTTGTTCTATAACAATAACATCGCGCTGTAAAATTGCTGGAATTATAAAAATTACAATTTATAGGCGGGGCCTCCGAGAGTCGGCCGTCGTTCGTTCGTTCAAAAATTGACTGGGCATAGACAAGCAAGACAACATAGTAGAAATGCGGCCGCGGCCATGACATTTCTTCCTTCTCTTTTACTAGAACAGATTTTTCTATAGTGTGTCCTTTTTAATCAAATCATAGACAAAACATAGAAGTCTTGAATACTTCGATAAAAATAAAATGTATGTATGCAGGCAGTTAAAAAGATTTCATTAATTTTATTTATTTACCAAATGCACGTGACCTTTTACTATATAGAAATTATTTTAATTACATTTGCTTAAACAAGGTAACAACAACAAGAAACAAACTGGTTCATCAATGAAGATGGTCGAAACGAAACCATCCCTGCTGACGTCATTATGCGCGGTAAATATAAATTTTCCTAAAGTTTTTATTTAAGTTTTGTATAAGCGATCTAGTTATCTATAAGCGATCGGAGGCAGACTGAATCTGAAAACAAGGGTATTTAATTGGGACTGAGATTTCCTTACTAGCAATAAAATCTACATACGACGACACTACCGCTGCTCGGTGACTAAAAACCAACCACCAATCAAATCACACCTCTCAGAACAAAAACTTACCTAAGTTTACAAAAAGAAAAGAAACAAGAAGACTTTTGGACTTCTATCTTTTGACTCATTTTTTTTTTTGATAAGTCAATGTAAGAAAAGTGCGTTTTTGATATTTTTATTGTTTCAGTAATTATTTTATTCCAAATTCATACCTACAGCATTATTATTTTTTTTGGAAAGTATTTATTAAAAGATTTGTTAGTTAATCATGTGTAAGTTTTTATATTCCTTCTGTAATCCATATGCATTACTCACGTTGCTGTAGTATTCTATACTGAATAACTGCTTTATTCTTTCTCAGCATCATTTCCTGACTCCTAAATTATGTACTTAAATAAATTATTAATATATTTACAGGTGAAACTAACGATAAATTAATGGCTAGCCATAGTTGCTATTCCACATCTTCTCCGCTCCATAAGAGGAAACTTTTCGGAAATGCTTGGAAATCTGATATGTACATTCCTAATGATCCGAACAATCCGACTGCTCAGCACGGATCTCTTAAAGACTTACACCTAAAAGATGCCTGTGGAGAATATTATAAGAAGTACGAGCATGACGAAATTCCTGTTAAAGATTTAGTTACATCTAGCGATATAACAGGAACAGGGGATAGCGAGAAAATTGCTTCTATAACTAACTCCCTGCTCGACCGCTTGGAACACAGGGTGCTAAAAAAGTACGAATCGCAAGAACTTCAAACTGAAGGCAGCTCATTTGAAAGTCTTGATTCACATATTAAATTCTTTCAAACTACTGTTCAAGAAATATTCGATACATTTTATACTAATGTACGCGATTACGAAGTTTACAAAAAACGTTACAATGATATACTTGAGAAAAGTAAGGCCGATACACTCATTGAAATGGAAGAGTTTATAAAAGACATGATTCAGCACATAGTTTCTGCCGAGCCGTCAAATTCAAGTAGTATTACATCTAACTTGACTTACGATCTTAAAGACCCCGAAATAAAAACCAGTGTCCTTACCAATAAGTTTGAAACAATCGAAAGCGCCGATTCGGTGCTCGAATACAAGAATAAAAAATTCTTTGGAGATTCAATAACTGAAGATAATTCTTCAAAGAGGCAAAGTGTACAGTCTGGAGAGATTTTCAATATTTATCTCGTGAGTAACAATCCATCTGTAGAGATCAAAGTCAACGATCGTAATATGTGTTCTGAGACTATTGTAAAAGATCAGAAGCCAGTTGATTCAAAAATAGCTTCAGCGGATAACTTGAGAAAAGTGGTACTCAAAAAGAAGGAGTCTAAAACACAAGACAATGATGACGCTGACAGGGAAATACCTATTAAATCATCATCACCCAAGAAAAATATTCATTTGAATGAAGACTTTCACAATGAGCACGATAAAAGTGAAAAGTCAATATTATCCAGACTTTGCAGTTACCTCTGCAAGAAGTTTCGCAAGAGTACATAAAAATTATAACTTATACGCATGAACCAAATTTTATACAAAATCTTGGCCAAATTAAACAAGTTGTCGATCTCAACAATTATTTTATTTGGACTAGACAAAATGGAATATAGGAAACAAAACTATCACGATTCAACGGCTTCTTCGAAATTATCTACGTAATAATACCTAATCATGGCAATATGCTTGCAAAGGTGCATCGCAAATTCTTTTTTCATGTGTAAGAATGCCTTAATCGTTTCCAAATCGAGCATTATAAGAGCCTGTCCATCGATCTCCTCCTGTCTCATCTTATCTGCTATAAATTTACAGTCTTCAGTATGGGTGAGGTAGGCGTAGACATCGTCCACCGACCAGTCCAGTGGGTTCGGCGACAGTTTCAGTTTGTTTTTCATCCAGGATATCGAGGCGTTCTTTTCGAACATCTTGTTATCTGACGGGAGCGGATCGTAGGTATTAAACTTGAGTTTCTTGAGCTCCGGTTCTTCCGAGTCGGAAACGTCGGAGATGTTCTTAGCGTCGCGTGAGTTGGTGCTGCTCTCGTTGGTGTCATCGTCCGTGTCGCTGTCTCGTGCGCGTCGTTTCTTGGCCGCACACGTATTGCTGTAAATGGTTTCCACGTCTTTCTTGTTCCAGTGAGCTTCTTTCATTTGTAAAGCGAAGTTGGGCAGTTTGGCGCCGCGGGTCTTCATCTCCAGCTTAGGGTAGTTGTGTTTAGTTGCTCGTTTCCTGCGCTGCGTGCGCTTGTAGTCCTGGCTGCTGTCGGGCGTGTTGGGCCTGGTGCCTTGTTCCGACGGTGGCGTGGAGCCGGCGCTATGATCGCTTTCAACTGATTCCGCGTCGCGATCTTTCTCAGTCTCCTGCGACGACTGTTGCGGCTCCTTCTCTCGTTTCTCGGCAGGGACGGGGCCCTTTCTCTTCTTCCTTCGGCCGTTGAGGGTGCCTTTTGGTCTACCGCGACGTTCAGTGTAGTTATCTGTGAAACAAAAAAAAGATTCCAGTAAGTAAAACATTCGAACCTGAATTCAGTCCTTCTATCGAGTATGTTGACGAGTCAACGAACGACCCGACATACCCTGGTAACGAGATTTAAATATACCTCTGTATCTGGATCACAACCGTCGACTCAGCTCACGACCTACGCCATCTACTGCGTTGACCCCAAGCGGCGTCATCTTTTATCGTTAAAGTGCCGCTCGTGGGAATACAAGCTTAGCTAGAACACAGAAGAACTTACGGAAGTTAGACTTATCCTGGCTCTGGCAGCTCTGCGGGCACAGGTCCGAGTACTCATTGGGCCCGAACAGGCAGGGGCAGGCCGACAGCTTGACGCACACGTCGCGACAGAACGACGCCACTTGTGAAAGCGACGTCGCGACGGGGACGTACGCATGGTACGTGCTTGTTTTTAACCTGGAGATAGAAATATTAGATGAAACATGCATAATTAAGAAACTTCTGACAGATGCATCTCAGTCTATAATAGATACTGAGGATATTCAGGGAACCGATAAGTTTCGTGTTCTTCGATAATCATCAGAAATACCATAGCGCCTTTCACTCTTCATAATCGCATTATCTCGATAGCTTGACAAAAATACAAGTGGGAAAGGGCCCTTGCGGGAAGGACCACTCTTCGGAGACCATGCCTAACGGCTGCTCCTAAAGAGTTGGATTCCGTTCCGAACCAAACAAGCTAAGCTCACAAGAGCAAATCCCTCGCAAACCAACTGTCATGCGGACACTTCCGCATCTGAAGAGTCGAATTGAAGAAGAAACAGTGGTCAACAAATAACCGATGCGTTTCGTGTTCTTCGAAATTCATCAGAAACGCCATAGAGCCTTTCACGCTTTAAGAATATTGAAGTTTTTTTGATCGATCAACATATACGAATATTGATATAATTTTAGCAAACTATTACTTACTTTGCGCGCAACATCTCCAATCTCATGCCCTCTTCTGGCGGGCCTTCAGTCTCCCAATCTTTCAGCAACTTCGCCGGCTTGTAGGAGGCCGAGATTATCTTATTCAACACCTCTTTTAAAACAAGCGACAGTGGCCCAGGCCCCACGTGTTTCGGCAACTGAGACAGTTTGTTCCGACTTATAGACGGACCAGCGTAACATTTGTAGTTGAAGTAGATCTTCTCACACCACTCCTCAGATTTCACGTCTTCCTTGATATCTTTAGGCTTCGATTCCACTTTAGTTTCTTTCACGGCGGTCATGTCTGGAATGTGCAGTTCGTAGTTGTTACTATCGCACCAGCCGACCGGGAAAAGCAGATCACTGTCTTGTGAATACCAAAACTTTTCCCCAATAGGTAATAGCTCAACGCACACCATGTGCTCTATGATGTCATGTATTGAAGCTACATGTATTTCCTCGTGATTTAGAGGATTGACCGCTTCTAGTTTCATATCGACTTTGATTTGTGTTAACGGCTTTTTATCGCCGAAACAATAGTCCGGGACTGGGACTGATGACGTCATGGTTAGATACTCATCCCAATCGAATGGCCCTTCCTTCCAAATCTTTGGTATTTTGAATGGTAAGTTGTTTTTCTGGGCCCATCCGATAGGGTAAATGTAAGGATGCATCGAGTCACAGAGCCACGCCATTTTGGTGTCTTCGTAATCGTCTTGATGGTCATCAATTGTGACGAGGAAATGGAAATTGTTAAAAACTTTCGTGATGGTAGCCGGACGAATAGTCTTCATATCTTGAGGGTTGAAGGCTTCGAGCTTCATACCTGTTACGAAGTTGTGGGCTTCTAAGTTTTGAGTTGACTGCAAAATAAAGGAAACATTGAGGCATCAGTTGATCGTTTTGCACAGTAATTTAGTTGTCAATCCGGTTGACCGAACTAGAGCAACTTATAAGTAGCAATAGTTAGATTGGTACAAATAAATAATTTATACGAATTCGCTGACACTCTCTACTAACTTGTAAAGACTTACCTGAAACAAATCAGCTGGTGTGGGCTCCTTGATAGCCTCCTCAGCACTTTGACGCAGTTGAGTGCTCAGTTTAACTTTACACGAGAATTTGTTCACCTTCCCTGGGTATTTGAATTGCCATGGGGAACCCTGTAATTAAGAATTTAGGGCTTGAAATTCCCAATGCGTAATATAGGAAAATCGTAAATTATGTAGGTGTCAAGTTATACGTATTTTCCTCCTTTGAACAGGGAAGTTCAAACATACTTTGTTTTATGTAAGTAACAGGTTTACCTTATTGGTAACATATCCAAAGCTCGCTAGTCCAGGGTTGGAGAAGAATATCCAAAAGTTGGGCAGGTCGTCATCGCTACCATCGTAACGCAGCTGCAAGCGCCCGCCTACATTCTCGCAAACCTGATAAAAATAAAAATAAATGCATTTTCTCCACTTCGCAAATCATGAAAAATATGGGGTGTTTTTAATGTTTGTTACCCTTTTAAAGACATTACGAGACGGTGCCCTTTAACGCTAACGTGGCTTAGAACCTATAGGTACCAAAACTACGAAATGTAACACTATTTTCGGCTACACAGTCTTAAAAAGTATTTAAAACGTACAGTAGGTAGTATGGGATCCATTCGTAAACATATCAGTATCATAAACATACCATCTATTTTCAAAACAAATACGTAAAATGACCGAACCTCACGTAGGCGGCATGGAGTCACGATTAGAGAAATGACGAAACATACGAAGCTATTATTATTTAACTATAATTATAAAGAGTAGCATTGTGGTAGGAGGAAATACAAGTGTACCTATAGAATTATTTGCAAAGCAGCCTTGGTGTAATGTTGTCCTACATCTGTGTGACCTTGCCACATGCTGATCTATTACCTACCTAAACTTGTACAAAATGCGCGAAATCACTTTTCCCGTTTCCTTGTTTTCAATTACCGCACCGATGCGCATATTGTTGGCAATAATCCAATGCTTATGTTTTGTGGTAAAAACATAAAAATAGTAAGTAGACGATTATCTAAAGTACACTTTTAATAGAATTTAAAAGTCAGTACTATAATTAAAATACGACCTACTCTTGTCTTTAACTTACAGTAATTATCTCTTCAGGAAAAATTAGGATACTAATGAAAGAAGTTGAGAAACCTTAACTTACTTAATGGGGTTCCAGTAATAAATGATACAATATTCATACATTGAGTGAGGAATAAAAAGAACAATCTAAATATTGTTGATGTCTCCCAAGTTCAAATAAAATTATTCGTAAACAGAAAATTCTTCATACTTACATATTTTTTTTATATACAAGATATGAGAACAAAGTAGTATCCTGATAAAAGACAAAAGGTAAAGTATTAAAAAATAAGAATTTACTTACTGTAGCACTCCAATATTTATAAGGATCCAGAGTATTCTGGACCTCCACTTTCATCCCAGTCTTGATTCTGTCTATAGGTGACAATCCTTTATTATTTAAAGCTTCAATAGAAACTGACTGCCCATCCAATAGAGCATTCTTCATGATATCTATAATCTTATCTCCATATTTTTCATTGATATCATCTGGTGGCTCAATGAGCTCGTCATATTTGCCGCACCAACCCAGCGGGTGCACCTTGGTACTGGATATATCGCACCAGAAGTCTTCAGCGGCTCCAATGAACTTGATGCGGAGTAGGTGCCCGCAGACCATGGTGATCTCAGCTATCCAGTAAATGTCGGGGTTGTTTTTGTGGCACACTTCGAGCAGCATGCCCTGTTTGATGCCATTGTTGAGACTTGCTTCCACCTGTGCATTAAACATGTAGTATCAAGCAACCTGACCTCAACTCTTTATCTTACAGAATTAAGATAACAATTTAACCCAATCAAAAAAGTTGTGTAAAAAATGCTAGTCTTTTTTTTCTGTTTCATTAAGATCAGTTTGCTAATAAATGTCTTTTGTTCTTTCCTATCTGAAATGTGATTGATCAGTCAGAGCCCTTTAAACAGATATTTAATAAAAAATAAATGAGCAGCATATTAATTTAACTTAAATAATTAATTTAAAAACACATCAAGCAAATACTGTCTCTAAATAGGTCAAACTCCTTCTTTTGTGATAAATATGTTTTATATTTAACTCAATTAGGTGTAGGTACCTATTGATATCTACTCCATTTACTCTATCAACAGCCACTACCCAAACCCACTAATTTTACCTCAACAAGTAAAAATTGGCACACACACTAAATTCCATATGGTCACAGAAAAATTAAAAGTAAAAATATAAGGACAACAATAAATATCTATTAAACACTATTACATAAAACATATATTCAGAGAACAAAAATCAAACATAAAATATGTTTTTTTTTGTTAAGTTAGGTACAGTGTTCTAATTTAGCCTAAAAATAGAAAAAATATCTTTACTTAATTTGATAATAAAATGAAATTATTTTGTTTATTACTGGAAGACTATAAAAATACATGGATACATTGCAGTAATGAGTAAGGTAATTAATTTTAGAAAATACATAAAATGATGTGCAACAATAGGGTTTGAATGTTTGAATAGAGTGAAATAACAATTTGTAACTTACATGGAAAAAGAGTTCTTCAGGCACGGCTATGCTTTTGTTAGATTCCAAATAGTCGTTCCAATCGAACTCCATGATTTACAGGATTAGAAAAGTCTTCTTAATGAAACATTAGATATATTTTTCACTTATAAATCTCGAACGGCTGAACGAACTTCGTACAAAATTTCAATGACGAAAATTAAAATTACATTTTATATCCATTTCATTTTGCCTGACGAATGTATATCTTGTTCTCTCTTTCATTTATTATGAGGTATGTGATATTTGTACGCAGAATTTAATAAGTGATTTAATTAACTTAAAATTCAACTACCTCGATCTATCCAATTTAATTCACATTTAAGATTAAGTACCATACTGAATGCTTTAAACACAATACCACAGGTAATCTATTTAATTTAATAAAATAATAATTCGTAGTATACAGGGATATTTATCGTGAAACGGAACGCTAGAGACGCTTGTGTGACCCTGATCGAAATTGAAATATGGCCAGATTGTGGCCAAAAAATATAAAAATAAAGCTGATAAACTAAAATAGTACTTTATGCAACTGTGTCATAATGAAGGGTATTATCTTGTAATACTTAGTTATGTGCAGTTGCATACACTATTTTATCTACTCTCATACACATCCCATACGCAGTTTTTTGCATTTTCCATAGCCTGAATTCTTGGTAGCATTTCTCGTACAGTTTTCTTGACTTGGCGGGCAATAAATTATTGGTAATTTCCGTAGCGGCATCTAAAATATCCGGTGGAGTATTAATATATTCCTAACTAGAGTCGCACATTTTTAGCAAACAGTCAATTAATTCTTCGTTGAGTTGCGCGATAAACAAACAATAAAAACCTTTCACCGTAGAAAATGGCGGCAATCGGGATTTTTTGGTATTTACTGTGTGATTTTTATCTTTCCTTGCTTCCAGCAAATAAATTTTACTTTTCGTTGCATCTTTGTTAGAATTTGCTAGGGCAGGTGCAATGAAAAGTAAACTAAGATGCAACGAAAAGTAAACTTTTTAATTTTTTCATCATTCTGTTTAAAAAGTATGCTATTATAAATTGGTTTTTTTTTTTTAATATATATAGGCAAACATTTGTCCGCCATCTCACCTGGTGGAAAGTGACGATGCGGACTATGTTGAAGCATACTCACCTATGTAGTGCCTATTCACTCTCGCCTTGAAAAGGCCCAGGTTATATTGTTCCGGAAACAGATCCGCCGGCAGGGAGTTCCACTCCTTAGCCGTTCGCATTAAGAATGTGGAAGCGAACCGCTTCGTGCGAATTTGTGGTATATCCACGACATAAGGGTGGAACCCCTGTCCACGTCTCGTGCTCCGGAGATGGAAAGGGGAGGGGGGTATAAGGTCATGAAGTGCTAACGCGCACTCCCCGAAATAATATAATTCGAACATTACTATATGAGAGTAGATAAACGTATGGACGATACAAAGGTTTAGTTTAGAAGTCATCTCATCATTCATTCATCAATATTATACCCACCTCACCCCACCAGTCCACAACACAGCGCAGCAGTTAAAAATATTATAATGGCAGGAACCTGCCATAAATGGTCACACTAAAAAAAAAACAAAGTCAAAAGTTTAAGGACCTTACCTAAGTGTAACCAAGGATAACCTACAAAATTGATGAAATAAGTATCATTTGAAAGAAACTAATTATTATACCAATAAGTAATTTGAGTAACTACATTTCAAAACCGCACTATGCATTGTATTAGGACGCTCATATCACATTTAAATTATCCTCAAACTAAAATTATACCTCTTCAGCGTGTTAAGAAAGTAAACCAGTGCGCTTTCTTCAGAAACTACAGTATTTCTCAAGTTGAGGATGAATCAGGTAGTAATATTGATAATAGTTTAAGTATGTACCATTACTGACCGACCATATAACCCATATATTCATTCTCTGCATTATAGAAAAAATTATTGATGAAATATGCAAAGGAGATACACAACTGGAGAAGAAGTTGCGTATACTTATGCTTGAAGTGGAGGTGATGAGGCAGGACGGCAGGCAGGCTCCAAGTACACTAAACACGAGGCACTGGCAGCACCTTATGAACCTTGGCAGCAAAAACCAAAGATCTAGTTATCTCACATATTTATTCAAGACAGAAAAATCTAAGGAAAATGAAAAGGTTGACAACTTAAGACCATAAGCAGTAGCTAGGTGAATTATTTATAGTAAAGTTTATGCATCTTGTTTATGTATATTTTTAGGCAAAAAAAGTAGCAAGGCGAATAGAGCGAGAAAATACAGATCCAGAAGAAACTAAAGAATTTCCAGATGATCTTTTATATGGTATAAAACATCAATCCTTATTTCTTCGAATCAGAGATCAGTCAATAAACAACTTTGATAATTACAGGTATGTATTTCTCTAGATACTTGATTTTATTGCTTCATATCATAACATTTTGAGCCTTTCTTGTATTTCTCTGTTTTGACCATGATTAATTTATTTCAGAGCATTGCAAGCTATGATGGCTGGACAATCAATTGTGATAGATTGTTCTTATGAAGGCAATATGGTATACCGTGAGATAGTGAATGCAGCAAAGCAAACCACCTTTGTATTTGGAGACAACAGGATTCACAAAGATCCTTTTAACATTCATTTATGTAATGTTAATTTAGATGGACCTTTCTTTGAACAGCTCCAAAGGAATATACCATCACTTACTGAACCTTGGTTTCCAATGAATATCCACTCAAAAAGTTATATGGACACTTTCCCCAAAGAGAAGTTAGTGTATTTGACACCACATTGCCGTGATGAATTGACTCAATTTGACCATGATACTGTTTACATTGTAGGCTGCATGGTTGATAAGGTATGTTGGTTCAAACTGGTTTTTATGTGACAAATCTATAGTTTATCATATGTATAACTCTATCTCATTTTGTTGCAGGTCAATTGTGAACCTCTTTCTCTTGCAAAAGCCAAGAGAGATGGTGTAAGAATGGCTAAGTTGCCACTAGATAGGTATCTGGAGTGGGGTCCAGGTGCTAAGAAGAATTTGAACATAAACCACATGATTCCCATATTATTAGATCTAAAAATTACTGGAGATTGGGAGTTTTCCTTACGTCATATACCTAGAAGAAAACTGATGGAAACAAAAATAATAGCCATGCAAAGAAAAATAAGAGACCCCTTACTGAAGAGAGCTGATGTGCTCAGGAGCTTCCAAAATGTAAATCTAAAAGATAGAAAATCCAATTCAAAAAAGTCACTGTACTTTGATGATGAAAAAATATAGAAATATTAAAATTATCTTGTTTTAATTTTTGGGCATGTCATAATGGGCTTTTGCATGAAATAAAATATCTATGTTAATTCCATACTAAGCAAAACTTTAATGTTTTAAGTATATTTTTGTACACTGTAATAAAGACTTAAATACAATTTTATATACACAATACAAATTTGATTTCTGAAGTCAAATAATAGCCAAATTGCATTACCATGCACCTTAGTTATATATAATAAAAAAACTGTATTCACTTTTATCCCTTTGTATCACTCCAAATTGATATAACAGCAATATACTTGAATCTATTTGTTCTTGTACGTCTATTGCACACACAAATTACTATTATCTGTAGTAATCTAGATATTCATGATTATCTTGAAGAAATCAAATATATATTTACTATAAGTTCATCATAACATACTCTAAAATCTAATTATCGAATAAGATTAAAAACTACATTTAAAATAAAAAAATGTACAGAAACAAACATCCTTCGCGGCCTTCCGGGCGACAGAAGCACAAGGCGGAGAAAATGCTCGGAAATAATTTATACAATAACAAGTCTCATTAAAATCGCGCACTTCTAAAATATTGTGCATAAAACTCGCGAAATAGACGCGTACTATTCTAGAGCTAAACTGCAATTCGAGTTTTAAACTCTTTAGTTCATGAAAATGTGTGAGAGTTCATAAACGCACACAAACAGGTGAGAGATCTATGGGGCGGGTAGAGTGCGCATGTCCACGTCGGAGGCGGTCTCGGAGCGCTGCTTGATGGTGGCGAGGATCTCGTGCAGGTTGCTCGGCAGCGCGATGCCCGCCAGCGGGTTCACCGCCGGGGCCCGCGGCACCTCCGGCGGCGTCATCGGCCGCGACGGCGAGTACGCTTCGTCCTGACGAATAACAATACCGCTTTAGTATGTTAATGGGTGCAATAAGTAACTGAAAGATCTGAGCGTTGGGCTCCCAAATACCACACAAATCAAATTAAAATTTTATTACATTTTCCTCACTATCGTTAGGACAATGCAGGCTGATAGGAACCTGATAGGCCTGTCTGATAAAAAAAAAGTGTGCTTCGGAATATGCACGTTAAACCGTAGGTCAAGGAGGTCGTCACAAAAACTGCCTCCGTGGTCTAGTGGCTAGTGCCATGGACTCCCGATCCGGAGGTCCTGGGTTCGATTCCCAGGGGGGAAAACACAAAATTGATATTTAAGAATTTATCACTTTGTGAATTTTCCCCTAGTTTGGGTACGCCATTGCAGGCTTAATCACCTGATTGTCCGAAAAGAAAAAGATTTCCTGCTTCGGAGGGCACGTTAAGCCGTCGGTCCCGGTAGCTGTCTTTGATAGTGGTCGTTACACAAAACCATGTCAGAGGCCTGATAATTGTGCTACTAGGCGGTATAAAAACTCTCGACCAGGGTTCATCGGGTCCATAGAATCGATACCCACTCGACAGAAGAAGAAGAACAAGTCACAAAAACAACGTCAGACGCCTGTGCTACCAACTCACCTCTTCAGCGACGGAGGAGTCTGCATGACCCTGCGCCATCTTGAGTATCTGCTGCTTCTGCTCCTCGATCTGTCTGTTCAGCTCGTCCATCTTGGACTTAAGCTTATCGGCGGGAGGGGGGATGGTCGCGGGGGCGGGGGCGGGGCCGAGGGCGGGGGGGCCGCTCGCGCCGCTGCTGGATGAGCCGGGGCTGTAGGCTTCGTCGTCGTCAGCAGCGGCTGTGGAATACATGAAAGTTTTGTTAAGTTTTCTAACATAAAAAATATCAAGGTTCATAAATAATTTAAGTTTTAAATTTTACATAATGGCGTCTGATTGTCGCCATATTTAATTTTGATTAAAATAATGTCTGACACTGAAGGTTAAGACGTATCGATTGACGTAAGAATCAACAAAATCAGCCCATGTGTTTGGTCTCGAGTGCCACATGGAAACAAGCATACATACATAAGCTGATAAACACAATAATACCCATAATCTTTGCATTGCGCAGTCGGGTAAAAACAGGAAGAGGACCCGCAATAAAAGCTTGGGTGATAACCGGAAGCTGCACATGTATTTACTTGGTATTGATCATGGTATCACCGATACTCATTCGGTTGTTTCTTTATATCCTATACAAAAGTTCATCATGAATACATACCCAAGGAGGCTGCGATCTTGTCCTTGACGGAGGTAGAGAGCGCGGGCGAGGTGTAGGCGGGGAGCGGCAGGCGCGCGGGGGGCGGGGTGCCGCCGCGACCCGCTGGTGCCACTATAGGGGGCGTGTACGACCGCTTGCGGGACTCGCGGCCCACCTGGATAATACATATAAGCAGGTCTTATAAACTGAAAATACGCGAGATAAAAAAATTATGAAAAACTGTACGCAGACTTCGAAATTGTTTCATAATTTTTATTTTCAGTTTTACATGCGGACCTTCTGTACGTACTATTGGGTGTAGATTCTTATGAGTACACAACGTAACTAATATAAGTCTATCCTGCTATGCTCGTGAGAACAGATAGGGATGGCTACTGTTACTATAGGCGAATTTATATTAATCCCGACAGTAAGAATTCGTTTCAAAGAATTTTAGTTAGATGGATACCCGTTCGTATGACGATATGTACCACATATGTACGACACTACAATAGATTCTATACAATGTAACGACAGATGTCATTCAGGAGGAAAACAAAAGAAAATGTACCTAAAATCCGTACTAACTGGATCTGTCACAGCATTTTATTAATTTTATTTATTTATTGAAAATTACATAACATACATAGAAAAAACATCTTACTGTTTTTCGAGTATAGAACAGATAGGATCAAAATAAGTCTGTCGCCCCTTTTAGTTGTACACGTTCGAAACGAGGCCATTATACAGCGTGTAAGGGACAGTTTTCAAAAAAAAATATTATATGGTTGTTCAGTCAGCGAAACTAAAAATCTTTTACGAATATGAAATATTTTCTTTTGGCTTTCCTAGGCAAATTGACTGATCGAGGTTGTAACTTTTTTTATTAAGAAGTGTTGATGCCATTTCTTTAAATTTTCTGGTATAAGTTGTTTGGTTTTTTTGACTGAGCAACTGATAGGGGCAGTTTATGGGAAGTTGTCCCTTACACTACTTAAACCTTTAAAATAAACCTTCGAAGTGAAACAGCTAGGTATGCTTAGTTAGATCATGCATTATTCATGTAGTTTTATAGATTTCTATTAGTCGTTGAGATGTTGTGTTGGTACTTATTGATAAAATTGTGATTAAATACCTATGACTGTGTTATTCATTTTTATTTACTAGTGTTTGCTCATTCATGTAGTGTAGGATAATAAATTAGCGAGTACCTACCCAGTTTTGTTACGTTCGGTCGTAACAAAGTTTAAGATTTTATTTTTCTTGTGCAGTAACAAATCGTGTGTAGTGTAGGTTTGAACCATGCTTTGTAGTAAGAATACGCGTACGCAAGAGCTTGCGATTTCCATACTATTTGGCATGCAAATATAACTCTTTCGTATGCGAATTTCGATTCGAGTGATCCAAAAATAGGGCACCGTCTTGTTTATTAATCGAACGCGTATACTGGATAGTGTGAAAGAAATCAATAAACAGGGAAAACAAAACAATTTATTTATTTACATCGGTCTGCCACTAACTAACCTTGGCGGGGATTACGTCTTTAGGAATGTGCGATGCGGACGCGGGCGCGGGCGCGGGCGCGGGGGCGGAGGCGGGCGCGGGCGCGGGGGCGGGGCGCTTCTTGTGCCGCTGCCGGATGACGATGGCGAGTAGCAAGTGCGTGCGATTGTCAGCAAGCCCCGGCCCGTCTAGAGGAAGCAGCACGCTGGGCAGCGCCGTGTTGGCGGAGAGGGGCACGATGTAGAAGTCCTTCACTGTCGTAGTGTTGGACACCTTCACCACGCCTAACCTATAAGTCCAGACGGGTGTGTGAGAGCGCTGCAAGAGAAGGCCACGAGGAAATGGCACTTTCCAATGTTTTTTCCGTTTTATCCTATAAGGATAGCATCCTAAAATGTAAAATTTCTCAATACATTATGAATAACTATTCCCAAAAAGACGATTCGTAGGAAATGCCGTGGACAATCCGGGATATCAATCTGCAAAATTAACTTATCATGAAATGGTTATTATGCGATGCCGTCCTGGAAGAACGAAATAAATTAATCTCGACTCAGTCATACATCAGGAAGCTGATCGTAATCCTAACATGTGGATACAGACTTGAATTTTTAAAATTTAAATTAAGGAGTCACAATCTTCAACAGTCATATCAAGTATGAATCAATACAAGACTTGACGCTTTATTTAAGAAGAATAAGAATTCGTTTATTGCCATAACATAAAGTACATACAACATTAAAAAGAAAGGCAAAAGGCAGGGACTCAGTTGTTGCCGGGGACAGCACTGTTGACACTGATTTTCAGCCCTTACCCTTTTCTTTCATTACTAAAAAAAACAATGTACTTAAGCGAGGGCAAGAAAGAAAAAAAAACTAAAAAAAGTGCTCGAGAATTTCTACAGATATACATACACTGGTCGTTACCCACCTATTCCTGGTGCTAAGATAGCTGTAGAGCGCAATGTACTGCATCCTCTCCTCGTCGTTGGCGGCCTGCAGCTTGAGCACCAGGATGTCCTTGTTGCTGGTGCGCCGCATCTTGCCGATGTACTCCCACACGGTGTCGGGGTTGATGCGCCCCACTATGTCCAGCTCCGCGCTCAAGTCTTCTTCTAAATCTGCCCCGCTACCTGAAACCTGGACAACGAAAATACATACATACGTATAATCTGTGTTTCCGAACGCCTTCAACCCCCAACATTTAAAAGTTAGAGTGAACAGGCATCTTCTGGGTGAGCTCGCACCATCGTCGACTCCGTCTCAGTCGTTCCCGACCTAGACTGGAGTCAAGAGCAAACCCAATTTTATAAAAAAAAAACACGCCTTTATCCCTAATGGGGTAGGCAGAGCGTAAACGACCTAAAAGGTCGATCCGCCACGTATGACAAAGTTTTGAGGGTTATTTAAGATAGATTTGTAGCCAAATTGCTGTAGTGACAGGTTGTCAGCCCATTGCCCAAATTGCAATATACAGAAACCCTCGGATCCCTTAGCTGGTTTTTACAGCGAGCTCGGGAGAAAATGCAGCTGGCACGTTCTGTTTTTCTCTCGCTTCCAGTCCAGCATGGAAGAAAACATGAACACCAAAGTATATGAATTAATTCGAGGAATCAACCATAGTGACATGAGCTTTCCTAGAAAGCAGTATTTTTTTATTTCGACGCTCTGGAATTTGTCTACGAAGACCTACTCAGAATGGACAATGAAGGAAATTAAACCAGGCATTTCCACACCAAAGGAACACATAAAAAAAACGTTTAGGGTCGTATTGCGAAATGTCATGTTGGTGTAGATGTTGTTGTCCTTTTTCTACAATAAGTCCTCACCTCGATAGCAGCTACATAGAACCTCGCGACGTCGACCATGTTAATGCAGCCGTTCCAAACCGTCACAGCGGAGTTCTCAACCGTACTACTTGGTTCTTGGTCGCTTTCTGCTTCTGTAATACAAAAACCACTTTGTTAACTTTTCTAAGTTAAGGAATAATTATTCATTAGTATACGAGTTTCTTACATACTGGACTGGGAGTAATAGAATGTGCCAGCTGCATCTCCTCCGAGCATGCCGTAAAAACCAGCTAAGGGATTCGAGGGTTAGTGTATTGCAATTTTAGGCGATGGGCTGACAACCTGCCACTATAGCCATATACATCATAATCATTTCGAATAACCCTCAAAACTTGTCAGACATTGCGGAGCGACCGTTGTTTACGTCGCTTTCGCTCTGCCTACCCCATTAGCGAAAAAGGCGTGACTTTATGTATTGTTTGTATATTGTATACTGCTGTAGTGACAGGTAGTCAATTTGCAATATACTGGAACCCTCGGATCCCTTAGCTGTTTTTTACAGCATACCCGGGAGGAAATGCAGTTGGCACATTTATGTTTTTCTCTCGTTCCCAGTCCAACATAGAAGTTTTTTTTTATAACAATAGTATACCTGAGACTTTATCCGGTTTGGTGATAAAACTAGGCGTGGGCAGGACGATACTCGTGTCTATAGAGAAGGATTTCGTCGGGTCGTAGTCCGGGTGCGTGTAGTCGTCGACGTCATTCTTGAACGTATCCTCGAAGCTGTCTCCGCCAGACTTCCTGAGGTCCTCTTCGGAGAAGGCGGACGTGATCATCGGCTCGTGAGGGTCGTATTCCGGATGTACTTCTTTTAACATCGCCGACTTGGGCCTCTCCACGGAATCCGAATCTGTCGAGCTAAAAGAGAAACAAACATTAAATCACGCCGCTACCTCTAACAGGGGTAGATAGAGCCTATTCAAAAACTATTCGCAACACAAAAAAAAGGTAAATGTGTATGACATAATAATCAGCACATCGCCTAAATACAATACACGGAAACCGTCGAAAGAGAAACAATAAGAGCATTTAGAATGTAAACAATAGCGGTTCATTATCACTGGAGCGCTAACAACCGCGGTATCGGTAGCATACGTACTCGTTTTTAGTCTTAGTAGAGGCGTGCTCTTGAGATCTGGAGCGTTGTGTGTCGGTCCCGGTCGTGGGGGCGTGTCGGGCGCTGCGCCGGCGCTTGCGGTCGTCGCGCGGGGGCGTGGAGGGGCGGGGGGCGCGGCTGCGGGACCGCGACCGCCGCGACCTGCGCGTGCCCGACCGCGACCGCGACCGCCGGCGAGACCGCTCCCGCTCGCTCGAATCCGATTTCTCCTTTTCTTTTCTATCTCTGGAGGCGGACCGGTCCCGCTTCTTGTCGGAGCGCCGGGTGGACCGCTCGTCTCGCTCGTCCCGCTCCGATCGTCTCCGCGAGGACCTCGACTTTCTGCTCTCCGAGTCTCTCCTCGACTCTCGCCTGCTCTTCTTGGAGTGTCTCGTGGAACTTCTGTCTCTCTTTTCTCTCTTCTTGCTCTCCTTGTAATCCGGTTTACTCGGTGTCTCTGGTTTGTCCTGCATGGCCTCTTGCGTGACCTCCTCGCCGACTGTCGAGTCGTTGAGAGCGATCACTACGTCCTCAACGGGTAGTTCGGGATCCAATTCTGTTTGTACCGAGTCTTTCTTTTCCATTACCTAAAAATCAATTAACAAATTAGGTAACAATTTAAAACAAACACACATATCTTTAGATCGCGCAGTTATATTAGTTTCTAATACCTCTTCGCCTTTATGTGTTTTCAGTACGTAAGTTTTGCTGGCTGCGAGCAGATCCAATTCAGATTTCTTGATCAACTCCAACTGATGTTTAGTCTCTTCTTCTCTCCACTGAGCCAGTTCCTGACTTGCCATCTCTTCTGGAGAAAGACGCACCTAAAATCAAAGTCAAAATAAAACACTCGTTTCCTGAAATAAAATAAATAAACAATATAAGTTATGAATGAAATATTGGCTTACCAGTTGTGCGGGCGTGATCTTCCGATCGCAAATCTTCTGCCAAAGCGACAGGTTCTTGCGATCCTTGATGTTGAACATGAGGGATCTGTATTTCGCTTTGTACTTCATGCCCACATCCCTTCCAAACAGCTCGTGAAGCTCATTCTCAGTTTCGTACGCGAAGTCACGAATGTCTTGTTCCGTGAACTTTTTGCCTTTGTTTTCTTGCATACGGATGCCCATTTGTTCTTGTAATGATTTGCGTACGTTGTCCCGTATGGGCTCTGTGGAGTCCATCCTGCGCCTGGGCTCGGGCGCGTCCTTGCGGCGCGAGGGAGAGGGCGACACTGCGCTCTGTTACAACACATGGTGTATTATAATTACCGCGTTTGCCGAACGCGCTTCAATAATCAAAATACAAACACAAGTCAAGGCCGCCGCTACTGGTTCCTACATAAGGATTTTATAGTGAAAATGTTCCGTAGATTACGACCGATTTCGTTACGTCATGTTATCGCGACATGACTTGAGTGGATAACCGCATGCAGATTACAGCTGAATCATGGCTTCTAAATGTTGACTCGGCTGTTATGGGTATAGCCAACATGAACTACCTATAATTGTAAATGCAAATACTATTTCATTTCTCCCTTTTTTTATATATGTAACAAATTGTAAGATGAGCGTTATTTTATAAAACTTATGTTTCGAAAAGAAGAAAATAATATTTCGAATTATGCAACTTAAAAAAAATATATGCATAAAACTTGAATTATATTCAAATATCTTACCTTATCATAGGAGGAGGTAGAGCGCGTGGCGGTAGCTCTGGCCGGCTTCTTGGGCTCGGGGGCCGGGCGCGCGGCGGACGGGCCGGGGCGCGGGGTGTCCGCGTGCGGGGGGCCGGGGGGGGGCCGGGAGGGCCCCGGCCGCACAGGCGTGTGCGGGGTGCGGGGTTCCTCCCGCTGAGGCACTAATTTAGGCCTATCCCTGACCTCTTGTGGGGTTTTAGGCCCACCTTCCGCCACTTTCTTCGGTATCCTCTCGAAGTTCAACGTCGTCTGAATCTTGGTAGCTTCAGTGGCTGATTTCCTTTTGATCAGATTCGGTTTGATCGTATGAAGCGTTCCCGGCCGGACGACTTCAAAGGTAGGGTTCTTTTGTAGCCATGTTTTCAGGTTTTCCGCCGTCGGAGCGTTCGGCCCGGCTAATAACCGGCCTGTCTTTCGCTCGTAGACTATTACCTAAAAATAACACATCATATAAAAGCCCTATATCAAAATGTAGTAGGTAGGTCGTGAACGCTGTCGATGAACCGGAACCATATTCAATGCTGTTAGAATAGAATCATTACAAAATGGTACAAAACTTTTTCTTAAACACTAAACCCAACATAGTTACAGACTATGTTGTCTGTAATAATTGTTGTTGATAATAATTAAGTTAGTTTTTAATGTTTTAGTATAAGTAAGTTGTATTGCGCAGAGCAACTGATCTCCCGTTAAACTTTTACGAAGTTTGGGAGAATATATTTATAATAGTATTGTACAACTTTTATATGATAAAATAAATAAAATAAAAAAATAAAGAAAAGACTAAACTTACTCTGGAATCAGATTTCTTGTCGTGCGGCCGTCCAGGTTCAGGCCCCGGCTCGGCCGGGCTGCCCAGCGACTCCTGCGCGTGTCGCAGGATGCAGGCGTCGCTGCAGTAGATACTGGACGCCCGAGCTGCCTTCTTGCACACGATACAGCTGGTCTTGGAGCCGGAGTCCTTGGGAATGAGGCCGGGCGCGGGGGTGGAGGGGGGGACACTCTGGTTCTGTGGCGAGTCCGATTTCCGTGGCATGGACATCTGGGGAAAACGTATTCTTGTAAATCATCATCTTTCCTCTATGAAAGAGGATTCTTAATCGTTATGTGACTGATGCGGGGGTGGCAATCTTTCTGCATGCTCAACATGTGCTAGTGGTAAAGTGAATATTTTAATAAATAAACGGCCTAATCTTTTATAATAATGTAAATTGCAATAAATAATTATGAATGGATTTTGATAAAATATTATGTAAGCTTATTCCACTGCAATATTTATTGAATTTAGTAATAAGTACGAAAACCTTACTCCTACTAATATAATAAATGCGGAAGTTTGGATGTTAGATTTTTTGGATATTTGGATGTTCTCAAGCATGTTTCAACTACTGGACAGATTATCGGGATGAAACTTGCCACACATGTAGGTTAAGTCTGAAATAGGACATGGGGTTTTCACCGCGGGAAAATGTCATTTAAAGCGCGGGCGGAAAGACAGTTTCTTCCATGCTGGCCTGGGAGCAACAGAAAAACATAGAATGTGCCAGCCGCATTTCCTCCCGGGCATGCTGTAAAAACCAGCTAAGGGATCAAAGGGTATCAGTATATTGTAATTTAGGCGATGAGCTGACAACCTGTCACTACAGCGATATACTTACAAATCTATCTTAAATAACCCTCAAAACTTTGTCAGACGTGGCGGAATGACCTTTGTTTGGGTCGTTTGCGCTCTGCCTACCCCGTTAGGGATAGAGGCGTGATTATATGTATGTATGTATGGAAAGACAGTGAATAATAAAAAAAAGTCACTTACTTTACTTTGAGATTTGGGTGCGCCTTTAGTCTTCTTGACGCAGTTGGGGCACCTCCACTCGAGGCCCTGCTCCTCCATCTGCTGCCCCATAGCCTTCGTGATGTTCACGCATTTACCGTGGAACCAATCCTCGCAGCCGTCGCAACAGATCATGAACCGGTTGTTGTGCGGCTGCCGGCAGATGCACCACAACCTGCCAAACAGCAACACGTATCTATCTATACATATAAAAATGAATCCCTATTTCCCTTGGTCACGGCATCACGCCTGAACGGCTGGACCGATTACGCTATTTTTTTTTTGTTCTGTTCGTTATTATCAGGAGAAGGTTCTTATGAAAGAAAAAATTAAGGAAATTGCGCGGAACATTACAAAATTTAAAATGGTTTAGTTAACTTAATAAAATCAAAAATCTGGTCATTTATGGCGTCTAAGGCGGAACAAAGTTCGCCGGGTCAGCTAGTCATTCATAAAGTCCATTAGACCCTAAGTTCATACTGGACTATCCAGTTTGTATGAAGAAAGTCTTTATTGTTAAAATTTTAGGGGGATTCGCTCTGTTGAAATGCGAATTACTACCAGGCTAACAGACTGGTTTTACCATTCATTTTACAAGAGAAATGTGTAAAGATTTGGATTAAAATAATCGACACATTCAAAATTTCGCGGATGTCGTTTGCTAATAAATGTTTTAAATGCTGCTATTCTCACCAGGCACAAGCGTTGGGCCTCAATAATGCTTTCTTTTTGATCTTCATTTTAATAAAAGTTGAATATTTTTTCTCAGTTTTGCAGCTGGTGAAGACAATTTAAAATTTGTCATAAAATGGCTGTCACATACGTACGACGCTCTATGGTAAAAAAAAATGTTTTTCAAAAAGGATTCATGGATGACGAGAGAGGCCTAATAGTAGGATGTTTAAAATCTCTGTCACCAGTAGGGCTAACATGCGCGCCGCGAGATGATTTTGTCAGTGCATAATCGCACGTTGCGTACTTCACACTGAATAACGCCTTGCTTTAGGCCCCACCTCTCCTCCCCAGTCCGATATACGTCACACTCCGCGCCGGATTGTGGGCCACATTGAGCGTACGCTTAGCGGGCATGGAGTGCGCATGTTTCTTAGTGTAACGGAAATAATAAAGTTTTGTGTTTCAAAGATGGTTAGGTACTGTTCCGTGTACGGATGTTTTTCTACCACAAGATATGACTCTAATAGGAACTTTATTAGATTCCACAGTGATCAGTAACTTTATACAAAATATGCAACCTAACCTATTCTAACTATTCAGTTACAGTGAACTACATTAAAACATTGGTTTAATCAAGAACCAGATTAATCAAGTGATGATTATGACCAGTATAACAAAATTTTACAACGCAAACGCATGCCAAGTACGACATGCCATCTGTTGATGCATGACCAAAATGACACGAGAAAATGCGGTGACAATATTATCTCTTGGCGTTAACCTTATAGGGTTCTGGTCGACTCGAAACCCACACGACAAGAAAAGTTGGCGAAAGAAAATGTAGGCTCACCTATAAGGATCGTCTTCGGAATTCCAGCTCTCCTGAGATTCTGCAGTGACCTTCTCAGCGTGCGCGGGCGGCCCCGGTTCCGGCTTCTTAGCGGTCAGCTTCTTGTTGACGTACTGCTTGCTGGCCAGCGCCGGCACCGCCAGCGGCGCCGCGGGGCTGAGCTGCGCCGCGAGGGCCGCGGGGGGCGCGGGGGCGGCGACCAACTGCGGCACCACCTCCGCCGGGGCGGCCACATTCTCTATCTGACTCTTCCGTTTGGACGACCTGGTCGCGGGCGCCTCGATCGGCGGCAGGGTGATCACGCGCCCGTCACGCCGGACTATCTCGATGGGGTCCTTGCGGGGGGGCACTATCGTCTTGGCCCCCGCCTTGGTGGGCGTCGCGGAGTACGCGGGGGGCGGGGGTTGTTGGAATGGAGATTGTACGGGAGGTTTCGGCGGGATGATGTGAGTGTCGACTTTGCCGAGCACTTGCTTGTCGATCACTTCTTGAAGGTTCTCCGAACTCTCGACAAGTTGGGCGACGTGCATCAACAGATCTTCAGTCAAGCCTTCTTCTTCTGGCTGTAAGCCGCCCAGCAAGTCTAGGGTGGGGGAGAGTGGTCCCGCCAATCCGGGACTGCTCAATGTGTTTGCTGTAGTGATGATGGGTTGAGTTTTCGTCGAGCTCGTCGAGATCCCAGTCGTATCCTGAAGGATCTGAGCAAGAGCGGCGTCATCCAGCTGTGGAATGAGGTCGTAACCTTTTGTTACTTTTTCAGCTGGAGTGACTTTATCTTTTTGTTTCACATAGGTTTTTTGTTGAGGAGTTTTAGCCTTAGCAACATTATCAATGATTTTTTGAATGTCAGCCAATTTGGGTTCCACAGGCTCTTGTGTTTTGAGAAGACTCATCTGCTTCTTGGTGACGGGAGTAGGTTCTTTGTCTGGAGTAACCGGAATTTTGCCATCACTTGAAACTCTTCTGATGACATCTGGTGTTGAGAACAGTGATGTCATATCAGATAACAGAGCGGTCATATGAGCAGGTGGTTTCTTCTCTTTTTTCACTGGTTTAGGTGTTTGTTTCACCACAACTTTGCCTATCTCAACTACTGGAGTAGTATGAGTGGGCTCACTCTGTAGAAGACTTTCTCTAGATGTTGAAAGATCAGGAACCGACTGTTTTCTTTCTGAAATCGCTTTATTTTGGATTTTCTCTCTGATATCTTTTCTAATAATATTTTTATTAATCTTAAATCTAGATGCCACTTTAGGCTCAAGTTTTGATCCTTTAGCTGGTGCTGCATGTTTCAGTATTCGAGGTTTGCTTAATTTAGTCTTTCTTACACTTCTAAGAGATCTGTCTTTTGTGTCTTTGTAGTCTGAATCAGAATCTCTATCTGGTATACTTTCACCAGAGCTGATTGATGATGAGTCACTGTTCTCTGAACTCTTTTCCAAATCACTCAACTGTTTTACCTTTGATGGAACAGGTAAAGGTTTGTTTAATACATCATTGCCCTTCAATAAAACAGAAGATTCTGTTGGATTTATGATTAACTTTTTGCCTTTAGGTATGATTTGCTGCTCCAGTATTGTGATTTTCTTTGATTGTGGAACTGGTTTAGGTGGTGGTGTGTGGGTGATTTCAATGACTGGTTCATCATATCCTGAGAAGCTATCACTTCTCTGTGGCACTCCCTGGCTAGGAGAAGTGAGTGGAGTGTAACAATGGTCATTTTGGAATCCAACCAGACTATTTTCTCTTGTTTCAATTCTTAAAGATTGTAACATTTCGGCACCACTATCTGAAAGTTTATAAAGATTTTTTTGTGAAATAACATGCATGATTTAAGCAAATAGGTCAATGAACTTTCAACTGTATCACAAAGTATTATTTACCATATTTTATTATACTGTTGGGTTCACCATAGTAACTATCAACTGAAAGGGTTACATGTGGAACTTTTTCTTCATCACTTTCTGAGTCTGTGGCATCATCAGGGCGGCCTTCATGGCCAACACGGACCACACTTATACCCGCTCCTTGTGAACCATCAGTACCTGGAATAGCCAATTATTTTGAAACCGGGTTATAGTTTTGGTAAAGTTTCTTGAAATAGTTTGTTGTGTTGTAATCTCAATAAACAGATAGCATAGCACAGACTCATTTTTAAGCATAATGTTTAAAAAGTGATGCTTGGTTTCCTCAAGGGTTTGTGGCGTCTATTGATAGTAATTCTGTGATGTTTGGACGCTTTTAGGACGCATAATTTTTTTGGCGCCAAAATTAATTATTGGCCCAAATATTAATTAATGGACTTTTAGTCTATTATAACACTAAGATAAGATCCCAATAGTATCTATTGCTGCATAATATTCATGAATTTAAAGATATGAACGAAGTAAATAGTGATTCTTGTAAGAAACGTTGGGTAGATTTATGTTCCGATTACCGTCAAGTTCTAGTTGTATTTTAGAAGGAGAACGTCTAGAATTCCTTAGGACATTGTCCTTTGTATATAATAGCACAGAAGAGAGCAAGAACTTACCCATTAGGGTCCCAAGTAAGCTTTGATCAACTGAAAGAGATCCATCCTTGTTTACAATAACAACAACAGAGCTGTCGGCTTTACTGGAGGGTCCATTAAGATCCGTATAGTTAGTTATCACTGTGTTGGACATTTTTAGTCGCAATACATGCAACTATCTCGATGCAAGTCCTCTATTTATAGCCATTTTAGACAGTCTTTGCACCGCGTCTATTTATGACGCACTGCGAACCAACGCGATTGACGCCATTTTGAAATCAAACCAGAACGCGCCGCGAGCGTTCTTTCTCCTTTTTCCACTTTATATCACCACTAAACAATATAATATTTCTTTACATAACTATTTTGCACTCAGAAACTATAGCACCACATTTTCCTTTCAAGAATTCTTCCGAAAAGTCATAAAATAACCAAAAATACAGGTTTTTCAAGCAATGCTTGCCTTGGACCATAAACAATTTGTTTTTTTTTATTGACATATCATATCATGACACTGACAGGCGCGTTCCATTTTTTTACATATCGACATTGTATTGATTAACAAAGCTGGCAACATTTGGTACATCACTAAAAACTTCCGTTTCCGGAATGAAATGCATGTGTTTTTCTTGCACGATATCGGTTCTATTGAAAATCACAAGTAGCTCAACCAATTTTAATTTTGTATAGCGATGTCCCTTTTTTGCTTATGATGTAAGCCTTCTACTGCCCAAATAGAGCGAATAATTTTGAGGTTATGCTGTGTTGCTGTCACTCTTCCTTTTTGTGACTGGCAAAGGTTTGCTAGTAAATTTGTGGTTATTGTGTTGAATTATCACACACCACAATGAGTTACTCAAAGTTTGACCTTACGTTTAAAATCGGTCAGTATTTAGACCGGCACCTAGTGTTCCCTTTGCTGGAATTCTTGGCTGCAAAAGAGGTTAGTCGTCATCAACTTATTTATCGCATAAACTCACTAATTCGTTCACATATTTCGTGCAAACTTGTATTGCAGGTCCTATGTCGTCTGTATAATGACTTTAAGTAAGTTTGAATTATATTTATTTGTATTTTACAGACCTATGACCAGTCTGAGTTGCTGCAAGCAAAGTTGGAGATTCTGAGCAAAACTAACATGATTGACTATGTCATCGACATCAGGAGAATGTTATATCCTGATGAGGACACACCTGAGGTAGTAAATTTTTAATGTTTCTGGTGTTTCAAGTTCTTTTTGACTCTGTTGTATTGTATAAGCAATGAAAAATGATGATGTTTTTATTTCAGGAAATTAAAGACAGAAGATCAGTAGTCCTCTCACAACTGCAAGAGCTTCAGGATGCAGTGGAGCCGGTACTGAGGCTGATGCAGAGAGATGATGTGATGAAAACTGTGGAGACCATGAGAGATCCTAAGACACTCATCAACTATCTAACTACTAATAAGGAATTTGAGGTAATATTTATGTAAATGAAACCCTAGTCCATACTTTGGAAAGTAGCTTTTTTTGTTGTTACCCTTTCACTTCTAAATGGCTATTAAAATACCAGGAATACATAAATAAATACCTATAAAGCGATAGGTATTTATTTAAATTAAACATATAATAGATGGATGGATCGTGAAAAGTGGAAGGAAGTGGGACACACACCGCAGTGGGACCACAGGCTCATAAATAAATAATAATAAATAAATAAAAACATCTAAATAGATAACTATAGGGAATATTGAAAGTCGAAAGTTAGCTGCTCAGCAACCCAAATAGGGAATATCAGTTACAAAAGTTTGGTGAGGACAGGGATTTTGTTGAAAAAGAATAATAATCACAGTCAGTATTGAATTCATTGAATAAATGTCTAGAATTTATGAAGTCACTAATTGTTCTTTTTTTTTCAGTTCAAAATTGAAATGATAGACAGCATGTACCAGCTGGCCAAATACCGGTATGAGTGCGGTAACTACGTGGAGTCTGCTTCATACCTCTACTTTTGCCAGCTTGTTATGTCTCCTACTGACAAGGTAAGATTATTATTATTTACTAGAACTATATAGTTTTAGATAACTAGGTTGTTTTCCATATTTCTATGCCAAGGATAAGTGTTTCTTGTTTCTACAGAAAATAAAATAAAACATATTAAACAAAACTTTATTGCACTAATATATAACAATTAATCCACTTATTCACCATTAAACATTCTGTTTATGGTGAAAACAATTATCTGATTCACAAAACCTAAACAGCATTTTACAACTGGCTTTGCTGCTCACTTAATATTGCTGTATTTGACCTGAAAATTAACATACATTATACTTTGAATCACATTTAGCTAATGTATTAAAAATATACCAACAGTCATTATTATCAATATCATGTTGGCTCTTGATCTGATTGACATGATGTAATCCATTCCTAACATTTCTTGTATGTGTTCTTACACATTTAAATAAGATTCACTTACCGATAGTCCCACACACAGAATAATGCTGGTTTCTGTGTTTCTGCAGTTGGGGAATAGATGAAAAATACTGCCCACATATCTCACACTGATAAACTAGTTTTCCCAATGTCTTTACGATCCCGCTGTTGAAGTGCGTCTTTGTCATAAAGTGACCAACTTTGTACCTGAAATAAGTATTACTAGTGGCTTAGTCTTTTGTTTCATGTCGTAAATTTTCTCCTGTGTTACTAGTTATTAAAAAAAATCGTCAGCTATTTTGTCCTTACCTATGATTGTATAACTGTTCATAAGTCTTAAACTTGCGATCGCACGCATTGCAAAGCAGCATCTTCGGCAGTGAGAAGTTGTAGCACATGAGCAGCCACGGACACGACAGCCAGTGCTGCTCGGCCGCCTTGTACGAGGAAAAGCTCGACTTGCACGCGTTGCATTCGTAATTCCTCGCCGTCGTGTGCAGCTTCGAGTGACGCAGGAGCCGCGGGATGCTTGTGTACACTTTCTCACAGAACTCGCATTGCAACAACAGCGATGTCTTTATCTCTCTGACGGAAAACGCATTGTTGTTTTTACAACACTGCTGCATGTCCTGTCTCGGCCACACCTGGAAGCACTCGATGCAGGTCCACACCACCTGCCAGCGCGGCTGCAGCTCTTTCAGCGCGTGCTGCACGGAGTAGTGCCGCTTCAGACCCGTCTCGTAAACGAAACACTTCCCACAAACGTTGCAGGGATACCTCATCATGTTAGGATACACTATATCAAGCACCTCCTTCTTTTTAGTGTAAGTTAACGTTCTGTTTAGCATGTTAATGTTTTCCATGATTCTAGCGTTATTCTCTTTTACTCTTTCTAGACTATATTCCAGGAGACTGAGGTCTTCTAAACCATTACCGGCGTCCCTTCCAATCGTGGTGTAATCTATATAGTTGTCTGTGCATTGATAATTTTCGCGTTTAATGAACGCTGCTCTTTTATAAGTTTTTTCAGTATCATCGGTCTCGTAACAAAGCAAATTTTCCTTGCCATCGTAAGGAGATTGTAACGAAGTGTTATCGTTGTAGAAAGCCTCGAAATTATTCACTTCTTTCGCACAATAATCTAAATTAATACTACTGCAGTAATCATCACCTTCATCTACTTTTACGACTAATCTTGGGGACTCGGCGTATTCTTTCTTTTGTGGAGTTTGACCGTCAATCCAGTCACTGTAGCTAACTTCGTTCGAACCATTTTCACCATCATTAATCGTTATCTGTAAAGACTTGAAATTATTACCGGACTCAATTTTATGAACTACTAATTTTGCTGACATTTTCACGAATGTGACGTTGCGTGACAAAGACCAAAAATGAAAACTTTTTTGTTTCATAAACGATTAAAAAAGCTCGACCAATGAGATTTTAATGACCAAGAAAAGATTTCATATACCCTAAAAAAGTTTTATACTGCACTTACCTTCCGAATCGAGAGGCAACACTACTGTACATTAGCTACAAGTACATATTAATCGACTTTATCGAGGTTTTGTTTGTTACTTATTCTGTCTCTTTCTGGGCTTTTTATATGCTGTTTGTTAGCCAAAGCTTTCCCTTCCAAAGATTGAACAGGTCCTGTGCAATAATATTACTTACCATAAACCTAGGAAAGCGTAGTAAGTAAGTAAACCTAGGAAAAACCTATTGCTTTTGTATGCTCCATCACACCTTGTCATTCCAGAACTACCTGTCCGTCCTATGGGGTAAACTTGCGAGTGAGATCCTCGTGCAGAACTGGGACGGCGCGCTCGACGACCTGACGAAACTCCGCGAGTTCATCGACAACGGCGGCGGCGGCGCCACCGCCACCAACATGCAGGCGCTGCAGCAGCGCACCTGGCTCGTGCACTGGTCGCTCTTCGTGTTCTTCAACCACGTGAAGGGGCGCGACCTCATCATTGAGATGTTCCTCTACAAACCCCTGTAAGTAGCTGGAGTTGATCGACACCAATCGAAAAATCTACCTACAACCTTAAATTGTGCGGTAGTCTTTTGTGCAGACACCATCCTGGTAGAACCACGCCCTCGCCTTGTTGCCAAGCAAAAACTAGTGTTCACCTTGTTCTGATCTGAAGGGTAGAAGGGCGTGGCAACTAAATCGTCTTTTGTCAGCCGGACCACTTGTACCAGTGGTACCTATTTTTCTAAATGTTCTCTATTTGCCACTGCTTTGATATCATCGGTTAGCATTCATAGCGTAATTTGATGCACTCTTTTTTGAGCATTTATGAGAGTTGTGTATTGTTGCAGCTATCTGAACGCGATCCAGACGATGTGCCCGCACATCCTGCGCTACCTGGCGTGCGCCGTCATCATCAACCGCTCGCGCCGGAACGCGCTGAAGGACCTCGTCAAGGTCATCCAGCAGGAGGCCTACACTTACAGGTAAGTTCTAGTGTTATGATGGCATAACACTATTCATTCACTTCAATTTCACTTGCTCCAATCGCATTATTTGTAATCGTTTCATTTCGCATTGTAGGTGAAGTTTTAATATTTGCTGGTTTCAATAGAACTACAATCTTCTTCTATAGTTGAAATTGCCAGGTCCAGCGACCTGATGAATCAACGACGAAACCTGGCTCTCGTGTCATGACTCTTTAAATCGCTGAATAGGATTCTGACGTGCTTCGTGTAATGGATGATCATGGGCAACGATATCGGCTGTGCCGCAGAACTGGACTCATTTACATACATAATATATAATCCCATGCTGGACTGGGAGTGATAGAAAAACATACAATGTGCTAGCTGCATCACCTCCAGAGCATGCTGTAAAAAACAGCTAATGGATTCGAGGGTTATAGTATATTGCAATTTTCGGCGATGGGCTGACAACCTGTCACTATAGCAATATACGTCATGGTCATCTGTAATAAATAACACTAATAACCCTCAAAACTTGTCAGACGTGGCGGAACGACCAATGCTTAGGTCGTTTACGCTCTGTCTGTTCGACACGCTAAGAAGTAGAAAACTCCGCGTGAATTCTAGAGGTATTGTTTTTTTTTTCACAGGGACCCGATCACTGAGTTCATCGAGCACCTGTACGTGAACTTTGACTTCGAGGCGGCGCGGCGCAAGCTCAACCAGTGCCAGGCGGTGCTGGTCACCGACTTCTTCCTCATCGCGTGTCTCGAGGAGTTTGTGGAGAACGCCCGGCTCATGATCTTCGAGACCTTCTGCCGTATTCACCAGGTTATTAGTATAGGGTGAGTATTTTAACCACAAATCAAATATTATTATTTTTTAGCAGATGCATTGCTTTATTCTATTCATTTCCAATTTTATTATTGTATACCAGGCCACTCAGAAAGTATTGCGATAAATAGTTTTTATATATGGTAGACTGGCCGGTTAGAATCTTTTTTGAAAATTTACTTGTAAGTAAAAATATGTGTGTTCCATTTTCAAAATTTCCCTCCACATTTTTTGAGAGCCAATTCAAAGTATCGTGTCTTACTGAAAAATGGATCTGCGCCGGGAACATTTTAGAGCTATGATTTTTTACGATTTCAAGTGTCGCCTGAAACCGGATGAATCGTTCGATAGACTTCAAAGGGCATTTATGGATGAAAGCCCCTCCAAGGCAACCGTGTATCGTTGGTATAACGAATTTAGGCGCGGTCGACCAACCTTGGGGGATGAAGAAAGAAGCGGTCGCCCTTTGACGGCTATTACGGAAGAAAACGTGCTAGCAGTGAAAAATTTAATCCAAGATAATAGGCGAATTACATATCAGGAGATTCAGCACATATTAAAGATTGGATCGGGAAGCGTTCACGAGATTCTACTTGGGCATCTTCGCGTGAGGAGGATAGTATCGCGCTGGGTGCCGCACTACCTCACCGACGCTCAGAAGCAGGCCCGGGTGGAATGGTGCCGTGATATGCTGAACAAATTTGAAGCAGGCTCGTCTCGGCGTGTTTACGACATCGTAACAGGTGATGAGTCCTGGATTTATCAATACGATCCAGAAACCAAGCGCCAGTCGACAGTTTGGGTGTTTCAAAATGAACCAACGCCTACCAAAGTGAAGCGATCTCGAAGCGGGGGGAAGATTTTGATCGCCAGCTTTTTTAATTTGACTGGCCACTTGGCCTCAATTCCCTTACGAGATCAAAGAAGCATTAACACCGAATGGTATACTACCAAATGTTTATCAGAAGTTTTTTCTGTTGTGAGCAACAAGCGACCAAACACAGGGCTCCGCGGACTACTGCTCCACCACGACAATGCGCCTGCACACACCGCGCTCAAAACGAGGGACTTCCTGGACAGCACACCAGTCAAACTCCTGGGTCACCCTCCTTACAGCCCTGATCTAGCACCGTGTGACTTCTTTTTATTTCCAAAAATAAAAAATCAGCTCAATTTTCATCGCCGGAAGATGCGCTGGCTGCGTTCGAGCAGGCTGTAAACGAGGTGTCTACGGCGGACTGGAAAAAGTGTTTTGAAAACTGGTTCAGACGCATGAATCTTTGTATAGAGGCTGGTGGAGAGTACTTGGAAAAGATTTAATAAAAATATATGTACCTGTAGAACATTTTTTTTTAGTGTCGCAAATCTTTCTGAGTGTCCCACGTATTTATGAATTTTGCTTCCATGCTGGCCTGGGAGCGAGAGAAAAACATAGAATGTGTGAAACCAACTAAGGGATCCGAGGGTTTCAGTATATTGTAATTTAGGCGATAGGCTGACAACCTGTCACTACAGCAATATACTTACAAATCTATCTTAAATAACCCTCAAAACTTTGTCAGACGTGGCGGAACGGCCTTTGTTTGGGTCGTTTACGCTCTGCCTACCCCATTAGAGATAAAGGCGTGATTATATGTATGTATATTTATGAATTTTGCACTATATAATTATAGGCCGCGTTATGCCTGTATAAAAAAAAACTTTTCCCAAACGATTTCTATTCTATTACAAATGCGCGTACTAAATCTCGCCAAATTTACACAGAATGTTAGCGGAAAACCTGAACATGCAGCCGGACGAGGCCGAGTGCTGGATCGTGAACCTGATCCGTAACGCGCGCCTCGACGCGAAGATCGACTCCAAGCTGGGCCACGTGGTGATGGGAGCTCAACCACTGTCGCCGTACCAGCAACTGGTCGAGAGAATCGACTCCCTCGCCGTGCGCTCCGAAGCGCTGACGTCATTGGTAGAACGCAAGCAGAAGGCACGCAATCAAGATGTGAGTATAGCAGTCTAATATAAGGGTTCAATGACCCTGTAGCAGTTTCAGAAGTGCATTGACCTCCTTTAGGGTTGTTAAACTCTACAATGAAATATTTTCCAAATAATGTTTTTGACAATAAAAATATCCTTGTCCATAATTTATTGTGCACATCATGATATTAGTGAAAGAAGAATAATTATTGTCTTCACTCTGGTATTTATTATGCCTAATGTAATAAGTTTGACTATACTTATTGATTGAGAATTTAAATGTTTGTTTCAGATCCGTTGGGGAACACAAGAATTCTAAGTTACACCTTATCATAATTTGTGATTCAGTTCAGTATACTTTATATTGAGATAACGATTTTATTAAAGCAGCCTGTCTCAAAATACTTCCATTATTGTATTTTTGGTCCTTGTAAATGAAGCCATTTGTAATTAAACAATACTTCTACAATATTTTTTTTATTTGGTACCTTGAGGGAATGAGCATGTTCAAAAGCAGTATTTTCAATTTAGAATTTTAAATAAAATCCAAAGATTATATTAGCAACATTTATTTTACATTATTTAGCAAACAACTCATAATACTCTAACTACTCTATAGGTTTGATTGTAATAAATCTGGACAAGATAAAGGCCACCATGATTGTTGATATAACAAAGCAAACTACAAATATGTAGAAAGTGTCTTCAGAGAACACATCAGTGAATGCTGGTATTTGGTTGTAGATCTCCTCAACAACATGAAGGTTTCCTTTAGTTGACTTAGGCATCTTTGGTCTACTTCCTTTTCTTTTTCTCTAACTTGGTCTGTATAGTTGTAACTGGTTGTTCAGCCGGTGCTAGCGCTGAAATGTGCTTATTTAATAACTGCAGTAGCTCTAAGCAAGTTAGGTTTCCACTCTTGAATGTGACTTTTTTGATGTTGGCAGATTCTGAAAAAACATAGTTGTCTATTTACTTTTCATTACTTAAAACCAAGTCTAATCTGTTACTTATAAACACTTGTCTTATAACATTTAATCTAGATAACAAGTCAAGTACCTACATACTGATCTCACCTGCAATAGATGGCACTACACTGATATCAACAGTAGGCTCACTGCGGTCACAAACAATCTCTGTCTTTAGAGTGCAGTTAGGATTTGTTAGTGCTATTCTTGATGCACTGATGAGATGCAGGAAATTTCTGAAACAACAACAAAGTAAAAGTCAAGTCAAAGGCCTGTGGGAAATTCTAACCATGAAAATCTTTACTTTGAGGTTAAATTAAATAGACAAAACAATATTGCGTTGAATGCAACTGATTCACATACGAATGGCTAATGCGCTGCGAGGAACAAAGGTAGATATAAATACTTTATCGAAGTTTGCGCATACAGCAAATACCTACCTTGTGTGTGTAACGTTGTCGGCGAATGGGTCGAATTTTACAGTAATACGCTTGGCTGCCTTTAAATTTACAGCTTTCAGCTGTTTACCAATTGCAGATACAACTCCCCCTGATCTTCTTATTGTACCACTGTACGGAAGGGCCATATTATAAAGATTTTTCTGGATTTCAAGGAACGATCAATAAAATTGCGCCTTGCGTTCCACAAGCAAAAGTAATTTTGTTTATTTTTAGCACGTGAAAGAAAAGAGATAGCTTGAGGCGTATGTGTCTAGTGAAACGAGGATAACTAGATGTGGCTCTAGAACTAGAACTGTGCTACTAGAACACTACTCAGGCGCGTTCCATTTATATTGGAAGCAGTGTGACAGCAGGACAACTATCTGTAAAATATCATAAGTGCGAGCAGCATAGCAATATCGACAAAGGCGGCATGCGCAATTTGTTCATACCTAGACATAGCTTCAATTAAAAAAAAATAGATGCTATTGTCTATGGTGAAAGCAAATGTCAAGCAGCAGATGTCAAATTTTTCAGACCATTATCCACATCAATTCGATCACATTGTGGCAAATTCATTACGAAAAACCCGTCTAAAATCATTTATCTTTATCTTTTCCTTGTTTTATTAACATACCAAGATGTACCCCGTTGGGCAGTGTAAGTATTTATTCTTAAAAATTATCGTAACACGCGTGTGGTGAGCTGCATCATCCTTTGTTTGAATGGCCTAAATAATGGTTTCGCGAAGAGCACATTTGCTGTTACGGATCTAGGATTGTGAAATGGGATGTATTGTCAATGATTGCGAGTGTTAATGTTATTTTTAAGCAGCTCCAGCGGGGGAGACAAGTGGAGCAGCGGTGGGTGTGTCGGGGACCGTGAGCGCGGCGGCGGGCACCACAGCATCATCGCCCGGGGCTCCGAGTACGGTCCCGAGCACGGTTTCGCCCGGGGCCGTGGCGGCGGGGGCGGGTGCCGTGTCGCTGGTGTCCCCGGCCGCCGCGCCGCCGCCCGACTTGCCCGTGCTGACATGCCCACGGCGTCCCAACCTCGGCCATGAAGGCAGGCCGATTATGCTTAGAGCTAATCACTTCCAAATATCAATGCCCAGAGGTTTTGTACATCATTACGATGTCAATATACAGCCAGACAAGTGCCCTAGAAAGGTAAAATGCTGTGTTATCAATTTTATTTATGTTTCATCTATTTACAATTTGCTGTAATGTTCTTATGTCTATTACAGGTGAATAGAGAAATTGTTGAAACTATGGTACACTGTTACAATAAAATATTTGGTGCCCTCAAGCCTGTGTTTGATGGTAGAAATAATTTATACACACGAGATCCTTTGCCAATCGGAAATGACAGAGTAGAATTGGAAGTGATTTTGCCAGGAGAAGGAAAAGATAGAGTATTCCGTGTTACTATCAAATGGGTTGCTCAGGTAAGAAGTTATCTACTCTGCATAATACCACATGTTATATAAATTACAAGTTTCTCTTGACTGAATGACTCATGATTTAATTTGAATAATCTTGTAATATCAGGTAATAAACTAATGATTCATTCTTTTACTAGGTGTCATTATTTGCACTGGAAGAAGCATTAGAAGGACGTACAAGACAGATTCCTTACGATGCGATATTGGCTCTGGATGTGGTCATGAGACACCTGCCTTCAATGATGTATACTCCAGTTGGACGATCCTTCTTTTCATCCCCGGAAGGGTATTATCATCCCCTAGGAGGAGGAAGGGAAGTCTGGTTTGGTTTCCATCAATCTGTCCGACCAAGCCAATGG
The DNA here is from genome assembly GCA_949820665.1 of Scrobipalpa costella. Taxonomy (NCBI): domain Eukaryota; kingdom Metazoa; phylum Arthropoda; class Insecta; order Lepidoptera; family Gelechiidae; genus Scrobipalpa; species Scrobipalpa costella. The sequence goes on from OX463299.1 coordinate 9,805,366, forward strand.
AAAATGATGCTAAATATTGATGGTATGTTTTTACATTTATTTATTTTGCAGTCACTATAATGGTATGAATGTATGACTCATATTTGTTCCTATATTTCCTTGTTTATAATATTTTGTAGTGTAATTTTAGTTTGTATGGAGGCAATCTAATTACAATTATATTTATCCCCATAATTTCTTCAACAGTATCAGCAACTGCATTTTACAAAGCGCAGCCAGTTATAGAGTTTATGTGTGAAGTATTAGACATTAGGGATATTAATGACCAAAGAAAGCCACTGACAGACTCGCAGAGAGTAAAGTTCACAAAAGAAATCAAAGGTCTCAAGATAGAAATCACACACTGTGGTACGATGAAGAGAAAATACAGAGTGTGCAATGTGACGCGCAGACCTGCACAAATGCAATCGTAAGTGTATTGGCATAATGAAATATTTCCATTTTATTAGCTGAAATGTGATAAGTTGTTATTAAGTTAAAAGTTATGGTAATTTCATAGCTATTATGATTTACTGTTCTATGGTACCAGTTATAACTTGCAGGAATATTCATATCAAATTTTTCCTTGTAGATTCCCACTGCAGCTTGATAACGGACAAACAGTAGAGTGTACGGTAGCTAAATATTTCCTGGACAAGTACAAAATGAAACTGCGATACCCACATTTGCCTTGTTTACAAGTTGGACAGGAGCATAAACACACATACTTGCCACTGGAAGTATGTAACATTGTGCCGGGACAGCGCTGTATTAAAAAGTTGACAGATATGCAAACTTCTACGATGATCAAAGCGACGGCGCGTTCGGCTCCCGATAGGTAAGTGTGTAACAGGAAAAACGTGTCTGTATGGACAACTAGGAAAAGATAACATTATTCCCAATATAGTTCTCTATTCACACAATGCACAAACTATTTTACATGTACATTATGGTTTTTTTCTGTTGACTACATTACAAGTACAAAATCGCGTATTTCCGTTGACGCTACGTCGCATTGCTCAGGCAATCTCTTCTATTGAGTAATTGATTTTGTGAGCTAGCTCTCTACAACATGATGAATTGGGTTTAGACCTGTATACTGCAAGCTAGAATAGATCAATTAAAGTTCTGTAGCTTTAGAATTTCATAATATTTTAATGTTTAAAATATTTACTTCTAAAACTAAACAATAATCACAAACAAGCCTGAATGATGAAAATCTAAAAAAATACTAATGGCTTGTTTACGTTTTTAGTTTAGCTGTTATAAATTACTCCTCATATTTTAATGTTAAAATCTTTAAAACCAGCCAGGCTGAAAAATATAATCCCCTTTCTGAGACAATAGGTAAATAGAAGATCAAAATCGGGTCAATAAAAAAAACAGCATGAAAATACTTTAGATTGAACAATGATTGTTTTCTCGCACAGGGAACGCGAAATAAATAACTTGGTGCGGCGCGCCAACTTCAACACGGACTTGTACGTGAAGGAGTTCGGCCTCACCATCTCCAACAACATGATGGAGGTCCGCGGGCGCGTGCTGCCGCCCCCCAAGCTCCAGTACGGCGGCCGCGTCTCCTCGCTCGGCGGACAAGTAAGAACATCTCATCATCATTCGCTTGCCCTTATCCCATTTACTTGGGGTCGGCGCAGTACGTTTTCTTCTTCCATTCATCCCTGTCAGCCGTCAATTCAACACTCACACCTGTTTTAGACATATCATCTTTCACGCAGTCCATCCATCTTTTCTTTGGTCGTCCTCTCCCAACATATCCATCCACATTCAAATTCATTACCCTTTTGCCTGTATGACTTTCATCCCTCCGCATAACATGGCCATACCACGCAAGTAAGAACATCTATCAAACTTTATTAATATTTCTATCCACTTATTTAAAAGCAACTGTACAACCGATAATCTAGATGACACCGCTCTAAAATGAGTCAATATTATATGAGATGTATCAGTCCTGGCACAGACTTTGGTCCATTGGGGGTGCTACTGAACACTAGTGATGTTTATAGGCGTCTCTTTATTTATGCTTTTGTTGTATAGTGTGTATAATGTACATTATTTTTGTGGTAAATAATAAAAAAAATATATCATTCACAACAGAATGGGCGAGAGAAGTGCGAGAGTTTACGTGACGGAGAACCTGCTTGCTGACTGTTCCGATCCCTTGAATTATCATTTAGTTGCCTTCTAGGACACTCTCGGGTAGATGTGAGAGATGGTGTTATACCAGGGGTGGCCAATACGTCGACGGCCGCAACAAATTCAGTAGCCCGCAGACATATTCCTCTTATATGGAAAAAGTTCAATGGAACATATTTTTCAAAACACATTTATGAAAACTAATGCACTAATACACAAGGGCAAATTTCCATGGCATGTCTATCTATATGAGAAGTAATTTGTTTCTGTTTGACAAATGAGCAGATAGATTGTGCAACACGACTTTGTCGCGAATTATGTACTGTCAAGCATCCACAAAGCAAAAACATTGAAAATTAAATAATAAACATCCAATTTATTATGTTTTTTTGGGTCTTGATTCTAACTAGAAAAAAAGACATGACGGTGGGTAGACCAAGGAGATGGTGATGTTGAAATGTAGACCGCATACATACAAAGTTTGGCCACCCCTGTGCTAAACTAAATTTTAAACTAGTCATGTACCCTTTGTCCGTGCATGCAACGAAGATGTGTATGTATTAGCTGTTTGCACAAAACTACTGCTGACTATTCTTATTTCTTATGGTTCTTGCTGAATATATGCCTTGCTAAGCGTGACATGACAATTTGATATGTGTGTTCGCAGCAAGCGTTGCCGAACCAGGGTGTGTGGGACATGCGGGGTAAGCAGTTCTTCATGGGCGTGGAAATCCGCGTGTGGGCTATCGCCTGCTTCGCGCCGCAGCGTACCGTCAGAGAAGATGCGCTCAAGTAAGTATTTTTAATACTGGATTCTCTTTGTCTTGTTTTGTCTGTATTTGTTATTAATAATTTGGCGTTGCCTATTGAATATGAAAAACAATATGATTCCCTTTGAATTAATGCAGAACTGTTCTCGCTCTCGATTCAATTCTCGTCAGGTAGTAAACATTTTGCAGCAAGCCGAGTATTTGACCCCTCCAAACTCGCAACTGGATTGTAATATTTAGTCAGTTAATAAAATGTGACGTCACTAAAATTAGATTAGCCGCACATTCTCAAATAATTATTTACTCAAAGACGCGATATCTCCTCGTTTTCACCAAGACCGATTCCGTAAAGCCTAGTCAGTGTTGCGTTACGTGATTTGTTCCCAATCCTTAGGAACTTCACCCAGCAACTGCAGAAGATCTCCAACGACGCGGGCATGCCCATCATCGGGCAGCCCTGCTTCTGCAAGTACGCGACGGGGCCCGACCAGGTCGAGCCCATGTTCAAGTACCTCAAGTCCACCTTCGTGCAGCTGCAGCTGGTGGTCGTGGTGCTGCCCGGGAAGACGCCCGTTTACGGTCAGTTCTTTTTTTTAATTCAAAGTATTATTATTTAGGTCTATACGTCTTCAGGATGCGCAGATACTCCAAAAAGGAAAAAGAAAAACAATGATAAGTGATTATTTATTTAATGTTAATGTTAAAATGAAATAATTTATGTTTATATGTAATTAATATTTTTTTGTATCTGTAATAAATAGACTAATAATAATAAAATTTTTATTATAAAATTATTATTTAGGTCAATTTGGCGGGTCAAAAACTGACACTAGTGAAGAGAAAAACAGATTTATAATCTTCTGTCGAGTGGGTATTGTGTCTATCGACCCGATGAACCCTGGTGTCAGAGTTTTTAAACCGCCTAGTAGCACAACTATCAGGCCTCTGACATGTTATGAGTAACGGCCACTATCAAAGACAGCGACCGGGACCGACGGCTTAACGTGCCCTCCGAGGCACGATTTTTTTTTCATTTTCGGACAGTCAGGTGATTCAGCCTGCAATGTCCTAACCAAACTGGGGAAAAAATCACAAAGTGAGAAATTCTCAAATATCAACTTTGTGATACCCCCCTGGGAATCGAACCCAGGATCTCCGGATCAGGAGTCCATGCCACTAGCCACTAGACCACGGAGGCAGTTGAGATTTATAATTATAATACGTGAAATAAATACGACGGGATAATGTTCGGAAATAATCGTAGTTTTTTACAATGGATTGACTCTAGTTAAAACTAGTAGTGATATATACATAGTAGTATAATGCCTTAAAGTAATTGGCAATACCATCTATCGACCTAACATGGCACGCTATTGGCGCCAGACTACGGTAAGAGGGTGCTCGCACACCAGGGGGGCCATCGCGACCGTTTATGTGGAATCTTTTAACCAGACTTATCCACAAATCTATCAGCCTGCAATGCCCTTGCCTGCTTTGCTTCACTTGAAAGTAAATCCTCTCCCAACTTACTATTAATATGTTATTTACTACAAGCGACCCGCCCCGGTTTCGCACGGAAATTATCAGTATTTCTCTACTATATAATGCATGTATTATACATATAAACCTTCTTCTTGAATCACTCTATCCATTAAAAGAAACCGCATCAAAATCCGTTGCGTAGTTTTAAAGATTTATGCATACATAGGGATATAGGGACTGAGAAAGCGACTTTGTTTTATACTATGTAGTGATTACTTCCATGCTGCCCTGGGAGTGAGAGAAAATCATAGAATGGGCCAGTTGCATATCCTCCCGGGCATGCTGTAAAAACCAGCTAAGGGATCCGAGGGTTTCAGTATATTGTAATTTAGGCGATTGGCTGACAACCTGTCACTACAACAATATACCTACAAATCTATCTTAAAATAACCCTCAAAACGTAGTCAGACGTGGCGTAACGACCTTTATTTAGGTCGTTTACGCTCTGCCTACCCCATTAGGGATAAAGGCGTGATTATATGTATGTATGTATGTGATTACTATTTATATTTTATTAAAATTGATTTGTAACGATTGTGTAGCGGAGGTGAAGCGCGTGGGCGACACGGTGCTGGGCATGGCGACGCAGTGCGTGCAGGCCAAGAACGTGAACAAGACCTCCCCGCAGACCCTCTCCAACCTGTGCCTCAAGATCAACGTGAAGCTGGGCGGGATCAACTCCATACTCGTGCCCTCGCTGCGGCCCAAGGTTCGTGATACACTTTTATTGTCTTCATTTCAGCCAGAGGCTCGACATCCTCTCGATAGAAGAACACACAGATTTCAGATACTTCCATGCTGGACTGGGAGCGAAAGAACAACTTAGAATGTTTCAGCTGCATTTCCTCCCGGGCATGCTGTAAAAATCAGCTAAGAGATCCGAGGGTTTCTGTGTATTGTAATTTAGGCGATGGGCTGACAACCTGTCACTACAGCAATATACTTACAAGTATATCTTAAATAACCCTCAAAACTTTGTCAGACGTGGCGGAATGACCTTTCGTTTAGGTCGTATACGCTCTGCCTACCCCATCAGGGATAAAGGCGTGATTATATGTATGTATGTATGCTGATTTCAGGCGAAAGACGTTCATAGCTGGATTTAAGTTTCCCCGTAGACTTCGAACTTGAAGGTCCTGTCCATTTGCATTGCATCCACTAATGTCCAGCGACCTATACCGAGTTATCTGTCCATCTGTAAGATGTCCAACGCTGTTCCCGTGGTCGCCATTAGAAAACTTTTTCTTCCCCAATATTAGGAGCATTTCTGAGTAAAGCTAATCATGCCGCTTACTGAGAAATTAAACAAACGTGTTATTGCGGTCTCTATCAATAAAAAGTAGTTGTTACTTAGCATTAATAAGTTAATTGCTAATTTAACCTTCAAGCTGCCTTCTATTAGTTGTATTTCGATTGTGTCATCAAATATCAACATCTCATTAACAAAGTAGCAAGTTATTGGTAAATTACTATTAGAACTAAAATGAGATTGTTTACAAAGTTATTTAGATCATATTTTTAATGTCAGCCTCTTTTCTTATGGAAGATGTTCAGTTTCATTATTTCCAGTCTGTCACTCTTATTCTTGATGCATAAATATTTTCCTACTATACAGTGAGTAAAAACATTGCCTATAGTCTGTACACATACAAGGTATTATTTTAAACACAAGTGGTCAAGTTCTCACTATTATTGTATCGATCGATTCTTCGTAACCTGCAATTTGGAATGAATAATAAATTTTAGTGCAACTGACCTAAATTGTATGAACTATTAGGCTGAATTAAATATGTTTTTGACAGTGACATTATTTCAAATTGTAAACTACGGTGGACCAATTTAAAGCAACTTTATGTGGACAGGGTCGATCATGCCGAAATCTACAAAGTCTTTTCGTCCCAGCTACACACAGTGTGCGAAATGCCCTCAAAATCGGACATGTGTAGCTTTCTTTAGCTTTAGATAGATCTTAGTGTGTAGCGCAAAGCTGCCTAAGGAACTAGGTATCTGTTTCAATTGGATTCTGAGAAAATAATCGTATAGTGTGTAAATTTTTCTTGTTGAAAATCACTTAATTTATTGGTTTCTCAGAAAGTCATATATTAATTGCTGGTTTCAATGCTTGTTGACATTGGCTTATTTAACTACACATGTCCGATTTGGCGAAAGCGCCTGTTACGAGGCGTTTTACGCTCTGCCTACCCCGTAAGGGATAAAGGCGTGATTTTATGTATGTATGTCCGATTTTGAGGGTATTTCGCACGCTGTGCTACAGTCTGAGTGCCAAAACTGTCGATGTGCCTATTTACCTCAGACTCTTAAACTGTTAATGAGTACTGTTTGCGCGCGCAGGTGTTCAACGAGCCGGTGATCTTCCTGGGCGTGGACGTGACGCACCCGCCGGCCGGCGACAACAAGAAGCCGTCCATCGCGGCCGTGGTGGGCTCCATGGACGCGCACCCCTCGCGCTACGCCGCCACCGTGCGCGTGCAGCAACACCGGTATGTAGACAGCTTTATATTTACCATACATTCTGAATATCTCAATTTCAATCTCATATTTCTAATGAATGATACATCTAAAGATACATAAAAGTTGATAATCCAATAACTTTCACTTATATCAAAAGTTGCAAAATTTTGTTAGATTACTTATATGGATAAATGTTTCCCAAGCGCTTTTGCAGTAACTTAACTGTGTTTTATGACTTAAAAATATTACGAAACCCTTATAAACTATTACACCTAATACAGTATAACAATGACCTCCTCTCGTTTACATAAGGGTTCAAATGAAATCGTACATTCGATTAGTTTGTGAGGGTACACTGTTCTTTCCATGCGACTCACAAATGTCTTTCTTTTTCAGAAAAGACTTCGTATCCGATCGGATGGATAATACCTTTCAAAAGCAGTAAGCTCTCGAAAACTATCCGATCGGATACGGAACTTTGTTTCATGTTTTTTACCGTGCCGATCTGATAGTTTGTGAGGATTTGTTTTATATAATTAATAAGAAAATTAAGAATCTTTAGCCTATGCTACCTTACTAAAGGTGGGTCATTACAATTCCCAAAATCATCAAATAGAAATACTAACGAATTTTCATGTAACAACAATTTTATTAACTACAATTGAAAACTGTTGTTTGCCTTTCATGCAGACTGAATTCGGCATCATATTGTAATGATCTATTTTTATGCGAATTGTTCCCAAAGATTGCATTGATTTCTAACTATTTAGTCAGTCACTCTTTAGTCAGTTTTTTACATTTGCAATAAAATAAATCAAATAATTATCATATATTCCCACTAAAATCTATGAATTCATAAAAAACAAACCCATTATCTTATATTTAGACCAAAGTAAAGAAAGCGTGATAGCGTCACGTGATAGAAAGTTGGTTAAAAAACTACAAGCATTCCGGCGATTATTAAGTACGCGTGCACTCAACAAATGCATACATGCAGGCTGCCATAATGTTTTTTTTATAGTTCAACAAATTAAATAATCTTAAAGCACAAGTAAAAATCAAAATGGTTGCCGGTCGCCTTTTGCAACGCTGTGCATTATAGTCCAGCCGCAAGTGCTCCAATCACGTGACGCGACCACGTCAAAGAGCTAGGATCGGTGCTGAGCGCGTTGTGACGTTACAGACAGGAGATCGTGCACGAGATGAGCAGCATGGTACAGGAGCTGCTCATCATGTTCTACAAGAGCACGGGCGGGTTCAAGCCGCACCGCATCATCATGTACCGCGACGGCATCAGCGAGGGGCAGTTCATACACGTGCTGCAGCACGAGCTCACCGCCGTGCGCGAGGCCTGCATCAAGGTACCGCATCACTGACACTACACTACACTACACACTACACTATGAGCACGGGCGGGTTCAAGCCGCACCGCATCATCATGTCCGTGATAGTTCTTCTGTCGCTGTCTTTAGGAAGAGAGTAAAAGAGCATTACCTTTCACTTTCCGTATAGTATTAGTTATATATATGTATTTATATATATTCATGTTTATATAGTTATTATGATTTTAAGTATTTATATAATTAGTTATTTATGTAATTTATAATTATCTGGTATTATTTTTATATTATGCTTTATTTGTGCACGCCTAATTTGCCTCTCATTTTAAGTCTCACTTCCGTAGGTCAGCTGGAAGAAATTTCTTAGTAGAAATAAGCTGTACCTGTTGTGTCGGTATTCCTTGTGTATTGTCTTTCTCATGTTACTTGTGTACAATAAACAGTAAATAAATAAATAAATAAATCATGTACCGCGACGGCATCAGCAGGACGCGAGGCCTGCATCAAGGTACCGCATCACTGACACTACACTACACTACACTATGAGCACGGGCGGGTTCAAGCCGCACCGCATCATCATGTACCGCGACGGCATCAGCGAGACGCGAGACCTGCATTAAGGTACCGCATCACTGACACTACACTACACTATGAGCACGGGCGGGTACAAGCCGCACCGCATCATCATGTACCGCGACGGCATCAGCGAGACGCGAGGCATGCATCAAGGTACCGCATCACTGACACTACACCACACTACACTACACTATGAGCACGGGCGGGTTCAAGCCGCACCGCATCATCATGTACCGCGACGGCATCAGCGCGACGCGAGGCCTGCATCAAGGTACCGCATCACTGACACTACACTACACTATGAGCACGGGCGGGTTCAAGACGCACCGCATCATCATGTACCGCGACGGCATCAGCGAGACGCGAGACCTGCATTAAGGTACCGCATCACTGACACTACACTACACTATGAGCACGGGCGGGTACAAGCCGCACCGCATCATCATGTACCGCGACGGCATCAGCGAGACGCGAGGCATGCATCAAGGTACCGCATCACTGACACTACACCACACTACACTACACTATGAGCACGGGCGGGTTCAAGCCGCACCGCATCATCATGTACCGCGACGGCATCAGCGCGACGCGAGGCCTGCATCAAGGTACCGCATCACTGACACTACACTACACTATGAGCACGGGCGGGTTCAAGCCGCACCGCATCATCATGTACCGCGACGGCATCAGCGCGACGCGAGGCCTGCATCAAGGTACCGCATCACTGACACTACACTACACTACACTATGAGCAGGGGCGGGTTCAAGCCGCACCGCATCATCATGTACCATGACGGCATCAGCGAGACGCGAGGTCTGCATCAAGGTACCGCATCACTGACACTACACTACACTATGAGCAGGGGCGGGTTCAAGCCGCACCGCATCATCATGTACCATGACGGCATCAGCGAGACGCGAGGTCTGCATCAAGGTACCGCATCACTGACACTACACTACACTACACTATGAGCAGGGGCGGGTTCAAGCCGCACCGCATCATCATGTACCGCGACGGCATCAGCGAGACGCGAGGCCTGCATCAAGGTACCACATCACTGACACTACACTACACTATGAGCAGGGGCAGGTTCAAGCCGCACCGCATCATCATGTACCATGACGGCATCAGCGAGACGCGAGGTCTGCATCAAGGTACCGCATCACTGACACTACACTACACTACACTATGAGCAGGGGCGGGTTCAAGCCGCACCGCATCATCATGTACCATGACGGCATCAGCGAGACGCGAGGTCTGCATCAAGGTACCGCATCACTGACACTACACTACACTACACTATGAGCAGGGGCGGGTTCAAGCCGCACCGCATCATCATGTACCGCGACGGCATCAGCGAGACGCGAGGCCTGCATCAAGGTACCGCATCACTGACACTACACTACACTATGAGCACGGGCGGGTTCAAGCCGCACCGCATCATCATGTACCGCGACGGCATCAGCGCGACGCGAGGCCTGCATCAAGGTACCGCATCACTGACACTACACTACACTATGAGCACGGGCGGGTTCAAGCCGCACCGCATCATCATGTACCGCGACGGCATCAGCGCGACGCGAGGCCTGCATCAAGGTACCGCATCACTGACACTACACTACACTATGAGCACGGGCGGGTTCAAGCCGCACCGCATCATCATGTACCGCGACGGCATCAGCGCGACGCGAGGCCTGCATCAAGGTACCGCATCACTGACACTACACTACACTACACTACACTATGAGCAGGGGCGGGTTCAAGCCGCACCGCATCATCATGTACCATGACGGCATCAGCGAGACGCGAGGTCTGCATCAAGGTACCGCATCACTGACACTACACTACACTACACTATGAGCAGGGGCGGGTTCAAGCCGCACCGCATCATCATGTACCATGACGGCATCAGCGAGACGCGAGGTCTGCATCAAGGTACCGCATCACTGACACTACACTACACTACACTATGAGCAGGGGCGGGTTCAAGCCGCACCGCATCATCATGTACCGCGACGGCATCAGCGAGACGCGAGGCCTGCATCAAGGTACCACATCACTGACACTACACTACACTATGAGCAGGGGCAGGTTCAAGCCGCACCGCATCATCATGTACCATGACGGCATCAGCGAGACGCGAGGTCTGCATCAAGGTACCGCATCACTGACACTACACTACACTACACTATGAGCAGGGGCGGGTTCAAGCCGCACCGCATCATCATGTACCATGACGGCATCAGCGAGACGCGAGGTCTGCATCAAGGTACCGCATCACTGACACTACACTACACTACACTATGAGCAGGGGCGGGTTCAAGCCGCACCGCATCATCATGTACCGCGACGGCATCAGCGAGACGCGAGGCCTGCATCAAGGTACCACATCACTGACACTACACTACACTATGAGCAGGGGCAGGTTCAAGCCGCACCGCATCATCATGTACCGCGACGGCATCAGCGAGACGCGAGGCCTGCATCAAGGTACCGCATCACTGCCACTACACTACACTATGAGCACGGGCGGGTTCAAGCCGCACCGCATCATCATGTACCGCGACGGCATCAGCGAGACGCGAGGCCTGAATCAAGGTACCGCATCACTGACACTACACTACACTACACTACACTATGAGCACGGGCGGGTTCAAGCCGCACCGCATCATCATGTACCGCGACGGCATCAGCGAGACGCGAGGCCTGCATCAAGGTACCGCATCACTGACACTACACTACACTACAGTACACTACACTACACTATGAGCACGGGCGGGTTCAAGCCGCACCACATCATCATGTACCGCGACGGCATCAGTGAGACGCGAGGCCTGCATCAAGGTACCGCATCAAAAGGACCACACTTCTTCTTATGTTTTTTTTTTACCTTTAAGGAGATCCCCGATGCACGCCAGCGCCCTCACCAGTAAAAAAAAACATGACTCACTGAAAACGCAATTTATCGAAAATCCGGTAGATCAGATTAAAGAATAGGTACTGAAGTTTATTTTAAGCATTTTAAATTAATAATTCAGTGCAGTGTACTGCAGTCACAGATAGCAAAAGTGCAAAAAGTAGCCGTTTTTCGTAAATTTGATATATTTAACTACAACGAAATATAAGTTTGTACTTTATGAGGATCTAAATGACCTTCATTCTTCTTCTGTCGAGTGGGTATCGAGTCTATCGACCCGATGAACCCTGATGTCAGAGTTTTTAAACCGCCTAGTAGCACAACTATCAGGCCTCTGACGTGGTTTGAGTAACGACCACTATCAAAGACAGCGACCGGGACCGACGGCTTAACGTGCCCTCCGAAGCACGAAATCTTTTTCTTTTTCGGACAATCAAGTGATTCAGCCTGCAATGTCCTAACCAAACTGGGGAAAAATTCACAAAGTGATAAATTCTCAAATATCAACTTTGTGTTTCCCCCCTGGGAATCGAACCCACGACCTCCGGATCAGGAGTCCATGGCACTAGCCACTAGACCACGGAGGCAGTTCTTCCTTCCACCTTCATTGCTTTAACCTCAATCTAATCTACTGGATTTTTGATAAATTGTGTTTTCAGTGAATTTTGGACTTATGAGGGCGCCACTTAGCCCAGGAGAGCCCCTTAAGTGACGCGACTTAGATTTGCACACAGCCAAAATACTCCTATGATTCAGATTTGTGGCTAGCTTCCCATTCAATTCATTCGTTTATAAAATTTAAAACTACCAGGTTTTTTTTTCAGTTAGAGTTGAAATATTATTTCAGCATTAGCCCAGACGAGAGGCACGACGCTACCCTAAATTAGAGCGATTATATTAGATAATTAGATTGCCATTTATAAAATAATCGGCAACTCACTTGTGGGTTTGATAGAGGTATTTTATAAATATGTTATTCATATTATACTTGTTCATCGTTAGAGCCCGATGGTGTAGTAGATAGGGCAGCTGCCTCCTGATCGGGAGGTTGTGGTTTGAATCTCACCACGTACCAATGTGTTTTTCGGTTTTCGAATTTCAAATGTACGTTTATTCGGCACTTTTTCTGTGCTTCGGAGGGCACGTTAAGCCGTTGGTCCCGGTTAATATCGTTTAATACCCCAGATATTAGTCGTTAAGCCGTGTCAGAGGCTAGTGCTTAGCATTGGCAGCTTGAAAACTGGCCTGATCTAGGATTGGGTCTGATTTCCCTTCTGGGCTGCGGAGGTCAAATGGCAGGCGCTCTGTGTAAAAACCAGTACCCTCGTTCAACCACCTAGATTAGTTAGCCGACCCCGTGAGATACGGGATAAGATGAGTAAGATGACTGGTTCATCGTTTAGTGGCAAAATAGATTGCCATTTATTCATTATTATTAACTACCGACCCGCCCCGACTTCGCACGGAAATTATCCGTGTTTCTCTACTATACTATGCATGTATTATACATATAAACCTTCCTCTTGAATCACTCTATCCATTAAAAGAAACCGCATTAAATCCGTTGCGTAGTTTTAAAGATTTATGCATACATAGGGATATAGGGACAGAGAAAGCGACTTTGTTTTATACTATGTAGTGATATACTGGGTATATGGGACAGCGTCCCGCAGACAGATAGGGTTGGTCAGTCAACGATAGTGAACAACATTCACCAAGAAATTCTTTCAAGAGATGAAAAAAATTTGACTTTCTTATACAAAATGACCACCTCGATCAGATGGAAAAGCATATAATTTTTTTTATATTCCTGAAAGAATTTCCTGGTGATAGTTGTTCAGTTTCGTTAACTGAGTAACCCCTACCAGTTTGCGGAACGAAACGTTTTAATGAAATCTTCAATATCGTTGGACAAAAATCTTGTCCGGTACCACCCTTGAAAAGCCCTGTATGAATCAAACAAATGTTAACCTCGTACTAAACCACTTTGCCCAGTTGGAAGCTGAATACAAGCCAGGCATCACGTTCATCGTGGTGCAGAAGCGGCACCACACGCGCCTGTTCTGCGCCGACAAGAAGGAACAATCCGGGAAGAGTGGGAATATTCCCGCGGGAACCACTGTGGACCTGGGCATCACACACCCCACCGAGTTCGACTTCTACCTCTGCTCGCATCAGGGCATACAGGTGAGATACCTATTCAAAGCATAACATACATACATATAATCACGCCTTTATCGCTAATGGGGTAGGCAGAGCGTAAACGACCTAAACAAAGGTCGTTCCGCCACGTCTGACAAAGTTTTGAGGGTTATTTAAGATAGATTTGTAGGTATATTGCTGTTTTGACAGGTTGTCAGCCCATCGCCTAAATTGCAATATACTGAAACCCTCGGATCCCTTAGCTGGTTTTTACAGCATGCCCGGGAGGAAAAGCAGCTGGCACATTCTATGTTTTTCTCTCGCTCCCAGACCATGGAGCATGGAGGACATAAATTATAGCATAAGGTGGCAAAGAAAGGTTTTCTCTTTGCACCATAAGTTACAGTATGCAACTCATACATTGGAGGGTCACAATGCAATGCAGACGATAATGTATCACACTCGTCTAAAATAATCAATCTATCCAAATGTAATGTTCTTCCATGCTGGCCTGGGAGCGAAAGAAAAACATAGAATGTGCCAGCTGCATTTCCTTTCGAGCATGCTGTAAAAACCAGCTGAGGGATCCGAGGGTTTCAGTATATTTGTAATTTAACTGCTTCCCTGGTCTAGCAGTCTGAGCCATGATCTCTCGACCTTGACTTTGTGTTGTTGTTTCTAGTTTGGTTAAGACATTGCAGGCTGATCACCTGATTGTCCGAAAAGTAAGAGTATCCATATTCATATATTTATTGCGATCATGTACGTACATATACATTACATTATGTAGGTCTTAAATACTATTTTAAATAGATGGAGCAGTACATGAACCCTGTTACTAGGGCATTGCAATTTGTCTTAAACAAATCTTAACCATGCTGTCGGATGGGCATGAAAATAGTCGGTCCTGCGCCTGATTTCTCTCTGGTCGTGTCAGTCAATCTGTCCCATCAGAATAAGAGATTGAAGGAATAGGGAGTGCACCTGTGAGTAGCGCAAACACTTGGGTACTAAAAACAAGTCCTGCACAGTTGGCTGATCAACGGGAGATTGGCCGCCATCACCGAAAATCGATGGGAGGACTATACTATTTGTAATTTAGGCGATGGGCTGACAATCTGCCACTGCAGTAATATACCTACAAATCTATCTTAAATAACCCTCAAAACTTTGCCAGTCGTGGCGGAACGACTTTTGTTTAGGTCGTTTACGCCCTACCTACCTCATTAGGGATAAATGCGTGATTATATGTATTCCAATGTAAACAGAACAGGTGCTATATTTACCTTTAAAAGGCCCAGCTCGAGGAAAACATATGCACCTAATCCGATTGTTATTCTGAGTTTTCCCCTCCTCTTATGATTACCCGTTTCTCTCCCAGGGCACGTCCCGGCCGTCGCACTACCACGTGCTCTGGGACGACAACCACTTCGGCTCGGACGAGCTGCAGTGCCTCACGTACCAGCTGTGCCACACGTACGTGCGCTGCACGCGCTCCGTGTCCATCCCCGCGCCCGCCTACTACGCGCACCTGGTCGCCTTCCGCGCGCGCTACCACCTGGTGGAGAAGGAGCACGACTCGGGCGAGGGCTCGCACCAGTCCGCGTGCAGCGAGGACCGCACGCCCGGCGCCATGGCGCGCGCCATCACCGTGCACGCCGTCACCAAGAAGGTTATGTACTTCGCGTAAGGTGAGGCCGAGTGTTTCCTTCGAGAAGCAACCGTACAGACGAATCTTCATAGGCGACTAGTGAGTTCCCTTTTGAGGTGAAACTCGATTGTGTTACTTTATAATTTCTTTATTAACATTATACACACTCAGCTACAAACTTCATTTTTTTCTCTAAAATCTAGACGAAGTCTCGCTGAGGTAATTCAAAACTGAGAAACTCTTTTTGACAAGCAAGATATTGCACGTCGAACTATGGAAACAGACAGATCGGTAAATTTTGACCAACAACTATATGATAGTTGTCGATCATTGTACTTACAATTACGACAGAGATAACGCCATACGATACTAGATTGTTTCTTTTTAAAGGTACATATGCACTATTTACCGCCGATTACTGTACACACTACCTACAGAAATGTGGCAGATTGAAATGGGAAATACAAAACGCATGCCTGCGGTAGTGTGGGAGTATACCGATCACAGCGTGGTTGTATGAAGCTTCGTCTCTACGGTTGTTTGCTCTTGTTTCCTCGCTACTTGCTTACTTAACAGGGAGAGTTTTCGAAACTCGAATATCGAACGCCCGAGACGGATATATCGGATATAGCGGGTTCATTTCTGTATGCAGCTTTCTAAAGCTAAATTTAAAAATAATGTTCTCTTCAGATTTAGAAATATACAGATAATTCTCAACTTTTAACCAGCATTTATTGAGAACGCGACTTAAATTAAACGAAAACGCACAGTATACCTATGCTAAAATGTTACAATCTCTCGTTCTTTATTAAACCGGTAATTAAACCGAAGAAAGTACAGTACTAATTAATAAATATTATTGTAGAGAGTGATGCTGCGAATTGGACCCAATGATTTACTTAAAATTGTATAGATTTAGAGGTGTACGTTTTTTAAATGGTGTGGATGTATAGGGTTGCCGCTTTACCGGGCTCATCGCTTGTTTACGCCTCGTGTTAGATCTCTAGCTGAACTATGTATGTCGTTCGTAACCGTATTCGCCTTTACAGATTTCAGGCGATTATTTGAACCCTTTTTGCAGCAAATGTGCAGCTCTCCCCCGACACTTATTGTTACTAACTGACGGGAAGCTATTAATTTAACCGATTAGAGTGATCAACGTAAGCCATCGAGTCTTATCATCATCTCACTAGTTTTAAAAACAACATGGGCAAATAAGGTTACGAAATTATTTAACCTTCAAATCCTTATAATTACTGTACTGTATTAACTCTATTTTTCTTATTTAATACACGACACCAAAAGATTGACAAGTAAAAAATGGTATAGCAAACTTTAAGACAGCGATTTCAATGACAACTGTATTAATTAAACTTACATAGTTGAATATTTAGTTTTGATAAGCCGATACCGAGACTCGAACCCGAGCCTTCACTTAGCAAGCAATAGCATTATTATTATGTTCGTAGCAAAAATGCTTCTCTTAGCTTTATTTTGTAAGCTTTACTAATATGAATATGAAATATTATTGTTTCTGCAAAGTCTATGAAATTAAATTAATTATTTTAAATTTTATATTTTCGCCTTACGTGTTCGTATGAAATCAATGTGTTTTTTTAACATTCTTGACTGCCACGTCACGCAGACGATGAATTATGATTCTAAACAGCTAACAATGTCGGGAGAATCAATTATTTAACATGTGATTGCATCTAAGTCGTGTGACATTGAAACACTAGCATAAGTAGTTAACTGTTTTGTTGTGGAAATGGCATCTGCAAATTGTTTTATTTTACATATGGTATCTTGTATCATAGCCCAATCATTTTAGTATATCATCATATTTATCTATCGAGTGCCTGATCAAATTGCATTAGAGAATAGAAGCATAAGATCAAGATGACAATGTATGACGAAATATATGTCTGTGTGTCGGAGCCTTATTTAGTTTTGGTTGCTGTTTAAGTTTGTACAACTGTGCTATTCTCGTTACTTAACGCCTGCCAAAGCGCGTGAGGCGCGGCGCGGCGCGGCGCGGCCCGCCTGCTCGCCCCCCGCGAGTTCTATTCACATGATTCAATTAGACATAGACATATATTGTATTAAGTTATTTTATTTTAATATAATTATGAATCTAAACAAGGGAAATGGATTACTTAGATGTAAGTGCAATTTTTAATCTGTATCATCCAGAACTTGTATTTTTAATATAAATATCGATCGTGGTTTTTGTACTAGAATTGTTATCGAGATGTCATAAGATAAGTTCCGCGTCATAAGATAGGTTCCATATAAATCGATTGGATAGCCGAAGTAGTATTTTTGTATCAAGTTTCGAAGAAATATTGTAGTATCGAGCGGTTGCATTGCTTACAGATGATGTGCATCAAGCTTTACTAAACATAACACTGTACAATGCCTTGTTCGGGCAGATAGACGCAAGATTATGTCTTTAGTAGCAAAGTGTAACAGTTGTGACAAACATCTATGGACCGTAGGTGACCCATCCCGCAGCGTCTGCTCTGAGCCAATTAACAGTTCCGAAGTTAGAACTGAAATATTAGTTCGACGGAGAAATTCACCCGTTGTATTACGTCACTGTACCTATTGTGCTGATAATGATCTCAGAAGCGCATCGTCAATATCAATACACCCTACATAATAACTTGCTAGACACTACTTAACCGTTAGATTAATTCAGCACAACTGTGACTTTGGCAATATGAAAATACAAATTTTAAGTAATTTTAACCTAGTTAACGTGTCTCGTGTCTTGTTATCGTACCATTATTGGCGCTAAATTACTCACGTAGTTTTATTAAAAGTAATCAACCCGCTCTGTAATGCCGAGGATTAATTATATAACTTAGTTGAATAGATTATTCGTAAGATGTATTATTATTCTTCCTTTACTCGGTCAATCTTTACCATTTACTGTAATAAATACTCGCTAAAGTTATATAAAAACATTGGAAAAATATGACGTCTACTACAAACATAAAGCTAAATTCATTACTATTGTGCAAATTCAATCAAGGGAGGGTATTGTAAAATCATATCATGAGATTCAAATATATAGTTAATGCAAAGATTGTCCGCGTAAAGGTCTACTACTTACTATAATAGACACCACACCTTAAAAATGCAATAACTAGAAAAAACATTTACTAGTTCTGTTAACTTTAAGATAACTTCAACACCGCAATCCCCCTTGAGGCCAAAAATATATAAGGTTGTTTTACCGCCTTTTAGATTTAAGTTATTTCTTTTTTATTTCTCTTCCTTCTCTGGTATGTAATATCAGTTTGTAGGGGAAGCCCCGGCGAGATGCTATTGTAGACGAAAAACATTCTCTCTCAGTTCTTGTTCGGCCCAAAAATATATCTCAGAATTCATGTTAATTTTATGTTTGGTAGCTATTTATTTCTCTGAATTTTACACCCAAAATGGTTCAGAGTCGATCAACTTTTTAACCGACATTACCATATTCCAGCTTCTTTAGGTCTGAAAATACAGAAAATTAAAATAATTCTTATAACAAATAATTAACGTTTAGATTGATACATTCCTAAATAATTATAATGTACAGTCAATTTTGATAACTGGCATTAAATTTACAGAAAAAATATCGTTGTAAAAAGTTGATTGACCCCTTCAATCGGTCACATAATTTGATTTGATATTTGCTTACATTTTCGTCTGGCCTGGGCTTTCAATATTTTATTTAAAAAATTTAATACATATGTATGTATATTAGTATTGTAAGTTTTATCATTATTGTGTTCGCTTTCGAAACTACAAGTCTTATTAACATCGGACCATACGTGGCATTGTATTTAGAGAATGTGTAATATTTTTATCTATATGGCACATAAATTGCTTTAACCGTGTAGGTTCCACCAAGTCAGGTTTTGATATAGATTATAAAATAGATTCCAAATTTCTTCGTGCAGGGTAACTGATAACACTTTCGATGTAAAAGAGCGCGACGTCTAAATATTTTAAATAGTAGAGCTCAATCTGCCTATTAATATTTTACGTATGTAATTATTAAACGTTCTGTCCCACACGATATATGTTTTTTTGTTTTTTCCTAATCGTCCCAACAGAAAACACATGTACTAGCTTTCGAGTAATAACATTTTTGTACCCGGAATAAAATTATGCCAAGCGGATAATTTGCGGGCATTTTGTTAATAGGATAAACATGCACAAAAAAAAAGATTATTACATTAATACATAAACTTTATTTACCATCTTCAAAGGTAATGTAATGAATGTAAATAGTGGAAATATTTTATAAGTAAAGGAAAGCTAAGCATCTTATAAAAATATCATTTTTATATTTCGAACTGGACCTAACGGACATCGGCAAGTTATAGTGTTACATTATACACATTTATGCTATTATACACACGTAACATTGATTTACAACTTTGTGATTTCAACATGTATAATAGAGTAAGTATAAAAGTGATAATTGTGGACCTTTTGAAGTACCCCAAGGTTCCAGAATCCCCAATACTCGAATACATCACAACATTTGGTAAGTGATAAACATTTTATATAGACAACTTGAGTGAATATTTTGGAATGCAAACTTTTACATAAATATAGAAAGAAACGTGATTATTCGAATATCTTACGTGAAGCCGCAAGCAGTCTCGATTCATACCACGACTCGACCACGCCGCAATAAATAAGTCTTTACATAATTTAGACAACAAAAGCGCACTATAACTAAAATACTATTTTGTTAGAAACATGAATACATTTACTCCAAATAATATGTTATAGCCCTCGAACAAAAAAGACTGCAAAATACGTCCAAATTCATACAACACTAAATAGCCCCACTAATAAGTACTAAAAATCTAAAACAATACTAGTTAATTTCATTTATTAAAATTGGGGTCATGAATTGGTGTTTTAAATTCAGCTAGAGATGTCTCAAACCCGCCGACTCTAAGCTCCGACCGCGAGCTGTCGTTGCGCAACTTCTGTACTAAAGTAACATTGCTAATTTTACTTTCAACCGCGAAATTGGTGCTGTTTCGGCGGTTTTACTCAACAAAACAGTAATGTGTCTGAAATGGATAAGGCAAGTATCTTCTTTAGAATTCTAAAAGGCATTTTTGTGAAAGAGATAAGTCAATAAATGACCGTCAATGAGAACACAGTTGACTTGGCTTACCATTTGATCTCACTAATATTTACGGCCGAAAGACCACGAGGCTTGGCAGAAACTTTACATAGAATGTTTTTGATTTGATCTTCCTTTACTTTATCAGTCCAGAAATCAATCTAGAAGATGGCACCACAATACAAGAGCAATATCATCAATCGACAGCCTATCGTCTAATCTCGTACCTACTATCTAATTCTCAAGTAAAATTAAATCGTATGCATCTTAAAATACGTAAGCTCGATGAATTCCTCTTTATTTAAATCAAGATCAATAAAACTGTTGTGAAAACGGTAAAGATGATGTCCAATGGAATTCAATTCGCCTATACAATATACAGCCTCTAAGAAAATTGGAACATATACTTTGCACATCCGTGATACATTATTGCAGCTACGTGTCGTTACGTCACTGAAAGAGATGTACTACATGAAGGACGGCAGATGTTAAAAGTTCAACGAATAGCGTGTCCATGTTAAATGAATAGAATGATATCCATCCGTAGTACAATCCCTATTCAGTGTTGCGGCGTTGGGGCGTGGGTGATGTTGTGATCACAAAAAACAACCGTACAGAGGCAAAGCTTCATACAACCGCGCTGTGATAGGCACACAACTACAAGCATGCGGCTTTCTCGCTGCCGTATCCCTATAGTAGTGGTATCCCAGCGCGCTCCTACGTTGCGTCATCCCTGTACAGTTATTGGCAGGTGTGGTGGTCCGCATTAAGAGAGTGGTTTCCCCTCGGGGATGGTGGGCGAGGTGGCGCCGCTGGCCCCGCGCGACTCGCGCAGCGCCTCGTCGAAGCTCTGCGTCGAGTTCGACCGGGACGCCACTTTGCCCTGAAAATTAGAACGACTGTTTTAGAATCGTAATGAGATTGGAGTATGACTACATCACAGATAAAAATGTCAAAGGGAGTGGTCCGATTTCTGCTGAACTGCCTCCGTAGTGTCTACTGCCATAGGCTCCCGATCCGGAAATCTTGGGTTCGATTCCCAGATGGGAAACACACTTTGTGTTTTTATCACTTCTTCTTGTCGTGTCGATCGTTTAGGCGGTGTTTTATCACTGATACTTGTAAATTATCACTGGTTAGGACCCCATTTTGGTGAGGTATGACAATTATATTGTATTGCTCTCAACAACAATGCTAGAACAAGATTTCATTACCCCGAGTCATTCCCCGGATCCCGTAACATCTGATTGATGGATATAACCAGGGAGCAGATAGCAGCGTTTTCTGTGAATGTCCAGTCCGACCAGCCTCGCTAGGTGAGGATCGCATCTACCCTCCCGATTAGAGGCAAAAGTCCAACAGTGGAGTGGTTTTGCGTTTTTTTTTGTTTTGTGGGAATGATGTACCTAGTAAGGTAGCAATATTTAATATTACGATCTAGCCTACTAAGGCTAATGAGAAATTTACTTCTAAAATATTTTGCTAGGTTGTGTAATTCTAAGAATGTGTCCATTAGCACTTTTCTTATTGTCTCTATTAAGGGGAAGACACTTTGTTCTTGTGTTCTTTGTGGATAGTAGCTCTCACTATTCTGCCCTCAGAAGGAAAAAAAACCATAACTGCATCCTACCATGTTGCGCGTAAAATGCAAAAGACTTTCGACTATCATATCCTTTGGTTAAATAAACTTAAAGGTACAGGGTTTTTTTTTAAAGGAAGCATTTTATTTATAGTTTTTAAGATCGAATCTGTAGTTAAGGTTTTTTTTCTTTTGAGGGCAGTATTGTTGTTATTGTTGTAGCGATTGATTTAGTACAGGACGTGTATCACACTGCTACCTTAACGTTCTCGTAGGCGCTGCCGACGCGCTCCTCGATGGAGCGGAAGGACTCGCTGTTCCTCATCTGGCCGAGCTTGCTGGTCACGCCGGCGGTGATGCCGCCCAGGATAGACGTCGTCTTCTCCGCCGTAGTCTTTATCACAGATTCCGTTTTTTGGTATCTAAATGGGGAGAGAGGTATTTGCAAATTAAGAAACAGTTGAGATTTTTTTGTCAATTTTAGCAAGAACTATAGTATTATTTATATATTATTTTATTTCTTCCATGCTGGCCTGGGAGCGAGAGAAAAACATGTGTCAGCTGCATTTCCTCCCGGTCATGCTGTAAAAACCAGCTAAGGGATCCGAGGGTTTCAGTATATTGTAATTTAGGCGATGGGCTGACAACCTGTCACTACAGCAATATACCTACAAATCTATCTTAAATAACCCTCAAAATTTGTCAAACGCGGCGGAACGACCTTTGTTTAGGTCATTTACGCTCTGCCTACCCCATTAGGGATAAAGGCGTGATTATATGTATGTATGTAAGTAGTATTTGGGGGGTATCGATTAGCCATAAGTCAAATTTATTGTACGAATTTTAACTTGGTATAAATATACTTTATAAATATAACTACCATTGTAACATAGTTTTTATTACGTCACATAGATAAGCTCCTCGACTAATCCTGCTATATAAATAGGCTAGCTCATTGATGTTGTTCGTGTCTCATCATCTCCCTAGCCTTATCCCGTATCTTACGGGACGGCTAACTAATCCAGGGGATTGAACGAGGGTACTGGTTTTTACACAGAGTGACTGCCATCTGACCTCCGCAACCCAGAAGGAACCAGACCCAATCCTAGATTAGGTCAGAGTTTTCAAGCCGCCAATGCTTAGCACTGGCCTCTGATATGGCTTACAGACTAATATCTACGGTATTAAGCGATATTAACCGGGACCAACGGCTTAACGTGCCTTCCGAAGCACGAAAAAAGCGCCAAATAAACGTACATATGAAATTCGAAAACCGAAAAACACATTGGTACGTGGTGGGATTCGAACCACGACCTCCCGCTCAGGAGGCAGCGGCCCTATCTACTACACCATCGGGCTCTTTTGATGTTGTTCGTGTCTATAGTTTGTAAAACTTGTAGGGAATAGAATTGGCCTAGACTAGGCACAAACAATCTAATATTCAAATCGAACTGTTGCCGTAGGTAAGTATTTCAAGGGGAAGCGGTAGGTAAATCACATCGATCCAAGCTACAAAAATAATTAATTCACGTCTAAGTTGAAGGTTTCTACCGTGGGTAGGTCAAAACTCAAGAACACTGTATCGTAAACTGATTCAAGGTATAAAAATGCATATTACGTTGCAATTTGTTTAACCACAACCATGAAAGCTTATCTTATGTTATCAAAACTAATACTGAATTACACGTTTTTTATCAATAAAATCGAAACGTTTGTTAATAATATTATTTTTAGTTTGATATTGTAGACTGGATCAGGAGTAGTTTGCGATACCGACTGTTATCTATAAAGAAACCTTGATAATCTACGTATAACTATAACCCAATATTTCAGCACTCAGTAAAACACAAGTACCTATATTGAGTCATAATCAAATTAATCATCTTTTTTAGATCTTATCAACTTTTATATTTATTTGCCAAAACTATATACCTATACGTAACATTTTAATGAATCATTTTACACGCTCAGGTATTTTAAAATTATAACATTTACTATTTACAGCTCATAAATTCTAGATTTTTACGCTGTTAACTAATTGTTACATCATTAGATTACTAGTACCTACATGAATATAATAATTATGTCTGCAAATGAATTCTAAAGCTGAAATTTATTTGATAGATTAATTATTTTACCGATTAGATGTAGGTACATCCATTTCTATGTTAATATTATTATTGACTGGCTTTTTCCCGTGGGAATCGTGGGAACTTTAACCTATGTTACTCAGGGTGAAAGTAGTTTTCTATTGGTGAAAGAATTTTGAAAGAGTTTCAGTAGTTTTTGAGTTTATTCGTTACAAACTTACACACACACACACAATAATACAAATCTTTCCTCTTTGTAATACCGGGTGTAAGGGACAGCGTCTCGCAAACTGATAGGGGTTGCTTAGTCAACGACACCAAACAACTTCCACCAGGAATTTCTTTCATAAAGTAAAAAAAAAAATGGCTTTTCCATACAAAGTGTCCACCTTCCGATCAGACCGATCAGACATTTTGTATGGCAAAACCTTTTTCTTCACTTCCTGAAAGAAATTCCTGGTGGAAGGTGTCGTTATTAGTATAGATTAGATATAGATAATAGTCAAACTGTTTAATGTTATATTTGGATTTCTTTCTGTGTGTTAAGTTGTTTCCAGTTAAAATTTACACAACAATAAAATAAATCAGAAAATCAGACGCGGGCTGAATTTGAAGTTGGTAGAAAAGTTGAAATCTATTTAAATTTCGCAATGACAAACCTTGTCCGCGATGGAATTAACTATTTCTTATTCTGAATTTTAGTTAGAAATAAACAAGTGTGTTAGTAGTAAACAACATTAATATAGCACACAATAAAAACATGAATGCTCGATGTTATGTAATGAAATTAAAAACAATTTAGTACGTTAACGTTCAATTAATATTACGTTAGACATGTTACAGTGATATTGAGATGTTCGCGTGTTATGAAAGGTTGTTATTATATTAGTTATCGTATTTCTTTTGGATTAGAACGCACTACTCAAACACATTAAGAGCTATTAGATTATTCTCACGCGTCATTTCCTGCTCTAATACAATGTAATGAATTAAGATTGTATTCGTTTGAACAATTGGAAAATTCTATGACAGAAAAGTTTTAAGAACGCGGATTCATTTTTCTTAGTATTAACATTTTTAGTTAAGAAAATTATCTATACTCTCACCGCCTAGAGATAAAAGTCAAATATAAAGCGTAACTACGTAAAAAAATACAATAGGCGTTCTAAGTACGTTGCAAAACTATAAAAAAGCATGTGCAAAAGATCTGTCTGTAGTCTGTACGTATACTTACATTGGTGCTTCGGTCACAGCCTGTGAAAGCGCCGCCACGCGTGTTTCTATCGTTTGGTAGCTGTGATGCAAACCAAATAAAACGACTAAGTACCTCGCCACCATTTCTACTGTACTTTATAGGCATAGGGAAACGCTGACCAAATGGAACCTTGTCATACGCAACAAAGTGCAGTTTAGTATGAGAAGGTCCTAAGTTCAATGTTTTCATATGCGGACAGTACATTAAGCTCAAGCAAAATAAACAAATAAGGCCACCTCTCACCATTTAAATAAAGAAAAAAAAACAACCCGCGAGAATAAAATTTATTACGTTTTTTACATGACGAACAAATAGATAGATGCAAAAAGTGAACAAGGTGCAAATGTGCTTAATAATGATAGTACTTACACTTGGCTTTCTTTAACGTTTTTCAAACCCTGATTGACGTCGTCAGTGATCTCCTTCCACACGGTGATGCCAAGTTTTCGTTTTAGTTCCGAGCTTTGACGGATCTGAAACGTAGCAAAAGTTGTAGTCAGTTTGAATCGGAATTCATAAAATATTAAAAGGTCGACTGCCGCGCGGTCTATAGACCTAACTTGACCTATATTGCTTAAGCTAATGTAATGATAC
Organism: Scrobipalpa costella; assembly: GCA_949820665.1. Lineage (NCBI taxonomy): Eukaryota > Metazoa > Arthropoda > Insecta > Lepidoptera > Gelechiidae > Scrobipalpa > Scrobipalpa costella. Next base: position 9,831,574 of record OX463299.1, read on the forward strand.
TAACGACTAATGAATAATTACTTAAATCAATAATTCCCAACTTCAGTTGTATCTTCAGTTGAACTGTATCTGTACATGTTGCTTAAAATAACGATTATTAATGTATTAAAAGTTCCCTCCGTTTGTCCTTTTCTGCTCGTTAAATACTATTTTCGTTAAAAAAACTATAGTCCTAATTATGTGATGACTTTTCTTTTATCCAAGAATCTATTCAAATTTCAGGTCAACTCTAAAACTACGCAACAGACTACAGAGAAAACAGCTCAGTGCGAAATGTGCAATAATAACCACAGTCATTCCAAAGCTCTCTGACGAAATTATACACACGTTATACACACGTAAGCGAAGAGCTTACACTGTAATACATACATACATACAATCACGTCTTTATTCCTAATGGGGTAGGCAGAGCGTATACGACCAAAACAAAGGTCGTCCCGCCACGTCTGACAAAGTTTTGAGGGTTATTTAAGATAGATTTGTATATTGCTGTAGTGACAGGTTGTCAGCCCATCGTCTAAATTACATTATACTGAAACCCTCGGATCCCTTAGCTGGTTTTTACAGCATGCCCGGGAGGAAATGCAGCTGGCGCATTCTATGTTTTTCTCTCGCTTCCAGACCACTATAATCCCAATATACCTCTATATTGCACAGGCATATTAGCCTGGGATCAATTTTAATCCGTTGTATGGGCATTAAACAAAAATTCTATATCAGCAATTTTTTATGTTTTAATAGTTAGCTATTTCAGTGTAAAATTAAATTTGCAGGGAATCGGCCATATTTTATGGCCGCATCAAATAATAATAATAATAATAAATTTATTTAATTTCCGTAGGAACACAGCAAAAATGTTATCAACCCTATTATTTTGCAACATTTCATCTCAATATTATTCCCGACCGTTCAAATATATAATCGTCCTATTTTTATTAATGAAACATATCTGTGTTTACAAAAATACTTCCGAATTGTTTATTTAATTCGTAGCGTTTTGTTAAAAAAAGGTATCAATTTAATTTCAAGTGTCTAGTACTTCATATATTATTCTTAAAATAATTGTGAAAGAATCGCCCTTAAATAAGTTAACTTATATAAAAAAAGAAAAAGTGCCAATAAAATCCGTAAAAAAATAGTAGCAACAAAGTTTATTATGTGGACTTTCTGTTTAAGATATATTAAATAACATTATAAAAAAATCGCCCATATTAACTATATTATTTATAAAATTATGAATATTTAATCGACTATGGCGTGCAAAGGGAGCGCGCGGGACGTGGGGGCGACAGCGCGGGGTGGGGGAGGTGCGCGGGCGCGGCGGATCGTAGCCGCACGCATGCAATGCAACATGTTTATTTGTTTACGCGGCTCTCTAATTACCTATGCCTTATCAACACAGAAAAAAAATGAATTATTTTTTGTATGGACGAAATCATTAACTTGTCATTTCCTTGCAAGATTCAAACGTATTCAAAATAAATCATAGCACAGCTTATAAAGGGAATCTTGTCGTACATTTTTGTCATAGACAATCAACTGCGCTTTTTGCGCCTTTAGGAGCTACAGGCACTTTATTTTTTTGGTCAGCGGATGAGTCCGTTTTTTTGTAGACAACTGATGCAATTACAAATAACTTTTATGGATTTTATTTTTCCAAATATGCCTTATCTACACGAAAAAAATATGAATTATTTTTTGTATGGACGAAATCATAAACTTGTCATTTTCTTGCAAAATTCAAACGTATTCAAAATACATCATAGCACAGCTTATAGAGGGACTCTTGTCGTACATTTTTGTCATAGACACTCTACTGCGCTTTTTGCGCCTTTAGGAGCTACAGGTACTTTAATTTCATATGTTTGGTATAATTCATTTTCAAGTATTTCATATGGATTTAAATAAATATTGTTAAGGATAGACAAATAGTAATGTTTTCTTTACTGACAAGTAGAGTAAATCTTACTAATGTCTTATTCTTTAAAAAAAACCTTTTTAAATTATATACTTAATTAAAGCAGAAATCTCAAAACATGTACGTACAGGTAATTTTTTTTATGACTCAACTTGTTTGCAAACATTGTTTGGTAATGACTCATTGTCTAATTACTCCATTACTTGGGATTTGGGATCTATTTTGTCATTTAGCGCTAGCGAATGCTTCGAAAACGCTAAATAAAAAAAAAAAACATATAGATTGCAATTAAAATTTTCCCTTCGTACTTTTACGGACTTCGACAAGTCATATTCAAACTCAAATAAACTAAATATTGGTAATGTATTAACAATGGTGGAAATCTCTAAACCCCACGTGTTTGTACTTGTAAATTATTGCGTGAGTCATCCGTATTGCAAGCATTTTTATGACTCATTGTCTAATTACCCCTACTACTTGAAGTAACATGAGGCTTGCGCGATCGGTTTTTGTTCATTACGCGTCTTGTGCTCGTAAAAACAACAACTTTTCATCAACTATCACCATATATTTTTAGTTTTATAATACTTATAATTATTTTTGTATTTTTTTACTAAAATGGCTACGTTTGTAACTAATTTAGATATTTTTAAATTTTTGTAAAAAAGTGGGTGCCTTAAAAATAGCGATTTATTGTTTCAAACCATTATTAAATATATTCCTAGTGAAATTTCAAAAGAAGACACACGTCAAACCTAGCTAGAAGATGGGAAAAATCAAGTAGGAACAATCGCTTTAGTGAATCAACTACGAACAAAAGGTGGTTGGAGTCTAAAATTGTGTGGCCAACTTCTACTTCCGTGAATTTCCCTATGTTATTTGATCCAGAATATACCATAGAAGATGTTGAAGTAGAAGAAGAGCATAATTTATCATATCAAGAGGAAGCGGGTGCATCTACATCAGAAGCTGCTACAAATACCCCTAGCTCAAGAAATAAAAGACCATTTGAAGAATAATTAAATAAACAGAAGAAAAGACGTTCTTTGTCTCTTTTGGAGCATTCCGAAGAAGAACTGTTCTATGCCCTTGCAAAAAAACTGAAAGAAAACGGGCGCACCGTTTGTGCTAAAGTTATTAAGTGCCTCTCTGGTAGGCCAGAAAAATTGCAAGAAGTAAGTGACTTTTTATTCAAAGACTGTAATCAATCGATTCCCGAGGAAGAAACTTTAGCCCTTGTCACTGCATTAAGTTTATCAAAATGGCAGTTTTGCACTTTGAGGTCTATTTTAAATACAAATGGCATAGCGGTTTTTCCATCTTACCATAAGTTACTGTTAAAGAAGAAAGAATGTTATCCAGCAAAGGAAGAAATTACCCTATCAGAATCAGGAGCGAAAATTAAATTACAAGCAGTTTTAGATTTAACTGCTGAGAAGATTGTGAAAGTGACCGGTTCGAATATTAATAGTGGTGTTTTGAAGCTAGTGAGTAAATGGGGCTGTGATGGAGCTTCGTCACAAAGTTGTTATAAACAAAAACCAACTGGTGATATTTTTTCAGAATCTTCTGTATTTATGGTTAGTTTTGTACCACTTCACCTTATGAGTGATGACGATGTCATAGTATGGGAAAATCCGCGCCCTTCGTCAACAAGCTATTGTAGACCGATCATGTTTGAATTCAAACAAGAAACAATTGAATATATTCAGCAAGTTGAAGCAACAATAGAAGAAGAAATTCAGAATCTTATACCAACGAAAATATTAAATGGCGAATTTGAAGTTTATCATGAGTTGCATATGACAATGATCGATGGCAAAGTATGCACAACACTTTCTGAGACAGATTCTGCAGCCAATTGTAACATATGCTTAACAACTCCGAAAGACATGAACAACTTGAACCACGTTTTTAACAAACCAGTGAACGATGATATGTACAAATATGGTTTATCTTCCCTTCACATGTGGATGCGATGCATGGAATGTATTTTGCATATATCTTACAACTTAGATTTAAAAAAATGGGCCGCTCGAAGAGGTGAGAACAAACTGCTACGAAAAACAAGAAAAGAGTTGACGCAGAATGAGTATTTTGTTGTAACTGGTTTGATGATTGATATCGTCAAACAAGGCTTTGGGATAACAAACGATGGCAATACAGCTCGGCGGTTTTTTAAAGATTACGAAAGGTCATCAGAGATAACGGGAGTCAACAGTGATTTAATAAAGAGATTTTCAGTAATTTTGCAGGCTATATCTTCTGGAAGAAATGTTGATATTGATAGATTTAGAATTTATTGCAAAGAAACAGCGGAACTTTATGTCAGGGATTACTCTTAATGTAATTTCATTAAGTGAAACAAGTACAAGTGTTTTAATAACTACATTATAAATATGGAGTTTCACCAAGTGCCGACAATCGCAAGTATAAATTATGCATACGAGAAAGATAGGCAGAATTCAAACAAACGAAGACATTATACACCAGCTATTAATCAGCTCAGATCCGTACATTACGAACATCAGACCTAAGTTCACCAAAATTCAAAAACAGCAGAGGTTCGAAGAAACTGAAAATCTTCTCAAGGATGGTTCGCCCAACGACCTTGGAATAGAAGTTACTGAAGAGGAAGAAGTATACGTTGACATTGAGAATAACCCCCCACAAGATCCGTTACAATGAATCTCATTGTAATCAGGTATTAGTTAGTTTATTTAAGTTTTTAAGTTCATAGTTTATTTAGGTTTTTAATTTCAAAGTTATTTATTGTAAAAGGAATGTCTAGTACCGAGACATACCTTAATAGATTTAATGGTGTAACGGCGTTTAATATTAATTGATGTTCTGTATATAAAAAATAATAATAATAATAAATGTATGTAAACCTTATAGGTAATTCAAATTTTTTAAGAACGCCTTAATACATTACCTATATAATCATATAAGTTTGTATTTTGACGGTCCTAAGCCCGTAAAAGTACTAAGGGAAAATTTGAATTGCAATCTATGTGCCTATTTATTATTTAGCGTTTTGAAAGTGTTTGCTAGCGCTGAATAACAAACAGAGCCCAAATTCCAAGTATAGAGGTAATTAGGCAATGAGTCATTACCAAACGATGTTTGTAAACTAGATGAGTCAAAATAATTTACCTGTACGTACCTGTTTTGAGATTACTACTTTAATTTGTTTCAGTAAATATAGGATTTTTCTGAATAAGACATAAGTAAGAGTTACTTTACTTGTCAATAAAGGAATCATTATTATTTGTCTATCCTTAACAATATTTATTTAAATCCATATGAAATACTTGAAAATGAATTATACCAAACATAAAAAATTAAAGTACCTGTAGCTCCCAAAGGGGCAAAAATCGCAGTTTAGTGTCTGACAAAAATGTACGACAAGAGTCTCTCTATTAGCTGTGCTATGATTTATGTTGAATACGTTTGAATCTTGAAAAAAAATATGTTTATGATATCTTCCCTACAAAAAATAATTTATATTTTTTGTGTGTAGATAAGGCATATTTGAAAAAAACAAAATCCATAAAAGTTACTTGTAATTGCATCAGCTGTCTACAAAAAAAATCAGCCTCATCCGCTGACCAAAAAAAATAAAGTGCCTGTAGCTCCTAAAGGCGCAAAAAGCGCAGTTGAGTGTCTATGAAAATAATGTACGACAAGAGTCCCTCTATAAGCTGTGCTATGATTTATTTTGAATACGTTTGAATCTTGGAAGAAAATGAGAAAATTATGATTTCTTTCATACAAAAAAATAATAATTATTTTTTATCTCTGTAGAGACGGCATATTTGGAAAAAACTAAATCTATAGAAGTGCTTTGTAATTGCATCAGCTGTCTAAAAAAAAAAAATCTGCCTGATCCGTTGACCGTTGATCCGAAAATTCTTAATGTCCCATTTTTTTTATTTTGGGACCAGTGTGCGGCGGGCGCGCGGCGCACGCTTTGTCGGCGCTCTTAAAGGGTTGCGGTTGCGTGCGACGCGACGGTTGGCGATGGTGTGTGTGAACGCACCTTAATTTTGTAGCTTTTGATAATTCGCAAAAAATATACTTAAAAGTTAAACTAGTGGCGGATCTTCATATTATTAACATTGTTAGGGTCTGAAATAAAAAGTCTGTCGATATTTAAAACTGCTATAATTTTGCTGTTCTTGATAAGAATGAAAATTGAGTTGGCTATCTTCCTGAGTAAAAGTAGGGGTGATTTTTAATAAAATGGACATAAATATATATGTATTTACAAATCATAATTTAAAAAATCTTATATTTTTATTTTGTCTCGCGATATTTCGAGATAAACGGACAGAGAAGTTGTTTATATATTTTTTTCGTTCCTGTTATATATACTGGTGGATTTTGGTTCCGTTAGTTATACTTAGCCTAGACAAAAACATTTTTACAAAAGAATTACTTATACTACATTTGCTGTAAAATTTCATTACTTTTTGATGCATTTTTTTTTCCCATAACTTCCGGTCCATCTATATGGCGGATTCGAAAATATAGGTTTTTAGATTTACTCAAAATAGTCAATACAAAAAATTCAGGCTGATCGCGAATTATTTCCAAAAATTCAGGATTGTTCCTAGGCTATATATTAATCGTGTGCGGCATTACCACCATAATTATTACGTGAACCATGGAGTGGAGGTTGCATAATGTTGTGTTGTGATGGATAAGATAAACGCACATGTAGTAACCGTTGGTTAAACGGGCAACCCAGATTTTTGTAAACAGTTTTATCTGGGAACAGTTTGAGGAGAATATTAGTGTACAGTTTTCAGATAAGTCTCTCTTCTAGAAATACCTATCGATATTTTATCTGAGCATACAACGTCGCGAGTGAAGGTGAAGATTCAATAATAAACGTAGCTCGCTGGATGACGGATGCTGCTTTTCATTAATCTCCAACGTACCTACACTGAGATATTGTCTGTGTCTGATCGATCTTTATAAGGTAGATTTTGTGCTGTCGCTCCGCTTGCTGGCGCGCGCGCTGGCCGGCTGCTCGCTACTCACCTTGCTCTGCAGCACGGTGCGCAGCGTGGCGATCTCGTCCTCAACGCGCGCCAGCTCGCGGCTCCACTCCGCGCGCAGTTGCTCCGCTTGCTCCGGAGTCAGCCCGACCAGCTCATCGGGAGTGTGCATCTCCCCGGCTGGGCCACCGGCGCCTCCGATCGGCATAGCTTCCTCGGCTGTAGACATTATACTGGTTAAATAATGGTTCTAGAAAATTCTGTGGAACACAGCGCAATTTCTACTAATAAAACAAACTGATCAGATCAGGCACAACAGGAGGCATTCTAAAACAATAAAATCGAAATATTAAGTTCTTAGTGGAAAGAAGTATAAATCAGACCTTGTATTTTTTTAAAGTGTCTAAATTGCACTATTTATTAAATTAAATTAACTATACAAAAAGAACAATTTTGCTGACGTTTACGACTGCACATTAAATCTCTCTCTAGTAAGAAGTAAATAATTATTTTTATGCTAATGTAAGAACTGAAAAAGATATAAAAAGTGCATAATGGGGTAAGTAAAGTAGGGCAAAGAAATATCCATCCATACAGTCACGTACTAGAGAATTTTATCGAGTCATACATACGGGTCGTGAAGAAAGTCAATAACTTTGTACTTATGTAAAAAAAAAACGTAAGGTCTATTTTCAAAGCAGCTTCTATTTAGTTAGGTATCTTGAAATTTAGTACGTGATAAAGATATTAAAAAATATGTAGTAATGTTTCTTACCAAATTAAAAACTACAACCCAATTTTAAAAATTACATATACATAAAACGTAAGATTTTCTTGATGTTCAGGAATAAAGTAATCCTATACAATCGACAAGAAACATTTTGGGCAGCATAACAGGAAAATTAAATACGTTGCTACGTATTACGTAACAACTTCATTAAAAATAAGTGATAGTAAGCAAATAATTAGATTTTTCTACGACGACAATCTAAAATCAATTCCAATGAAGAAAATTAAGTTCCCAGAAAACAAACACAGTTGTTTACATGACTCATTCGACCAGTGGATTGCACTGTCGCAAGTTACGCCCTTGATACAATCAATACGGCATACGGCGTATACAAGTAAACAATACTGTTATTTGTAAGTAAATAGTATTGTTTGTCCCTCGGGCAGCGTATGTTTAGCGAAATAACAAGACCACGAGACTAACACTAATAATATTATTGGAAATTGAAGACCTTTTGCTCAGAATTGACTTCGCTTACGTATATACATAATCTATCTTTTGGTGTGGGATGGGATCTACCTCCTAGTTATTAATTTGTTATTTTGTTATTATAGTTATTGGTTTGTTATTTTTAAGTTTTTCCAATCTGTACGATTTATGCGCAATAAAGAGTTTATCTATCTATCTAGTGCAACGGCATCAAACGCTTGACTGTGAATAAGTCCGGCTGAACGATCCCTATAAAGCAGTGGTTGGCTCCGCAACCACCCTCTCTCCGGAGTCCGGCGCCAAACAACATGCTGTGTTCCATCGTTGCGTGAGATTGCCAGTGCACTAACAGGCATCTTCTGGGTGAGCTCGCTCCATCGTCGACTCTGTCACGGTCATCCCTGACCTAGTGTCTAGAGTCAAGAGCAAACCCATTTCTAATTAAAAATATATAGATCTACACTAATAATGATAGAAAATCTTTAAAAATTTGTTTGTTATATATTGTTACCGTGAAACACAAATACCTATGGACCGATTTTAAATAATCTTTCGCCATTAGAAAGATAACTTTATCAGCAGTAACATAGGCTAGTTTTTACCATGGATTAATATCTCATTTCCAAAGGAAAAATTACAAATTCTTGGCTAAAACCGCAGTCCAAAAAGCAAGTGAAGGTTCAAGAGAAGTAATAAATAAGTAAGTATGTCAATCTGTTACAATACTTGAATTACATCACAATGTAATATGCAACACCGCTTACTTATTGTTAGTTTATTATTATTATAATAAAAGGCGCCAAACTAGACGGCATAAAATCAACTTTATCGGAACTACTCACTGCGGCTTAATTCGTATTGCATGTTCCTGTCTTTCATTCCTTATTTATATTCGGACGCATGAAAGTTACAAAACTGGTGTGTACATTATGTCGTGGCTGATTTAGTCAGGAAACTGTACAAGTTTTTAATGTAACATAGGGTGAAGCGAACTTCACGTAAACTAACCTTCAGGCGTGATACCCAAAAACTTCTTGTAATTTGTGTGGCTCGAGACTTTGGCAAGGTACGGCTTAGACAAGTCTTGAAACGTTACACGCACTTCACGCATTTTCTTCCTAAATATACGCAATCGTCGTCTGCGATTGTCCATATAGAACTCTGTTTCTATGCAAAGGGAGGACTCTGCGAGGTCCGGCAGCGTGCGCCAGTCGGCGTCCGGGTCGTCTCGCGGCCACTGGGCTATCTCCTCGAGCTCCTCCAGCTCCTCCACCGCCACGTCGAAGCTCGGCGTAGAGTCGTCGTCCGGACTCTCGAAGTACGGGTCCTCCATAAACTCCAGGCTCGTCGGCTCCCCGCCGCTGCCTCCATCGCTCGCCATCCCCTATCTATCTGCCTCGTCTTCGGCGACAACTCCGCACATTCCGAACTGACAGTATCGAATCGGTCGGACACAGTCTGTTTATATCGCGCACTAATACCATGTCATCGGCGGCGACGCTAGGGTATCACTGTGGACACATGTAGGGCGCTACGTTAGAGTAGGGCGGAAGCGCGTGTCACACTATAAACATGGTTCGATTTTAGCAGTGCGATGAGCACGCGCGAGATGACGACTTGCGGGGTGTGCGCGCGCGCAATGATGTCCGTTTCTTCCGCCACGTCGGGCCCCGCCAACCAGCAGCCGTCCTCCGCCGCGCCGCCCGCTCCCGTCGCGCGCCGCTGCTCGAGCTCGTATTCGCCACTTTCACCGAGCGCCACGCGAGCTAGCAATGTTGCCGATTTTATGTTATGATCTTGACCTCCAAAACTTTGAATAAAAACTGGTTATATTAACCTTTTCTCTACCACGAATTTTAAAATGATGAAATGAGAGCTTTTAATAGATGTAGCATATGGAACAGTTGCTACGTGTAAATATTGCGACAATTCCGCGCCGCGTGTACAAGGTGTGGTGCAGGTTTCTGACCGAAAAAGACTAAGAGCAAAACAACAGGCAGAGCGAGCTCACCTTGTGCGGCCAAAGTTTATTGACAGCGCCCGCGGCGACGGGCAGAGAGCGGCGCGCGCGCCGACCCGCCGCCGCCGTCATAAAGAGAGTTACGTCATCTAACTTGCCGAAATCATACAAAAAATTGAGATTGCACGACCATAATCATGACTCACACTATTTCAAATACGCAATAGCTACTGCTTTATACTGAAATCCTAGGTTTTCGAAACTTTATATCTTACATAAAGCCAAAACTAATTAAATAATGCAATCCATGAATGCAATTAATACACTAGAACTATGTATCTAACCTGAATACTTTTTTATTTTCAGGAATGTTTGGAAGATTTTGCGAAACCTGATCTGAGAAAGGTAAAAACTTAATGGATCTATCTGGTGTTAGATAAAAAATGTAAAGTCCGTTTTTTCTGATGTGTCTGGCCTCTATAGTAATTTAAATGTACTTTAACTATTGTGATGGATGTGGCAAAATTAATCAGGTTTTTTACAGTACCTAGAAGGTAGGTATGTATGTGTCTTACTTTTGTATGTGTTTGTATAAAACTATACAATACATATTTAGTAAATGAGCAAAAACATACAATTGGTAGATAGTTAAATTAATAAATGATTTTATTTTTAATTTTATTTGTTATGTAAAATATAAAATAATGTTTTTAGATTTTAAATGTATAGTTATCACATATTCATGCATGCAGTAATAAATAAGTTGCCTTATTTAGTTTTTATCACAGCTAGTTCCAATCCAACACAGAGGCAGGTCATTGCACTCACCTAAATAATAAGTTGATATAAGAAGATCGAACTTAGAAAATTAGTTACCTGATGCTTCTTCTTAGCAGCAATTTCATTATAAGTTTAAATGTTTGGTGTAAGTAAATATCTAAGGGTTGAACGAATATACAAAGGCATGATTTACATTCAAATGGAAACTAATCCTGATAGTATGGTTCCTCCACAAAATCAAAGATGAAAAATACTATTAGCTTGTAATTTTTATGTTAGAAAATAATATGAGTATATTATAACAGCAATAGAAAATGATAGTTGACATGGTTTGTACATACACATATTCAAGCCTTTATATCTTATGGTATATAGATAAATAAGTTGTAAATAAACAATAAATTGATTTAACTATCTCAATAAACACTTACAATCAGAGTTTCTAAACATGTACAATGACAGTGTAGTGTCCTAGTATTTCTGCATACTAATTTACACAACAAAAAGAATACAGCCTTCAAACAGGATATTGGTTAATCCAATAACATCAGTTTACCAACTAGTTACCAATATACACCTGAAAACATCGTCATGTCACGAACAACACATCAATTATGTACTTCGTTTATTTATGTTTGAAATGTAGAACGCAAGAAGGGGACGAAATACTCAGGAATTTAGAAGATTGCCTGAGTCACATTTATTCCTCCAGCCACTGCTTGATGTTAAAAGAAATCGGCAAAAAGCGAACAATGCCACAAGCCATGGAAATACTTTCCAAATAAATAGACAGCAAGCAAACCTAGGGTTAGTTGATAAAAATGTTTCTTGCTTACCTGTTGGTATGGTGCTCATGTTCGTAAGTATTATATAGTTCAGTCTTCGAAGTAAATATGTTCCAAAAGATGTCTAGGAGGCACACAGAACACCTTGTTAATCACTATTAACGCCTTGTTGTCGAAATAGGTAATTTCTATTGCAGCAAAGCAGACACTCAGTTGAATCGTCACAAAAAATCGCTGGCGGATGGAATGAGCAAGAACAAGAAGCAACCAATAAAGTCGGTGTGACCACACTTTTCACCCATAAGTTGCAGTCACCACAAAGTCATAGTAATAAATAAAGTATGTCTTTTACTGTTTTTCTTTCTAAATTAAGCTTTTGCGAAAGACTATTAAAAAAATCGTGAGGAATAATTTCGCAATCCACTTCTTATTTAAGATACAGATAATACAATGCAAATTGGAAAATATCAATGACTAAGAAAAAATATACATATCCTCTCTTTGTCATTGGAAAATATATACAATCCATTTATACAAATATATTGGCAACACTGAAATATGCAACTGTCAAATAGTGATGCGTGTAAAGTAGCAGGTAAATATTGCTACTAGTATGTAATACGGTTGGGGAGCAATAAAATTACATTACTTGCTTATAACTTGCGTCATGCCGTTTATTTACCAGAAACTGTTTTTAACCAATAACTGCAGCCGGGTCATAAGAATAAATAAAACTACGTGGAATGACCTCCTTTGACCGAGTCCCAAAAGCCACCATTTTTTATTTATTTTTATTTTTACATACAATGAAACAAAAACAGCATTTATATACCTACTTCCCCCTTCGCCTTGCGACGACCCGCTGTCGTCCAGCCGTATTGCTAGGGTTGCTTACTGTTACGTCTAGAGAGGATATCGCTAAAATATAAGTTATTCTTTACTTTAAAATCTCATTTTTTTTTAATATAAGATTCTAGTTTTTCTGACCTGCAGTTTCACCCGCAGCTTAGTCAGTTCGCTACGTTACGCACGTACTTTTTTTGTAGTGTGTTATTTTTACCTTACTTAGCATACCAAATTTATTTCTTTTTGTGGTTTATTATTCATTGACATTACACCTTACGTTACATTTCATGCAATTTGAATTATGTGTACCTACATCCAAACACACTACAATAATTTGGGCTAATTCTGGGATTCATTGTAAATACTTTGCAATCGGTAAGTACAACAAAAAAGGGATCGCGCGTTCTGTGACGCCGGCGGTGACAGTCCGATTGAGCTTCATGTTTTATACATGATCCAGACGGTAGGCTATATTAGCGTAACCTTGAGTACGTCTGGAGCGGGAGTTTCCATTCTACATAGGTTTATTTACTTTACTTCCTGGCAGCCAACGCGGTGAGGTCATGCATTAGTTCAGGGTTTGCTTTTTGTGATCGGGTTTGATAAACATGATGATGTTCCTCACAATCCAGGCAACCATGTGTTTTTGAACGAGTCTGCTGCTCTTATCTAAGATAGGTAATCCAATCGGTGTTTAATTTCATTGTATAAGGTCATAAACCGATCCCTATTGACAGCTTCCAAATGTAGCATTACATTATCTTTTTTTGCCTCTATAAGGTATAATCTTACTCTTGGCAGACACTGTGCTGTTTTCTCTTCTTTGATGGCGATCTCGAGATGTTGGATAGTTTGTTGGCGGGCTTTATTCCATTTTATTTCGATTTCATCGATTTCTTTTTCAAGCCAATTGGTGATAGCTGGTTTAAACTTACTGTTGGTAATGCAGACAAGGATAAAGAGGGAGATGCCTGTGTAGTATTCATGCTCAATCACGTAAAGCTCCTTGCTACACAGGTAGGTTACCAGACCCACGCCAAACGTGTATGGACCAGTCACACCGGTCTTTTGGTTGTAAAATTTGAACCATTCTTCAGGTACGAAACCGAGACGGATCTTGCCGGGGTCCCCACAGGGTGCGGGATGTTGTCGGTTACTGACCCCAGTGATGCCAGGGAGGTGAAGGTAAATCGTCGTGCCGCAATGTTAGATCGCAAAGTTACACGTGAAAGCCTATTGCACCGTACAATATCCTCTTTACGTACGCACTTCTACGGCCACAGTGAGACACGGTGACAGCATCATGACATGCATGAATAAATGCCTAGTATTAAATAAGAGTCGTAGAAATACTAATTTATGTACCTCGTATTATTTAAGCATCACTATTAACAGTAAAAAGAAACCATAGACAAGCACTTGAGATTTGGTACGAGCTCATCTTTTGTCTCTTTCTACTGGGTACTACGATATGAAATAGCAATACCATTATTTCCGCTTAACAACTTGCTAACAACATAGGATGTCTCTTTTCTATTTATGAAATTAAATAGGGACAAAAGATACTTCGTACCAAATCTGAAGAAAAATCGAATTCGACGGACGCTTGGCTTGGCTCAATGTGTCAAAGTCATCATTTCAATTTTCATCGCGAATCGCTAAGTATTTTTGTCGTGTCATTCCTTTGGATTCACAAAGGAATATTTATTTCTAGGCTCGTTGAAGGTATGTATCTTCATAATAAACGTTTTATATAGTATATTTTCCAAATTGTATTAAATGTCTTGTTTCCAGTTAAATGACCACCACGGCGCTATTCGGGAACACGTCCGCCCTCGGAGGCAGCTCTGGGGGCAACAAGCACCTCGTCGAGTTCCGTGCCGGCAGGATGACACTCAAGGGGCGCATGGTACACCCTGACAAGAGAAAGGGGTTATTATACGTGTATCAAGGGGAGGATTCCCTGATGCACTTCTGCTGGAAAGACCGCACTACCGGGGAAGTAGAAGACGATCTACTTATCTTCCCGGACGACTGCGAGTTCGTACGCGTGAATGAATGCACCACTGGCCGAGTATATGTTCTGAAATTCAAGTCTTTCTCAAAGAAGTACTTCTTTTGGATGCAGGTGTGTATTCTATTTTAATTTAACATTTCACTCCGTGAATATGACTTGCAGTACCCAGATGGATAGACAGCAAAAGGTTTATTATACATACATAATAGGAATTCAAATATCATATTATATGGGTATGAAAAGTGCTATTCCTTAATGCTTATTCTTATTAGAAAGGCAGCAGATTTAACACATTTTAAAAACTTCTAGAGTGTGATTTGTAATAATACTCTTTCTAGCTTAATTTATCAAAACTGTGTTTTCACAGGAACCTAGTACTGACAGAGACGATGAATACTGTCGTTGCATAAATGAACTATTGAATAACCCTCCTTTAATTGTGAGACATGAAATCAGAATATTTTTTTAGCATACCAAGCAAGACTTGTCTTAACATTTGCTTGAAGAAACAACTGAACAAAAACTTTTAATCTTACGAATAGCTGACTTAATGAGCTTTAAGAAATAAATGTTCCTTTTTTTTACAAAATTTGTGTGTATTGAATATATTTTATTATTTATGATAACTTCTTTTTGTTTTGGATATTAAAAAAGAAACATTTATTTTTAGACTTCATAGGAGGATCTCAAACAGATAATTTTGTGTTATTTAATTTGTATTCTGCTATAATTTAAAACATATTTTGTGCAGGAAAGAAAAGCTAGTTTATAGTATAGTTAAAAGTTGCATTATAATGCAACTTTAAGTTACATAGAACATTTCTCATGAAAAATCAGCTTAAAGAGCACCATCATCCATCATATTTCATTACATAACACACATACAAAAAAAAATTACTAGTTTATATTACAAAGTTAGCATGGGAACGGGAAGTATTTTTCCTTAGAGGAATGTTAATTTCAAGGGTAGAGTAAGCCCCTATTCTGAACTTTTCAGCATGTTTAACATTTTGTGCAAGCGTTAGTACCAGTCAAGCTTCGTAAGTATAGCAAAAACTAATTACATGTTTTATCATTACCATCTCCAGGAGCCCAAAACAGACAAGGACGACGACTACTGCCGCCGCATCAACGAGGCTCTGAACAACCCGCCGACTTCGGGCGGGCGAGGCGGTGGCGGAGGGGGGGGCGGCGCGCAGGACGGCGAGCTACAGAACCTGT
This sequence comes from Scrobipalpa costella, assembly GCA_949820665.1. Classification (NCBI taxonomy): domain Eukaryota; kingdom Metazoa; phylum Arthropoda; class Insecta; order Lepidoptera; family Gelechiidae; genus Scrobipalpa; species Scrobipalpa costella. The sequence continues at coordinate 9,847,326 of OX463299.1, forward strand.
TGAACAACATGTCGCAACAACAGTTGATGCAGCTCTTCGGCGGCGTCGGCCAGATCGGAGGACTGTCCTCTTTGCTGGGGACTATGGGGTAAATACAGGGTGTACAAAAACTGGATGACCAAACTTTAGGATGTGAACATACTCATTTGTTCAGCATTTTTCAAAAAAACCAGTTAATTTTGTTTAAATTTTTAATATTTTATTAACATGCGATTGGTGTTCATGGACCATAAGCAGTAGACTGTTCTTGTGGCTTGTGATCTTGTACTTTTTACTATTTCTTCTTTCATGGTTGGGATATGTATATACTCATGGATGTCTTCTATTTTGGTGAACCATGGAGCGTTGGCAATAACCTTTAGCACACCATTCTGGAATCTTTGTAATATTTCTGTGTTTGAAGTTATCGCCATTCCCCACAGTTGTATTCTGTATGTCCATACTGGTTTTACCATGGCCTTATATATTAGGTACATACGTACGTATAATCACGCTTTTTTTCCCTAATGATGGGGTAGGCAGAGTGTAAATGACCTAATCAACGGTCGTTCCGCCACATCTGACAAAGTTTTGAGGGTTATTTAAGATAGATTTGTAGGTATTTTGCTGTACTGACAGGATGTCAGCCCATCGCCTAAATTACAATATACTGAAACCCTCGGATTCCTTAGCTGGTTAGTACAGCATGCCCGGGAGGAAATACATCTGGTACATTCTATGTTTTTCTCTCGCTCCTAGGTCAGCATGGAAGAAATGGCCTCATATATTAAAACCTTATTTTCTACTGATAATTTAGATTTTCTGCCTAATAGCCATTTTAGCATCTAGCTCATCTAAATTGATGGTTCAGTTTGTCTCGTTTCTTTTGGATATGCACCTGCCACATTTGTTTCCGGTTCAGATGATAGCCCAAGTATTTTACGACTGTGTTGTGAGGTAGGTTTCCTAACCAATCTTACAGGGAGACAGCCCTCTTTTCTGAGGCTAAAGGTGATATGGTTGGATTTTGTGGCACTAGCCTTTATTCGCCACTGTCTCATACAAGAATGGACCTTGTCCAAGTGCGTTTGTAGTGTTCTTGATGCCACCTCATTGGGTTCTGGAAAACTGCGGTGTCATCTGCAAACGTTGCCGTCATTATGTGTTCTGATTCCGGTACATCAGCTGTATTGATTAAATACAGGAAAGGTCCCAGAACAGATCCCTGAGGATCTCCCGCTTTGATGTCATAAAAGCGACGATGAATGACACTTCATGTCATTGTAAATTTTTACTTAGAAGATATACTCATTTAGATAAGACTTTAAAAGTAGGTATAAGTTATAGGGCAACAGTTTCTTCAGCTTATACAGCAAACCATCGTGCAACACTTTATTAAAGGCCTGTTGCACATCCAGGATACTCCCGAGTAGTATTTCTTATTTTCTAGGGCTTCACTTATGTGCTCACACCATATGCATTTGCTCTATCGTTGCATGATTTTTTCTAAATCCGAACTGGTGTTCCGGGATAAGGTTAAGGTTGTTCAGTGTTAGAAACGTATTTGGACGTGTGGAGATCATTTTCTCTAGTACCTTTGACAAAACTGGTAGTAGGCTAATGGGTCGGTATGAAGATGTTAAATGTGGTGGTTTTTCCTGGGTTATGGATCATCGTAATCTGAGTAACCTTCCAGATATTTGGGAAGAATGTGTTTCTAAGCATAGCATTAAAAATTGATGTGATTAGGACTATGACTTTCTTGGGTAGGTTTCGCAGTATTTCCGATATAATTAAATCGAAACCGGGTGCCTTTTTGAGATCAAGTTCACAAATTGTTCGTCGGACTTCTGAAGGTCTACAACACTGAAGGGGGAGGCTGATAATCTTAACTGCCTCCATCTTGTCTAGTGGCTAGTGCCACGGTCTCCCGATCCGGAGGTCCTGGGTTCCATTCCCAGGGGGGAAACACAAAGTTGAAATTTGAGAATTTATCACTTTGTGAATTTTTCCCCAGATTGGTTAGGACATTGTAGGCTGAATCACCTGATTGTCCGAAAATAAAAAGATTTTGTGCTTCGGAGGGCACGTTAAGCCGCCGGTCCCGATAGCTGTCTTTGATAGTGGTCGATACTCAAACCATGTTAGAGGCCTGATAGTTGTGCTACTAGGCGGTTTAAAAAGTCTGACATCAGGGTTCATCGGGTCCATAAGACTCGATACCCACTCGACAGAAGAAGAAGCTGATAATCGCTTTGGAGAAAAGATATGACGTCTTCATCCATGCTGTCCATTCCAGGATCATCATTAGGCGTAAATACTTGGCTAAGAACATCTCCAAAAGCATTAGCCCCTTTTAAAGGATGCTGTGCCAGTTGTGGTGTATCACGAGATTTCTTAGTTTTCCCCTTTTTCAAAAACCAGTTAGTATTGACTCCTATCTTTATCTTCAACCTAAGGGATCCGAGAATTGTTTTATTGTAATTCTTGCAATGGGATCTTTCACAGTCCAAACACAGAGAAACAGCTATTATTTGGCTGATGACATTCTACGAAAGGCTAAAGATGTATTTCTTTGTAAATAGAAGCGGCAGTGGCTCTACCAGCACTCGACCATCAGCTGGTAGCGCCGCCAGCTCCCGCGGGGGCAGCGCGCCGCGCACCACGGCGGCGCCGGCGACACCCGCCACCCCCGCCACCCCTGCGCAGGCCCCAGCCACCCCTGCGACCCCGGCCGCGCCCACCCGCGCCCGTGACCCGCCCCCCGCCACGCCCCCCAACACTGCCAATGCTACCAACCCGCGCAGTAAGTATACTGCTGTTATAATAATTCCAGCGATTCCAGCAATCACGTTCACGCCCACCCACTTCTGTAACCGGATAAGCCACGTCTCCTTACACCGCCAATGCTACCAACCTGCGCAGTAAGTATATTTACTGGTTGCAGAAGATCCAGCGATAGCTGTGAAACACGTGTAGATTACGGCGACCCCCGCGAATAAACAAATATTGGTATTTGTTGAGGATTAGACACAGTATCTATTGAAAAACACGAGTTAGAAAGAAAATAGAAGAAAGAAAGAAAGAAAATACATTTATTCAGTACCCGATATAACAAAACATAAAAAAATAAAATACAGAACATGGACACTGAAAAGGGTACCCAACTCAGCGTATGCTGCAGTTTAAAGCTGCAGCGCTGGTTTTCAGCTGGGCCCATAGCATTTTTTTTTACCCAACATACACAAGTGCTCTTAAATAAGAAAACTCTTACATATAACTAATAACTACACAAACTTAACTCTAAAAGGTAACAATACTATTAAAATATGACCGACTTAAATCTAGTACTTACTCTTGCTAACCTAATGCTACTAATATACTATGACTAAAACTATAAAACCATGTAACTATATCTATACTTATATTATTCATAAAAAAATGGCATTTAACGGCAGACATTTCAAATCCGTAGTACGACAACTTAGATAAGAGCAAATGAATGTTTATGGAGTCAAAAACCCGGGAGAAATCTAGTAAAACCAATATTGTCCCCATTTCAGAGTCCTGCGCCTCCAAAATATTACTCACATGTGACATCCAATAGAGCCGTTGCCGTACTGTGTCCTTTACGAAACCCAGATTGTCGGTTTGGCAGGATATTATTTGATATCAGAAATTCAGACACTTGCATACTAAGGACCTTTTCCAACACTTTCGAAATACAAGGCAAAATACTGAGTTGATGGATAAGACACTATTAACATCGATTAATAGAGGCCACCAATACCCCATCATTGTAAATCAATCAACTGATCAACAAACAATATGTATGTAACTTCTGGAAAGTTTGTTTTCTCCAGCTCATAGTTACCAAGGCAAGGTTCTGAATATCATCGGTCACGTCATTAAATTCACCCAGGCCAGGCGTCATCTAACGTACTATTTTATACCAGGTGGGCAGATATTCCTGTCGGACTTGCAACGCTACTTCTCCGGGCTGGGCAACGCGCCGCCTGACGCGGAAGGTGGTGCTGCCGGCGCGACAGCCGGTGTTGCCGGCGCGACAGCCGGTGCAGCCGGCGCGGAAGGCGGTGCAGCCGGCGCGAAAGGCGGTGAATCCAGCGCGGCAGGCGGTGCAGCCGGGGCGACAGGCGGTGCAGCTGGGGCGGCCGGCGGTGCAGCCGGGGCGGCCGGCGGTGCAGCCGGGGCGGCCGGCGGTGCAGCGGGCCTGGACCTGGCGGACGTGCTGGCGTCCCCTGAAGCGGTGTCGACGGCGACGGCGCCGGGCAACGCGGCGCGCCTGCAGCCGCACCTGCCGGTCGCGCCTCCCGGCGGCACGCAGGACGATGTAAGGACCACCCTGCTCTCACCGCAGTTCGCTCAGGTGAACCATCAAGTATTGCGCTCCGCTTGGAAGGGACGCCGGACGACTGACGGTGTGTGCTTGGGCTTGCATGTCGCAGCGAATGAGTTGGCTGACTGGTTGGGGCTTTTCATCATTGCTTCTTTTTTTCTGTTTGAGTTTGGTATTTTTGGTTTAAAACATGAAAATATAGAAACAATAACAAAAATTACTCCAGAGTCCCACTGCAGATGGAACGCGTGGACGACAGACGTAGGCTACTACGGGGGTTCTTTTTGAGTTTCTACGTTTTCATAACTTCAAGCTTCTTTCTTGGGTAACATGTTTTCATTTTGATTTTGAAGTGTTGAATGTCGTGTGGATAAATGTTGTGTTGCACTTTGCACAATGTATGGTGTCGAAGAATGTTACTGAATGAAAATGGTTTGTACGTTTTACTAATTAATTCTTTTTTGTTGCCATGCATGTCATAGCTTATTAACAATAACGGTTCATAAATATAACATTACTAAATCTGAGTATGGATTTTCCAGACGTCCCGATTCACAATACATCGGAAACCCTAAAGCGGCGGTAAACCACAGCTTGTTACGTACTTATTTCTGACTAAGGCATGTCGGTATGCAAGAACAGATATGCAAGTCCCGGTTTGTTACCGTTTTCGATGTTTCCTTATCCACTCATTACATTTTCGAAAAGAAAAGAATACTTTAGTTCCCTAAATATATTTTTTCTAAATAGTTTTTCCCTATACGTGAAGTAAATAAAATAAATTTACAAGTATTCTAATTCTTTTCGAAAATGTCGAACTTTACGAGACTCAGCATGTTTTTTTTTCTAGGCGGCGAATCTCTTCTCGTCCGCGTTGACTTCAGGCCAGATCGGTCCCGTGATGGCGCAGTTCGGTCTCCCGGCTGAAGTCACGGCGGCGGCCCACAGCGGCAACATGCAGGCCTTCCTCAAGGCCATCGAGGATAACGCCAACCCGGAACAATCCAAGGAAGGAGAGGGAGAGAAGAAACCACCCGCCGAGAAGAAAGACGATAAAGACGAAAAGGGCGACGGCAAAGACGACGACAATGCCATGTCCTTAGGTTAGCTGGACTAGTCTGGTTGTCTCAAATGGGGAAGCGATTGTAGTTAGCTTTTTGCAGTGCTTAATAATATTATAAATGTGTTTGGACGTTCAGTGCAAACAAAATGGTTGATTTCAAATTGATTAAAACGTTGCCTTAAGGCAAAATCTGATATTGTTGTTTTTTTGTACGCTATCCTAAGAACAAGTAAGCACTATTGACATGACTAGACCATAGCATCTGAAACATTTCATTTTTGTGTTTACGGTTATAAAAGCGCGACAAGCAAGAGCGCGCGGTTGTTCATTATAATAAGATTATTATTTTGAACGGGATCACTACCAAGATTATATTTATTATAAACTTGATATTTCATCGCAGTTTCATGCGACTTGGTCACGAGCAGACTGACAAGACTATAATAGATAGATATATTATTTATTGCACATAAAACAAAATAACAAATCAAATAGTAATTTGAGCTTTCAGTGAGTAATGCTTTTATTTACAGGGTTGGGCGCCAATTAACTCCAGCAATGACTAATGCTTTTTACTGTTTTGGGCGCCAATCAGCATATTCTTAACCTGGAATATGCAGATCTACTCCTTACTGTTTTGGGCGCCAATTAGCATATTATTAAACCTGGAATACGCAGATCTACTCCTTACTGTTTTGGGCGCCAATTAGCATATTCTTAAACCTGGAATATACAGATCTACTACAGCAGCGAGGAATACTTTTATTTACTGTTTTGACGCCACTTAGCATATCCTTAAATCTGGAATATGCAGATCGACTCCAGAGTGAGGAATGCTTTTATTTACTGTTTTGGACACAAATTAGCATATTTTTAGACCTGGAATATACAGATTTACTCCAGCAGTGAGGAATGCTTTTATTTACTGTTTTGGGCGAAAATTTGCATATTCTTAAACCTGGAATATGCAGATCTACTCCAGCAGTGAGGAATGCTTTTATTTACTGTTTTGGGCGCAAATTAGCAAATCGTTAAACCTGGAATATGCAGATCTACTTCAGCAGTGAGGAATGCTTTTATTTACTGTTTTGACGCCAATTAGCATATTCTTAAACCTGGAATATGCAGTTTTACTACAGCAGTGAGGAATGTCTTTACTTACTGTTTTGGGCGCCAATTAGCATTTTCTTAAACCTGAAATATGCAGATCGACTTCAGAGCGAGGAATGCTTTTATTTACTGTTTTGAGCGTCAATTAGCATATTCTTAAACCTTGAATATGCAGATCTCCAGCAGTAAGGAATGTCTTTACTTACTGTTTTAGGCGCCAATTAGCATATCCTTAAACCTTGAATATGCAAATCGACTCCAGAGTGAGGAATGCTTTTATTTACTGTTTTGGGAGCCAATTAGCATATTCTTACACCTGGAATATGCAGATCTAAGTACTCCAGCAGTGCGGAATGATTTTATTTACTGTTTTGGGCGCCAATTAGCGGATCCTTTAACCTTGAATATGCAGATTTACTACAGAAGTAATGGCACATGATGATATTGGTTAAGAGCGTTTGTGGAAACTGTTAATGTGCTGTCCGACAAAACTAATGGACAATATAAGGATTATAACACCATTAAAAACGCTTGGTCCACAATAAGGAAACTTTTTGGTGAACCTTCACCAGCGGTATTTCCAGCCCCTATGTTGCTAACTAAATGGCTCATCAAGTTTTATTGGACTAATCATCGACAAATCTTTCATGCTGGACTGGAAGCGAGAGAAAAACATAGAATGTGCTAACTGCATTTCCTCCCGGGCATGCTGTAAAAAACAGCTAAGGGATCCGAGGGTTTATGTATATTGCAATTTAGGCGATGGGCTAACAACCTGTCACTGTAGCAATAGGTATATATCATATTCATCTGTAATAATGCTCAAAACTTGTCAGATGTGGCGGAACGAGCTTTGCTTAAGTCGTTTTCGCTCTGCCTACCACATTAGGGATAAAGGCTTGATTTTATATGTATTGTAATCATCGCCAAATCGACACTCCTAACTATTTCGGAAACAAATTAATATTGTAATAGTTGTGATCATGCTTTCGTTTCGACATTTGGTCTTCTTCTTCTATCGAGTCGACGGCAAGTCAAACCCCATCTCAAATTTCTCTAGCCCAGTAGTCGGCAACACTCACCGCATCTGCTGTGGCTTGCATCAATTGCTCTCTCGTACAGGTGGTAGGGCACATAGAGCACGATATTAGATGGGCCATGGTTTGTGGGTCAACTCCGCATTTGCACCGAAGGTCGGGGTCACGTGTAAATCCCCACCCGAAGCTGTTATCTTTGCTCCGGCCGACTTGAGTTCGGAGCCTATTTAAAGATTTCCAAGTCGGCCTCGCCAGATTGTGTCCAGGCGGGAGATTTTCCGACAGCGGCACAAAGGGCAAAGGCAGATAAGCTTTATCCTTCCATAACCGGCATCTAGCTTGTTGCGGGGCCTCTTCAGAAATTGGACTGACACACTTCATAAAGCTCTTGCGGCTTTTGAGCCTTTGAGGCACAAAACTGTAATTGTGCATCGGATGAAGTGGGTCTGTTTCCAGTTTTGCCCTCTCGGTGGAATTAGATACTGCTCTGCGAACATCTGGAGGCGCTATTCCTGCAAGTGGATACAGCATTTGTACCGGGGTCGGCTTAAGGCAGCCTGTAATAATACGGCACGTTTCATTGACTGCTGTATTCACTTTCTTGGCATGAGCAGAGCGTTCCCACACGGGACACGCATATTCGCCCGCCGAATAGCAAAGCGCCAGACCAGTTGCCCGCAGAACCGTAGGTGAGGCACCCCATTTAGTAGTTGTCAGTTTTCGCAGAACATTGTTACGAGCACATACCTTCTGCTTGACATTTTCGCAGTTCTTCTTAAATGTGAGTGACCTGTCTAGGGTAACACGAAGATATCTCGGGTGGTCGCTGTGGGCAATCGGCACTCCTCGCCAAGTGATATCCAGATGACGACCCGCTTCCTGGTTGCGAAGATGGAAGGCGCAAGACTGGGTTTTAAGCGGATTTGGCTTTAAGGCATTTCCTTCGTAGTACACGGATATGCTTCGAGTGCGACTGAAAGGTTTTTCTCGGCTTCCTCAAAGGTTGCGGTACACGAAGTAAGGGCCAGGTCATCAGCATATAGGAAACGTGACGTGTTAGGGCTTAATGGCTGGTCGTTGGTGTAGATGTTAAAAAGTGTAGGCGCGAGAACACTACCTTGAGGTAGGCCATTTTTTTGGTTACGCCAACGACTCTTATCTGAGCGCAGATGGACCTAAAAGCGCCGATTGCGAAGCATCTCACCCAAGACTTTCACAAAATTGCTATCACCGGTTATTTTACCCACTTTCCATAATAATTTGTTTATGTTGACCGTGTCATAGGCTGCAGAAAGGTCCACAAATACAGCTCCTGTCACCTTACCACTCTTGAACCCATCCTCAATATGCTGGGTAAGCTTAAGGGTCTGATTACAGCATGACTTTCCAGGTCGAAACCCAGCCTGCTCGTGAATCAGTTCGGGATCAATAAGAGGAGTAAGGCGGTTAAGCAGCATCCTTTCCAAAAGTTTGTATGTATGGCACAAGAGTGAAATTGGTCTATAGTGCTTTGGATCATCTGTGGATTTACCTGGTTTCGGAATTGCTATTACTTTAGACTTTCTCCAGAGGCGTGGAATCCTTACAGATAAGATGCAGGTGTTGAACATCTCCAGCAGCCATGACACAGCAACAGGTCCCAGATTCTTGATCTGCTCTACGGAGATATTGTCGATACCAGAGGCTTTGCCACTCTTTAGCTCTTTGATCGCTTTGATTATGTCTCCTAGAAGAAAGGGCTTACTCACGGTATCTCGCGTGGTATTTGGGCCTTTTTCTTTAGGGACCTTACTGAGCCGGCATGGTGGCTTACCATTCAGGAGAAGCTGGTGGGCAACCTGGTTAGCCGTAACTTGACTTGGTGGAGCAGCTGGAGGGGCTTCACTTGTAAGGCGCCTGATTGTAGTCCAGGCTTTCTTGCTGTTGTGTGTCAAGTTAATATTGGTAACAGTTTGCATCCACCGTTCTCGCCGACTGTTGCTAACCTCATGCAGTAGTCTCTCTCCTAACTCCACTGTATTTTCGGAGAAGGGATCTCTGTTATATTGGTCTTCATATTGCTTTAAAAGATTAACAGACTCGTTGGAGAGACCTGGAACATAAGAGGAGCGACAGCCTCTAGGTATATATTTGCAAGACGTGATTGACACTAAAGTTACAAATTGGTCGTAGTTTTGTGGAACAGGTGGTATGTTCAGAAGTGCCTCATCGATAGTATCTGCAAACAGCTTCCAGTTAGCTTTGCCGTAGTTAAAGCGGCGTTGGAATGGCACAGATACAGGGCAGACTATGGACTGGATGGTGCATATAATGGGTCTGTGCTGGGTACGAGGTATTGCCCGGCTGACAATTTTCATGCACCTCGGGCTTATATTGGCGCTTACGTGAATAAGATCTGGGTTGTACCCCTTTTTCCATCGACCGCTATTAAAGGATGGAGGGTCTTTGGGACTGTGGATCAACACCAGATCGTTGGCCTCTGCCCATGCTTCAACTGCGTGACCATCTGCATTAGTGTCTTTGTAGCCCCAACTCGTACTATGGCTGTTGAAGTCGCCGACAACTAACCTTATGGGTTGATCATCAAAGTTGTTTGGGGCCATGAATTGGAACGGAGTGCCGGGGGGCTTATAGACAGATGTTATGGTGCATACACCAGTGTCTATAGTTATTATTTCCACGTTGTTAGTGGATGAGCATTCAGCTGATTTGATACTTACGCCGGGAACAGCAAACACTGCGCTACCGTGCTTTGGGTGGGCGATTTCGGCGATAAGCGACAATCCAGGTATGTGGGGCCTAGTTTGACGAACATCTCGATGGGTCTCCTGTACACACATGACATCGCAGCTAGTGGACCGGCACAGATCGGAAAGAATCTCCGCCTTATCCAGGGAGAAACCTTCGATGTTGATCGAGATGACGCTCAAAGCAGGATTCGAAAGCGGGCTGTCAGATTGGGTGTTTGGACTTGCCATCGTGGTGAAAGAATTAGCCAATCCGCTTGAAGACGTGGCGGATTGTTGCCCGGGGTGCGCCGGACGCATTGATACTGTGTTACTTATGTACGTCACTCGGGGAGGCTTCTTTCGTGCACCCCATTTGGTGATTTAGGAAGATGTTACAAATTCTGCAGAGTGCACTTGGAACAAATGTCTCTATCCCACGCGAACTCATTACTAAACAAGGCCGTCCCTGCATGAAAGGTGCATATGCCAAGGATCCAGTAATTGAACAGCTTATGGTGTTGACAAGATCGATAGCCTACCGTGGCGATTGCACCAAATCTGCTGAACCATTTTGATCACCAAGCTAGAAGATGAATTCCACAACCATAAAAGCCCATCTCCCTAAGCCCTAGGCTTATCCCGTATCTCAATGGGTCAGCTACCTAATCTAGGGGATTGAACGAGGGTACAGAGCGACTGCCATCTGACCTCCGCAACCCAGAAGGGAAACCAGACCCAATCCTAGGTCAGGTCAGAGTTTTCAAGCCGCCAATGCTTAGCACTGGCCTCTGACATGGCTTAACGACTAATATCTTCGGAATTCAACGATATTAACCGGAAGCAACGAGTTAATGTGCCTTCCGAAGCAAGAAAAAGCGCCGAATGAACGTACATATGAAATTCGAAAACCGAAAAACACATTGGTGCGTGGTGGGGTTCGAACCACGACCTCCCGTTCAGAAGGCAGCGGCCCTATTCACTAAAGTCAAATTGTTTATTGTAAACCATATGCTAAATTAAAGATGTTCACAAGAAAAATAAGAAACACCTATGGACCCGGCAGGGCACAGCAACAATATTACAATAAATGCATGTAAAAGATAAATTAACATGGTAGGTAAATTAATTCAGATTGTAAAATAAGTTCATAAAATAAATTCATAGAAAAAATTAATACGTAGAAAAAATAAAAGAACAATATAATCAAAAGTTCAATACATCAAGGATTAAATTTAAATTAGATTAGATTACAAATTATTATAATTAAAATAGCATGCAGAATCCATTAAAAAGTCACATATAAAGCTTCGCTAGTTTCCATTTAATTTATCTATTTGTTAGTTTATTTTTCATCAAAAAACTCTTGCAATGTGTAGAAACTTTTGTCAATAAGGTATTCCCTTAACATTTTTTTTTACTTGATGATATCTTTTTCTCCTTGTATATCTTTGGGCAAGTCTACATCGTCGGGTTCTCCTCTATCTCCCATAAGAGCATGGTCAGATATCAGGGACGAATAACTTCCATCAGAGGAATTACAACTTTCATTAACGTATTAAGGAACCGAAACGAGGGAGAAAATTTATTTAATAAGATGAATCACAACAAATAGTTATGAAACGAAGAACCGAAGCGATGGGGAAGAAAGATATTATGTTTGGCGTACGATGATTTGATAATTTGAATCTTCGCGAAAACACGGATAATTAGACAAAAGTTAATTTGCCTACATAAGCATCGATGATTAAAGAGACCAGCAGAACAACTACTCATATTTGATTTAAACCAATCTGATGTTTTATCTACCTAATTAGTGCTGGAAAAAATATTGTATCTCAATGTAAATAAGTTCGAAGAAGTAAAAAGCTTAAAGAACAAACAAGAAGGAATATAAATAATAAATTAAACAGGATGCTGCTATTATAGAACTCATATTCAAACAAGTAGAGCTTTTGAATACTTCACGACAGCAGCGTTAAGATTCAATACTAGAATATCAATCAAATGTAGCTGTCATGTCACCCAAGTTATTCAGATTCTTATATACAATCCGTTTTAAAAATTTAAGAATGTCAAAAGGTATCCAATCAAAAACGTCCTGTACAATATTCATGAATGGCTCTATTTCTCAACGATTTTGTAGCACCCGCCACCGAGCGAGAGCCATTTGATTTCCGTGTGTATGTGTGCGTGATACCGTGTCGTACGCAGCACATCTGTTTATGTATCTTTAAGTGGTAGTACAGTGTAGAAAGGAAAGGTATTCATTCTCTCTCTGTCTGTGATCAGCAGTACAACAAACCGCGCGTGTTTTACGTGCTCTGCGATCTTTTACGTTTTAATAAATTATTTATTATACTATTTTAGTTTTGAGTAATTTGTGTGTAAAATTATAACTTCCGTAATCTATGGACTGAGTGGAGAGACAGTGTTGTGCCATTTATTATGTAAACAAAAGTTGGACGTAGTGTAATGGAACGGGTAAAGGTTTTGCAAGATGTATGAGTAACCAATGACCGCAGGGCATCCCTGCATCACGGCGCCGAAGCGCGCGCGGGGCGCGGCAGACCCGGACAAGATGGTTGCGCCAACAACATTATCTGATGACTTTTGACAAGTAAGTATGCATAACTTTACTCTATAAAACTTGTTATTCTACTAAATAAAGATAATAAAACTAGCAGATGTAATAAGATCGTGGAAAATAATACTTAAGAAATCTGTTTATCTGATTTAGTAGGTAAACTAGTTTCGATCTTTGACACTGGAGGAGTAGTGCGAGACCAAAGTCGTAGACCTGTTGAGCCTTAGGTGGCTGATAGAAACTCAGATGTAAATATGTAAGGTTACTTTCAAATTGCTGACCAGCAAGTTTTAATCCTCATGTCTATACCTATTTGTCAATAACAATCACGCATTCAAATGAATGAAGTTTTATTAAACTACTTCAATGAGAATGCTTGAACTGCAAACAATTATTACTAATGGCTAAAAATAGACTTGTCAACGTGTTGATATGTGCCTTACATTTCGTAAGTAAGGTTTAAGATACGCGCCTATAAAAATAATTACTGCTTAACAACGTTTTGGGTTTCGGTTAGCTATTCAGTTTAGAAATACATAATCAATAAAAAGAAAAACTGGCAATTTGCGAGCTCATTGTGAACTAGCCAACGCTGCCAGTGCCAGCGAATTCTTTACCTTACGACACACGTACCTATAGGTACGCTTTAAGTAGGTGGCTTTTCTAACTGGTTTGCTAGCAGCGGTCCCAATTACTGACTCATGCTATTATTGGGTTGTTTTAGTCACCATCGCCATAGCGAAAGTCGATTCACCTGTTGAAGTTGGCTTCATATCTTCGGTTAACTTAACTGCAGTACCTACTCCTTTCTTTCATCGGAAAGACATTCGCTATTCATAGTTTTGTTGTCCTCGCCTCCAAACATTTTTGATTATTAGGTACTTGGCAAACGAGAAGTCACCGATGACGTATTGTAATAAATTGAACACATTAGGAATGGAGGGGTGCACTCCGAGGCGCGAGGCAACTGCGTGCAGAGAAGTGGTCGGTGTCGGTGTAGTATAGTGGTGGCGTGGTGGGCAGATGTAGAAGTATTCGCGGCAGCAAGGCGCGGGTGCGCGTGACCTCGAGCGGAGCGCGGAGCGGCGCGGTGGGCGGGTGGAGTGGGGGGCGCTGGGGAATCCTTCTGGCGCCAGACCGGCATCGGTGTCTGCCCGCACCCCTCCGCCCGCGCCCGCAGCGGCCCACTCGAAATAGATGCACGGTGATTTACGCCTCGGGCATTATATGAGTAAATATGTTGCTCGCCTGCCTGCCTGCCTTGGCATGTCCGCCCGCCTCCGCCGCATGCCAATGGCTGTCCCATCTTGCGATCTCGCATTTTAAGCGTCACGCTCGGTGAACTCTTCGAGCCGACATTCGCGCTCTTTTTCAGTATCGACAATACATACAGCATACAACCACTTTTCTGCTTTACGACTACCAAGTCTAATAACTTTGACGTCACTACACGACGATTAAAAGGCTCTCAATCTCAACGTGTCGCAGATTATTATCGAGGCATCGTATAATGAATTAAAATACAAAGATTATCCTGCAAGATATTTCACATTCACAAGTAACACTTACGTCTTGGCTTTCATTATCGGATAAAAGCAATAAAGTTTCATATCAAATATTATGTAGGTATGTGTACCTACTTAAGCATATGAACAAACGTCTGATAACAGGAAACGCGATTCTAAGAAACAATGAACATGTTCTCGTAACGAGTTTCCAATCGAGCAGAAATGTTTTTGCCTCAAGACCACCGTGTTGTCCGTCGCTCTACATGACGCGAATAAGGATCCGCAACTCGAGACAATAGGAAATTAAAATCCAAATTCGGATGATTTCTTTGTAAACATGTTGCGTTAACATTACCTACTGATTAATAAACGATAAACTTAATTTAAATTTGCACTTTATACTTAGAATCATTGGTACTATTCCAGTGAGTGTACATTACAATATTGTTTACATAACGATACTTGTTAAATCGCCAAGTCATTGATATGAACCAGTAATCTCGTTAATGATGTAAGTACCCGCTTGGTGTGGGTAGGTATCTAATAATTCGAGATGGACGAACATGTTATAATGGTTATTAAAATAGGCTCGCGACGCGAAGAAATTGCAGCTATTCGGTTGGTCGATTCCCATTCAATGGAGGTCCCTCATTAGTGGGCCTGGGCAGGCGGTGGTCTGGCCGGCACTCGTCGGCGGAGCGGCGACAGTGGCCGGGAACAAAAAGCGTCGGCAGCGACCGGTCCCACAGGTTTCTGGGTTCGCCTCGCCGCAACCACTTGCTGTCATTTTCCATTCATTTCGTTAAGCTCCTACATTTCATTGCATGATTTCTTACCTTGTTCAGGAATGAGTTGGTTAGTTTTTATAACTTTTCACATAAGAATGTTCATTGAGATTAATCTGTCTATTTTTATTTTATTACAAGTAGGAAAGGAACCAACATCTTCTCTGTCGCGGGCTTCGTCTAGTGATTCGACAATAACTTTGGGTTTGCAAATCTGAAGTGTAATTTGGTCTCTTTTAAGCCCACACAATATTTTGATAAAATTGTCTACAACTGTATTTGGTCCGTCTTCTTTCTTTTCTTTTGCAAATAAATACACCGGACGTTGAAACTGGCAGGTCGTATGCTGGCTGGCAGGTGCATGCACTGCGTTCCGCGACTTATTGAATGTAACTTCTGTTCCAATTCTTCCAAATTGGGCTTTCTGTTCTTTACATTTAAAATTCAGATTGTTTTTATATTTTCGAAGCATGCTATGGTTAACCATTCTGATCTGATGTTCATGATTAAATTCATCCATCTATTTTCTCCTTTATGCGATCATGTAATCGTCCAAAAGGCATTTTGTCAACCTGTTTACTCCTAAATTGTTTTTATCACGCACAAAGAACAATACGAGCTGAAATTATAAATTCATATGAGGGTTTGCAGCGTTCCTGTTATCACTCGGGTAGCCCGTGATAGGTGCGAAAGTATACGTAGTATAATTAATTATGTAAGTGTCGCAGAGG
Organism: Scrobipalpa costella; assembly: GCA_949820665.1. NCBI lineage: Eukaryota > Metazoa > Arthropoda > Insecta > Lepidoptera > Gelechiidae > Scrobipalpa > Scrobipalpa costella. The sequence continues at coordinate 9,863,209 of OX463299.1, forward strand.
TCGACGGGAACACAATGCCGCATGACCCTTATTGAATTTTGTTTACGTCATTCCATTCCCCGTTTGCCGAGGACACACTTTCGGCATCAGCAGCGGTATAATAATATTGTCGTTCAAGTTGTGTATTTCATTTGGAATTTTACATTAAATGTAAATCTAACTAAATGAAATCAAGTTTTCGTTGGTACAGTTCGATACTTATACCATTTGGTTTATTTGAGACAGTTTGCGACTTATTATGCGTAAAGTAAGGTGTTTCCATGACAACGGGAGAGGCGTGGGAGGCTCCGGATCCGGGCGTCGCCACAAATAGGGTTTCATCCAGCGTATTGTTTCTATGTTCCTGGGAAACCTCACGCAATTTACTATTATTCCGAGGCTATATTAAACCTCACTTCGGGGAAAATTCTGACTTTTATTTGTTAAAAGTCCGAGTACTTTGTCAAGCTTCTTTTTATAAATTTTACTGTTTTATTAAACGAAATTATTTAAAAATCCACTTTACCTACTAGACGTAGGTATTCCAATTATAATAGATGGTTAACAAACCAAAACTCACGTCGTACCTGCAAAAAACGGGGATTTCGAACCAAAACACACCGCCTCTCAAAAATAGCTTTGCGCGAGGGAGGAAGTGGAGGCGCGGGGAGATTCCTGGAAGTATTAGAATCGTAAATGTGAAAAAGTGTGTGTGCGTCGAACGAACGGCTGACGCGGCGGCGCGGTGGCGCGTGCTAGAGTTCCGAGAAACACGCCTTGGGCACAACATAATAGCAAAGGGTACAGCTTACGAGAACACAGATTTTAGATCCACGAAATCGAGTAAATAATAAAAAATATAGTTTTAAGGGATAGCGTTTGCGATATACGCTGATGATTCGATAATTCTTCAATTCTCATATCTGTAGTCCTTCTCTGATTGTAATTCACATTTAATTTTCTTTTCAGAAAATCAAAGATGCTATGTTGAAGACAAAGAGCTGAGCAATAGCTGAAAACTAAGATAATATCAACGCCAGGTAAGCTATTGATTAATTTTGGTACGCAGCATTTCATTAGTATACACCACAACTGTTAACACGAACAAAAAGGTATCGAAACCCTTTGCCAAAATGCGTAGGTTAGTCATACGTAGGAAAGTATATTTTAGGAGTCAACTCCAAGATAAACTCTTCTCATGACCGACATGACATTAACTTTGGCTTGAAGCCATTCTGAATTGTACTCATGATAAGACAACGCACGTGTTATATTCGTTTAGAACCAAATATATGAATAATAAAGTTATACGTAGTAACGTGTAGGAACATAATAATGCTTAAACAGGGATAAGAATTGCAAAATTCTTCAATTAGCATTTTCCTGTTTAAAATGATTAATTTAATTAGTCATTGAGAACGAACGATGCCGTGCAAATTTCTCTTATCCGTGGCATTAACATAATATGATATGTAAGCTCCTATCGCAATCAAATGCTGATAGTACCTAAATTAATATGATAACAGGTGAGCAATAATAGAGCAATGATAATTTTTTCACTCAAGTTTTCGAGTAAACGCCGAGATAAACTCTACACATCTACAAATAAATAAATTTCTTGTTTGGATGGATCAAACAGATGAATAATAAAGAGAAAACGAATGCTAAACCGTAAAATCCTTCTCAGTTGTGAAATATGCAATGACTGACAGAAACGAAAATAATTATCTGGCGAATAGCTGGCAGTGTATTTTGGAATGCACTTCGGAAGCGGGAACACCTCAGTATGCTGGCGACCGTCCAAAAGCTTCGGCGCGCTCTCGTTAGTCTCCCAAAACACAACACAAGAGTACGTGATATAAGGACGTGCATCCGTGCATGCCAAAATCACTCCTGTTGGCAGCGAAATGGTGCATCCAAAACGAATGCTTAGATGTGATGAGACAGTAAACAATGGATTACGTTATTCATACTGTCCGAAACAACAAACAGTAAAACAGATCATCACCTAACATAACATTTTCCAACTCGCGCAAATCACAATGACCGCGATGGATGAAGGAAAGACTTACTGTATGAATAGGTATTTATTTGATCAAGTGTTGCCCGCCTCTGACTCACGAATATTATTGCCGCATTCATACATATGGCGTATTTTGTGTTCGTATTCGTAATTGTGAACGGCAGAATTCGCAAAGGATGACGCCATTCTAAAGATATGTATATGTTGGTTAAGGTAGTACTAACCACAAATCGAAAAGCATAAAATATAGTCTGACGCGTGTGTGATTAACAGAGGTCGGAAATTCGGGTGCAAAAAAAGTAAAAACCCACTGTTGGAGCTACTAAGAGTTGCTACAACCACCTTTTTCAAGATTTTTAGGGCCCCAGTTTATTTTTCTTTATTAAATTGTTTTAGTAATGCCAATGTGTTCTTTGCGTCAATATAAGTCGAAACTGTTTGCATTTTTTTTTAAATATTTGTTTTAATTTGAAAGATAAAAGTAGAAATGAGTTTTCAATGTACTGAAAAATATAAAAAATATAAAAATATCATTTGATTGTTTGATATTTTTATTGAATACCCTTTATAAATGATTTCTACAATGCTTTTATTATTATTACACAAAAATTTCAATGGGGCCCTTGGGGGCCCAAAAGCGTTATATTTCTTTAAAACAAAAATGCGGAGAAAATTAAAATGAAAATTTGTATTTGGCAAGTTTAATACAAGATAAACGCTTTTTACTCTTGTAATTTTTTCTATACGGTTGATAGTTTCAGGATAAATTGATGTTGAAGTTAGCAGGACACAATCGTTCAAAACCAAGCAAAGTAGTGGTTTTTATGGTGAAATCGTCTAGGTATAGGCAAGGCACTTCTCTTTCTTGTTATTTTTTCTCTACGGTTGACAGTTTCACAGTGAATTGATGTTAAAGTTGTTAGGACAATTTTTGGGCCTGGGGGCCCAAATCATTTTACTTCTTAAACAAAGAAATTACGGAAAAAAACAAAATTAAAATTCTTATTTGGCTAGGTTAGGACAAGATAAACGTTTTTGCTCCTGTAATTTTTTCTCTACGGTTGATAGTTTAAAATTAACAATCAAATGCTTGTTACTAAGTTACATGAAATACTTTTGGCTTTCTTTATAAAATTTGACCATAATATTGTGTACTTTCAACATTTCACAAATTTAAACAGATGCAGCTCTATACGCTGACCTTGTCGCATATACTGAGACAGAGAGAGTATATTGGACCAGCATGTATGTGTCTTTCAAATAAATATTTCTAGGAAATTTATCACTTCGACTGTTTATCCCAGTATGTGCAAAATACTACTCAACCATAGTGGAAGAGGCAGGCGGCACCTGCAGCTATACCAAAAAATACTTAAAAGTGACCACTTTGGATTCAAATTGAGTCAATATTGTCAATACAGGTGTTTGAATGCTATTTTTGCTGAATGAATCGATGTCCAGAATACAAAAGCCGAGGTCAAAAAATATGAATAGATCTGTCTATCACAATCAACAATCACTCCCGAACACCAACCAACTCAAGCGCACTCTTCGAGCCGAAGCAAGAAAGTGGTGAAATTATTATTTTGAACGTTTTGCGTGTGACAAAAAACTACCTGTTAAAAAAGGTTGGAGCTATCAACTTCCTAGAAATATGCATTTCAAGGACACCTACACGCTGGCCAAATATCCCTGTCTCTCTCTATCCTTGTCCCTGTCTATCTCTCTCTTTGAGTATGTGCGACAAGGTCAGCATATTGACTGTATCTGTCTAAGTGCGTTTAGGATGTATTGTCTTAATTTTTGGTTTGTGAAATATGGCAAGTACACAAAATCAAAAGTGTATTACATGTAACCTAGTATCAAGTATTTTCTCCGATATACTTATTGGAAACCAGCTAACCCAGGGAGGGTTTCAGTATTGTATTTTAAACGATGGGCTGACAACCTGTCACTATAGCAATATACAGATCCACCTGGAATGACCCTCAAAATTTGTCAGACGTGGCGGAACGACCTTTGTTTAGGTCGTTTACGCTCTGCCTACCCCATTAAAGATAAAGGCGTGATTATATGTATGTATGTACTTATTTGTAAAATATAAAATAAAGACGAATCCGGTAAAACTCTTTTTATATATATATATATGCGAGTGCTTGACTGGTCTTATTTTAAGGATTTAGGTGCTTACAATGAACCTTAATAGTTTCACAACGAAAGAAAAAAGTATAGTAATGTTTAAGCAGTAAAACGCTTTGGGGCCTCCAGGCCCAAAAATTGTGTCCAGGGAATTTTAACATCAATTCACTGTGAAACTGTCAACCGTAGAGACAAAAATCTTTCTTGAAAGAGAAGTGCCTATCTCTTCTTAACCTAGCTGATTTCACCATAAAAACAACTACTTGGCTTGGTCTTGAACGATTGTGTCCTACTAACTTCAAAATCAATTTACCCTGAAACTATCAATCGTAGAGAAAAAATGACAAGAGTAAAAAGCGTTTATCTTGTCTTAACCTTGCCAATTACGAATTTTAATTTTAATTTACTCCGCAATTTTTTTTAAAGAAATAAAACGCTTTTGGGCCCCCGAGGGCCCCATTCAAATTTTTGTGTAAAAATAATAAAAGCATCGTAGAAATCATTTCTAAATGGTATTCAATAAAAATATCAAACAATCAAATGATATTTTTATATTTTTAATATTTTTCAGTACATTGAAAACACATTTCTACTTATATCTTTCAAATTAAAACAAATATAAAAAAAAAAATGCAAACACTTTCGACTTATATTGACGCAAAGAACACATTGGCATTACTAAAACAATTTAATAAAGAAAAATAAACTGGGGCCCTAAACATCTTGAAAAAGGTGGTTGTAGCAACTCTCAGTAGCTCCAACAGTGGGTTTTTACTTTTTTTGCACCCGAATTTCCGACCTCTGGTGATTAACTTGGTAAGATATTGCAAATATGGGTGAAACAACTGTTCAAAAAGCTCAGATAAAATTCGGAATAAACTGAAATATTTTCGTATATTATATATGATTAAAATATTTGGCAAACTATTGAATACTTTCATGTCGTCTCGTACCTACATAAACCTGGCGGATTTGTAAGTTTTGCTTCTGCGAATTTATTTCTGTCCAATGAGAAAACTCGAACATGAATAACTCGAAGGTCGGAATCTCCGCGAATGAGTGTTTCCCCCATTTTTGGAGTCTCTTTCGATGTCGGTAAATATTTTTGTCTTTAAGATAGGCATTGAAAGTTAAGAAATTCTTGTTCAAAATATTTGCAATAAAAGTCAACAATATAGAATAACTTTATCGTATTATCACGCGCTTGATCATATCTACATGCGTCACAAAGTAGATATATTTTTATCGATCTTTGGTTTAAAAATCTAAATCCTTTAGTTTACTATCCAGCAGTGCTGATAGTATTTCACCATGGTTATCTGTTATGATTTTATTACTAACTATATACAAATAACTTCTATATGCAAATCATCTAACATTTAGGTACCTTTGTATTTCGCGTCAAATTCCTTAGCAATTGCATGCTATTTATCCAGCTATTGATTAGCTGGGTATAAATAAGTAGGCGTCGTTGCGTGGTCGTTCTATAGAACACCTAACATGGAGATCTGTTAGCAAGGCGCGGCTCGTCTCGGCAAGTCGGCAGGCAGCCGGCGTAGCGGTTGAGCCGCCAGCCGATGACCTGGTTCCGAGGGAAGCCCGAGCAAGGTGGGGAGCCGACACACAAGCTGCACTATTCGCGAGTATTCATATTGTCGTCTCGAGTCATTGGATTATATTATACAACCTACGCACCAAATGTACTGTCGCTACTGAATATTGCTTTAATAATGCAGCTTTCTAATTAAACTCATCGAGTTCATTTCGGTAGTTGATGCTTGTTTGGTTGGTACTCACAAGACGGGTTTCCCGCCCACGCGACTTCATGGCGCCCGACCGGCCGGACCAACCGACGTATTTATCCGATAGCTATGTTGCCAAACGTTTTGAAGAGGATGGTTATTCTCTTATTATTATCCCTGGCTTCATACGTTAAAATCAAGAAAAGATTACTAGATCTTTCAAACTAAAGCTAATATTAGCTATAGTTTTAGTGACATAACATCAATACTGATTTCACGATGATGGCAAGAATAGAAATCGTCAATATAAACAATTTATTATTAACATAAGTAGGTACAAAAACTTTACTTAATGTTTCGTAAATCAAAAGGAGAGTTGAAGAAAGTCCGCCACCGATTGTTGACTGTGTAAAAGTTTATGAGCTCAGAGGAGTATTCCGAAAGTAAGGTGTACGAGAACGAAGTCTGCGTAGACAGGCACTCCCCGTGCCGCGTGGCTCAAGGTCGTGCCGTGACGTCGGCATTCGGCAACAGGCGAGGAGAACGCCAAGTCGACAACCAAACAACGCAACAAGTGCCCGCGCGCCCCCACCTCGCATACCGCTCGCGAAACAGCTGTCGCACGCAACCAATCTGTTTCACATTATGAATATTAAGATCAGTAAAATAAATTTGGCGATATCCATACAGCCTTTAAACTGACGTTCTTCTGCCTTGGACTTACCGGAAATTATCCGCTGGCTAAGAAACTTTTGCGCTACTTACTGTTGTGATAACAACACAAGGCAGCAGAAGAATTCACATATACAGATTTTTTTGAGCTAATGCTCTATATGTAACCATTAATAAAAATAGTCTGTATTTACAAAGGAAGTAAGTAGGTAGAGGTGCCAAATTATGGATTTATATTTAGTACCTATTATTTTGATTCTTTAAAAGTTGTCCAAACTGCCCTCGTCTGTAGGTTAGGTATACCTATTGACTATTTTGCAAACAAGGTCATTGAGACGGATACGGCGTTTGACTTACAAATACGAGACTTTTTTATAAAAGTTTAATATAAACCTTAATTAGGGCTATTAACGGAGGCGCAGTATCATACGAAAATATCACTGGCTTCCTGGCAAGTTGCTCACAATCGAGTAAATGGCTGCTATCAGTGAAGCGCGTGCGTCATCGCCTCCGCACCACTGATAAAGCGGCTACCAATTATCATTGCAAATAATGTGTTTATACATTCATCCATATCTAGCGAGCGCTGCCGTGGAGTTTCTCTATTGGAAATTATCAGTCGGCTCTACAGATATGTCCAACACGACGACGCCAACCAGTTTTGTTTGCTCGGGCACCGTTTCAAGTAAAACTATATCGGATACACAGAATTTTGATAAAGGGGTCTCACCGATAGATAGCAAGTTCACAAGATGATAAAAACGTGATACATTGGCAGAGTCTGAATGATGATGTATTAATGCTCAAACGAATGCAGTGAAATAAGTCATATATGTTGCTATCCAAGAATATCAGTTAATATTCCTGAGTAGCCAACTTGAATAGGATATCGGCGATAAAACTAAATAAAACCCAGCAAACCGTGATATTTGATGTTAATCGTTTGCTGGAGAATGTTTTAAATGGACGGAGCATACAAAGCCAATACCCGTTCTAGTCGAGCGCAACCGTTACGAAATCATTGCTGCATGAAAATTACATTGCGTTGCTTACGTTACGAATAAATAAATAGAAGTATAACAATAATTTTCAAGTCATTCAAAATAATAGAGATAAAAAGAAAATGTGATAAATTTATGAAACATGACTTATCATTACGATCAACAAAATCTTCGGATAAGCAAACAAGCTTTGAGTCGTCGTGTCAACGTTTTTACTAAGATTCCTCTACCTACCTGTCACTCAAGGAAACTACCTACAATATTTTTTTTTCCTAAGATGGTACTGTAATCGCAATGTTAAAGTCCGTGCATATAATAGACGTATAAATAGATTACGAAGAACGACCGATCCGGTTGCGGTGAAGAGGGAGATAGATAAAACGCGACATGAATCACTACTCACAGAGCGACGGGCGCAGAGTCAGTGCGGCGCGCGGCCGCGGGGGTAGCGCGGGCGAGGGGGCGGGGAACGGGCGAGCGGAACGGAACGAGCCAACGACAAAGTACAAACATCAGTTGAACAGACATCCGCGTCGCGCTGACGTGCGCCGCGTTGCTAGAATGTGCAAACATCCGAGATACACTCACGACCTGTAGACAAAATAATAATCTAATTATCCACATGTCATTATACCCATAAGAGAAGACAGTCGTCGTGCTAGTGTGGTGCGAGTGAGCCGCGAGTGACGATACCACAGGTGTGCAGATGTGTGTGTGGCGTGGATCGTCGCGCAATTATTAACGATGATTCACTTGTGCGCGGGTGAAATGCAGCCTATCGGACTTGTTGACATTAGTTCTGGAGGCGTAAACAAATGATATCAAGACTGAAAATATAATGGTGGATTGATCCTCTTTTCCGCGGTAAATATCATTCATTTGTTAATCTTATTCTTGTAATCTTGATTAAAACAATACTATTGATCATGCATAAAAATATTATTTTAGTTGTTAAATGTACTTTAACCGTAATTTTGAAGAATAATAATATAAATAATGTTTATATTTCACTCTATATTGATAGAACAGGTCAGGGTTCAAGAGATCTTTTATAATAAACACAGTGAAGCTCGATAAGGAATATTATTTTAATTCAACCACGTTGTTTTGCATGTAATACCTAAGTTATATAGGTATTTACTCGGTCAAATATACCTATCCCGCTAGTAAAATAACCGTTAGTTCTTTATATAATATTTTATTTATGATTAGATTATTTACCCCGACTATTTTATACCATGTAAAAGTCTAATAAGATCAGAAGGTACGTACATACTACGAGTTAACTCATTCAACTGATTACGCAAAATTTACAAGATTTTCTAAATTGGATAGGTATAGGTACAAACACTCCAAGTTAGCGTTTAGATTTAATTAAGACTGGCGTTATGGAATTAAACTTATCAAAGTCATGCTATCGCTATAATAAACCTTTAAATCTAAATAAAAGCGATATACAAGTGGAGAGGCAATAGCAACGTCGGTGGCGGCGTGCAGGCGGCGGGCGGGCGACACAGGCGTCGCCGGAGCCGGCTGGCCTGGCGCCAGGCCGGCGGGCGGCCCACCGACACCCGGGATTCCTTTGTCTCACTCTCATTACAACATCAGTATACGTGCCACCGATGCCTTCATCTACATCTCATCTTTATATTCACCTCCGTACATAATATATATAACGAAATGCTTAACCTATCTACCAAAAAAAACTGATAATCTTATCAACTTATTATGATACACCGGAATCCACAAACCTTGCAATTTATTCGGCGCATGACGTGTAATCTATACCGATTATAACTTTTCCGAGAAAGCAGATTCTCAAGAATAATACTAAACTAGCTGTCGTTAATAAAGCGCGCACACAAGCCTCAAACGACACCTAATACGTACCTAGTTATACCCTGACTGTACGGGTTGTGGCTGTGTGAGTGTACTGCGTAATGCGCTTATTTGCTCGCTCGTTATTAAACGAATAGAGCGGTTTGCTTGTCTCCGATTCTTAGAAATTGTAACGCCTTCTCGGAACGCACTAACACAGCCGTCCACGAGCTGACGGCTGGAGTGAGCACAAGCCGAGGTCGCCACGCCACCCGTCACACTACTACACGCACGCACCCACAAATCTCTCATCTCACTCGCTTAACGCTTCGATACCTGTTATAAAATTTTAATTTATACTAAGGATTGTATATCTATAGTTTTTATACCTATAGAGAAATAAACATGATTCATATACCTACTCCGCAATACATGAAAACACTTACATTGCGGTATATTCGTGGGCGTTTAATACAAAATAGTATTACGACAACACCATATTTACAAGTAGTAGAAAGTAGTATTCAACAAGAAATGGGGATGCCCTCGTCGGCTAGCGCAAGTTTGTGCTTACGTCACGATGACGTCACGCACCACACACCAATAGAAATAGCGCGGCACATGCGCGTTGGCTACGTAAAATTGTTCACCACATACCTACAACACAAGTACCTATTATGCTGATTTCTTGTCACCTAATTGCAAAACAAGTCTGGACTTTGGAGTCTACTGCAGACATGAATCTACATTTTCTTGGAAGTTTGTATCTATTACTATTTAATTATGCTTTATTTGTTACAGGTAAAAATTCGCGGGTACGATGCCGCTCACTCAAGAGAAACGTTTGGATGGGAACTTCTCTAACAACAATGATCACAGCTATCTTCACAAGAAGTTCAAAAAAATGGCATCTAGTATATCTGTGTTTCCAGCAAGCCAGTCAAAAGGAAGCGAAACCAGATATAAAGAAACCGATATAACAAATACTGCTTGCAATAGTTCAATAACTAACGGTAGCATTGCAGCAGCTCATCCTGAAATTGAGAAAATAAAAGAAAGACATGATCCAAGCAATCAGGACGTGGAGAGTAATGTACAAACTAATTTTAATGAAAGTAGTAGATTAAGTGATGTAAATATTATTCAAGTATCTGGTCACACCAGTTTTACTGATGAATTTCCTAATAAGACTGAAAATCTTGAAATTGATTTTATCAAGGATTCCTACAATGGAGCAACAGGAGGGCGATATATTTGCCCTTATTGTAAAATGTCTTGTGCCAAGCCTTCAGTTCTTCAGAAACATATCAGAGCTCATACGAACGAGAGACCTTATCCTTGTATACCTTGTGGGTTTTCTTTTAAAACGAAGTCTAATCTTTACAAGCATCGAAGATCGCGAACTCACGCGATGCGATTGCAAGGTACTGACTTGCCAGTCTCTATAAATGAAGAAGATATGTCAGGCGGGTCGGAAAGCGACACTTCTCTACCACCGATGTCTGTATCTGATGCTGGATCAGAACATTCAGTTATTCGTCTTGAAACACCAAGACCTAGTGAGTTTTCCTCTCCAGAATTAACAAATGACAGCAACACATCTACAAACTATTCATCATGGAATGATAATAAATCTAAAATGATTTATAAACCCAAATTTAGAGCAGCACTTTATCAGGAAACTGATGAAAAAGATAGATTAAAGAGAAGTATCTCGCAGAATGCAGACTTTCTTACGGAACATATCTCAAAGATTATATCAGATAATGAAGACATTGTTAATGTTATAGAAACCCCTTTACAAAAGAAATACGGAAAAATTAAGCAGATAGCTGAAAGTAAACAATTTTTGGAAAATTCTTCAGAATTAGGCAAAGTTGATCCACGTCAAGATCAAACACCATTAAATTTGACGAAAAATAATAGCGAAGCTGAAAGTGCATTTAGAAAAAGATCACACTCTGAGAGTTTTTCTCAAATAGATCATCTTAACAAACATCCTCTGAATCCTGAAGGGTCTATTATCAAGGATCTACTTCTCAAAACGAAAGCCAATGGAATACTTCCACTAACAAGTGAATTAGAGCTATTCGTGTGTCCTCTGTGCAAAATAATTTACAGGAGTGCGGATAACTTGGAAGTTCACAGATTATATTATTGCAAAGGAGCTGTTACTAATAATACTCTAGCACCAAACGCTGCACAGAAAGACATCAAACCACTAAGACCGGAAAATGTATTTATGAGAAGTAATTCAATTAATGTCAGATTACCCGAAACGCCAACAAGCTCATTCCCAAAATTGACGAAATCACCGCCACTAAGAAACAAACCCGACAACCTTGTGATTTTGAAACCGGAACCGACTGATATAGTTGCTCCTTTACCTTCACCAGGACCATTACTTGGTAACACAAGGTTAGTTGATGCACGAACCCCTTCTGATTTTACCAAGAAAACCGATGATTACAAAATTAAACCTGCAGCTAGCCCTAAGAGACGGATGGATAGCAGATCAGACACATACAGTCCTAGATCAATTGAAAATATATCACCTCGATCATCGGAATTTTACCCTCAACCTAAAATAAGGTGTATCGAGGCAAATTCGAAAATTCGCTCGTTGGAAGATATGCCATCGCATATAAGACATAACTCCACATCTTTACAAATGTTTGGAGGTGAAGTTAAAATTGTGGATCATTTGGGGAGCACAACTACACTGCGCATAGAACCCAGCAAAAATCAACTTTCACCAATAATGATTCACCAAAATCTTTCGCCGTCAAAGCTCGTGAATGACTCAGAACCAAGCAGTGTTGTTGTTAGATCAGGTCTACATTCAGGCGGAACTATGGTTCATAATCCACCGACGCCAAAAGAAGCTATAAGTACACCTCAACCGAAAACGCCAAGAATAACCATCCAAATATCAAATGCATCAGGCAATTCTAATACACCAAATTTGCATGATATCACTCACTTTCAATTCCCGCCTTTAAGCGCAATTACTGCGTTCAATCCTTTGACTTTACCGCCTCTAAGTCCATCTTCTTCGCCTGTGGGTGCTTCCACTATTTTACATGGAGGAAAATTAATACCACATGTACCAGGAATGCCTGGGCCAAATACGCCAGGAATATATGTTGGTAGCCCCAAATTACCAGGAAAGAATGCAGCAATGAACAACGAAAGTAAACCACAAACCCCGTCTGAAGGCAGTTATGGTGGTTTGATTCATACGACAAAATTACCTATTTCCACGAAGTATGAATCCATGAGAAACATTCGAACAGAACCGGAAAAGCAGAGCAGCATTTACGAAACTGCCAAATCTGAAACTCCGCAGTACATTACTACTGTACCATTGATAAAGATCAAGAATGTTGATGAACCAAACATTCTTCCTAAGATATTTTCAGCTAATATTGTAAGACCAATTCTTGGAAGGCAAGACAGCTCTACCAAAAGAAGTGTTGACGGCCTGCCAAGAACTCCTATAAAAGAAACCTCTAATTACGCCAATAAACTGAAGAGTAAAGAAAAACTTAACCAAACAGTTCCTGCGAAATCCACATCTACAGTAGATGTAAAATCAGAAAGTGAAATAAGAAACTTCAATTTTGAAAACCTGATAACGAAAGCTGAAATCTACAACAATCAAATGCCTAGTTCATCAGAAGTGCAAAAAAATATAAGTACTCAAGAAACAAATCCAGCTTCATCGCAGAACGAGAGATCAGAAACATCTTACTTCCAAAAGAGTGCGACGAAATCAGCCGCTGAAGAACGTAAACCAAAATTTTTAAGGCCTTCAACGCTTCCTTTAAAGCCAGGTACATTCACCCCAAAGAGACACCACGGCATTACACCCAATGCCAACACTATGCCTTTAGTCTCTCCAGAAACACCTCGACCAGCTAAAGCATACGGACAACTTTATTTGAATGGAAATGCATACACATACTTGGGGCTAAAGTGTTCGACTAAAGTGTTTTACTGCACAATAAACCGGCCTCAACCAACATATGTACCTAATCAGCATTTTCTGTCCATGTACAGTAACTGGCAGGTATGTATTTCAATAATTGATACACCTATTACTATGCGTGTGATGATTGTGTGATAAATGTGTTAATATGTTTACAGTTATTATCGGAGCTGACGCCAGACCCGTTGGGGCTGTCAGCATCGTCTGCTATGTCTCTATATGACTCACGTCATCGACCACAAAATGTGGCCGTCGCTGTGATTAAACAGGATCTCATATTGACTCATTCATCTCAATGGAACAAATCTATTAAAGATAAACAGGTGATTACAACTTATTTCATGAATGTTTTACATGGAGAGGACAAATTTGATAACAAAGTTGCATAACGATTTACTTTACTATCTTACAGGCGCTGCTAATGATAGACTCAAAAAAATCAGATGACGGTAAAAATAACCCTGATAATGCTCCAAAAAAGGAGTTAGCAGGCGGATTTGAAAGTAATGAAGAGTACACGTACGTCAGAGGTCGCGGTAGAGGGCGGTACGTTTGTTCCGAATGTGGAATACGCTGCAAGAAACCATCAATGTTAAAGAAGCATATACGGACGCATACAGATGTGCGGCCTTACACATGCATACATTGCGCTTTCAGGTAATTTAAAATTTATATTTGATAAGATTAATCTGTTCCATAGAAAATTATCACGCGAAGTAATCTAATCGAACCTTTTATTACTTTCCAGTTTCAAAACAAAAGGCAATCTTACGAAGCATATGAAGAGCAAAGCGCATTATAAGAAGTGTTGCGAGTTAGGCATAAACCCATTACCCTCTTTCGTGAACGAGGGTAATGAAGACAGCGGCGAGCAAGCACAGTCTGGAGAGACTGACGACGAGACCGAATCCGATGGTGATGAAGGGAATGAAGGAGAAACGGAATCAAGTGGTAAGTTTCAATTCCAGCCCTTTGAATTAAATAAATGTGAAATGAAAATATGAATAATGCTCACCTAATATTTCGATGGTAAATGTTTTATTATTTTTATTCCAGATACAGAGGCATGCAAGTCAAGACTACCTGAACATGAAGCTGCTCATTGCTTGCTGTCGCTCTGCGGGTCCCGGCCAGCCACGTCAGCAACTCCGGGCCTCATCACCAGCGCAAGGCCCTGTACATATCCGTACACTCCTACGGGACTAGAAAACGCTACTTTCGATCTCAGCACAGAAAGAATTTCTAGAAGCTCATCCATAGATTCAAGAGACAATGATAATGAACCCATGGACCTAAGCAGGAATGACATGAAAGTTACAAATCAAAATATCACCGAAATACCAACGGCTCGAGAATCTAGCGTTCTTGCTTCATTAGCTTCGAATACGGCCAAACTTCCACAACATCAGTCGCAATGGTCAAATGGTGAGCCCATGTTGCACACCTATTTGACTGAGAGAGCACTTCAAGATACTAAAATAAAACAAAGTCAGCTTACTTGCGATCTAAGCAAACCAAGAAAGGTAGACATGGAAAAGTCACCATACGTAGAAACAGATACGAAGTTAGAAAGCAACACCAATAACACCATAACCACTGCTAGAACAACCCTAACAATGACTACAATGACCACTGCATCGACATCAATGGTTCCCCACACATCGACTGTTCCAAATGTTAGTGAATCAGACAAAGTTATGAAATTTTCTCCAGTATTAAAAGAAGATCCTATAAATACTCCAAAGGAAATTATTCCTGTCTCGATTGGTTTAGCAGCTGAACCTAAAAGAGCTCGAACACAGAGTATAAATAATGCTGAGAACGCCAAACAAGTAGTTTCCGAATATCTTAAACATGCCAGAATAAATCTTATCAAGTCGCAAGAAGATAATCCACCTGCGCCGTCTGAGGCCCTTAAAGATGAGAGCAGCAATTTGAAGCAAAATATAGAAGACAGTACTAAGGAAGAATTAAATATTGCCGAGTCAGAGTCAGGGAAACTGCCTTCTCTTGATCATGATCCTGTCGCGAGAAAAGTTGTAATTGGAGTTGGTGGGGTTGCATTCAAAGTATCGAAAGGGAAGGAATTTGAGAGCTCGTCCTATCCTCCGGGCAGACTCATGGAGGATGGGAGAAGGGTTTGCGACTTCTGCAACAAAACCTTTACAAAGCCCTCACAACTAAGACTGCACTTAAACATACACTACATGGAAAGGCCGTTTAGATGCAGTGTGTGTGCTGTAAGTTTCCGAACTAGAGGTCACCTACAGAAGCATGAACGGTCTGGGTCGCATCATAACAAAGTTTCTATGACGTCAACGTTCGGAGCTGCGACGTCTTTTAACCCTCGACCTTTCCGATGTTCAGACTGTAATATTGCTTTCCGAATACACGGACACTTAGCGAAGCATCTAAGGAGTAAAATGCACGTGATGCGACTCGAGTGTCTATTCAAATTGCCTTTCGGGACGTTCACTGAAATAGAGCGCGCCGGAGTGAGTTTGACGGATATCGACACGACGGACTGTGCTAGTTCGCTCGCTAGTCTTCAGAGTCTAGCTAGGAAGTTGCACGAGAAGGACCCCACGAAGCTGGAGTACCGCTCGCCGAGCGCGGGGGGTGCGGGGGGCGCGGGAGGAGGCGGCGGGGGCGCGGCACCGGCTGGCCGGGACTCGGAGGACGAGGACGGCGCGCCGCTCGCCGACAGGACGTGCGACAGTGAAAACGAAAGTGACGTGAAGAGTGTCGATAACGGTGAAAGTCGGAATAGAGAACCACAAGTTAACTATAGTGCCACAGATAATTAGTGCCAAAATTATATTAAGTAGGATATTTTAATGTGCAATTTTGTTTCTGTTGTTAATTTAAGATGTAATTATTCATACTGGGGGTTTGACTCAGACGTGTGTGAAAACAAAATGATGCGCTTTAATTATATATTATACACATGTATATTTTATTTCAATGTAATTGTGGAAATTTTGTAAATATCTCAACATAATTTTAATGTTGTTAAATTTGCTTCTATTGTAAGGCTTACTTTATTTGTTATAATTAATTAGTGAAGTGACTGTGACATGGTAGGAACTATGCAGTTGCAATAGTTGTTTGCCCCTTCCGTGACGGAGGCCGTGCGCTTCCGGTTAGAGTTGTTGATAGTAAGGTAATCAAAACCGAAACAATCTGTGGTCCATAAACTAGATGACGTACGTTTGAAATATCAATAAAACATATTACAAATTGTTTAAACTTTAGTCAAGAATATCTTGATATGTTCCATACTTGCTGTTTTGTATGTATTTTTATAAAATATATACCTTGATGTATTTATACTGAGTAACTTCTACTTCCAATACCCTTTATCTTAACAACAATTGGCATATCAACTTCCATAAACGAAATTTAGATTATTATACATTATAAAAATCCTTGAAAGAGTCTTCCATATCAAAAAATAGGACTTGTGCTAGATATTTGTTTACTAGTTACTCTTTATTTGGGTAAATATTTGATAAGTGCTATTGACCGGCCTAAAGCCCATATAAGATATTGATTTTGTATATATCCATCGTTCCTTTATAATTTAATGAAACGCGGAACGCGTTGCGCTCCTTATCAAAGGCCTATCAAATAAAATGTATTTGTATTAATATGGTTACAATATAATTTGTACGACAGATAATCATTATTTACGTGTGTGTTAGAGAAGTATCAACCGTAGTCTGTGCGGAAAGAGCACAGAACTAGAATTTGAGGGCGCACATTTGTATTTAATTAACCCTCGGTTTGTCGGGTGGGGTTTATACCTAGTTCTTCAACCTTAACCTTCTACATAAAATTTTGGGGGTGTATGGTTAAAGATCTAAGGATAAACCCTACGCAACCAACCAAGGATTAATTAAATACAAACGTGCGCCTTTAAAATTCTATGACTGTTTTCTTTTCGCACAGACTCTTGTTGTCTTTACAAACATCTTAATTTATCCTTGCGCTTCATAAAATTTATTATAGCCTTAAAATATATATATATTTGGTAAATTTTATGCATAAACAGTAGCTTCACTGTACATGTGATAAAATAAGATTAGTTATCTTAAAGATTGTTTGTTATTCCGAATGAATTCTTTGATTCAATTAAATTTAGTTACTTGCCGTTTGTTTACCCACGTAAAATCGTATAAATATTGTGAAAGTGAACGTGAATTCCTTATAATTTTGATAGTGCATGTTTTGTACATATTTCCCTCTTTTTAGTGCATATTTTGAAATTTTGATAGTGCATATAATCCGATGTCTGAAGATTACATTTGTTATTCCAATATCACGGGCATTGGTCTCCATATTTAATAATGAATTATCAAAAAAGAAACATGTATATCGCTGTACTGATACGTCAAAAAATATTAAATAAACGTCAGAAGAAATTTACTACATAATTTTAGTTAATCTTTTAAATAATATGAATGAAACTCGTCAAATATTTGCCCACTCAATGTTTATTATTATACATTATATGGATGGATATTTTATAATGGTAAGATTAATAAACTAAATGTAAATCATATTCTGTAGTATTTCTTCCTCTATTCCTGTTTCCTCACCGAGCGTCGAATACAACCACTGAAAACAAGTGAGTTAAGGGAAAGATGTTCGAATTAAAAAAAAAATGCTGTTATTATTATTATAACATAATTTCTAGAGTTAGCGAAACAACATTTGGATACATACATACAATTTCTGTTAGTAAAAAACAAAACACCAAAAAGTAGTCTAAAGCAACCAATCCGTTTCAGGAGCATGCGCATGCGACATCCAGAGAGAAACTAAGGAAAACAAAAAAAAATAGAAAAATGTGCTCTAAAATTATTATTTTTACTGTGGAGGTTTTAACGTAGTACTAAGTTGCTAAAAAGAACACTATTCAAGTGTAAGACTTAAACTTTCTATATAGCTAGCGGGTAGTTGACATATTCTACTGCGAAACAAAGTTACTTGGTAAGGCTTCTTCTTTCTTTTAGTGGTCGCAATATGAACGAACATCTGTTGTGTGTGGTATTAGAAAGGATGACCTACATTAGAGTAAAGTAAAGAATATAAAATATTATCAGAGGGAATACCAGATATTGGAAGCAATGATGATATTTGAATCAAAGATATCAACAATCAATATTTGAATCAACGATGTTTGCATACATACAAATATAAAATCACGCCTTTACCCTTAGAGCAGAGCGGAGCGTAAATGACAAAGGTCGCTCCGCCACGTCTGACAAAGTTATGAGGGTTATTTAAGATAAATTTGTAGGTATATTGCTGTAGTGACAGGTTGTCAGCTCATCGCCTAAATTGCAATATACAGAAATCCTCGGATCCCTTAGCTCGTTTTTACAGCATGCCCGGGAGGAAATGCAGCTGGCATATTCTATGTTTTTCTCTCAGTCCAACATGAAAGTAACTAGATTACAGAAGTGAATCACATTTAATCCACCGAATAAGTAGATTGTTTTATTAATTGAAATAATTTCCTTGTCAGTGTTGTTTATTTTCGTAGACTGTGCAACCTCTATAAGAATACGGGAGGTAGCTGTCCCCTTTTACAGAAACATAAAAAAGAAAATAAATTTTGACTTCAGTCAGTATGTGTAAATTTGCGCCAACTCTAAATGATATTTTAATGCCTTCAGGCTGTATAGCAATATTGGTTATACGGCCACCACCGGTGGCAGGGTATCGTTTGAAGCTAAAGGACCGCTAGCAACTTCCAATAATATCAAGATATTTGAATCAAATATACGGGGTGTAAGGGACAGCGTCCCACAACTGATAGGGGTTGCTTAGTCAACGACACTGAACAACTTCCACCAGGAAATTCTTTCAGGAAGTGAAAAGAGGATTTTCGCTTTTCCATACGAATTGTCTGATCGAGGTGGACATTTTGTATGGAAAGGCCAATTTTTATTTTTAATTCCTAAAAAAAATCTTGGTGTAAATTGTTCAGTATCGTTAACTGAGCAACCCCTATCACTTTGCGGGTCGCTGTCCCCTACACCCGATATCTTTTGACAATGACAATAAAACAAAGTAGGAATTTGTTAGAACTCCTAAAAGTCCGCAAAAAAATTACCAACCAATCTGACCCTCAAAATCTTATTCTGCTGCATGAGGAAAAACAAATACTAGTAAAGTGAACTTCAGCGGCGGCAAAAACGGTCCGTAAGAACAGCCTCCAACCTCCAGCCTCCTACCCCACCAACCAACTCTAAAAATCTTTAGGTTTTTATCTGCTATTAGTGCAATATGTATATTATATGTTGATGGATGACAGAAAGTTTACATATGATACATTTTGTGAAGATAGAACACATTTTCAATACCCATATATCATTTCTTTTGCCCCACATAACACATCTCAACATAAAATAAGTTATGGGAAAGACATAAAGTATAAATATGGCACACTGATTGAAAACCTGCCCCAGTAAAAAGTCAGTTACACTAATGAAAAAAAATAACAAAAATATGTTGAATTAGTTGTTATGAATCATTTATGATATGATTGAATATTATAAGATATGAAATAAGCAATATGGCTGAATTCTTGTAGGTATAGTTTGTCTCTGTATGTAGTAACATGGTGTTTTTTAATTTTTAAAATATTGTATTCAATCTATTTTTACACAATTTTTGTAAAGGTACATATGTCTCCTTTTTGTGAATAAGGTGTTTGTCATGTGATGTTATTCAGCCAAAAATGAATTAACAGTAAGATATATGAAAACAACAACTTCATATAATATGAAAGAAAATAATAAATTTGTTTCAGGCAGGGCTCGAACCTGTATCTCTGGAATAAGATACCGAAACGCTAGTGGGAGTGAAATCTCACAAAGACCGTCTTTATATTGTACACGTCATAGCGACATTTGCGACATCTAGCCCTGTAGCTTAAGAACTATGCCTGAATAAATTACTTTCTTTCTTTCATATTATATAAAATAAAATAACATTCAATCTAATCTCTATTTTGAACGGTGATACATTATTTTAAAAACCCACTTAGGGTTGTAATTATGAATAAATTTCAAGATTGAGAGCAATATAAGTATAGATTTGACAGGCCATTTTTGTACTGGAATGAAATTTCTGATACAAACTCAAACTGGCTGTCAATCTTGAGATTGCTTTATAAATACAAGCCTTAGCAACAAAATTGTAAAAATGATCTCTCTGTACTTTTTATATATATTGTAAAATGATTTACATTATATAAAATTTAAATTCCATGCTGGACTCGATCCTTCCATGCTGGACTGGAAGCGAGATAAAAATATAGAATGTGCCAGCTGCAATTCCTTCGGGGCATGCTGTAAAAACCAGCTGAGGGATCCAGGGGTTTCAGTATATTGCAATATAGGCGATGGGCTGACAACCTGTCACTACAGCAATATACCTACATATGTATAGTAAGTAACCCTCAAAACTTTGTCAGACGTGGTGGAATGACCATTGTTCAGGTTGTTTACGCTCTGCCTACCCCATTAGGGATAAAGGCGTGATTATATGTATGTATGAATGTAAAATTTAAATAATGTTTTATTGTGAATGCTAAAAATCCTCAAAAATACAAAACAACTTACCTTGATAAATCATAATGTAGAAATGGTATACCAAGATTAAGATTCACAGATTCACTCAGCGTCAAGAACATTTTCACACAGCATCATGCATTACATGCTGAACACCATTAAAACAATAATTATGAAAGACATACAAATTAATGTGTGTTAGAAACTTTTAAAGGGTAAAATAAATCATTCAAAAAAATCTTGTTAATGGGGTCCATAAATAAACAAAATAATAAAAAAGTAACTTAAAATTAACTTTTGAAAAGGATACATCTCTTTGTTCTTTTCTTATACATAATGCGGTAACCACACTCTCTGCAACGGATGGGGTCTCTGGGTTTAATTTCATTTTCCCTGTGGCATTCTGAAAATAAAAATATATAATATTATAGGTGGTAATTAGGCTCAGGGCTTAATGCAAATAAAATGCCTGCATATGCTCAATCGACTGATCGCAAGTGGCAAATTAATAAGAAAACAAGTTCAGGACGCAGGCTTTGAGGCTCTATGAAAGGCAAAGAAAAAAATATTAAAAGAATGATTGGAAAAATACAATTGTCTTTCCATAGTGCCCCAAAGGGTACACTCCAACCAGAATGTTGCCTAAATAATATGATATGAAAGTGTTTATTTATACAACAAAGACATATCAAAACATTTTTGGAGGGGTAAAGACGGAAATCTGCTCATAATATAGGCTGAAAAACATCATTCGTGTAAAAAGCTACATTATGACGCATGAAACGTGGGGTATTGCAAATAATAATTTTATTTGTTTTTCTGATGAAATACATTCCGCCAGGAAAAGAATAGAATGAGGTTATGTTACAAAACTGCAAATTACTTACCTCCACACACATATATCATAGGGACTTTAGTTACAGACTGCTCTTTATTATTGGCATCAGCCATTGTGAATTACTTTATCGTCTTTCTTCTTAAGGATTAATTTTAAACAACAAATAATATAAACAGCATAAGAGAGAGAAATGATGAGAAGTGAGTGAAGCGTAGCGTAACTAACTTCACTTCAGTTCTGTGATCGCTAAAAACGTCAAATTCCCAGGGGCACGTTCGTCATCATTTCACCAGCGCAATATTTCACTCTAAAAGAAAGATCAGCTTCATCATGGCTGCTCCCCAAAACGTAGTGGTTTTTTATTTTTTTTTATTTGGCATGACGCGGTTTGCGCATTGCTATTAATTAACAAAACTTGGGAAACGTATACATAGTAAAAGGAAACGAAAGTTCGGAAATATAAATAGGATCAGTTACGAAAGTAAATGAAATACTTATATACGTATATTATTCAGTGTAATGAAGGGAGATAGTAATCTATAAATATAATGGTCATTAGATGCCAAAAGTACATGAATGGATGTAGGAAAAGGAATATTGTATGTCAGTAAATTATTAATGAAATAAGATCTATTGTGATTAGGACAGGAGAAGAAAATATGGTTAAGATCCCCAACCTCTCCACTTTATGCAAATGTTTTGGCGTACAAACATGGCCCAGACGCATGCGTATAATGATGCTTGTAGATTGTTTACCAAGCTGAACATTACGAAACCAGGGCTTGCGCAAAACGTTAGTTTGAATTTGCGAATAAGTTCTACCTTTTGCTTGGGAACTCTGTACCCACATCTGATTCCAGGTCTCTAAAAGATCACATGCAGGTAAAGAGACCAAATCATGATTATAATTTTTGTAGGGAATAATATCTCCACATACAACCGCATCATTGGCTAGGCTATCTGCCTTTATATTACCAGAAATACCGCTATGACCCGGTATCCAAGCAAAAGATACTCTTAAGTTTTCTGTAGTGTATTTGTATAAAAGCTTTCTTATTTCAATTATTATTGGATGTACAATTTTGCAATTAAAAGGAAATTTTGCCAACGCCTGCAAGGCACTCATGGAATCTGTAAAAATTCTCGTATTTCTAAGTTTAGCTAATCTAATATATTCAACAGCCTTATATAAACCAAAACACTCACCCGTAAATACGGATGTTTCAGGTGGGAGTTTAACTTGCTGAAATATTTTGTACTGGGAATGATAAACCCCAACACCAACAGGACTAGTTGAAGTATGTTTCGAGGCATCTGTAAATATGTAATGATAGTCCCAGTCTCTATCCCGCACAAAGTTGAAATGAACATCATTATTTGGGTCATCTTTAATCAAACCTAAGCTAAGGACTACATTAGGTTCACAGATTAATGCTTCAAAAGAGCTACAAAATAAAGGGTAACGAGGAGTAAAATGTGTTGGGGCCTGAAGGGATTTAAATTTTCGATAGCTGTTAACGATACATAGAGCTGATTTATGTATCCAATAACTAGACGAATTAATAAATTCTGAAAGTTCTTGTAATTTAAAATGAAGAGGATGATGCAAATGTTGAAGAGTCTTAAATAAAAAATTATCTGAAAGATACTGACGACGGATCTTTAATGGTGGCTCACAGCACTCAACCTGCAAGGCATTAATGGGGCTTGATTTCATGGCTCCGGTTATCAATCTTAACGCTTTTGACTGGATGTTGTTTAGTTTTTTAAAAGCCACTACACTACCTGGTTCGAGTAAAAATGTTCCATAGTCTAATACACTCCGAATCAAAGCATTGTATATTAACCTCATGCAAAATGGGTGAGCACCCCACCAAACGCCTGATAGACATCTAAGCATGTTTAATAATCGTTCACATTTAGCGTAAACATATTCGCAATGAGCAGAACCAGTCAATTTTGAATCTAATATTACACCCAGAAATTTAGAATTTTCTTTAACAGGGATTTGATTATTATTGTAACAAACGGATATTGGGGGAGGTAGGCGCATTCTAGAAAACAGTACTACTGAGCTTTTTGAAGGAGACAAGTCTAGTCCATTCAAATCCAACCATCTTTTCAAATGTTCTAAAGAAACTGTCAGTAAAGCACTAGCCCTTTCTACAGAGCGACTTGTACAATATAACAATAAATCGTCAGCATACTGAAGAACATTAACAGAGTTATACAGAGAAGGTTCTAAATCATAAGTGTAGATATTATAAAGCAGGGGGCTCAAAACAGATCCTTGAGGAAGACCCTTTGTTATAAGTCTGGATTCTTCCTTACCATTATCCAAAAAGACTTTAATACGTCTCTCAGTCAAGATGTTCATGATAAAATTAGAGAGATGCAAAGGAACGTTTAAAGTTTGTAGTTTCTCATTTAAAATACTTAACACGAAATTATCATATGCTCCATTAATATCTAGGAATGCTGCAACTACTGATTTATTACAGGAAAAGGCTAATCTTATGTCAGTTATAAAAATACTTATACTATCAGTAGTGCTTCTACCACGCCTAAAACCAAATTGATTTTTACTCAATATTTCTTTAGACTCAATTAACCACTCTAATCTGTTTTTGACTAAATGTTCTGAAATTTTCATTAATACAGATGATAGAGTAATTGGCCTGTATGACATGGGATCTGATGAATTTTTGTTAGGTTTCAATATTGGTAGCACTTCCTGATATTTCCAATTACTAGAATAGATATTACCAGTAACTAGAATAGAATTGATAATGTCTAAAAAATATGAAAGTGAAATATCACTAAGATTAGATATAAAAGAATAGGGAATTCCATCTAAACCTGGGGCTGAATCCTTAACTTTAGATAAAACTCCCTTTAGTTCTAATAGAGAGAATGGTCCATTGAGACCATCGGAATTAGCAGTTAAAGACGATAAAGGAGGGTAGGGTAATACTATATTTTCAGGAACAGATGGCGGGGCTAACCTATTCAAGAAACCATTAGCTAAGTTTGACGGAAAAGAACGTGATGACGATTATTTAAAAGCAGATCGAAATCTTCTTATATTCTGCCAGACTTGTGTTGGAGGAACATCAGGGGACAGAGACATGCAGAAGGATTTCCAACTATAATTTTTTTTCTTTTTGAATAATCTGTTATTATTGGTAATTGTACGAGATAGTTTTCGGCGTAACCAAACGTGCCTACCTCAATGTACACGAAATAAAACTATACTATAAATGGACTGTATATT
The DNA here is from genome assembly GCA_949820665.1 of Scrobipalpa costella. Lineage (NCBI taxonomy): Eukaryota > Metazoa > Arthropoda > Insecta > Lepidoptera > Gelechiidae > Scrobipalpa > Scrobipalpa costella. The sequence continues at coordinate 9,888,272 of OX463299.1, forward strand.
TATTGACGAAAAACTGCTAATAATGAAATGTTAATACAATCTGGCAACACTATGAAAAAGATTGGCACAAAATCTTAAATATTTTTGAATTAAACTATAAACGGCACTTCACACTTCTGTTATCACTATTAATCACTGTTATTTCCACTGTTATTCTTGTTCTTGCTGCTTTCGGAACTATTCAAAAACGGATACGAAACGGAAACTGTTTACGGAACTCTTTGTCGATAACTATAAACGAACTATCACGGAAACACTATACGAAACGATTACGGAACTGTTTGTCGATAACTATTTACGAACTGTCACGGAATCACTGTCACTGTTACTATATACTGTTCACTTCACTATTTCTTCCCACTATTCGATCACTGATTCGAAACTGAATCTGAAAACTGTATGTTTAATTGTCACGGAAAACACTATCACTATAACTATTCTGTTCACTGTCTGCTATCCTTCCACTATTCGGAAGTGTACTGTATTGTCACAGAACTGTATGACGAAACTATAATCTTGTTGCGGTCTACGCAGCTGTTTATATACTCCAATCTCGATACTGTAGAATTCTCGGGAAACAGCTGGCAATTCTTTTCTCGAAATGTCAAGTGTCTTCTGTAATGTTCGATCGAGATAGATGAATTCAAACTGTTACTGTTAAGAAAGGGATGGCGTTATATCGATTCTCGAATATTCTTGATCATACGTCAAGTTCGTAAAAAGACAAGAATAGAATACTATTGCTATCTCGTTCTATCACTCGCTCTGATTGGCTAATTTGAATTTGGCTCCAAATTTAGGGATAACAGCTCTCTAGTGTGGCCATCCTAGAAAATACTCCTTATTTATAAGGGAATTAAATAAAAAAAAAAATACTTAAGCGCCGTCGCGAACAGTAATTATATTTATTAAGGCTTCGAAATTGGCATCAGAACCACATTCGTTGTAAATCCGCTCCATTTCCTTTCTTTTTTTAACTGCAATAGAACAATCACCATCCCACCATGGAGGAGAGGGAATAAAATCTCTACCCCATTGTTTGACTGGAAACATTTCATCAGCTGTTTCTGTAATAGCCTAAGCTAATTCAGATGCACATAACGGTTCTGACCCCTGATTGACTCTAGGAAGAGACATGATTCTACGTTCAATTATTTTGCAAAATTTGTCCCAATCTATGTTTTGAAGCTTATCTTTTAAACGTGGGGGACGTTTCGTAATAGGTCTTATCGTAAAAGGAAAAGTTATTAAAATTGGATAATGGTCACTTGCATGAGTAGACGTCAATGTTTCCCATGTCAAAGAGGACGCTAAATTAGGAGTACACAGAGAGAGATCAGGAGCACTTAATCCTTCATTAGGATTAGTTCGGCGAGTTATTGAGCCAGTGTTTAGAATACAGATATTGTGGGAATCTAATAAGTCAACTACTATAGGGCCATAATGATTAGCAGTAGAGCTTCCCCAAAGTGGGTGTTGAGCGTTAAAATCACAAAGTATAATGTAAGGCTTAGGAAGAGAAGGAAGTAACCGGTCTAGTTCTTCATATATAGCTACAGTTGGATGTGGAATGTATATTGAAACAAAACAAATATTTTTTATAATAGCGGCAATAATAGAAAAACCATTACTGTGAAAAGGTATTAGGAAATGAGAAAAAGAAACAGTGTGTTTTATTAAAAGGGCCACACCACTATATCCATCATAGCGGTCTTCCCTAAGGCAAGCATAACCAGGTATCATTTAGTGGTTATATTTTCTTTGCCCATAGTAGTGGCGGCAAGAGGGTTGTCCCGACTTGCTATAGCTGATATAATCACAGCTAGTATTGTAGCTGTTACTCCGTTAGGTCACAATGAAGTGAATTGCTACTAGGTTTAATAACAGCTAGTTTAGCATTAGCAGCGTCATCATGGCTGCTCCCAATAGTAGCGGCGGCGACAGGGGTGTCCCGACTTACTATATCTGCTATTGTCACAGCTAGTATTGTAGCTGTTACTCCGTTAGGTAAGGATAGAGTGAATTGTTACTAGGTTAAGTAACAGCTAGTTTAGCATTAGCAGCGTCATCATGGCTGCTTCCCATAATAGTGGCGGCGAGAGAGGTGTCCCGACTTGCCATAGCTGCTATTGTTACAGCTAGTATTAGCTGTTACTAAACCTAGTAACAGCTAGTTTAGCATTAGCAGCGTCATCATGGCTGCTTTCCATAGTAGCGATGGCGAGAGGGGTTTCCCGACTTGCTATAGCTGCTATACTTACTGCTATTGTCACAGCTAGTATTGTAGCTTTTACTCCTTTAGGTAAGAATTGACTAAATTGTTACTAGGCTTAGTAACTGCTAGTTTTGCATTAGCAGCGACGTCATGGGTGCACCCCATAGTAGTGGTGGCAACTTTACCTATGCATTGTGTTTCGTTATTATTGCGTACAAAATAATTCATTAGGCAAAGATGACAAAAAACACGGTCGTTTGTTTTTTTTTTAACTGAACCAGAAAGGAAGAAAAGTAGGTTAAAAAGTGGCAGCACCATCAACAGGTAAAGTTTCCAAAAGATTCATTGCAATTTACATACAAATATGATTTGACTTAAAGGGTTGTCAAAAAACGTGAACGACAAACAGATTTTTTTGTCTGCAATTTACCTACCTAATTTAATTACACATAAGATAATTTTATATTTTGAAAAAGAGGTAAACAATATTAAAATGCAATATAAAAAAACTACTTTTGTCTCTTTCTTGTAAAATTAAAAATGAATATAAAATTGGCACATTTTTGTACTTCTTACGCCATCATCTCGTCGGTGTATTTTTTATAGGGCCTTGCCCCAAGTTTTCTTTTTTTTGGGGGCATTCTGAAACAAAAAGATACTTACCAGATAGCACGTAAGCGTAAAGCATTCACAAAGTCCTCGAGAAGCCCGTGAGGATAAGAAACAAAACAAAAATGATCAAGAGAGTATTTTGTCATTTGAAATTACTTTTTACTAAAAGATTTTCATCATGAAAATAATTGAAGATATTAATGCACTTTAATGCGTTAGTAGCACGGGATGTTCATATAATACACATATCCACATAAACACAAAATATTCACACGTATCAAACAAAGCGCGCACACATACATGATATTCTAAATTTATGCCAAGTTATTTAGCTGTAGGTAAAGTTAACACAAAGCAGTCGGTGTCAACTTTACCTAACCTCAAACAACATTACCTCTACCGATATTTTAATCAAAAAAAAAAAGTAGCGATTAAACAATAAAACATCTGCAATCCCGACCATTCCGTACATGCAATATCAAAATTACACTCACCTCTCACAAGTAGTTTAAGATATGAAGACACAATTTGACCACAATTGTTGGACGACACTTTCACAGAAGTACACAATGAACAGCCATGTCAGCCATATTTAAATAATCGTCAGTGTTACCAGTATGAAAGTTATTAAAAATGTTACCCTACGCTATTACAGAATACCAGCGTCGCGGTCTCACAAGATCGCGGCATAAGCTGAGTGGGTCCTTTTATTGTGAAGTCGCTACACGCACATTCCGGTAGCATTAACAGTTTATTTTTAGGTACCTCTATCACAGATTAGATAATAGTTACTCTTTATATTATTATTTTATTTCACTTTCGTTTGTTTTGTTTTTGTTTAAAAATGTATTTATTGTGTTGTGTTTGTGACGTCATGAATAATAAATGTTTTCTATTCTATTGAAAAAATACTACTATTTAAATCCCGTTTATTTAATTGCAGTTTGCCAAGGTAGGCAACTTTAAGTGAAATACCTACAATATGGGAATCTTGCCACGGGTTTGGTAATGTTGCCACATTCTACTGTACACTATTATAGCTTCGCTAGGAAAGGAACCCCTTTGCGATTACCTACTATTTAACATCTCCTATCCTGACCTTTCAGCCGCCTTTCTCGACCTTTTTTATTCCGAAGGAAGAATTTTGGCAAATGTCATCATTGACCACAATTCGGCATAAACAATATTTAACTAAAATAAAACCATACCATACCCATAATTTACTGTATTTAGCGAAAATCTTATTTACGTCGAATCTTGGCCATAATTTCCATCCGAGAGCACCCGAACGCGCCCTGGACTTTATAAAATGATTTTACCAAGATTGGTTGGGGTTGGCCCAATGATGCTCACAATTTAACTTGAAGTTAGCTATGAATCTATATGCAGTATTCTTGTAAGAGTTTTTATACTATTTTTGTATACATTGCTGAGTTACTATACGATTAGATTTATTAATGTAGACAAAGAACCTGGATGTAGTTCAAACTATTACCTGAACACAACTATTGCTTGACATGTTATACTTGGTTTTGATAAATTTGTCTTCGTATGGTGTTGTGATTGGTTATTTTTATTCCCAGACTACTTGGAAAACACAACAAAATGAATTTTTTAGATAATTTTGATCCTGAAACTTCAGCTCGCGAGAGGCGTAAATTAAATCGCAAAAGCTATTTCATGAAGTGAGTATTTCGATCGTGTAGGTACTTGCGGAACTGGAGTGTTTGAGTACCTTATAATAATAACAGCGTTTTATTATCACAGCAAGAAAACCAAGTCCATTTACAATGAACGTGGACAAATAGCGGCGACTGGTAAAGACTTGTGTGACTGTCTGAATGAATCTTGTCCAGGCTGCCACTTCCCTTGCCCCAAGTGCAACTCCAATAAATGTGGCAATGAATGCAGGTAAAGAACGCAGTTTCTCTTCCTTTAGGTACTTATTCTTGTCCTTGGGATACCCTACTGGTACATAGGGCCTTACAAGCATTCTATAGTCCACTGTGATGTGCCTGTCTCTTAGCATTGACCCACATCAGTCCTGCAGTTGTTACTTCCTACCTATTAGTATTTCTATTTATTTATCATTTGTTTCAGAGTGAATCGGAAATGGATGTACGAGAGAATAGAAGTGGAAGGCAATGACATTGTTATAAAAAATGAATACAAGATCAAATAGAAATTACTGTTTTTATTCCTGAACAACAAATTAATTACAAAATCCAAAAGAATTTCAAACATTTAATTTCAATAAAACATGATTATTTCAAGTATTTTTTTCATATTTAACAGTACAATAAAATATTTTAATTAATAAATATATTGTGAAGTACTGTTTTGAAATGTTATTCGGAAGTATAGGCAACAAGTTTGAAGAAATATTCCACTTCTAATTCACCATCTTCTGGTAGATCTGTGCAATGGACAGCATTGTGAACAATAGACTTCCCATACAACGCTCTTATGGTATCTGGATATAGTTGGCGACACATGTCCTATCAATTAAAAGTAATGAATTAATAACTTAACATAACATAGTATAAGACGAGAAAAACTTGCATGAAAATAGGTTCTCTGACAGCTTTCTACACACATACATACATATAATCACGCCTTCATCCCCAATGGGGTAAGCAGAGAGGAAACGACCTGAACAAAGGTCGTTCTGCCACGTCTGAAAAAGCTTTGAGGGTTATTCAAGATGGATTTGTATGTATATTGCTGCAGTGACAGGTTGTCAGGCCATCGCCTAAATTGTAATACACTGGCTACAGCATGCTCGGGAGGAAATGCAGCTGGCACATTCTGTTTTTCTCTTACTCCCAGTCCAGCATGGGAGTAGCTTTCTCTGACAGCTTTCTCCATCCAAAATTGTAGATGATGCAAGGTAAGTATTCTTGTAAAAAGAAAGCAATTTATTGACTTCAATATTTTTTGGGTCTGTTTTTTTTGGGAGATAGATTTGATAGATTCTACAAACAATATCATTTGTAGAATATGTGGTCTAAAGGAACAGGTACCAACTTTTTTGACCCTGTATGTACCACATACATATATACACATACATATAATCACGCCTTTATCCCTAATGGGGTAGGCAGAGCGTAAACGACCTAAACAAAGGTTGTTCCGCCACGTCTGACAAAGTTTTGAGGGTTATTCAAGATGGTTTTGTTTGTATATTGCTGTAGTGACAGGTTGTCAGCCCATCGCCTAAATTGTAATACACTGGCTACAGCATGCTCGGGAGGAAATGCAGCTGACACATTCTATGTTTTTCTCTTACTTGAGAGTGTAGTAGCTTTCTCCGACAGCTTTCTCCATCCAGAATTGTAGATGATGCAAGGTAAGTATTCTTGTAAAGAGAAAGCAATTTCTTGACTTCAATATTTTTTGGGTCTGTGTCTTTTGGGAGACAGATTTGATTTTATATTTTATACAGGGTGGCCCAAAGAGTGACGTCCAAAGGAAAAAGTTTGATTCCTTAGGTCAAGGGGTAGCCAAATCACCCCCATGTATGTTCAGCGATTTTTAGTAGTTTAGGAGTTATGAATTTTTTTGTTAATTTTCGAAAGTTCGAATTTTACGATCGAGCTAGTCTGCTCTGAATTTTCAACTTGAAATTAAAAATTGAAAAAGATAATCTCATGGTCCCTTATTAATTTTAAAAACTCCGCAAGGTTTCAAAATTACATAAAAATAAAAATTAACTATTGCTTAATGGGGTATTATTTGCAGAAAACAGCTTTCAAAGGTACTTGGGTGGAAATTACCTAATTAGTAAATTGTTTCAGAAAGTTGAAAGATTCCTGTTATGTCATTACTAAGGACTAATTAAGTTAGAAAATGTATCAAATTAAAGGGAAAATAAAATTATTTACTAAAAAATGTTATTTAAGTTACATTTTTGAATGAAAATTCTTAGTAAAATGTTTTAGTGTGAGTTGTAAGATTTATGAGACAATTGTATTATTAATAATAACTAAATAAACTCGGATAATTCTTTTACACATTTACTCACAATAAATTTTCAAAACCTACAGACCTCCCGACCTCCCACAGCAATACACAACCTACATCTACGCAAGAAATGTTCTTTAAGTCGCCTAAACGCTTCTCTGTTTCCTCTAACGACATTTCCGGCCTCTTCAATTCGCTGTCTTAGCTCCTCTTCATTTACCGATTCTCGGGCGTAAGCTATGTCCTTGTAATAACCCCAAATAAAAAAATCAATGGGATTTAGGTCAGGCGATCGTGGAGGCCATCTGATTGGACCGTTTCGTCCGATCCACCTGTTGGGATACGTTTCATTCAAATGATTACGCACTTGTGCTGCGTAGTGGCATGGTGCACCGTCATTTTGGAAAACCATGTGTCTTCGTAAATCGAGGTTGACTTCCTCCAATAACAAGGGAAGATAATTTTCGAGAAACAATTTGTATGTCTCGCCATTGAGCCTCGGCGGCAATTCGAACGGCCCGATCATTTCTCCGTTCAGTATGCCTGACCACATGTTGACGCTAAAGCGATGCTGGAACCTAGTATCTCTGGTCAAGTGGGGATTCTCTACTGCCCAGTGGTGGGTGTTATGAATATTAAATATTCCTGTGCGCTCAAAATGCGACTCGTCAGTCCACAAAACTTTTTCGAAAAATCCCGGGTCGTCTCTCTCCATCCTTAACATAGTCTGGCAAAAATCAACTCTCTGTTGGTAATCAGCAGGCATTAGAGCTTGAACCCGTTGAATGTGATATGCATGGTACCCTTCGACTTTCAATATTCTTTGGATTGATGTTCTGGGGATGTTCAAATTGCGAGCCATTATTCTTGTACTTGTTGAAGGGTGCTCAGCTACTTCGTCCAATACGAGGTTTCGACGGCCCGGATCAACTATTGGGATACCTTCACGCCTGCCTTCACGACCAGGAATGCGGCCTGCCATCAAAGTGTTGTGTGTGTTATTAAAAACACGATGGTCGGGATACCTATTAGGCTGCGGTCTTCCACGGCGTTGAAGTTGCTCCCGATAAAGTCTTGCCGCTTCATGGCCGTTGCCTTGAGCAACTCCATAAAAATAATGCATTTCTGCATATTCGGCCAACGTGTAGTTCATACTCGTAATAATAATAATCTGTGACTTGAAAGAAAACCACGACACGACTATCGATTTTACAAATTCTGCCTGTCTTTTTATTTCCTTCAAATTTTATTTTTCTAGATAGTATTTCTGTCCATCAGTCATTGTTTGCCAGCCAGCACCTCAGCCAGCCAGCGTCATTGAACATAAAAGATCACAACACTTTCCAAGTCATCAAAATCCAAGTTGATAAAGCAAAGTCTTAAATACAAGCACAAGTAATCTAATTACAAAAAGAAGGCAGCAAGGTCCGTGGGCAAAGCAAAGTTTGTTTTCGTGGTAAGATAATCACCAAGAAGCAAACAAACTGCTACCGGAAAAAAAACAGGGTGGCATGATCAACTCGCACTTTTAAATGAGGGTAGTTCAACATGCTCACCTTACCGCTCCAGTAAATTCGCGACTGTGACTCTCATGCAACTCAAAGTAATGTCTCGGAGTGGGTCATGCATTTATTATCTTAATGTTATGTTATGTCTATCAAAACCATACGTGCTTAGACTCAACTTTAAACATAGTTGCTATCTCCCTCACACCTCTTCTCCGCTAATTGACAATAAATTTAAGTAAACCAATAAAACAAACGAACTGCAATAAATGAACTTTTGTAAATTCCACCCAAGTACCTTTGAAGGCTGTTTTCTGCAAATAATACCCCATTAAGCAATAGTTAATTTTTATTTTTATGTAATTTTAAAACCTTGCGGAGTTTTTAAAATTAATAAGGGACCATGAGATTATCTTTTTCAATTTTTAATTTCAAGTTGAAAATTCAGAGGAGACTAGCTCGATCGTAAAATTCGAACTTTCGATAAAAAAATAACTAACTTACATTACAGCTAGGAAGCTGAAACTTTTATGGTTAAAAGAACAATTTAAGAGGATGTCACAAAAAAAAAAAAAAAGTTATCCAAAAAAATAATGAAAAATAATTAATCCACTGAGGTCAATTTTCTTAGAAAATTAGCAAAAAAATTCATAACTCCTAAACTACTAAAAATCGCTGAACATACATGGGGGTGATTTGGCTACTCCTTGACCTAAGGAATCAAAATTTTTCCTTTGGACGTCACTCTTTGGGCCACCCTGTATATTGAATAATACCATTTGTAGAATATGTGGTCTAGAGGAACAGGTACCAACTTTTTTTGACCCTGTCTGTACCTATGTATTATATTCCTTCTGTTTACATACCGGATCTCTTGGTCCACATAGTTTTCTGAATTCACACACACAGTTTAGGCTGGGATCTTTACATTTGATTTCCAGTACAATGCATTTCCCCTCAGCTAAATGTATACACATTTGCTGAAAAACAAAAATAATTATTTTGCTAGCTAACTTATATAAGTAGGGTGTGAAATCTTTATTCAATGTCACTTTAACCTTAATACTAAATATACAATACCAAATTTAGGATTTAGGAGCCACATCAGATTTTTAAAAGCTGATCTCATTATTATTTACGTACCTGTTGGGTACATTCCCAACAGGAACGGCGATTAAGCTGTGACTCCTGCTCTGAAAGATTACACGGAACACACCTCCGCGGGGGCAGAGAGGGGAAAGGAAATGTTTGTGAAATCCTTCCCCTCTATGCCCCGCGGGGGTATGTTTTGTGTAATATTTGTGCGCTGAAGTCACGGCTTTACGCTGGCAGCATTGCCCCTTTGGAGATGCGTTGTACCAGGAACGACGTGGAGCGGGCGTCAGCTCCGAGGGTGTTAATTTCGTGCCATATTACAGGTCAGTTAGTGGGTCAGTAACGTTAAAGGTGGTTAAAAGAACGTCGCACAGTGGGCTGAAAATCTGGTTTCATAAGGCGAGTCTCCAGCGTTTTGTTTCGAAACGAAACATCGCAACAAAACAGAAAAACAACATTGTTTGATTTGTCTGTGTAGGAAAATGTTTCTGAAAAACCTTTGTGTAGAAGCCATCATGAATTCTGACGAGGAAGACGTGACGTGCTCTCTATTTTAGCAATCGCAAATTCAGTTTCAGGGAAAATTCTGCAATATTTTATATTGTCTCTATTATTTCGGCTCTGCATATTATATTCGCGGAAACGAAAGAAAAAAGTATCTCTATTAAAACCAGTTTTACTACCGACTCAATTAATGTAAAAAAATGATAATTGTAGCTTAAAGATAACCCCAAAAATCCGTGCGCAAAATGTTAAACCACGGATCGCGCCCGCCCGAAATGAAACATGGCCTTCCCTTCCCCTCTCTTCCCGCGCGGCAATGTTTTTCATCTACCTCGGAAAACAAAACATTTGTTTCGATTATACATTAGTGTACGGCCCTGATTTTCTCGTCTTGTCCTGCGGGGTTATGTTTCGTAACGTATTTGCGCGCTGGAGTCACGCCTTTAAAGTGCAAATCCAGTCTCAGTCACAACATTTTAAGTTGGATTTTTCTGAATGATTTTTTGTTTTCATTAATATTATACCTACCAACTGAACTATGGGCCTATGCCAAAATTTAGCTTAGGGTTCAACTTTAAAGAAATAAACTATTAGAAGATGTATCTAATTGAGGTAGGTAGGTTATTGAGCTCAGTATCTTTTGGTTCCTTATTAGTTATTATTTAAATTCTCATGACCAACCTCATACTCTGGTACAACTCCTTTGTAAACTTCATAGAATTCTTCAGCGTCTGACAATTTAACTGAGAACATTGCCATCGCAGATATGTAGAACCTTTCGTCAGAGGATATATGCTCGTAGATCTGTCCGACTTTGCCGTCGGTCAACACGTGTGGCTTGATAATGCAGCACGTACAATCCTTCAAAGTCGCCCGAAAGGGAATTCTCGGCGTACCTTTCTCATAACCGAAAAACTCTTCTATAATCTGTAGACAAGAGTACTTTGGTAGACGGGATGGCATAGTCGTAGTTAATTTCAGGGAGGGGGGGTTCAATTACCCTAAGCAATCACCATAACTGAAGCTTTGTATGAATCGCAAGCGAAGCGAGCGCAAAATTTTTGATAAAATTTTCTCAGCCTATGTACCCACCTAAACTCTATGTTTAAATAGGAAACAGAAGAATATATTAAAACGTATTGCGATTTTTTCCAATTATTGTGTAAATAAGTAACATGAGACTACATTGAAACGTATCGCAAGCACAGCAAACGCGAATTTTTTGTTTATAAATGATACACTATAAATGTATCAAAACATCTTGTCATGGATGAGTTGGATTTCGGAGGAGGTTTGAACCCCCAAATCCCCCTTCTGGCTACGCCTATAAGGGAGGTAGATTAAAGTACAAGTGTGAAAACAAGTAATAGTCAATCTGTTATATAACAAAATCCATACAGCCGTTGTACAAACCATAAACATGCGTCAGTACAAACCTTTTCGGAATCCGCGTTGGTATTGCAGCCGTGAGCGACGTTCTTGAGAATGTTTTCCCCATAGAGACCACGCAGAGTGTTTCCCGCAGCTTCTTTCGGGTCTGTGGCGCCCAAACACTTTCGCCACTTCGTAACTGCGTCGGGCGCCACTAGCTCTAGACCAATCACTTCCCCGCTGGTCACGTAGTCGATTATTAATCTGTCAGTAACAGAAGGAAATGCGCATACTATATTCCTATTCATACATTATTATGTACTTTAACTATAGAATAAGTTAGTAGTTCTTTCTCATAGTTCTTGTTAAGGGGCGGTTTACATTAGGACAGTTGTAAGTACAGTGCATAAATAGAGCACTAGCATTCAAGTTAGTATATTGCATTGGCTTGAAAGGCAACTTGAACTTGAAAGCCCACTGACAGAACCGTTTACACGTTTCAACTTACCAACAATACTTACAACTTGAACCGTTTAAACACTATTAACTTTATCTGCTTCCGAACCTCTCTTCACTGATTTCTCTTTTTTTCTGGTCATGGATTGTGTATTCATAATCTGTGTGGGATATCTGTCTACAGTGGCATCGTGGGTGGGATAAGATAAGCGCGCCTCTATAAGATGGTAGCTGTGACGGATGCAATTTGTACGGATTTTTGAGACATTTTCTTTTGTTTTCCTTCTGAATAGCATATGCCGCTGGTGCCATCCTAAATTTTACAGAATATAAACTTACGGCAAGCCCTGCGATACATGTTTGTACAGCGACATCGCAAACTCTTTACTGATTTTAGCATTCTTCATTTGTACGATTCTAAAACCGTTCTTCATTACGAAAGTTATTATCTTTCCGTGTACACTAGGTGGAGTAGGTTTGATCATGGCAAATGTACTGAAACAAAGGTTTGTGTTTTATTTAGGACTTTGTCAACACACATTTAAAATGCCTACACCTACAGTTAGTATCTGAAGACTTTTCTTTCTAGACCACTCATAAATAAATGGATCGACAGTATTAACACACCTGCTGGACCTGTTTTGGTCCATCTTACCTTTGAACATTGTGGAACAAAATTCTTCGGGTAACAGGGGCACAGTCTGTTATATAAAGCAACTTTGAAAACACATTAATTATGTTTCCTATTTGTAGCATCTGGGCAGTAATAGAAGGCAATTGAACGCGTCTAAGCAGAGTTTTCTCTCTTTGTGTATCAAATATTTGCACAGAATTATCAAATGGGAAAAATTGCAACATTAATTGTCTTATCATGTCGGCTTCTTCGTCGTACATTTCGCATAAGAAAATATATTTATCAAAGTAGTCATATATCTGTAAAAAAAAGGAAGTTGGTACTTGTAAGATTAAAATAAGTACCCAAGCATAAGCAAATAATTATCACACCGTTTAAAAAATATTTGGCCCGTATGAGGACAATGACCCGTAAGTTTCGATGATAGCACGGCGCTACGGGTCATTGACCTCTGTCATATCGTGCAAAAATGAAACTATTTTTTGTATCAAGTTCAATAAAAAAATGGCATTTATTATCATATTACGGTCAAATTGTTAGGTGAACTTTACATGTACACATCAATTTAATCAGTTTAGAATTTAATATTGTCATGATTATTTTTATGGGTAGGTACTAGGCTATGGGACTAGGTACCTAGTACATTTCTGATCGTGGTACCAAACATACACACATTTATGAGTAGTAGGATATTTAAATATTTTATTCAGTATCCCTCCACTCTGTCTTTGTATTAAGCTATATCAATGCTGAAGAACTTTGGAGCAAGCAATTAAATTAACATCCTGTATAGAATTAAATTATGGTCAGTCTTCTTCTCGGTCGTGGTGAAATGTTAATGTTAGCAAAGTTGTTAGGCAGTGGGCTAAACGATCCGGTGAAGCCATATTTGATCAGATTATTTTAATATAAAATTTGTTTGTATAGATGACCAAGTGCGAAGCGATCTCAGGCAGAATCTTCTAATCAATTTTATACCTTTGTCGTATAAGTAGTCTCTAAGAAAGAACAATACAAAAACCATTTTAGAAACTAAAGTAATGAATGAGATACCCTTTGAGGATGATGCATTGAAGCCATGTTTACCAAAATATACAGTTGATAACGTTGCAAATAATTCACAAAAACCTTACAAAAAACACAATAACAGAAAACAACAGCAACCAACCAACCACAGAGAACCTTATTATTACCAACCAAACAATCACATGAAATTAAATTCAAAGGAGTTTTTATTGAATCTGAAAAAAAAAACCTATGAAAACTTTCACGTTTCCTAACTAGACATGTACCGGTACCAGTTTGGATCCGGTACCCGGCGGATCCGGCACTTTTTCAAGGAACCGGCCGGGTAATAGCAACGGGTATCCTGATGTGCCGGGTAATCAAATAATTAATGAAATACGCTTTATCTTAATCAACTTTAATTTTAATTATGCAAAATCAAAGAACAAAATGCAACTTATACAATAAGTATAAGTGATGTATGTACGTACATAGACGTAGGTGACTGATCTAACTGAGTCTCACTTTAAATTTAGTCCACAAGCAAGTCCATAAATTGGATGTAAGTGTGATTGTGCCAGCAAGCGATAAACTTGATTTGATTTTGCTAACAACTTTTAAATATATATCTGGGATAATGTTTTCACTGAAATATTTTCTACTGGGCAATTGATATTGCGGTAAAACATTGTTTGTCAAAGGTTGGAATCCGCGATGACTTTCCCTTATAACATCGTTATTTCGCCTATAACATCGTTAATATCCCATTTTTTTTTCGGTCAACGGCTTGTTCTAAAGACGGCTGCTTCAATAACGAAATTGAACTTGTTGAAGATTGCGAAAATGTGCTCGACTGGACGAGAACTTGCGCATTACTTTCTTTAGGTAACTTTGATTTCTCAAAGAGATGATCGTACTCATTCTTGTGTTTGTAACGTAAATGTTTCTTTAGAGATGATGTTTCGACTTTTCTACCTTCGCCTCTTCGTGAAATCACCACTCCGCACAAATCACACTTCGCATTTCCGCTCGACGGGCAATTGGTAAAATTAGTCCAAACTGGCGACTTTTCGTTGAACTAGACATATTTTTTTAAAGATAAATCAAAGTATTATTTAAAGTGTTAAACTGTTTCATCGACTGATTATTTACTTTGTAACCGGCGACCCGGCAGATTGACCTGCCGGGACTCGGCAGACGGGTACCCGGCAAAATTATTATATATTCTTTATTGTATTAAAAATTTACACATACAGTTGAACTTAAAACTAGGACACAACAGGCGAGCTTATCTCTATAAGAGATCTCTTCCAGCCAACCTAGTGGGGATGAAAGAAGGGAAAAACACGGGAACAGATACAATAACTAAAATTATAAAATCTGATAAATTATAGTAATACTAATACATATATAACAATAATAGAAAAAACTAATACATAACAAAATAATACATAAGATATATACGTATATTATGATAGATAAAAATATATATATATATATATATATATATATATATATATATATGAATATAATACATATTATTAATATCAGAGAGAGGTCATAAAATGCTCTTTGAGTCTCTTTTTAAAACTGAAAACTGAAGGACTGTCTTGAAGTGATTTAGGAAGTTTATTCCATAGTTGGATAGCCCGGACAGTAAAAGAATGGAAGAAAAACTTTGTGTTTGAACCAGGACACTCAAGCACCTTTGTGATACAAGCGCGCCTGGACCGGGAATCAGGAGGTAAGAAACGGAATCGGGAACGGAGATATTCAGGAGAGGTAGGGTCATTAAGGATCTTGTAAAGGACGGTGAGGATGTGCACATCGCGGCGAAGTCGGATAGGGAGCCATTTTAGTTGAGCGCGAAACTCGGAGATGTGGTCGAATTTGCGAAGGCCAAAAATGAATCGAATAGCAAGGTTTTGTAAGCGCTCAAGTTTATTAAGAAGCTCCTCAGTGGCATCTAGATAACATACATCGGCATAATCGAGAATGGGGAGGAGAAGTGCTTGTGCAAGCATGATTTTAGTGTTAAAAGGAAGGAAATTCTGGAGTCGTTTGAGAGAGTGGAATGAATAATGCATACGCTTGCTAACCTCATTTACCTGTGCCGACCATGACAAGTCACAGTCTAAAATCAACCCTAGATTTTTGGCTTTGTTAGTATACGGAATGCATACACTATTATAAAAAATATTAGGTATATCAGCATCATTAATCCCACTTCTGAGCCTGCTGCTACCAACAATCATAGCCTGTGATTTAGTAGGATTCACAAGCAGACCAAAACTCCTAGCCCATTCCTGCACAGCAGCAAGATCAATATTGACAGCAGCAACTGCCTCAGTGACGTCAGTTAAGGAGAAATGTCTGTAAATTTGTAAATCATCTGCATACAGATGGTAGGGAGAAGAAATGACTTTTGAAATGTTATTAATAAAAATAGAGAATAGAAGAGGAGAAAGAACGCCGCCTTGTGGAACACCAGCCGATAAGTTAGACCAGTCCGATGATGCATCGTCTGTCTTCACACACTGCTGGCGCCCATGGAGATAAGAATGAAACCAATCAATTACAGCAGGAGCAACGTTAAGAGAACGAAGGGAACCAAGAAGGATATCAAAATCAACAGAGTTAAATGCGTTGCTGAAGTCTAATACAACGACAACTGTAAGTTTGGTATTATCCATAGCGTGACGGATATAAGATATCATCAGTAACGTTCAGCAACGCACTAACTGTGCCGTGCGAGGGGCGAAAACCGGATTGGAAAGGGCATAGGAGATGATTGGAAGTGAGGAAGGAATATAGTTGATGGTAGACCACACTTTCAAGAACTTTTGAAAGTACGGGAAGGATAGAGATAGGACGGTACTGAGAGAGAGATGTTGGATTGGAGGTTTTAGGCAGTGGGATAACAAAAGCTTTCTTCCAAGCTGTAGGGAAGACATTTGCCGTCAGTGAAAAATTCTACCCGGTACATGTCTATTCCTAACCAATATACAAGGCGGTACATAGTAATATTACTATACTGACAGATCAATGAGGCGGTATGGTAATAATCGTTATCTCTCTAGCAAGGAATAAAAAATGTGTTGACGTTGACAAATGACAGAAGAACAGAGATTTGGTTTTGCGCGGGAATCGTAACGAATTGCTTTAGGACTGAGTTTCTGGCTTTCTAATTTTCGCGTTTATTATTGTGATAGTGTTGTGGGATTAGCATAATAATAATAATGTCCTCCTTACCGATTTCGGCAATGGTGACTCTAACATTAATTTTGAACACTACCCGGATTTTTATTATGGGCCCTTATATAGCTCGTAAAACCAAACTTCTAGTCCGATAGCGCTGGTCTATTTTGACACCATAAGTTTCAAAAACTCTAAGTCGTATTTATGAATCATATTTTTTGCATTTTGTGTCACATCTGGTACTTGCATTTTCAGTAAATTGATGATTTGTAGTTGTTTTTTTTTATTCAAATTAAAACTGGCAAAATTAATTTAAACTTTAAAATAACTATAATATCATTTCTAGGATAGCCTGCGGAGTGTGCAAACCCGGTTTGTGCCATCTTCGTCCGGTGCAAACTGACATCTTAGGGTCACTATGTAAAAACAGTGCAAAAAAAAATACAATTGATGAAATAACTGTTTCCTTACTCAAATCACTTTCATATGCCTATTAAATAAATTTGTGCCAAATTAGGGCATGCACTTTTAAGATTATTAATTATTTTGTTTTTCCAAGCTTCCGTAGCTCCATAAAAATATTACAATTATTAGAGTTTACTTATTCAATATCAAAAATGCATGAATAATCATTATTCTAAATTTTTGTCACTTTCATGCACTATATTTAAATGAATAAAACACAAAAACAATAGATGCAGTCGAAACAGGCGGACGCGGGCCGGCGGCAGGGGGCGGAGGGCATACGCACGCACACGTTCATAGGGTACGGTTATCTCCGCTACGTAGGTACTATAAGGTCATTTTAAATCAAGTGCAAATATTGAAACGTGTGAATCTACACATACGAAGTGCGCTATCAGCTGGAGCATTTTGTATGGAAGGTTCAATTTTTTTATTCGTTTTTCGACCTATGTTCCTTAGGGAAAGTTGTTTAGTTTCATGGGTTTAACACGACTAATATTTGCACTTGATTTAAAATGACCTTATACAGTTATATCTATCTATACATATAATAAATATCTAGAAGGGTGGTGTCTGTACATTGAATATTTTCCAAAAAAATAACTGCAGCAGACATTATTAACGATATAAAGACCAAATCGTTTTTTTTTTTTAGATTTTTTGTCTGTCTGTATGTCTGTATGTTACCACATCACGCCAAAACTACTTAACCGATTTCAATGGGATTTTTTTTATTCAACTCAGCGTTACCCGAGTTGCAACTTAAGATACCTAAAATCACGCCACCTCACTTAGAGGGTAGGCAGGAAATTCGAATTTGGCTGTTTTTTAACCGATTTCGATCAAATTTTTTTTATTCGACTGATTGTTATCTAGGAAAAAACAGGGTACAAATAATCACGCCACCTGAGTTGAGGGGTAGGTAGGAAATTAAATTTTGATTGTATCTTTTCCGATTTGATGTTTTTTTTATTCGGCTCAATGTTAACTCACGTAAAACTTTATAGATATACGTATAAAACCACGCCAGCTGACTTAGGGAGCAGGCAGAAAATTTAATCTTGTTTTATTTCAAAATCTCATTAGAATACGGTAAGTCGTATTACGCACACAAGTATAGTGTTATGCACGTGTTAGGCTTATCTAATGCAATTCAAAATGACACAAATAAGTAAAAGTAAAGAAAATTTAAAACAAAAAAATACATTGCTGTTTAAAATCATAACCACCACGCATACGGAGTCGCGGGCACAGCTAGCATAGATATAAAAATAAAATAACGAAATGCATTTTTATAAAACGCACGCCTGCAATCTCAATACCCACGTATGTCAATGGTCAATGCTTAGACGGTCAATATGGTCAATATTATTTTACGACGCGACGATTAGAATCTGAATAATTATCGGCATACCTACCTACAGCTTTTTCGCTATATATAACGCTTCTCGATGTCCCGCGCCCCACTTCGAGTAGGTACGTAGTGTACAGTCAGTGAAACAAAATATACACGAATTAAAAATAATTCATTAATATTTTTGTTATGTGTGGTGTGACCACTTTGAACAGTCTGACGGAGTAGTTTCTGATAGGTACCTATGTAGTCATCAGAGTACATAGGTGTGTGTACAAGTGATGTAACGAGAAGCGGTATGCCGATTAAAAATCCACTAGATTTTTACGGCCGGATAGCCTAGTTGGTAGTGACCCTGCCTTCCTGCCTACGAAGCTAGAGGTTGTAGGTTCGAGTTCCGCCGCACAGTGGGTCGAAACTGCTAAATGAGGGACATAGGGTTTTTTACTATAAAATTTCATAATTTTAAGATACCCATCAGTCGGTTTTTCATTCTGATGAATAATTGTGATAACAAGTTTTTGTCTAAAAGAGATAGTTTGTCTGAAAAAAACTTTTGAATTTTTGTTGTATGGAATAAGACAAAATGATCAAGGAGTGTGCCCTGCTGGCATTATACAATATTTTTTCGTTCAAAAACTGTTCATAATCTATGTAGGAAAAAAATATATTTAATATATTATAATATCCTACAGTAGTTTTTAAATAAAACGAAATAAATAGTTGGGCGTAGCCACTGCTCCATACAGTGGTGGTCATGCGTTGGCTTGTAACAGTAGTTACAGGAGATGTGCATTGCCAGCAACAATCTTATATGTCAGAACCTTATCTCTTGTCAGTGCAGTTGCAGAAGACGGCAATGTCCGGGGACCTCTTTTAAATTGCTTAACCTTCTCTACATTTGGCAGACAAATTGACGAGCATGGAGGTAGTAGAATATTCAGTCATAGATGATTTAGAAATCCTTTCCGTCTCTCAGTTACTCCCGCTTCTCTGGTCTCTCACGTTCCCAGCCCATTAACGTTCTACCCTAAAGTCCCTTCGTCACTCTGTCCCTCTGTTCAACCGTAATCGTTTCATCCGTCCATCCGCTTATCCATCCCAGTCTCTCCGATAATCCCCTTTCTTTCGGCTTACCCATTCTACCAATCCTATCTGTCCCTCCTACCTCAACGTCCAAGCATCCCCCTTTCCCTCCGCTCACGTCCCTCCCGTTGCTCCCACCCATCCCAGCATAACGTCCCTCCACTCTTGTCCCTACCTCTGTCTCTCCATAACTCTGTTTCTTTTATCAGGGTATGAACGTGATACCAGGGCCACGTTTTGAAAGTATTTGAAATGTGACCAGTCACAGCGCACAAACATTTCGATTGAGAGCTTGGACACGAACTCACCCAAGGTCTCATAGGTCTCTTCAAGTATGTAATGTAATGGCACGCTCCACCTTCGACTCCTGGGCCCGCAGTCCCTGGCAATTAGTCTCAGATACATACGCATACCATGCTAGAGCAACATACGCAAGACGGGTTCTCACGTACGCCTTATGGACGCCAATCCTCATGCGCAAGCATGCGGGAGTTTCTAGCAGAGAACGGCAGCATATTCCTTTGCTCGCTGAATTGCAGTCGCGAACTCGCTTGTGAGCTCATCTACATCCTTTAGTGTTGAGACTGGTTCCCGGGAGTATTCTGTACCTCGTGCCGTATGCCGTGTGAGTATCTTCTGCCTCGACGGCAGCAGCCTGGAATTTGCCGGCTGGTCTGAGATGGTCGGAGCATACATGGTTGTCGAAGGTTTAAATGTGATTTAAATGATAAGACCGACCTCTGGCTTGACCACCGCAAGATCTATTAGTTATGGGGGATTTGTTTGGTTGTGCGGTTAGTGAGTTGAAGTCACCGACCCCAAGACCAGTTGTCTGTTGAGGTTGGCATCACCTTCCCATCAATATCCCATCCGGACAAGTCCATGTGGTATTTACACAATTTGTTTATAATATCTCTCCTGGCAGCTATCGTCGGCCCTGTGAAGTCCTGAAATTTCTGGATATAAAAGCGTATACCGACTGAAGGTTAGCTATGATGAAGAGTAGCAGGACAGAACAAACCTCTTTTTTACCAGGACGGCTTAGCTTCGAAAGGCACTCAACTCGTCCTTCCGATACAAAAAGGAAAAGGCCAGAGGACATAACACAAACCTACACATGATCATTATTGATCTAGAAAAGGCTTTCGATCACGTGCCCCGAGAACTTATTTGGGATGCACTTAGAGCCCAAAATGTCCCAATACATCGCCTTCATACAGGATGTACAATGGTGTTACAACTCAAGTCCACCAGGCATCTGTATATCACTGTCAATTACAGTTGGCGTTGATCAAGGGTCTGCTTTGAGCCCTTTGTAATTTAACGTCACCAATGTATCCAAGGACTATCTCTCAAACCGCTGCCAAAAACCTGTGCCATGGAACACCATGGAATAATACTGTATGCAAATGACGTTGCTCTGATATCAGACTCAGTGGAAGACCTACAAACTGATTTCAATCTCTGGCTGAAGTCACTTGAAGATCTTAAGATTAGTTGCAAAAAGACAGAGCATATGTCGTGTATATTTGATGGTCACACGGACATGAGCTAGATAAAACTTTTCATAGACGGGGCGGGGCGTCCATACATAAATATTTGGGATCAATCATTAGCAATGACGGAAAAATTGAGCGAGATGTAACCCATAGAACAACTACGGGATGGATGAAGTTGAGACAACTCACAGGTGTAATGTGTGACAAGAAGATGCACATTAAACTTAAAGCACAGAATATATAATAGTATTACATACAAAATGGTCATTTACCTCCCTTCCCCTGTCCGACATACGCCACACTCCGCGCCGGATTGTGGGCCACATTGAGCGTACGCTTAGCGGGTATGGCGCACGCATGTTTCCCAGTGTAACGGAAATAATCAAGTTTTGTGTTCCAAAGATGGTTAGGTACTGTTCTGTGTACGGATGTCTTTCTACTACAAGAGATGACTCCAACAGGAACTTTTTTAGATTCCACAGTGATGACAGACGGTAAGTAAATACATACAAAATGTAGAACCTAATCTATTCTAAATATTCAGTTACAGTGAACAACTTTAAAACGTTGGTTTATCAAGTGATGATTATGACCGGTATAACAAAATTTGTCAACCCTTATAACACACACACACAAACGCATGCCAAGTGCAACATGCCGTCTGTCGAAATGACATGGTAGTTAGGAATGTCCAAGCTGTGCTTAAAGGCAAACTGTACAAAACGGCTATAAGACCTGCCACCTCTACGGTACAGAATGTTGGGCATGTACTAAACAACACCTGTCAAAGCTTCACACTACAGAAATGCGCATGTTACGCTGGTCAGTGGGTGTCACACTGCTGGACAAAGTTCGCAATGTCCACATCAGAGGAAGATAAATAATTGACCGATGGTATGGACATGTGCTTCGGCGCCCTAAGGACCATATGGTACGAATAGTCCTAAACTTACCCACGACGACGCGACGCCGCGGAAAACACCCCGCCACTTGGCTGATGACGGTACAAAAATACCTGAAAGAATCCGACATAGACACCGAAACAGCACAATATAGACAAAAACCATTTTGGGCGAATGTAGCCGGGGAGAAACGGTTGTTTATAAATAGCTATATGTATATACTTTATTCAAAAACAAAGATTATTTTATGTTTTTTGCATTAAATATAGTAAGTTAAGTTTTAACAAAAAAAGAAACAGTTTCTATTACTTAATACCTAAGTATGAGATGAACGTGTATGTATGTAAGTATGAGATCAAAGTGGCAACTGAGTGCGCGCGATGGCGCCAAAGCCGCTAAGCGTGCTTCCCGCCCCGCCGCTCATCTATACCCTCCCTCCCGCAGGCTCACCGAGTCATGCAGTGGAATGAAAAATACCTACCTTACTTTGCAAACGAAAGATTTTATGACAGTAAGTGAGAAGAAGAAGTGTATCAAACAAATACCTACCTATCTTTACCTTAATATCACTTAGCACATACTAGTTTTATTGCGATAGCGATAGTCTACTCGTACTTATACTTTTTTTCAAGGTCAACTATCCATTGTGAAACTATCGTTATTGCAACAACACTGGTACATACCTACTTAGTCCTGATGTATTTTTTAATGATGAGTGACATATATTTTTTTCGGGTTTGATTTAATAAGGTACCTATAAGAGATCTCAGTGTGGAATTACGAAAAAACAAACACAGGAGTAACAATTTAGTAAAAACAGGCGTGATCTACAGTAAAAAACGAACAAAAATCTCATTATTCTTCGTTGGTCCGGTCGGGTAATAACTCAGTTTCGATTTCCATTTAAGTCTGTCACAGTTTCATAACTAACTTTTACTAATTGCTTGTCGCAACTTGCACCAAGAAGACTGAATGTAAACAAAATGCACGCGTCCGCGCTTTTGGCTGGCCGGCGCCCCCCGCCACCCGCACCCGCGCGTGATGTTCCGCGCGCTCGATGGTCCCTGCGCTCGCCATTCTTATATAGGTACGTACCTAATATTAGAAGTTCGTGGATAAAAACAACACAAATTATGAATAGTGTTTTGGGACACCATAATAACAAAGAACACGTAAACTCTAATAACTTGCCATTTCTTTTGTGGATTTTACAGGCTGTAGTAATGAAAAAAAATAATCTATAAACGTCGTGGATGAATTGGACACAAAATATTTTAAACAACAGATATCAGTATTCTGAAACGCGTAACACCTATTTTACCTATTGTAATATTATTTAAGAGCTAGTTGGTGCCGTATTAGGTACTACTGGTTAAATATTAGGATTCTCGTGGACATATATAGCACAAAATGCCTATGTACATCAATAACTATCTCGTTATTACCATGAAAGTAATATTTGCATCTCTAATTATCTTTTCGTCCAATACTGATCGAAAAGACAAATACCTAAATTTCTACCTATGCAAGTACCTAGGATGACACAAAATAATGTATTAGGTTGGGCAAATGGTCCGGAAACTGTATGCAAAAAACAAAAAACTTTAAGAGTTTTGAAACTTCAAAACCTAGCGCTATCGGACTATTCGTCTTAAAGACGCGGTTGCACGCGGCGCAGTAAATATTGCCAGAAGTATTGTACGTGTATGTATAGGAAGGCTTGGGTCGAGTTTTCCGAAGATGACGCTTAGCATCCAGTTCCTCAAGACGGGCACTCTCAAAGAGGTTCACGCCTTTCTTTACCTTTGAGCGCCATTCCGGTCTCTGCAAGGCAAGCTCTTCCCAGTTTTGCCTAGATATGCTACTAGCGGTGAGGTGACGCTTTAGTACATCCTTGTAACGTAGGTACTGTCCACCTTGCTTTCGTTTTCCGCATGAGAGTTCCGAGTAGAACACGGCCTTTGGCAATCTACTATCGTCCATGCGTACAACGTGGCCGGACCATCTCAGTTGGTGTTTCATGATGAGAGACTCAATACCCGGCATGTGAGCGCGACGCAGTACCTCGGTATTCGGCACACGATCTTGCCACTTTATGCGCAGGATGTTCCTTAGGCAGCGTAGGTGAAAGGAGTCTAGTTTTTTAATGTCTGCCTTATAGCAACACCAAGACTCTGAGGCATAAACTAGAGGAGGTATGACAATAGCCTTATAGACCATCATTTTTGTGGCAAGTTTTAGATCGTGCGACCTCCATACAACTGCGAACATTAAATTTTTCGAAGGCTGCAGCTGCATTGGCTATGCAGGTGGGTATCTCGGACGCTAGACTGTTGTCATTTCTAATTTGGTAGTTCCAAGGTACTTAAAGAGTGAAACTTCCCCCAATGCCTTGTCATCCAGTTTAATACTGGAGTTGTCTTCGTCACAGCCTCTAAGAGACTGTTTTAAGATTTGGGTTTTAGTGACACTTATGACCAAGCCAAATTTACAGAGCATTCACATAAGCTTGTAGGGACTTTACAGAGTCAGCCATCAGACGAACGTCGTCAGCATATAATATTTTAAGTACAGAGAGTGTAGTTACTTTGCACTTAGCTCTAAAACGTGAAAGATCAAAGATACTCTTCTCAGTTATAGAGTTGACTTTAATGGTATCATTGCATGAAGCAGCTGCATCACGCATCACAGCTGCAAAATACAATGTGAATAGGGTAGGCGCTAAGACACATCCTTGCTTTTCACCACAGGTTACGAAGTCGTTTTCATGTCGAACTCTTGCTGCCATGAACTCGTGAAACTGACGAATAATTACGAACTTCTCGGGACAGCCAAACTTCCTTAGCACTATCCAGAGAGCTTCCCGGGGAACGCGGTCGAAATCCTTTTCCAGGTCAACGAAACACATATACAGAGGTCTTTGTTGTTCCAGACTTTTATCCTGGATTTGTTTTACAACAAAGATTGCATCAACCGTACCTCTGTGTGCGAAATCCACATTTCGTCTCTGGTAGGATGATTTCGGCAAGGTTAGACAGTCGAGTATTTATGATCATCATCTCCCTAGCCTTATCCCGTATCTCACGGGGTCGGCTTCCTAATCTAGGGGATTGAACGACGGTACTGGTTTTTACACAGAGCGACTGCCAACTGACTTCCGCAACCCAGAAGACCTCCCAATCCTAGATTAGGTCAGAGGTTTCAAGCCGCCAATGCTTAGCACTGGCCTCTGATATGGCTTAACGACTAATATCTACGGTATTAAACGATATTAACCGGGACCAACGGCTTAACGTGCCTTCTGAAGCACGGAAAAAGCACCGAATAAACGTACATATGAAATTCGAAAACCAAAAAACACATTGGTACGTGGTGGGGTTCGAACCACGACCTCCGGCTTAGGAGGCAGCGGCCCTATCCACTACACCATCGGGCTCTCGAGTATTTATGATATGTGCTAATATCTTCCCAGCAGTTGACAACAGGGAGATACCTTGCCCTTATACAGTTTGCAAATGGAAGAATCACTCGAACATCCTGTTTAAAATGTTCGGCCCGTCGTATTTATATATTTCAGACGGTAAACTGTCTATACCTGGTCACTTAGCATTTTTAAGCCTACGTAAAGCGTTGAAAAGTTCCTCAAATGAAAAGGTGAATCTGCAAGATCTTCTACGACGGGCATTTCATCTAGTGATTCTACATAAAGCAGGTTAGTTGCCTGAGATCGAGGGTTAAGGACGTCCTTGAAGTGTTCGGCCCATCGAGCTAGTAGTCTAGAGCTAGAGTCTTGTCCATGCTGTAGATTGGGGCTGTTTTCTTCACCCTTGGTCCAAAGATAGTTTGCCGACATTCAAAGAATTTGTATCTGCATAATTTGCATTTATGTAGCCCTATCCACCCACCACTTGTCCTTTAGCGTTCGCATTTAACTTTTAACTCATGATGCGCCTTGTTTCGTATACTTACAGACAACGTCTATGGTCTTCAACAAGTTTTCTGATCTCCGGATCGGAGTCATCGAACCAATCTTGGTTTCTCCGTTCTGGTTTGCCAACTACGTGTGAGGTACTATCGTGGACTTTCTCGGCATATAAAGACCAACTCTCATCCACAGACGCTGACTGTGATATTTCCGGCAGTTTCGAACCAAAGGTGTCATCAAAAGCTTTGCTTAAGGTTTTATTGTTAATCAACTTTGCGCATGATAGCCTCGCTGATATTTTGTGCGACGCCCGACGTGGAGCTTTTAATTTCAGACGCAGCTTGGATCTTACGAGGCGATGGTCTGTCCAGCCTTGAGCACCTCTCATCGCACGTGTAATAAGAACTTCACCTTGGTCTCTTTTACGTACGATTACATAATCTAGGAGGAGGTGCCAATGCTTAGATCTCGGATGCATCCACGTGGTCTTATATTTATCTGGTAGTCGGAAGCAAGTGTTAGTAATGCAGAGATCAAATTCGGCGCAGAGGGTGAGAAGATTTAGGCCATTGGCATTGCAATTTTCCACTCCGTGGCGACCCAGAACACCATCCCATGCATTATGGTAACTCCCAACGCGAGCGTTAAAGTCGCACTAAAGGAGAATTTTATCTGCCGAGGGTATCGTCTCTAAAACTTGGTGTAGGTGTACCTAGTTCTTGGTAGAACTTATCTTGTTCTTCATCGGGTGAGGGCAGAGTAGGGGCATAAACGCTTATTAGGTGGACATACTTCTTAGATGAAAGTTGAAGTCTCAATGTTATAATTCTATCATTGATGCCTTTTGATAGTGAGAGAGAGTGTTCTAACAAGTTCATTACGCACTGCAAAACCCACTCCACTGGCTGCCTTCTCTCAAAATTGCTTCCTGCACCAGTAAAAGGTGTAGGCACCAAGTCCATTCCATGTTCCTATAAGTAGATTTTGTTCTCGTTCTCTTTGTTTCCGTTGACCGCATTAAGATGGTGACAGATGACCGCGGTTTGCCACCTGTTGTATATTCGAGACAGACTATGTTTAGGCCACCTTTTCTAGGCCCCTCCCCGGATTGGCGAAAGCAGAGCGCTCCCTGAATAGGGCTGCTTTGTCATCTACTGAGCTTCCGAACCAGTCCCCCATCTCAATCGGGACCCAGAGCGACCATCACCAGAAGACCGCCTACGTGCAGATACCAACTAAGGTTCGGACACACCTTATCCTCCCCCCACCATCAGATATCCATTGCCGCAGGGCTTGCACTCGTAGTCCGTGTAGAAATGCCAGAGTCATCAGCGCGTGAATATATTATAGTGGACAAGCAGGTGCGCAGGTGCAGATCCACTCTCTGGACCACAGCTTCCTAGCGCCAGTGGACCGGGTGGCCGGTACGACTAGCAGGAAACAGAGGTTGCAGGAGATTGGCCGTATGTTGCTTTACGGATCCAAACGTAACTTCCCCATGTGCCTTGCTTGCCCCATCGCTGCAGAGACCGAAAGCTTTTGTCTACCGACGTTGCTCAACCTCTACACCGGTGGGGACTTGTATGGATAATGGTGGATCATCCATTGACTGACTGAACTACTAGTGTAAGCCACTAGCGGGCGATGAGGTAGTCACAGCTCGACGCCAAGCATACTAATAATATGCCAGTAGTGAAAGTTAGTGTAGTGAAAGTGAGAAATAAAGTACAGAAATCCTATATGGTTTGACTCGACACTTCCGCGTAAATCTTCAGAGAGCATTGGAATGTGGGCGCCACACTTGCATTCTAAAAGTTTTAAATTAGGTTAGTTTAGGTTGGGGTTATGCGCAGGGAATATGAAAAATGAGACGGACTTTGTTCCTCGCTATTCTAAATAAGTTCCTTGCAGTGTTTTTTGTATTACACTGCGACACAAAACTCTTGAAACGGAATTAAAATTATTTCAACTGGCATCACTTACTTTTTCATACAAAAAAAACAATGTGTGTTGCCATATTGAAGCTGCCTGGGCGAAGTAAGTGGCGGCGCCCCTATTTTCGTCAATAATTTTGTGTTGCTACCGTATGATTCGTGTTGATATCCCCGCGTAAAAGTCTGTTGAGCATTGGAATGTGAATCACCAGCGCATTCTAATGACTTCTAGGTCAGCGTAGGCTAGATTAGGTAACAGAATATATAAATAATATAATAGTACTAACGTAGGGATTAGGTTAAGAGAACTGAAGAATTTAAACTCTGAAGACTAGGCTGCATGGGCTCACATTCTTTGCCTTCCCATATCATAGGCGAAGTAAAAAAAAACTGTGTTTTCTTTCGGTTGGTTCATTGGTTGATTTCGATAAAACTTCGATTTGTTTATTTAGTTTATTTGTTGTGATAATATGATATTGTAAAAGTGTGTTCGTTTAAATAAATGATACAGCTAATATAGATCTATCAAAAACCTTGCAATGGTAAGAACTTTTTCAGTTTAAGTGATATTCGTTAGTTATCGTCATGTTATTGTGTTGCTAACGAAGGTCTCTTGTCTATTCAAATAGGAAGGCAGTTACTTCGACTGCTATGCGTTTACTGCGGAGTGGTATGACAGCCAGGCTAGCCTGGTGCGACCATTCACCCTGTTCTACTATCCCACGGACGATACTGTTGAAATGTATGACTTGAAGAACAAGAAAACTTTCGTTCGGCGTATCAAAGTGAATGGGGTGACACTGGATAAGTTCTATATTGGTTGCACCTTACATATATTTGGAAGATTAATAAAAATTGTTGATTACGCATGTGAAAATACTAGAAAGAGATTGCAGCAGGATTTGCAAGTGTGAGTTGCAATTTATACTTGTTTTTTCTCTGTATTTTTCATATTTAATTAATTTGGTTTTACAGGAATAACAGATATTCCAAACTCATTTGAAAACTTATTTTAAATTATTTTCAGAACATTTGTAATGCTGAAACCAAATCCTAATTCAATAATTGGGAAAATTATAACACACTTCAACAAGGCTAATCTGCAAATCACACGTATGAAGCGCTGTAAATTGACACAGGATGATATTCATGTGATTTGTAGCCACATGCTCACAGACTCTACTTTCCCGTAAGTAAATATTATGTTTGTTTCTTCTATGAGTAAGTGAGAGAAAAACATAGAATGTGCCAGCTGCATTTCCACCCAGGTAAAAACTGCTGTAAAAACTGACTAAGGGATCGGAGGGTTTCAGTGTATTGTAATTTAGGCGAAGAGTCTTTCCTTTCCTTTAATATACAAATCTAACTTAAAATAACCCTTAAAACTTTGGCAGACATTGCGGAACAACCTTTGTATAGGTTATTTACACTCTGCCTACCCCATTAGGGATAAAGGCGTGATTATATGTACCAGGCCACTCAGAAAGTATTGCGATAAATAGTTTTTATATATGGCAGACTGGCCGGTTAGAATCTTTTTTGAAAATATGATTACTTGTAAGTAAAAATATGTGTGTTCCATTTTCAAAATTTCCCTCCACATTTTTTGCGAGCCAATTCAAAGTATCGTGTCTTACTGAAAAATGGATCTGCGCCGGGAACATTTTAGAGCTATGATTTTTTACGATTTCAAGTGTCGCCTGAAACCGTATGAATCGTTCGATAGACTTCAAATGGCATTTCTGGATGAAAGCCCCTCCAAGGCAACCGTGTATCGTTGGTATAACGAATTTAGGCGCGGTCGACCAACCTTGGGGAATGAAGAAAGAAGCGGTCGCCCTTTGACGGCTATTACGGAAGAAAACGTGCTAGCAGTGAAAAATTCTATCCAAGATAATAGGCGAATTACATATCAGGAGATTCAGCACATATTAAAGATTGGATCGGGAAGCGTTCACGAGATTCTACACGGGCATCTTCGCGTGAGGAGGATAGTATCGCGCTGGGTGCCGCACTACCTCACCGACGCTCAGAAGCAGGCCCGGGTGGAATGGTGCCGTGATATGCTGAACAAATTTGAAGCAGGCTCGTCTCGGCGTGTTTACGACATCGTAACAGGTGATGAGTCCTGGATTTATCAATACGATCCAGAAACCAAGCGCCAGTCGACAGTTTGGGTGTTTCAAAATGAACCAACGCCTACCAAAGTGAAGCGATCTCGAAGCGGGGGGAAGATTTTGATCGCCAGCTTTTTTAATTTGACTGGCCACTTGGCCTCAATTCCCTTACGAGATCAAAGAAGCATTAACGCCGAATGGAATAATGAAATACTACCAAATGTTTACCAGAAGTTTTTTCTGTTGTGAGCAACAAGCGACCAAACACAGGTCTCCGCGGACTACTGCTCCACCACGACAATGCGCCTGCACACACCGCGCTCAAAACGAGGGACTTCCTGGACAGCACACCAGTCAAACTCCTGGGTCACCCTCCTTACAGCCCTGATCTAGCACCGTGTGACTTCTTTTTATTTCCAAAAATAAAAAATCAGCTCAAGGGGATACAATTTTCGTCGCCGGAAGATGCGCTGGCTGCGTTCGAGCAGGCTGTAAACGAGGTGTCTACGGCGGACTGGAAAAAGTGTTTTGTAAACTGGTTCAGACGCATGAATCTTTGTATAGAGGCTGGTGGAGAGTACTTTGAAAAGATTTAATAAAAATATATGTACCTGTAGAACAATTTTTTTTAGTGTCGCAAATCTTTCTGAGTGTCCCACGTATGTATGTAATATTATGTACCTTTACATATTTACCACATAACAGATATTAGCATCTTCAGAATTTGCTATCACAAATTAAAGCATATAGTGCTCTTATCATAATACCTAGCATAATATTCTGAATAAAATTTTTGTTGGTCTGTGTCCATAACCAAAATTATTTGATCAGTATTTCACAACAAATGTTGTAATAAATCATTGAAAGCGGTTTCCACAAAGTGTTTTTATTTTATTTTCACAGGTTTTTGTTGGACCATTTGACTGGAAACTATGTATATGCCGTAGAACTTGTTGGCAAAAATGTGTTTGAGGTTGCTGCAAATATAACTGGCAATAGAGATCCTACCAAAGCTGAACCTGGCACAATACGGGCACTTTATGGCACTGATCCCGTTAGAAATTGTTTACTCCTATCACTTAATGAAGAAAAGGCAAGAGCTGTAAGTTTTTAATTTCAAACTTATCATTATTGTATAATATGGATAACTGTTATGACCACTGTTCTTAATAATTTGTTACTAAGGATCATTTTAATAAATCCAATTCAAGAATGAGCTGAGCATGATATCAAGTCATTGTTTGAGAGCTAATTATCAATACAGGCCTAAATCTGTGTATGCAATGTAGGGTACTTTTATTTAATTTTACAATATAACAGATTTTTTAAATGATTCTGACTTTTAAACATTTGCAGGACTTAGAATATGTGTTTCCGCCCCCAAGAGCGCGCGCATCCCACCTAAGACTCACAGCGACTCTGTCAAACTGCACATTGTGTATAGTTAAACCTCACGCCGTTCGCGAGGGGAAACTAGGAGGCATATTGGAGGCCATTGATGAAGGTGGCTTTGATGTCACTGCACTCAACATGCTTGTGGTAGAGAATATCAATGCAGCCGAGTTTTATGAGGTTTATAAAGGGATTGTTCCGGAATATAAGGTAATTTGAAAAGTGTTTTATTAGATGCATATTTGCATGTATAAAAATATAAAAGAATATGAGACCTTTATACCAGGTTTGAGGACAGCATCCCACAAACCAATATTGTTCAGTCATCAACACTGAACAACTTTCAACAGGAAATTCATTCAGGAAGTGGCAAATATGGCTTTTCCATTCAAATTGTCTGGTGTGGGAAATGCAAAAAATATGCTTTCTGAAAGAATTTCCTTGAAAGTTGTTCAGAGTCCTTGACTGAGCACCCCTATCAGTTTGTGGATGCTGTCCCTTACACCTGGTATACTTTGTAACTTTGTGTCAAAAAATTTGTATTTTCAATAACAAATTTTAAGAAACTTTTTTAAAGTAAAGTAGGTAAATAAGTAAAGTACAATTAAAAAAGTCTTTATTGCCCAAAATACACCAATATTTATTTTTGTTGTACTCCTTCCATGCTGGACTGTTTCTCTCGCTCCCAAGCCAGCATGGAAGAAGGCTAAGGGATTCAATAGTTTCAGTATATGCATACATACATACATACATATAATCACGCCTTTATCCCTAATGGGGTAGGCAGAGCGTAAACGACCTAAACAAAGGTCGTTCCGCCATGTCTGACAAAGTTTCGAGGGTTATTTAAGATAGATTTATAGGTATATTTATACGCCTATATTGTACTGTCACGTTTGTTCCTTTTTATTTCTGTTGTATGCGTTTCTTTGTGCAATAAAGAATTTTGTATTGTATTGTATTTTGCTATAGTGATAGGTTGTCAGCCCATTGCCTAAATTGCAATATATGTATATGTATTGTAATAATTTAGGCGTTAACCTGTCGCTACATCAATATACAGTATCTGCTGCTGCATCTGCATCTTAAACTTCCCTTAAAACTTGTGAGATGTGGCGAAACGACCTTTGTTTAGGTCGTTGACGCTCTGCCTACTCATTAGGGATAAAAGCATGATGTATGTTTCGTTGTACAGGGTATGGTAGAAGAATTGGCAAGTGGCGGTTGTGTTGCCATGGAACTGGTGGCCAAAGACAAAAGCGTCAGCTCGGCGGTAGAGTTCAGAAAATTGGTTGGACCTGCGGATCCGGTAAGATTCTTTTTACCCATCATTGTTAAAATGCGATACACAATCAAATTTTTTTTCAGCCATGGCGAAAACGCCTTTTCGATCTGCCTACCCCGTAAGGGATAAAGTTGTAACTTCATGAATGTATACTGGGTGTAAGGGAGTGGGGTGGAAATTGTTCAGTGTCGTTGACTGAGCAACGCCTCCGTGGTCTAGTGGCTAGTACCATAGACTCCCGATCCGGAGGTCCTGGGTTCGATTCCCAGGGGGGAAACACAAAGTTGATATTTGAGAATTTATCACTTTGTGAATTTTTCCCTAGTTTGGTTAGGACATTGCAGGCTGAATCACCTGATTGTCCGAAAAAGAATAAGATTTCGTCCTTCGGAGGGCACGTTAAGCCGTCGGTCCCGGTCGCTGTCTTTCAATGTCAAACCATGTCAGAGGCCTGATAGTTGTGCTACTAGGCGGTTTAAAAACTCTGACACCAGGGTTCATCGGGTCGATAGACTCGATACCCACTCGACAGAAGAAGAAGCAACCCCTATCAGTTTGCGGGACGCTGTCCCTTACACCCCGTATGT
The DNA here is from genome assembly GCA_949820665.1 of Scrobipalpa costella. NCBI lineage: Eukaryota > Metazoa > Arthropoda > Insecta > Lepidoptera > Gelechiidae > Scrobipalpa > Scrobipalpa costella. Next base: position 9,921,376 of record OX463299.1, read on the forward strand.
ATGTCATTAATAGCTAGCTTGACTTAAATTACTTCTGCAAAGAGGATTAGTAATAAAAGTATAGTTGTAATATTTATTTTACGACAGATGTCGCTAGCGTCTTATGATGAGTAATAAATAGCTGATCACTAATTCGTCGCTCGGGACATGGCTGCTGTAGGTTAGTGGTTAAGAGCGTCCGGCCTGTTTTCCAAAGACGCGGGTTTAAATCCCGTTAGCGGTTGAATTTTTGATTTGATATTTCTAGTATTTGTAGCTTGCTACTTGATCTCTTTCTAAGTCAGTGCTCCCAGCAGATAGTCGGTCGAGAGGAAAATTGCTATAACATGTTACCTAGGCGTGTCTTTGTTCACTCAATCTTATCAATCTCGTGAGGGATGTGTCTCACTGTTGTTTTTTTATAAGGTGTAATGCTACAGAAAGCCAATTTGTAATGCATACTAACAATGTAACAGGGCCGATCCTGGTCATATACGCTGTGGTATTAGGTGTTCGGGTATCGGGGTTTACTGGGTCGTTAGTCGATATAAAAATCCACTGACTGCATTGGAAGAAAAATAATAAAAGACAGTATTATTTTTAGGAAATCGCGAGGCTTCTACGACCATACACGATCCGAGCAAAGTTCGGTGTCAACAAAGTGAAGAATGCGGTGCATTGCAGCGACCTACCCGAGGATGGTCTGCTCGAAGTAGAATACTTCTTCAAGATCCTAGACCTTTAACCCACGAGGCTGCCTTAACTTAATACTCAGATACTTAATGCTTTAAATTCACAGTGTGATTGCGTGGTGTGATTGCTCAGCTATTTGTTTTATTTGCACAGTTTTCTATTTTTATAACTGTTGATACTTGAACCATGAAATGAATGAGATTTTTTGTACTGCAAAGATAATGATATTGTCAAACTAAGACTGTTACGCAAATGGTTTATAATTTGCGGTAGGTAAGTTTTTTCATTTTGCATTTGTATACAAATGAAATACGTACGGCACTAATAGTGCCAAAAAGAATATCGGCAATTAATTAAATAAAAATAAATTTCATAACTCCGAATTTCATTCATATAATAATTATACAAAATATATAAAGTAACTGCACAAAAGACACTGAAACTTCTTGATAAGAAGTGAGTCTGTATTACACAATATGCGAATAGGTAAGACGTGCTCAATTTACACATTAAAATTACAGTTGTTCATCGTAACTTTGTGAAATTGTGAATCGAAGAATGTTTATAGCCATTCAAGTTACTTAAAAAGATGTTTCTTCCATGCTGGACTGGGAGCGAGAGAAAAACATAGAATGTGCCAGCTGCATTTCCTCCCGGGCATGCTGTAAAAATCAGGTAAGGGATCCGAGGGTCAGTCAGTATATTGCAATTTAGGCGATGAGCTGACAGCCTGTCACTACAGCAATATACTTACAAGTCTATCTGAAATAACTCAAAACTTTGTCAGACGTGGCGGAACGACCTTTCTTTTAGGTCGTTTACGCTCTGCCTACCCCATCAGGGATAAAGGCGTGATTATATGTATGTATGTATGTTTCTGATTGTCGTCTGATCAGCTCGGTGTATTGTGTCTACCTCGCATTGTTAGTTCGATTAACTTCCTGATTGCAGATTTATGCATCATATTGCCGTTTTTACCCGACTGCACAACGCAAAGAAGGGTAATCTGTTTATCAGCCTATCTATGTATGTATGTTTGATCCTCTGTGGCGCTCTATAAACCAAACGCGTGTGCCGATTTTAATGATTCGTACGTCAATCAATTCGTCTTAACCATGCGAGTGTCACTGAAGACATGATTTTGACAAAAAAAATATGTGTGCGTCTCTCCACCCAGCCCAAACGTGATAAGTGTTTTTATCATATATCAGGAATTAGAGCATAATTGGAGCACCTACATACTGAAGTCAGTAAATTAGAGCATCGATAGGAAGGACGCTGCGAGCTAAAAACCTTGGGCCGGCTGGGGAGATTCTCGTCAACGAGCCCATGCTAGATCTCAGGTACTGTTGAGAGTAGAGCAATGTGTTATATCTCTAGATTTAGAGCATAATTGGAGCAATCTGCTGCCAAAAAATCAACTTCAAAACTGTAGTATGAAATGAGTTATACGCGATTATCTGTGGGCTTGCTGGGGAGACGACTCTCCAGCGAGCCCATTTGGATCTCGTAAACGGTAGGAATTTCAGTTTTGATCTTAAGTTGTACATACGTGCCCTTGTTGGAGTACTAAGCTCCAAAAAAAATAGTACTGTGTGTTCAGTAGTTTTCGAGATATAGGTCTTTGAAAATGGTATGTACGGCGAGACGTCTCTCCAGCGAGCCCATCTGATGCGCAATAACTACGTAGAACGTAGTCTTTGAAAATAGCTCAAATTAAAGCTTATAATTAGAGCACTAAGCTCCAAATAGAAGAAAGTTCTAGGTCCTACAGATTTCAAGCTATAAGCTAAAAACACTTTTGCCGCCAAAAAAATCAAATTCCCCAACCGCGCGACGTTGCCGCTCCGTGCAAATGGCCGCGTCACGAAACGTTAATTCAAGCAAAATATATCTTGTGCTGCTAAGTTTAAGAGTGTTTTTTAGTCTAATCTTCCTACAGATTTCCTTAAATTACCAATTTTGTTTGAAGTTAAACTAATTTTTTACAGTTACTAAATTTTTTGGAGCTTAGTGCTCCAATTAGGGCACGTATGTACAACTTAAGATCAAAACTGAAATCCCTACCGTTTATGAGATCCAAATGGGCTCGCTGGAGAGTCGTCTCCCCAGCAAGCCCACAGATAATCGCGTATAACTCATTTCATACTACAGTTTTGAAGTTGATTTTTTGGCAGCAGATTGCTCCAATTATGCTCTAAATCTAGAGATATAACACATTGCTCTACTCTCAACAGTACCTGAGATCTAGTATGGGCTCGCTGACGAGAATCTCCCCAGCCAGCCCACGGTTTTTAGCTCGCAGCGTCTTTCCTATTGATGTTCCAATTTACTGACTTCAGTATGTGGGTGCTCCAATTATGCTCTAAATCCTGATATATGATAAAAACACTTATCACGTTTGGGCTGGGTGGAGAGACGCACCCAAAAAAATATGGTAACAGCCAGATGCCATTTTGTGAAAATTTTAACAATGAATGCCTACTTACCATGCTGAGTGAGGTATCATTAAATAAATATTTGAGAATCAATTTTATATTACTCACATCATTTTAGTTTTAAACAAACTTTTATGATCTATAACGATTTAAAGTTTTAAATCTCACTTTGTATTCTAAACAGTTGGGTTTTTTGAACTACGTATTTAAATTACTTGTACATTGATTGAAGTTAAAGCAGTGGATGATTCCACTTCTCTGTGACTAGGGTACGTTAAGCCGTCGGTCCCGGTCGCTGTCTTTAATAGTGGTCATTACACAAACCATGTCAGACGGCTATTAGCTTTGCTATTAGGCGGTTTAAAAACTCTGACACCAGGGTTCATCGGGTCGTTTGACTCGAGAATCCACTCGCTAAGTAGAAGTGTGACTAGTAAAGTATTTCAAACATTTTAAATCTATAGTACAACATCAAACTGTATATAGATATTTTTCAATAAAGTGCTACAAGCATGAGGCTTTGCAAAAAAATAAATGACTAAGTAAAAAGAGAAAATGTAAGAAGATGCCATGGATGGTTAATTCATTCATAATATTGCAGATTGTAGGCTATTTATTATACTTATATACTTCAATATAGTATTTCTTTTGAAGACCTAGAACGTTTACGAATTAGGGGTCGCTAGTCATTTATAATACGCGTTTAGACTATGAATCGAAATTCAATGCCAAAAGAAGGTGTCTATGAGGAAGGTACTTGATTATCCAAAACAATGGCGAATGATGTTGGACACTGGTTTTTACACAGAGCGACTGATGGAATTTAAATTTAACTATCGATTTTATTATGAACATAATAAAATCATAATAAAATCGGTACATAAAGCAATCAATACCTCAATAGGTACATAAAGTGTTCATAATAAAATCGATAGTTAAATTTAAATTCCATCAAATAGGTACATAAAGTGTTCATAATAAAATCGATAGTTAAATTTAAATTCCATCAGTCGCTCTGTGTAAAAACCAGTACCCTCGTATAATTCCCTAGATTAGGTAGGCGGCCCGGGAGATACTGGATAAAGCTAGGGAGATGATGATACTTCTGCCAGTAGCGCTCATCAATATAGGGTGCCATCTTCATATTGAAGTTTGGAGGTCAGCATTCGGTAGCGCTACAAAAAGTAAAAATATGGACGGATCAATAGGTAGGGATATTTTTCATAAACAGTTGTGTAATATTTTCGCAAACTCTATCCAACAACTTTTTTCAATTTACCGAAGTAAAGTTATGATGTATAAGTGAACCCCTATCAGTTTACGGGACGCTGTCCCTTACACTCCGTATAGTGACGTGTTATTACATTTTTTTTTATATTATAATAACGCATCATATCAAGAGTTGTGGTATCGAAGTACAGTGCGATGGGTCGTCGGTCAAGACAGGCTGCGTAGAAACCGCGGGTCTGCCTTTCACTGCGTCGGCGCGTGGCGCGTGTACCTCGCCGTCGTCGGTGCGCTAGTGCTGCGCGCGCATGAATGGCGGAGGGTGCGCCTGCGGCAGTAACTAGCAAAACTTTCGTACTCGCGGCCGCGCACGACACCGAGCGAACCCGCGCACATCTCAATACACATTTCGAATCAAACCAATAGATCAAAAACTTTAACTTTACGGTCGTGAAAAATAAAGGATTTTCCTCAGCGCAGTTTTTTAACGGCTGTTTTACGAGGAGTGGACGATAAGATTTCCAGTGAAGTTTGGACATTTTTGATAAGGATTTCCATTTGTGACTGCGGTAAGTTAAACTTTTTTTTTTTTTTCAATATGCTTCATATTCTAAAAACCCTAACTACTTAGGTAGTACTTACTTCGGTCTGCATTCATTTCCAAAAAAAAAATATAATTAATATTATTTCAAAAAATTAGGGTTTCCCAACTAATATTTATACATTTTATTCTACAGTTCTTTTCCTTTTAGCGTTCTTAATGCCAATCTTAAAGTTGATAAAAATACCTAGAAGTTTTTTCAGACTTCTAATAATGGTAGACGATAACTTTTTTGCTAATTCAGGCTATTCGTAAAGTAAATAGTGTTGTGCGTAAAATGACGTGCTTCGGCCGATGTCTACAATATCGTAAAACCCCGTGCCTATTTCCATTTGCTAATTGTGTACTTATGTTTGTGTTTGATTTATTTTTTGTGCATTTTTTACGTAAGAATCAATTTTGTGCTTTGTAATGTAGCTCTATAAAGTTCCAGTCAATCATAGTGATACGTCAGGTAGTTAGCATTTTCTTGGTATTGGTTGCGAACTGAGATTACTCTTGTTGGATGCTACTAGTAGAAGGTACTGTAGTTGCAATTACAATATATAATTTGGTAACTCTATGGCTCGTATTTATAATAGGATCTCAAGATTGAACGCAATATTAAGTATGGATTTCACAGGTCGTTTTGTACTGAAATGACATTTCTGATACGAACTCAAACTCGGTGTCAGTCTCAAGAGCTTCATATAAATACGGGTCTATGTCTTGCGTCTTGAACAGGCATTATGTTCGTGTGTTTGAGACGATTCTCGCAACAAGATTCGTTTGTTCTCTCTAGATACACTCTGTCGAAAAAAAAACAGCTTTTTAATGGATGTGCAGATTGTGAAGAATACTTTTTTCCATATTATTGATCTAAGATCCTTAGAAAATTCCTTTCTTATCACGAACGGAATACCTACATACTAATTAGTAAATTAGTTACTCTACCATAAGTCAAGAATTATGTAAAGCCATCTTGTTAAATTTTGTAAATGCGAAATACCTGCACCCTCAAGTTCAGGATTTAGTACCTTGTGGAATGGTCAGAGCTAAACAACTTTCTTCGTAAAGGGTCGATGCCATTACTTACATAAATTATATGAATACATTATGTAGATATGTATTCTGCGTGACCTACCTAAGTCGTAGTTATATTTAGTCTTGTAATTGCATTAAAACCGGTTACTATCATTTATAATCCTAGCGGTTAAGACATGAAATACGATTACTCTTTTGCATTTGCGTAATCTCTAATGGTTCCTCGGAAGATCGCCTTAAATGAAGCTTTAAACCTTAGGTTTTCTATGTTAAGTAGGTAAGCATGTCAACAAAACACCCCAGACTGTAACCTCATATCTGGTTTGGGGACAAAATAATTTCCCCTTGTTTAGAGTTTCAGACATTTTGAGGAGAACCGATTCCGGCGTCCCTGTGTAAATTTGTCCTGTCCATAAATTGACGTCAATAAGTGTGTTGGTCCTAACATTGTAAAACCAAAACATGTTATTAGAAAAGTATTTTTATCTATAAGCACGGAAGTTTCCCCGACATTAAATGATTTATTGTTAAGTATTTATTTATCAAGCAAATACTTTCTAACTATTATGTTAGTATAATATTATGATTATAATGTCCCACTTATCCGTTTCTGTTTACACAGAATAATAACGAGGTCGAGATTCTCTACCGGGTGTAAGGGACAGCGTCCCGCGAACTGATATGGGTTGCTTATTCAACGACACTGAACAACTTCCACCAGGAAGTTCTTTCAGAAAGTGAAAACAAAATTTGGCTTGTCCATAAAAAAAATTCACCTCGTTCAGACAATTTGTATTCCTGAAATAATTAACTGGTGGAAGTTGTTCAGTGTCGTTGACTGAGTAACCCCTATCAGTTTGCGGGACGCTGTCCCTTACAACTGTTATAATCCGAAAATAAAAGTTCTATAGGTACTTGTTTGTATTGTGATTTATCGCTTGACTATTTATAACGACTGGTGTTTTACGGATATTATATTATTTTCAGAAAATATCACGTATTTTTGCAATGTAACGTACATACATAGGTGTGTGAAAAATAAAATCTAAAACTACCTTACTAGGAACTCTATGGCTGGCTGGATGTTGCATACTTTTGTAAAATTTATTGATGTTTTAAATGACAGTAAAAGCAATATATAAATCCATGATTGATTGAAACTATTAGTGAAAGCATATTATAAATTCTAAGCCCATTAAATTGTATCTATTAAAGTCAATAAATCGTATGCAGATTATTTAAAAGTAATCAAGTCATCATAACAACAGCGCTAATTTATTTAATTACTTTTTTAAAGTGTTGTATAACATAACATATTATGCATATTATTGTATAAGTAACACAAGGAATATTTGATACTTTGTTTTCAGAATATGTAACAGATGCAACTTTAAATATTATAATTTATACTTATAAATAAATAAAAAACTGTCAAGTGCGAGTCGGACTCGTGCACGTAGTATTCTGTACCATTGTCTTTCACCAAACTTGTTTTTTTTACCGTCGATGTGTTACAACTACGGTAAAAAATCTGGTCAGGTTTGGTGATTGGTGTATGAGAGTCCCCCTTAAATATTTCTTCTTTTTTTAGTATTTCTTGTTATAGAGGCAAAAGAATACATCATCTGCGAGCAATTGTCTACAGACAGACAAACAAACAGACAGACAGACGGACAGCAGAGTCTTAGTAATAGGGTCCCGTTTTTTGGGAACTGAACCCTAAAAAGAAGCAAGCTTTTAAAATAAATATGTAGAGTCAATAAACAAATGTTTATTTACTATATAGGCTTCTTCTTCTTCTTCTTAAGGTTGGTTGTTTAAGAGGCGCCCCCACCATTAGAAAAATCATAATTCTCTAAAAACGCAGTAAATCGAAAAACCGGTCTAACAGACTAACGCATTGGCATTGGAGGCCGTTATTCGCAATTTTTCTTCCTGTTACTACAACGAACTATGAATCGTTAATTTAGGTTTTTAAATTATCTTAATTACTATTACTTGAGTCTGTTAGACCGATTTTTCGATTCAATGCGTTTTTAGTGAATTATGATTTTGTTACTAATGGGGCGACACTTCGCTAGTGTAGTCAATTTAATTAGCCAATATCATCCCACTGCTGGGCAAAGGCTCCCTTTTCTCCTTCCTTACGAGGCTTATTAAATAAATATGCTAGAGCTATAAAGTAGCTACGTATAAATGTAGATGAGCGGGTGCGTCTCGCGGTCTTATTGCAGTATTGTTATGTTACGAACGGCGCAGAGGCATTGTGTGGCGCGGTGACTGCTGCTCCAAATTGATTGTTGGCTGTGCCCAGATTGTGATACTGCTGCCTTGAGTCATTGCTTACAGTATATATTATACTAATAATTTGCAACTCTTTTTGTCCTTATACAAGTTCGTAACCTAACAATGGGCTCGATTTTAGATTCCACCGGCTAAAACTAAAATTAAAATCTATCTGTCATTTTCAAAATAATAAAATTGAAAATGAACAGGATTTATACTCTATGGTTTTACACTTTGTCCGCTAGATTTTGACGCGGTTATGCACGTTTTCCCAGTATTTCTGTCAATTTTATCCGCCATATCATATGACGGCGGATAAAAATGACACATACCGCAGAATACCACCGGCTATAAATCAAAACTGGAGAGAATAGACCTCCTGTCCTTTTCCAATGTTCCTAATTTGATAGTTAGGAACATAGTAGATTTTAATTTTAAGCCGGCAAATTTAGAATCCAGCCCAGTCTTAGCAGTACGCCCCCCATATATTACTACATAAATCAGTTCATTCATGTAAAATCGTAAGCAATTACAGTTCAGTATTAGAGCTAACAAAGAATGAATAAAGTTTTGCACTGTTGTTTATTTTGCTTTCATATTGTATTGTTGGAATCGCATTGTTAACTCATGTACTCTTGTTATGTCTAATTCTTTTTTGCAGAACATCCTCGATACACATTTTCCATGCATCAAGAAAATTTGAGGACAATCATACATGAGGGAGGTTGGGTGACGAGGAATTTCCCCACGTAGGTCTGAACCTCGGGGACTTAGGTTGTACGGTTTTCTACAAGAAGAGTGAAGAAGGAAATCAAAATGCAGTTCATAAAGTCCTTCTTCAAGCGGATCACCGATGATCTCAAACAGAAGAAACTCATTCCGCTCAAGATATTATTCTTCGTCCATGCCTCCAGTGAGTACAGTTTTCTTTCCTTTGCAGTTTGTTGATCGGTAGCGATATTAATAAGTAGCTACCAGTACTTGTATCAGTTACCGAGGACTTGTATCTTCGTATCAGTTACCGATGGCGCGAGATTTTAGTGTTTATTTTCCTCATGCTTGTATACGCGAAAGTTGTGTAGGTGTTGGTAAATGGAAGTTGGAAGTAAACTAGTATCGATCTGAACTAATACAAAAAGGAACATTTAAGTTTATATTCCTGTTTGACTAGTATCGATCTGAACTAATCCAAAAAGGAACATTTAAGTTTAAAGTTTATGTTCCTTTACTTCCAACTTCCATTTACCAACACCTACACAACTTTCGCGTATACATGCATGAGGAAAATAAACACTAAAATCTTTAACATTTAAGTTTTCCTTGTATTTTAATAATATTGATTTCAATATAGCACAATGCTCAGCTCATACTCTACAAAATATCTAAACAGTGAAGATTGTTTGCCATACAGGCTTGACATACAGTAAACAATCGTGATGTTGTGTGCCAAACAACTTGCCTATAAAATATTCCTCCATGCTATAAATGAAATACTGTAGATTCTATCATGAGCATGACGATGTAAGAATTATACAGGGCATACACGAAACGGGTATAAAACCCTATAGATTTCTGATTTTCCAAGAAACGTAGGAAAAATATGAGAGAAAAAGAAGGGCTCTCCTCAATCTCACAGTAAATCAACGAGATGAAAAGCATTTTATGTTTAGCTCAGTTTCTTGAGTTTATTGTTACTTTTTGTACCTTGTGTTGTATATTATTTGGATCCATTACAATGATTACACTCTTAAACTAATCTCTTTATTTCGTGGACAGCTCTATTCGTATTATACCCATACCTGACGATCCACATGCGTGAGCTGGGCATCAATGTTGAAGAGACGGCCATAATGTCTGCAGTCACACCCGTCGTCTCCATCGTCATGCCCCCGCTTGCTGGCATGTTGGCTGACAAGATCGGCAACTTCAGGGTAAGAATATTCAGCTATATCATTATCATCATGATTCTCGACTTTAGGGTAAGCTATACGTATGAATCTATTCGTATCATCATTCTAATCGTCTATGTCGTCAACATGACATCCGTCGTCCCCATTGTCACGTCAAGCCTCCGCTTGCTGGCATTCTCGCTCGCTGACAAAATCAGCAACTTCAGAGTGAACTACATCAGGATTATCATAGTTAAAGTTATCATCAGGATCAACTTGTAATATTCGTTTACATCGTCTTATTCACATATGCAAGGGTGCTCGTGCTCAAGATCGTTGGTATCGTTGTTAATGTTATCGTCAACATCAACATGATTCTCGTCATATTCATTGGCATGTTTCTGCTTGCCTTCATGCTTACAAAGATCAAAACTTTCATTGAATATGTCTACATCCAACCAGTTGTCTCCATCCTCATTCACAAAATTTTGATTAATGAAAGACGGATCCATATTCCATGCTGGCCTGAAGCGAGAGAAAAACATAGAATGAGCCATCTGCATTTCCTCCCGGGCATATTGTAAAAACCAGCTAAGTGATCCGAGGGTTTCAATATATTGTAATTTAGGCGATGGGCTGACAACCTGTTATTACAGCAATGTACTTACAAATCTATCTTAAATAATCCTCAAAACTTTTGTCAGACGTGGCGGAACGACCTTTGTTTAGGTCGTTTACGCTCTGCCTTCCCCATTATATTATGGTTCCATGTTTGTAGAAAGAAAGAAAGAAGAAGAAAGAAAACATATTTATTCAGTACAGATAATCCTAAAATAATAAATAAAATATACAATAACATGAATATGAATTCTATCGTCATAGTTAACGTCACTGCCTTGGTCTCTTTACGCAGCTCCTTATCGTCCATACCTTTTACAGTCGGTCATAATAGGTACCGCCATGTGTTTGCGTAATATCTGCCTGGTTTTGCATTGCACTGTTCAGATCCAACGTCGAAAGAGTAGTTTAATTTTGGGAATTTCTTCCATGTTGACGGAAAGCGAGAGAAATATATAGAATGTGCCACCTGCATTTTCTCCCGGGCATGCTGTAAAAACTAGCTAAGGGATCCGAGGGTTTCAGTATATTGCAAATTAGACGATGGGCTGACAACATGTCACTACAGCAATATACCTACAAATCTACCATAAATAACCCTCCAAACTTTGTCAGACTTGGCAGAATGACTTTTGTTCAGATCGTTTACGCTATGTCTACCCTATTAGGGATAAAGGCGTGATTATATGTATGTATGTATGTTATTTTTGGAAGCATATTATATTTAAGGATATAGTGGCGATCGCGGGGAAACAGTGGATGCAGGAGGCACAGGACCGGTGTAGATGGCGATCAAAAAAAGAGGCCTATACTCAGCAGTGGCTAGATGTAGGCTGAAATGATGATGATGATAAATGTATTCCATAAACTTGCCAAAACAACGGTTTGCATTCGATTTTTAACGATCATGGAACTTTATCAAGAAAATTTTACAAGAGTAATTTGAAAATGATCAGTTACAGTTGAAATACATCAATACAATACAATACACAGGTTAACCTAAGTCTCGCTTGGATTAATTTAGGATATCGAGATGTGATCATGATTTGCATGACTGGCTAAGGTCGAATGTGAGAGGAGCTTCGCCATATGCGACTGCTATGTACAAGCCAAACCATAAGGTGCTATTTATTATTCTGTAGCCAAATCAACAACAATAACAATACGCATACTTACATACCAGCACGCCTGTATGCCTAATGGGGTAGGCAGAGCGTGAACAACCCAAAGAAAGGTCGTTCCGTTTGACTAATTTTGAGGTTTTTTAAGACAGATCTGTTTATTATTGTAGTGACAGTTTGTCTGCCAATCGCCTAAATTCCAATACACTGAAACCCTCGAATCACTTACGTGGTTTTTACAGCATGCATGGGAGGATATGCAGTTGAATATCTTTCTCTTTCACTTCCAGTCCAGCTAGGAAGGTCAAATGGTTAGTCAAACCAACAACAATCAAATTATGCAACTACATAATAACCAGCTGTTTCTTTATCGCGGTGTTTCTAATCAATTACGTTTTATGTTTGGAATCAGTTGTACTAGTAGTTGGGCGGATTCAGCGGTCGTTCCGGTTTATCTAAACGAGTTAATGTACGTCGTCCGTAACGCGATTACAGCCAATTTCGGATACAATAACCTTTACCTTGCATTGTGCGAGGTACTGAGTCCCGACTATGGTAGGGTTTGGTGTAGCTGGTTAAGCCACGGATTTTACGGATATGCCATTTTCCGTGAATAGCGTGGACCGGATCTCCGTGCCAGCCGTGAAATTTTGATGTATTTTCAAACTCTCTGTCTAAAGTCACGCCTTTCAAGCCGAAAATTCAATTACACGATGTCGACTAAACCGTACACATAAGTGAGTTCCTACCTAGGTTCACACAGTGTATTTGGGTTATTCTAGGCTAGTCGTGACAGACAGTCGTTTGTCTGATGTACCAGGGCAGCCCTAGAGTCGTTGTCACGTATAGACGATGCGCGTGCGTCACACTCAGCGTCTGCCGGAAGCGCCGCCGGGCAGCCATTGCTTTCAAACATGGCATGCTACTGGTACATCGCTCAATAACAACTCTTTGTGCCACTCCTTGCCCAATCACAATGCTCAATAAATGTGCAAATATAAAAATCAGTTAACTAACAAATTAAAAAAAAGAAGAAGTAGGTACTGATGATTGGCTGTCAAGCTTTCAAAGTAATTTACATAAAGAATGTTTTGTGAATTTTAATTTTTATTACATAAAACGCCTTTGCCTTTGCCTCTCAAGCAGATCAAACAAAACGATAATTTTATTTTTACTACAAGACTTGCAAAAACATTAGGCTTAAAAAACCTTAGGCTTAAAATACGAGTAGCTTAATTAACTATTAGTTCTTGTGTTTTGTGACATTCGTTTTTAAGCAAAAGTAATCAGGAGTTTAAATGGGTAGTTGCTTAATTATGTTGACGATTGTATTTTTGTTGTCAATAATGAAAATGAATTAAGGAGATACTTTGTTTTGTTTCTTAGGAAAGCAGCATTCCGTACGTACCTACTTACTAGAAAGAACATTTTAATCTATTTTCTATTATTTTAAAGCCGGCTCAATCTCGTTAAAGCGGTAGAAGGCGAGTTGGCAAATCTTATCATAGATAGTATCCGTGACTCTGACATAGTATAAGCGAGTGCAGTATGAAGTGAAAGTAGGCCCTGTCTCAACGCGAGACTATTGGCCTTAGATGTGAACAACTCCGTATTACGCTAAAACTTTCCTTTAATACTTATAATGTACTTCAGGATTTAATTACTCTTTTGTTCAAAAAGCAGGAATCATCATCCTTAGGCGTTGCACATACACCTAATCTTATATCAGTGCCATTGTAGTGTTTCTTATAGGCGTTTAATAAGTTGCTCGTGGGAATAATAATGGGCTATTGTAGCTATTAGTGCAAGAGTGAGCTATTTTCCGCATGTGAACTCGTTCCGAAGGCTGAGCGGGGATGGCACGTCTCTATTCTTGGATGACATTCTGATGCGACCGACCTACAATTTGCGGACAAAAATGACAATTTGCGTAGTTTGCCGATCATGCCCCGTAAATGGTACATCCTGTTTTTCTTTTACTGACTCTAATTTTCGTGTTCGAATGATGTTTTATTTTGAAACGGCTCATTATGAATGTATATTGAATGACTTCATCGAATTGGTAAAGCAGTGATTACTTATTCGTGGTTTGAAAATTACTCGCTCGCTTTTCTTTAGTGTTGATATTTTATAAATCTGGTGATACATTATTTAGACTAGAATATTTTATTGCGTAGTTATTTCTGCGTATAAATTACATATTATTACGCAGACAGTGCAATTTCAGCATGATATAATTTGCATTGCGCAGGACAGAGCTCTACTTAACCAGTGAGAGAAATAAACGTTGGTACTGAGATACCTTAGCTGTTACGGTTCAACGGATTGAGTTCGTCTATGATTGATGGCAAAATGCTTCTAAGCGTGGTCGCTTATCTACATTTGTGCAACCTAGATCTACAAACATAGTGACATCCACTCAAAATGATTAGCCTAGAGTGCTTAGATGAGTAATACTAGTTTAGAAGAGGTAGGAATAGTTTGGTAAATAGTTTATCTAATATGTCGTGAACTAATAATATATGTATGTATATATATGTGGAACTTTTACTCACGCTGGATCGTTTTATAGCCTTGGCTTTGATGATTTATACCTATGTAGAGTGTTACGCAGCCTGACCCTACAGCGAACGTACTATAGCCAGGCCCCGCTGCTGCAGTGAATTTTTCGGTGGCTGGCTGTTAAAAAAGGTTGTCAGACTACACTGATTACATTATTTTTAAAGGTGGAAAGGGATTTCCATATTGAAATAAATTTAGAACCAAATGATCTCTTGAAAATTGTAGCCTCATTTGCGCAGTGTCTGCTGGCGCTGTCTTCAGTGCTGGGTGGCATGTCAGCACTGCTACTGCTGGCTGTTCCTGTTGGCCGCATCACCGTGACCTTCCCGCCGGCCGTGGAACTCCTGGCCACCTGCAACGGCTCCTCGTTGATGCTAAGACATGTCCACGACTACCCCTGCGCGCCGCTGCACCCCTATTCCTATGACGTCAACCTTGCGTAAGTGTCTTTGTTTCTTTACACTGTTGATCTGTTTAGATGTTTGTATAAACAATATTCCCAAAGATTCAATTTGAATTACGCAAATCTTTTTCCTCTGCTCTGCAGGTTTGTTTTAACTGATAAACATTTTTTTTGTAGAGTATTATCCTGCGGCTTCGTCTGTGAGTTACCCAAAGACTTAACACCCGAAGATGCCGAAGCGATAGTGCACAGTCATTCCTACGATGTCCACCTCGACTCTCCCGTAGACTCGCAACACCTGGTCTTCCGGCATACCGTCTCTTCCGCCTTCACGCAAACCATGGCACCGAAAAAAGACCAATCGACTTCGCGAATTATGACAAACGACCCGAATTTCAATACGACTGTCAGCAAAATATCCGACCGAGAGATATTCTTCCCAGCGCCGCAGTTGTACCAGATGGACTGTTCGCGAAAGAATAGCAACGGATCTTGTTTGTTCGGTCGGAGCGACTTCATGACGCACTTGGAGGAAGGCGGCGAGGAGACGAGCTACCGCGTGAGGATATCGCATGACGTCACCAAGACCCTGGCTGATGTTGACAACTATTGGGTGCGGGCGGTGGCGCCCGGGAACACTACACTATACGACGATGACTATGATGGAATCGACAGCGTTACCTGTGATGATAATTTCAGTAAGGTAAGTGGCAACGTTGTGTGACTAAAAGCAGCCAAATTCGCATCTGAAAAATATGTTTAAATGTTGTATTTTATCCAGGCGGGTGCTCATGCTAGAGTGTCAGCGAACGGCAGAAAACTGACAAATTGCGCGGCGGCATGCGCGGGAGCAGTGACGCGCAAGGGTCTGTGCGACAACCATCAACAACAGATCGAAATCGACCCCTCGCTCACTTTCTGGGCCTACCTCGCTGTGAGTATAATACCGTAAGGGACAGCATCTAGCAAACTGATACTGATGCTCAGTCAACGAAACTGATCAACTATCACGAAGAAATTCTTTCAGGAGATGAAAAAATATTTGAACTTCCCATACAAAATGACTACCTCGATCTAAACATTTCAATGGAAAACCTTAATTCTGTTTTCATATACTGAAAAAAAAGCCTGCTGCTAGTTATTCAATTACACTTCACTGATCAACCCCTGTCAGTTTGCGGGACGCTGTCCCTTACACCCTGTATACCTAGGTACAATTTGGTCCAGGTACAATTCATTCAACCGATGAAAATATCACGATGCTCGTTATTTCCCCAAAATTCTGTTACGATGCTTTTAACTCTTCTTTTTTTCTACTGGGTTTTCGAGTTGTTGTACGACCTAATATGTACCCTGGTGTAAATTTTTTTTTAAACTGCCTAAACATATCCAATAGTTCAGCCTCTGACATGGTTTGTATAACGTCCAAAGACAGGACAGTAATCGCGACAGGCTTCTTAACGTGCCCATTTCAGAGAGTAATGGATAATTTTATCTTGTATTGTCTTTTGTACTTCACAAAGGGCACTTGGTGGACGACACAAAATGTCGGTCGAGGATAAAGTCATGAAGATAAACAAAGCTTAAGGTGCTTATGATTAGGTGTGTCTTATTATGCCGAATTTCGTCAAACAGGGCTGTTGCATCACAAGAATCTTCTAGTGTGTATTGTTGGGTCGACAAACTGAATCAGACGATGGTAGCATCTACAGAGTGTAAGGCACAGCGTCCTGCAAACTGATAGGGGTTGCTCAGTCAACGAAACTGCTTAACTTTTACCAGGACTTTTTTTTCAGGAGGTGAAAAAAATATTTTGGTTTTCCATACAAATTGTCTGATCAAGGTGGTCATTTTGTATGGTAAGGTATTTCTTTTTTCATCTCCTGAAATAATTTCCCGCTGAAAGTAGATCAGCTACGTTGTCTGAGCAACCCCTATCAGTTTGTGGGACGCTGTCCTTTACACCCGGTATTAATCATCTATACTTACAAATATACATGCTAATATTATAAATGCCAAACTAACTCTGTATATCTGTCTGTTGCTCTTATACGCCTATACGGTGAAACAGATAGATGGCATTTTGGAAACGGAAATAGGCTACTTTTTACCGCAGTAAAACACTTCTTTCTTACGGTCGTGAACCAGAAGGTTAGCGTAAAAGATAATACAAATGGTTTGTGTAAAATAAACACACGGTGCTGCCTGCCAATTCTCTTCGTTTATCTTGAACTTGGCTTGGACACACTGCCGCGTGTCTAGATAAACAACAAAAAAAAACGATATACGATTCTATTACACCACTGTTCTTTATAAAGCTATTTCGTCCAGCAAACCGGCGTGTAGTAAACTTTGTAAAGAAAAGCGCATCCCTAAAGTTGAGGACGCAGCGCAGACACGTGGTGTACAAACGTAAACGCATGCAGATTGCCGGCGACGGGCGGGCCGCTGATGGGAAGATTGTGGGCTCATCGCCGCTAACTGGGTAATAGCATTGGTAATGGAGAACCGGCTACACTCCAATACACCTCCATATATACTACTGGCCATTATATGCCCTTGCGATAGAGTGTCACTTTGGTATAAGTTTAAATGTAGTTGACTACGACACTACGACGCTTGATGCTGGCTTGACGCGACCCATTGCCTGCGTTTGCGATGATACTACGTACCCTATGTAGACTAGATGTTCCTAGTTTTTGTTCTTTTTCACTAGAATATAGAGTACGGGGACATTCTTCTTAAGGTTTCTAGTTAAAGTACAAGAGATCGGACTCTTACCATGTCATTATTCACATTTATATAGAGGATAATCTCGTACACAAGGTTATTTTTACGAGATTCTAAATTTTTTTTACAACTCAGTGACTAAATTACGCATTTTAGAAGACCTTAAATAAAAGTGGTAACAAAAGGAATTCCCAACGTTAGTAAAGTTTAATAGATTTTTTTGCAGCTTTTGCGAGAAAAAAATACTTGTAAAAACGTGTTTTGTATGTCTATGATCTTTGACCTCGAGTAGAATCAGTAGAGTCAACAGTCATTTCTGAGTACTGAAATGTTTGTTTGATAAATTGTCGTAATGTAATGCCTACTTAGGAATTACAAAAACTGGTTGGTACTGATTTGAACATGACTTCGTTTGGCTCGCAAAATGAATGTTGCGTGCGCTTGACATTCCAAAAACAAGAAAAAATGCGAAATGGTTTTTTTTCAACTTATAATCACACAGGAGGGGTTTGAATTTGAACCCAATACCTTCGGTGTACCGTGCCGCTGCTCTAACCAACTGAGCTACCGTGTGTTTAAATCATTTGGCGAAATAAGCAGTTCCATCCAGTGTCCAACATAGCACCGACCATTGTATAGAGTTAGCAATCTACTCTCTTTCTTTTATCTATAAACATGGGTATTTTTGGTCTCCGTCACTGGTAGTACACATTGTATAGAATGTGTTAGGAGGCAACTATGAATGAAGTTTAGCGTGAGCTTAGCATTCAAGCATCCTTATGGCGCCTACGCTTTTGTTAGTGAGACTTTCATTTCCATCCTTGTCCGTCTGAGCTTGAGTTGCGTTACGTGTGGTAACCGCGGCGACGATGAGACCGGCCTTGTCCCCGATACCAGTTAAGCTTACCGGTAAACGGACATATAAGTACAAAATTATTATAAGTATTCAAAAACTAAGATTTTTATGTATTGATTATTAATTTCTGATATGGAATGGTTTCAATCGTCCTTGCGTTCTCTATTTTTAAATGGTCGCTCCCAATAGTATTTTTAAATAAACTTTCGTTACGTAGCAAAATAACACGTAAAATAAATATTACATACTTAGATCTAAAAGATTTTATCGTAACGCAAGAGTAGGTATTATTGGAAAAACGTTGACTGAATCATTTGAAAATCTCTGACGCCAGTTTCAGTATTGTTTCGTCGACTCTGACCATACGAAAGAAGAAGACCATACTTATTTATATTAAATTGTTTTCTTTTTTAGGTGAGAGTTTTCATCGGAATAATTGGCGGGACAGCGTTCGCGATGTTCGAGGGCGCTGTAATCGCTATAGTCCGAGAGCAACGAGCAGACTACGGGCTGCAAAGAGTCTACGGCAGTATTGGAGGGATGATCTCATCACCACTCTCCGGGATGCTCATCGACTACGCCAGTCGGGGGAAGGGATACACTGACTTCAGGTAAAGAAAATATAGTATTAGCTAACGCCTAAGAAGACAAGCACTGCCGCCCTCGATCTGAAATGTTACCTCACCTCTTTTTTTTGCACATGAAGTATGAAAATAAGCGGCTTGTACGGAGTGCCTACTCTGTGCTTCAGGTAAGATACGAGAGTACAGTATACAGGAATACACTGATATCAGGAAGATACCAGATTGCAGACTCCTTGTGTGTGTGTTGTTAAGACAAGACACCTTCAATACAGCATTCGTCTAATTCTAATCTAATATTACATATCTCAGCTTGGATGGTTTGTCGTCGCTTTTAGTTATAGTAATTTATTTGTCAAAAAAACGTATAAATTCGGAAACCTTCTAGACCGGTGAGAATTTTTAAAAACTTTACGATTGTAAAGCTCTAAAGTTATTAAAAAAAAGTACGTATTGTGTGCCAAAAGTGACTTCGTAGTCATTTTCCGCATGTTTGCATTGATTTTTTCTCAGGGTCAGGGTCTATCTCGACTGTTTTTCACGAAAGATGCAAAAAAAACAAACAACTCTACTATCTTTAATGTATCTTACTCGTGTAGTCGTGTCGTCCTTGTTGGCTTTTTCTGTTGTTGTGATGTGTCGAAGCTCGTGCGCTCAATGTTCGTTTTATTCCACTAAAACAAACACGCGTACACAAAAAGTTTATGATGGGGCATTAAAGGCATTTCGGCAAAAACACGACTTAACTAAATCTCAACTATAGTAGATTTTACGAGTGCACAAAACATGACCTGACCATGACTCGTTTTGTCAGAGAATTTTAGCTACCCAAGTTCGCAGGGCGATGGCTGATATTATTTGAGGACAAAAATGGTTTTGTGCACGAGTTATAAACTCTGCTTTTTACTTCGATTGCGAGCAAAATTGGGGAAATTCTACAAAAATATTATATATAAACTAAACAATTCATTCCCGCCATTAACTCTTTGAATCATTCGATATCGTACTTGAACTAAAATTCTAATATCGTTTTATGTCATAAAAAACACAAAAAGCAAATAATTTGAAGTAATTATTTTAAAATAACAAGCTCTATTTATGAACTTCTTATTGTGTTTGGCTGTATGGCCTAATTTTCTTTGTCCTAAAAGAGATGTATTTATGAGTAGATACGTTTTCGCCCTTGTGCACAAATTCAATTTTGTGCATCTTATACCCTGCACAAAATGGCACTTTCCGAGCATGAGAAGTGAAAAAAATATTTATTGCCATCAAACATTAGGATGTGCACCTGCCCATGAAACTGATCAACTTTCCCCAAGGAAGATAGGTTGAAATATAAAGAAAAATGTGGTCCCGAAAATCCTATCTAAAATGACTCATGTAAATAGCTGTCACCATTATTTCGACCTTTTTTTCGAACCGTAGGTCACACCTCTAAGTTCGGTGTGCCTTTTTTTTAAACACACATAATCTCGCAGAGCGTAAACGACCCAAACAAAGGTCGTTCCGCCACGGCTGACAAAGTTTCGAGGGTTATATAAGATAGATTTGTAGGTATATTGCTGTAGTGACAGGTTGTCAGCCCGCAGCCTAAATTACTTGAATTGAATATACTGAATGTAAAATAAATGCCTTCTTCCATGCTGGCCTGGGAGCAAGAGAAAAACATTGAGTGTGCAAGCTACATTTCCTCCCGGGCATGCTGTACAAACCAGGTAAGGGATCCGAGGATTTAAGTATATTGTAATTTAGGCGATGGGCTGACAACCTGTCACTACTGCCATTTACCTTCAAATCTTACTTAAATATCCCTCAAAACTTTGTCAGACGTGGCGGAACGACCTTCGTTTAGGTCTTTTACGCTCTGCCTTTCCCATTTGGGATGAAGGCGTGATTGTATGTAGTATATTCTGTGCTCAAGGTTTGTCTTATTCCATTAGGATGCACAAGCGCAGGCAAAAAGGCTATGATGGGGCATTATCTAAGCAGGATAATAAAATCGTAATTACAATCTAAGTTGCGAACTGATGGGGCGATAACTTAATCACATTCGCATTTACTCTAGTAAAGTAGTCTACTACGATGTAGCTGCTTTAGTTTGTAAGTTGTAACTAGCCTTGATTAGCGTGTTTTTCCATTGTATTGAAAGTATTTTTTAAAGTTTTGGACTTCTGTGTGTATCGTCTTTACAGCTGTGGTGTTATTATTGGTAGATATAAAGGATGTAAGGGACAGCTTTCCGCAAAATGATACAGGTTGCCACAGATAACCTTATTATTACCCTGCAGGTTGCTCAGTCAACGAAACTGAAAACTTATACATAGATTTTTTAAAGTAAATTGAAAATATTTTGTTACCTACACAAATTGTTTGATCTAAGTGGTAATATTGTGTGAGGAAGGCAATATTTTGTTCATTTCCTGAAAGAGAAAGTCTTCGTAGGAAGTTGTTTTATTTCGTTCACTGGGCAAACAGTTTTCGGGAAACTGTCCCCATACATCCTGTATTTTCTTGCTATTAATTTGGTACTTTTGATAGCATCGCAGAATATTATACCTTAGGTAGGACATGCACAAACATTAAAATTACGCAGCCTGCCTTGAATTCACATTAGTAAACTCCTTTTGTTAGGCAGTGGGGCGAGCGGGGCGAGCGGGGCGCGGACAATAGGCAAAGAGGAAAAACAACCACTAACAAAGGTATATGCGTCTAAAAGCATTTTGTTTTGTTTGTTTGTTCTAGATTTTTTTGTTTCTATTTGGAAAAGATGAATTTTGAAATTATTAGTGCATCAAAATATTTGAAAATAAATGTTGAAATACGGTTTCTTATATACATACATACATATAATCACGCCTTTAGCCCTAATGGGGTAGGAAGAGCGTAAACGACCTTAACAAAGGTCGTCCCGTCAAGTCTGGCAAAGTTTTGAGGGTTTTTATATAACTAGGGTATGGTTTCTTATATAACTTTAAAGCACGCGAGAATTTTTACTCGTTTTAATTGTTATCCGAATAGGTGGTAAAAACATAGGAATTTACCTTTTATCCTGACGTTTCAGCTATGTTTCAATAGTCTGTACTGTTTGTTATTCAGTTTAATTTGTCAGTAAACGAAATCAAAATGGTACTCAAGTTTGTTTGTCTAAAACTAATTAATTTTATGGCCTTAAAAGTTACCTATCTATTTTTATTTTAGAGTTATTTACTATAGTGGTCGTGACTTGATCGTGACCCCGTAGGCCTTGAGTGTCATCATGGCATAAAATTGCCTGCAGGCTATTATAGAAGCTTCATTGATTATAACCACAATATAACATAACTAGCTAAGATGCACTTGGTTCTTGGCAATGCGGATAGGAATCTGATATCATATCACACATAGTCGTATCTGCATAATAGTCACGCCTGTATCCCATACGGGGCAAGCAAACGTCAACGTCCTCAAAAAAGGGCGTTTTCGCCACGTTTGACAAGTTTTGAGAGTCATTTTCATGTAATTTTAGATAGAACGAGCTGCGTATTGCTCTATAGTCATAGATCGCCCGAATTTCAAACTCCCTCAACTTAAACATGCCCGGGAAGAGAAGCAGCTGTATTGTTCTATCACCTCCAATAGTGTATAATAGGAAGAACATATTAAAGAGGGTTTGTTGATTATAACTAGTAATTTACGATGCACTTGGGCCTTAGCAATGCGGCAAGGAATGTGACCGCACTAGTAATGCCAAGCGCGATGCAGATTGTCTAACGGTAGGATGTTTTGCTGCCACTGCGCAGGTCATGGACTACATACTTTAGTGTGTTAATTTATTCGCGTAAGATTTTAAGCCTTCCGCGTGTGATTCATAGGGGTTGCTAGTCAACAAAACTAAACAATTTTACGAAGAAATTCTTACAGCAAAAGCAATTTCTTATTGCTTCCCTAATCAAATTCTCTGATCCGTGGTCTCTATGAAAGGGAAAGACATATTAATTTAAAGAAGCTCTACGTGAAAGTTGTTATTAGTTTCATTGCCTGAACAACTTTCATGGGAAGTTGTCTCTTACAACTCTTTATATTCGCGCTAGATTGGATAGCCTTCCGTATCTGACTGATAGGAATCCGTTTGTCATTTAGGTTGTTCTAGTCTAAATAGTATTGTATGGTTTAATTAACCTCCAAAGTCCTGGAGGATAATTGACCACCTAAAATTTGTTTTCTTCATCATAAACTTTAATACTGGGTGTGATAAATTAGCTGCCCAAACTTTAGGGTATGAACTCATCTATGGAACCGAACACCTTTCCCCAAGGAACATCGAAATCTTATTAAAAAATGGGCCTCCTATACAAAATTACTCTACTAGCATGAGGCGCAATATTTTTTCATGTTTCGATCTATGTTCCTTGGGGAAAGTCGTTCAGTTTCATAGGTGGGTTCATACACAAAAGTTTTTATCCCCAGTATTCGTATAAGATTTGATAGTCTTCCGCGTGTGACTCATAGAACTCCGTGTGTCATTCAGTTTGTTCTAGATTGTATTGTATGGTTTAAGCAGAACTCGTAAATTTTAAGAGCTTTCACCGCAGAGAAAACGAGATTTGAGAAACGATTCCGGTAAGTTTCCTTTTGAGACTTAGAGCAAGTTGTGTCATCTGCACTGCAATAAAATAATGGAATCAACAATAATGATCTGGTGTTCGGTTACTAAACATTTTATAATGGATGTCATTTTATAGTAATCGTCATATAACTAAGCCGACAAGCGATGGAATTGGCAACCTCGATTTCATAGCAGATTGAACCGCATGAATTTGCGTTATGTTATGATCTATTATTAGTATCAAAGTACATGGTAAAGCATTGCACCTGTGTATTATTATGCCCAAGTACCCGAAACCTGAGTATTTTGTGATATAATCGCTGTCATGTTTTCGTGTATATTCGTATGCGGTCTTTGATGGATAGTTTAATGGCGCAAGTGTTACGTTGCAGCTTTTGGACTAAGTACCAGTACTGTCCAGTGGCCTTTTGTGGTTAATGCAAGCGTTGTGGTCGCCTAGCTTATGTAGTAGCTTTATGTAGGTATCTCTACGGAAGAGATGACACAAAGACTTCTGGTACAAAGCGTGGTTTTTGCAATGTATGCTTTAGATATAGGTACAGTTTATATATATAGTCTTCCATGCTGGACTGGGAGCGACAGAATAACATAGAATGTGCCTGCATTTCCTCCCGGGCATGCATGATGTTTGTTTCGGTCGTTTAAAGGCGTGATTATATGTATGTACAGTTTATATACTATGTCTACTCCGTAATTACAAGCGCACGATTCGACTGATACGTCGAAAGCAAGTCATCATTCTATGTTGTTTTTTATAGGTACTGGATGTGGTCAATCAAAACTTAAGTTTGTTGAATTAACCTTTATTATTCTAAGAAACTACATCATGTGTGTAGATTAGCGTGGTCCAAGCTAGTATGGAAAAAAACCAAACTCATGCTAGAGATTTGGCCAGCCTCTCATATTGTTACACGTATTAAAAAAATGTGGTGTGCAAAATTTCATAAAGATGTCTATAATGGAAAGGAATGCTCATCGGTAGAATAGGAAGCTGATTCAAATGTGACAAAGGTTTGAATTATCGAAAAATATTCAATAAAAAAAATATTCTTTTGCCTAGAAATCGAAGTTATTTTGAATCAAATTTTAAGGAATATCTCTAAATTTCAACACTATACTTAAATGCACTTACAACACCTAAAAGTT
The DNA here is from genome assembly GCA_949820665.1 of Scrobipalpa costella. Lineage (NCBI taxonomy): Eukaryota > Metazoa > Arthropoda > Insecta > Lepidoptera > Gelechiidae > Scrobipalpa > Scrobipalpa costella. The sequence goes on from OX463299.1 coordinate 9,946,138, forward strand.
GCCTTAGACTACGTAAAACATGTATTTTTTCATATTTTTCTTCAGAGACCTACTCATATCCCTATTTTTAAGCAGTATGTTAGTAAACTTGAGTGAGTGTTTTGTGAAAAATTAAAAATATGAGCAGCCTCTTGCCTTTAGTTTAGGAAGATACGAAAATTTTAAAAAGTACTTTTTGAACCACTCTAGTGTAAATGGTTGCACTGTATAAGCTTAAAGATTTGATGTTTTGATTAGATTTGCTTACTGAGTCCTACTGTTTATACAGGATGTAAAGAAAAGCTTCTAGCAAACTGATAGATTTTCCAATACAAATTGTCCTGTTGAGGTGGAAATTCTTTATAGAAATATTATAATTATTATTATTTTGAGGACAGGCAGCATATATATATATATATGCTGATAGTTCCTATCAGTGTTGGATTGAAATAAATATTGATATTAAGATAAATATTAATATTGATTGAAATATGTTTGAGGATGTAATTTTTTTCTTCCAAGCTGTCCTGGGAGTGAGAGAAAAACATTTAGTGTGCCAGCTGCATTTCCTCCCGGGCATGCTGTAAAAACCAGCTACGGGATCTGAGGGTTTTAGTATATTGTAATTTAGGCGATGGGCTGACAACCTATCACTACAGCAATATACGTACAAATCTATCTTAAAAACCCTTAAAACTTTGTCAGACGTGGCGAAACGACCTTTGGTTAGGTCGTTTACGCTCTGCCTACCCCATTAGGGATAAAAGGCGTGATTATATGTATGAATGTAATTTTTTTACATTTTCCGAAAGAATTTCTTAATGAAAGATGTTCAGTTTCGCTGACTGTGTAACCCCTATTAACTTTCTTAAAGCTGACTGATTTAAAAGTCATTTTGTTTTGTTCCAGACCAGCGTTCTATCTGTACGCGGTGCTGAAGGTGGCGTCCGGCGCGCTGATGCTGAGCATCGACCTGGAGTTCAAGCAGCCCGCGCAGAACTTGCTAGAAGATGTCATCTCCGTCTTCCGGAACGTCGAGATCGTCGCACTGTTCATTGCTTGCTTCATTATGGGTGAGACACTAGCAAACAATAACTATGCAATATATTTTTATGTTTATTAGAGATTTATATTTGTAAAGCCCATCTGTACTGTATTTACTAATAGATAGGCATCGTTCAAAAGTTGAATTAATCAATCTCTACTATACTATAGTCGCGTACCGTAGTGAAGCGAGCGCTACATCACATATAATCCTCCTTTGCGTTGCGCAGTCGGGTAAAAAGTAGAACGAATCAATATATTACGCGAGCGAAGCGAGCGCTACAATGCACAAAGTTGAATGAATCAACTCTTGATATTAATGAATATTTAACTATACCTAGCTGAATATACAATGAAATATCAAAAGACTATTGATACTCTACTCACGTGACATTTCTTCAAAAAGCAATCTATACGCTACGGCTTCGTTTGTTTATGATTTTTGCGACTGACGATCGGGACAAAATAAGTAAAAAAGGAGTTAGTAAAAAAAAAGCAACACTGAATCTTAGAAAAATTTAAAAATCGTAAATATGCCTGATATAAATTTGACGAGTTTTCTGTATATAATTTAGTGTGCCACAAGGGTTTCATCTTGATCCCTAGTTACTTACCGTGAATATTTTGTTGTGTCCCAGGTACCGCGTGGGGCTACATCGAGAGCTTCCTGTTCTGGTTGCTGCAGGACCTGGGCGCGTCGCGCTCGCTGATGGGCGTCACCATCACGGTGGGCGGCATCGCGGGGCTGCCGCTACTCGTGCTCTCCGGACCCATCATCCGGAGACTTGGACACGCTAATGTCTTGTTCATCGGATTCGTGTTCTATGCTATTCGGTTACTTGGTAAGTCTGATACGTCAGGTAGTTAGCATTTTCTTGGTATTGGTTTCGAACTGAGATTACTCTTGTAGGATGTTACTAGTAGAATGTACTGTAGTTGCAATTGCAAGATATAATTTGGTAACTCTATGGCTCGTGTTTTTAAAGCAATCTCAAGATTGAGAGCAATATTAAGTATGAACTTGACATTCCACATTGTACTGAAATGACGATTCTAGTACGAACTTAAACTAGCTGTCAGTCTCAAGTGCTGTTTATAATTATGACCCTAAGTACCACATAATTTACTTAGTAAGAATATACCAGGTGTAAGGGACAGCGTCCCGCAAACTGATAGGGGTTGCTCATTCAACGGCACTGAACAACTTCCACCAGGAAATTCTTTCGGGAAGGTAAAAAAAGGCTTTTCCATAAAGAATATTCACCGCGATCGGACAATTTGTATGGAAAAGCTTTTTTTTGTTACTTCCGGAAAAAAAAACCTGAAGATACTATATTATACTACGATACTATATACGATACGATACTATATTTCAATAGAAACACTTTAGTTTTTTTATTTTACCGAGTGTAATAAAGCGCCCCGCAAACTGATAGGGGTTGCTTAGTTCAATAACACTGATCAATGTTTTCTGTGTCCTTTTTTGCACACAATGAATCGGAAGTGAAGAAAATGTAGGCGAGTTGGTCCCTTTTGAAACATATTCTCAATATGTTCCTTCAATTTCTGCGCATCTTTTCTTCGGTCCACATCTTTCCGTTTCAATAGAAACACTTTAGTTTTTTAATTTTACCGAGTGTAATAAAGCGTCCCGCAAACTGATAGGGGTTGCTTAGTTTTTTTATTTTACCGAGTGTAATAAAGCGTTCCGCAAACTGATAGGGGTTGCTTAGTTCAATAACACTGATCAGTGTTGACCGAAGAAAACATGCGCAGAAATTAAAGGAACATATTGAGAATATGTTTCAAAAGGGACCAACTCGCCTACATTTTCTTCACTTCCGATTCATTGTGTGCAAAAAAGGACACAGAAAACATACATATAGAAATGTTTATTTATAAAGATTTATATTTTAATATCTGTAATAATTTCGCTGCCATAAAGAATTATTGTATTGTATATTACGGCATACCTGTTTTTGTCTCTACATATTTAAAGTTACCCACATCTTACGCTTTAACTAAAAAGAGTAAAAGCGATGCAATAATAGTCATCACTTCTTTCACTCGCTCCGCTTTATCTACATACATATAGTCACGCCTTTATCCCTAATGGGGTAGGCAGAGCGTAATTGACCTAAACAAAGTTCGTTCCGCCACGTCTGACGAAGGTTTGAGGGTTATTTAAGATAGGTTTGTAGGTATATTGCTGTAGTGACAGGTTGTCAGCCATCGCCTAAGTTGCAATATGCTGAAACCCTCGGATCCCTTAGCTGATTTTTACAGCATGCCCGGGAGGAAATGCAGCTGGCACATTCTATGTTTTTCTCTCGCTCCCAGTCCGTCATGGAAGAATTTATCTGGTGTATTTATTCCAGGTTACTCGTTGATCTACAACCCGTGGCTGTGCCTGGTGTTCGAAGCGCTGGAGTCTGTGACGTCATCGCTGTCCTTCACCGCTGCCGTGACGTACGCCGCGCGACTGTCGTCTACCACGACAGATACCTCGGTACAGGGGCTGTTGGGAGGACTTTACTACGGAGTCGGTGAGTTATTCAATAAATAACACAGCAAAAACAAACACAGTCACACTAACAGCCCTCACTAGGATTCCCTGTATCAGGGTGCCACGGACAAACACAGAAACAACCACAAAGAACACACAGAAACAGACATTTAAATTCATCATTCAAATGTGTGCCCCGGCCGAGAATCGAACCCGGGACTCTGCGTAGCAGGTGGGTACACGCCAACTAGGCTAAGCGGGTCGACAGAATGTTATATTAGATGACACTTGACCTACCCCATAAAACTGTAAAAGTTTCTCATAATCATCATCTCCCTAGCCTTATCCCATATCTCACGGGGTCGGCTACCTAATCCAGGGGATTGTACGAGGTTCTGGTTTTTACACAGAGCGACTGCCATCTGACCTCCGCAACCCAGAAGGGAAACCAGACCCAATCCTAAATTAGGTCAGAGTTTTCAAGCCGCACATGCTTAGCACTGGCCTCTGATATGGCTTCACGACTAATATCTACGGTATTAAACAATATTAACCGGGACCAACGGCTTAAAGTGCCCGGAAAAAGCGCCGAATAAACGTACAAATGAAAACCGAAAAATAAAATGGTACGTGGTGGGGTTCGAACCACGACCTTCCGCTCAGGATGCAGCGGCCATATCCACTACCATCGGGCTCTTAAAAACTGTAAAAGTTTCTCCAATGAAGGAAAAAGAATATACGTATATTCCGTTGGTTATATTTAACTTAAGGATACTAACAGACTAACCTTATAAATTAAGCTTTTTATCTACAATCAACTGCCTCCGTGGTCTAGTGGCTAGTGCCATGGACTCCCGATCCGGAGGTCCTGGGTTCGATTCCCAGGGGGGAAAACAAAGTTGATATTTGAGAATTTATCACTTTGTGAATTTTTCCCCAGTTTGGTTAGGACATTGCAGGCTGAATCACCTGATTGTCCGAAAAGAAAAAGATTTCGTGCTTCGGAGGGCACGTTAAGCCGTCGGTCCCGGTCGCTGTCTTTGATAGTGGTCGTTACTTAAAAAAAACCATGTCAGAGGCCTGATAGTTGTGCTATTAGGCGGTTTATAAACTCTGACACCAGGGTTTATCGGGTCGAAGGACTCGATACCCACTCGACAGAAGAAGAAGAAGAAGATCTACAATCAAACCCAGGATCTTCATTTCGTCCACAAGCTCAATAGGAGTCGGCCCCATGCGTATGTTTGGGGTGTCGAATTTTATTTTTCTGGTTACCACCATAGCATTGGTTTTATGAGGCGCAAACTTTAATTTATTTTAGACTTCCCACTCATACACACGGTCCAGAACAGCTTATGCTGTGTTTTCGATGTTCGAGACTTCATTTGCGGAGAAGATCAAAACCACATCGTCCGCAAAGGCCTGGCAATAAACGTTCTTCTGCTCCAGTTCATCCAGTTCCAGTTCAGAGTTAGTTTCTTAGCTTTTGCAGGATCCTCGCGCGTCACTTGCGATATATGAGCCGCGGTCAACGTGTTTACCGAACCAGTCGGCCTCGTCATTGGTTTACGGTTACTCATTTTGGGTGGTGTAAAGGGCCACACAGTCTATAAAAGTAAATATAGCCAATAAGCTGTCAATGTCCAACTTAAATAAATTTATTACTAACAGGTAAATTTAACTAGGTCGCAAGAGAACCAAGGTCAATCAAATGAAGTACATAAATAAGTAATATGGTTTATCTGAATTCACCTAGGTCGCAGTTACAGTATAATAAATTTACTCTATGTAGAGCAAGTTAATACAATTGTCTTAAATTAAGTCCTGTCAGTATATTGTTACTGGTCTAGTTGCAACAAAATATTTTCCGAAATCGAAAATAAATAAAAAAATAATTAAAATAAGATAAAAATAAAATAAGACTATGTAGTCAAAACAAGCATTCGACAGAGCTCTCTGGGCCCTTTCCAATGACACCAAGATCGGCTTTCTAGCTTGAGGGGTTCCGGAGTTATGAAGATTTGAAAATTTAGGGTTCCAAAAAAAACCCTGGTACCCTAACGGGACCTTGTGTTTATCTCCGGAACTACTCGTCCGATCTGGTCCGGACTTGGACTACGGTCTACCTATGGGAGAGGTCCGTCGTGTGCAACAGATTTCAGGCCTGAAAAATTCAGGTTCTGAAAGAGTCCTAACTCAATACAATTAGATAGAAAAGGTCAAGCCAGTGTCAATGGTTGAAACCGCGATCCTCTACGACGTCGGGGTCTGATGTTATGGAAGATTGAAACTGGTCTTTGACAGCTGTCAGATACAATGCAACTGTCAAACGCTCAGAGAAAAAGGCTGTCAAACAAGCCTTTTTCTCCGGTTCCTGTCGTCGTAGAAGACTGGGGTTTCCTTCTATCAGATGAGCTTTTTCAGGGCTTGCGAATTTGTCGCCTTTCAGACGCCTGAATGGCGTTATAGTGCAAGCAAGAAACAATGCCGTTGGTGGCTGTTATTCGCAATTTTTCTTCCTGTTACTACAACTAACCATGAATCGCTAATTAATAAGGTTCTAAATTAGCGTAATTACTATTACTTGAGTCTGTTGGACCGGTTTTTCGATTTACAGCGTTTTTATTCAATTATGTTTTAGGCCACAGTGCAATAGTGCCATCTTAATTAATTGTTGCATTTTCTGACCTAACTTATTTCTATCATTTCGTTCGAGTAAATAAGACTAATCCCCCATGATGATTTATTTATAATTCTTAACTATTCTGAAATACTTTGTTTTTTAAACCTTCCTTGACTATATATTAAAATATCCTGCGAATATTTTCAGGCAAGGGAGCCGGCAGTCTAATAGGCGGTTACCTGATGAAGTTCTTCGGCACCAGACCCACGTACCAGATCTTCTCCGCAGCCACCCTCCTCACTGGCTGCATCTACTACTTGTTCAACGCCCTGTACCTGCGCAAGCGCCCCGGGAAGAGCTCTGCCGAGGACGACCTCTGCAAGAAGAAGCCCGAACTAGACGTCGAGTGCCGGGAAACGCGCGAAACTAACAAAGACGATAAAGCGCCTCCGCCGGTAGATGGCGCTGTCAAACCCGACGCCAGCAAACAACCAGCGGACAAACCGAAGGATTTGGCGCCGAAGTTGGCCGCCGACAACACAGATGGCGGCAGCGACTCCGGAGTGGACAACCCCGCCTTCAGTGAAACGGAAACAGCCAGCAGTGACGCCAAGAAAAACGATAATAAGGCCAGTGGGTAGTATTTATTGTGATATGCGTGCGGAATACAACGTTTAAAAAGATGCTGACTATATTTTAGGGTGTGAACCTAACGATGAAACTGAACAACTTTTCCCAAGAAGCATAGGTCACATTAACTCCCCATAAAAATGGTGTCGGCGGCTCGAGTAGTTTTGGAAGGTTTTTTTTTTCACATTTCGGCCTAGGTTACTTGTGGAAAAAAATATCAGTTCCATGGGTCCTTTCAGACCCTAAAATACAGTCGACTGTTTTTCTAACACCCAGTAAGTCATAATCATAAGTCAGAATAGGGACTGAATGACTTTTTAAATATCCCTAGGAGCATGCTGATGCAATTTCTCTGAAACATGACGACGTTCCCAGTATTATTAAACTTTCCATTTTCTAGCCGCTGACATTACTCAGTATTTCTGTAATAATTGGATTTACTAGATATATTTTTAGTTAGCACGGCTAGCACTATAGTCTCTAAGTACGCCTGTTATTATTATTAGTGTAAGTTAAGTAGTTTTAAACAATACAAATTAGTTTTAATTGTCATGTAATGTAATGAAAGACAGATGTATATAATAGTTATTATATTATTTATTAATAAAATTGGTTTGACCTTTATCTACGTATTTTATTTTGTCGTAACGTAAATTGTAGATTTATTCCTTTAGTTTTAGACTATTATAAAACATAGTCATGTCCTACCCACACATCCAACTTTTGAAAGAACTCGTAATAAAATCAGCTCGGTTAAATGGTAAAACAAAAACCGGCCAAGTGCGAGACGGACTTGCGCACGAAGGGTTCCGTACCATTATCTATACAATAAGGCACTATATTTAAACAATTTGTTACCAATTACCGTTATTAATATAAATCAAAAACCGGCAAATAAAAAACACTTTTTGTAGAGAAGCCCTTTAAATAATTATTGATTTATTTATTTTTAAAGTAATTATATAACTTGAATGTTCTGAATATTTCAAGCGTTTACCTGTTCTCGTTTTTAATATCGAGCAAGAAATGACAAAAAAATCATGTTTATTGTATGGGAGCCTCCCTTAAATTTGTTGTTATATCAGCAACATAAATATATCATCGTTGAAAATTACAATGTTCTATCTATCACGGTTTATGAGATACAGCCTTGTGGGTGTGGTGACAGAGTGACGGACAGCGAAGTCTCAGTAATAAGGTGCCGTTTTTTCCCTTTGGGTACGGTACCCCAAAAATAAAAAATCTGGATAACTATAATAATTAAAATAGTCTGTAAAAGATGGTATCCGCATACTCCAGTCAGATCTTACATCTTTCGCGTGAATAAATAGAAGAAGCTTTAATAGTATTTATTCACTGCTAAATATGGGAACATGACCGGCGGCGGCTTAGCGTGTCCTTTTATTTTCAAGCGCAAAATTATCATCTAGACATGTGGACAAACCAGCATTAATCAAATTGACAGCAACCATACAATGTAATTATTAGAACAACTCAGAGATCTTCAACCCTATACCTCTATGTCAGTTCGTCCGTCGAGTCTACAACCAACATGGTGGAAAAAGAATGTAGAAAAGTATCCGGAATCGTACAAAAGAGACTATTTTTTTTGTACAAAGCTCAGAACAATGATTGCCGGTCGGCGTCGTGACTCTTTTCAAATCCGCGTCGGTCATCAAGCCTTAGGGCATTCGATTCTATGAACAAAAGTCAAGTCATCATATTCTATCTTTTCCTGAAGCACAAAATATACTCCGAAATATGTACCTACCTACTATTTTATACCGGAAAATGAGAAAATCAAGACCAATTTCATGTTTCATTAAATTAAGTAATTAATTTCCTTCCATGCTGGACTGGGAGCAAGAGAAAAACATAGAATGTGCCCAATGTGCCAGATACATTACCTCCCGGGCATGCTGTAAAAACCAGCTAAATTATCCGAGGGTTTCTGTATATTGCAATTTAAGCGATGGGCTAACAATCTATCACTACAGCAATATACCAACAAATTTATCTTAAATAACCTTCAAAACTTTGTCAGACATGGCAAAACGACCTTTGTTTATGTCGTTTACGTTCTGCCTAACCCATTAGGGATAAAGTCGTAATTATATGTATGTATGTAAGTAATTAATTATAACTATAACATTTCAAACTAAATGGTAGTTGATTGCCGATGGCTTTACGTGTCCTTCAAAGTAGGGAATAATGTTCTTGAATTGACAGACAATCAGACTGGCCTGCATTGAGTCTTTAGATACTTACTGTCTCAATTAATTAGATTGGTATTAATGATAATAATAGACGGTTTGGATGTCTGGTCAGGTTTCCTATCGCCCCGAATATCTTATACAAATAAGTGACACTTTCTACCCAACTCCGACTCCCTGCGTGACATTGATTTAGCTAATAGTGTAAATTGTAACTCGGGCCCGGTCATCCAAATCGTGCGACTGCCGTTCCACATTCCGTGTACCGCTAAAAATTATCGCTACTTCACTCCTAACCAATAACTTCGGTATGCCTTCTGGGACTGTTGGACACAACTGTCATTTTCTAGTCAGTCCCCCGGTGGATCACTCGTTGCAGCTGAAAAATCAAATGACCAAATAAAATCAAAATGAAAGTTATAACAATTTCATCGTTGTTAGTGCTTTTGTACAGCTATGAAGCAATCGCAGTGAAGTTACCTGGTCCTTTAGTGTACGTAGTGACCCCGTCGTCTCAGCCAGGGATTGATGAAGGAAGATCAGCACCGCAGCCCTTCTATTACCACAACTGGATGAGAAGAATGGACTCTCCTTCAAACGCAACCTCCACCACTACAACAACGACAGCTGCGCCGAAGAAAGTGATGACACCGGATTTGATATTTGCTGAATTTGAGTCCGACAAAATGAAGAATATAAGAAAATTGCTGGAGAAGGAAAGAATAGACAGAAAGCCAACGACAACGACTACAACCACCACTATGAAACCGATTTACGTACCCAACGACGAGCCTCAAGACGAAGAGCAAAATGTGAACTATGCTCTACCATCGGAAAAAGAGGAAGTTAAAACAAATGAGAAGGATATGACTGATTACTTCGCTTTATACAATAATATGTATAATGTAAATAATCCTGCCCCTGTGTACGTATCGAAGACTTCATCGACAACGCCTAGAACGACAACAACGTTTAGAACTACAAAAACTTCGACCACAACGACGACTCCTGCGCCGGTTCATAATGTGGAGAACATTTGGAACATAATTGACAGCCAAAAACAAGAACAATATACTGGACAGTGGGATGAAGTGCCAATTGGATCTGACAGTGATAAAAGTCAAGAACAGGATTCAAAACCAGAGGAGAGGCCTGAAAATTATGCCAATTTTGCTTCACCTGGGTAAGCTGAAATATGTTTGCATTAGAAGAATCTTGGCATCTTTCTTTTTATCATCGGTTGCGCCCAAGATTAAGAGAACTTACTTCTTATTGCAAATTACACTACACAAATCTAAGTTTAGCCTTTAAATAAAGTATTTTATGTTTTACAGATTTGGAACAAACCCGTCTGTTGGGGGTGAAAATGAGTCTCGAGCTATAAGAACAGAACCAAGCATTCGATTCCCCTATGTCAATCTGAAGCCGTTCCAAATGAAGAACCTTAAAAAACCTCTTCTTAATGCATTATCAAACAGCAAGAAGGGAAACAATATGTTTCACCTGGACGATTTTAAAGAGGTTAAAAATCCAGTCAGAGGTGAAGCTCAGGAAGTGCCCATGCGTGAGCAGATCGACCGCTACAACCCTGCTCAACCCTACTTGCCGCTGTACGGAGGAGTCAAAAAGGATACAAGTTATACACCAACGAAGACCGTAGCTAACCTTATACCTCCACCGCCTCCTCCTCCGCCTAAAGTTACTGACAATGACTTCCCTGCACCAAGCAGCTACGAGCAGTTTCCTCCCTTCGCACAACCCATTTCGGATAACGGCCAACCTTCTGCTCCTGCTCCAGCTGGTCCTCCCATACAAACTATAGATTCAGATGACTCGGATTCTGGACCAGGAGATGACGGTCCACCGATGGATTTGGGATACCGTTACAAACCACCTGCGCCTCCTACTCAAAATTTCCTTCCTACTTTACCACCACTACAGAAACCATCGGGGGGTTACTCTTATAATAAACCCCCTATATCATCGTACGATGCTCCACCACCATCTTATAAACCACCGATGTCATCGTACGACGCTCCACCGCCATCCTATAAACCACCGATGTCATCGTACGACGCTCCACCGCCATCCTATAAACCTCCGATGTCATCGTACGATACACCACCGCCATCAGCCGAGGCTCCACCAATGGGCAGCAATTTCCAAGGTTATAACTATGATAAGCCGACTGCCATGCCAAGCAAGCCAGACTTTTCAGGATATCAATACAAGAAGCCTGAGTCTCCTGCACCGTCACCAAGTTACGGAAATCAAGGAGACTATCCAGAGTTAATATTCGATAAACCATACGGAGGCCACGGTCCAAAAGGAGGTGATGGCAAAGGCGGAGCTGACAGCATGGGGATGGTGCCGCCACCTGTGCACGATGTGATGCCAGGTCCACCGGGCGACAGCGGGTTCCCTCACGACTTCCCAGGAGAATTCAAATATTCCCACGACTTTGACGACCACGATTTCCATCATCACGAAAATCACTACGAACACCACCCCACCACAACAGAGATGCCTCGTGTCAACAGGTTCAGTTATTACTACCTAGGGAAGAAGTTGTACTACCTGCCGTTGTATTTCAGCGTGTACTTTATTGTTTACGTTGGGGCTTTGATCATAAAAGCAGTTCTTAGACATAAGATCGTGTACCCGAACAGCTGGAGGCCGAACGACCAGACGGCGACGTTCTTCAACAAGCGTTCCGTGGGCTCCGAGTGGGACTCCAGCGAGAAGCTTCATGAGATCACCGGAAGAGTCACGCGTGCCATCGCAAGCGCAGCTGAACGATACATGGACAGTAAAAAGATCAACCATGAATAAAGTACTGATAAAACTAGATTGTCCTATTGTGAAGCTGGTCCTATTAGAAATTGTAAATAAAAAAAGTTATGATAATCTTAAAATTAATTATAAGGTGCAGGTTGTTGTGAACTGGACATATTTAAGTTTCAACGTAAATAAATATTTAAGTATTGTTCATTATCACAACGTCAAAAATAAAAGTTATACAGAAAATTTTATTTATCTTGTTTTCCTTTCACATTATAAAACCATCCACCCAAAATAGAAAGAAATTTGATACCCTAATCGAAAAGGCCGATTAGGTAATAAATGGTTAGGTAATACCATGGGTAATACTTAGTTAAAGTTGTTATGAAATAGATATTAATAATTATCTATAAGTGTGCCAGACGCCCGCTGTGACCTTTGGCGTGAAAAGTACACTTTGCCGTCATTTATCCCGCCATCGGAGACTCTCCACCCTGGGCATGATTTGCCATGGGCGACCTGGAAGTCCTTAAACCGGCTTCGGACTCAGGTCGGCCGCAGCAAGGATAATCTGTGCAGGTGGGGTTTCTCCGGCGGCGGTGTGGGTGACGAATGCGAGTGCGGACAGTCGCCACAGACATGTCCCGACAGTTGCACTGTGGAGGACCTCTATAACGCCACAGCCAACGCCGTCAGAGTGGCGGAGTTCTGGTCCTCAAAAATTTAAATTGAGTTTGCCTCGAATCGAAAAGAAGAAGATCTATAAGTAACTTTATCGTGTATTTTTTCATGAAAGTCATAAGAAGATGAGATGATATGACATACTCGTAGAGCCATGACCATGTCATACGATTAAAATATGACAACCTAAATAATAAGGGATAAAGGCGTGATTATATGTATGTATGTATGTATGTATGTAAACAGTTTTATCAAACTAATTCTAGTTACGTTACGATCGAAAGCATGTTCTTTCTACATAATTACCAGCTATAAAAAATGATCTATTAATTGCTTAATTTTATAAAAATAAACTAGCATTCTCTAAGAGTGCCTTAATTATAGGTATATTATATTTAACAATGAGCGTCTGGATAAGTTGCTGATGTAAAATAGATGTGGTGTAAATCAAAATAGTATTCGATAAAAAAAAATATGATCTTGCGAAATATCTCCTATTAAGTTCCAAATGTTTCAATTTTGGGTTTGACCTATTTTATAATAGGTAAGTAGGTTATTTGCTTTCTTTTCCATTGAATAAATAAACGGATACTCGATTAGTATGTCTAGCATGAAAAATAAATAGAACCACATTTTCACAGTCCAATAAATTATCACCTTTCCTATAAGTGGCGGAAATAAAGCTTTTACTTTAGCGAGCAATTTATTAGCCACATTCTTACTATAACATACAAGTAAATGTGTCAATCAAGATACGAATAGCCCACAGATATACGTATATACACAATGATAGGGGTTGCTCAGTTAACGACACTGAATAACTATCAGCAGGATATTTTTTCAGAAAGTCGAAAAAAAATGGTTTTCCATACAAATTGTCTGATTAAGGTAAACATTTTGTATGGAAAAGCCATTTTGTTCATAATTTTTTTTTTCAATCAATTCCCTATCAGTTGGCGAAACGCTGTCCCTTACACCTTGTACACTCTTACTTACGTAACACGTAACTGTGCAGATATGCAGCTAAATGCACTTGAATCCTTTTATTTTCTGGTTGTCTTTTGTAAGTATGTATAATGTCCCCCACTTAAATTTTTGACACATATTTATTTGAACGCAAAATTAAAAGGGAAAAGAAGAATGAGAAAAAGATCTTATAGGTTTCATAAAATATAGGTACCCGAAAAATCTATAAATATTATTTGTAATTACAGTTCATATTTCGTACCGTTAATCGAAGACCGCCGCATGTAAAAATCCGACGAAAGTGTTTTTATTTCATCAAAGCGTTATTTATATCCTAAACTGTAAAAAATATATACTATATTTTTCTGTTCAGTAGTTTCCGAGATATTTTGTCCTTAGATATCGCGTCTGATTTCGTTTCGCTTAAAATAGTTGTATGCGCATATCCTTACTTATAACCGGGAACGCGCCGCGCCAAACAAATGACGATTTTTTTATTGCACATTAATTCGCAGAATTTTGTTAAAGAACGCCGCATTTTTAACAAAATTCTGCGAATTAAATTTTGTGGTTTGTGAAACACTTATACTATACACACATAGACATTATGTATGTATGTTGCATTGTTAGTTCTGACATTAATTATGTGAATAAATTCCTAGAAAAATTACGTAGTTACCTACATAAAACATTTCGATTTCCCAAGTAAAAACGTCGCATGTAATGTGCAAATGCTACTACGCGATTTTCATATAATAACGTCGTACATGCACATGTGACCTACAATTTCCAAAAATATTAATTTTATTTTATAGTTGAATATAGCAATCTTTTACTAGCAGCCCACTAAACAAATTTGAGAATGTTTTTTTCACCATGATATGGGCAAAATTCAATGCCAAAATCATATTCAAACGCCTCTACTGAACAGTTGCGAGTTTGCAAATGCGGCGGTCTTGATTAACGGTACGATTTTATCTGCTTCAAAGTTGTACATAATTAAAAACAAAAAAATCAAAAATATTAGGACAGATATTCAATATTCGTAACTGACAGAGACAGTAGTGTCAGTTACGAATATTGATCCGTCTTAATAAAAAGTGAACCTAATATTGTTCCGTCCTATTCCGTGGTGTCATTTTACTCCCAAGATCTGATGGGGATGTTCTTTGCGTAGATGACGTAGGACATAGAATATGCACAAATTGGACAAATGCATCAAAGAAATTCTGGCATGCTACGACACGACTACGCAAAATTTATGTATGGCCATTGTCCATTCAGCCTTAGACCGAATATTTGTGATCTACTTATTTTAAGTAGGTACCTAGGGCAAAAAGAAACGTGTAATAAATGTTGAAGTTCTGTTAGAATAATTAAGTACAACGTCGTCATAACGTCGTTGCATTTTTTATAGGAATTTCTATGGTAGGAACAGAAAACTTATTTTATTTTTATAACAACAACTTGAAAACTGTATTTGAAAGAAATTTAGAATTAACGAGTAGAGATTTATTCATTTCAACTTTTTATCCTGTATCTGGGTAGTTCTCCTGATTGACGGAAATGACACGAGTATGTTCCGCGATAAAACATTACATTAGAATACATTTACAACTAGGTACAAGCTTTAAAATGTGAATAATAACATAGCTTTTTGGATGTGGGTCTCTTTATTATATTTGTAAAAAAAACAGTGTTATAATAAATCCCGTCAAATCTTTTCCGTCAAAGAGAACTACCCATCCAACTCTAACGAAAATCGCTACCAAGTTATTCTTTTTGTTGAGTAACTTTCACATCTTGCTCATAAATTAAGGCGTTAGGGTTACCTAAAAGCTCTAAATCTTCCTTTTCATATTGGCGGATAGCCCTCGACCGGAACAGACATGGAAAATTAATAAAGGCTAGGTATAATACTATTAGGCTTCTTAGAATATGGATGCTAAGTAAAAATGTTTTTTTTTTTAAACCGGAAACCGACTTCAAAAATATACTTTTTAAGCGTATCACTGGAATCAAAAGTTACATTTATTGGAAAATATGTCTTATGTCCTCTAAAAATAAAGCCACGATAGAAGTATACATCTACTTTCGACGTTCGTACGGAACTTTCGACGTTACATCGCAAATTGAATTGACACGCCACTTAAGAGCAACATAGATCGTGTGTTTGCAGAAGTGATATTTCAGTCGCTCCCTTTCCGAAGGTAACGGGGGCGCGGCGAGACAAACCAGCCAGTCGCATTTACATGCTCCCAGAGCACGCGTCTAAAAAAGTAAAACTGAAAGTGGTCAGTCAAAAAAGTACCTAATATAAAATAAATTATTCTATTATCTTTTAAAATCAAACGAAACTGTTCCTTTTTAAATAAAGTTTAAAAATAAAAGTGATGGTATCGAAAGGTGCGCTGGTAATGATGTGCCACGGGCTGGTGTGGGCGGCGATGATCGCGTTCTGGGCGGGCGGCGTGGCGGGCGCAGCCGCGCGCTACGATACCGCTACGCCGCATGCGCCGGCCTACAACAGGCATCGGTATATACCATTGCAGTGAGTATTTTTAATTATTACTAGATTTTAATTCTACAAAGGAATTTCTTCCAGCTGACCTACGGTAGTGAAACCTTAATTTTTTTTATATAAGGTTGTCCCATACAGAAGTGATTGACTAAATAGGGATAAAATCCCAGAGAAATTACGGTGAATTTTAGTACTTTGTATAACAACGTGTATTAAATGATATTGGTAAATTCCTAGCTTAATCACGTATTGTATAATAATATACCATAATTTGTTATTTAAGTTTATGAACTTGGGAACAAAGGGCAAGGCGATAAAAAAGTTATATGTCGTAATTTATTTTATACTGAAGTTAACCTAAGATTGTGGTTTAATTAGCAGTTAGGTTAGCTAGATTTATATTTACTACGCCTTGTTATTTTATAATAGCTATTGTAAGGAAGATATACAATAGTTAGGTTAAAAAAATCAACCGTACAATCTGTACAGGAAGTTTAAACATTGAAACCAAAGATATTATTATTCGAGTAAAAAGAAAACAGAAAAAATATGATATTATTTATCGGCGTTTTAGAAACTTTATTTAAAACTGTAGGTCTGCTGTAAGCAAATTATATTTAGAGATAAGCAGTGCCTATTGTGTCTTTGTTGCTTATGTATTTTGTATGTTTCTGTATACAATAAATGGTTAAATAATAAATAAATTTGAATTAGAGTGACTTGAAATTCAACCAATTTCAGTTCTGATGGAGGATACAACACCAACAACGGTCTCTCTACCGACACCGAAGATGACCAGCCTCCACCATACAGTATAGGTGGAATGGCCCCTTCAGAGTTCCTCCTGACTGGGCTCAGGACTATACTCGATGTAGTGAGGAAGATCAACAAGCAGAGAGCGATGCAGAAGCACATTGTAGCTGGTGGTAACAACGGCACTTCGCTAGCGGTGAGATCGTATTAAATAAATTTAAATGTGCATACGGGGTGTAAGGGACAGCGTCCCGCAAACTGATAGGGCTTGCTCAGTCAACGGAACTGAACAACTATCACCATCCGACATCGACATCCCTGCCCATCCGACAGCATGGATCATCTTACTTTTCAGACAATCAGAGCCTGCAATGTTCTAACCAAACTAGAAACAACAAGAACAACACAAAGTCATTATCCCTCGCCGGGTATCGAACCCGGGACCTCCGGGTCGTGAGCCCATGGCTCAGACCGCTAGACCACGGAGGCAGTTTCATACAAGATTTCATACTAAAAATGTCAACAGTACGCGCATGCGCACGCGCACTGAAACAATACTGGCACATCGGAAGTATGCCAGTGTACGGTACCTCCTGAACCGGGTGACCCGCTAATAAGCCCACCCTAGTTTGGACAACCCATCTGTCCATTTGACACACTAGTGTGAATCTGAATCTCAGATAAATATGACAAATGCTGAAGAGTTTTCTGCGATGAAAACTTTTCATCGTTGTTGAAAGGAGGCGTTTTGGAAAATGAAAATAATTGACTTATCTTTACAAAGTCTTCACTGAAGTGCCATCAGTAATTTTCAACAGCTTGCAGCTAATAATAATAAATAATATATTTATTACAAGTAGCATAGACTCACATGATTAGTAAGAGTAACTTAAAACGAATGTTAACTTAAAAAAATAATATTTACCTGTTGCTATCTAATTGCAACATTATACCTATCTGCTAATGCATGATCCTTCCTCAAATTACATTTTTGAATACATGACAATTATTTCTAAAAGTACCTGCATACTGCTATTGCTATGAGTATACAATACGGTATTTACAATAACTTAATAAAATAAAAAAATAAAAATTAAAACTAAAAGTATTCTATATATTGTATGAGTTAAGTACCTGTATGCATCTGTTTAAGGGGCTTCCTGGGCTAAGTGGCGCCCTCATCAGTCAAAAAATCATAATTAACTGAAAACAAAATCAATCGAAAATCCGGTAGATCAGATTGAGGTTAAAGCAATAAAGGTCCTTTGGAAGTTCATAAAGTTGCAACTTATAGATCGTTGCAGTAACAGATAGGAAATTTGCGAAAAACGGCCACTTTTAGCACTTTTACTATCTGTAACTGAAGTGAACACTGAATTATTAATTTATAATGCTTAAAAAAAACTTCAGTACCCATACTTTAATCTGATCTACCGGATTTTCGATTAATTGCGTTTTCGGTGAGCAATGATTTTTTGACTGATGAGGGCGCTGGTGTGCACCGGGGATCCCCTTAATATGAATATGAAAAGTGAATAATTGTATTCCATACTAAATATTTAATTTTCCTTACCAGCTCCGTCGAACCCGTCCTCGCAATGGCACGGCGATGATGCGTGGTCGCGGGATGGACGACTACTACGACGACCACCACCACAACCACCATGATGACCACACCACCACAGCCAAGCCGATGAAGCAGGGCCGTTACACCGACCCCTGGGCCGGATACTACGACTGGATCATCAACGAGGGATCCTTCAAGTTCTGGAGCGTGTTCCAGGTAAGTTTTACCATCACAATCATTATGATGACCACTCTTCAGCCAAGCCGATGAAGCAGGGCCGTTACACCGACCCCTGGGCCGGATACTACGACTGGATCATCAACGAGGGATCCTTCAAGTTCTGGAGTGTGTTCCAGGTAAGTTTTACCATCACAATCATTATGATGACCACTCTTCAGCCAAGCCGATGAAGCAGGGTCATTACACTGACATCTGGGCCGGATACTAAGACTTAGTCATCAACGAGGGATCCTTCAAGTTCTGGAGCGTGTTCCAGGTAAGGGTTACCATCACGACCACCATCATGACCACCCCACAGCCAAGCCGATGAAGCAGGGTCGTTACACCGACCTCTGGGCCGGATACTAAGACTTAGTCATCAAAGAGGGATGCTTTAAGTTCTGGAGTGTGTTCCAGGTAAGTTTTGCCATCTCGACCACAACACCGCTAAACCCATGATTAACAGGGTCGTTACACTGACCCCATGTCCAAATACTACGACTGGATCACCAACAAGGGATACTTCAAGTTCTGGAGGGCCTGGGCTCTAGATAGATGCTAAATACACATTTCAGAAAATGTGTGTACGCAATACGGAATAGATTTTAAGGAAAAAGTATTTTATATATTGTTGTCACATATTTTTTCTTCCATGCTGGCCTGGGAGCGTGAGAAAAACATAGAATGTGCCAGCTGCATTTCCTCCCGGGTATGCTGTAAAAACCAGCTAAGGGATCCGAGGGTTTCAGTATATTGTAATTTAGGCGATGGGCTGACAACCTGTCACTACAGCAATATACTTACAAATCTATCTTAAATAACCCTCAAAACTTTGTCAGACGTGGCAGAACGTTGTTTGGGTCGTTTACGCTCTGCCTACCCCATTAGGGATAAAGGCGTGATTATATGTATGTATGTATGTATGTATGTCACATATAGAGACTACGTAATTCAATGTTAATATTTTGTTAGAAGTGAAGGTCCACTGAAGTGTATTTTAGTCATCTTAACAGCCTATTCATATTTTCTAAAATGATAGATGTTCTATTTGAGTTAATGCAAATCACTTAGCAACATAATAGAACTATGACAATATGTCGCCTTATTGTTTCTCGCTAGAACTAACATTGAAAATTAAATGCGGACAAACAGTACTGACCTCCGACGCACCGTAGCGCATCGTAGCGAGAAAATATCGCTGATATAATAGCTCGGCGCGAAAAACACGGATTACGTCGGCAGCAAAAACATAAAGTACCCAGTAGATGGCAAGTCATAACATTGACATAGTTTTAATGTGGCTAGTTGGCTGTCAAGCATGGGCGCTGCTTGGCGCTCGAGGACTCAGCAACCTTGCATGTGTCGTTTTAGTCATCTATTTCCTAGATCATATTTACCTACGTACTCTGTTTACTGAGGTCGGTTTAATCACGTCGCA
Source organism: Scrobipalpa costella (assembly GCA_949820665.1). Lineage (NCBI taxonomy): Eukaryota > Metazoa > Arthropoda > Insecta > Lepidoptera > Gelechiidae > Scrobipalpa > Scrobipalpa costella. The sequence continues at coordinate 9,966,059 of OX463299.1, forward strand.
ACATTACTTATTCTAGATGATATTCTAATGATTGTTGCCGCGTTCCCACGCTAATTTAAACGAAATAGAGACTACAATCGGTGCCTTCAATTATTGAAAATAGTTTAATTGAATAGGTGGCCGGAACCTCATATTATTTTCACGGCCGAAAAGTATTAACGAAGTGATTCTTCTTCGTAATATAATTCTTCCTGATTTTTTTCGAAGCGATCCATTTTAAACCAATTAAATGGTGTTTTTTTATTTGAATTCAGGTCGCCTGTACTCCATCCATCCATCTCTACCTGCCATCAACTCTGCTAATTAGTTTTTGGCATGTAACATATAGGCATTTAGAGCTATGAGTACACAAAGTAATTGTTATTTTTTGTTATGATTATGATCACCTTAGCTTGTACAGTTAACTAATTTTGCGCTTCTTTTCGGATGCCGGATGTAGATTTAATTGTTTTTATTTTCCCATTCATCAACTTTTATTATATTGCTTATTGAAATAACTGTTGATCATACATCCGGGAATAAACTAAAGCTTTTCAAAGCTAACTGTAAGTAACTTTGACAGAAAATCATTCATTGTACAAAGCAGCTGTTGATTTCCAATTATCCTTTTATATATTTTATTCGAAAAGGTAAAGTTAGAAAATGGGTAATATTTTTTATGTTTAGTACTGTTTTAATAAGAATCGAGTCTACCGAAAGATTTCGTTAACATGTTTTCAAACCCCAACGAAAAATACGTTTCTAAATAATACATACATACCTACATATAATCACGCGTTTATCCCTAATGGGGTAGGCCGAGCCTAAAAATAAGGTCAGTCCGCCACGTCTGACAAAAGTTTTTGAGGGTTTTTGTAGGTATATTTCTGTAGTGACAGGTTGTCTGCCCATCGCCTAAATTACAATTATACTGAAACCCTCGGATCCCTTAGCTGGTTTCTACAGAATGCCTGGGAGGAAATGCAGCTGGTACATTCTATGTTTTTCTCTCGCTCCCAGGCCAGCATCGATTCCTAAATAATCTAATCACATGTACGTAAACTGACGTCATATCATGCAGCTCTAACTCGTCAGCTACTATCGTGCGGGTCGCGGTATTGAACTCGGAATGTACGTTACCTCTTATTACAAGTTACATGATACGTGATACGTGCTTCTTCGTAACAAACTATTAGATGAAAACAACGCAAACTTTATATTAATCTACGGATATAAATCACTTCCTAAGGAGTGTTTGTGGAGTGTAATTGAAATTAATTAATTAAAGAGATTTAAGCGGTTTTTAATGACAGTTTGTTTTATTTTAATCAGAAAGTAACTTAATTTTGCTAATATTATTTTTGTTGCAGCACTTTGCTGTTGTGTTTGTTTTGGTTATTATATTAAATTAAATGATATAATAAACAGTGATTAATATACAGTAGTTACACGTATTATATTATCCTTGTGTCTAATAGCTGTGTCCATTAACATAGTGTAATTGTTGTCGTACAAGAAATATTAATTTATATATGCGATGCTACTTGTATCGCATATATAAATTAATATTAATATATATATGTATGCCAATCTAGGACAAATATGTTGGATGCTCTTTATTTTTTGCATATGACTGTAAAAGAAACAAGTAAAAATATATTATTGGTGTGTGGCACAACTTAACTAAATCTTGGCTAAAGTTATTGCCATTCCTTTCTGTTCTCTCATGATGAGAAATGACAGGTATAGACTTAAATTAGTTAAGTCGTGATTTTTGCAACTACGAATTGCTACCATTGTATTTTACTCGATGCAATGGAAGCAAGTACGATAGGATCTCTCACATTTAGTATCAGTCGTGGGTATTGCAAACATATTGAAATAATAACTTGGTTTCTTATTAAAATCTTGTAATTCTTCAAATAAACCAAAACTAATTCAAGGTGTTTACTAAATGTTTTAGCTGCAACTATCCCCGGGCATACTGTAGAATGCAATAGAGGAAAATGAGAGTTTCAGTTAAATGAAATTGGGCGATGACAACCTGTCACTTTTTAATTATAAAATTACGCGCAATGTTTGTCAGAAATCACGAAATTGCCTTTAACTGGGCGTTACGCTCTGCCTACTCCATAAGGAACAAAGACGTGACTCTATGTATGTATCGAGTAGTTTAATTCTGACAACCCACACGACAGAAGATGTGTTTGTCCTCCATTTTGTTGTACCGACACACGCACAACATACACAAGTGATTAAACTAATTGATCTACACCGTCGATCCACATAGCAGATCTATCAATTATGTTCAATTAAACTTAGCAAGTGTAGCTGACAGGCAGGTGTGATGTGAACATTAAAGGGGGGAGGGGGGGCTAAAAACATTAAATTGGTATTCTTATGAAGTCAGCACAAGTTTGTACGATCAATATATTCTTTGAATGATGGAAGATTAATTAATTCACAAAATCATTAATATACCGCGTGTAAGGGATAGCGCTCCGCAAACTGATAGGGGTTGCTCAGTCAACAAAACTGAACAAATATCATCAGGAAATTCTTCCAGGAGAAGAAAATAAAACTTGACCTTCCCATACAAAATTACCACCTCGATCAGACAATTTGTATGTAAAAGCAGTTTTCAGTTTTTGAAAAAAAAACCTGCGGATAGTTCCTATTGTTCAATTTTGTTGACTGAGCAACCGCGGGACGCTGTCCCTTACACCCCGCATTATACGTTTATCTACTTTTGGACGCAGATTTTACGTATTTATGGAAATTACCTAAATTTTTTACACATAAAGGCAGATTGGTAAACGAATTGGTCATCGATTGACGAATTTACCGGGATATTTAAGGTTGGGTTGTATTCCTTTAGTGACAGTGACGGTAAAAATGTTTACATACATACTTGCATATAATCACGCCTTTATCCCTAATGGGGTAGGCAGAGCGTAAACGACCTAAACAAAGGTCGTTCCGCCACGTCTGACATAATTTTGAGGGTTATTTAAGATAGGATTCTAGGTATATTGGTGTAGTGACAGGTTGTCAGCCCATCGCCTAAATTACAATATACTGAAACCCTCGGATCCCTTAGCTGGATCTTACAGCATGCCCGGGAGGAAATGCAGCTGGCACATTCTATGTTTTTCTCTCGCTCCCAGGCCAGCATGGAAGTAAAAATGTTTCATATCATATAATAACCAACGTACTCGTATAGAGTGTACATAATCGACCTGACCACGGCATGAAAGTACCATGGAGTAATATTTATATTATACTACGTATTACAATGATGAGGATAATACATAAAAAGAACTAAGGCCGCGCTTAGGGCTACGTGAACTAATACCAGTTCCAAGTAACCAAGATTTATTAACTTTTCATTGATATTATTTACGAACAAAATATATCATCTTCCCTTAAAACCAATATTTCAACACAATAAAGCAAATATTTGCGGCGGTGGTCTGCCGGAAGCCATTGCAACCTTGACACAGAGAGGTCCACTCAACTCGACTCTACCAAATGATCTATAGCTGTGCTCGTGGATTCACCTACTTTATTTTTACTGTGAATATGAAATGTTCTGCGACGATAAATACAAAATAACGGGTACACTTTCATATCTAACTCATGCCCCTAAACGTAGTCGTGACAAAAAACGGCTTTTTAAGCCTCTCACGCTCTGCCTCGCCGTATGTAGGCGTATATGGCGTACGCGTGATTTTGTGCATGTGTGGCATAAAGTAGCCTATAACACTTGCTCTATAAAAAAAATGCATAAATAAATTTAAAAAACCGTCTTTAAAAAAAAAGAAAAACTGTAACCTTTCGACGTCAAAATAACAAACACTTTTACATTGTCGTGTGTGTAGGGTATGGATGGCTGAGATGGGTCATTAATTAATTATATTATATTCGAGTATAATGGCGCGTGCAATGTGATAACCCGTGTAATTGATTCGACCGCCGCCATTTATAGTAATCTGTTTATAGCAGAAGGAAGTTTATATGTTACATACATGGGTCGTATGCTACATGTGTTAGGTTTCATACATAAGACATCAACGAGTGACACTCTGTAGCACGCATGTCGTAAAGAAATGTATTGATCCATCTTTTTCTTTTTGATAGTATTTCCTCTCATTTTCTGCTTTTTGAAATTAAAAATGTGAAATTTAGTCGCTTTTACTGCCAAGTTATTTACCTATCTAATGCCTCAGGCCAATGACGTCTACTATACTAAAGTCAAGTTATAGGAGAAATTTGACAACTCATAAGCCATAGTAATAATTAAATTTGTATTGTATTCATTTATTTTCATATCATTTACAATATTTTAGTAAGTAAGTAAGTAAAAACACTTTATTGTACACAAAAAACAAGAAACACAAAAATAAACTTAAATTAATATGATAAATAATAATAATAAATAGATATGTTAAATGTGATTTAATATTCCAAGGATCTCAACGCCACTATGATCGGTTCCATAATGTCTTCTATGCTAAAGATTCCAATACCTAGAATATATACATTAATCTCTCTTTCTTTCTCCAGTTATTCACGGCCGCCCTGCTCCTGTACGCGTGCTTCTCAGCCATCTACTACGCGAAGTTCAACCCCATCCTACCCGACTACAGCATGGAGTACGACGACTACTTCCTGCAGCGAACCGTCGGCCGCCAAGCCAGGAGTCTGGACCCCAGCGAGCTGGTCTCCGGAGTCAGCTGGATCAACCCGCAGACCTTCCAGTTCATATTGAACGCTATTAATATGTACAAAAAGTTTAATCAGGCGTAATATAGGAGTTGTTTTAGGTTGTGACCACAAGTGGAGTAATAAGGACATTGCTATCGATTCGTAGAGCGCACAACTTAACTCTAAATCCTGAATAAAAATATTGGCGTCCCTTTCTGTTCTCTCATGACAGAAAATGACAGGTATAACCTTATATTAGTTAAGTTGTGATTTTTGAAACTACGAATTAGTACCATTATTATTTTGTAAGCAATTTAAGAGTAGGAAATTATGAAGTAAGATTCACAGTCAAAGTTTATCTAGAAAGTTGTATATTACCATCGATTTTTATTTGTAATTTCAGAAAGGATTGTTGTAGTAATTGTTCCGAAACTCACGGGATTCTCTATTTTACGTACGCTCGAAAAGAGAAGCGGCAGAATTTTAATATTATCACTTTCAGTCCAGTATGGGAAATGATGTTTATAATGATGGAAAATTATTGAAGATACCTATATCGTTAAATACACATTTATGGTTGTTAGTGGTATTCCAGAGATGTACCTACACAGCACAGTAACAATTTATTGATAACCAAATTTTATTCGATTCGAAGTCAGTGCTTCGATCGCAAGTTATTAAAGTTTAAACTACTGGTTTCAAATTCCATCAGCATAACTTTAACAGCTTAAGTATAACTACAGAAAGTTTAAAATGTGGCGATGCTACAAATTAATGTTCAAAAGCTAACTCATGTTATATTTCCGTAAAATGGCGGACAATATTCTAAGGTATTTTGTACAGTTTCTTAGTAGTATGCAAGTTCTATCGTGTACTATTTCATTTATTACTACCAAGTTTACTTGTAGTTCAATGATTATTACACATTTGTGGTCACATAGTTGTATGTTAGCCTGGTTCTTTGCAGAGCAACGACGGATGTAGGTAAGTGACCGATATTTTTCTTTTAAGTTTTTCAAAATGATCAATCCCTTGTTGCCTCGCATCGAATTCGGTCATTTTTGAACTGATTTAAAGAACTTATTTTCAAGTTCTTATTAAATTAGGTCATTTGAATGTACAATAAATATAAAAAGTTGTACGTTGTTCTAGTGTTAAGTTAGATTAATTTCTCAAATTAATTAATTAATTTATCTTATCTTTAAATATAATTTATCTTTAAATATAATTTATTAGTATGTTCGCTCTTGTAAAAGAGCATTGCCGGAATAGTTTTTATTTGGCAGAAACATGATATAACATTTCTTTTATGTGTAATGAAACGCGTTAAACAATGATTTTTACCGCAATAATGTTGTTTTTTATTAGTAATAAAGTTTTGTGCTATGATTATCAAAAGATAGCTCTAGGCTTAAACCAAACAAAGTAGCAAAACTCGACATAAAGTGAAGGTGGTCTGGAAGCAAAAAGCTACATTTTGATGTTAAGTTATGCCTCAGCTTATACAAACTTTACCAAACATAGGTAAACCTTAGGGCTGGAGCATACTGTGTAGGTACGTTAAGTACTACTGTACTATTGTCATAATTTTATGGAGTATATGAATTATGTAATGGTTTTAATCAATCAAATAAAGCATTTTGTTGCTGAAAACGGTAGAATCAAGCCCTGCAAAGCTCAAAGTTTACATGCGCAAACGAATTAAATAAAAAAAAAAACTATAAATTTATGTAACACATACATACTATATAATATACTAGACATAGGAAAAGCATGCTTCGCGGTTTTCCTTAGTCATGTTCATACCAGGGGGTTTGTGGTGCGGGTGCGATGCGGGTGCACGCTCCCGGCGCCGACGCAGGACCTGGGTTCGATGCCCGCGCCGCCAACCAACCCGCCCGCCACTACCATATGCACAGGATGACGATAATACTCAATATTCTATGATATTCGAGTTTGGCATCCTGTTTGATCAGGCTCTAGGTTTCTCTATCCTTCATCGGTAGTATGTTAATTGGACAGTATACAGTTACGAGTATACACAATATGATGTATAGTATCACAGCTCGTCTTTTTACCTTTCACTGTTTATTAATTTGAAATACTTGGTTTTTAATCTCAACGGATTTTCGGGGAAAACTTTTTCTTTTGCCAATATAATCTACGAAGAAATAAAAAAAAGTACAGTAAATTTGCATTTTTTTTAATGTACGTATTTATTTGAACTCCTGTCGAAAACAGCGATTTTTGTTTTGTATAATACACAGATACTATTCAAAACTATTATGTAAACTATTGTTAGCAGTTTTTAACACTGATGAGATTTATAACCTTGCAATTCCTGTAAATAATAGCGTTTCATTAACAAATATTTGTGTTTTATATAATGTTTTTATACAGAGAATTAATTTATATTTTGTATTTCGCTGCTTTGTAAATTAACTTACTAGTTCATGTTTAATCAGTTGTTCTAAACTAGTGCGAAGATATACCTACCAAGTGTTTCGAATGTAGGTCTTGTGAATGAGTAGTCCGTATTAGGAATAGTGAAATAGGTATTTCGACTGTATAAAAGCAAAATGTACAATCTAAGCATAAAACAGGAAAAGCCTTTGACACGGTTCAACAGCGTGTATAAAGGATCGCCATAAACCTTTTATGGCCAATTCTGTTTAACACGTACTACTAGCCATAAAATGAGGTTTTGCTCGCCGCACACACAATGACCGGTGTCAACCGTCACTCACTGCCCGTAGAAGAAAATCATGCACGGTCAGAAGATGGCCGCTATAAAAAACAATTAGTCGATATCGGGAGTACAGTTACGGCGTCAGATTGCATAGATATGGATGATAGCGATCATTGAGCGATCAATTAAGCTATCTCGCGCGCCGGCAGCGGCGCGGCGGCTGACCACAACACAGTTTCCGAACTGTTCCTGCGGTTTGCTGTCCATTGCCCGCATTCGTCTTGCGCTACAATTACTTTGGAGTAGTTCGGTCGCGTGGTGTAAATCGGCTAAGTTTGAAATGCGCTGGTTGGTTGCTGGCTGGAGTTGAATGGCTGTCTTCGCATCGTGGTTGGGTTGGCGCGCCAGTTCAACGATCAAGTGCAGCGCGCGCGCACACCCGACGAGTCCGTACGGTTGCGCGGATGAGCGCTCGCTCACGCCGATGTCGCGCCCCACATTCGAAATCCGAACGAGAACTTCTTGAATGCGATTTTTGAAATAAAACATTGTCATTACGAAAAAATTTAGAGTTTACGAACAATATCAGTGCATGAGTGTTTGTTAGACGTTAAGTTTGAAACAAGTCATCCTGAAGAAGGCGCCGTTCTGCGTGCTTCTATTGAGGTCAAATAAAGAGGTAAATATATTTTTACATACTTGTTAGTTCAGTTAAATAAAAAGTAATAACTTAAGATTACAATCTCAGTAATAATTGCAGAAGTAACTTCTTATGTTGGAAGTTATTTCCAGTTAAAATAATATATACTTAGATACCAGTAAATGAGACAAGAGAACATTAATATTTTTAAAGAGTGTTATAAACTACTGGCAAATGAAATAAATAATAGCTAAATACATGTCATAGTTCGTTTATGGGAGGACAAACGCAATTTTTCAAGCTATTGCAGATGTTTTCAACGGCTGTTGCTAATAAACACGTATTTACAAAGCGCACACGAACGCTCTTTGAAAAGACATCAACGGGATGATACTTCAAAGATGTTTTACTTGACTTGGAGGATGCAGACTTTTTTCTTATTGGTAACTAATAACTAGTAATTAGCTAAAAAGCATTCAGAGTATCAAGAAAAATATGCAAGTACGTTGAATGATTCGAAAAGTTGTCAATTTTGGACGTCAAATCAGAAACCTTTCGTAAAGGATTTCACACAAACACAATAAGTTATGTTTATATGTTCCTAACAAAATGTTTCTTTTTGTTTGGATAGTAACTAATTAATTAATTAATAATAAAAAATAATAATAACTGGGATCATTTATAGGCTAGACAAGATAAGAATAATAGCTTCCTCCGGAGGTCCTGGTTTCGGTTCCCAGAGTATTTGTCAATTTACCACTTTGTGAGTAGAGCAATGCAGGCTCAATCTGATTGTCCTAAATTATATAACAAATTAAAGTCTAAAACTTGCGTTTATAATCAATATTAAACTTATTTGTAAAAAATATGCTGACAGCAGTTTACGCAAATTATTAACACTGCTTTTAGAAAATTATATATACTTTTATATCCTGTTAAAATCTGTTATTTTTTTTCAACCTACACCTACATACAGTTAACCAACAACGGGATGCAACATTTATAAAATATTTCGTTTCCAGATGACTAGTTCATAAAATTACAGTTATTTATTTTACAAAAACTATCCAGTCTGTTCCGGTTCTATAGTAACGTGTTATATTTGTATCGAACGTCTAATTGACACCATACATTATGATCGTGCATTCAAAACCATTTATATTTAAATTGGAAAGATTTCGGCCTTTTGTGGGTTATAAAAACAGCCGGTGTAAAATACTGTTAGCCATAATATTCATATGTAAAATAGGTAAAGGTAACGGGTGTGTTGTTTCGTGGTAAAGAAAGTGGTCAACCATAGCCTATAGTCACAAGTTGTCACACATAATCAGCTTAGTGGAAACAATACAGGAAAATACGTCAGCTTGGTATGCTCTACATACACTATATTAAACAAGACCCTACCTGGGTAATACCACCCCGAGCTTATTTCAGGCTTGTGTTTTGGCTGAAGGAAGAGTGAGCCAACAAAATTACCTTATGGCTAACTTTAAACAACGTGGCTTGCTCATTCCCATGTGTTATACGTTTCTACACGGATAGTATGTGGAACAGACTATGGTGCACACTTGACATCGGCATTATTATTATTTTCAATGTACATTTTCGATAAAATTATATCCTTCCTATGGTCCTGTCCAGCCTGAGTGTATTCAAGATACTCATATCATATTCTCAGGGTTCGCCAGGGTTCATCGGGTCCATAGACTCGATACCCACTCGACAGAAGAAGAAGGGTTTGCTACTGGTCATTGGATTTATTTATCCTCTGGTAACCTGTTTGAGAGCATCCGATGAGTCAGATTATTCACAAGATCAGAACAAATAGAAAATAAGGAGTATATGTAGAGATGGAAGATAAGGAAAATGTGCAATGAGAATTAGGTGGTCACCACATTAAATGTGCAAGATTCTGGGAAGGCCCAGGTTAATGAACAAATGCATCTGCGTTGTGGTCAAGATATGACAAAGGATTGAAATACTATTTGTTCTACTCCAATTTCAAGTATAAAATTAATTTAGTCAAAGATGTTTGATTTTTAAATGTGCCTAAATTGTAAAATTCGCATTCGTCGTATATAGTATGTTATTTATTGACCACTTTGGGGACGTTGACTTTCAATTTTCCGTAAACAAGATTGCAAGACTGGTATTAATTTTAGGAATTCAAACATATTTTAGACCCTAGGTCAATGCCACAATGCCGACCGTCTCATCCTGCCTCTATATGTTTTGCAAAATCTGCCTCCCAGAAAGTCATTAGAAAGAAAAGTAATGCGTATGCAAGTTGGTTTGCCGGGTGCGCGGGCGCAGCGTAGCGGGACGCCACTGTTGACACACATAGCGTTACGAGCATGCGATAATTTTATGCGAGTCTACATGCATAGTTACACATTATCTCACGTCAACTGGCTCGTCTAAACGAGCACTGGCGGTAAAGCAGGTACAAGATTGTGCGCCTGCGCTGGTCGTCGGTTAAGAGTTGGCATTCGGACTGCAATTATGTTAGTGCAGTTGCCATGAAGTTCATAGGCATCCGATGTGCAGCTCTCAATGTTTTTTTGCATTCATATTGTGCAAAAGCTGCAACAAAACCCTGTTAGGTAGGGAAGGGCACATCAATCTAAAACTAGATTGACTGTAGCTCGTGTTTGCAATAGACTTTTCCGACTGTAGTACCACCAGCTGCATATGAGCGGGAAATTACAGTCGCGTTGCAGTTTGAACGCAGTCCGTATACGAACCCACGTCTTATACGTTTATGCGTGTTCTCCACACGACAAGAACCAGTTGTAACTGCAGGTGTATGAGGTACACGTAGTAAAGCTCATGTTGGAAGATTTGTTTATTCTTTTTGTTCGGTAGAGGGAGCCAAGAGTTTCGGTGTAGTGCAATTGTGGCAAAAGGTTGACAACCTATGACTACAGCAATAAAACTGTTCGTTTTTTTAGTTACGAAAAGATTCCCTTATGAGATTGTTGACGCTCTGCCTGCTCCGTAAGAAATTCAGTTTTGAGAAATCTTACATATACTTGTGTACGTATGTATAGTTTTGCTCATTAGGGTAAGCTAAGCTGCCTCATAATCCTTTTGAAGACTTGAATACTCTGATACCAGGGTAAGTCATAAAACTACGACAAAAAGAAAAGTCCTCAAAAGTGATGCATCATTCTCGTGATTCTATACATTTAAGATAAATTATCATACAGGTACAGTTATAACGAGACTTTAATTGATCATGCTTTTGTATATTGGCAAATTAGTTTACAACGTAGCGGCAATTATGATTACCTTATCTGATAAAATATATGATAGAGATAATTTGAAAAACTCGTAACAGTACTTGCTTTCGTGGTTAGATTAGCATTTTTTTTTATTCAGTATAACAACAGCATCTTACTAAATTATAATATTACAATATATGATTATACTGAAAGCCAATTACAGTTATCGACTTCAAGATTACATAAGTGTTGAGAGCAGTACGGTAGGTAGCAATCCAAGACTCATGGTACTTTGCGCGAATATGTGAAGAAAATAAGGTTTTAATCAAAAGAATGAGACAATTTAAAAGCAGTTACTGCTAAAAAAATAGCTAGCACCCAAATAGTAGAGCAGGAGCATTTCCTTCGAGTATAACACTGCACTCGCCAAAATCACCCAATTAAAAGAAGCTCATATCCAGTAGTGGATTTGCTGTAGCTTTGATGACGATAACAGTGTAAGCCAAAGCAGAAATAAAAACCCAAATAACAATTGTGTCGCAGTAGGCTTGGTACGGTCAGTTGAAAAACTCCGTTGCTGTCGACTCGTCGGGTCAGCGCGGTTCGTCCTATTTGGAAAGCCTCCAAAAGCGGTCGCTTGGAAAAGCTACAAAATTCAATCCGGATTTCTGAAAGCTTTTCGAATGGGCTTGTGAAAAGTTACCTATTTGTTTGAGAATTAAAAGGAGTTCTCTTTTATTAATTTTACAAGCTATTCAGCCTTTGTAAAATAATTGTTGTTGAATTATATTTTCTTAATGTACAAATGCAAGCCTATGGAGGGAGAAAACGGGTCAATTGTAAAGTATACTAGTTTCTTAAAGGCTGTAATGTATTCAGGTAAACATCGTTAGAGGCAATTACTCTACAAGTTATAAAATATAGTACACTCGTAGCTATAACTATATTAATTTATAACAATCGCAGATCGATTATAATATTAATATCAATGAGGTTCCTGATTTCTACCTGAAACTAATAGTAGATTTTACGACAAGTGCACAAAAAAGTAATTTTCGGCCGAGATTTTTAGCTGCCCGAGCCCGTAGGGCGAGGCCTGATATTTCTCGAGGACAAAAATGGTTTTGTGAACGAGTTGTAATCTCTGCTTTTCACTTCAACTGCGAGGAAAATTGAGGAAATTCACTAAATAAACTAAACAATTAATTGTCGCCATTTAACTTTTTAACTTTCGACATGAAATATTAGGCTTGGGCTGGGACCTAAACAGCCTACTAATTTATTTATAAAAATAATTTTGTAATAGTAAATTAAGTAAACTATCTTACTTGAATTTTAATTTTAATATCTATTAATGTCATAAAAAAACATAAAAGTCAAATAATATAAAGTAAATATTATAAAATAATACGTTCTATATATGAACTTCTTATTAAGTTTCAAATCTAATTTTCTTTGCCTTAGAAGAGATGCATTTATGAGTAGATACGTTTTGCCCTTGTGCACAAAATTCAATTTGTGCAGCCTACACCCTGCACAAAATGGCGCTTTCCGAGCATGAGAAGTGAAAAATTACGATAGAGCATGATTTTCCACGGTAGGCAACGTTTTACGAGCCCCATAGAGCTCGTGTCCCGTCATATTCCCTGTGGTGTGTCATGTTACCTCACTGTTACCCATTGAATGGTAATACATTTCCCTCGATCGCATTTACGACTATTCGTGTTGTAATACGCGGGTCAGGTGCTTCGTGCCAACAATGCACTTTTTTAGCTTTAATTGCGACACAAAGTTGGAAAAACTCGGGCATGATCAAATTCTTGGTATTAACTGTTCCTTTCAAATGGATTTGAGAACATATCTAGCAAATAGAGAAAGAAATTTCAAAATTCATACTAGTGTTGCTAAGGAATTAAAATAAAAGTGAGGCTGTTTAATGAATTAGACCTACGAAGTTTAACTCTAAACATACCTACTGCTTGGTATTAAACTTCTAATAAAATCAGTTATCGACGTAAACATTCAAACAAAAATTTACAATTAAACCTAATTATAAAAGCAGATAGACAAATTAAACATTCGTGATGAATTCCTATTAGATAATTTAACGCAACTGCACGGATAAACTTATATAATTGTTGGAATGATGCGTCATGTCGAGGTCATTTTCAGCCACCAATAGATGGTGGTTGTGAGGACGCCCAGTCGTTTCGTGACGAGACTGGTTGCCAGAAGCCAGTAATGCCAGTATATCTCATCATCATCACGCCAGCAGGAAGCATGCAACTAAAATAAAAATATTACAGACGCGTCGTCAGCGCACAAGATGATCTAACTTCACGGTTTTGTGATTCCTTCCTTTGTGTGCTCTCTATAAACGTTTTACCGTGCTTTGTGTTGTTTTGATTAATTAATGAGATATCATTATAACTGTGCTTATAAAAAAGTTTAGTCTATAGAAAATCAGCCAAGTATTATACAAAGAAACTTTGTAGCTTTGAATGTATTACCCTTAATGAACAACTTGTTAGTAACACGCGTCTTCACGCGAAGTTCCTTATTGACTTAGGTGTATGTAGTTACCAGTGATAGTGTCTGTGGTTATAGTGATAGTATGTGTCTGCCGCGGTGGAAGAGTATGTGTTCGAGTTATTAGTTCTATTGTCTCGGGGCTGGCTCGGCGGTGTACCCGACAATCCGACCACGAGTTGGATTCCCTCGACGCACGCGCAGGTACCGTACTCGGCCGAATTCCACCACACACGTTACTTCACCTACATTCGTTCCATCAAAAAGTCAAATTCATTCAGATTCGCGCATACAAATTTGTCGGATTGAGGTTTATAGGGTCGGAATCCGATCCGCGAGTAACCTTCACCTTGTAGTCGTTATTCATTATCAATGGGTTTACAATGCTAATGTTTTGGGTTAAAATACCGTATAGGGTCCAAGAATAGCGTTAGATTATGATTTTGTCACCGGATTGAAAGTATAGATTGGAAGATTCGTTAATAGTTTATTATTGCTTGATATGTTATTATTGAGATGGAGAGCATGTCTTACAAAGTACCCAGTAACTTGTAAATAAATTGACAAACTTAAAAAAGAATCTTGTGAAAATAAAATCAAATTTATGTCGACGTCATAATTTTGAAGACAATTATTTTATAAATGAAATCATATATTTTTCTTAATAATATTTTAGCGTCTCTTGGAAAACATAATTTAAGAATGAGTCACTCAAGAGAAAAAATCATAGTATTCTGAAATAATACAAGTAATAATATTCTGAAAACAATTTTGTATAAAAAATACGTTAGAGATTTGAAATATTTTTGGTAACTTTACTATTACCGTGCTATTACATAAATATTTCGCTAGCTAAAAGCTGGGTTACATTTTAACAAAACGAGGTTTTGGAAGCACTTACACGTACAGCGTAGCCATTCAATGTTTGAGCCTAGAAGTCGAGATCAGAAAGATTAGTTTTTCGGTATCTGAATTTAATGATGGCACGCGTAGCTCGGCCGACAGTATGTGTCTACCCTTAGTTTTAGTGTAGTTTTTGAAAACCGTTTTTTTTTCATTTTCACCGATCGATATGTTCCTTATTTCTTATCAACTTTTAGTACTTATCTAAGCTACTACTAGGACACTGATAACTTTAATTTATCTCTAGTGTATTTATTTTTGTGTAACCAAAAGGATCTCTAATATAAAATGCAAGTTTTGTTTCTCATGTAAGTGAGTTGTAGGTACTCTTTATGAGAAATAAATGTCTTAAACCTTAATGATCTTGTTTGCTGTTTAGTCCATATTTTTAAACTATAACTCTGCGGAAAACCAATTTATTAGTTAATCATGAAATCCTCTTGCAAAGTTACTACAAAGTGCTAAAGCTCTATGATTGGCCCCGATCGAGGTCCGCACTCCGCAGTACTCAGTAGAAAGGTGACATTGGCAATGAGCACGGAGGTTTACTCACTGAAAATAAATAACCCTCCTAGTTTATTATGAAACCACCTGTAAGCTACAAAGCGTTCAATCTCCGTGGCCCCGATTGAGGTCTCAGTGGAAAGATGACATTGACATTGACCACGGAGCAACCCGTGCGGGAAACGCTCTTTACTCACTGAACACTGAAAAGAAATAACCACTCTCCAAGCTTATTAGGAAACCCCCTGTAAGCTACAAAGCGTTTAAGTTCCGTGGCCCCGATTGAGGTCTCAGTGGAAAGATGACATTGACATTGACCACGGAGCAACCCGTGCGGGAAACGCTCTTTACTCACTGAACACTGAAAAGAAATAACCACTCTCCAAGCTTATTAGGAAACCCCCTGTAAGCTACAAAGCGTTTAAGTTCCGTGGCCCCGATTGAGGTCTCAGTGGAAAGATGACATTGACATTGACCACGTAGCAACCCGTGCGGGAAACGCTCTTTACTCACTGAACACTGAAAAGAAATAACCACTCTCCATGCTTATTAGGAAACCCTCTGTAAAGCGTTCAAGCTCCGTGGCCCCGATTGAGGTCTCAGTGGAAAGGTGACATTGACATTGAGCGCGCTACCACCAGCGCGGGTATCATTGACCCGAGCTCTGTTTACCAACACTGCACCGACTCATTAACCGATCAAACGAAATAAAACAAATAGATCTAAGTAGGTACACATTAAACAGGAATTGAGGTTCCTGATTATTGACATTTTAAGAAATTCGGCGTAGATAAGCCCTTGTTTTGTTTAGATAGGACTAATCTCTCATTAATATAACGAAGAAACGGATTCAGGATTGGTTTTTACGACATTGTTTTTAATAACTAAATATACCTCAATATCATAGAAATAATATCATTCAAATTTGATTAAAACCTCTTTTATCAACATAGTAATAGATAAGAGAACCCTTCCTGTGTATAATGAAACTTTCAGTATCCACTTAAAACTTTCTCCTCCCATCCTAGCTACTCACTTCTTCGAAGAATGTTTTCAAATTGCAATAAAAAGTTATGAACTGACTTGCATTTTAGTAGACTGCTTTAGCGCAGGCGGAATCCTAGGGTCTTAAGATGCACTAAAACTAACGATAAAATTATCTAATTAAAAAGAACTCTTAGTATGGAGGGTCTAAAAAGTCCGTCTGCATTCTCATCATTTGCTCCCAGGATATTATGATCCTGCGAATGCGTGAGCACAGTTTTCTCACGGTGGTATCTTAAGTCAGTAGTCAGTCCTGGTGACTGGCACTGCCCCGGTTCAGCTTTTTAAAAGGACTCTAGGTATTAAAGAGTCAAAAAATCCGCTTGCAATATGTCAATGTGATCCCAGGATATTATGATCCTGCGAATGCGTGAGCCCAGTTTTCTCACGGTTGACCCCTGAGTCAGGTGGTCAGCCCTGGAGGCCTGGCATCGTCCAGTTTAGCGGTAAAAAGGAAATTAGGTACCGTATAGGTAATGTAGAGTCTAAAAAGTTCGCTTGCATTCTATCCGTGCCTATGCTCCCAGGACATTGTGATCCTGCGAATCTCTCAGTAGAGTTTTCTCACGGTGGAAGCTTGTCTCAGCAGTCAGCCCTGGAGGTCTGGCATTGCTCCGGTTCAGCGTTGGGCAATAGACAGCCTCCATACGTGCTAACGAGGCAAAACGACGTGCTGCGAAAACTTGGAACGAACGCTTTATTATGTTTACTTTACCTGCTCGTTTGTTCTTCGAAGTACTGAGTTTAGAATAATTATGCTCCAGTTTCGAATAACATACTAATAGAGATGTGCATCGTTGTTTGGTTATCACATACATATGTTCGTAAAAGTATGCAGTACCCAAATGAATTTGCTAAAACATGAACAAAGCTATTAACGCCGCGGGTCATAAAGTTATGTAGTCATTCAACGAAATAAAAACTAACACTTTGCATCGCTGCTTCAACACATATCAACAATTAATCTTCAATTAAAAGTTAAAACCGCTGTGTTGGACCGACAGCTAAAAAATCGAAACAACAGCTTCCTGATAGCAATCAACAATTAATTTCGACAAGATTGTTTTTTTTTATAGCGATACATCATCGAGGAAAAACATTGAAGGAAAAAATCGGCATCCATCCGTGTTATCGATAACCGTCGAGCTATTCAACCATAGTGCACCAGCGACCCTGGTGGTCGGCGCGGAGGCCAAGCGTACAACTATGATAACTACCTTTATAGAGCAGTATTTAGCGTCCAACCACTAAACACCATACATAATGTGTTATGTTCTGAATTTGAATGCAATATTGTTCACTTACAAAAGCATTTCGTAACTATTCAAAACAACATTAAAGACGATCGCCGCTACGACATTGGATGATTTGATGATTTTAATGAGGATAGACATTAAACATGATAAACACCTTCATAGATGAAATAGCTGGAAAGGTTCTTGACCGAGCGAAATTTGTTTACCGATTCACTGACCCAGCACAAACCAGGGGCCGGTCGGTCGGCGCGGGCGCAGCAGGCTTATGTAAATATCCCGACTCCGACTGCCAGCATATAGCTGAATGTATTACTAGGGTCCCGTTAACAACGTGTTAGACTACGAAATCATTTCAATATTCAAAGGTTTTCACTACGCTGCGTGGTCATTTACTGTAATTTTCTTGCATAATGAAGTTAGTGGTTTCGAAAAAAACCTCCCTTGCGTTTGCTGTCCACGCACCATCAACATTCAATCAATTTACGCATGTAGAGTAAGGTACGGTGCAAATTCAGACAGTTATTTACGCGTTTTTTCCTTTTAACACGTTATAAACAAGAATAATATGGTATGTTTATGCATCATTAGCCGTCATCATTGTCAGCGGCGCATACAGTAAAACAAGGTTTCAAATGATCGTGGGTGGGGCGTTACTGCATACTGGGAGAATCCGAGGGTACAACTGTGAAAATGGCGTCAGTGGTAATGGCAGTCCTTTCTTCTTCTTATTCTAAGTGTGTTCTGTTCATAGCTACACTGTCGCAGCTCAGAATTTGGCCATGATAACAGCATTATCAGCCGCTGTCATGAAATCTACCTACAGGTGCCTTTGCACGCAGGGCACGATGTTGATGTTAGGTGTTTATACTGCACCGCACAAACTGTTTATATCGCAGTCAAGACCATGTTTAGTTCCTTTTTGCGCCACGTTCATTTAAAGCCTAGTCGTGCTGTGAATCCGTGTGGGTGCCATGTTGTTCGCGCATGCGCGGCGAGTGCTCTCCCGCGCTTGTCATGCAGGACAGGCCTGCGCCCGCGCCTCTATTCACCACTCACCAGCTTAGCTTTACCCGGAAAGCTACGAGGAAGACACGAAATTGTTACTAATCTGCAGAAACTCCCTGTAATGTAGTGTGGGTGTGATAATATTCAATACAGCTCACCTAGGTTATTGAACTTCTGTATATTTTAACAGCAAATAATGAAGGCGGCATAAAGCGGTTTCCTAGGCCAACGTACCTACTAGTTTGGCCTTTCAAAGAGGGAATACTGCCAGCCTATTGGTAGCGATAGCTAATATTATATTTTCTTTGCTAATTGGTGACCATGTCTGATGGAAACGCGCTGAATGATTTGTTTTATTTTTAAGTGTAGTTTGTAAGTTTTTCTTTTTATGAAATAATTACATTTTGCCTTTGAATATGTTGCCAATAATGAAGGTGTTAAATCCACGTATTCCTTTTCGCTACTATTGGTCGTACTTGCGCGGCACCTGTCGAAATGTTTGACAAAATGGATGGCAAATCGTTGAAGAACTTTATATCACTTTTATATCTCTTGTTTCAGATGCCAGCCGCCTCCTCGGTATCCTCGGCATCTCCTGTGTAGTGTCATGGACTAGTGTAGTGGATAATTATCAGAGCATCCACCATGCATACCATGGACACGGTGTATGGCCACAAGAAGTACCGGCCGCCGCTGTCTCCCACAAACTTCTACCAGCATGACATGTACTCGAGACACACCACGCTCAGGCCTCAGGTATGGGATTTCAGGCTCTAGAATACAAGTATGAGTGGGACTATTATTCCATCAGTTCCGTAATGGGTTACCTATTCTTAGCAGACGCAGACGTCTAGAGAATATATTTCAACTCAGTTCATGAAAGAATTTTATGAACGGTTTTCTTAATAACTTGAACTAAATTGTTTATTTTAGTTTAGGTACTTAAAACTTTATAGAAAATTCAAATATCTAACTGTACCTAGTCTCATTACTAAAACTTGAATAAATTAGGTATCTCTTCAGAAGAAGTTATTCAACTTAGCACTTAAAAATTGTCTGTTGAAAGTTTCTCTTTCTAGACAAAAGAAAATTAAATTACGCTTTGCCAGTTAAACCATCGCTACAAAATTCAAAAACAAAATGAAGCCGTCAGCCTCTAAAAAGGCGCCAACGAAACAGGCTGGTGGTTATTTGATTACTCAATTACCGCTAGCAGAGACAGCATATTAACGAGCCCACTAATTGCCGGTTACTGTTAGCTTTTTAACTCTATCCTTGGGAAAGCGGCAGTCAGTAGTCGAGCTTCCCATTGTGAAACAAAAATATACGAAAGTCAAATGTGAATATGAATATCCTTGGAAAAACAGCGGGTCTATGGTTGAGCTTCCCATTGCGAAAAGCAGCAAATATACCGGAGCCAAACGTGGATGTCCACTGTGTCATCACGCGGTTTCCGTCCGACTCGCAACACTGTAGACGTAATAACAACCTTCACATGACGTGCTGACGTATGATTAGCTCTGTAGGCTAACAGGAGATCTCGAAGTCTTGAAGGGTAGCATTATCTATCGAGGGCGCTGCTATAAGGATGTCGGTTGCACCATTGCGGGCCCACGTGGTGTCCCTTGTGCTATAATTTTCGAGATGATACGAATGCTCGAGCGGCATTATTCAAGGCGGCGGCGGCGTGGTCGGCGCGTGCGCAGGGCTGTGGGTCAGTCCCGTTAGCACCGGCCGGACTCCGGGCTCTGGATGAACGGTACCCGACAATCGCTGCGACAGAATAAAAGTGCTCCAATCTGACGTACACCGCTCGTCCGCCGCGCTCAGTAATCTGTGGCTCTTGCTATCGCTCTATTACCAAAATTAAGTCGTCGCGATATGTATGGCATACAGTTGAAGTGCGTTCTTTCATTCTGAGATCTGGGTCAAATACCCATGTCATATTTATGGGATAACAGGATGTTTTTTTATGGGGATTATGGGATAGAGTACACACACATGTAATAGAGTTTTAATTATAAGAATCGTGCAGACTATTGAAAATAAATTAGCAGAAGTCAAAAGAGTCTAGGTTCGCTTTTAAAGTCTTAATAGGTAGGTAACTGGTAGCTTGTTATTGGCATATACTTATTACTATAGATAAGTCATATTGTAAAAAAGGCTAAACTTCCCAAAACAAAAAATCTAAGCTTATTCTATCCATTCTCAATCACTATATTTCGCATCTTGATAATTCAAGAATAAGAAATATATCAGTATTTCCGATCAACAATAAACGAGTATGCTTCTCACGAAGATGAGTATGATCGTGAAATACGTACGAAGTTCCCGGAAGTTTATTCTTCTTTGCACAGTCAATTTGTCAAGCTAATATTAAGTTACCTTCAAGTCTTATTTGGACCGTTTAAGCCACCAATTAGTAAGTCACACACGATTACACGTCAAAGAAAAACCGGAAGAGAATTTGCTTATTTTGGAGTCACTTTATTCATGATGCTAATAAGAGTAAATAGCTAGTATGATGTAAGTTCTCTACAATGCTTGTCACACCATTCTTTCTTGTATTGGATTGGATAAATAACTGAAATCGATATTAGTCGATAAGCCGATGATGAAGGGAGGTATCGGATGATCGGTTATCGATTGGTGCGCTTGCGCGGCTCGCACGGTGTCGTTCACCGCCTCAGCCGCACTACCGTTACTCTACTTCATCTCGCAAGTATCAAATCACTTCGGCATTTCATATCCACTTTATCATCCTACGCCCTTGTTTCACGCCACTTTATAGTACCCATAACTCAAATATTCAGACAATAAAGCTGGTTATTGTCATTTAATATGTTGTTTTCATTTCAAGGTTCTGTTTATAAGCCCTTTTCTGGCTATTTTAAAGTTATCTGTGTCATCTTGAGCACGTTGCGCTCCAAAGAGCGATGGGCTTCTCGTGACGCTCGAAATATTAAAATTCTCGTTTATCTTTAAACGGGACCGCGTTTTAAATTTTAACTTTTACGAGCTTCCCCAGAATAACGAGTTATTTTGTACGGTACACTGATGGATCCCCGAGGCGGTGTTTCTTGAAAGGAACCAATACCAAATACCATTATTTAAATCAAATAAGGTCTAGCTTATATTATTCCCGACAGTATAATAGGTAGGCCAGGTATATTTTATGCTATAATTTTCTATATAATAACGATTTAGGCAAAAAAACAAGCTAAGCAAACTGCGTAGATTAGTATCGATATGGTAATAGGACTGAACTGAAAGAATAAGTTAATAATAATTCTTCTTTCATTTTATGGGTTATCAATCAAGTTGTAATACAAATTCACGTGAAAATCTTAGGCTCCTATTCATGTACGAAGATTAAGAGCAATATTGAGTATAGATTTGACAGATTGTTTAGTACTGAAATTACATTTCAGATACGAACTTAAACTCGTTGTAAATCTCAAGAGCTGATTATTAATACGGGCCTTAGAGTGTCAAGAAGGTTAAATGCTCAAACCTGTCGATCATAGACCACGACTCACTGAGAATCGATTACGTGACGAGAAACAATAAAAAAAGCGAATAAAAAGTCCGCCATCTCATGCTCTAGTGAGCTACATCGGGCATCATTTCGTTTGGTCATTGTAGTATCATTGCCCTGTCCCTTTAGGCTGTAAGTTATTTATGTTAGATAGTATTTGTACAACAAACAACAACAAGGAAAATTTCACTCCCATTTTGTTCATAGTTCGTAGTTTTTCCTGAAGCTCGCGGCAAATAAAGTTTAATATTAGAAAGTTTGTGATAGGTAGGTTTACCAAGGTATAAGATGGAGGTCTGTTTGTAAAGGACCAATCCAATTTTACCCTTACTTGTACTTTTCAAATCTTTACGTCCACTCACTTTATTATAGTAGAGAATTTTTCGGCAACGCTTTTTTAAACAGTCTAGACTATAAATTCATTAGCGTAATCGATTGAGAAATTTTATGAACTAACTAGCTGTGCACGCGACTCCGTACGCGTGGTGGTTATGATTTTGAACAGCGATGTATTTTTTTGTTATAAATTTTACATAATTGGGATAGAATACAGTCTTACATTACACCTATGCGAGCATAGTACATTATAGTAGGTTTTCTATGTACCTGTCTACTTAAATATGGAAGGAGTTGTGTTACCTAATGGTTGATTCTTTGTTTCCATTTCTTTTTGTTTTGGGATCAATTAAATATATACAAATCATGATACAATTTTTTCGTTGAATTTTTCACTAAACTATTGAATATTTAAGATTATTTACAAATTACGTTTTTTAATAGACAAAAATTAAATATGGAAAACACGCAGTGTCGATCATACTGAAAACGCTTCTCCGCGCGTAGGAGCGGGATCTGCTAACCCGCGCGTGGAAGCGTGTTTCGCATTGTGTGATCTTTGTTTTCAGTATGTTCGACACTGCGTGTTTTCCATACAAACTGGGGTACTTTCTCAATATAGAATGGTTTGCGTGATTATTTCTAACGTAGGCTGGACACCAGGTAATTTAAAAAAAACTCAATCAAAGTCCCTTTAAAATCGGTTAAAAGTAAGTCAGGTGGCGTTATTATTTGTATCAATTGTATCGTATCTTTGAGTTTATGTAATGCTTAGTCCAACAAAAAAAGTTCCATAAAAATCGGTTAAAAACGACCAGAATTCAATTTCATACCTACCTCTTAAGTGATTATTTGTATCGTAACTTACTTACTCAATATTAGAATGGTTTGCGTGATTATTTCTAACCTAGGCTGGACACCAGGTAATAAAAAAAACTCAGTCAAATAAGAAGTCCCTTTAAGATCGATTAAAAACGATTTGAGTTCAATTTCCTGCCCACCCCCTAAGTCAGGTGGCGTGATTATTTGTATCGTTACTTTGAGTTTAAGTAATGCTCAGTCAAACAAAAAAAGTTCCATCAAAATCGGTTCAAAACGACCGAAATTTAATTTTCTACCTACCTCCTAAGTGATAAGGCGTGATGATTTTGTGTAGTAACTTTGATTTTTAATAATGCTTAGTCAAATAAAAAAAGTTCCATAAATGTCGGTTAAGAAACAGCCAAATTTCAATTTCCTGCCTACTACTTAAGTTATGTAGCGTGATTTTAGGTATCCTTAGTTGCAACCCGGGTAACACACAGTTGAATAAAAAAAGTCCCATCGAAATCGGTTCAGTAGTTTTGTCGTGATGTGGTAACATACAGACAGACAGAAGGACAAAAATTAAAAAAAAACCATTTGGCCTTTATATCGTTAATAATGCCTCCTGCAATTATTTTTTCGAAAAATATTCAATGTACAGACACAACTCTTATAGAGATTAATAATATGTATAGATTGTACGTACAGTGATTGTCGTAGTGAGTAGTGAACACAACATCAACTGTGACACCCATTACCTCGTGACTAACGGAATATGGCGCCGCGACGTAGCCAGGCGTGTATGCTGCTGAAAATAAGAAACACTCTGTATATTAAACTACTTTCCAGTTTTGACTCATATTTTTATGAAAATTATGAATAATAAAAGTCCTACCATGTATCGAAGATATGGTAAATGGAAATACGATTGTCGAAGGAAATTCTTTGTCTTGTTCGATATGATAAATATTACGATATTTAACCTATTAATTCGTAAGTACTCAATTACTTTTGTACTTTCTTAGTTTATTGTCCTTGCACTAAATCATAAGCCGATAGTGTACAGCAAAGGTGATGTAATTAGATCTTATAAGGGAGTAAAAAAGACATCAGTCGTGACTAAATCTAAACGTCTGATACTAACACGAAGCTTTTGTATAAGCCCCAGATATGCTTCCTTATTAGTTCATGTCATGCGGTAGCTTGAAAATGATGAGCCCGTTTTTTCTCATATGTTTTTCTGCTAATTATAGACGAATCATAATGCAAATCTTACAGCTTAGGTGTAATTTAGCACGGATCAAATTACAGTCTTTTGAAGATCACGAGAGCCTCGAGAACATATAAGTGCGAATAGCATCATAAATACAACAAAAACAATGGCATAATATTAACACCGTTACAAATTCATTGGCAATAAAGCTCGCGGAGCGCATCTAGATGTGCATTCTGAGAAGTTCGCTATGATGATGTAAGAGGTGCGCGGGCGCCGGACCGCGACCGCACGAGCGCACCGCACGCGAGCTCGCATCTCTGGACGCAGAAAAAACTCAGGAAGCCGCCAACCAGCCAGTGATGCCTCTGATGAATAAAGAACATATACACTTCCGCATATTTAATTACCTCCCCTCCTACCTGGTGTGGGCGCAACAATACTCTTGCAGCCGAAGCCGAGTTTTTACGCCAAGCCGATATGGTCGAGCACGCGCCTGACCGTGTCCACACGCGCGGGTTATCCATAACTAATTACGTAATAATAGCAACATCAGATTATCCGCGAGTCAAGATCATTCGGACGTGGTGCTTCTTAATCAGGGATAGTTTCGCAAATTACTAGGAAGAAGCTCGCTAGGTATAATTATTTTCTGAATAAGGTATAATGATTCATCAAAGAAGAATTTTCTAAATAAAGACCGTTAACACCGGAGGTGAAAAAACAATTGTACAGATAGGTATCTGACGTGAATAGATAGCGGCCGGTGGGCTCTGGGAATGCGTTTGCGCTTTGTCCAAATGTCGGCTGATCGTCGACCCGGGGACCTGGGGTCACACCACACTACTAGGCCAAGTGTCGCACCTCCAACGGTTTCCTGGACAGGCGTGAAACCGGGGCTTTATGTCAATGATCTCCACTTCCTTGCTAATGTCGAGAACTCCCAAGCAGAAAGCTATTTAACCGGTTTACGTCGATTTGGAACAATCTAAAGTATTTTTTATCTCCTTTTACGGTTACGTTTGATGGCGATTGGCATTCAAATGAAATTAAGTTTACGACAGTATTGACCACGTGGTTCGTAGCAAGAGTTTCTACATTCTGAATTCCAGGAAATCGTAATTTTCCCTAGATTGCGTTGGAGATACCATCTGCATTCTAACGGGATGTTCGCAATTGAACTGGAAAAAGCTAATGAGTCGTGTTGAGGGAAATTAATTTAACAAATGAAGGTACTTAAGTAGCTATGGCATGCGCGAGCGCGTGCGAGCGTGACGCACCTACAGTACAGTTTTACCTTTATATCTCGTTTTTTTACATCTCTCCCATTAGCCGGTTAACGTTATTCAGTTATTATTTTATATCTTACGTCATTGTTTCGTCGGATAGCGTCAAAGTACTGTTCTAATTCTAACGGTGCGATGCGTAGTACCAAACCGTAGACGAATGGATTTACGCAGCTATGCGTAAATCTCAATTGGATCACTCAAAATTTTATTAGTTTCGGTTTGCTGGTGATTCCGATTTATAAAATGTGTAGGTCACTGAACTTTTATTCAGCAAGTAAATCTGACATAATATTATAATATAGTCCATCTTTTAGATAGGTAACTTGCATCCCATTTAAAAAAAATGTGATATGTAAGCAGCATAACCCAACAAAAATAGCTCAAAATGTGAAAAAACATTAGACTTTCCGTTCAAAACAATTACTGTCAGATTTCTACTATTTAAAGTATGCACATTTTAACTATGTAGTCAATCACTTTCATATATTTACTATCGTAGATATTTGATACAAGAAATGTTATAGGCACTTAATATAACAGTATAAGTACCTTTTTATGAGAGTTTTGCCCATTTACGATGCATGTACTTAAAACTAAGAGAGGGTAAATAAAATGGTATCGGGCGATCGAAACTATCATCACCGCTCTATGTTGTACGTTTTTGCATCATGTTATTTAAGAAGCGGACAGCCTTCAGCTCATCTGATGTTTTGCTTTTATTGCATGCCCATGTCCACTGCCCGCAGCGTCATTAAATCGTCTGCAAATTCCATCTATGTGGGAATCCTCAGCCATTTGCATTGTCCACAATTAATAACCGCAAACGTTAAAGTTTTTCAGTTAATAAAATTAGCTGTTTAATTTTATTTTTACTGTAACAGTGTTAATTTATAATTTTATTTGTGAGAATATCCATTGTTATTTAGATAATATCAAAGCAGATTTATTTAATGAATGCACATACATTGGTAAATCTACACTAATATTATAAAGAGGAAAGATTTGTACCTATTTTTGTATGTTTGTATGTTTGTAATGAATAGGCTCAAAAAGTACTGGGCCGATAAAAAAAATCTTTCATCAATAGAATGCTACATTCTTCCAATTTGACATAGGCTACATTTCATTTTGAAAAAACATAGGGATCCTTGGTAAAATTTGAACAATGTAACCGAAGGTGTAGAAAAATGAGTCTTAAAATGTCTTTCGTCGAATGCGCTGCCGAAACTATTAGCGATAGAACAAAATAATGTAGGACAATATTGAAGAACATCATAATGTCTACAAAAAACTCCACGGTAGCATATGTCCAACTATTGTAGTTATGTCACTACAACAACTTTTTTCATTTTAAACATTAATGAAAATGCTAACCAAATTCAAACCATGCTATTTATGTGTTTATATTAATCCTTATCCAAATAAATTATTTTATGGTCAAGACCATTTAACTACCTATAAAATAGTTTTTAAATTATATGAATTGGACTTTCCATTCAAAAGATATTACAAATTAAAAAATTCAAACAGTAAACAAAACCGCCATAGCGCCGTGGCCGTTTCTTTGAAATACCTAGATGTATAGGTAGATACATTTTTAGTTGAAAGTTGTCAACGTTTAATTTAGACTGTATATATTTAATTCGACTCTGCTTTTATTCTAATTACTTAAAAAAAAAAATTGTCTACCCCGTGCGAAGCCGGGACGGGCTGCTAGTCGTAAAATAAAGAAGAAGCGAACTTCAATATCTTGGGTCACGATTTAAAGCCTGCGATTGGTAGTAAATCCAATACAGAAAAGTAAATCCATTGCAACTTATTTACATATACTCTCAGAGATGGTTTAAAGAGCACAACACGCAAGATCGGGTTACAGTTGCATCTAGATTGGATCACGAACACGACTGAAGTTCACATGGTACAAGTTCACATGGTTCACTCCTGTCTTGTCCCTGGTAACTGCAGATATTAAGCTAAAGATTACGCGGCGGAAAGATCTAAACAGAAACAAATTTTACCGTAATATTAATTTGAAGTTATAGAGCTTGCGCAACAGGAATCGATTGCGCCAGCTCCTCAAAGCCTGCATCTTGCATCTAAATTGGATCACGAACACGGCGGGAACGTTGTAGGCTCATTTACTTTAGTGCCCCATTCCTTACCTTTTCCCGGGCGAGTACGCCTCCAAATGGGATCCTTACAATCAACGTGAATCTGTTTGTGCCTAATTCAATCTATTACATTTACAATCGAAAAGAAATCTGAAGGGAGAATTTAATTACATTACTCGCGACCATGAACTTTAAACATTCTTTGAAGTAGAATTTCAACTTTAGCTGTGAAAATAAACTGCCTTTTCGGTTGCAAATATTTACTTATTTATCACGAGTACAACAGAAAAAAAGTAAAGCCCGCGTGTATATAAATAGCGATCTGTCGTAACGTGGTGTAACTGGAGTGGTTCGCCTTGCACTTGCCGGCGGCCGGCGGGCTGTGCGGGCGCAGGCGCGGGTGGCTTGGCGCAGCATCTTCAGTGCAACACCCGCGCGCACGACCGGCTTTTCTACCATTGACATTGGTGGAACTACGTAACCTGTTTGTTGACAAAACTGTTTTGTTTTCTGTCACTTTAGTACAGATAAATACAAGAATTTATTTAAGTTCCAATCGTTTAGCTTTATTAACGATTAATAAGTCTTTAATTACAAAACAAACTTTCGCTTTGTTGTTTCTCGGAAAATACCTGAATCGCTTTATTATTTATTGCGGCAAACTTTGTTCCATTACAGAGGCCAAAGTTTTCAAAAGTTTACTTTGTTCTTCAGTATTAGACCGCTTCAGGAAAATTGAATAAAAAATATAAGAATACTTGATAACAAAAATATGTCGAAAAATTTGGAACAAAAAAAAAACTTATTTGGTCTACCGATAAACATGATGATCATGCGCCATATTTCATCATGCAATATTATTAAATCAGTTTGCGGTTACTCTGCAATTATCTCTGGCATACTCCCCAGTACTCTGGCGAGATGTAGTAGGTTTTATTTTCAAAGCCTGGACTCAGCCAACCTGCCCTCCCAGTTTATTTATAGTTAGTGAACAACCCTCCATTGGACGCTGAGTTTGTTTTAATTTAATAAAACAATTATCATGAGCTGACCCAGGTTTTATAGCGCATTCCTTTACTGGTAACAGGGAATAAAAAGATTTGCTGATTATTATGTAAAGTGACGCAAAGTAAATTGAACTTTTTATTTTAGAGATAAAAATCACAAGTAGGTATACCTAAACTTAAATATAATTTTGCTTTTCTTTGCAAAAATAATCTTCTTTATAAAAGTAGGTACCTATAAATCTTACAATGGATAATCGATGTTACTAATGACCAAAGGCCTGCTTTGTATGAAGCTTATCTTTATTTAAGGCTACACGTTCGAGGTTCTATCCCACTTGCGAATATTCACGAAAACAATAACTCGCAAGGAAAGTACTCATAGCGGCACTAGGTCATGCGGCCAGGCTGCCTTTCTCTCGGCGGCTACAAAAATATATTCCAGCTGATTTCGTGATACCTCGAAACAGCATGGAGACGAGAAAGTGTTTGCTTTGTAGCTCTTATTCTGAAACGAGGAGTTGATTAATCGCATCGCCTGCGTGCGTGAAAGACTCACTTTCTAGACATCACCGTCACGGGCCATTAGGAGAATGTGTCTGAAGGTCAGTGTAACCAAATGATAGCTAAACGGTTTCCTAATGACTTCAAATAAAGGTAAGAAGAATACGCTTTTGTTTCCCGTTAAGGTAATTACTATATTGTTTAGTTGAATAGTTTTCTGATAGAGAAACTAGCAGGTCGTGCTCCCTCATTATCAGCTCATCAAGGATCTGTTTTGAATGGGCTAGATGTGCAGATAGTTGCGTGGTATCAGCATTGT
Source organism: Scrobipalpa costella (assembly GCA_949820665.1). Lineage (NCBI taxonomy): Eukaryota > Metazoa > Arthropoda > Insecta > Lepidoptera > Gelechiidae > Scrobipalpa > Scrobipalpa costella. The sequence continues at coordinate 9,995,657 of OX463299.1, forward strand.
GCCCATCGGCAGTAGGCTCTAGACCTCTGGTACTTCATAGTTGGATATCTGCCGGAGTGACTGCGCTACGCTCAGCTATGCCGCACTCGCCTCGCATGATAATGACGTACCTACCTATTTGTACTCTTGAGGAAACGTTGAAAGTTAGTTTGCCCAAGCATTTCACGTGCTCCAGACTATTTATAATTCTACACCTGCTAACATTCCTATCCTTTAATAAGAAGAGAAGAATGTAGAGTTTGAGGAAATCTTTCCTATAATTTTCTTCAGTTCTTATTCATAATTATTTTCCTAATTGACAACCGTACGGATGTTTTTCTTACGAGTTATGACGGTGTGCTATAAAATATATGCATAAAATTAATTTAACTCAAACCAATTATGAAACATAACAAAAGTTCCTTTATTTTTGTAAGAAAGTTACTCTCTCAAGTTTATTTTTGTAATTACCTTATTCTATTGGATTATTTTGATATTCACGAAAATAAATAGGTTTTACGTTTTATAAAATAAGTTTTCCTAAGTAAACATCAATCAAAGAAACTATTCATCCCAGGCTAAGTTTTTCTAAGCCTAATGAGATTGATGACTTTCATGGATTGGAAATCCACAAATCTTTGGGGAATATTTATTCGGAATTCTATCTGATTAACTAAGAATTTACGATAAAGATTAAAGTTAAGACGTATTTTTTATATCTCAAACTTTATCAATGTCACATTAAACTTAATACTATAAATACAAAACCGAATTGTTTTTCAGTCGGAAATTCCACCCCACGCCGTTCCTGTTGGGGTTAATTGCCACATAAGTCATTATCATTATACATAAAATCTATACATTGGGGTCATTAAGCAAACTACATCAGAGACCCATTGTATAAAATCTCTGATACCAGTGTTAATCAAGTTGTTCATCTCCGACAATCCAACATTGAGCTACATAATTAAGACGAGCAAGCTAACCCCTTGAGTGCAAGTTCAAGATTCGTTCATGATACGAATCTTATTAGTAGTACAATTACTGAGAGGAAAGCAGGCTAATTCAATCTAATAGGGACCAAAGCATAGCCATCCATCAAACTAAGCTTAATGATTAAGACGAGCAAGCTAATCCCTTGGCATACCTTTAATATGGAACTAAATAGCAAGCTACGAGCATAATGAAATCTGGTCGTTTGCTTACTTGTTTGTATTAAAAGGAGGGTTAGTCCGCCTAATTGGCTAATTTAGTCTACTAGGAATCAAACCAAATACCAAACTGAGCTTGATAATTTAATACCTATAAGTAAAAGAGGGTACAACTCCACAATTCCCTAAATCTGTACATCCTGCAGCGAGTTTCATTAGCAGGACAAATTATACGGAGAATGACTGGCACTGCGGCGTTATATACCAGATGTAAGGGACAGCGTCCCGCAAATTGATAGGGGTTGCTCAGTCAACGAAGAAAAAAAAAATTGCGTTTCCATACAAATTGTCTGATCGAGGTGAACATTTTGTATGGAAAAGCTTTTTTTTTCACTTCCCTTCGGGCCTAGCTTAGGCTCCATCAGGTCAATAACACTTTTTAACAACGTTCACCTTCACTACTATTTTTTAGGATTGATTATAATAAATTAAATTTTGTGTAACTGTTACGCTATGGCCCAAATTGTTCAATTTCCGATTTCGCTCATTGGCCGAAAAAAGGGATATATCGCGGAATGCACAATCCGCGAAATAATCCTTATTTTGACCATTATTGCAAAACGTGACGAGCAAGAAATGGGAGTACAAATTCACGATACCCTAAATATACTGCCTTAAGTTTCATTAGCCCAAAAAGTTGCCACACACTTTTTGGGCTCAGAAAATTTGATTCGCCGCGACACGCAAAGAAGAAGAAGAAGTTTCATTAGCAGGACTAATTACATAGAGGATAGATAATAGCAATGCGGGTGTGGCTAAGTGCTCCCGAGATCAATCCCTCTTTGAAAGAAGGACTACATTAGTATTGTTAGGATTGATTATAATTAAATTTTGTGTATCAAGACACCTCAATTATGAGGTGAAAATATAATTGAGACGAGCAAGACAACCCCATGGCATGGGTACAAATTTCACGGTGCCCTAAACGTATAGTTCATCATGCCTTGAGTTTCATTAGCAGGACTAATTACTTGGAGGATAATGGCACTGCGGGCCTGGCGCTGGGCCCGCGAAGGCTATGACCGGGCGCTCCGGGCGGGGTCAACGCCCCGCGTTCGGCGGTGGCTGGCTGGGAGGCTAGACCTCTAGACCAGTCGGGCTTATACAGGGTGATATGGTAAAGGACATATTTTGGGGCTTGAAAGTTAGAAATTAAACAGGGTTCATATCAAGGGAATCAAATCAAAATTAGTTAGGTACATAATTAACGCCTATTATTTTTCATCATGTCGGTCGTCGGCTGACAATCTTAGAGACATTTTAACTGGGATTGTGTTTTACTGTCGTCTTCAAATTACAGAAACCCTCGAATCCGTATTCTAACAAATTTTACTGTATGATAAGGGCAACTGGTACATTATATATTTTTACATACATACATACATATAATCACGCCTTTGTCCCTGATGGGGTAGGCAGAGCGTAAACGACCTAAACAAAGGTCGTTCCGCCACGTCTGACAAAGTTTTGAGGGTTATTTAAGATAGATTTGTATGTATATTTCTGTAATGACAGGTTGTCAGCCCATCGCCTAAATTACAATATACTTAAACCCTCGGATCCCTTAGCTTGTTTTTACAGCATGCTCGGGAGGAAATGCAGCTGGCACATTGTATGTTTTTCTCTAGCTCCCAGTCCAGCATGGAAGAAATATATTTTTTATCGCACAGAACCCAAATTTCTCCTTTAGTTGATTCGATTCTCGTGTAACGTACTGTAAATGAACCCGTCTAGAGCTCATTACAGTTTTATCCTAAATCTGCCAGCGCACTCAACAAGTTAGGACTTCAGTTGAGGTTCAGCAAACTTCACTGCAGAGTTACAAGTATGGACGTTCGCTGCGAGACTTCGACGACGTTAAGATGGCTTTATATTATGCTGAGTGTAGTCTGCTCTTCTTGCTGTTCATCTTTTATTTATTATTGGAAAAAGCACTTTCGTGAAATAATATCTTGCGATCCAAAAGTTACTATTTCAGTCTGTTGTTGCCTGCTGCGAATTTCCAAAAATAAAATGATATTAATTCTTTCTATTATTAGGTACCTACACTATAAATATTTTGCATTCTTAATCATAATTCTTATTCATAATTTATCAATGACAGATATGACCACCAAGATATTATTACAATATGTCATTTATACATTCACATCTTTCATCCAATATTTGAAAGAGTTCTTTCGTAAGGAATATTTTTGAGGCACTAGTTGTTACAAATATCCGAAAATAAAAAGTTATCATTCATTCTATTTGTACACCTACATGCGTATTGTATGTTTCGTTATCTTTACAATTTATCAATGACAAATGACCACGAAGATTTTCTCACAATATGTCATTTATTCATTCACATGGCGATATATAATTGTTCGGAACTGGTCTGGACTGGAATGCAGGCTGTATGTATAATCTCTTGCGCACAGGTAGGCGCTGCGATCTTAATATTCATGAACTAGATCCGAGATGTTTGTGTGTGAAAAATTATGACAGTTATATATAATGCAGTCCTACATTTTCGTGATATGAATGGGGATAAGACGTAATAAGGTAATATGATAGTGGAAAGTTGAAATTCTACTTAATATGGCTTGTTGTTGTAAGATAGCAAATAGGGTTGACCCTTGTATCAGATGAGAGTTTAGATTACATTTGTTGTATTTATTTGTTGTATTTTGATTACATTTAGTTAATAAAATAAATTTTATATTATTTATTGTATCTTTTACGTAGTATGAAATGTCTTCTATCAAAGAAAAGTTAGTATTAGGTATTTCCATCGTAAAATTGTGGTACCAATTCGTAGTTGCAAAAATCACGACTTAACTAATATAAGTCTATACATGGCATTGACTCTCACTGTCATGAGAGAACAGAAAGGAACGCCAATAATTTTAGTCAAGATTTAGTTAAGTTGTGCGTTCTACAAATCTATCATTGGTACCAATTCGTGGTTGCGAAAATCTTGACTTAACTAATATAAGTCTATACCTGTAAATTTATATCATAAGAGATCAGAAAAGGACGGCAATTGTTAGTCAAGATTTAGTTGAGTCGTTCCCTCTACGAATCGATAGCATTATGTTACTTTGGTAAGTCCGTAGAATGTGTTAAATCCCCAAACGGTCTATAAAGCACGCAAAGCGTTAAAAGATAGATCGTGGCTGTTGATAGAGCATTGGTTGTAAAGAAGCTGTAATAATGAGCGAACAATGAGAATATTAATTAGAGCTTATAGTAAATTATAGATCCGTCCTGTAATCGTTTACCCCGCGGTATTGCACGTGTAATCGTGCCTGGGCGTGCAAAAAGATACAATAGATAAATAAAACATAAGATTCTTCCAACGCCGACAATTATAAATTCTCTAAGGATTATTTTACAAGTAGGTAAAGGCCTTTATTATAAAATAGTTAGCAGATTTTCTCTAAAGCTCCATCTGTTTGGTTGCAGTAGAATTGGACATACATAAAATCACACCTGCTAAATAAATACCTTTTGAGCTAGGCAGACCGCAATGGTTTTAAATATGACTTTATCTCATCTTAACTTACATTTTTCCATAGAAAGGCTTGTATTTATATTTGGCTGTTTATTAATTCATTATTCTATTATCAAATTAATATGACATACATACATAAAATCACGCCTTTATCCCTTACGGGGTAGGCAGAGCGATAAACGCCTCGTAAAAGGCGCTTTCGCCACGTCTGACAAAAATTGAGGGCAATTTAAGATTGAAAAGTGTATTGCTATAGTGACAGGTTGTCAGCCCATCGCCTAAATTACAATACACTGTAACCCTCGAGTCCCTTTTGCTGACTTCTACAGCATGCCCGGGAGGAAGGGCAGCTGGAACATGCTATGTTTTTCTATCTCTCCCAGTCCAGCATGGAAGGTATTATTATGACAACCGCATTTATTATATTTTGCATTCATACTTCATACACAGACAGAATTTATATTATCGTGCATTTATATTATCTGCAGATGATTTATTAGGACCGCTCAGAAAGTCTGTCCTTACGTAATTACGCTTAGCTTTGAAATAAGCCTTCAATACAGACGTGTCAATTTTAATGTGCCATTTATCATGTTAATGAAAGACTTAGCTTGATGGATGGCTTCTCCTGAACTCCAGATCCCGTCTGAAGAGTTCCAGGACCTTACATTATAGGATCCGTATTCTTGAATAACTCGAATCGAATTCGCATACGAAAGACTAACATTCGCATGGTGAATTGTTTGAAGATGGAATGCGTAAATTGTTATATTTTCTTTTGCTAAATTTAAGACAACAGGCGAGCTTATCTCTATAAGAGATCTCTTCCAGACAACCTAGTGGGGATAAAAAATGAGAAATTCACGGGAATAGATACAGTTAGTATCAATTAATAGGATTATAGTAATACTAATACAAATATTAACCTGACAGAAAATACATATATTTATATGATATATACAATACAATATGTCACAGAGAGGTCATAATATGTTACTCTTTCGTATGCGAATCACGATTCAAGTAGTTCAAAAATACGTCTCCAGATGCTGATTATATTACTGTCCTGTGTGACAGTACTCCTGTTGGGAACAAAATGAACTTCCCGCCACAATGCGTCGTAAATCCTCGTTGCGGAGAATGGTGGTATGAGTATGAATCTCATTTGCGCATTCACTCATGTTTTAGGATTGGGTGGAAGCATTTTTGAAAACTTATAGGTAGATATTATAAGAGCAGGCTAGAAATATGGGTCGAGGTAATTTATAAGAGGAGATTAATTAACATAAAAATATGATACTTTAATGGATCAACTCTAGAATAACGTCCAATTTATTATGAAAAATTATACTAATGCGTTTTACACAAAAAATATCAAAATTAATTTCGTAATTTGTTATTTTTCTGATATTATTAATATACTTCTAAACTGTTGATATCATATTTATATTGAGTGTGGAACCACAGAACCAAAAAATATTTCGAATTGCTTTATTTAAAATTTCCCAAGGTAAAGGAAGCTCAGGTCATAAGCCAACTTCAATCGGTCATTCATCAGTCATGAAACTTTGTTTTTTGTTTGTTTTGTTAAAAATTTGGAATGTAATTGCATAATCATCACGCCTTGATGAGTCATCCTTTGATCGTATGATGCTTCATTTATTTCGTATGGGGTATCATGATTGAGTGAAAAAAAACCAAACTACCGGATTATTGAATTAACTGAAAAACAAGTCCTGCGCAGTTGGCTGATCTCCGCAAGATTGGCCGGCATCAACGAAAATCGGTGGGAGGACTATTATAATTAGCTTTATTTATAAATATATTTTGCAGTTTATCACAAATAAACTACAAAAGATGCTGTGAAGACGAATTGTTTTGTTATAGTCCGATAGCGCTAGGTTTTGAAGTTTCAAAACTCTTAAAGTTTTTTGTTTTTTGCATACAGTTTCCGGACCATTTGCCCAACCTAATACATTATTTTGTGTCATCCTAGGTACTTGCATAGGTAGAAATTTAGGTATTTGTCTTGTCGATCAGTATTGGACGAAAAGATAATTAGAGATGCAAATATTACTTTCATGGTAATTACGAGATAGTTATTGATGTACATAGGCATTTTGTGCCATATATGTCCACGAGAATAATAATATTTAACCAGTACCTAATACGGCACCAACTAGCTCTAAAATAATATTACAATAGGTAAAATAGGTGTTACGCGTTTCAGAATACTGATATCTGTTGGTTAAAATATTTTGTGTCGAATTCATCCACGACGTTTATAGATATTTTTTTTTTCATTACTACAGCCTGTAAAATCCACAAAAGAAATGGCAAGTTATTAGAGTTTACGTGTTCTTTGTTATTATGGTGTAACAAAACACTATTCATAATTTGTGTTGTTTTTATCCACGAACTTCTAATATTAGGTACGTACCTATATAAGAATGGCGAGCGCAGGGACCATCGAGCGCGCGGAACATCGTGCGCGGGCGCGGGCGGCGGGGGGCGCCGGCCAGCCAAAAGCGCGGACGCGTGCATTTTGTTTACATTCAGTCTTCTTGGTGCAAGTTGCGACAAGCAATTAGTAAAAGTTAGTTATGAAACTGTGACAGACTTAAATGGAAATCGAAACTGAGTTATTACCCGACCGGACCAACGAAGAATAATGAGATTTTTGTTCGTTTTTTACTGTAGATCACGCCTGTTTTTACTAAATTGTTACTCCTGTGTTTGTTTTTTCGTACACTGAGATCTCTTATAGGTACCTTATTGAATCAAATCCGATAAAAATATACGAGTATGTCGCTCATCATTAAAAAATACATCAGGACTAAGTAGGTATGTACCAGTGTTGTTGCAATAACGATAGTTTCACAATGGATAGTTAACCTTGAAAAAAGTATAAGTAGACTATCGCTATCGCAACAAAACTAGTATGTGCTAAGTGATATAAAGGTAAAGATAGGTAGGTATTTATTTGATACACTTCTTCTTCTCACTTACTGTCATAAAATCTTTCGTTTGCAAAGTAAGGTAGGTATGTTTCACACACGTTCATCTCATACTTAGGTATTAAGTAATAGAAACTGTTTTTTTTATGTTATAACTTATATTTAATGCAAAAACCATAAAATAATCTTAGTTTTTGGAATAAAGTATATACATATAGCTATTTATAAACAACCGTTTCTCCCCGGCTACATTCGCCCAAAATGGTTTTTAGCCGATTTCGACGTTTGAAACCGCTTGGTTGAACCGGCTTTACATCTATAGTAGTGGGTAAAAACCCATTTAATCCACCCGGGTTTAAACCGGGTAATAACCCAAATCACCCGGTTTTAATCCATAATCACCCAATTTTTGGGGTTACATACATACATACATACTATCACGCCTGTATCCGTAATAAGTTAGGCAGAGCGTGAACAAACCAAACAAAGGTACTTCTTCTTAATTTGTAATAACTATTTAACCTGTGGCTTTGCAATAAATGAAATGAAATGAAAAGGTCGTTCCGCCACGTTTGACAAGTTTTGAGGGTTGTTTAAGATAGAACTGGATATTGCTGTAGTGACAGGTTGTCAGCCCATCGCCTAAATTACAATATACCCTCGAATCCCTTAGCTGGTTTTTACAGCATGCCAGGGAGGAGATGCAGCTGGCACATTCTACATTCTTCGGTCGCTCCCAGTCCAGCATGGAAGCTTTTTGGGGTTACAACCGGGTAATAACCCAAATCACCCGGTTTAAATCCCTTTTCAAGCAATATGTCGGGTGAAAACAAGGGTCAATAGTCGATAAAAACTATGGAAACTTCGCCAATTTTGAAGATGGGATCTTTCAATTTTGTGTTTCTACTCTTACTCTACTCTTATTCTATTACTCTTCTTCTTCTCCTTAGCCTTCTTCCCATTATCTGGGGCGGGTTTTCCTTGTCTGCCTCTTCCATTTTTGTCTATATTGTGCTGTTTCGGCGTCTATGTCGGATTCTTTAAGGTATTTTTGGACCGTCATCAGCCAAGTGGCGGGGTGTCTTCCGCGGCGTCGCGTCGTCGTGGGTAAGTTTAGGTCCTTATATATCCTGGTCCTTAGGGCGCCGAAGCACATGTCCATACCATCGTAGGCGTCTATAATTGGGTCAATTATTTATCTTCCTCTGATGAGGACATTGCGAACTTTGTCCAGCAGTGTGACACCCACTGACCAGCGTAACATGCGCATTTCTGTAGTGTGAAGCTTTGACAGGTGTTGTTTAGTAGATGCCCAACATTCTGTACCGTAGAGGTGGCAGGTCTTATGGCCGTTTTGTACAGTTTGCCTTTAAGCACAGCTTAGACATTCCTAACTACCATGTCATTTCGACTTACACCTGTGAGTTGTCTCAACTTCATTCATCTCGTAGTTGTTCTATGGGTTACATCTCGCTCAATTTTTCCGTCATTGCTAATGATTGATCCCAAATATTTATGTATGGACGTCCCGTCTATGAAAAGTTTTATCTGGCTCATGTCCGTGTGACCATCAAATATAAACGACATATGCTCTGTCTTTTTGCAACTAATCGTAAGACAATTATCTTCAAGTGACTTCAGCCAGAGATTGAAATCAGTCTGTAGGTCTTCCACTGAGTCTGATATCAGAGCAACGTCATTTGCATACAGTATTATTCCATGGTGTTCCATGGTACAGGTTCAGGACGTTAAATAACAAAGGGCTCAAAGCCGACCCTTGATCAACGCCAACTGTAATTGACAGTGATATACAGATGCCTGGTGGACAAATGACTTGAGTTGTAACACCATTGTACATATCCTGTATGAAGGCGATGTATTGTTCTGGGACATTTTGGGCTCTAAGTGCATCCCAAATAAGTTCTGGGGGCACGTGATCGAAAGCCTTTTCTAGATCAATAAAGATCATGTGTAGGTTTGTGTTATGTCCTCTGGCCTTTTCCTTTTTGTATCGGAAGGACGAGTTGAGTGCCTTTCGAAGCTAAGCCGTCCTGGTAAAAAAAAGGTTGGTTCTGTCCTGCTACTCTTCATCATAGCTAACCTTCAGTCGGTATACGCTTTTATATCCAGAAATTTCTGGACTTCACAGGGCCGACGATAGCTGCCAGGAGAGATATTATAAACAAATTGTGTAAATACCATATGGACTTGTCCGGATGGGATATTGATGGGAAGGTGATGCCAACCTCAACAGACAACTGGTCTTGGGGTCGGTGACTTCAACTCCCTAGCCGCACAACCAAACAAATCCCCCATAACTAATAGATCTTGCGGTGGTCAAGCCAGAGGTCGGTCTTATAATTTAAATCACATTTAAACCTTCGACAACCATGTATGCTCCGTCCATCTCAGACCAGCCGGCAAATTCCAGGCTGCTGCCGTCGAGGCAGAAGATACTCACACGGCATACGGCACGAGGTACAGAATACTCCCGGGAACCAGTCTCAACACTAAAGGATGTAGATGAGCTCACAAGCGAGTTCGCGACTGCAATTCAGCGAGCAAAGGAATATGCTGCCATTCTCTGCTAGAAACTCCCGCATGCTTGCGCATGAGAAATGTTTGTGCGCTGTGACTGGTCACATTTTAAATACTTTCAAAACGTGGCCCTGGTATCACGTTCATACCCTGATAAAAGAAACAGAGTTATGGAGAGACAGAGGTAGGGACAAGAGCGGAGGAACGTTATGCTGGGATGGGTGGGAGCAACGGGAGGGACGTGAGCGGAGGGAAAGAGGGATGCTTGGACGTTGAGGTAGGAGGGACAGATAGGATTGGTAGAATGGGTAAGCCGAAAGAAAGGGGATTATCGGAGAGACTGAGGGATGGATAAGCGGATGGACGGATGAAACGATTACGGTTGAACAGAAGGACAGAGTGACGAAGGGACTTTAGGGTAGAACGTTAATGGGCTGGGAACGTGAGAGACCTGAGAAGCGGGAGTAACTGAGAGACGGAAAGGATCTCTAAATCATCTATGACTGAATATTCTACTACCTCCATGCTCGTCAATTTGTCTGCCAAATGTAGAGAGGGTTAAGCAATTTAAAAGAGGTCCCTGGACATTGCCGTCTTCTGCAACTGCATTGACAAGAGATAAGGTTCTGACATATAAGATTGTTGCTGGCAATGCACATCTCCTGTAACTACTGTTACAAGCCAACGCATGACCACCACTGTATGGAGCAGTGGCTACACCCAACTATTTATTTCGTTTTATTTAAAAACTACTGTAGGATATTATAATATATTAAATATCATTTTTTCCTACATAGATTATGAACAGTTTTACAACGAAAAAATATTGTATAATGCCAGCAGGGCACACTCCTTGATCATTTTGTCTTATTCCATGCAACAAAAATTCAAAACTTTTTTTCCAGACAAACTATCTGTTTTAGACAAAAACTTGTTATCACAATTATTCATCAGAATGAAAAACCGACTGATGGGTATCTAAAAATTATGAAATTTAATAGTAAAAAACCCTATGTCCCTCATTTAGCAGTTTCGACCCACTGTGCGGCGGAACTCGAACCTACAACCTCTAGCTTCGTAGGCAGGAAGGCAGGGTCACTACCAACTAGGCTATCCGGCCGTAAAAATCTAGTGGATTTTTAATCGGCATACCGCTTCTCGTTACATCACTTGTACACACACCTATGTACTCTGATGACTACATAGGTACCTATCAGAAACTACTCCGTCAGACTGTTCAAAGTGGTCACACCACACATAACAAAAATATTAAGTAATTCTTTTTAATTCGTGTATATTTTGTTTCACTGACTGTACACTACGTACCTACTCGAAGTGGGGCGCGGGACATCGAGAAGCGTTATATATAGCAAAAAAGCTGTAGATAGGTATGCCGATAATTATTCAGGTTCTAATCGTCGCGTCGTAAAATAATATTGACCATATTGACCATCTAAGCATTGACCATTGACATACGTGGGTATTGAGATTGCAGGTGTGCGTTTTATAAAAATGCATTTAGAAAATTCGCACGTCTTTTCGTTATTTTATTTTTATATCTATGCTAGCTGTGCCCGTGACTCCGTACGCGTGGTGGATATGATTTTAAACAGCAATGTATTTTTTTGTTTTAAATTTTCTTTACTCTTACTTATTTGTGTCATTTTGAATCGCATTAGATAAGCCTAACACGTGTATAACACTATACTTGTGTGCGTAATACGACTTACCGTATTCTAATGAGATTTTGAAATAAAACAAGATTAAATTTACTGCCTACTCCCTAAGTCAGGTGGCGTGGTTTTATACGTATATCTATAAAGTTTTACGCGAGTTAACATTGAGCCGAATAAAAAAAACATCAAATCGGATAAGATACAATCAAAATTTAATTTCCTACCTACCCCTTAACTCAGGTGGCGTGATAATTTGTACCCTATGTTTTTTTCTAGATAACAATCAGTCGAATAAAAAAGTTTGATCGAAATCGGTTAAAAAATAGCCAAATTCGAATTTCCTGCCTACCCGCTAAGTGAGGTGGCGTGATTTTAGGTATCCTAAGTTGCAACCTACCCGGGTTGTTACACTGAGTTGAATAAAAAAAGTCCCATTGAAATCGGTTAAGTAGTTTTGGCGTGATGTGGTAACATACAGACAGACAAAAATTCTAAAAAAAAATTTTTGAATTTTTGAAAAAGACCGATTTGGTCTTTATATCGTTAATAATGTCTGCTGCAGTTATTTTTTTGGAAAAATATTCAATGTACAGACACCACCCTTCTAGAGATTTATTATATGTATAGATAGATATAACTGTATAAGGTCATTTTAAATCAAGTGCAAATATTAGTCGTGTTAAACCCATGAAACTAAACAACTTTCCCTAAGGAACATAGGTCGAAAAACGAATAAAAAAATTGAACCTTCCATACAAAATGCTCCAGCTGATAGCGCACTTCGTATGTGTAGATTCACACGTTTCAATATTTGCACTTGATTTAAAATGACCTTATAGTACCTACGTAGCGGAGATAACCGTACCCTATGAACGTGTGCGTGCGTATGCCCTCCGCCCCCTGCCGCCGGCCCGCGTCCGCCTGTTTCGACCGCATCTATTGTTTTTGTGTTTTATTAATTTAAATATAGTGCATGAAAGTGACACAAATTTAGAATGATGATTATTCATGTATTTTTGATATTGAATAAGTAAACTCTAATAATTGTAATATTTTTCTGGAGCTACGGAAGCTTGGAAAAACAAAATAATTAATAATCTTAAAAGTGCATGCCCTAATTTGGCACAAATTTATTTAATAGGCATATGAAAGTGATTTGAGTAAGGAAACAGTTATTACATCAAATGTATTTTTTTTGCACTGTTTTTACATAGTGACCCTAAGATGTCAGTTTGCACTGGACGAAGATGGCACATACCGGGTTTGCACACTCCGCAGGCTATCCTAGATATGATATTATAGTTATTTTAAAGTTTAAATTAATTTTGCCAGTTTTAATTTGAATAAAAAAAAACAACTACAAATCATCGATTTACTGAAAATGCAAGTACCAGATGTGACACAAAATGCAAAAAATATGATTCATAAATACGACTGTATCCACAGGCAAGAAATAAGCAACTTTAGAGTTTTTGAAACTTATGGTGTCAAAATAGACCAGCGCTATCGGACTATTAGCCAATGCAAGCAATTCGGCGTTACAAAAGACACGAACTAACTAATATATGTACATTACTGTCCTTTTCTATCAAGAGAGGACAAATAGTGACAGTAATATTTTTTGTTGAGTTTTAGTTAAGTCGTATTCATGCCGGATTGCTACCAATTTCCCTAAATCACTACATAGTTTAAAACAAAGTCGCTTTCTCTGTCCCTATATCCCTATGTATGCTTAGATCTTTAAAACTATGCAACGGATTTTGATGCGGTTTCTTTTAATGGATAGAGTGCTTCAAGAGGAAGGTTTATATGTATAATACATATAGAATATTGCAGAGAAACACTGATTATTTCCGTGTTTTTGAGTTTTTTTTAATATACGACTATATTATTTGCGTTAAGCTCAGTGACCTCATATAAGAGAGCGTCCAAAAAAATGAGTTAAGTATTAAAAAGCTCTTGCGGTCAGTATGTCGATGTGTTTGCCAAAAATGTCCTCAAAATGTCCCAGTTATGTACACAGCATTAAAAAAAGTTCAACTAACGCACCTTACTTCTGTTTGTATTAAACGTGTGTTTATTTACCAGATAGACAAACTAAGTGGTTTAGAAAATAAATATAAATTGAGCTATTAGAATTATTTGGTGTTTAACAAAAATATGATTTAAAATTAATTGATTCCCATGCTTGACTGGGAACGAGAGAAAAACATAGAATGTGCCAGCTGCATTTCCTCCCGGGCATGCTGTAAAAATCAGCTAAGGTATCCGAGGGTTTCAGTATATTGCAATTTAGGCGATGGGCTAACAACCTGTCACTTTTGCAATATACCTACAAATCCATCTTAAATAACCCTCAAAACTTAGTCAAACGTGGCGGAACGACCTTTGTTTAGGTCGATTACGCTCTGCCTACCCCATTAGGGATAAAGGCGTGATTATATGTATGTATAAATGATTTAAAATGTTCATATTTTGCGAACCATAAAAAAAACACATCCGTTATTCTTCTTATTTTGAATTCATATGTAGATTTCATATAAAGTGCCCGGCAGATGGCGTGGGCGTGGGTGTTAGTGGGTCATTGACCGGGCCTTGACCCACAGAGCCCCGCACTTGGTCAGGGTCCTTTCTTTCGGCCACAATCCACTCGTTTATTAGAAATTATTCATATAAGGTCGCTGACCCCAAACCCGTTTCGGGAGAAAGTGGTGAATGCCAGCCTTTATTTAGACTATTGTTGCTCTAAATAATGTGGGCGAAGGCGATATTAGAAATGGAGAAATAATCAATCGCTGGTATTGTACTGTGGTCGATTTGGTTTTGGAAGTGTTACACTCGGTGATATTATAAGGAATTCGCAGTGAATCATCATGAGCAATCAGTGACACTGACACTACTTTCACTAGGGTTTTAATAAAGTTTTTATATTTGAGGACAGGAAAAATTTCCAACAAAATAACTTTCACTAGGTATATCAATATACCAATACATACATACACCCGCAAAACATAAGTGGTGTCATGTCCACCTCGAGCAGACAATTTGTATGAAAATGCCATTTTTTTACTACCTAAAATAATTTCCTGATGGAAATTGTTCAGTGTCATTGACTGAGCAACCCCTATCAGTTTGTGGGACGCTGTCCCTTACACCCAGTATAACTCCCTCTGACATACATACATACATATAATCACGCCTTTATCCCTAATGGGGTAGGCAGAGCGTATACGACCTAATCAAAAGTCGTTCCGCCACGTCTGACAAAGTTTTGAGGGTTATTTAAGATAGATTTGTAGGTATATTGCTGGAGTGACAGGTTGTCAGCCTATCGCCTAAATTGAAATTTACTGAAACCCTCGGATCCCTTAGCTGGTTTTTACAGCATGCCCGGGAGGAAATGCGGCTGGCACATTCTATGTTTTTCTCTCGTTCCCAGTCCAGCATGGAAGAAACTCCCTCTAAGGCAGTCGAAAATGGCAAAAGCTGGTGTTTCTATTATTGAGATAAACGTTACATTGACTATTGACTTGTAATGTACTCAAGCCTTAAGAAACACGAAGGTATAAATATGTCTCCTGCAGCTAAAGGACGCAGGGACATTAAAAGTTTAACTGCTTTAAGAATAACTTAGACAACATCGTAAAACTTGGATTGGAGTTTGCAATAAACATTCTTAGATCTATCCCTTTTCACTTTAGCTATGTTAGCAAAGTATAAACTCTTTATTTCCCACGAATTGCATTTTAAATGGATTGGGATGGGTTGGATTTGATTGTCAATATTTTATATTTTAATAGACTCTCTGTATTGTTGTTGTTGTCTCGACCTCCAGCGCCTTTATCTACTCTGTCTCAACTCAACAGCATTGAATTCAAAATGATTAAATAATTTGCAGTAAGAAAGTTATCAAAACTACCTTAAAGATAAAAATTGGTTGATTACAGTGAAAATGGGGTTAGGAACTCGCTTAGACAAAGAAGCTTAATAATAGGATGTTTCTACTTACTACATTACGCACTAACGTTATTCCCAAGCGCTACTTTTCCAGCACGCACCTTGCCAGTCATCTACACAACAACATCATCAACGTGTAATGTTATTGTGACGTTGTGTTAGATTTCACAATTACTCGTCGTGTGACGTCACGGGCCGTTACTTGGACCAACGGTGCCATTGATTGGTCGGCCGCGCTTGACGGCTTGACGGCTTGACGCACCTTGCAAGCTGTTTACTGTTTGTTGTCACAGTTTAGTGGCAGCCACCAGCCTACACGTGTACAGATGCAACTGATTGATTGCCGATGAAGAAAGGAATTACAACACCGCAAGTAATGACTATTTTCTGTCTAGTTCAACTTACAGCCAAGGTGGTAGTTGACATGTCGGACATGCCAAAGGCAAGTGGACACCTCAACTGCTAAATTGCTGTCTTCATCTTTAATGCGTCTATCTTGAGGCGTTTGCTCTACATCGAGTGGTTGGAATTTAAAGCTGCATCGGGATTGTTACCTTTCAAGTTTAGAAACTGCATTGCAAATGGAACTGACCGCTGCGCTGGTGCAGATAGATAATTAGATTTTGGTTTTGGCACTCGCTCTGATGTTTCGAAGCTAATCTCTCCTAGAGACGGAACGGAACTTAAGATTTACTACTGGCGTAGAGTCTAAATAGCAGTCGACGTAACATGATTAACTTGTGATCTATGAAAAGTTTATGTAGGTACAATTTATCACAATATTTTGGTCGTGCTCAAATCCCAGATATTTTTTTTATCGGTAGCACGCGAGCACGTCTCAATGACTGCGGTTATGCGCACGCCCGCGCCTGCTGAACGGAACGTGGCAACACCAACTTAAAACTCTATTGGAAGTGGAAAAGAGATTAAAAAGTGAGAGAAAAACAAGATTTGACAGCACTAATCGTAGCTGGAGCAGTGGCGTATCGCACCGTGACGCGAGTACCGCTAGCCGACACACTCGTGAGCAGTCGGCGCGCACGCAACACGACCTACCAAAGGAAACGATTATCACTTCGTAAATAAGTATTTCAATTTACAACCGAGAATTCGCGAAGATATTAACCTTAAATGAACCACATTCTTAATCCGCAGATTCCCAGGAAACCGACTACTCTGCCTATCTATACTTGGATAGCGCAATTTGCTCGAACAAATCTATCCAGCAAAAACAGATCTAACATTCCGCACTATTATTAGCCATAAAAGATGTCACCAAATGAAGCGTGCGGCGATGACAAACAGGAGATTTATATGTCTATAAAAGCTAAGTCATCGGACGCTGTGCGATATTATGGCAATCACCAAGGTATGTGTAGCTGAACCAATCGCCGGTGTAGCGCTACTGCATTCTTTACGATACCACCGCATTCTTACATTGATGATACCTGATGCCTTCACTCTAATTGATTGAACTTCGAAAGAAACATGTTTTAGAAGAAGTTATTTTTATCTCCAAATCTTTTGTTTGGCAGCTTGATTTACAGCAGACTTTCCGATCATTGATTTCTCTATTCTTTCCGTGGACAATACAATCATTCATTGCAACAGGCCCTGAGGCTATTAGAGAGTTAGTCACCTCTTTCCTTACAACAACAAATCTTCAGATGACTTGGGAATAAAAAGGCCAGTAAAAAACCGACACAAAAGATTAGCCGAGACAAATCGCTAGTTAGGAGAATCGCGATAAGATAGAAAGAGCGAAATGAAGTCACTAGCCAAAGAATGGGGGAGCTGAGTTGGACGCCAAAGATCCAATTTACTTCAACTCTTGAAGGTAAAAATATAAGTTTATTAGTCCGGAAAGTTTCAAGCTTAACTTAACTAGTCGAGCGATTCGTATTTATTCGGTGTACCTACTCTTCTCTGTTAGTCTTGGTATTAAGTTTAAAGGCGTAAAATACTGTATTAGAAAACTGTTTCTCTATGTAATTTAGTCTAGTCTTATCAAGCTACGTTATGTCACGCTGGCTTATTCCATATTTTATGCTCATTACTCCGACGAGCTTTGTACGAGCTTCAACTATTCGATGCTGGCCTTGATACAGTTCAAAGCCACTAAGCTGAACATGTCCATGGTTTTTTATGATTTATAGAGACGTCTTAGCTGCCCGCAGAATGGCCGCATGTCAAGGATTTTTTGTCACACCAACGTCCGATGTATAGAAGCAAGTGTAGTAATTACCTATAGTTGACTATGAGCAAGGTGACCGTGATCTGATCATATGAATCATTTGGTTCACACAGACTCCACGGCGATCGGTTCTTGTTTATACACCATAAAAAATACAACAATAATAATTTAATATTTTTTTATTGCATACCGTTGGCACCATTTAGTTTTTTACTTATCGGAATGGGTACAGTTTTTTGTTTATTATTTATGATTTATTCAAATTATAACCAGAGCTTTTTGACGGTCTCCAAAGTATCATAACATAAATAAGTGATTGATGTAGAGCAGCTGTTTTGTCTGCTGCATGAAATATTAAGGGCTATTTATTAGGTTTAATACAGAGTAGATCTATTGAAAATTATAACGAGCAGCTACTGCGTAAATCTCGGTATGCGCAACAAAAAGTCTTCCTGTATCGCACAATAGCTACAATAATAAGCTCTATTATGTGTAATCTACGTACGAAGGCTGTCGCTGTCTTCCCAGTGAGGAGCTGAAGTCAGCTAATCGTCCCACATGAGACTTGGCAATTGGTCTCATTACAACAAGGAAAATGGGCAAATTAAACCCGCCGAGGACAGACGTGACATTACGCCTCGCATAACAAAGTTTTTACATAAATCCAAACGCTATTCGTGCTGGTGTGCATTGTGTTTAATAGCTGGAATTGCAATTAATCGTAATTTAAAGATTATATCATAGTTGTGCATTTAAGTAAGGGTCAGTTCACACCGGGAAATGACGCGATCCGACGACGCAGTGGGCACTTTTCAGCAACGTGGTATGGTATGGTACAGTGTACAACCTTATTTACTATACAAAAGATAGTTATTTCAATAACAGAACTTGAAAATGCCTTGCGGCTCCATGCTGCGCCGCACGGTGCAACATGTTACTATGTGATATGAGATGCACCGCGTCGCGTCGCTTCCCGGTGTGAATTGACCCTAAGTAGGCAAGTGTTGAATGATGCCATGACTAACGTGGAGAACACACCTAGTGTTCAGCTCATCCTCGACCTACAGAACATGAGAAGTGGAGAACCTTGCACATCAATTACTCGAACAAACACTGGCCACTTTAGAACGAACACAAGCGAAAACTCATTCGCACATCGAAAGTAATCAGCAAAATAATTAATTTGCTTCGTTCACACTTAAAACAAATTGTAGCTGAAGGTTTCATATTAACTGCATTTGAATGCTATCAAATTTCTTAATCAATATTTAAAAGTGGCAATAAAAAACTAAAATCACTTTGTTTATGCTCTGTGCGCAATTTTTTTTAGATAACATAGAATATAATTATAATTTTAAAATTACGTTATTTGAATATTATACTTAACATTTGTGTTATGGTGTGTTTAAGATTCATTGCTTTCAATCCTCACTACAGTCGATTCTTTGATCGAAAGCATACAAAAAGATGAAGTGTGTCAACATTGATCTAAGTATTTCTAGAACTGTTTCAAAGTAAACAAAATATTTTCGACTACGGAAAGCGAATACAACTAAAGCTGCGTCGGTATGTGAAATTGAGCTTTATATACAGTTTATAAAGTTCAATTTGACATGTGGCATGTTAGCAGTTTTCGCTTGCTACTGTCGTTTTATATTTTGTATGTTGACTGAATTTTGGTTCGTAGCCAAATTGTAACCGCACCTAACTAATAGCTCTCGGCTACGCTACCTGCTCTCAACATCTTGAACTTAAAGATGAGGTCGAGTGTAGCATCCCGCAAGGCCGCCCGGTCTACAAGGGCGCTTTATTATGCAGGCCAAGGGCCCTATTACACGATGAGTCGATGACCAATGCATCCATAATGTTTCAACGAAATGTTGATAGCATAGCTCAGCTCTCAACTAGGCTACCTGCGCTTTGGTTTAACTAGTTACGAGGGCATCTTTAACTTGGGGGATGAGGTCGAGTGTACCATCCCGCAAGTTTACAAGGGCTCTTTATTATGCAGGCCCAGGGCCCTATTACATCGCGATGAGCCGATGGCTAATGATTCAAATTCGACGAAGTTTTAATGACATAGCTTAGCACTCAACTAGGCTATCTGCGCGCAGGTCTAACTAATAAATACCAGAGCATCTTGAACTTGGGAGATGAGGTCGAGCATTACATTGCCCACAAGGCCGCCCGGTCAACAGCAAGGGTTCTTTATTACGCAGGCCCAGAGCCTTGTCACACGATGCGTCGATGACCAATGTATCCATAATGTTTTGACGAAGTGTTGATGACATAGTTTAGCTCTCAACTAGGCTACCTGCGCACAGGTCTAACTAGTAAATATCAACGCATTTTGAACTTGAGAGATGAGGTCGAGTGTTGCATCCCGCAAGGCCGCCCGGTCTACAGCAAGGGCTATTTATTTATTATGCAGGCCCAGTCAGGGCCCTGTTACATCGCGATGAGTCGATGACTAATCCATCCTTAATGTTATCTATCTTGACGACGTGTTCATGTCAGAATGCAACAAAAAGCTACGCGAAAATGCATTTAGTCGCATCATTAGTTTTATGATGCTTAGCAGCAATAAACTAACAAACAGTCCTTATGTTAATGGGCAAAACATAAATAGACAGTAAGTTAGGTACACCACAAAGTGACTTTGAATGTCCAGTCGAACTAGGTAGCACAGTTTACGTTTATCTTTGTGTTCTCATGGCTAAACATTTGTTGTATGACAAAAGACGCTCAAGTTCGGCTGTCCACTTGTCGGCCATTTGTATTCGCGAAAATGTAAATCCGTTTTCATTTGACAAAGTTGTCGTAGGAAGGGCCATTATGTTTCAAGTAAGCACTTCCGACTTAAGATTTGGTAATTTTTTTAAGAAAAATAACTAGGAGTGTTTATTCAGAGAGCATTGTTTATTGTTTCAACTTGATGACAATTTGCCAGCTCTACAACTTTGATGCAAACTTGTTTTTTGCTTATCAATTAGAAGTCCCATAAAGCATTTATAAAATATAAATTCACTTCTAAGTTTTATCTCTCGTCTCGAGTTACCTATATTGAGATATTTAGTGCCATGCATAGTATAAACTTGATACAGGTAAGTAGTTAATGTATCTAAGTAATATATTGGTGATGTCAATTCTTTGTTAGATACAATGTTAAAAGGTTGATCGCCTAATAATAAAACTAGCTATACAATGTCACACCACACCTGGTCAGTAGTCACACCTATGTGGTCATATTAAGTTCATTGATAAGTATATGGTAAAACTCTACACATCTACCTGGTGTAAGGGACAGCGTCATTTAAACTTATAGGAGTTGCTAAGTCAAAGACACTGAGAAAAAAAGGCTTTTGCATACAAAATCTTCACCTCGATCAGCCAATTTGTATGGAAAATCAATTCTGTTTTTCACTTCTTGAAAAAAAATTCTGATTGTTGTTCAGAGTCGTTGACTGAGCAACCCCTATCAGTTTGCGGGAAGCTGTCCCTTACACCTGGTATACTGAATGTAGGTGAGCACATATAGATACGGTATAGATACCTATATGTAAAGCATATTGAAGTATGATAATTAATTTTTACTCAAATGTGAAAAAAAACGACATCTTATCTTATCTTATCACCAGCATAATAATTATTATAAGCACTTTGCCAAATAGTTTTATGCTTCGGTATGTTAATTATTTCAAATAGTGGTACCTAACCAAATCTATCTTAAATCACCCTCAAAACTCTGTCAGACATGGCGAAACGACCTTTATTTAGGTCGTTTACGCTCTGCCTACCCCATTAGGCATAAAAGCGTGATTATATGTATGTAT